>OY997268.1:383996773-385298023 GCA_963921465.1 Triticum timopheevii | reverse complement strand
GTTAAATAGCGAGCGTTCGCTCGTTCGTTCGTTTTAACGAACGTGTTCGTCAGATTAGTTTAGTTAACGAACGTTCGTTCGTTAACCTGTTCGTAGTTTTTCTTTTTCTCGGATTTAATCCGCCATTTTTTTATCGCGATTCCTGATCCGATTTTCGTTTTAGTATAACTTTTCGCTCGTTTATCGGAATCAGGCGATTCAAGCGCCTGGAGTTTCGTCTCGAAACCCTCTTTCCGAATAATACACTTAAACAAGTTTTTGCTTCTGTAAAATTTGACTTAGATCCAGATTAGTAAAACGAAGTTGTTTTCTTTCGCCGTTTGATTTTCGTTGCTTTGTTTGATTTGATTCTTTTTGCAAACCGGAGTTCTTAAATTGAACTTTCAGGTTAGATCTTTTATTTGAGTTTTACCTATGCATTAGTGAGTACTTATTGTATGCTTGTTTGTTTGTCTGCGATAGAATACCCGGAGTGCGCCGCCTGTTACTTCGAGTCTCTAGGTTTCGCGGATCATCAGCAAGGCAAGTAACACTTTGATCATACCTTTTCTCATACCCAGTTTTATTGCATTAGATCAATCCTCAAACGTTGCATGATTAGGATCTAATTAAATTGTGGGTTATGGGAATTAGTTGAGGTAGTACCTATTACCTGTTTTATTTTCAAACCCTGGGATTTACTTCTACGTTTGCTTATTATGCCATGCTATGCTAGTAGACGTGGATTGGGTGAGTGTATCCATGACAGATGTGAGTTTGTTAATTAATGGTTTATTTAAGGTGGCAACTTAAACACGCATCTGGGTGGATTGAGGCACCTGGTTTCTATCAGGACTTGCCTGTATTTCTTCGGACTGCCACCCAGGCTCAAAGGGATCATGAGATTATTCAAACTAGAAACTTACGTGTGCAGCCACAAGCCATTATGGGCTCTGGCATAGTTGATTAAGTCGTGCGAACTCTTACGGGTAGACTAGCAGATGTAGGGGAAAGTAGGTGTACCGGTCTACCCACATGTAAGGTGCTAGCGCTTCCGAAAGACTATGTCTCGGTCATCCATTTCTCAAACATCATGTAGTGCGAGAAAACCAATGGAGGAGATCGAATCTTGTGGGGAAAAGTGCGCAAACCTCTGCAGAGTGTATAAACTAATCATGGTTAGCCGTGTCCCCGGTTATGGACGTTTTGAGTATCTAGTACTTGGATATCATATAAATCTCATCATGTTACTTCTAATTAATTTTGATGGGTTCAATGAGTACTTTTAATTGGGATTGAGAATGTTGTCAACCATTCTCAATGTTTAACAACCACCATGATAGTTAAATAAATTTATTCCCTTGCAGTAGGAAAAAAATTGGCTTTATGCAAAACAGTAACCATAGAGCTTTCCACCAGCCAAATATGCATGTAGTATAGCTTATTCCATTGTTATTCTCTATGTGTTACATTGCCAGCATATTCCATGTGCTGACCCGTTTTCGGGCTGCAACATTTCATGTTGCAGACTTTTCAGACGACGAGTAAGATGCTTTTAGGTCGTGGTTCTATACTCAGTGATGCCGTTGGAGTTGATGGACTCGCTTATCTTCCAAGTCTTCCACTGTTATCGATTTTAGATGGCCTTAAGACATATTTATTTCAATAAGTTCTCTCATGAGACATTCGATGTAATTAGTGTGTGATTGCTACTCTGTTATAAATCCTCCAAGTACTGTGTGGTGTCAGCATTACTGATCCAGGGATGACACTAAGCACAGAGATCAGACTGTTTGAGGTTTGGTCGCTACAAAGGTGGTATCAGAGCACACGCTGACTATAGGACACGGCCACTAAGCTTAAGCCCTAGATCACTAATCTTTCTTCTCATTTCTGTCTCCTCATCTTTTCTATTCGTTAGGATGGCGGATGCAAGGATCAAGTTCACACAACCAGATGAAAACTCACCCTTTGGATATCACTTGAAGGAAGCCACTACATACCTGAACATAGGAGTACCAAGCTTCACCGGGACCTTCAACGCCACCTAACCCGAAGAGGATCGCTGGAGGATTCAAGTCTACATTCCAGGAAGGACATTTGCACCAATCACGGAGCCAATAGAGTTTACCTTTGATGCACCAACATGGAGCCTAGGAAAGAGCATGGCAGCTCACATCGCCATGGGACGAATTGGAGAAGTTTACCACAACGATCTCAAGAATACTATCTACCAGATTTGTGGGCGCCGAGATGAGCATTGGGAGATGATCACCACCAGGAAGGACAGATCAATCGCAGCTTATATTCAGGAGTTAAACCAACACATCCGACACCAGGAGAATCAGATGTGCGCAGATATGGAGGATCTGCAGAAGGCTATGACCAAGATCAAGGAGCTAGAAGAAGAACTCAAGGCTACACATAAAGACTATATGGAAGAAATCGTCGCTCTAGTAAGACAGAACGGTGACCTTAAGGAGAAGATTGGAGTATTCATGGGAGGATCAGCACCCAGAGGAGAAGAGGACGAACCTACTTGTCCAGATAATTATATCATCATCGACGACACCGATTCGGATCCAGACGACAGCGATGAAGACTATGTTGACAAAGCTGGAGCAGATATCATGGAATCTTCATCGGAGCAGTTTTTCTAGTTGACCACCATAACAGTAGTAGAATTTTCCACCATTTAATTAGATTTAGTCCAAGCACTTTTGTAATGATAGTTAGACCGTTGTATGCCCTTGTTTGAATTGATCGGAGTGATATTGTGTGCTTTTGTCTCATCTGCATATGGGTAGTGTTATCTCACTAGACCTCATTCTATTCTTAACTCTCGTCTCCTCTTTAAACCCTCAGATGCCACCAAGACGCGACCCCGAATTTGTTTTTCGACCGGAGATCACTCAGTTGATTCAGCAGCAGAATACCGTGATTCAAACATTGGTACAGAACCAAGGCAACAACAACAACAACCCACCACCGCCACCACCTGTTGACCATCTGGCACGTTTCTTAAGGCTGAATCGGCCTGTGTTTTCCAGTAGCACCGAGCCGATAGTAGCAGCTGATTGGCTCCGTAAGATAGGGAGGGAGTTGACCACTGCAGGATGTACAGATGGAGAAAATGTGAAGTTTGATGCACATCAGCTTGACGGACCCACAACATCATGGTGGGAGAATTTTACAGCCACTTACCCTGTAGACACTGTCACATGGAATCAGTTTCAGCAAGCTTTTCGTACTGGCCTTGTTTCAGCAGGAGCTATGGCCATGAAGAAGCGTGAGTTTCGCAACTTTCGCCAAGGAGGACGGACAATTGGCCAGTATGTGGATGATTTCAGTAAGCTAGCACGTTATGCCCAAGATGACGTTGTTACGGATGCAGCTAAGCAGGAGAAGTTTCTAGAAGGACTAAATGATGAGCTGAGCATGCAGTTGATGGTAGCCACTTTCAATAACTACCAGGAGTTAGTAGATCATGCTCTTATGATTGAAGGAAAGCAGCAGCAGATTGACAATCGTAAGCGGAAGTATGGACAGGGGAAGTACAATTCTGGAGCTCAGCAGAAGCTACGCTTTACCCCGAAGTTAGGAGGACACTTTCAGCATACTCACGGAGGAGGCAGCTCGCACAATCATAATGGCACAAAGAATGGAAACGGGAATGGAGGAAGCAATGGACAAAGCCGCACCAACCCGTCAACACCATCTATGGTAGACCTGAGTCATATCACTTGTTATAAGTGTTGTAAGACGGGGCATTATGCAAATGATTGTCCTGAAGCCCAAAATAGAAATGGCAATGGAAGCTCAGGAAAGAAGCCGAACCCTTTCATCAGAGGACAGGTGAACCAAGTCACCGTGGAGGAGGTTGAAGCTCAGCCAGACGCAGTAATAGGTAAGTTTTTGGTTAAGGCATTTACTGCAGTTGTTCTTTTTGATACTGGTGCATCGCATTCATACATATCAAGGGGATTTGTGGATAAGTTTAGCCTGCCCACTAAGACTCTTAAGACACCCATGCTAGTAAGTTCACCGGGAGCTGAGTTTATGGTCAGTCAAGGATGCTTTCAGGTGCCATTAAGTATAGGAAGGCATGTTTTCCCAACGGATTTAATCATATTGGAATCCCAAGGTTTGGATGTAATTCTTGGTATGGATTGGCTGTCGATGTATGGAGGAAACATTGATTGCGCCAGTAAGACAATTTTGCTTACGACACCAAGAGGAATAAGAATCAAGTATGTATCACGGCATGAGCCTAGAAGAGCACATGTAAATTCCTTATCAGGAGTTGTGCAGGAGGAAGTACCAGTGGTAAGGGATTTCCCCGATGTATTTCCAGAAGAGTTGCCAGGCATGCCACCGGATAGATACATAGAGTTCTTAATTGAACTACTGCCAGGCACTGGGCCGATATCCAAGAGACCATACAGGATGCCAGCCCAAGATTTGGAGGAAATTAAGAAGTAGATTAAGGAGTTGTTGGACAAAGGTTTTGTTCGCCCAGGTTCTTCGCCTTGGGGATCGGCAGTACTTCTGGTGGAAAAGAAGGATGGATCATTAAGAATGGTTGTTGATTATCGCGGATTGAATGAAGTAGCAATCAAGAACAAGTACCTGCTGCCAATGATCAATGATCTATTTGATTGGTTGCAAGGAGATAAGGTGTTTTCCAAGATCGATTTGCGATCAGGGTACCATCAGTTAAAGATTCGGGAGCTGGATATACTGAAGACGGCTTTTACCACCAGATACGGGCTGTATGAGTATACCGTTATGTCATTTGGTCTGACTAATGCCCCAGCCTATTTTATGAACATGATGAACAAGGTGTTTATGGAGTTTTTGGATAAGTTCGTCGTGGTGTTCATTGATGATACTTTGGTTTACTCGAAGAATGAAGAGGAACATAAGGAGCACTTGCGTTTGGTGCTCGAGAAGCTCAGAGAACATCAGCTATACGCCAAGTTCAGCAAGTGTGAGTTTTGGCTGAAGGAAGTTGGATTTCTCGGACATGTTATATCCGGAGAAGGTATCGCGGTAGATCCCACTAAAGTGGTCACTGTGACAAACTGGGAAGCACCAACAACAGTTGGAGAAATCCGGAGTTTCCTTGGACTCACAGGATACTACCGGGGATTCATTGAAAATTTCTCGAAGATTGCGAAGCCTATGACAGAGTTGCTGAAGAAGGATACCAAGTTCATTTGGAGTGAGGAGTGTGAGGCTAGCTTCCAGGAGTTGAAGAAACGTTTGGTTACCTCACCAGTATTAATTCTGCTAGATTAGACCAAGGATTATGAAGTGTATTGTGAATCTTCACGTCGAGGATTTGGAGCAGTGCTTATGCAGGAGGGAAGAGTTGTTTCGTATGCTTCACGACAGCTTAAGCCTCATGAGTTGAATTATGCTACTCATGATTTGGAGTTAGCAACCGTAGTGCACGCACTGAAAACATGGAGACATTTTCTCATTGGAAATCATTGTGAGGTATACACGGATCACAAGAGTTTGAAGTACATCTTCACGCAGAAGGAGTTAAATCTCAGGCAGAGGAGATGGTTGGAGCTTATTAAGGATTATGATATGAGATTGCATTGTCACCCCGGGAAGGCTAACGTTGTAGCAGACGCGTTGAGCCGTAAGAGCCATGTCAACACACTAATGACGGGGGAAATACCCAAGGAGTTAGCCGAGGACCTTCATGAGCTATGTTTGGAAATAGTTCCGAGAGGCTATGTAGCAGCATTGGAAATTTAGTCTACATTGATGGATAAAATCAGAGAAGCTCAAAAGACAAATAAGGAAATTGCCTCTATAAAGGAGAAAATGAGCGAAGGGAAGGCTAAGGGATTTCGTGAGGATGAGTACGATACCCTACGGTTTGAAGACCGCATTTATGTGCCCAATGACCCGGAGATCAGGAAGTTGATTCTGCAAGAAGCACATGATTCACCATATTCGATTCACCCCGGGAATACCAAGATGTATTTGGATTCGAAGGAAACTTTCTGGTGGACCGGAATGAAGAAGGATATTGCAGAGTATGTAGCAGTTTGTGATGTATGTCAGAGGGTGAAGGTAGAACATCAGAAGTCAGCAGGATTGTTACAGCCATTGCCTATACCCGAATGGAAGTGGGATAAACTAGGCATGGATTTCATCACGGGATTGCCCAGGACTCGTTCACTCTATGACTCGATTTGGGTGGTAGTCGATCGTTTGACAAAGGTAGCTCATTTCATTCCAGTAAAGACTACCTACAGGAGTGCCAAATGGGCTAAGATATACATGACAAGGATTGTATGTTTGCATGGAGTTCCGAGGAGTATCATACCCAATTCACCTCAAAGTTCTGGAAACAGTTGCATGAAACATTGGGAACCAGGCTGGAATTTAGCACAGCTTTCCACCCACAGACAGATGGACAAACCGAGAGAGTCTATCAGGTTTTGGAGGATATGCTTAGAGCTTGTGTGTTGGATTATGGATCAAGTTGGGATGACAACTTGCCATATGCGGAATTTTCTTACAACAATAGTTATCAATCCAGTTTGAAGATGGCCCCTTTCGAAGCCTTGTACGGAAGGAGGTGCAGAACCCCGTTGCTGTGGGATGAAGTAGGAGATCGCCAGTTGTTTGGACCGGATTTGATTAAGGAGTTTGAACAGAAAGTAAAGTTGATTCGTGACAGGCTCAAGGTAGCTCAGTCAAGGCAGAAGAGCTATGCAGATTCAAAACGCAAGGAGACAGAATACGAAGTTGGAGACAGAGTTTATCTTCGAGTATCTCCGCTTCGAGGAGTAAAGCGTTTTGGAGTTAAAGGAAAGTTAGCGCCATGTTTTGTGGGACCATACAAAGTTCTGGAACGCATGGGAGAAGTAGCGTGCAAGTTGGAATTACCCGAGGAGTTGTCAGGTGTTCACGATGTGTTCCATGTTTCACAGTTGAAGAAGTGCCACACAGAGATGGCTGATATACCACTGAGAGATACAATGCCTCTAGAAGCGATTCAGTTGAAAGATGATTTGACTTATGAAGAGAAACCAGTTAAAATTCTGGATTATGCCAGCCGAATTACCCGTAGTATGGTTATCAAGTTTTGCAAGGTTCAGTGGAGCCACCACAATGAGGAGGAAGCCACCTGGGAGCGACAGGAAGATCTGCTCAAGGCCCACCCTCACCTATTTGCTAGCTAACCCGAATCTCGAGGGCGAGATTCATCTTAAGGGCGGTAGGTTTGTAACATCCCAAATTTTCAATTTGGAATGTTATACATAGATCATCATTGCATATCATATTTTGTTGCATTGTTGGCTCGATCCTAGAAATTTTACGCAACTCAAGGACCCACGGAGAGAGTTGGGGATTTCATTATTTTCATATGTGAGTTTTTCTCAAATTTTGAAAATAGGATCATTTGATTTTATTTATTTATCTTCAATTATTTCTACTACCAAAATTTCAGAGAGGGAACAAAATGACTTTCCCAAAATAAAGAAATAATGATGATTTAATAAAAAAATCAAATAAGATTTATTTGGAGTTTTTTTGCCTTTTATTGGAATTTAGGAAAAAAATTCACGTTTTTCAAAATTGCATTTAGGCCTCAAATAAATGTTCATCCTGTCCGGCTTGATTTTAGAAGCCAGGAAAATTTATTTCGTGATTTTTGGACTCCGTTTATTATTTCTTTTTATTTTTCTTCGGCGCGGAATTATTTAAAAAAAACGCGCACCGCCTCTGGCTGTACCCGAGCGGGACTCCGCTCGGGGGCGCACTATATAAGCGCAGCCCCGGCGCCCCCCAGGTCCGTCAGCCCCGCGCCGCCGCCAGCCCACTCGCCGCCGCCGGCCCACACCCGCCGAACCCTAACCCTAACCGCCGCCGCAGCCGCCAGATCCGCCGCCGCCGCCAGCCGCCGCCGGAGCCTCGTCGGACTTCGCCGCCGCCTCGATCCGCATGCCGCCGGTTTTTTTATAAAAACCAAGTGGTTTTTCTTCGGTTTATTTTATTAGATTGGTTTTTTTCGGTTCGGTTAAATAGCGAGTGTTCGCTCGTTCGTTCGTTTTAATGAACGTGTTCGTCAGATTAGTTTAGTAAACGAACGTTTGTTCGTTAACCTGTTCGTAGTTTTTCTTTTTCTCGGATTTAATCCGCGATTTTTCTGATCGTGATTCCTGATCCGATTTTTGTTTTAGTATAACTTTTTGGTCGTTTATCGGAATCAGGCGATTCAAGCGCCTGGAGTTTCGTCTCGAAACCCTCTTTCCGAATAATCAACTTAAAAAAGTTTTTGCTTCTGTAAAATTTGACTTAGATCCAGAGTAGTAAAACAAAGTTGTTTTCTTCCGCCGTTTGATTTTCGTTGCTTTGTTTGATTTGATTCTTTTTCAAACCGGAGTTCTTAAATTGAACTTTCAGGTTAGATCTTTTGTTAGAGTTTTACCTGTGCATTAGATGAGTACTTATTGTATGCTTGTTTGTTTGTCTGCGATAGAATACCCGGAGTGCGCCTCCTGTTACTTCGAGTCTCTAGGTTTCGCGGATCATCAGCAAGGCAAGTAACACTTTGATCATACCTTTTCTCATACCCAGTTTTATTGCATTAGATCAATCCTCAAACATTGCATGATTAGGGTCTAATTAAATTGTGAGTTATGGGAATTAGTTGCGGTAGTACCTATTACCTGTTTTATTTTCAAACCCTGGGAGTTACTTCTACGCTTGCTTATTATGCCATGCTATGCTAGTAGACGTGGATTGGGTGAGTGTATCCATGACAGATGTGAGTTTGTTAATTGATGGTTTATTTAAGGTGGCAACTTAAACACACATCTGGGTGGATTGAGGCACCTGGTTTCTATCAGGACTTGCCTGTATTTCTTCGGACCGCCACCCAGGCTCAAAGGGTAATGAGATTATTCAAACTAGAAACTTACGTGTGCAGCCACAAGCCATTATGGGCTCTGGCATAGTTTATTAAGTCGTGCGAACTCTTACGGGTAGACTAGCAGATGTAGGGGAAAGTAGGTGTACCGGTCTACCCACATGTAAGGTGCTAGCGCTTCCGAAAGACTATGTCTCGGTCATCTGTTTCTCAAACATCATGTAGTGCGAGAAATCCAACGGAGGAGACCGAGTCTTGTGGGGAAAAGTGCGCAAACCTCTGCAGAGTGTATAAACTAATCATGGTTAGCCGTGTCCCCGGTTATGGATGTTTTGAGTATCTAGTACTTGGATATCATATGAATCTCATCATGTTACTTCTAATTAATTTTGATGGGTTTAATGAGTACTTTTAATTGGGATTGAGAATGCTGTCAACCATTCTCAATGTTTAACGACCACCATGATAGTTAAATAAATTTATTCCTTTGCAGTAGGAAAAAAATTGGCTTTATGCAAAACTGTAACCATAGAGCTTTCCACCAGCCAAATATGCATGTAGTATAGCTTATTCCATTGTTATTCTCTATGTGTTACATTGCCAGCATATTCCATGTGCTGATCCGTTTACGGGCTGCAACATTTCATGTTGCAAACTTTTCAGATGACGAGTAAGATGCTTTTAGGTCGTGGTTCTATACTCAATGATGCTGTTGGAGTTGATGGACTCGCTTATCTTCCAAGTCTTCCACTGTTATCGATTTTAGATGGCCTTAAGACATATTTATTTCAATAAGTTCTCTCTTGAGACATTCGATGTAATAAGTGTGTGATTGCTACTCTGTTATAAATCCTCCAAGTACTGTGTGGTGTCAGCATTACTGATCCAGGGATGACACTAAGCACAGAGATCAGACTGTTTGAGGTTTGGTCGCTACAAAGGTGGTATCAAAGCACACGCTGACTATAGGACACAGCCACTAAGCTTAAGCCCTAGATCACTAATCTTTCTTCTCATTTTTGACTCCTCATCTTTTCTATTCTTTAGGATGGCGGATGCAAGGATCAAGTTCACACTACCAGATGAAAACTCACCCTTTGGATATCACTTGAAGGAAGCCACTACATACCTGAACATAGGAGTACCAAGCTTCACCGGGACCTTCAACGCCACTTTACCCGAAGAGGAGCACTGGAGGATTCAAGTCTACATTCCAGGAAGGACATTTGCACCAATCACGGAGCCAATAGAGTTTACCTTTGATGCACCAACATGGAGCCTAGGAAAGAGCATGGTAGCTCACATCGCCATGGGACGAATTGGAGAAATTTACCACAACGATCTCAAGAATACTATCTACCAGATTTGTGGGCGCCGAGATGAGCATTGGGAGATGATCACCACCAGGAAGGACAGATCAATCGCAGCTTATATTCAGGAGTTAAACCAACACATCCGACGCCAGGAGAATCATATGTACGTAGATATGGAGGATCTGCAGAAGGCTATGACCAAGATCAAGGAGCTAGAAGAAGAACTCAAGGCTACACATAAAGACTATATGGAAGAAATCGTCGCTCTAGTAAGACAAAACGGTGACCTCAAGGAGAAGATTGGAGTATTCATGGGAGGATCAGCACCCAGAGGAGAAGAGGACGAACCTACTTGTCCAGATAATTATATCATCATCGACGACACTGATTCGGATCCAGACGACAGGGATGATGACTATGTTGACAAAGCTGGAGCAGATATCATGGAATCTTCATCGGAGTAGTTTTTCTAGTTGACCACCATAACAGTAGTAGAATTTTCCACCATTTAATTAGATTTAGTCCAAGCACTTTTGTAATGATAGTTAGACCGTTGTATGCCCATGTTTGAATTGATCGGAGTGATATTGTGTGCTTTTGTCTCATGTGCATATGGGTAGTGTTATCTCACTAGACCTCATTCTATTCTTAACTCTCGTCTCCTCTTTAAACCCTCAGATGCCACAAAGATGCGACCCTGAATTTGTTGTTCCGCCGGAGATCACTCAGTTGATTCAGCATCAGAATACCTTGACTCAAACATTGGTACAGAACCAAGGCAACAACAACAACAGCCCACCACCGCCACCACCTGTTGACCATCTGGCACGTTTCTTAAGGCTGAATCCGCCTGTGTTTTCCAGTAGCACCGAGCCGATAGTAGCAGATGATTGGCTCCGTAAGATAGGGAGGGAGTTGACCACTACATGATGTACAGATGGAGAAAATGTGATGTTTGATGCACATCAGCTTGATGGACCAACAACATCATGGTGGGAGAATTTTACAGCCACTTACCCTGTAGACACTGTCACATGGAATCAGTTTCAGCAAGCTTTTCGTACTGGCCATGTTTCAGCAGGAGCTATGGCCATGAAGAAGCGTGAGTTTCGCAACTTACGCCAAGGAGGACGGACAGTTGGCTAGTATGTGGATGATTTCAGTAAGCTAGCATGTTATGCCCCAGATGACGTTGCTACGGATGCAGCTAAGCAGGAGAAGTTTCTAGAAGGACTAAATGATGAGCTGAGCATGCAGTTGATGGTAGACACTTTCAATAACTACCAGGAGTTATTAGATCGTGCTCTTATGATTGAAGGAAAGCAGCAGCAGATTGACAATCGTAAGCGGAAGTATGGACAGGGGAAGTACAATTCTGGAGCTCAGCAGAAGCTACGCTTTACCCCGAAGTCAGGAGGACACTTTCAGCATACTCACGGAGGAGGCAGCTCGCACAATCATAATGGCACAAAGAATGCAAACGGGAATGGAGGAAGCAATGGACAAAGCCGCACCAACCCGTCAACACCATCCAAGGTAGACCTGAGTCATATCACTTGTTATAAGTGCCGTAAGACAGGGCATTATGCAAATGATTGTCCTGAAGCCCAAAATGGAAATGGAAATGGAAGCTCAGGAAAGAAGCCGAACCCTTTCAACAAAGGACATGTGAACCACGTCACCGTGGAGGAGGTTGAAGCTCAGCCAGACGCGGTAATAGGTAAGTTTTTGGTTAAGGCATTTACTGCAGTTGTTCTTTTTGATACTAGTGCATCGCATTCATATATATCAAGGGGATTTGTGGATAAGTTTAGCCTGCCCACTAAGACTCTTAAGACACCCATGCTAGTAAGTTCACCGGGAGCTGAGTTTATGGTCAATCAACGATGCTTTCAGGTGCCATTAAGTATAGGAAGGCATGTTTTCCCAACGGATTTAATCATATTGGAATCCCAAGGTTTGGATGTAATTCTTGGTATGGATTGGCTGTCGATGTATGGAGGAAACATTGATTGCGCCAGTAAGACAATTTTGCTTACGACACCAAGAGGAATAAAAATCAAGTATGTATCACGGCATGAGCCTAGAAGAGCACATGTAAATTCCTTATCAGGAGTTGTGGAGGAGGAAGTACCAGTGGTAAGGGATTTCCCTGATGTATTTCCAGAAGAGTTGCCAGGCATGCCACCGGATAGAGACATAGAGTTCTTAATTGAACTACTGCCAGGCACTGGGCCGATATCCAAGAGACCTTACAAGATGCCAGCCCAAGATTTGGAGGAAATTAAGAAGTAGATCAAGGAGTTGTCAAACAAAGGTTTTATTCGCCCAGGTTCTTCGCCTTGGGGATCGCCAGTACTTATGGTGGAAAAGAAGGATGGATCATTAAGAATGGTTGTTGATTATCGCAGATTGAATGAAGTAGCAATCAAGAACAAGTACCCGCTGCCAATGATCAATGATCTATTTGATCAGTTGCAAGGAGCTAAGGTGTTTTCCAAAATCGATTTGCGATCAGGGTACCATCAGTTAAAGATTCGGGAGCAGGATATACCGAAGACAGGTTTTACCACCAGGTACGGGCTGTATTAGTATACCGTTATGTCATTTGGTCTGACTAATGCCCCAGCCTATTTTATGAACATGATGAACAAGGTGTTTATGGAGTTTTTGGATAAGTTCGTCGTGGTGTTCATTGATGATATTTTGGTTTACTCGAAGAATGAAGAGGAACATAAGGAGCACTTGCGTTTGGTGCTCGAGAAGCTCAGAGAACATCAGCAATACGCCAAGTTCAGCAAGTGTGAGTTTTGGCTGAAGGAAGTTGGATTTCTCGGACATGTTATATCCAGAGAAGGTATCGCGGTAGATCCCACTAAAGTGGTCACTGTGACAAACTGGGAAGCACCACCAACAGTTGGAGAAATCCGGAGTTTCCTTGGACTCACAGGATACTACCGGAGATTCATTGAAAATTTCTCGAAGATTGTGAAGCCTATGACAGAGTTGTTGAACAAGGATACCAAGTTCATTTGGAGTGAGGAGTGTGAGGCTAGTTTCCAGGAGTTGAAGAAACGTTTGGTTACCTCACCAGTATTAATTCTGCTAGATCAGACCAAGGATTATGAAGTGTATTGCGACGCTTCACATCGAGGACTTGGAGCAGTGCTTATGCAGGAGGGAAGAGTTGTTTCGTATGCTTCACGACAGCTTAAGTCTCATGAGTTGAATTATGCTACTCATGATTTGGAGTTAGCAACCGTAGTGCACGCACTGAAATCATGGAGACATTTTCTCATTGGAAATCATTGTGAGGTATACACGGATCACAAGAGTTTGAACATCTTCACGCAGAAGGAGTTAAATCTCAGGCAGAGGAGATGGTTGGAGCTTATTAAGGATAATGATATGAGATTGCATTGTCACCCCGGGAAGGCTAACGTTGTAGCAGACGCGTTGAGCCGTAAGAGCCATGTCAACACACTAATGACGGGAGAAATACCCAAGGAGTTAGCCGAGGACCTTCATGAGCTATGTTTGGAAATAGTTCCGAGAGGCTATGTAGCAGCATTGGAAATTCAGTCTACATTGATGGATAAAATCAGAGAAGCTCAAAAGACAGATAAGGAAGTTGCCTCTATAAAGGAGAAAATGAGCGAAGGGAAGGCTAAGGGATTTCGTGAGGATGAGTACGATACCCTACGGTTTGAAGACCGCATTTATGTGCCCAATGACCCGGAGATCAGGAAGTTGATTCTGCAAGAAGCACATGATTCACCATATTCGATTCACCCCGGGAATACCAAGATGGATTTGGATTTGAAGGAAACTTTCTGGTGGACCGGAATGAAGAAGGATATTGCAGAGTATGTAGTAGTTTGTGATGTATGTCAGAGGGTGAAGGTAGAACATCAGAAGCCATCAGGATTGTTACAGCCATTGCCTATACCCGAATGGAAGTGGGATAAACTAGGCATGGATTTCATCACGGGATTTCCCAGGACTCGTTCACGCTATGACTCGATTTGGGTGGTAGTCGATCGTTTGACGAAGGTAGCTCATTTCATTCCAGTAAAGACTACCTATAGCAGTGCCAAATTGGCTAAGATATACATGACAAGGATTGTATGTTTGCATGGAGTTCCGAGGAGTATCATACCCAATTCACCTCAAAGTTCTGGAAATAGTTGCATGAAACATTGGGAACCAGGCTGGAATTTAGCACAGCTTTCCACCCACAGACAGATGGACAGACCGAGAGAGTCAATCAGATTTTGGAGGATATGCTTAGAGCTTGTGTGTTGGATTATGGATCAAGTTGGGATGACAACTTGCCATATGCGGAATTTTCTTACAACAACAGTTATCAATCCAGTTTGAAGATGGCCCCTTTCGAAGCCTTGTACGGAAGGAGGTGCAGAACCCCGTTGCTGTGGGATGAAGTAGGAGATCGCCAGTTGTTTGGACCAGATTTGATTAAGGAGTCTGAACAGAAAGTAAAGTTGATTCGTGACAGGCTCAAGGTAGCTCAGTCAAGGCAGAAGAGCTATGCAGATTCAAAACGCAAGGAGACAGAATACGAAGTTGGAGACAGAGTTTATCTTCGAGTATCTCCGCTTCGAGGAGTAAAGCGTTTTGGAGATAAAGGAAAGTTAGCGCCACGTTTTGTGGGACCATACAAAGTTCTGGAACGCATGGGAGAAGTAGCGTGCAAGTTGGAATTACCCGAGGAGTTGTCAGGTGTTCACGATGTGTTCCATGTTTCACAGTTGAAGAAGTGCCACACAGAGATGGCTGATATACCACTGAGAGATACAGTGCCTCTAGAAGCGATTCAGTTGAAAGATGATTTGACTTATGAAGAGAAACCAGTTAAGATTCTGGATTATGCCAGCCGAATTACCCGCAGTACGGTTATCAAGTTTGGCAAGGTTCAGTGGAGCCACCACAATGAGGAGGAAGCCACCTGGGAGCGAGAGGAAGATCTGCTCAAGGCCCACCCTCACCTATTTGCTAGCCAACCCGAATCTCGAGGGCGAGATTCATCTTAAGGGGGGTAGGTTTGTAACATCCCAAATTTTCAATTTGGAATGTTATACATAGATCATCATTCCATATCATATTTTGTTGCATTGTTGGCTCGATCCTAGAAATTTTACGCAACTCAAGGACCCACGGAGAGAGTTGGGGATTTCGTTATTTTCATATGTGAGTTTTTCTCAAATTTTGAAAATAGGATCATTTGATTTTATTTATTTTATCTTCAATTATTTCTACTACCAAAATTTCAGAGAGGGAATAAAATGACTTTCCCAAAATAAAGAAGTAATGACGATTTAATAAAAAAATCAAATAAGATTTATTTGGAGTTTTTTTGCCTTTTATTGGAATTTAGGAAAAAATGCGCGTTTTTCAAAATTGCATTTAGGCCCCAAATAAATGTTCATCTTGTCCGGCTTGATTTTAGAAGCCAGGAAAATTTATTTCGTGATTTTTGGAGTCCGTTTAGTATTTCTTTTTATTTTTCTTCGGTGCGGAATTATTTAAAAAAAAACGCGCACCGCCTCTAGGCCGTACCCGAGCGGGACTCCGCTCGGGGGCGCACTATATAAGCGCAGCCCCGGCGCCCCCCAGGCCCATCAGCCCCGCGCCGCCGCCAGCCCACTCGCCGCCGCCGGCCCACACCCGCCGAACCGTAACCCTAACCGCCGCCGCCGCCGCCAGATCCGCCGCCGCCGCCAGCCGCCGCCGGAGCCTCGCCGGACTTCGCCGCCGCCTCGATCCGCGTGCCGCCGGTTTTTTATAAAAACCAAGCGGTTTTTCTTTGGTTTATTTTATTAGATCAGTTTTTTTCGGTTTGGTTAAATAGCGAGCGTTCGCTCGTTCGTTCGTTTTAACGAACGTGTTCGTCAGATTAGTTTAGTTAACGAACGTTTGTTCGTTAACCTGTTCGTAGTTTTTCTTTCTCTCGGATTTAATCTGCGATTTTTCTGATCGTGATTCCTGATCCAATTTTTGTTTTAGTATAACTTTTCGCTCGTTTATCAGAATCAGGCGATTCAAGCGCCTGAAGTTTCGTCTCGAAACCCTCTTTCCGAATAATCAACTTAAACAAGTTTTTGCTTCTGTAAAATTTGACTTAGATCCATATTAGTAAAACAAAGCTGTTTTCTTTCGCCGTTTGATTTTCGTTGCTTTGTTTGATTTGATTCTTTTTGGAAACCGGAGTTCTTAAATTGAACTTTCAGGTTAGATCTTTTGTTCGAGTTTTACCTGTGCATTAGATGAGTACTTATTGTATGCTTGTTTGTTTTTCTGCGATAGAATACCCGGAGTGTGCCGCCTGTTACTTCGAGTCTCTAGGTTTCACGGATCATCAGCAAGGCAAGTAACACTTTGATCATACCTTTTCTCATACCCAGTTTTATTGCATTAGATCAATCCTCAAACATTGCATGATTAGGGTCTAATTAAATAGTGAGTTATGGGAATTAGTTGAGGTAGTACCTATTACCTGTTTTATTTTCAAACCCTGGGAGTTACTTCTACGTTTGCTTATTATGCCATGCTATGCTAGTAGACGTGGATTGGGTGAGTGTATCCATGACAGATGTGAGTTTTTTAATTAATGGTTTTATTTAAGGTGGCAACTTAAACACACATCTGGGTGGATTGAGGCACCTAGTTTCTATCAGGACTTGCCTATATTTCTTCGGACCGCAACCAGGCTCAAAGGGTAATGAGATTATTCAAACTAGAAACTTACGTGTGCAGCCACAAGCCATTATGGGCTCTGGCATAGTTTATTAAGTCGTGCGAACTCTTACGGGTAGACTAGCAGATGTAGAGGAAAGTAGGTGTACCGGTCTACCCACATGTAAGGTGCTAGCGCTTCCGAAAGACTATGTCTCGGTCATCTGTTTCTCAAACATCATGTAGTGTGAGAAAACCAATGGAGGAGACCGAGTCTTGTGGGGAAATGTGCGCAAACCTCTGCAGAGTGTATAAACTAATCATGGTTAGCTGTGTCCCTGGTTATGGACGTTTTGAGTATCTAGTACTTGGATATCATATGAATCTCATCATGTTACTTCTAATTAATTTTGATGGGTTTAATGAGTACTTTTAATTGGGATTGAGAATGCTGTCAACCATTCTCAATGTTTAACAACCACCATGATAGTTAAATAAATTTATTCCTTTGAAGTAGAAAAAAATTGGCTTTATTCAAAACTGTAACCATAGAGCTTTCCACCAGCCAAATATGCATGTAGTATAGCTTATTCCATTGTTATTCTCTATCTGTTACATTGCCAGCATATTCCATGTGCTGACCCGTTTTCGGGCTGCAACGTTTCATGTTGCAGACTTTTCAGACGACGAGTAAGATGCTTTTAGGTCGTTGTTCTATACTCAGTGATGCCGTTGGAGTTGATGGACTCGCTTATCTTCCAAGTCTTCCGCTGTTATCGATTTTAGATGGCCTTAAGGCATATTATTTCAATAAGTTCTCTCTTGAGACATTAGATGTAATAAGTGTGTGATTGCTACTCTGTTATAAATCCTCCAAGTACTATGTGGTGTCAGCATTACTGATCCAGGGATGACACTGAGCACAGAGATCAGACTGTTTGAGGTCTGGTCGCTACATGGAGCCTTTGCCGACACTCTGCCGGAGGGGGAATCGACCATGGAGGGCTTCTACATTAACATCCTTGCCCCTCCGATGAGTTGTGAGTAGTTTAGCACAGACCTACGGGTCCATAGTTATTAGCTAGATGGCTTCTTCTCTCTTTTTGGATCTCAATACAATGTTCTCCCCATCTCTTGTGGAGATCTATTCGATGTAAACTCTTTTTGCGGTGTGTTTGTCGAGATCCGATGAATTGTGGGCTTATGATCAAGTTTATCTATTAATAATATCTGAATCTTCTCTGAATTATTTTATGTATGATCGAGTTATCTTTGCAAGTCTCTTCGAATTATTAGTTTGGTTTGGCCTACTAGATTGATCTTTCTTGCCATGGGAGAAGTGTTTAGCTTTGGGTTCAATCTTGCGGTGTCCTTACCGAGTGACAGAAAGGGTTGCAAGGCACGTATTGTATTGTTGCCATCGAGGATAACAAGATGGGGTTTATATCATATTGCTTGAGTTTATCCCTCTACATCATGTCATCTTGCTTAATGCGTTACTCTGTTCTTATGAACTTAATACTCTAGATGGAGGCAGGAGTCGGTCGATGTGTGGAGTAATAGTAGTAGATGCAGGCAGGAGTCGGTCTACTTGTTTTGGACGTGATGCCTATATACATGATCATGCCTAGATAATCTCATAACTATGCGCTTTTCTATCAATTGCTTGACAGTAATTTGTTCACCCACTGTAATACTTATGCTATCTTGAGAGAAGCCTCTAGTGAAAGCTATGGCCCCCGGGTCTATCGCTTATCATATTTGCTTTCAATCTACTTTTATTTGCATCTTTACCTTTTGCATCTATATTATAAAATACCAAAAATATATTTATTTTATCATACTATCTTTATTAGATCTCACTTTCTCAAGTGGCCATGAAGGGATTGACAACCCCTTTGTCGCGTTGGTTGCAAGTTCTCAGTTTGATTGTGTAGGTGCGTGGGACTTTTGAAGAGCCTCCTACTGGATTGATACCTTGGTTCTCAAAAACTGAGGGGAAATACTTACGCTACTATTGCTGCATCACCCTCTCCTCTTCGAGGAAAACCAACGCAAGCTCAAGATGTAGCAGGGTCAGTGGTGCCTCGTGGTTCCCACTATCCACCAAGGAGCGCCAGACGGGGTGGCGAGCCCTGGTGCCTAGTGGGAAGTAGGGCCCCCCTCTAGTGGGTCTTTGCTCCATTAATTTTCTTTTATTTCAAAATAATTCTCCAAAAAGTTTCATCGAATTATGAGAACTTTTATTTCCGCACAAAAACAACACGATGGTAGTGCTGCTGAAAGCAGCATTAGTCCGGGTTAGTTTCATTCAAATCATACAAATTAGAGTCCAAACAAGAGCAAAAGCATTAGGAAAAGTAGATACGACAGAGATATATCAACTCCCCCAAGCTTAATCCATTGCTTGTCCTCAAGCAATTTAGTTGACAAACTGAAAGTGATAAAGAAAGCTTCTACGAACTCTTTTGTTCTTGTCTCCATATATATGCTTAAATAATACCCAGGTTTTGAGCAAAGATCATGACTAACCATGCAAACGATAACTCCTAGAAATTATATTCACTAGTATCAATGGCGTAATCAACGAGCGAGCAATAATAAAATATCTCAAATGCCAACACTTTGTCAATACAATCATGATATAATATGACAATAATGGTATCTCTCTAGCCCTTTCTATGACCACAAAACAAAAACACAGAGGACCTCCAAAGTTCAAGCAGCGACTAAACATTGTATTCATGGTAGAAGACATCTAGTCATGATGCACGCAACATTAACTATACACAATGCATGAGAATGACAATAGTAGTCTCAGGACAGGAGCTTGTTGGAGAACGTGATGACTCAACAATAGAAGTAAAATAACATAAAAGTAAATAGATATGCCTTTCACAGAGGGAAGTAGTGATTTGCAGAGGTGCTAGAGCTCAAAGTTCAAATCAGACATAAATATAATTTTGGGAGGTATACCTTTCCTGTCAACGTTATGACCAAGAGTTTTCAACATCTTCCATGCTAAACAAACTAGCGGCGGTTCCCAAGCGGTAAAAAGTAAAGTTTACCCCCCCCCCCCTCCACCAACAAACACAAGCCATGGCTACCCGAATCCTCGGGTATCCTCCATACCAACAACAGTCCATGGGAGTTTGTTTTATTATTATTATTGCAATTTGTTTAAGGGATTGGGCATCCTGGTTACCGTCCCCTCTCTTTTAGCAAGGACGAGTGAATAAACACTCATCATGAGAATAACCCTCTTAGCATGGAAGATACTGACCACCCCCTGTCACTCCATGAGCGGTACGGGCACACAAAATAGATGTTCATTTGAATTTTTAGAGGTGGCACATGCAAATTTACTTGGAATTGTAGAGTAATACCACATATTGGTAGATATAGTGGACTCATTTGGAACAACTTTGGTTTATGGATTTGGATGCACAAGCAGTGTTCCCGCTTAGTACAGGGGAAGGCTAGCAAATAGGTTGAGAAGAGACCAACTAGAGAGCAAAAAGGGTCATAATCATGCATTATAAATAATCAACATTGAATATTAGCATTAGTGGGATATAAACGCCATGAACATAAATATCGTGGAGGCTATGTTGGTCTTGAATCAACTACATGCGTGAAAATGTGCCAAGTCAACCCACTTGAAACATTCAAAGTAGGATACCAAATCATCACACTACATCACAATCATTTTAATGCATGTTGACACCCAAGATAAATAATTATCCACTCCTAGCCACTTAAACATGGCATCAGAAACTATAATCTCTAATTGTCATCACAACCATTGTTAATCATAATATGCTTAATCATGGATACTGAGTTAAACATATTTTACCAAAACAAAAAGAAGTTCAGTTCATACCCGCTATTCCTTGCCACAGTCACTTCATCAAATATCGTCATTATTGCCTTTCACTTGCACGACCAAATGATATGAAAATAATAATAGTGCAAGAGTGTCGTGGACTATGCTGGAATATGCATACATTTTACTCAAAGGAGAAGACAAAATAATATGGGCTCTTTGTTAGATCAACAATAATGCATATGAGACCCACTCAACATTTTCATTGTGGTCTTCTCCTCATACTGACTCAACAAAAGAAAAGAATTTCAGAGAAACACGCTGAAATATTTTTGGAGTTTTTCATTTTTTTTCTTGAAGAAAGCAAATTAAAGAAAGAAAAAAAGCGAGAGAAACTATTTACACGGGAAAGCTCCCAACAAGCAAAAGAAGAAATGAGAAATATATTTGGGTTTTCTTTCAATATTACATTAAATTAAACTAGAAAGAAAAAACCGAAAAGAAGAGAGAAATATTTTTGGATTTTCTTAAAGTTTTTCAAACACACAAGAAGAAAGCAAGAAAATAAAACTAACATGGATTATACATAGAAAAAGTATGAATACCGACAACTTGGAATGAAATGTGCAAACATGAATTTAATGTCGGTCCGAAATACATACTCCACCAAGCTTTGGCTTTTGCCTAGCTTGGTAATCACCATCCGTAGTAGCCATCCGATGCCATGTGAAAATGCTGAGGCGGCAGCACTTCAGTGTCCCACTCCTGGGGCTCCTCCTCTGTTGCTGCTTGTGCGTTCTGGTAGGTGACAATGTCCTCTGGTAGGATGGTGTATCCGTTCCTAGCATAAGAGTCAAACAAAGCAGGTGCTGGCAACGGAATAATATCACGGGTATCCTCACTAAAAAACAAGTTATAACAAATGTGATGAGGAGGCACAAGAGCATTAATAAAGTGGTGGTCCTCCATTGACTGGTGATCTAGATAAACTCTAGGCAACAAGTCATCGTGGGGGCATATATAAACATTAAAGTGTCTAGCTAAGCGAGTAGCATATATACCACCATGAATTTTACCCTTAGTTCTATTATTATGCAGGCGGCGTGCAATGATAGCCCCTACGTTATAGGTGAGGTCATTATGAAGTGCATGGTGTAAAATGGCAAGGTCATGGGCACTAAGTATACTGGCTTGTTCTCTAGCAGTCTGATACGTCTCCAACGTATCTATAATTTTTAATTGTTCCATGCTATTATATTATCTGTTTTGGATGTTTAATGGGCTTACTATGCACTTTTATACTATTTTTGGGACTAACCTATTAACCAGAGGCCCAGCCCAAATTGGTGTTTTTTCGGCCTATTTCAGTGTTTCCCAGAAAAGGAATATCAAATGGAGTCCAAACGGAATGAAACCTTCGGGAGAGCGTTTTTGGAACAAACACAATCTAGGAGACTTGGACTGGACGTCAAGAAAGCAATGAGGCGGACACGAGGCTGGGAGTCGCGCCCCCACCCTCATGGGCCCCTCGTGGCTCCCCTGGCCAACTTCTTTCGCCTATATATATACTCATATACCCTGAAAACATCCGGGAGAACCATGAAACCCTATTTCCATCGCCACAACCTTCTGTACCCATGAGATCCCATCTTGGGGACTTTTTCGGTGCTCCGCCGGAGGGGGAATCGATCACAGAGGGCTTCTACATCAACACCATAGCCTCTCCGATGAAGTGTGAGTAGTTTACCTTAGACCTTCGGGTCCATAGTTATTAGCTAGATGGCTTCTTCTCTCTCTTTGGATCTCAACACAAAGTTCTCCTCGATTTTCTTGGAGATCTATTTGATGTATTTCTTATTGCGGTGTGTTTGTCGAGATCCAATGAATTGTAGGTTTATGATAAAGATTATCTATCAACAATATTTGAATCTCCTCTGAATTCTTTTATGTATGATTTGTTATCTTTGCAAGTCTCTTCGAATTATCAGTTTGGTTTGGCCTACTAGATTGATCTTTCTTACAGTGGGAGAAATGCTTAGCTTTGGGTTCAATCTTGTGGTGTCCTTTCCTAGTGAAAGCAAGGGAAGCAAGGTACATATTGTATTGTTGCCATCGAGGATAAAAACATGGGGTTTACATCATATTGCTTGAGTTTATCCCTGTACATCATGTCATATTGCCTAATGCGTTACTCTGTTCTTCTGAACTTAATACTCTAGATGCATGCTGGATAGCGGTCGATGTGTGGAGTAATAGTAGTAGATGCAGAATTGTTTCGATCTACTTGTCGCGGACGTGATGCCTATATACATGATCATGCCTAGATATTCTTATAACTATGCACTTTTCTATCAATTGCTCGACAGTAATTTGTTCACCCACCATAATACTTACGCTATCTTGAGAGAAGCCACTAGTGAAACCTATGCCCCCCGGGTCTATTTTCCATCATGTAAGTTTCCGATCTATTTTATATTGCAATCTTTACTTTCCAATCTATATCATATTATCTCTATCAGATCTCACTTTTGCAAGTGGCCGTGAAGGGATTGACAACCCCTTTATCGTGTTGGTTGCAAGGTTCTTATTTGTTTGTGCAGGTATGAAGGATTTGAGTGTAGCCTCCTACTAGATTCATACCTTGGTTCTCAAAAACTGAGGGAAATACTTACGCTACTTTGCTGCATCACCCTTTCCTCTTCAAGGGAAAACCAACGCATGCTCAAGAGGTAGCACAGTCAAACATTTCCCTATGAATAAAGCGAAGTAATACACAGAAGGAAATTCTAAACTAGCGGTTGTGTATTTCGATGCACCCCTTTCCTCTCCCACAGTTAAGGTGAGAATAAAACCATCAAACTCCACTAGTCTAGGCTCTCTTAATTCCCCATGAAAAGGTATCAAACATATCTCACGGAATTCAGCAAGTGGTATCTGATGATGCTCAACATATAAGTCAAAGCGCAGCTCAGGGGGTTCGAGCCTATTCAAGAAATGAAAGTTTTCCACAAAGGAATTTGTAAGGAGGTGGTGTTGGTCACACTCATCTAGAGGAAGTCGATAAGTCCAGCATTTGCAATGAATTGCGTGAACTCTTGGTAGAATCTAGCTTCGTTCATGAAGGCAATGTGCAGCCATTCTCACGGCCGGACCTCCGCCCAACGAGGAGTGTTGATGTCACTGTCCGAGGATTCACCAAACACTCCCTTGGCATTTCTGTTCAAGGAACTCCTCCCGAAGATATCCATTTTTCCTATGAACAAATTTCTGAATTTTTTGGGCCACAAAATGATATCAATAAAACTTCAGAAAACTGATAGCAACTACTCATATGGATGTCTAGAGGCTATATCAAGCATCCAAACTACTTGGAACTCAAAGAATTCAACACGCAAGCTCATTTTCAATAGCACCAAGAGTATCTAATTACTCAAAATATAAAACACTAAAGAAAAATCTAATTGGAGCAACAAAGTAGTCACATACAAAGTAGTTGATGGCTCATGTCTGCATCAGTATTTCCTCGAAGAGGAAGGGATGATGCAACACAACTACGGTAGGTATTTTCCTCAGTTATGAAACCAAGGTTATCGAACCAATAGGAGAACCAAGCAACACTATGTAAATGGTACCGGCACACAAAGAACAAATACTTGCCACCCGATGCGTAAGAGGGGTTGTCAATCCCTCTCGGGTAAAAGATTGGTAAAGATATAGATTGGTAGATGCAAATAAAATAATGGGAAATAAAATTCAATGAGATATTTTTGGGTTTTTGATAATATAGATCTGCAAATAAAAGATGCAAGTAAAGGAAAAGGCAAATAGCAATATAGATATGAAAATATATGATGAGAAAATAGACCCGGGGCCGTAGATTTCACTAGTGGCTTCTCTCGAGAAAATAGCATACGGTGGGTAAACAAATTACTGTTGGGCAATTGATAGAACCTCAAATAATTATGATGATATCCAGGCAATGATCATTATATAGGCATCACGTCCAAGATTAGTAGACCGACTCCTGCCTGCATCTACTACTATTACTCCATACACTGACCGCTATCCAGCATGCATCTAGTGTATTAAGTTCATGGAGAAATGGAGTAATGCAATAAGCATGATGGCATGATTTAGACAAGATCTATTCATGTAGGAATAGACCCCATCTTGTTATTCTTAATACAACAATCAATACGTGTCTTCCTTCCCCTTCTGTCACTGGGAAAGAACACCACATGATCGAACCCATCACAAAGAACTTCTTCCCATGGCAAGAAAAACTGATCTAATCGGGCTAACTAAACCAAAGATTCGAAGAAGAAATACGAGGTTATATGTAATAATTCATATAAGAGATCAAAACTCAAAGAACTTTCATGGATAAAATAGATCGGATCATAAACTCAAAGTTCATCGGATCCCAACAAACTCAACGCAAACACTACAAAAAAAAGACACATCCGTGACATTTTGGGCCGAACGAATTTTTTCTGTCATACTTATGACACTTCTATGACGATAATTGTGACAAAACCCAGTATCATCATAGATGTGATGGGCTCCTACTTCTATGACCAAAAATCATGATGGAAAATGGGCTTTTCGTCTTGGGTGGGCCGGAGACGCAGCTGCATGACATTCTTTGGGCCGTCCATGACGGAAAAAACCGTGGCAGAAGCGAGGGCGAGGAAAATTTCGGGGAGTTCCCGGTTACTGTGGGTGGTCGAGGGCCGAGCGATGCGCGTTTCTCTCATACACGTACATGCGTGTATGCGAGGCGTTGGGCTCTAACTGAACCCGAGCGAGGCGTTGCCTAACTAAACCCGAGCTATTACACTGCAGGCTACGCGTTACTGAACCCGACCGATCGATCGATGGCTGTTAACTGAACCCGATCGAGCGATTCCTTCGCTACTACTGCTAACTGAAGCCGATCAATGCTGCCTCTGGATGAACAGTGAGCGTTGCGAGGGGGAGTGGTTTGGATGAACAGTGAGCGGTGGGGGTGGATGAATAGGATCCCGTGCATTGCCTCTAGATGAACAGGACCTCGATCGATCGAGCCGGTTGGGGCTGGATGAACAAGACCCCGATCGATGGAGCCGGTTGGGGCTGGATGAACAGGACCCCGTGGAGGGCTGGATGAAAAGGACGACCCCGTGGAGGGCATGATGAACAGTAGATGGTGGAGGGGTGGATGAACAGTACCCCGTGGAGGGGTGATTGAACAAGAGCCCGTGGAGAGGGGTGGTTGAACAGTAGCCGGTGGAGTAGCGCGCGGTGGATGCTGGATGAACAGGAGACCGTGGATGAACAGTCGCAGGTGGAGGCTGGAGGAGGTCGACGGTGGATGAACAATAGCCCATGGAGGCTGGAGGAGGTCGACGGTGGAGATGAACAGTATCCCATGGAGTCCCGTTTTGTGGTACACCACACCCCTCTCGATGAACAGGACCCCCGCTTCGACCTAGCACTCCAACACAAGTCCGTTTCGTCCGTTTTGCGGTACGCCACACACTCCCGATCAACAGGACCCTGTTTCGACCGTAGGAGGTCCAACACAACTCCGTTTCCTTCGTTTTGCGGTACGCCAGACCCCTCCCGATGAACAGGATCCCGTTTCGAACGTGGCCGGTTGAACACAAGGCCTTTCCTCCGTTCTATGGTACGCCAAGCCTCGTTTCCATCGCCTTTTCCGTCCAAGCCCTCCCGTTGGACACGACGACGCTTTCTGTTCCAACCCAGCCGGTTGGCTCCCCATGAACACGGCGACGACGCTGTTTCTCCGTTCCGACCCAGCCATGTACACGAGCCCTGGCCGTACGTATGCACAAGTAGGCTTTTGAGACCCCGCCCATATGTACGTATGTGGCCGTAGTTTCTTCCTTGCACACCGGCCGCTGTACGTACATGTACATGCTACGTACGCGCTTCTACTACAACACGTGTGTGCCTCTATTACGACACGTGCACGCCTCTACATCACTAGTATGTACGTACACGCTCGCAACCAGAATGACAACGCTAACTACGCTTCGACCAGGTGGGTCCCGACTGTCAGGCACTTCCTTGCGTGTGAAGATGTAAATGGTGGGTCCCAGCAGTCAGGGGGGCGAATCATTTTTTTGCACGGACGCACTTCCTTGCGTACAAAGATGTAGCTGGTGGGTCCCAGCAGTCAGGGGGGCGAATCGTTTTTTTTGCCCGGACGCACTTCCTTGCGTGCGAAGATGTAGCTGGTGGGTCCCAGCAGTTAGGGGGCGAATCGTTTTTTTCCCGAACGCACTTCCTTGCGTGCGAAGATGTAGCTGGTGGGTCCCAGCAGTCAGGGGGGAATTTTTTTTTCGCGAAATACAGTGGCCCGTACGGTGGGTCCTAGCTATTAGGTGGAGGAATCATTATTTTCCGCGTAATAAGGAGGCACTTCCTTGCAGCGGCCGTGGACCCAGCTGTCAGCCTCTCCACGTACAGTCCACGTCTGATGGAAATCATTCCTTGACCATGTTGACCATGCCGCGCTGAGAGCACCACGGAGGTGGAAGACAACGAGGCCTAGGAAGGGGACGACGCGGAGCCGGGGAAGACGTGGCACTGGATGCCCACGCGGAGAGGAGTACGAGGGTTCACTGGTTCGGCTACGGAGTGAGGCTGTTGTCGCTGCAGAATAACAAGGGGTGTGGGTGAGTGGAGGGATGGCCTGGCCAGCGGTGGGAATAGTAGGGGGAGGTGAGGCCTCCGCGGCAGCACAGCTAACCACGGGAGGCAGGAGAAGGCGGCACGACCGATGCTGCTTTGGGCGGCTGGAGCAAGAAGACCAGAGATTGAAGAAGCATGACGGCCGTTGGATGGACATCGTACGGTCACTGCAGCTAGAATCATTTATATTGACTAAGTTGACAAAGCCCTGGGTACGCGTCAACTTAGTAGGCCCACAGGTCAGCTTCCGAAATGGTGCGCCCAGATGTGAGGCGAGGAATCATTTTTTGGGCAGGTGAAGCTAGAATATCCGAGATTGAAGAAGAAGCACGGCATCCGTTGGATGGACAACCAATGACCACTGCTGCTAGAACCGTGTGTTGACTATAAGTTGACAAAGCCTTGCATACGCGTCAACTCTTTTTTTAGGGGATGCGTCAACTTAGTAAGGCCACAAGTGTGTGGCAGAGAACTTATAACCCATTTGAGATTTGTAAGAATGTGCAGCCCATTTTTGAATTCTAATGGAATTTACTACAGCCCATTTACAGTTTGTTAAAAGTACAGCCCATTTGAACCAACCGTTCAAAATAGAATTCAATAAAATTTCCCACATTTTGATGGGATCCGAAATATTTTTATCCCGAAATTTCTAGTCAGATTAGATATAATTTCAATATAAATTTATATTACGTAAAACTCCAACGAAACATTGTGCTCGCAAAAATTAATGAAATTAAAATTTTCAATGTCCAAAAATAATATTTTATAAAGTAATTACGTGTTTGGTGCATTTTTTTATAGTTACTGCCCCCAGTTTTTATAATTACATCCCGTTTATTATTTCTTCAAGCCCATTTTCTTGTTTAGCCTAATACATCCCTCCTAGGAAAGATTTGCAGCCCAGCGGGGCGGAGAATAACACCTTGACCTTGCCTGGGTATTCCTAAAAAAGTATAGCTGGGCTAGCCATTTTCAGCTTGAAAAAAAATTAATATCTAGGCTGGATAATTGGCCTGGGCTAGACGGGCCACAGCCCGCCCAGCTAATACCTGCAGCGATGTTTTCGTTCTTGTTTAGAGGAGAAAAATTAATATTTGGGCTAAACATCGAAAAACTCTAAAGTGCTCACACCTCAAAAACACAAATACTGCTCGAGCTTCTTGGTCCTAGCTGTTGGCCGCTTCTTGTGCAATTCTCTCGTTTATTGACTACATAGGTTGACAATGGTGTGGGACCGTGATTTTGGGAAACCAGGAGGAAGCAAAAAATATATAGTTTTATATAATAAGGAGGCACTTGAGTATGTGAGGCTATGGCCCTGGTGGGTCCCCATTGTCATCCTCTCCAAGTAAAGTCATCTCCTCGCCCGCGCGTGCTTTCCGCCCGAAACAGTCAGCGCCGCCCGCCCCGCTTCCCGGTGTAGGAGATTGGTCCGCCTTCAAACAACACAAGTGATGTCCGTCTGTCCATCTGCCGCCCACATTAATGATACGCGGTTGCCGAGGCGGCTACTCCGGCGCCACATGTCTGTCCCTCTGCCGCCCACCATTGCTATATATACTGCTGCGCCGGCCATAGCCATAGTCATCCGCATTCGTTCCCTTTCTCCTGTCCACACCACCACTGCCCACCATGGCTTCCTCGTGCTCTAGCGCTCTTCGGGACGGGCGAACGACAGACCACAAGGAGATTGCAACCATTGCTGCCGACCGGCTAGCCGGCAGGTAGCCGGAGGACGACAACGTCCCAATGGAGAACATGGTAGTCGACAATCCGGCGCCAACCCCCTCCTCCGTGCCATCCTCGTTGGTGCATTGCACCATGACCATCGGCGAGGCCCGTGCGCAATATATGGACATGGTGAGGCAGATGCGCGAGGAGCAGTTCTGGGAGGCGCAGGCCGACGCCGCCTACAACCACCCTCTCCTCCAGGAGCACCTGCAGGCGGAGGAGCAGATCGCCACGGAGTGGGCGGAGGAGGAGGCGCTGCTCGACTCAAACCGCTCCACCCGCGAGGGCCGCCTCGAGTGCTGGCGGTACCACATGCGGGTCGCGGAGGCTGCGGCTGCCTACAAAGAGGGCGATGAAGCAGGCGAGGCGCTGTTTAGCGAGACCAAGGACGAGGCAGAGGACAATGCGGGCTCCAACGAGTCCCCGCTCCGCTGGCATCAACGAGGCCCTGCTCTGCCGAGGCCGCGCGGCGCCAACAACGAGGTAGAGGACACCGCCGGCTCCGCCGAGGCCCCGCCCCGCCAACAACGATGCAGAGGACATCACCGGCTTAGCCGAGGCCCCACCCTGTCGGCAACGATGGGGAGGATTTCCACCGCTTCGCCGAGGCGCCGCCCGCCGGCAACGAGAATGAGGACATCGCCGTCTCCACAGAGGCCCCGCCCTGCTACCAACGAGGCCGCGCCACACAGAAAACGAGGAAGAGTAGAACATGGTAGGTCGCCGCCGCTCGGGTCCAAGTAAGGCCACTGATGTTACCCTCCGGTTGAAGCCAAGCTAGGCGGGTTGACCATTGATGGCCGGTTAGCTTCTTGGCGGCGACGTGGAGTCGGAGAGATGTGTTGGAGAAGAACGCTGCTTCTACTTAACTGCTGGTGCAGTTGGCCGACTGACACATGGGCCCAATAGGCCACATGTCAGTTATGCAACTGCACCTGCAGTTAAGTCACTGAAGCTTTTGTTCGGCTCAGCGGGACACAGGTGGGTAGCTTTGGTTAATTAATTATACCTCCAGCGCACCACTTTTTAGTTGAAGAATGTATGAAATGTAATGAAATCTGGCATGTTTATATGAAATCCGACCATGTATGAATGAATTTATTTCGATTAGTTCGAATTCCTGTATCACTGGCATTGGATGAACATGCAAAACAATACGTACTAGCATTATTCCCAGGGTGATCACCTCGTTTGCAGCAGTTTCACATGTACTCCCTCCGGTCCTTTCTAGTCTGCATATAAGTTTTGTCTGCAGTCAAAGTATCTCTACTTTGACCAATATTATAGATAAAATATGCACTTTCACAATGTGTGAAGTAAAAAGGAACAGAAGGAGTACAAAGAGTTTGAGAAGCTTTTTAGCGTTTCTGTACATTGCAATCAAACAGAGGGCTGGAAATTCATAGAGAACATTCCAAACAAATGATGATTGTGCATCTCAGCGACTCACATGTCAGAGGCAATATTTACTTCACAACTAAAGAATAAAGAAAAAATTGATCGACGCTACTGACAGCAAAGGGCGTCCAATTCAAAAATATCAAACGCATGTCTTCTTGCTAAAATCAATGAGCAAAATTTGACAAGGTTGTCCCATACCAAAATATCAAATGCCTACGATTGTGGAATGGGCAGGGTTTGCCATCAGTTCGAACATTGACATGGCACCTCGTGCTAAATAAACCAGCTATTCTTTTTTGTGCAGTTCCACCAAAATCAACCAAATTCGCGCGTAGCTTGTATGATTTCGCCCTTATATGTTGCAACGCCTTGAACTTATCGGCACCTCCTTTCTCGTGGTGGAAATGAATTACTCGATGTATTCATGAACATTTTGTGCAGTTCCCATTGAAATCAAGCTAAGCACCCTTGTTTGCACAAATACAAAAAAAGTGATTAGTATAAAGCAAACTGTACTATGAATTGAAAATTTAAATAGGCACCTACATGGTCCATGTAGAGCACACTTTTAGAAAAATGGAACTCACCAGAAAGAATTCTAGAACAACATTGTACTCACGCATCACAGCAAAAAAAATGGAGATTTGTCAGTCCTTCTGAGCTGAGGTTAGTTTGGTCTTCTGGGGAGTAATGTAACCATCCTTCAACTGCTCCTTCTAATGAGAAGATAGACTGGGCTTCTTCATCCGGGCATAATCGGAACTAGTCACTTCACGTACTCCATATTGTTCTTCAGAGGAAGATGATCCTGTTGTGCAAAGACAAGAGGACAACTAAATGCTAGCATCCTTGTTTGCTCGAAAAAAGGAAAGGAAATATTTAAAACAGCACAGATGAAGCACTTCTCAAGGACAATACCACTTTTTCATGGCAGTATCTAAGCAGTAGCACAACACCAATAGATATGACAAAGCTCAATCATATGGATGAAATCAGTGGGCGAGTACAAACCTTTGTCAGGAGGCTTATTGTGTAGAGCATACAGTGAAGCACTTCTCCGGAACCATCTGTTGCTATCTACTGTGTTGGCCATGCTTACTATATACTCCTCGATTAGTTTAATGTTTCCAACATCTTCTTGTGCAGTTCCACTAAAATATATGGTATCTTCAAAGAAGATCCCTGTTTGCACAAGTAGAGATAATTACGTACTACATTAAGAGTGGCATCAAATCAGTGGCAAATCAATTGCTCATTCTAGCCATAGCAATAAATTAAGAGTGGCATCATATCATTACTTGTGTCATCACAGTTCCAGTGCTTCATTACAGCACCGGGAGTTGATTTTTGTTTTTCTTCCCCTTGTTCTTCCCCTTCATCATTTGGTTAATAACAGACAAGCTTCGCCATCAATGTAAGATTTGGCATGTCAATTAGGGAGCACAAGTATAGCACTAAAAAATGACATTAATTTTCTGATGAAAGTGGCAGAATACAGGCCAATATTGTGAAATATCCTTATCTTACCTCAATGGGATATTACGGTGCACATACAGATTGGAAGTCTTGTCTCCATTTGTGCAGTTCACTAAAATCAAGCAACATTACCATACAAGTAGCACAACATATGAAAGCACACTGCATAATCATGTGAAAGAAGGCTAGTACTGACCTCTCATGATGCGGAATTCAAACAACTCACAAGAAGAAGATTTGAACCAAATTTGCCAACACAGATAGGAAGTAAGATCTCCTCTTGTGCAGCTCCACTAAGATCAAGCAATCAAGCAACGTTGTCGGTGTGACATTTTGGCTGAACTGCACAAAACGCTCTTAAAACAAAAGTGTTTTGTGCAGTGCAACAAAAGGTCACTATGACAACAAGGTGAAATAGATAACCCTGTTTACACATAGGTGCAAAGGAAACAACTAGTGGTCAATAACGGTGGATGACATGGAAGCCAACAAAAAGAACCATCTACCTTATCTAAATGGGAAAGAAAGCAAGACAGTAGCATTTCTCAAATGGTGGCATTGATTAATATTAACATAGAGATTATATTAACAATAAAATTCGTTAAACATGTAATTTGCTTTTAACTATGGCATTACATCAATTTTCCAGCGGTATTATTAGAGGGTGTTTGTTTACAGGGACATTTTGGTGTAGGGACTAAAAAAACTCCGTTTCAGTCCCATCTAAACCAAACAGGAGGGACTTTTAGGGACTAAAAGTGGGCATTTGGGACTAAAGAAAGAAGACCCCGAGGGAGTCTTTTTGGGACTTTTTCCAATAGTTGCCCCTGCCACGCATCACACCTTGTCTCTATTAGTTCATTACTAGGGGTAACATGGTCTTTTAGCATGTCATTTAATAACCTCTAATCCATGTTTAGTCCCTGGAACCAAGCAGGTAGGGACTAGGGAGGTTTTAACCAAACAGGGCCTTAGATTAACAACAGCTAAAGAGTTGCACGGTACAGTGGATGCACCAGCACCATGTGCATCTACTGATGAACTGTGGTCATGCACAGTCTGTTGCAAAAAGAACAAACAACCAAGGAGCATATTTGTGTTGCTCCCAGTTTTGTTATCTTTAGACACCTTTCCCTATGTGAGCACAGCAAATCTAGTCCTGCTCAAACTCTATGCCTTGTCCCCCAAAACAAAATATCAGTTTGTTACACATGTGCGTACTGCGTTTGTCATTGTTTTCCCTTTTCGACCAACGTAGGTGCTGGATAGCCAGTCTGTACTAGTACTTTCGCCCCTTCCTTTCCTCTTTGAACCACGTCCTAGATTTATGCGATACAACTTTCCCCACTACTTTCCCCCATTGCTTTCCTCTTTGAACCACGTCCTAGATTCATGCTATACAACTTTCCCCACTACTTTCCCCCTTCCTTTCTTCTTTGAACCATGTCCTAGATTCATGCTATACAACTTCTCCCACTACTTTCCCCCACTCCTTTCCTCTTTGAACCACTTCCTAGATTCATGGTATACAAGCAGCTAGAGTAATGCATGTGGAATAAGTAAATTATACCTTAAGGTTCTTGGGGCGTGGTTCGGTGGGTTACGGGACAACAATGAAGAAGAAGGGGTCGGAGGCCCTCCCGCGCCGCTGATGGGTGAAAGTGAACAGCTGCGCCGGTAGTGGATTCCCTCCCTCACCGACGGCGACAGCGTTAAGCCTTCTTCCCTTCTTGGCGGATGGATCCTACCGGCTCTTTGACCAGCAGTGAGGGGAGAGAGAGGCCAACGAAGTCTTGTTTAGATCTGGAGAGGGTGAGAGAGTGTGAAGAGAGGAACTACAAGCGCTGAGGCTCCAACGTGTATATATATATACTGGAGAGAGATTGTGAAGCATGCAAACCCTAGAAAACAAGCGCCGAGGCTGCAGCTTATACGTGATGAGCTGATTATACGGTCACTACGAGATCGTATAACTCCGTATCCATCCATTTTGACCAGTCAAAGAATCCTCCGGGCGCGAATTATACTCACGTGTAGTTATCGAACCCGAGACCTGAAGTTTGATGAGCGAACAGGCTAACCAGCTACAAAACCGTCCCGTTATGTTCAACGAGAGGAAAATAACCTTGTATACATTCCTGCATTCGTGTGACAAGCATGCCGTGTTTTTTTGTGTGGGAGTCATTGGGGTTTAAATCACAATCGTTTCATGTGTCTTTGGTGGTAAGACTATCCAAAGTGGTGCAGAAATAATGCATCCTTAGTCACCTTACCTCTCTCCACATAGTACGTTGGGTCCCACCAGTCAGAGGGTGAAACAAACAAATTAATAAGAAAAATTAAAAGTGCCAGCGGTGTGTCTTACCTCACACATCTCGCTACTGCTCGGGAACACTGTCCAATTGATCCCTCTGTTCGCTCACGTACTATTTTAAGTGAATCCTTATTATAACATGCACACAATTTTGGGCACTTGTATTCGACCTAAGTCAGTGTGCCACCGTATCTCGTACTTACTACTCCCTCCATCTAGGTGTAATAAGTCACGTTAGAAGGTGCAGCGGGACCAAGGTGCAAGCAGATTGGAGGAGAAGGAGAAACTTGACCGGTCATTCCTCCAATCAAAGCCCTGATTTCTTTCTCTAAACGCAACAATTAATCCAAACAACTAAGAGATGTCGTTTTAGATACCATGCAGGGCCACGTATTAACTCGCATGCAAGCCGACTTTGATTTCTTGACTGATCAACGCGTAGTTGCGTTCCCTGCATTGGGTTTCCGGGGAAATAACAAGGCAGAGTAAGGAGCGTTTGGTTACATTGCTTAGGCTGGTCATAGTGATGAGTAACTTGGACTAGTAACATGCATATGTTACTAGTCTATGTCACTAGTACGCGAAGTTTGCCATCGGAAGCGAGCCGATCTGGCTCTCCTGAGCTAGCAAGGTTTTTCTAGCCCACCCAAGCTAGCTGGCCCACAAAAGCTAACATATTTTAACAGTTCCAAACGCCTAACCTTGCCAGGCTATGCTATAAGCTGTTCCTGCTAAGGATCCAAACGCTCCCTAAGTAACAACACTCGCAACGAGGCCAGGAGGGGATTGAGATGTGAAGTTAATGGATGATGCCTAAACATTTTGGGAATATCTAATTTCCGTAAGATGACTTAATACCTAGACGGAGGGAGTACTACTACTCAGTCCACGTTTGATGGAATATTCGTCACCTCTTCTCTTCTTGTACGTACTTCATTTGTATCTCACTTCCCGTGGCTTCTCACTCGCACGATTTTCCTATTCTATGAACCTGTGTGAGCGTGTGCATGTGTGTGTGTGTGTGTGTGTTTAACAGCATGTGTGTGTTAGAGAGAGCGACAGATCGACCTACTCTCCTACAGAGAGATGGTGTGTAGTGTACGATTTTAGTCGCGACAGACGGTGCATCCTCTCATTTCCGGGCGTCCGGTAGGGATAGGCGGACAGCTGCCATGCCCGCTCCTGACCAGCCTGGCCCACCCAAAGCCACTCCATCGCCCGCGCGCGCTTCCCGCCCGAAATGGTCAGCGCCGCTCCAAAGAATCGGTGTCGCATTCATGCCCGGGTAGAGCGGATGCGACCTCTCACTGGCGCAAGAGTGATGGTTGCTTTATCCGTCCAACTTACTGCTGGCTCTATGTGATTTGATGGCTCAGTGGTCTTTATTACTGAGGTGGTAGGACTGTTGGATGTCCCACGCTTTCGACGAAAGGAGGTACTACTAGATTACAATTTTCTCCATTCTTACAGTGGAGGAGTGTAAGAGCAGTGAAAATACGTAGGCTCAGTGATTACATGGCCCACCTCACACTATCACCATATTTTCTGGACACCGTGCGACACCTAACACTTTATATAGTACTCACTCCATTCCTAAATACTAGATGAGTCCCCGCACTTTGCCGCGGAACAGCCGTATATCTCTCTGCATAAAATTATTGATTTCATAGAACTAAAAAAACTCTATAACCGCATGACAAATGTGGTAGCCAAACTAAAAAAACTCCCATCATCATTTAGATCATCCCACATAAGGAAAAAAGATCAGCCAACTCCTACTGCATAATGGGATTATATTTTTCTTTCTAACATGTTAATGGGACTTAAAAGCTCAATTACATGCATGCTACCGGTGCATGCTTGCAGGCAGACATGTTGATGTGATTTAAAACCCACTCACATGCATGCCACGGTATTTCTGCATGCTTGCACGTGGCTTAATGCGGAGCCTCTCAACGTCTAGATCAGACGGCTACTATGGACTGATTTAGTTCATCTAACGGCTACATTAATTTTGATGATGTGGCTCAAGGAGAGGATAGAGAATTTCTAGTAGTGGGGGCTAGCTATTATTAGTAGATAAGTCTTTGTAGAGATTCCACTAGGTGAACTACATACAGAACAAAATGAATGAATCTACACTTAAAATGCATCTATATACATCTGCATGTGGTTCATGGTGAAATCTCTACAAAGACTTATATTTAGGAACGGAGGAAGTACTAGTATAGTATGTACTGTAATTCATCGGCGAGATAAATTTGTACAATGCTATAAAGCTTCCAGCTTCTGTTACATGTATCTTGCATCCAAGGTTTCCCATTGCAACATTTCATCAAATACAAGGGAGACTAACATGCATGCTATTGCATTTCAATGATTGGCAGATCATAGCAAATATGTACTCCCTCTGTTCCAAAATAAGTGTCTCAACTTTATGCAAACTTTAGTACAAACTTGTATTACTACTAAAGTTGACACTTATTTTGGAACAGAGTCAACTAAAGAAAAAAACGATCCATGCAGTCCCTAGCCCTTGAACCATGAACCCTAACCAGGCTTCAATTTGCTGGCAACGTTCGAGCTTCCTAAGAAATGAAGTTGGTAATCCTTACACTCTCCCACCCCTACACCATGCCTCCCACCCCTCACCCCTATACCACCTCCCACTGGCGATCTCCACATCTAGCCTCTGATTTGATCTTTTGATCCGATCAACCTCTCCGGCGGCCTCTGATCTTCTCAATACCCATCTTAATGGGTTCTCCTTATGGATCCACCCTTGGCTTGGATTTGTCCAAGGGTACGGTTTTTGCAGATGATATCTTTAATGCTTCTGGATTCACTGTTCATCCTATGGAGAATATGGGATCTTTCACTCTAGTGGTGTCTTTTAGTAGGCACGAATTTTGTCTTAATGAGGATTCTGTGGCGGCTGCACTAGAATCAGCTCTTGGGGGTTCGGCCATTGATCTTATGGTGTCTCAGATTGGAGATAGGTTATTCAGCTTTAATGTTTCTTGCAAAGATGTTGGTTTCTATATAGTGGATCTTCGATCTTACTCTTGCCCGGAATTCAAATGTTACTTTCATCTTTGGGGAAATGGTGGACCCAATTGGGTTCATGAGTTTAAGATCTGGAAGAAGGAGTGTGATGCTGAGTGGGTTCTTGTTTGTCCTTCTAAGTGTAGGGATGCTCTTGGTCTTTTAGCCATGCACAATCAACCAGTTAAGTCAGCCATCAAATCATGCTCTGGTGTTCAAAAAAAGCTTTCCTTTGCTATGTTTTAGAATTATTCGGTTTGCAAAGGTTATAGGTATCCTGCTACGGATAATTGCATTGCTATTGTTCAAGATGCTGGTTATGAGGTTCCTGAGAGTGAAAGGGTTGTCATTCGTGCTCCCCCTACTCATGATCTTAATTGGACGGTGTCGTCGCCGCCGATCGTTTTTGGTACGGTTGGATCTCCGATTGTATGCCGCCAACTTGCTTTGCATGCTCAACCACCTCAGGAGCCGTCATCTTTGGCGGGGGCGGGATCTCGCCTGCTTTGATTTCCCATGATGGGCCTTCTCTCACTCAGCCTGTTGGGCCTATTGGGCATTCTAATGTGGTGGCCCAAGTTTTAGGGCCTTCCTCAATCCGAATGGATCTTTAGATGACATTCCTTCCTCGCAGGATGCAAATATTGCTTCCAATGACATGGTTGATAATATGGTGGATAAAATATTTACCTGTCAAAAATGTTCTCTTCCTGGTCATTTTGATAAAGATTTCCCCTCTTCGTTAGTTTGTTTGGCATGTTTGCGGGTGGGCCATAGTCGCAGGGACTGCGAGAGGATCTCCTTGGAGCAAGGTTTGTTTTGGAAGCCAAAATCTTCCCTGACGTCTCCAGTTCCAAATACCAGTATTGAAGTTGCCGCCTCCTCTATTTCTCCAGCAAGGGACGCTTCATGCTCCTCTGACAACAAAGTTGCATCTATTCATTGCTCTCCTTCATGAAAAACCCCAACTAGTTCTCCGCCGGTGACACCTCCGCCTCCGGATTCTCCACTCCAGCCTCCTGAGCTTCTGATGGCCAACTTCGCTCTTGATGCCCACCGCTATGTTCTGGCTGGCCACCATATTGTTGATGGTGGAGGCAACAGATTGCCTCGGACTTTCGTCACGCCTCCTGCCCCCATTTTCATCGGCATGAGGAGTTCATGGTGGCAGAAGTTATGCCTCTGCCACCTCCTGATCAAGTGGGGCCTACTCGCAAAGAAGTGGTTGAACTTCTGGAGAACATGGGCATTTAGGTTACATCTGTGTAGCCTTGGGTATGTGGTGTTGGTCTATTCCAGCTTAGAGATGCTACAGTTCATTTCCGTTTGCTGCAATTGCCACCTCAACCATTGGTTGGTGATAGATTCATCAGATTTCATAAGCATGATGAGGGAGTTGGTTATAGAGGCACTCAGGGTTTTCATGATGGATGTTTGATGTTTCTTGGCATTCCTTTGGATCTTAGGATTACTGAAAATATTCGAGGTGCAGTTAATACTTTTGGGAAGTTCCAGCATTGGGTGAGTGATGATCCATATTTGGTTCGCTCCATTATTTTTGCTTCGTTCCCAGAGGATATTTTGGTCCCACGAGATGTGGGTTTCACTAATTACGCTCCTTACGGTGGAGCGAAGGTTTCCTGGATAGCTCCCTGTTACATTTTGGGGGTGAACTTTGCAGAACAGATGCCTGAAGATGAGGACCCCATGCCTTTGGATGGAAACCCTCATCCGCTACCTAGTCATGTTCTGCCTGTTGAGCACAATTTCATTCTGCCGCCGTACCCTGCCATTGGGTGGAACGACTTGCCACCAATACCACCGCCAGCCGATGACCATGTTGCAGATGATAACTTGGGCAATGCAGTTTGGGGGGATGAGGACAATATGCATCATGCTAATGAGCAGCAGCCAATGCAAGACCAGGAGTCCATGGTGATTGATCATCCCGCTCTCTCTGAATCAGAAGTGCATTTGGATGTACCTGAGAATGTTCTGCAGCCTGCACCTGGGGATGATATTGTGGCCCCTCCTGTCGATGTGCCTGTGAATGCTCTTCAGCCAGCTCCTGAGATTGATGATGATGCCCCTCCTATTGATGTGCGTGAGCTTGATCTGCTACCAGCTCCTGAGAATGTTGACGAGGCCCCTCTTGATGTTAATGACTGGGCTATTGTACCTTATCATCCTCCACTGACTCAGTATGAGAGGATTTTTGTTGGTGCTGTTAAGGTTGTTTTTGGTCTAGTCCTTCCACCCAAGCTTGCATGGAAAAGGAATTTTGACTCTCTACTTCAGTTTGGCCCTCCTTTGGCCAAGCCCATGCCAATGCCCTCAGTTGATGTCGAGCCCATTGTTCTCTCCAAGAGGAGCTGGGCCCTGGCTTTTAATGATGTTCAGGTGCTTTCTAAGCTTCAGTTTGTTCAGGCTCTTTCTGCAAGCCCATCTTCAACAAGGCCTGTTGCAAGAAAATTGTTTCCTTTAGTGGACTCTGTGGTTTCAAGTAGCACTGTTGCTTTGGATTCTGTCCCTGCTTCTTCAATGGTGGAAAAGACAGTTTCTGATGAAAAGTTTTCCTTCTCTGCTGAACGTCAAGTCAAGAAGGTTCGCAGACGCAAAACCCTGGCGCCAACGCCTCTTGTGGAAACTTCTGTCCACAGGTGTACTATGGGATCAATCAAGCGGGATGGTTTCAAGCCTGTCTTCCAGGAGTTGTAATCTTAGCCCAATAAGAAGAAGCCTAGGAGCAAGCCTTTTGTGGCCGTTCCTTCTGAGGATGCTCATCAGTAGGGCCATGGCAACAATGATGAAGAACACCTCCAGGGTGTGCCTCCCCTGACTCCAATTCCCACCCTTCAGCATGTTGGAGAAGACCTAGGCATAGCACCAGGAAAGCTATCTGTGGATCGGCTTATGGCCGAACCGTCTGAAGATCGCCCTGTTGTGTCTGATGTTTGATTTCAGAGTGTTCCCTTGGGTTTGGCAAGACCTTAATTTGGCTTTTTATGTTTGGGCTACTTTTTTTTGTGCTATAGGAATATTTTCTCTATTTTTATCTGTTAATCTTCCAGTGGTTGTCATGGTCTGTAATAATGCACTTTGTCATATCTGGTGGAACTCGGTTATATATTTTGGGCACTATTACATAGTGTTGCTTTGATGCTGCTCCTATGTTGTTTATCATGAATCGGAAATCGTTTAGGAAATGGAGTGTGCTTTGCTGGAACGTGCGAGGTCTTAATTCCCCTGCTAGGCAGCGTGCTGTCAAGCAAAAACTGAGGAAAGCCAATGTGTGGTGGCCCGCTTCCAAGAAACTAAATGCAGTTCTTTTGACAGCAGAGATATTAGGGCTTTTGTCCCAAACAATTTGATTCCTTCACTTTTGCTCCCTCTGAGGGTGCTTCTAGGGGTATTCTTGTGGTCTGGAACTCCACAATTTTATTTGGTATGCTTATGGAAACCCATACTTTTGCTATGGTTATTAATTTTACCTCTAGACACAATAATGAATAGTGGACTTTAGTATCTGTTTATGGGCCTTGTCAAGGTGAACCTAGGGACATTTTTGTTAATTGGCTCTATTGTTGGATATCCCTATTGAGGACAACTGGGCTATATGTGATTTTAATTTTATTAGATCCATTGAAAATAGGAATCTGCCAGGAGGTGATCTTAATGACATTTTCATTTTTAATGAGATTATTGGGCACCTGGGTTTGCTTGAGCTACCTTTTAAGGGCAGATCCTTTACCTGGTCTAATATGCAGGATGCTCTACTCTTAGAGCAGCTTGACTGGTTTTTTTACCTCAACCAACTGGATTTCTTGCTACCCTTTTTCTGAAGTGCTTCCTTTTGCTAGGACTGCTTCTGACCATGTCCCTTGTGTGGTTGTCATCAGTACAAACATTCCTAAAACTAACATCTTCTGGTTTGAGAATTTCTGGGTTAAAATGGAGGGGTTTTATGATTGTGTCAAGCAGTCTGGGGAGAAACCCTCAAGGAAAACACATATATCTGCAATTATTGCTGATAAACTAAAAACTCTCAGGCAGGATCTGAAGAAATGGAAGTTGGGGATTTCTAAGCTAAAAATTTTGATTGATAAATGTAATAAGGTGGTGATCGTCCTGGATAATCTTGAGGAGTTGAGGCCCTTGTTTAGGCAAGAATTTAATTTTAGGAAAATTGGAAAGCTGCATGTGGAGCATCTGCTACATCTACAGTTCTTGTACTGGAAAAAGGGTGCACAATCAGATATATTAATGTGGGGGAGGAGAAAACTAAGTTCTTCCATGCAACGGCTACTGAAAGACACAGAAGAAACTCTATTGCTAGTCTCCAGCTGCAGGATGGTACTGTAATCTCTGAACATAGTTAGATGGAAGGCATTATTTGGTCTGCTTTCAAGGGCAGGATGGGCACTTCTAGGGGAATCAATATGGGTTTTGATTTTAAAACCCTCCTTAAACCTGTTCCAGGCTTAGATGCTTTAGTCAAACCCTTCACAGTAGAGGAGATTGAGAATGTGGTGAAGCATATGCCAGTGGACAAGGCCCCTGGACCAAATGGTTTTAATGGTCTCTTTTTCAAGACTAAAAAGCTTGCTCCTGATGGAGTGGGGGATTACAGACCTTTCTCTTTATCTAGCTTGGGGGTAAAATTTCTATCTAAGATTGTTGTCAATAGGTTCCAAGAGTTCCTTATGGAATAGATTCATAAAAATCAGTATGGCTTCATTAAATCAAGAACAATTCAGGATTGTATTGGTTGGACTTTGGAGTATTTGCATCAGTGTCATCAATCAAAGAAGCCCATTCTCATACTTAATCTTGATTTTGAAAAAGCCTTTGACTCCATTGAGCACTTTGTTATTTTTGAGATCATGAAGTATAAGGGCTTTAATAAGAAATGGATTGGTTGGATAGGGAGCTTTCGACTACTGGTTCTTCTTAAGTGTTGCTTAATGGTGTGCCTGGTAAACAGTTCTTGTGCAAAAAGGGGGTCAGGCAAGGTGATCCTGTCTCACCTCTTCTCTTTGTTTTGGCTGCTGATCTGTTGCAGTTAGTTGTTAATGAGATTCATGCCAAGGGTGATCTGCAGTTGCCAATTCCATGAAATGATAAAGATTATCCAATCATACAATATGCTGATGACACCTTGATAATTGTGCCTACTGTGGACAGTGAGTTGCTGGCTCTAAAGAGAATGCTGCTGGTTTTCTCTCAATCCACTGGACTTGATAAATCTTGCATGATCCCAATCAATGTTTCTCAGGAGGAGACAAAGAGATTGGCTGATATCTTTGGTTGCCAAGTAGGAGTTATGCCTTTTACTTACCTGGGTGTTCCTGTTGGCACTACTAAGCCTAAAATGATTGATCTTATGCCCTTGGTGGATTGCATGGAAAGAAGAATGACTGCTAGCTCCTCCTTTTTGACCCAAGGGGGGAGGCTTCAGTACTTAAACTCTACTCTGTCATCTCTTACTATTTTTTCCTGTGCAGTATCCTCATTAATCATGGAATTTTAAAGCAGTTACAAAGGATTGAGAGGCAGTGTTTGTGGAGAAAGAACAGACAAGAGCCTGCCCCCTCTCTGGCTTCTTGGGAGCTGATCTGTAGGCCTAAAAACAGAGGTGGGTTGGGTATTTTGCATCTTGGATTTCAGAATGTGGGTCTTCTTCTAAATATTTTGAACAAGTTCTTCAATAAGGCTGCAGTGCCTAGGGTTAATCTTGTCTGGAATTCTTACTAGCATTGAGTTGTACCACAGGGTACATCTTCATGTGGATCTTTTTGGTGGAAGGATATTCTCAAGTTGGTGGATCATTTCAGAGAGGTGACATGGATTAAGGTCAATCAGCGGGATACTGCTTTGTTCTGGTCTGCCAAATGGCAGCTAGGAAATTCTATTACCCCTTTCCAGCAAAGATTCCCAAGGCTCGTTTCTTACTGCAAAGATGCTCTGTCAACCGTCAAAGAGGCCTTGGTTTGTTCAGACCTTATTTCTTGGTTTAATTTGCCTTTATCTGAGCAGGCTTACATGGAGTTTCTTTCTCTTAAAGATTTGCTTCTGCTTGATCCTTCTTCCAAGGATGTGTGGTACTGGCATGGATCTGATAAATCATATACCCCCAAGAGGTTTTACATCCAAATGCATTTGAATCTGCCTTTTAATCCCCTTCTGAATTAGATTTGGTCAAGCTCTTGCACAATGAAAATCAAGGTTTTTGCTTGGATGATGATCATGGACAGGTTAAATACTAAGGACATGGTTGAGAGAAGGCATTGGCATATTGAAGATGGGATCTCTTGTGTGCTCTATCATTTGCAGGTCAGGGAAGACAGGGATCATCTCTTTTTCAATTGTCTCTTTAGCCAGCGTGTGTGGAATTACCTTCAGATTGATTGGCCTCAAGGTAACAACATGACAGAAATTGTTGTCAATGCCAGAAGGGATTTCAATAAGCCATTCTTTGCTAAAGTGGTGTTCACTGCTTGCTGGAATACTTGGCTGATTAGGAATGCTAAAGTTTTTAGGCACATCAGACCTAGCTTCAATCATTGGAGGAGATCTTTTGTACATGACATATCTTTACTCTCCTTTAGGATTAAGCCTAGATTCAAGGATAGCCTTGTTCGTTGGGTAACCTCTCTTCCCCCTTGATGTACTTTCCCTTTTTTCTTGCTTAGTATAGGCTTTTCTTTGGGGTTATTCTTCATAACCTTGTGTATATTGTAACCTTTTGGGATGGAATAAAATGATAGGCTGTGGGGGTTTTCCCTACAGTGCACAGTCAAAAAAACCTTTTGACCATCGGATCATTTTGTGCAGTTTCACCAAAATTGAGATGAGCATCCCTGTGGCAAAGAAATTGAAGAAGCGTGATTAGAATAAGATTACTGGGACTAGTTGATGAGACATAAACTCATCACAAATACAGTACGTAGAAGCCAGTAGAGGTATGTGCTGGGCAAAGAAGTAGAGAAATATCCACATGGAGTGATGTGGGCTGCTGGAGCAGTGGTGCAAGCCGGCTGTAAAGGGAGTTGTACCTAAGGGATGTCGGGACGTAGATCAACCTTGAGGAGGGCGGCGGGAGGCGGCAACTGCCCACGTCACGGCAGTGAGCAAGGGACGAAGGCAACCTCACCGGCTTTTTGAGAGAGAACGGCGGGGACCCCTGATTGGGACATGCCGACAGTGGGTTTTCGCCGTCGGTGACGGCGAGCGCATCTACACTAAGCATCCAGCCCTTCCCCCGGCAGACGTGATCCACCGGGATGTTAGAGATGTGGCCACAGTCGTTTTGTGCGAGAGAGTGTGAAGAGAGCAACCCCGGCCAGCAACCGTGTAGGCTGGCCCGTCCTGACTATGTATATAGTGGAGCGGTTTCCTTTTCTCTCCATATGAACCTATCATATTGGTACGTGCCACTAAAGAAAAAAAACTTTATTTATAAATGATGCGGCACCTACTACTGATTCGCCTATAACCTTGCGCTTGGCATCTCCAAAATATTAACCTAGCGATTGGCTCTTCGCCTCTTTGGGAAGTCGAGCAATAATGGTAGTGCAGTATATATCATTCTGGCTATATGATACCGAATTAATTGTTGCACGTCCACCATGTGGGCGAGGGTCGAGGGGCGAGGGAGAGTGCTACATACGGAGCAAAATTTGTGAATCTACCCTCTAAAATACTTCTATATCCATCAGTGTTTGGAGTATGTACTAGTAGTTCATATTGAAATCTACTAAAGGACATATATATTCCAAACAATATGATATAATCTCTATAACCAAGGTAGTAGGGACGAGGAGTAAACGGAGGGAGTAATAAATTTTTCTCCTCGTCCTGCGAGCCGCCGCGCGTGTGGGCGAGGGAGCGGGCGTAAGGCGTACAATACTAAGCAAGCTTCACCTCATCCTGTGAGCCACCGCGCCCGTGGGCGGGGGAGACGGAGTACTCCCTCCGTCTCCTTTTAGTCTGCATATAAGATTTGATCAAAGTCAAACTTAGTAAAGTTTGTCCGACTTTGTAGAAAAAAATATCAACATCTATAATACTCAAGTTATATTGTATGAAAATTAATTTCATGATTCATCTAATATTACTGATTTCATATTGTGAATCTTGGTATTTTTTTCTATAAACATAGTCAAAATTAACAAAGTTTGACTTTGACCAAATCTTATATTCAGACTAAAAAGAAATGGAGGGAGTACTAAGAAAGCTTGTCCTCGTTCTACGAGTTGACGGGACACATCAAAAGTACTTTAGTGTATAGAGCCTTGCCTCTAAGGTAGGCCCCACATGGTTTGCTTCTTTTTATAACATAACATGTCTAGTCGCAATTTGTTTTTCACCCGTGGTAGACGATCCTCCCTCCACCAACTGGACAACCAGTACACGTGCCAAATTACCATGTGGGCTGCCTTTTCATACAGAAATGAGCTCCACCGTGTACCCGCGCGGGTGTGGTTGGAAAAGAGACGGGAGTACGTGCGCCGTGCATGCACCTCTTCTCTTCGTGCACGTCCCCCACCTATGTGAGTGTGTGTGAGAGATACAAACCGCGTTCGTGAGTTTTTTTTGGGATGGCGGGTGGGGGATGGGGGGTTGATTTCGTGAATGTATTTGTGGGAATATGTGTCGATGACATCTCAAACAAAATTTTGCATGCAATGTGTGTGAAATGGAGGCCTATCCATATCATATATACAGGGTCGGGCGATCCACGAGAAGAGAGGGAGGGGTCATAGATATCGATAGAGTCGAAGAGAGGATCAAGTGGGTGGGTGCGAGATCGACGAAGAGAGCCATCAAAATTGTGTGTGTGTGTGTGTGTGTGTTTGTGTGTGTGCACGTCAAAGATATAGGGCGACAGACCTACCGGAACATCAGAGGGCACAGGTCAAGTTTGTGTGTGGCAAGGAGACATGACTAGAGCGCTCGATGTTTCGGTGTGTGGGGGGGGGGGGGGGTGGGGGGAGGGGTAGGCAGAGGCCTAACTATAGAGGTAGAACGACTCATATATGTGTTGAGAAGGAGAGACCCAACTATGTCTTGAGGGAGAACAGTCGACATCCATACATAACTGAAGGATGGGAAATATGATGGGATAGAGAGATAGAGGAGAGAGAGAGAGGGAGGGAGAGGGGTACAGTGCTGATGGGTGATGGAGTTGCTTCTCGAAGATGGTGGGAGAGGCCTACTAGACAAACTGAGGGTGGAACTGCAATGTTATCAGTAAGAGTCTGGATGTGTTTTTGTGTGTGCCTATAAGTGATAGATCTGTCAGGACGCATTCATGGATGATGAAGGGGAACCATGTGTTTGGTAAGCAAATTTAACTAGGTCGGTAGATCAATTGTTGTTTGTCAAAGAAAGGGAGAAACATAACTAATGAGGTAGATCGATCAATGCGTGGGTAAAAACGAGTTATAAGGACCTAGCTAGCTATATGTATAGCAGGAGATCGGTCGATGTACGTCCATTTGTTAGAGGCAAATAAGGCCCAGCGAGACGGATAGACAGCGAGAAAGGAGCTAGGAGGTGGTGCGAGAGGCCTAGCTACTAGCTAGATAGGGGGAGGAGTGTGCGGTTGTGAGATCAATGAAAAGAGGGGTGAGAGTTTACACATGTGTGGGACCGTATGAGAGACACGAGGCAAGGACACATAAAGTAGGAGATTGAAGGTGCGTGTGTATGTTGTAGGTAGGCATCACTAGAGAGGTTTATCGATCGGCGTGTGTCGGAAAGGAGTTGTGGAGACTCTGGCAGAACGACCTAAAGAAAAAAATGAATGTGCCCGGTGGATAGAATGCCGAGGGAGGGGGATGGGGAGCGCGAGGAGGGCGTGTGCATGCACGAGAGAAAGTTAGTGGTAGCTACAAAGGTTAGAGGATTGTGTGGGTGTAAGAGACTAACAAAGATCATAATTTGATATGAAAGTGGATTTATATATTTGAATAGGAGATCATAGTGTTTTAAACATATGCATGCATGAATATAGCAGTGATACGCGTGCTGTGCACATGTTATACCATAATGTGATAATGCATGGCGTTTGCAACTCACAGCTAAATGACGAACAATCTAAACCAGACTATACATCAAACAATCTCACATTTTATTTTAATTTCTGATAATGTGTGGCATTTGCAGCTTACAACTAAATATCGAACAATCTAAACAATACTATATATCGAACATTCTCACATTTTATTTGAATTTGTGGTAATGTGTGGTGTTTGCAACTCACATCTAAATACATGTAGGCGTACGGGGCAGGGCACCATACATAATGTGATAAACACATTATACATATGAGACATGGTTTAGATTATGAAGATCTAGCTAGAGCTAGAAATGTAATGTGATTTGAAATCACCATAAAGTGGATTCAAAAAATCGAGTTCGAGTTCATATAGTACACATAGTTCATATGTAACTCGAGACTAATCATGTGGTGTGCTGTGAAGATAGTACACAAACGGTGGTTTAACTTGACAATAATGATGCATGTAGATCTTACTAAAACAGAGAAATGAATTCATATGCTTCGACTTCACAACAACCATTACTGTACATCTTATTCAGATAGAGAAACGAATTAAAATTTAGTTCATATTGAAGCAGTAGTATATACGTTTGGAATGCACTAAAACGTTCATTTGAGTAGTAGGTTGCATGCATTATACACGTAGCGAAATATTTTAGTTGAACATAACATGAATTCAAAATTTTGAATGACATTTGTAGTGCGAATTGATTTGGTACAGTACACGTTAGGCTTCTCTGGAAATTTCAACCCGCGCCTTGTTAGCCCGAAATATTTAAGATATATATTTGTCTCGTTGTGCTTCGACAACTCCCTCCATCTCAACCCGCACCTTGCTATTCCGAAATTACAACACGCGCGAAAACTCCGACCTCCTATGAAATCCCGACACGCGAAATGCCCGTGGTACCCCTGAACTGAAAGAACCACCTCAAATTGATGGGGGTACTTTTGTAACTTACCCCACATTTTGGACAAGCGCGTCCCTAAGCCATGGTTCCCCAGTCCCATCCCATCTGCGCAACCATTCATACACCGAGGCCGCGAAAACTCGCGAAGAAGCCCCACACCCTCCTCTGTCCGCCACCCAGCCAGAGCCTCTTCCCCGACGACGTCGTCCACAGCAACACCTCGACGTCCCTCATCCACCGTACCGGATGAGGATCCATCATCGATCTTGTTATCCCACCCGTTCAGCCACCCCGTCCTCCACCTCCAAGGAGCTACCCAGATGTTCCCCTCGTCTTTCGCGCCACCTCCATTCACACACCGGCGTCTTTACCTGCACCACCAGAAGAGCATCATCATCACCGTTTCCTCGGATGAAGTTGCGGCCTAATCCGTGCCACCAAAGAGGTTGTACACTAATCGCTGCATTTTCTTCTTGATTCGATCTCACGGTGCTGCCGGCGCTCGGTCCCGAGCCGACACGGCGCGGCTCCATCCACGGCGGCGTCACCGGCCACTTCCTCCATGGCGTCGCTCCCTTGGCGGTGACGTCCACATCAGTAGGAGCTGCTGCTGCTTTAGCTCTCGCTTGTGCTGCTGCTCTGCTCTTGCTCTCGGTCCCCTGCCTGGTCTGCTCTTGCTATTGCTCTTGCTCGCGCTGCTGCTCTCGCTCTTGCTCTTGCTTGCGATGCTGCTCCGATTTAGCTACACTTCAGTCGACTTAATCGAATTTTGGGTCAGTAGGTTTTAAGAGGGTGGGGGGCTTGCCGGGGTGAAGGAAGAACCAGCCGTAGCGGGGAGGGGGGCTTGCCGGAGAGGTACCCCACTATCTATCTTAGGGTTCAGGGTGGGGGCGGTGTTCGATGGCGGTGGTGCGGCGGTGGCGTGGGGATCGCCGGAGAAAAAGCTCGGCACACGGGGGGGCTAGAGGGATGGCCGGGGTGGCGGCGGACCGATGGTGGGGAGTGTTTTCGGGGCGGGCGGGGTGGCGCACCGCCGGCCGCGGGCAGCGGGGGGTTGCTGTTTGGCTGGTGGTGGCTGGCGGCTCAGGGGGGTGGAGGTTGAAGATGAACTGCAGGCCCTAGATTTCGTATCCAACGGCTGCAAAATCGACTGACCAGAGATGAAAAAGTCAGTCGATTGACGTGTAGCCTCACCTTGCTAGTGCATTCTGTTTCGACAGTAAAATTTAGTTTCGACAGCAAAATTCAGTTTCGACAGTTAACTTCAGTTTCCACAGTTAAATTCAGTTTCAAAAGTTAAGTTCAGAGATGAGCGGCTGATGTATTTTACATCTAGCACTTTGTGGTTATGTATTTTACGTCATCTATTGGAGATGCTATTAGAATTCCACTCAGGTTAACGTTGTCTCTCTTGTCCTGCTTCAACCTCGGCGTCGTACAACTCATCGGAGCTGCTCCAACGACGAAACCCTCCATCACAGCGGAGCAGTACCTCGGGCTCCATCTCTAGACGCCTAAGATCTTCTTCCCCTCCTCCGACAGCCAAATCAGCCGGAGCATCCTCACCGGCCAAACCAATCACGCTGAGATCGACATGGCTTCGTCGAAGAGGTTGTACACTTGTTGCATCTCTTTTTTACTCTACATGTTATATATAATGTCCACTGAGCACACATAGTAACAGGAAATACGATTATTTTATCCTACTATATGATAAGCAGTGAGGTACCAGGAAACTTAGCTATCCGTGATGGACTCTCTTAAACGCCATCATTATTTAGCTCTGCGCGTTTGAGCTATGCATTTGTGGATGGCCCAGGGAGTTGAGCTAGTAGGGCAGTGGCCTGGGTCCAAAGTAATAGAAGTAGCACAAAAACATTTTTTTACTGTAGGCTTTTCCTTGCTCAAGCCTGCCTAGTAGAATCGCTAGTGCTTGAAAGGAAAAGTGAATGAAAAACATAGGAATTGGAAAGTTTCCTATGGTACTACTATTCATGAATTTGGTTCAAAGGAATGGACCAAAGGAAAACTGTAGGATTTGTTCCTTTAGTGTCTCCTTGAAAGAAAAAACATAGGAATTTTAATTTTCACTTGTCCTCCTTCTCAAATTCCTATTCATGAAGCACAAGACTAAGAGATAGTAGCATAATAACATCATAACTATACATTTTCTTGTGGTTTGACTTAATCTCACCATGCTTCTTTGCATCTTGTGATCTTCCAATTGTTGTGAATCAAACACCCAGATTGGCAAAAATCCTGAGTTTTGAAATTCTCTGTTTTGCATGTGTATTCCTATCTATTCCTCTCTATTTCCTATCCCTGCATTGTTGGAATCCTCCAATTCAAACGAGCCCTTACAGAATTACTTCTCTTACAGATAGTTGTCAAATAAAACCTTGCGTGGTTTGTCCCGCTCGTGCTGCGCCATCGTCCACCCCAACTCAGCTGCTCCAACGACAGAAGGGTCAAGCACAGCTGGGATCCGGCCTCCAGACTGTCTTTCGCCGCCTCAAATCTTCTTCCCTGCCGCTGGCAGCCATGAAAACTGCATTACCATCATCAACCGAGCAGATGACCTCGAGGACTACACGGGTCTGCAAGAGAGGTCACACTCTTTCGTGTCTGCTTACGTTATGCATCGCTTAATATTACATGCTACTTTAGCGTCCTGTTCACCGATTAGACTCTAAGTCAGCTCCAAACTAATGGTTTAACTTGAGTTTTAAATGGTTGTGGAGTACATATCGGGGCCGCAATCAATAGTATCTCTCTACTATCTGGTTAACGGTGTCTACTATGAGTTTCATGTTGGGTGGGAAACAAACAATAAAGAAGCCATTATCTGTATTTTTTAACTGAAGCCATTATCTACCTGCTATTATTGGTTTTGGGTCTATCCACAGGTTGCTACCATTACTCTGGATTTCTACATGGACTCCTTACATAATCTCACTAAGTTTCATTCCTATGCATGACAGTTATTGTAAACAATGGAACTAAACATGTAGAGTAAAAGAGACGAGCCTTGCGTGGCAATAATATTTCATGTAGACGTCGCTCCATGGTAGGCGCAAAGGCAGCCCCCCTCCACGCATTTCAGATTGTAATCGAGAGGAAGATATCTGTTCTGAGGGGGATTCAGAAGGAGAAGACAACTCCTATTTACCCCCCTGAGGTCTTCGCTCTAACTTGGCATTCTGATGTTGGTTATATCATGCATATGGTGCCTTGCATTGCTTACTTTATACATCAAATATGTCATCTACTTAGTTTAGACATCCTCCATGCGAATGCCATCTGTTCAGTTTATTCATCGTTTATGTGAATTATGCAACACCATCTTGTTTAGCTAGGCATCATATATGTGAATTTTGCAATGCCATCCTGCTTAGCCAGTCACCATATATGTAAATTATATCAGGCCATCCTTTTTTTCGTTATATATTACATTTGTCAACAATGTTAGTACATTCAACTGCTCTTTGTGTGCATCAGCCATTTGACACGGTGATGGCAAATTCTGGTGTGAAAACAAGGTCTTCAAAGCAGACTATGCTATCTGACAAAGCGCATATCTCGCTGGTTACGGATAGCTCCTCAGAGGAGGATTCAGAGACAGATATCATTCCTATTCCCCCCCCCCCCCGAGGTGTATGCTCTAACTTGGCAGGGTTATGTTACTCATATCGTGCGTATGGTGTCTCGCATTGCTATGTCATTTGATTAGTTTAGACATGCTTTGTGTGAATGCCACCTTTTCAGTGTCTAATTACCATATATGTGAATTATTCATTGCCATCTTATTGCAAGACACTATATATGTGAATTATGCAATGCTATCTTGTTGCAAAGGCATTATATATGTGAATTATGCAATGCCATGCTGTTTAGCCAATCATCATGTATGTGAATTATATTATGCTATCATTTTTTTGTATTACGTGTTCCATTTGTCGACAACATTTGTATATTCAACTACTCTTCCTGTGCATCAGCCATTTGAAGCGGTGATGAAAGTATCTAGAGTGAAAACAAGGTATTCAGAGCAGTCAATGCTACCTACTGAAGCAGACATCTTGCTGGTTACAGAGAGCTCCTTAGAGGAGAATTCAGAGACTGATGACCAGTCCTATTTCCCCCGTGAGGTCTATGGTCAAACTTAGCAGGGTTATATTACCCATATCATGCATGTTGTCTTGCATTGCTTAGTTTTTAAATCATATATGGATTGCCATCTGCTTAGTTGCTTACTATATAAATCATATATTTGAATTATATCATGCCATCATGTTTACATAGTACATACACACCATCTATCTGAATTATGGCATGGCATCCCATTTAATAAAGACTTCATATAGTTATATCATCTCATCTTATTTAGTGTTTACAGTCATCATATTTTGAATTATGGCATTCTATCCGTGAATGTATGTGAATTATGGCATGCCAACCTATTTAATAAACACATTATATAGTTATATCATGTCATCATGTTTACATAGTCATCATATTTTGAACTATGTATTTCCATCTTTTTTATTTAGCCATCATAATGTGAAATTGTGTCATGCTATCCTGTTTAGTTAGCCATCATATATGTGAAATTGTGTCATGCTATCATGTTTGGTTAGACAACATAAATGTGAATTATTTGATGCCCTCTTTTATTCCCCACTATCCATTGCACCTGTCTATCACACAATGTCTATACTTTCAATTACTTTTCTTGTTTATCAGCCATTTGAATTGGAGAGGGTGATGTCAGTATCTATGGGAGTAACAACACGGTCTTCAGAAAATATAGTGCTACCAGTTGATGCAGATAGAACCACGGTTGTACTTGCCCAAGGACCAGATCCACCACACATAACCCAAACTCTCGCAGATTGTACCCCTACCCAGTTGGACAGAGAACTAGCTACACCGCTTCTAACCCCAACCCCGACAGATAGTAACCCAGTTCTAGTTGACACAACACCGTCTCCACCATAGAGAACCAAAACACGAGCAGTTAGTAAGGGAACTGCAGTGCCCAAAGCGCGAGGACCACCACTCTGAATCCCATCTCAACGCTTAAAGGAGAAGAACATTTGTTCTCAGGTTAGGTTCTGTAGCTATGGTTCATACTCCTTTGCTCTTGCATTACTGTATTTACTCATACCAACTATTTTCAAATTTGAAGGATGGAATTGAAACTCCAATGGCGCAACAGGTATGTTTTAAACCTGTTTCTTTAACTGGTTTGCTGTTGTAACCTGCTCTATGTTGATTTCAGTTTCAATTGAATAAATAGTTATGTTCTCATGTCATGCACATTACAAGTGTTGTTATTGCTCTATAGTTTCCCACACTTATATTCTGTCTATTCTGCTTTGTCTTGAACAAATATTATTTGAACTGTGTCTCTATCTTGATTTGGCAACAAAAACTAGAATGATATAGACCATAAAGTGACCATGGTACATAGATATATGTTTGTTTCATGTTGTTATCCTGTCCACATTACTACTGAACTCATTTACGAAAATGAGTTTCATATACAACATGGTAAACATGTGATGTGTCTGCTTGTTTCTCTTTTAGAATGCGGACAAAATATTGGAGAACTGTACCGCGTTATGCAATGGTAAAGGAAGTAATGCAGATAAGGTTCAAGATAGTTAGACATCCCTGTTGGTCTCCAAGAAAGCTGATAAAAACTATCTTGACGACAGTGGGAGAACCCAAAAGTCCTGTCTTGATCTAGTGTTCGAGTTACTGGCCATTACTGCTAGCACAAGCTCTTCGAACTCGCTGCTTGAATCAGTTCGTCTTCTTGAGTCTCAACTTCAAGTTGAAAGACATTGATCCGATGTGCTGCGATAGGAAGCTGAAGGACTGAGGAAGTCCCTGCAAAATTCAGATGCATACTTCCTGGTGCAATAGCAAGCGCTGGAGGATTTAAGCGCCAAAAAAGAGTAAGTTAATAAGCTTGCTAAGCATCTTGCCAGCATTATGGGTACCCAGGATATTGTTTCTTGAGATCTTCTGAAGTGCTTTTAGTTCTGGATTTGTTTTGCTGCGGCATTTATTTGCGCTTGTCGCCAACTTTGATGACCAGTGTATATGATATGCTGCTTTGTTCCCTATATTTGCACTGGTGGCGGACTTTGATGCCCAGTGGATGTAATATGTGTAATAGCTGTGATAGCCTAGCGTTAGTTGCTTGCTTATTTATTTCCTTGTTGTTTATTTGTTTGCTTGTAGTCAGTGCAGTTCTTTTTCCACGGTTTGCTAGTAGCCGCAATAACCTATTTTTAAAACTAGGCCACAATAACCATGGGCTACATATTTACTATAGTGACACTAGGCCTCCTACCGGCCGTAGAAACAATGGGCCTTCTATGGGACATAGAAACAATGGGCCTTCTACGGGCCGTTGAAACAATGGGCCTTCTACGAGCCATATAAACAATGGGCCTTCTACGAGCCGTATCATCAATGGGCCTTATATGGGTCGTATGATCGATTGGCCAAACATGGGCCAATAACAGACCGCATTATGGCCGTAAAGGGGCTAGAGTTGGAATCGTCCATTCATGGGCCGACCATAACGGGCCGTCATTAATAGGTCATATTTGATGACACTATGAAAACGGCCCAACGTATTAACGGGCCACAAACGGGCCGACTGTAACAACAGGCTGAATTTGGCCCACAAGCAGAAAATGACAGTAACGGGCCGTAAGTAACCGAATGCTAGAAATGAGCCCAAGAATAAATGGGCCCTGAGAAGGCCGAAAGATAACATGGGCTGGAAACGGCCCAATGGAATAATGGGCCGTTAATGGGTATAAAGTGATACACTGTTTATTACGGTCCAGTTTCACCATCGGTCGTTAATGGGCCAAGAGTTACAAAGGGCCTCATATGGGCCGAAAGATGTCATGGGCCATACATGGGTCGGAAGTTAAAACAGGCTGGAATCATGTTGGACGGCCCATATGACACTACTGGGCCGAATTCGGATAGGTCGTAACGGGCCCTGGGTTAGCGGGCTGTAAGTGGGCTATATGCGAACAGGCCGTTAACAGGCTTTTAGTTGGCCGACCCGCCAACTTTTGACCAAGTCAAATGGGCCGGCCTTTTCATAGGAATGGGCCTCTATTGGGCCGTGCGACGTGTCGACGTATCATAGGCGCCTTCTGTCCAATGAGTGGATAACATCTGTCGCAACGATGAGCTGACACGTGTTTCCTCCAGCCAATGATGATTTTACACATGGAAAATCCCCATTGGTCGGGGCTGTTAACGGGTTATCAGATCCAAAACCGGACCCGATAGCTTAACAGCGTTCCGTTACGGTGGATGCCACATGTCGGTCACCCTCGACACAAGCACTTCTGTGACGCGCGATTTATTGTCATGGAAGTGGACACTTCCATGATGATAATTTTGGTAATGTCATGGAACACTTCTACGACAGCACAGGTATGACTATCTTGATTCTGTCATAAAATCATCATGGATGTACATGCATGACAAAAAACGCGACCTACTGTGACAAACACGTATCATCACGGAAGTGTATTTTTTTTTGTAGTGAAAAGATTTACAACAAATAGATCTCCAAGAGACCATTGTATTGATAATCAAAAAGAGAGAAGAAGAGATCTAGCTACTGCCTACGGACCCGCAGGTCTACAATGAACTACTCACGCATCATTGGAGAAGCACCAATGAGGATGATGAACCCCTCCGTGATGGTGTCTAGATTGGATCTCATGGTTTTGGAACTTGCGACGGCTGTACTTGTGTTTCATCGACTCCCCTAGGGTTTCTGGATTTTTGAGGTATTTATAGAGCAAAGAGGTGGTGCGAGAGGCCACCGAGGAGGGCACAACCCACTTGGGCGCGCCAGGGCCCCCAGGCGTGCCCATGTTGTGCCCTCCTCGGGGCACCCCTCTGGTACTTCTTTGGCCCATCTTGTGTCTTTTGGTCTAGAAAAAATCTCCAAAAAGTTTCGCTGCGTTTGGACTCTGTTTGATATTGATTTTTTGCAAAGTAAAAAAACAAGCAAAAAACAACAACTGGCACTGGGTACTATGTTAATAGGTTAGTCCCAAAAAATGATATAAAGTTGCTATAAAATGATTGTAAAACATCCAAGAATGATAATCTAACAGCTTGGAACAATAAAAAATTATAGATATGTTGGAGACGTATCAGCAACAATCCCCCAAAATAGGATCGGAAACGGAGCTCCGGTCAAAGAGATCGAAAATCTCAGTTTTGAGAGCAAGACACGAGAGAGTGAGAGAGAGACAAAGAGAGAGAGAGAGAGAGAGAGAGAGCTACAGGTTTTTTTTCAGGAGGTGAGTGACGATGTGAGGTAAGGGAGTAAGAGAGGGGGTCCTTGTGGGGCCCACTACGCACCAGGGCACGCCCTGGTGCCTAGTGGGCACTTGTGGCACCCCCATGTGGTGTTTTCAGTTCAAGAAATTCTCAAATAATCAGAGAAATTGTGTTAAAATTTCAGGTCATTCTGAGCACTTTCACTTTTGGGCACTTTTTTATTGCACGGACAATTCAAAAAACTAGATATTCATGGCACTTTATTGTATTTAACTAAAAATAATAGAAAAATATAAAATGAGTGTTGATTGCTTGTATCTGTGTTGGTATTTTCCCAAAGAGGAGAGGATGATGCAGCACAACAATAGTAAGTATTTCTCTTAATTATGAAACCAAGGTTATCAATCCAGTAGGAGAACCAAGCAACACTATGTAAACATCACCTACACATAAATAACAAATACTTGCAACCCAACGCGTAAGAGGGGTTGTCAATCCCTCATCGGTATTGAGATAGATTAAATTGTATGAGATTCGATAAATAGATCTAACAAAAACACAAAATAAAATAAACAAAGAAAAAAGTGCAGCAAGGTATGTTAGGGTTTTTGGAATAATAGATCTGAAAACAATATTATAGGAAATAGACCCGGGGGTCGTAGATTTCACTAGTGGCTTCTCTCAAGAAAATAGCATACGGTGGGTAAACAAATTACTGTTGGGCAACTGATCGAAGAGCAAATAATTATGACGATATCCAAGGCAATGATCATGTATATAGACATCCACTACTAGGGAAGTGCTTATAGGTAGGACATCAGTAGTAGCGCTGGAAAATAAAAGCGTTGCTGCTAATTAGAAGTAGTGCTGGTCTCTTGCAGTGATACAAGTGCTGCTTTAGCAGTAGCGCAGAAATGAAAAACGTGCTACTACTAAGTGGGACCCAACGAGCCCACCGACACTAGCTGTAGTAGTAGCGCGGCCCAAAATACTGCGCTACTGCTAAGATTTTAGCAGTAGCACTTCCTTTGACAACACTGCTACTGCTAGTGGGCCCCACTTAGTAGTAGTGCTTTTCTTGGCAAGCGCTACTAGTAAGCACCAAAGTAGTAGCGCTCTCTAGAAAACAACGCTACTGCTAGGCGTGGCTGGCGCCTTTTGACCCCCCCTCTCCCCTCTCGCTCATCCCCCCTTTGCCCTCTCCCCCTCTCTAAGTTAGTTCTCCACCATTGTTGCACTTCTTCTATTTTCCTTCTACCTCTGTCCTCTCTGCCCATTAATGCCCCCTCCACCTTAACTCTCCTCCATAAATGGCCTCTCTTCTCTACCTAGCTACCTCATTTATCTGGCTCTCCCTCCTTCCATACGTATAGATCTAGCTAGCTCATCTCCCCCCCTCTCCATTAGTTAGCTAGACTCATCTCTCCTCCCAACAACTAGATCTAGCTAGCTATTTAGCCATCCACACACTTTCGATCATCCCTATAGGTAGCGAAGGCCTCATCTAACTGTGCTCGATTTCTCTCGGGAGATAAGTGAGTAAAAAGTTGTGCATTTCAAGAATGGGAATATGTGTGTTTGAGATATGGACATGCCCCCGAGTTGCTTATGTTTTTTCGAAATGTTTATTGATTTATGTTTCGGTGACTTTCGAGCAAACTCGATATGTGCTATTTTTAGGCAAGGTCATGCAAATTTTTATTTGACTTTGATGCATGCATGCATTTTGTTTATAACCCTTTTGCTTGTTGTACCGTGCAGTAGGTCATGAAGGTGAGAGGATGGAAGGTGGAGCGATACTTGCAATCCGCGGCGATGGACATGTATGCACTACTAGGGAAAAGCCTAGCAGTAGCACGGGTTTTAGGCCTATCAGTTGCGCGGGCTGGAGCGCTACTGGTACGACGCTACAGCTAAAGGTTAGCAGTAGTGTGCCTCAACCCACGCTACTGCTATATCGACTTAGTAGTAGTGCTTTCCCCGAGGAGCGCTACTGGTAATTAGTAGTAGCGCTTCTCCCTGCCCGCGCTACTACTATTATTTCGTATTTAATTTCTTTTTTATTATATGTTGTATTCATACACCTTTACACAAGTTTTCATACAACAGGAATTTAGAGACTGTTTTTACATCATAATGAGTTATTACATCACGGGGTGAAAGAACCTGGACTAGTTTCAAGTGGATGTTCATCCACTTGAAACTAATCCGCGGTTCTTTCACCCAATGATATAATAAATATCATCATTCTCATCATATCATTAACAACTTATCATCATAATACATCATTGTCATATAACACCTCCTCAAGATCATCGTTTTCATCAATGAGACATCACATAGCAAATTTGTCACTAGTCATAATCACAAGTACTCCTCATCATCAACTCTTAACACATTGTACCACATAATAAACATATTGTACCTCATAGGACCTACTACATTCTCTTAGGACCTACTATATTCTCTAAAGTAAAATAGCAAAAAACAAGATAGCCCCTGACCATCCATTATGGAGAATGGAGATTATCCTGTCTCCAATTCTTGCCTTTCGCTTAATGTTACTTCCAAGAACCTCCTTACGAATGTCCAAACATTTTTTCCATTCTTTGATTAGAATGTGTTCACCGGTTTTACAAATTCGATATGCATAGGTGAGATCCGTAGGTTGACCTGGCTTTATGTTCAGAACTGCAAGGCGACCATTCTAATACATCAGATGAGGCACACAATCCGTCGGGATTTTCTGTTGAAAAACATAGTAATAACTTCGTAGTTAGCAATGATGTACTAGTTTTAGAAGTATGCAAAAGATGCACAGATGTCGTAATAGTAAAAAATCTTACCAGGGTATCTCCATAGAAGTTACCGTGGTTCAACACGTGCACTAGTGGCACGTATTCACCATAATTTGGAGGAGTTCGATAATAGGTATTGTAATTCTCAAGATAAGTACAAAATGCGATTAGATGACTTTTGTCCTTATAAGTTAATTCGGAACCATCAGTGTAGTGGGTTTTGTCTACCATCTTCCACACATTCTTTGAAGAATCAAAATAAGCTGTCAATGGAAATAAGCTGTCAACTATTTTGAAATAAACAATATAAATTAGTTAATAACTATGTTTGAGAAACTCACATTGCGGTAGAATCGGAAGTGTATCAATAAGGACCCAAATGTCCATATTGTCTTGCTCTATGTCAGGATCACCAAGATCCATGGTGACAATCATACCCTCATAAAAACCATATATTTTGCAATGTGCTTCCCAATCTTGGCAACCAAAATGGGTTACGCGCTGAGAATTGTACAGATTTACTTCAAAATCCATATCATGATGTGTCCTTAGGTGTATTTTTTGTTTCGAAATTTTCATGGTCTTCAAAGCCCATCCTCTCCAAGACATAGCGTCTTGCATGGCATGGGATAAGCTAGTTGAATTGTAAAAGATGAAAATTAGACGTTGAAATAGTTGAAGTCATGCTTAATTACGAAAAAAAACACTTGTCGTCGTTGCGTACAGTTTCAACATCGAAGGTCTCCTCGAGCTTAATGCAAAAGCGCCGATCTTCATCCAGCTGAAGGAACCTGTTGCACAGACCTCGACCATCGTGGCACCAGCTGCACTCCCCCAAGAGACTTTCGTCGTCCGAGTACGACATTTCCTACGTTCATAATTCAAAGATTAAACTTGTACAATTAAATATATGTACTAAAAATCCTAAATTAGATCATTATTTTTCTAGAAAATCCAGGCCGCTCGATATTTCCTACATATTTTAGCACAAGTCATGCCAGAATTCACGGAAAAATCCGGCATGACCTTTGCTAAAAAAGGACATATCGAGCGCCTGAAATTTACCGGAACGGAAATTAATCAACACTACGGCAAAACGTAGGCCACTCGGAGGTGTAACATGAACATGACCGGCCACTTGGGCAACAACATATCCTATTTGAGAAACACACGATATACATGGAGATTTGGCTGGTCTCACCTCGAGGTCGGAGGGGGTCGGTGACGGGGACGACGGCAGGGATGATGGAGGGGCTCCTTGATTTCTGCAAAAGCAAAAACCCTATAAGTTATCACTAATACATCCAGAATAATTGCTTAAACTAAAAAAATAACAACAAATATGACATGTTCAACTAGTTCTATTAATTCAACTAGTTCTTACTAAATATAAACTTACTATAAATATAAATAAAACTAGTTCTTTCTAAAAATAAAGTAGTTCAACTAGTTGTATTAATTATCTACATTAGTTCTATTAATTCAACTAGTTTATTAATTTACTTTCTAAACTAGTTCAACTAAAACTAAACTAGTTCAACTAGTTTATTAATTTACTTAATAATTATTTTAAACACTTATTAAAAACAGTAAAAAAAACTACATTATACAATAGTAAAAAACACCTACTATTAACCATACTGCCCTAGTTAGCTAGTACCATCACTACTACTAATTAACATCTACTACTACTAAAAATCATTATTTATGAACGCTAAATTAACATCTACTACTACTAAAAAACATCTAGTACTAACTAAGGAGAGAGAAAGGGGGTGGGGGAGGCGTGGGGGGCTTACAGAGAGGGGAGAGACGATGGTGGGGAGGTGCTCGGCGACGGAGAGGTAGGGGCGGCGAGGGCGGGCTCGGGATCGGGAGGCGGCGGTGATGGGCGGGCTCGGATGATGGCGGTGTGGTCGAGGGCGGCGGCGATGAGGTCGAGGGCGGCAACGGTGAGGTTGAGAGCGGTGGCGGGCACGCGGCGGTGAGGTTGAGGGCGGCCTCGGGCGACGGCGGTGAGGGCAGGTGCTACCTCTTGAGCATTGCGTTGGATTTCCCCGAAGAGGAGAGGATGATGCAGCAAAGTAGCGTAAGTATTTCCCTCAGTTTTTGAGAACCAAGGTATCAATCCAGTAGGAGACCACGCACAAGTCCCTCGTACCTACACAAAACGATAGCTACTCGCAACCAACACGATTAGGGGTTGTCAATCCCTTCACGGTCACTTACGAGAGTGAGATCTGATAGAGATGATAAATAATATTTTTGGTATTTTTGATAGATAGATGCAAAGTGAAAAGTAAAAGGCAAAGTAAAAACAAAGCAAGTAAATAAAGCGATAGAGATTGATATGATGAGAATAGACCCGGGGGCCATAGGTTTCACTAGTGGCTTCTCTCAAGAGCATAAGTATTTTACGGTGGGTGAACAAATTACTGTTGAGCAATTGACAGAATTGAGCATAGGTATGAGTATATCTAGGTAATGATCATGTATATAGGCATCACGTCCGAGACAAGTAGATCGAAATGATTCTGCATCTACTACTATTACTCCACTCATCGACCGCTATCCAGCATGCATCTAGAGTATTAAGTTAAAATAGAGTAACGCCTTAAGCATGATGATTTGATGTAGAGGGATAAATTCATGCAATATGATAAAAACCCCATCTTGTTATCCTCGATGGCAACAATACAATATGTGCCTTGCTACCCCTTCTGTCACTGTTAAAGGACACTGCAAGATTGAACCCAAAGCTAAGCACTTCTTCCATTGCAAGAACTACCAATCTAGTTGGCCAAACCAAAAAGGATAATTCGAAGAGACTTGCAAAGATAACTCAATCATACATAAAAGAATTCAGAGAAGATTCAAATATTTTCCATAGATAAGTTGGGTCATAAACCCACAATTCATCGGTCTCAACAAACACACCGCAAAAAGAAGATTACATCGAATAGATCTCCACGAGAGAGGGGGAGAACGTTGTATTGAGATCCAAAAAGAGAGAAGAAGCCATCTAGCTACTAGCTATAGACCCGAAGGTCTAAAGTAAACTACTCACACTTCATCGGAGGGGCTATGGTGTTGATGTAGAAGCCCTCCGTGGTGGATGCCCCCTCCGGCGGAGCTCTAGAACAGGCCCCAATATGGGATCTCGTGGATACAGAAGGTTGCGGCAGTGGAATTAGCTTTTTGGCTCCTATCCTGATCGTTTCGGGATACGTAGGTATATATAGGAGGAAGGAGTACGTCGGTGGAGCAGCAGGGGGCCCACGAGATAGGGGGCGCGCCCAGGGGGTGCCCTCCACCCTCGTGACTGCCTCTGGCCCTTCTTGGAGTAGGGTCCAAGTCTCCTGGATCATGTTCGGTGTGAAAATCACGTTCCCGAAGGTTTCATTCCGTTTGGACTCCGTTTGATATTCCGTTTCTTCGAAACACTGAAATAGGCAAAAAACAGCAATTCTGAGCTGGGCCTCCGGTTAATAGGTTAGTCCCAAAAATAATATAAAAGTGGAAAATAAAGCCCAATATAGTCCAAAACAGTAGATGAAGTAGCATGGAGCAATCAAAAATTATAGATACGTTGGAGACGTATCAGGCATCCCCAAGCTTAATTCCTGCTCGTCCTCAAGTAGGTAAATGAGAAAAAGAGAATTTTTGATGCGGAGTGATTTGGCATAATTTAAATGTAAATCTTCTTAATTGTGATATGAATATTCAGATCCGAAAGATTCGAGACAAAAGTTGATATTGACACAAAAATAATAATACTTCAAGCATACTAATCAAAGCAATCATGTCTTCTCAAAATAGCATGGCAAAAGAAAGTTCATCCCTACAAAATCATATAGTTAGGCTATGCTTCATTTTCGTCACACAAAGATGTTCCCAACTTATATACCCCCGATGACAAGCCAAGCAATACTTTCATACTTAAATAATCTCAAACTTTTTCAACCTTCACACAATACATGAGCGTGAGCCATGGATACAACACTATGGGTGGAATAGAATATGATGATGGGGATTGTGTCGAGAAGACAAAAAAAGGAGAAAGTCTCACATTGATGAGGATAATCAACGGGCTCTGGAGATGCCCATCAATTGATGTCAACATGAGGAGTAGGGATTGCCATGCAATAGATGCACTAGAGCTATGAATGCTCAACAAAAGAAAACTAGTGGGTGTGCATCCAACTCGCTTGCTCATGAAGACCTAGGGCATTTGAGGAATCCCATCGTAGGAATATACAAGCCAAGTTCTATAATGAAAAATTCCCACTAGTATAAAAAGATAACTTATGAGACTCACTACATGAAGAACAAGGTGCTACTTTGAAGCACAATATATGAGACTCACTACATGAAGAACAAGGTGCTACTTTGAAGCACAAGTATGGAAAAGAGATAGTAGCATTGCCCTTTTTATTTATTTATTTTTCTTTTTTTTGGGCCTTTCTTTTTTTTCCTTTCCTTTTTTTTTCTTTTTTTTCTTTTTGGGCAATGCTCTAACAATGATGATCATCACACTTCTATTGATTACAACATAAGGATTACAACTCGAAACTTAGAACAAGATATGACTCTGTATGAATGCCTCTGGCGGTGTACCGGGATGGTGCAATGAATCAAGAGTGACATGTATGAAAAAAAATGCATGGTGGCTTTGCCACAAATACGATGTCAACTACATGATCATGCAATGGCAATATGACAAAAGTAATGTATGTCATGATGATGATGATGGAAGTTGCATGGCAATATATCTCGGAATGGCTATGGAAATGCCATAATAGGTAGGTATGATGGCTGTTTTGAGGAAGATATAAGGAGGTTTATGTGTGATAGAGCATATCGTATCACGGGGTTTGGATGCACCGGCGAAGTTTGCACCAACTCTCAACGTGAGAAAGGGCAATGCATGGTACCAAAGAGGCTAGCAATGGTGGAAAGGTGAGAGTGCGTATAATCCATGGACTCAACATTAGTCAAAAGAACTCATATAATTATTGCAAAAATTTAGAAGTCATCAAAAATCAAGTACTACGCGCATGCTCCTAGGGGGATAGATTGGTAGGAAAAGACCATCGCTTGTCCCCGACCGCCACTCATAAGGATGCACAAGCCAGGTACACTTCATGTTTCAAATTTTTTACACAACTTTAACAATACATGCATGCTACGAGACTTTCAAACTTCAACACAAGAATTCTTTGAATTCATAATTACCCAACTAGCACGACTTTGATATTATCACTTCCATATCTCAAAACAATTATCAAGCATCAAACTTATCTTAGTATTCAACGCACTCAAAAGAAAGTTTCACATATCTTGAACACCAAGTATATTAACATTAAGCAAATTACCATGCTATTAATGACTCTCAAAATAATCTAAGTGAAGCATGAGAGATCAATAGTTTCTTTAAAACAAATCCACCACCATGCTTTAAAAGATATAAGTGAAGCACTAGAGCAAAAATTATCAAGCTCAAAAGATATAAGTGAAGCACATAGAGTATTCTAACAAATTCCAATTCATGTATGGCTCTCTCAAAAGGGTGTGTACAGCAAGGATGATTGTGGTAAACTAACAAGCAAAGACGCAAATAATACAAGACGCTCCAAGCAAAACACATATCATGTGGTGAATAAAAATATAGCTCCAAGTAAATTACCGATGGAAGTGGACGAAAGAGGGGATGCCTTCTGGGGCATCCCCAAGCTTTGACTTTTTGGTGTCCTTGGATTATCTTGGGGGTGCCATGGGCATCCCCAAGCTTAGGCTCTTTCCACTCCTTGTTCCATAATCCATCAAAAGAATTCACCCAAAACTTGAAAACTTCACAACACAAAACTCAACAGAAAATCTCGTGAGCTCCGTTAGAGAAAGAAAACAAAACACTACTTCAAGTTACTGTAATAAAATCATTCTTTATTTATATCGGTGTTAAACCTACTGTATTCCAACTTCTCTATGTATTAGAAACTATTTTACTAGCCATAGATTCATCAAAATAAGCAAACAACACACGCAAACCAGAATCTGTCAAAAACAGAACAGTCTGTAGCTATCTGTAACTCACGCAAACTTATGGAACTCTAAAAATCCTACCAAAATTGGAAGTCCTGGAAAATTCGTTTATTGAATAGCAGCAAAAAGAATCAATGCAAAATCACGTTCCTGTGATTTAACAAAATTATATTCGTGCGCGCAAAGTTTCTGTTTTTCACCAGAATGAAATCAACTATCATCGTAGGTTATCCCATAGGTTCTACTTGGCACAAACACTAATTAAAAGATAAAACCACATCATGGATTATTTATTCCTAAACATAAGCAAAGACTAAAAACACAAAATAAAATTGGGTTGCCTCCCAACAAGCGCTATCGTTTAACGCCCCTAGCTAGGCATAAAAGCAAGGATAGATCTAGGTATTGCCATCTTTGGTAGGCAATCCATAAGTGGCTCTCATGATAGATTCATATGGTAATTTTATTTTCTTTCTAGGGAAGTGTTCCATACCCTTCTTTAAGGGAAGTTGGAATCTAATATTCCCTATCAATTATTGCACCAATCATTCTAAGGAAAGGTCTACCAAGAATAATAGGAAATGATGGATTGCAATCTATATCAAGAACGATAAAATCTACGGGTGCATAATTCCTATTTTCAACAATAAGAACATCATTAATTCTTCCCAGAGCGCAATCATCAAAATCACGGAAATCTAGCAAATCACATAAAGTTTTGGGAATAGTGGAGACACTAGCACCCAAATCACACAAAGCATGAAACTCATAATCTTTAATTTGAATTTTAATAGTTGGTTCCCACTCATCATAGAGTTTTCTAGGGATAGAAACTTTCAACTCATGTGTTTCTTCATAACATTGCATCAAGGCATCAACAATGTGTTCGATAAAGGCCTTATTTTGACTATAAGCATGAGGAGAATCTAGCATGGATTGCAACAAGGAAATACAACCAATCAAATAGCAATTTTCATAATTAAATTCCTTGAGATCCAAAATAGTGGGTTTAGCAACATCTAGGTTTTTATTTCTTTCAATCCCACTTTCATCATGTCACATCCCTAGTTTTGGTATGACCTAGACTAGCTCGTCATGTGTGCATCATGTTTAAATTACAATGAATTTGAAATGGGGACATGTGAAAGCCTTAGAAATCATTTCTAAAAATGACCAAGATAAAAATTTCTTCAAATAGGTACAAGAAAATGTTCATGTTTCTCCCTGAAAATATTGTCCAGAGGTAAAATTCAAACCAATATTTTTAGGAGCTCATAAATATTTATTTTGGGCATTTTGAGTTAATGCAACAACTATCTGCATTGGACTTATATTTGCTATATATTTAATATAAGTCCAATAATTCTGTAAATTTGTGTGGGGCTCTGGAATAGCTCAACTAGCCCACACAATATTTATTATAAGCAGTAAATTTGATTTAGTTTGAAAACTAAATCAAAAACAAATTACAGAAAATAGAAAACAAAACAGGAAATATAAAATTGAGCAGAAGGACTTACCAGCACCCACCTGCGGCCCGCTACTGTAGCTTGCTGGCGGCCCAGCCCACTAGCGCCCCCTTGTCATCTTCCTCCTCTGCCAGGAGGACAACCAGGCGCATGGCGAGCGCCGACACTGCTCTGGCCACCTCCTGCTTCCCCGGCCCCTTCTAGCGACGCCACCGAGATGCCTCGAAGCCCCTGTTCCCTCTATCTCACTCGCCGTTCTCCCTCTCCTCCTCTGGCTCTCTCGCACGCAACCACCGAGCGCTGTCGTCGCCGCCGCCGAGCACAACCGCGGCCATCGCCTCTCCCTCGCCTCTCCGTGCTGTCTAGAGGCTCGACGCCATGGAGCCCCAAGACGAAGCTCGCGCCTGCGGGATGCCCGAAGCGACGCCACCATCGTCGTCTTTGGCCTCGGCCGCCATGGATCGCCGCCATCGGATTCGCGGCAACCAAAGCTTCCCCGAGCCCATTGAGCTACTCTGCGAGTCCGCCGTGAGCCCCTCTTCCTTTCCCCTCACCTCTCTCTCGCGCGTGCCCCGTAGCCGCTGCCCCACGAGCACCAGAAGCCGCCGTCCGCCGTGACCGGCGAGCTCCATGCCCACGAGCACCTCCGCCTTGCATAGTAGCTGCGACGTGCTCCTTCTGCCCTTTAGGTGCTGCCTAGCACGTCCGTTCACTCTCCTACGAGCTGCAGCACCGCGCCCGTGCTTAGCCGAGCTCCGGCCGCCGCTGTCGTCCTTGCCGTCGCCGCTGTAGCCCACCCCGGCACCACCCATGGACACCAACCGATGCGCCTCGACGTGCTGCATCCGTAGAGCCCAGCCGCGTGAGCTCTCGTCGCCGGAGATGGCCGGACGAGGAGCGCCGCCGCATCCTGCTTAGCACCGGCAGCTAATCGCCGGTTAGCTTGCATGGCAGTCATTAGATTAGGGCTAACTAACCCTGTTAGTCTAACACTAGACGCTGACGGTGGGACCCACTTGTTAGTTTACTGCTTAACAAAAATAATTAGATTAGTTATTTAAAACAGTAGGCCCATGCGTCAGCTTTGACCAAGCTGACGTGGACTTTAACCTGGCCCACATGTCTGCGACTCTAACTAGCCCTGAGTCACTGACCAGTTGACCCCACTGGTCAGGTTTGACCTGGACCAGCCCTGTTGACCCTGCTGACGTCAGGCTGACGCAGTAAATCATTTATTGGATTTATTCTTATTCAGGGAATTCCAGAAAATGTTCAAAACTTCTAAAATTCATAGAAATTCAACCGTAACCCCAAATGAAATAATTTATATATGAAAAATTATCAGAAACATCCAATCTATCCATCTGTACCATTTTCAGCATGTTAGAACAACTTATGACTACTGTTTAGGACAATTCAATTAAATGGCATTTAAGAAATCACATATGGAGTTTGAATTTGAATCTTTGATTCAAACCAACTTCATTTAATCTGTTCTAAGTTGCATTAGCCAAAACACACTCATTTTTCCATGCCATATTCATGCATCATATTGTTGCATTGCATTGATTGTGTTTTCTCTGCGTTGCCGGTATTTGTCTCCTCTCGATAGACTTGGTTCCGACGATGAGTTCGATGACATCGATGAAGAACTATATTATCTTCAGAAGTGCCAGGCAAGCAAAACCCCCTTGTTCATTCCGATACAATCCCACTCTCTCGCTCCTGCTCTCATTTACTGCATTAGGACAACAATGATTCAACTATTACAAGTTGCGGTAGCTGAACCCCTTTATCCTCTGCATGACCTGTCATTGCCACAGTAAATAGATGAAACCCACTAGCATAAGTAGGAGTTGTTTGAGCCCTGATGTGCCTACTCATTCATGCTTGTTTGTCATGCCTGCTATTGCTTAGAGTTGTGTCAGGTCTGATTCATCGGGGATGAATTGGAGGTGTGTGAACATGTCCTGCTGTGTGTGGTCTAAATGTGTGAACACGATTTGGTAAAGGTAGCGGTGAGAGGCCATGTAGGAGTACATGGTGGGTTGTCTCATTGAAACCGTCCTCAGGAACTGAGTTCTGTGTTTGTGATCCATGAACAGCTACTACCACTCATTGGGATCCTTAATTGACCCTCTCGGCTTCTTAATCACCCTTGTTCTCTGTCCAGGAGTTGCAACTAGTTTCTGATGTTTGTAGGTAGTGCTAGTAGTCTACCAAGTGGCACTCGGTACAGTTGGGCTTGGGACAGACTAGGTGCAGTGGCACGGTGTACCAAGTGGCACCCGGATGGTGGGCTTGGGAACCCTGCTCACATCGTTAGGGGCCGTGAGCGACACCCCGGCCGGATCTCCTTGCGGATCGAACCTGAATAGGCGATAAACCTAGACGAGAGACTTGAGTGTTTAGGTAGGCCGTGGCCGACACCCTCGCCAGGCTTCCGCTTGAAGGTTGCCGAGATACATGACGTGTATATGGCGGTAAGTGGCGAGAGCGTGTGTGAAGAAGTACACCCCTGCAGGGTTAACATTATCTATTCGAATAGCCATGTCTGCAGTAAAGGACTTCTGGGTTGCCTGTATAGTTCATAGACAAGAGAGCGTGGATACTCTAAAATACACAAGATAAGCATGAGTGCTATGGATGGCGTTCTTGTAGGGAGACGGGAGCGGATCCATAGTGGTGTATTGATATGGTGAATATGTGGACTCGTGTGCGCCACCTCAAAAGACTTACTTGCAGTCGTAGTTCAGGTTAGCCACCGAGTCAAAGCTGGCTTGCTGCTGTTAAACCCCACCATCCCTTTGTTGATAATGATGCATAGTAGTTGGTTCTGATGTAAGTCATGCTGGGTACATTTGTACTCACGTTTGCCTATTTTACGTTTTTGCAAAGACTTACATCTCACTAGTAGTTTCGCGTGGACTTCGACGTTTAGCTTGTTACTTCAGCTACGATCTTGTGCCCTCGGCAGGATCTGGTAGATAGTCAGGCTTTCTAGCCTTTTTCATCTGTACCCAGACATGTTGAGCTTCCGCTTGTTCTTTGACTTGTATGCTCTGAGTGTTGGGTCATGAGGCCCATGTTTGTAATATCTCACTCCTCGGAGCCTATTGAATAAAATACTTGAGTCGTAGAGTCATGTTGTGATGCCATGTTGTATATGCACATATCGAGCATATTGTGTGTATGTTATTGAAATGCTTGGTATGTGTGGGATCTGACAACCTAGCTGTTTATCCTTGGTAGCCTCTCTTATCGGGAAATGTCTGCTAGTGCTTCCACTGAGCCATGGTAGCTTGCTACTGCTCCGGAACACTTAGGCTGGCCGGCATGTGTCCTTCTTCGTTCCTGTGTCTGTCCCTTCGGGGAAATGTGACGCGGTGTCTACCGAAGTCCTGTTAGCCTGCTACAGCCCAGATTCTCTGGAGTCCTCCTAGCCCAGCTGCTACAGCCCGGATTCACTCGCTGTTGACCGACACGTTCGTTCTTGGGTCATGTATGCCTGTCCCTGTAAGTTAGCGCCACTTTGGGTTCATGACTAGTCATGTCAGCCCGGGTTCTTTGTCATATGGATGCTAGCGACACTATCATATAAGTGAGCCAAAAGGCGCAAACAGTCCCGGGCCTGGTAAGGCGACACCCGTGGGAATACCGCGCGTGAGGCCGCAAAGTGATATGAGGTGTTACATGCTAGATCGGTGTGGCATTGGATCGGGGTCCTGACAGCTTTGGTATCAGAGCCTGACTGGCTGTACGATTTCCAAGCCAAACTGGTCAAAGTTGAGTCTAGAAATGCTTTAGTTATATGTAAGGGAATTGATTGTGGTTGGGAACGTAAGGCTCTTTTTACTCCTTTACCTTATGCCCTTCTGATCCGAGTTATCTTATCTTCCTACCAGGTTAAGGAACTAGGCTTTCCTTTCTTTCTATTAGGATCACGTGTTACTAATCCGTAGACTTATAGGATTGATGGATTCAAGCCTCTGTTCAGTTTCTACTACTTTCGTGTGTTCATAGCTGGTCTCAGAACCTTGATATGGTGATGTTGAGTGGTTATGCCACCATTTTTGTAGGATGTCTCAAATCTTTTGAGCATTTCCAGCTGTTATGCTGTCCGAGTCATCCCAGGTTTCTAAATAGTCTGATGCATTTGCAAATCCCTTCTTTTCGTTCTAATGTCTTTTTAGGCCAGGTTAACCACACTAAATTGCTGAGTTGAGGTACTCTGTTGCCTCGACATATACGTTGGAGCTAGTATTATGACCCTAGGTGTCTTAGAGGATCACCAGGTAATCTAGCCATGTTTAGTGTTCCCAGTGTGATGATCCTGGCCATCATTCTCGAAAGCATCCCGTGACGCGACTTAGTTAGTAGGCATTCTATTCCTGGGTTATTGAACCCAAGATTCACCCTACTCACTTCGTGTTGATAGTGTTTGCTCGTTCCTTTAGGTTATTAGTAACCTTTACATTAGTCCTCGAGGTCCATGGTATTTCCTTCTTCCAAATACTATGAACCACTTATGGCAGAAGTTTGTTGGATCAAAAGATCACAACAAGAGTGCTCTCAATGAGTTCTCCATTCTATATTTTAACTCTGCCAATCCTACCTCTCTGCATGGATTATCCGGAAGAACTTTGTTGAACTTGGTTCGACATACTAATCTATGCATCCACAACTTAGAAAACCATATGTTCCTTTGAGTTGTCCCTCTTTAGTTGTATCCTGACCCCCCTCTATCAATTGATAGTCAGGAATAGTCGTGCACCCGTGTTCATCGATGCCTATTATTCCTGTGATCTGTCAAGCCATTCTATTCCAGAATGACTAGGAAAAACAAACTCCAGTACCTCGTCCATATCCAGGATTGGGTCAAAGTAGTTGTATTCCGCAGATCAAATACTAATCCAGCTTTTGTTCTGCTCCACCTTGGAGTGTTACCCTCTTTACATCGGGAATGTCATGAGGATTGCACCTTCTCTTATGGATTCTCGACATAGTGATACTTCTCGCTATCATTATTCATTCCTCGGTTCCATGTTGCCGCAACCGGAGTGCCGACAAGTGAATCGTGATGTGTGAAATCAATACTCCTAGCAACCTTGTTGCTTGGTAGTTAATGGACAATAATTTCATTCTAAGTGTGTTGGTTCTTGAATCATCATTCTAAGATAGGTTGTGCTGCCTAGTCCTTATTTCTGGTGCACTCCTTGATCAATGAGTTAGGATTGTGTCAATCCTTGCTTAATTGATCACATCATCTTGTCTCGAAAGCAAGATTGTTCTCGAGCTTAGTAACAAATCGGTGGTTCATGATTTTCCGAATATCTTCTCAGAAGTATCACCAGGTTGTCCCTTGACTGCTATGTTGAGCTCGTGATCAAGGTTGGTTTTCCCCTAAACCACCCTTTCTCCAAGAATCCATGTTGGATACCCCTGAGCTAGTTGGTTAAGCTGAACATCAACTTGGAGAGCTGGAAAATAAAAGCTTGTCCGACTTAGCTCATTTAAAGGGATATATTTTTGTGTATGTGTGTTGAAGAAAGATGATATCTTCATCAATTGATCCTCGAGACCAGTTGTTGGAGCTATTGTCTTCCCAAAACTTTGATTTGAGTATGGGCTATCCTCAAATCAAATCAGAACCAACGATGTTCGTAATGTGGTCTTACTCATGGTTACTTCCTCGAGCATACATCATTATATCTCTTGGGGCTGACTAATGCTATCACCTTGTTCCCATAATTGTGGAATTCCATTTATATGGAACCTCGATAAATGTTGTTGAGCCCATCGACAACATCCTTAGTTACTCCATGATTCATGTTGAACATTAAGTTAGTATTGGAAACTTTGTAAACAAAACCTTCGTGTTCCATTCATGAGGTATATGTTCGGATGAAAGAAGTGACTTTCTCTAATTCACGTGCACTTGGTGTAAGTTGCTGTCGTGGATCCGAGAAAGATTGTTTTTGCTTCCTTTGGAATCATCCCAAGTCAGTCATGCATGTGCGAAGTATACATTGGATTGTGAGATTAGCTACCTTCATTCTATATGTGTTCCTAGCATGCCAAGCCACTGATTGACTTGCTCAAGGATAAGAAGTTCATCGATAAGTGCACAAGGACTTCGATATCCTCGATGATGGTACTCTACCAGAACTCAATAGTGTTTTATTATAAGACTGCCACGTGGTCACGCTTGTATAGGACAGTGTGTTCATAGGTGTGTAGCAAAACCAGCTCATATTTTGGAGCTTACTACCATAGTCCATTTCTCGAGAATCTCGCAACGTCGTCTCGTCGATTTGTGTTGCAAAGTATCATTTTTCTTTCCGGACCCGATGAGTCTGGAATATCCTGACACCAACCAGATCTGAATCTCAGGTAGATATGATGGTTGGAACATTTCCCAAGAACTATAATATTGGTCTCTGTGTAACCCGGTAAAGTGGATACCGTGGCTGACACACCCAACCGGAAGACCTATTGTTGTAGTATTTTGATTGAAAAAGTTGGCCACCTCCCCATAAGGATTTCATAGGATTTACTCCCTAGATGTCCCTTATGGATTTTCGTGTCCCCGAAGTCCGATCTTTTACTTGATGTTCTAGATATCGAACCATTTCTATGAATGGGTTACGCTAGCACATCAAGGAGAACATTAGAAGCGGAGTGCTAAATGTCTCTCGGTCGATCATCCAAATTTTGTTTCCTTGGCCCCGCCAAGCTGAAATCTAAGAAAGTGTTATCTTCCTTTGCTTCTGCATCCTCCACCGGTATTCATCGTGGTAGTAAGATGTGTTGCCAGGATCATCGACACGGATGTTGGTAAGACGTTGATGAGTATGGAAATGCTCAAGTTCTTGAGAGCACACTCAGTCACTAGGTTATATCCTCGGTATCAACTGGAATGTGCCTCCCATTTGCCGAGTTGTTCCATAACCATAGTTTCCTTTCCAATCTGAGTATGTCGTTCCTTCCAACTCCTTCGAACGATCGTTTGTGATTGCCTTAGGCCGGCATAAAGGGTTTCAATGATCTCTGTATCAAAAGTAATTCTTTTTGCCACTGAAGGGAATAGCTCTACGAGTCACCTCCCCTAAGATGTCTTGTTATGGTATCATGGGCAACTTAACTCCTTGCTACATTGAAACCCCCCTCACTATCTATTAAAGCGTGGAATTGTTGCCTACCAAATCGAAATTTTGCCATCTGTCTCTTCCATCCCTCTCGATGTGTGTTTTGTGTCTCAACTTTAGAGATGTTCCAACATCTCACTCCATGAGTTGATCCCGAGTTGCTCGATCTTCGAGAAGATCGATTCCTGTAGAATTTCTTTCAGTCGTCATCGTGTTGGACAAAGACCTCGAAGGCAAAGGTACCAAGATCAGCATCTTCCAGAAGGGCAATCGGATCATGAAGATCGTGTTAGCTTTGTGTCCCCTCTGTCCTCTTACCTCGCGTCTTGAATCTCGGGACGAGATTCTCGTTTAGTGGGGGTGAGTTGTCACATCCCTAGTTCTGGTATGACCTAGACTAGCTAGTCATGTGTGCATCATGTTTAAATTCAATGAATTTGAAATGGGGACATGTGAAAGCCTCAGAAATCATTTCTGAAAATGACCAAGATAAAAATTTCTTCAAATAGGTCCAAGAAAATGTTCATGTTTCACCCTGAAAATATTGGCCAGAGGTAAAATTCAAACCAAAATTTTTAGGAGCTCATAAATATTTATTTTGGGAATTTTGAGTTAATGCAACAACTATTTGCATTGGATTTATATTTGCTATATATTTAATATAAGTCCAATAATTCTGTAAATTTGTGTGGGGCTCTGGAATAGCTCAACTAGCCCACACAATATTTATTATAAGCAGTAAATTTGATTTAGTTTGAAAACTAAATCAAAAACAAATTACAAAAAATAGAAAACAAAAAAGGAAATATAAAATAGAGCAGAAGGACTTACCAGCAAACACCTGCGGCCCGCAACTGTATCTTGCTGGCGGTCCAGCTGGTGGCCCAGCCCACCAGCGCCCCCTTGTCATCTTCCTCCTCTGCCAGGAGGACAACTAGGTGCGTGGCGAGCGCCAACGCTGCTCTGGCCACCTCCTGCTTCCCCGGCCCCTTCTAGCGACGCCACGGAGACGCCTCGAAGCCCCTGTTCCCTCTCTCTCACTCGCCGTTCTCCCTCTCCTCCTCTGGCTCTCTCGCACGCAACCACCAAGCGCTGTCGTTGCCGCCGCCGAGCACAAGCGCGGCCATCGCCTCTCCCTCGCCTCTCCGTGCTGTCCAGAGGCTCCACCTAGACGCCACGGAGCCCCATGACGAAGCTCGCGCCTGCGGGACGCCCGAAGCGACGCCACTATCGTCGTCTTCGGCCTCGGCCGCCGTGGATCGCCACCGTCGTATTCGCGGCAACGAAAGCTTCCCCAAGCCCATTGAGCTGCTCTGCGAGTCCGCCGTGAGCCCCTCTTCCTTTCCCCTCACCTCTCTCTCTCGCGCGTGCCCCGTAGCCGCTGCCCCGCGAGCACCCGAAGCCGCCGTCCGCCATGACCGGCGAGCTCCGTGCCCCCGAGCACCTCCGCCTCGCATAGTAGCTCCGACGTGCTCCTGCTGCCCTATAGGTGCTACCTAGCACCTCCGTTCGCTCCCCTACGAGCTGCAGCACAGCGCTCGTGCTTAGCCGAGCTTCGGCCGCCGCTGTCGTCCTTGCCGTCGCCGCTGTAGCCCACCCCGGCACCACCCACGGCCACCAACCGATGCGCCTTGACGCGCTGCATCCGTAGAGCCCAGCCGCGTGAGCTCTCGTCACCGGAGATGGCCGGACAAGGAGCGCCGCCGCATCCTGCTTAGCACCGGTGGCTAATCGCTAGTTAGCTCGCGTGGCAGTCATTAGATTAGGGCTAACTAACCCTGTTAGTCTAACACTAGACACTGACAGTGGGACCCACTTGTTAGTTTACTGCTTAAAAAAATAATTAGATTAGTTATTTAAAACAGTAGGCCCATGCGTCAGCTTTGACCAAGCTGATGTGGACTTTGACCTGGCCCACATGTCAGCGACTCTAACTAGCCCTGAGTCACTAACCAGTTGACCCCAGTGGTCAGGTTTGACCTGGACCAGCCCTGTTGACCCTGCTGACGTCAGGCTGACGCAGTAAATCATTTACTAGATTTATTCTTATTCAGGGAATTCCAGAAAATGTTCAAAACTTCTAAAATTCATAGAACTTCAACCGTAACACCAAATGAAATAATTTATATATGAAAAATTATCAGAAAAATCCAATCTATCCATCCGTACCATTTTCCTACATGTTAGAACAACTTACGACTACTGTTTAGGACAATTCAATTAAATGGCTTTTAAGAAATCACATATGGAGTTTGAATTTGAATCTTTGATTCAAACCAACTTCATTTAATCTGTTCTAAGTTGCATTAGCCAAAACACACTCATTTTGCCATGCCATATTCATGCATCATATCGTTGCGTTGCATTGTTTGTGTTTTCTCTGTGTTGCCGGTATTTGTCTCCTCTCGATAGACTTGGTTCCGACGATGAGTTCGATGACATCGATGAAGAACTATATTATCTTCAGAAGTGCCAGGCAAGCAAAACCCCCTTGTTCATTCTGATACAATCCCACTCTCTCGCTCCTTCTCTCTTTTACTGCATTAGGACAACAATGATTCAACTATTACATGTTGCGGCAGCTGAACCCCTTTATCCTCTGCATGACCTGTCATTGCCACAGTAAATAGATGAAACCCACTAGCATGAGTAGGAGTTGTTTGAGACCTGATGTGCCTACTCATTCATGTTTGTCTGTGATGCCTGCAATTGCTTAAAGTTGTGTCAGGTCTGATTCATCGAGGATGAATTGGAGGTGTGTGAACATGTCCTACTGTGTGTGGTCTAAATGTGTGAACACGATTTGGTAAAGGTAGCGGTGAGAGGCCATGTAGGAGTACATGGTGGGTTGTCTCATTGAAACCGTCCTCAGGAACTGAGTTCTGTGTTTGTGATCCATGAACAGCTACTACCACTCATTGGGATCCTTAATTGACCCTCTCGGCTTCTTAATAACCCTTGTTCTCTGTCCAGGAGTTGCAACTAGTTTCTGGTGTTTGTAGGTAGTGCTAGTTGTCTACCAAGTGGCACCCGGTACAGGTGGGCTTGGGACGGACTAGGTGCAGTGGCATGGTCTACCAAGTGGCACCCGGATGGTGGGCTTGGGAACCCTGCTCACATATTTTGGGGCCGTGAGCGACACCCCAGCCGGATCTCCTTGCGGATGGAACCCGAATAGGCGATAAACCTGGACGAGAGACTTGAGTGTTTAGGTAGGCCGTGGCCGACACCCTCGCCAGGCTTCTGCTTGAAGGTTGCCGAGATACATGATGTGTATATGGCGGTAAGTGGCGAGAGCGTGTGTGAAGAAGTACACCCCTGCAGGGTTAACATTATCAATTCGTATAGCCGTGTTCGCGGTAAAGGACTTCTGGGTTGCCTGTGCAGTTCATAGACAAGTGAAAGTGGATACTCTAAAATACGAAAGATAAGCGTGAGTGCTATGGATGGCGTTCTCGTAGGGAGACGGGAGCAGATCCATAGTGGTTTATTGATATGGTGAATATGTGGACTCGTGTGCGCCACCTCAAAAGAGTTACTTGCAGTCGTAGTTCAGGTTAGCCACCGAGTCAAAGCTGGCTTGCTGCAGTTAAACCCCACCATCCCTTTGTTGATAATGATGCATATGTAGTTAGTTCTGATGTAAGTCTTGCTGGGTACATTTGTACTCACGTTTGCCTATTTTACGTTTTTGCAGAGACTTCCGTCTCACTAGTAGTTTTGCGTGGACTTCGACGTTTAGCCTATTACCTCAGCTACGATCTTGTGCCCTCGGCAGGATCTGGTAGATAGTCAGGCTTTCCAGCCTTTTTCATTTATTGTTGTCTGTACCCAGACATGTTGAGCTTCCGCTTGTGCTTGTGTTTGGTCATGAGACCCATGTTTGTAATATCTCGCTCCTCGGAGCCTATTGAAGAAAATACTTGAGTCGTAGAGTCATGTTGTGATGCCATGTTGTATAAGCACATATCGAGCATATTCTGTGTATGTTATTAAATGCTTGGTATGTGTGGGATCTGACAACCTAGTTGTTTATCCTTGGTAGCCTCTCTTACCGGGAAATGTCTCCTAGTGCTTCCACTGAGCCATGGTAGCTTGCTACTGCTCCGGAACACTTAGACTGGCCGGCATGTGTCCTTCTTCGTTCCTGTGTCTGTCCCTTCGAGGAAATGTCACGCGGTGTCTACCGGAGTCCTGTTAGCCTGCTATAGCCCAGATTCTCTGGAGTCCTGCTAGCCCAGCTGCTACAACCCGGATTCACTCGCTGTTGACCGACACGTTCGTTGTTGGGTCATGTATGCCTGTCCCTGTAAGTTAGTGCCACTTTGGGTTCACGACTAGTCATGTCAGCCCGGGTTCTTTGTCATATGGATGCTAGCAACACTATCATATACGTGAGCCAAAAGGCGCAAACGGTCCCGGTCCTGGTAAGGCGACACCCGTAGGAATACCGCGCGTGAGGCCGCAAAGTGATATGAGGTGTTACATGCTAGATCGGTGTGGCATTGGATCGGGGTCTAGAAACATCAATTTCATCATCAAGATCTAGAAACTCCGAATTCTTAGAACGCCTTCTAGGTAAAGGAATATCATATTCAGTTTCATCAAGATTCATATTGCAAAACAAAGATTTGATAGGGGACACATCAATAACTTTTAGATCTTCATCTTGATTTTCATAGGAATTGGAAGAACACGCTTTAATAAAGGCATATTTGGAAGCACGCATCCTAGTGGTTCTTTCCTTGCACTCATCAATGGAAATTCTCATGGCTTTGAGAGACTCATTGATATCATGCTTAGGAGGAATAGATCTATGCTTTAAAGAATCAATTTCAAGAGAAATTCTATCAACGTTCCTAGCCAAATTATCAACTTTAAGCAATTTCTCTTCAAGCAAAGCATTTAAATTCTTTTGTGAATTCGTAAACTCTTTAACACTACTCTCAAATTCAGAGGGCATCTTATTAAAATTTCCATAAGAGTTGCTGTAGGAATTTCCATAATTATTAGAAGGATTACTAGGATAAGGCCTAGGATTAAAATTCCCTCTATACGCGTTGTTTCCAAAACTATTCCTACCAACAAAATTCACATCCATAGATTCATTATTATTCTCAAGCAAAGTAGATAAAGGCATATCATTGGGATCAAGAGGAGTATTTTTAGGAGAAAACATCTTCATCAGTTCATCCATCTTTTCACTCAAAACATTGATTTCTTCTATAGCATGCACCTTTTTACTAGAAGATCTTTCGGTGTGCCATTGAGAATAATTAGCCATAATATTATCAAGCAATTTGGTAGCATCTCCTAACGTAATTTTCATAAACGTGCCTCCCGCGGCCGAATCTAAAAGATTTCTAGAAGCAAAATTCAATCCGGCATAAAAAATTTGTATGATCATCCATAAATTCAAACCATGAGTAGGGCAATTGCGAAGCATCAGTTTCATTCTTTCCCAAGATTGGGCAACATCCTCATGATCAAGTTGTTTAAAATTCATAATATCGTTCCTAAGAGTGATGATCTTAGCAGGAGGAAAATACTTAGAGATAAAAGCATCTTTGCACTTGTTCCAAGAATCAATACCATTTTTAGGCAAAGACGAAAACCAAACTTTAGCACGATCTCTAAGTGAAAACGGAAATAACTTCAATTTGACAATATTGTTATCTGTATCTTTCTTCTTTTGCATATCACACAAATCAACAAAATTGTTTACATGAGTAGCAGCATCTTCACTAGGAAGGCCGGCGAATTGATCTTTCATAACAAGATTCAACAAAGTGGTATTGATTTCACAAGACCCATCATTATTAAGAGGAGCAATCGGAGTGCTAAGGAAATCATTATTATTGGTATTAGAAAAGACACACAATTTGGTATTATCTTGCGCCATGGCAACAAGTAATCCAACACACAAACAAACAGAAAGGCAATGGGAAAAAGGAAAACGGGAAAGAGAGGATGAGATTGGGAAAGAGAGGGCGAATAAAACGGCAAGGGTGAAGTGGTGGAGAGGAAAACGAGAGGCAAATGGCAAATAATGTAATGCGAGAGATAGGGATTGCGATGGGTACTTGGTATAGTTCACTTGCTTGCGTGAGCCTCCCCGGCAATGGTGCCAGAAATTGTTGTTGCTACCTCTTGAGCACTGTGTTGGATTTCCCCAAAGAGGAGAGGATGATGCAGCAAAGTAGCGTAAGTATTTCCCTCAGTTTTTGAGAACCAAGGTATCAATCTAGTAGGAGACCACGCACAAGTCCCTCGTACCTAAACAAAACGATAGCTACTCGCAACCAGCGCGATTAGGGGTTGTCAATCCCTTCATGGTCACTTACGAGAGTGAGATCTGATAGAGATGATAAATAATATTTTTGGTATTTTTGATAGATAGATGCAAAGTGAGAAGTAAAAGGCAAAGTAAAAACAAAGCAAGTAAATAAAGCAATAGAGAATTATATGATGAGAATAGACCCGGGGGCCATAGGCTTCACTAGTGGCTTCTCTCAAGAGCATAAGTATTTTATGGTGGGTGAACAAATTGCTGTTCAGCAATTGACAGAATTGAGCATAATTATGAGTATATCTAGGTAATGATCATGTATATAGGCATCACGTCCTAGACAAGTAGATCGAAACGATTATGCATCTACTACTATTACTCCACTCATCGACCGCTATCCAGCATGCATCTAGAGTATTAAGTTATAAACAGAGTAACGCTTTAAGCAAGATGATTTGATGTAGAGGGATAAATTCATGCAATATGATAAAAAACCCATCTTGTTATCCTCGATGGCAACTATACAATACGTGCCTTGCTGCCCCTTCTGTCACTGGGAAAGGACACCGCAAGATTGAACCCAAAGCTAAGCACTTCACCCATTGCAAGAACTACCAATCTAGTTGGCCAAACCAAAAAGGATAATTCGAAGAGACTTGCAAAGATAACTCAATCATACATAAAAGAATTCAGAGAAGATTCAAATATTTTCCATAGATAAGTTGGATAATAAACCCACAATTCATCGGTCGCAACAAACACACCGCAAAAAGAAGATTACATTGAATAGATCTCCACGAGAGAGGGGGAGAACATTGTATTGAGATCCAAAAAGAGAGAAGAAGCCATCTAGCTACTAGCTATGGACCCAAAGGACTGAAGTAAACTACTCACACTTCATCGGAAGGGCTATGGTGTTGATGTAGAAGCCCTCCATGGTGGATGCCCCCTCCGGCGGAGCTCCGGAACAGGCCCCAAGATGGGATCTCGTGGATACAAAAGGTTACGGTGGTGGAATTAGATTTTTGTCTCCTGTCCTGATCGTTTGGGGATACGTAGGTATATATAGGAGGAAGGAGTACGTCGATGGAGCAGCAGGGGGCCCACGAGGTAGGGGGGCGCGCCCAGGGGGGAGCCCTCCACCCTCGTGACCGCCTCTGGCACTTCTTGGAGTAGTGTCCAAGTCTCCTGGATCACGTTCGGTGAGAAAATCACGTTCCTGAAGGTTTCATTCCGTTTGGACTCCATTTGATATTCCGTTTCCTCGAAACACTAAAATAGGCAAAAAACAACAATTCTGGGCTGGGCCTTCGATTAATAGGTTAGTCCCAAAAATAATATAAAAGTGGAAAATAAAGCCCAATATAGTCCAAAACAGTAGATAAAGTAGCATGGAGCAATCAAAAATTATAGATACGTTGGAGACGTATCAGCAGGCTTGGGCGGCGGCGACAGAGGAGTAGGGGGCATGGGGGAATGGAGGACTTAGCAAAATTTGAGCCCGCGGGTGGTTAAGTCGAACTAGCAGTAGCGCACTTTAGTAAACGTGATATAGCTAATGTAGCAATAGCGCATTTTACGTAAAAACGCTACTGATAAGTCTAAGCACGCATCAAAAATTCTGCTACTAAGTACTTTAGCAGCGGCGAGTTTTGAAGAAAAACGCTGATACTAAGTACTTTAGCAGTAGCGCGTCCAGGGAAGGGCGTTACTACTATATCTAGCCTGGGGGCAACGCTGTGGCAATTATAGTAGTAGCGCTTGTTTCACCTAGAGCGCTACTGCTACAGCGTTATTAGTAGCGAGCTTTCGTCAAGATCGCTACTACTAATTAGCAGTAGCGTTTGTTGTTAAACTGTGCTGCTGCTAAGATTCTGTGTATAAGGTTTTCCCTAGTAGTGATACAAATAACCGGACTAGGATTAGATGTCCGTGTACAAGATGCAAAGAAGGAGTCCTTTTGGACCCTTTTGATTGTGGCAGTTTGAAGGCGCACCTACTGATGAATGGTTTCATGGATGGCTATACTCGGTGGATAAGTGAAGATGATCATGAGGATGTCCACATTGCAGGGATTAATGACATGGGGCTAGATGAAGAGATGACCGACCAACACGAAGATGATGGCACCGGACATGGTGGTGGGGAAGAGTCCGGACACGATGGCGGCGGACAAGATTCTGGACACGTCGAAGAAGAGTCCGAACATGGCGAAGAAGGGGCGGCGGACTACACGCCACAGTCTTCGATGCTACTAAGTTCATTCATGCAGGGCCATCATGTTCGAGACCTCCTTCGCAAGAGTACGACTAGCGGGAGAGCCACTTCTAGAGAGGAGGCCAAGTTGGCGCAACTTGAAGTAGACTCGAAGACTCTATTGTATGACGGTTGCGATCCCGAGGTGACTTGCTTGAGTTTTACGCGCGAACTTCTAAATGTGAAGGCCAAAAACAAATGGGAAGACAAAAGCATGGATGAGCATTTGAAGTATCTACATAATAAAGTTCTTCCCACGGGGAACCTGTGTCCTAATTGAGGAGGGCAAGAAAATCATGTGCCCTCTTGATCTCTCGCACATTTGTATGGACGTACAACCTCCCCCCATGGAAGTGCATGAAGACAAAGTACATACACATGAGCATGCTGATTCAAGGTATGAAACAACCTGGAAATAATACTAACCAATATATGGGTCTTCTAAAAGAGGAGCTAGACATGTTATTGAAAACACCAGCATGGACATGGGATGCCAGCAAAGGAGAGTATTTCTATATGAGAGTCGTATTGATGATGAAGGTGCACAACTATCTCAGTTATGGGTACATGTACGATTGAAAGTATGTCCAGAGGGGGGTGATTAGACTACTTAACCAAATAAAAACCTAGACTTTTCCCAATTTTAATTCTTGGAAGATTTTAGCAACTTAGCACTACTCAAGCAATCAACCTACACATGCAATTCTAAGAGTATAGCAGTGGAATGTAAATCATTGCATATGAAGGTAAAGGGGAGGAGTTTGGAGGGAGCAAACGCAATGTAGACACAGAGATTTTTGGCGTGGTTCCGATAGGTGGTGCTATCGTACATCCACGTTGATGGAGACTTCAACCCACGAAGGGTAATGGCTGCGTGAGTCCACAGAGGGCTCCACCCACGAAGGGTCCACGAAGAAGCAACCTTGTCTGTCCCACCATGGCCATCGCCCACGAAGGACTTGCCTCACTTGGGTAGATCTTCACGAAGTAGGCGATCTCCTTGCCCTTACAAACCCCTTGGTTCAACTCCACAATCCTGACAGAGGCTCCCAAGTGAGACCTAACCAATCTAGGAGACACCACTCTCCAAAAGGTAATAGATGGTGTGTTGATGATGAACTCCTTGCTCTTATGCTTCAAATGATAGTCTCCCCAACACTCAACTCTCTCAAAGATTTGGCTATGGTGGAAAGATGATTTGAGTGGAAAGCAACTTCGGGAAGGCTAGAGATCAAGATTCTTGTGGTTGGATTGGAATGTCTTGGTCTCAACACATGAGTAGGTGGTTCTTTCTCAGAAAATGAATGTTGGAAGTGTAGGCATGTTCTGATGGCTCTCCTCACAAATGAAGAGTTGGTGGAGGGGTATATATAGCCTCCACACAAAATCTATCCGTTACACACAGATTGCCAAACTCGGTGAGACCGAATGGTGAATCTCGGTCAGACCGATTCAACTCAAAATGTGAATGTTAGGCTTTTCGGTGGGACCGACATGATCAACTCGGTGGGATCGATGTGCTAGGGTTAGGGCATAACTTGATCTTGGTGGGACCGATCACATGAACCCGGTGGGACCGATTTCAGTAATAGGCAAACAGAGAGTTGGTCAGGCAAACTCGGTGGGACCGATCGCTCATTTTGGTGAGACCGAAATGTTACGAAAAGGAAACAGGGAGTTTGCATTGCGAGCTCGGTGGGATCGATCGCTCATTTCAGTGAGACCGAAATGTTACAAAGGGAAACAGAGAGTTTGCAATCCCATCTCGGTGAGACCAAGATCCCTATCAGTGAGACCGAAGTGATTAGGGTTTGTGGTAGTGGCTATGTCAAATGAAATCGGTGGCGCCGGATAGATCAAATCGGTGGGGTCGCGTTTGCTTTTAGGTTCAGGACATATGTGGATATGATAAAGTGGTTGAGGGCTTTGGAGAATATCATTAAGCACTTTGAGCAAGCAAGCCATTAAGCAACACCTCATCCCCTTTTAATAGTATTGGCTTTCCTATGGACTCAATGTGATCTTGGATCACATAAATGAAAATGTAGAGTCTTGAGCTTTTTGCCAATATGTCCTTAGCATTTTGAGGGGCCACATCTCTAGACCATGCCATGCCAATCATTGAACTTTCTAAAATCATCATCTTGAAAGATTATTAGTTCAATGAGCTATACGTTGTTAAGAATTACCAAAACCACCCAGGGATTAGTTGCACTTTCAATCTCCCCCTTTTTGGTAATTGATGACAACATATAGATCAAACCTTCAACAAATGATAATAAGAATGAAATACATCATTGCTTTGAGAAGTATGTGATAAGCAAGAGCTCCCCCTAAATTTGTGCATTATTTAATATTTTCTTTTGAATGCAAATGCACAAACAATTAGGATCATGGGTGACTCTTCCATGTCACATACATCTTGGTGGAGCGCTCAAAATGATAAAAAGTCGAACATGCACTCATTACCAAGGCAAAGTGAATGATAATACATAAGAGATAGATAACATCATCATCGAAGCACAAACATTAAGTATGATATGATCAAACACATGACCATACAAGTATCTCACACACATAACCATAAAGTATCAACCAAGCAAGCAAGCAAATGAAGTAGCAAAAAGAGCCAAAAAGAAGCAAAGCTCTCTGTCTCTCTCGAAGCCTATGATCTACAAACTTTCTCCCCAGTTGGCAACAAGTTACCAAAAATCTTGAAAATGCATAGTGCTATGTGGCTCTCTAAGCTCGATATTCGCGAGGTGGTGTTGAGAGGACTCCAAGGACGAATGCATCAGTTGAAGTTGTTGGAGCTTGTGGAGTTGCAACCGGAGGGGCAACTGAAGATGTGGCTGCAGGTGCTGACGCAGTAGCTCTTGTGCCTGGCACTGACACTGCTACAGATCTTTGTTCCCGAGGCACTCTCTGTAATGCCTCTGTGGTAGCTTTCCCTTTCCTCACTTCAGTTTCTTCTTGGAGCTGCTCAACAACTGTTTGCATTTATGTCACCTTCAAGTCAAGATCATAGAACTTTGTTTCAATGATCCTCTCCAGGCTTCTGATTCTGAGTTAGGGTGGCCAATCATTTATCAATCCTCAAAGTTGCTTGAATAAGATATCCAAGTTGATGCTCCTTTGACTTGAGGAAAACTTGTGAAGCCTCTTCAGCACTTGGCATCTTGGCTGCCTTCTCATCTTTTGCTTTCTCCTTCTTCTATTGAGCCTCTACTGATGTGGGATCTTCAGCATTCATGACAACTGTGTTGTCCTCAAAGTAAGGCTTCAAGGGAAGGTGCTCTTTGTCCAACAAATACACAACTTTGCTTGTCTCACTACAAAAAAATACACTTCCGTGATGATACGTGTTTGTCACAGTAGGTCGCGTTTTTTGTCATGCATGTACATCCATGACGATTTTATGACAGAATCAAGATTGTGATACCTGTGCTGTCGTAGAAGTGTTCCATGACATTACCAAAATTATCATCACGGAAGTGTCCACTTCCATGACGATAAATCGCGCGTCACAGAAGTGCTTTCGTCAAGGGTGACCGACACGTGGCATCCACCGTAACAGAACGCCATTAAGCTATCGGGTCGGGTTTTGGATTCGATAACCCGTTAACAGCCGTGACCAATGGGGATTTTCCACGTGTAAAATCATCATTGGTTGGAGGAAACACGTGTCGGCTCATCATTGGGACAGATATCATCCACTCACTAGATAGAAGGCGCCTATGATACGTCGACACGTGGCACGGCCCAACAGTGGCCCATTCCTGTGAAAAGGCCGGCCCATTTGACTTGGTCAAAAGCTGGCGGGCCGGCCCATGGAAAGCCTGTTAACGGCCTGTTAGCATATAGCCCATTTACAGCCCGCTAACCCAAGGCCCGTTACGCCCTATGCAAATTAGGCCCAATAGCGTCATCTTGGCCATCCAATATGATTCTAGCCTGTTTTCACTTCTGGCCCATGACGTCTTTCGGCCCATATGAGGCCCTTTGTAACTCTTGGCCCATTAGCGGCCCGTGCTGAAACTGGCCCATAATGAACAATGTATTACTTTAAACCCATTAACGGCCCGCGGTGAAACTGGCCCGTAATGAACAGTCTAACACTCTATACCCATTAATGGGCCGTTATTCCGTTGGGCCGTTTCCAGCGCAAGTTAACTTTCGGACTTCTAAGGGCCCATTTATTCTTGGGCTCATTTGCAGCATTCGGTTACTTACGGCCCGTTACTATCATTTTCTGCTTGTGGGGCAAATTCAGCCCGTCATTACAGTCGGTCCATTTGTGGTCCGTTAGTCTGTTGGGCCATTTTCATAGCATCACCAAATACGGCCTATTAACGGCCCATTATGGTCAGCCCATAAAACGTACGATTTCCATCATAGGCCCATCTACGGCCCATTAAAGGCCCGTACAAGATCCATAAATGAGTCGGCGGCCCATGGATCCTACGTGACGTAGAAGGCCCATGGATCCTGCGAGACGTAGAAGGCCCATGGATCCTGCGAGATGTAGAAGGCCCATGGATCCTGCGAGACGCAGAAGGCAGATGGATCCTGCGAGACGTAGAAGGCCCATGGATCCGACGGCCCGTGAAGGGCCATGGTCGGGCGAGTTGGCCCCCATTTGAACGATATAGCATATTCAAAGATCTAAAAAGCATATCCTACTCAATACTATCACCTCTAAAAAGCATACACTATACAACAAAGAGACCAAGGCATAGAAAGGTAGAATAATCCTACACTATACAATAAAGAAATTACAGCCGATTGTACCCACTAGCCATTATGGTTTGGCACAGGTGATAATGAAGTATACACAAACAGCAAATTACATACACTGGGCAAATACAGCTCATACATCATGGACGCGCATCAACTTAACTCCATTTGAACTATAATCTCTTCAGAAAATAGGATTGGCCGGATTCAGATAGCACAAATTTCAGTCTGCAAAATCTCCAATTCCTTCATGGTTACCTCAGTGTCTTGTTTCATTTTTTGACTCCTGCATCTAATACCTGCATGTCGAGTCTCAGCTTGTTGATTATACGTTGACAATCATGTACACGTTGTCTTGCCACCTCTAGTTGATGCTTGAGAACATCATCACATTCCAATTCCAATCCATAATCATTCGGTAACGGCCATGCCGCACTGCTCGCAAATTTTTGTGTTGATGTCACTTCATCCTGAAATGTTTCTGTAAGTACACATGACTACGGCAAAAATATAGTTACAACAGTGAAGCAAACAAGACACTATTTTGTACTACATGGCAAAATAGGACTAACAATAATGTTACACGTCACTTTCACAAAAAAAATGTTACACGTCATGAAGCATAAGCAGGTGATATTTTAAAAATTATAAAAAAGATAGTCTGTGCAGCCTGCATACAAAAATCCCTCTTAGCTCACCAGAGGAGCATGATGTTGGGGCCCAATCAAAAGCACAGACAAGTTACAAATTTAGACAGCACATTGCGTATAAGTAAGAAAGCAGTTGGCCATTCTGTACCTCAATTAAAGTCTTAGGGAGCATAATGAACAACAGAGGGTTTCATACAAACATACTACAGTAGGCAAAACTATGCAATCATTAGTGTAGTATAAACTAGATTGTGAACCTCATGCAATAATAGTTGGTTAATAGAATTCAAAGCTTCAGGAACACTTCGGTGGAGTAATTAAATGGTAACGCCTTTAATTATGTCAACTAATAGTGATACAAGTACCGAGCATAAGGCATAATTATTTGGGCATCTCATTAAGTGAGGACAAATAAAGCAATTGAAAAGAGAAAATAAACTATGCCTGAAACAAACAAGGAATTGAACTGTTGAGTTGCATAGAGTGACTTACCTTAGCAGGTTGAAGAGGCTCAGCGCAGCTCCTATTTCTCTTGCAAGGCTCCTTCCTAACATCTTGTACATGGAAATCCTCAATCTTATCTTCATTGCACCCCCTCTGCAAGGTGACACAAACTAGTTACTCGTCTCCTTGGAAGATAAATATGCATACTTTCCAGTCCGTGAACACAAAAGGATGAGATTATAACAAAACAACACCACATAATGATACATGCCGCATCTCTTGCACTTGCACACAATGAAATGAGAATTTACTATGTCTGCACTATGTAAAAACTAGGCATACCTTCGAACTGGATCTCCGGGTACTCTTGGAGAGCCTACTGTAGTGTACAGCCAAACCTTTATGTCACCTATGAGTTAGACAAGGCCCCACTACGGCAGCCCTTAGTGTTTAAATCATTGACAAGCTCTGTTAGAGTGTTAGGTCAAGAACATCAAGTAATCAAAGCAAACAGTCCTAGTATGGTTGGCTGATGCAAACAAGCAATTGAACAGATGTGTGAGCAAATCTTACATATCAAGAAAAGAAGCAAGAAGGAGGCTTAAAGACCATCACTTGACTAACCAGATGTAAGGGGCATTTAAACATCATGTGCACATGTACAGATTCTACAATGGAATGCACATGTATTAGGTTATGCCATGTATGATGATGCCTAAATGTACAGATAGGAGGCATGAGTGATTCATCATTGCACGCACAATTGAATTGCAGGTTAAGGGCCAGTTCGATTCTGCCTTTTTAGGGCATATTGTCAAAATAAGCCATAAAAGATGTAAAGAAGTCATTTTTGAGTTATGGGCTTGGGCTTAACTAATTTCACTTTGGAGGGGGGGTGTTTCAGGTAGAACCTCACTAAAAATTGAAGGGAAGGGGAATAGTGAAATGACTCTGTTGTCTGCCTATATTACACTCAAAATGCAACTGCTGACGCCTGTGTTACACCTGACCCTCAAGTAAAAACAAACACGCAAGCATTCATTGCCCTTCCCGCTTGCATCTCCTCTCCCCTTTCCCTCTACATTGATCCCCTACCTGCAGCACTAGCTAGGGTTCCTCCAGTGAGCCGTCGCCACTGGTCTCATCTGGCCTGGTCCTCGACAATGCTATGTGCAGCTAGGCTACATGGACAACGGGTAGGGGAAAATCTCCCTGGCTTCTCCTCCCTCTGGTGCCGCCCCTCATTCTCATGGTCTCCAGCAGCTACTCCACTGTGGTTCGTCCAACGCACTACTCCGGCGGGCGCTGCACAACTACGGCTGATGCCACACTGCGGCAGAAGACACCTTGTTCCCCCTGACCTCCTCCCAGGCCATGGCCTTGAGGTGCTGTTGAAGGACGAGCTCATCCAACAAGGTGATGATCTCCTCTTATTTTTTGCCAAATTTTCATTCTGGTCCACTATACGATGAATTACTATGAGTTGCTTCTGCTGCTTCTATATGATGCATTGCTATGAGCTACTCCTGCTGCTGCTATATGAGGAATTGCTATGAGCTCCTGTTGCTGTATGATGAGTTGCTATGAGCTGCTGCTGCTACTATATGATGAATTGCTTGAGCTGCTGCTGCTGCTATATGATGAGTTGCTACAAGCTGCTCCTGCTGCTGCTATATGATGAATTGCTATGAGCTGCTCCTGCTGCTGCTATATGATGAATTGCTATGAGCTGCTCATGCTGCTGCTATATGATGAATTGCTATGAGCTGCTGCTGGTATATGATGAATTGCAGACTGCTGCTGCTGTATGATGAGTTGCTATGAGCTGCTGCTGCTGCTATATGATGCTTTCCGGTGGAGCTACTATATGATAATAACCAGCCACTTGGACCATCAAATTTCAATAAATAATTGTTCTTCATTTAAATGTGGGTCATGCATTCTTCGTTTAAATTAGGCAATGGGATCTCTATGGAAAACATTGACCAAAGTAGATTGTGCCAAGTAGATGGTATCTTTGTATTTGCATTTTGAGCAAATAGTGATGGTCTGTTTTCCTATCATATTAATTGCTGCACTGGGTTCAATTTGTGATGTTTGCAAGTCAAATTAATTTCCTTATGGGCAGTAAAATGAAAAATATATAATGCAATCTAGACTTTCCACTGATCATACATGGAGCTTATATTCACAGGTGCTTATCTCTACTCCTAATGTCTCAGTTGGTAGGTCGCGTTCCGGGTTTTATTTTCGTCCCACCTCACCCGGTCTTTTTTGGTACTTCTTTGGTACTTCCTACCACCTCCCCCTCAGCCGTGAAAAACCAAGAAAAACCCCGCGATCGAGTCCCGCACACGCCCAAACTCCTGTCGTTATCTCTACTCCTAATGGATCAGTTGGTAGCCTCGTACGGTTTATTTTCGTCCCACCACTTTCAACCGTTTTATTTCGCTGGGTTTTTTTCGTCCCTTCCCCACCCAACCGGTTTAGTTTCGCGTCACCCTCTCACACAACGAAAAAAATCTTAACAGATCATAACTTTCCATGCTGGTGCAAGTTATTTTTAGTAATGTCTTTATGTGAAAGAATCAATCACGATCAATCTCTAAATATCAAATCTAATTTAAATAACCTTACCTTAAATTGCTCAATCACATTAATTAGGAAACAAAATAACTGATTTAAAGAAAATATCTACTCTTAATGGAGGGTATTACATACCAAACATAGGTACGTCATTAGCTCGCTTCCTTCCCTTCTCTTCCCTTCGTCCCTCAGTCCCATGCTCGTGGCGCTGAAGTGGCATCGACAGGCGATGCCGGCGAGGACAGCACGTGGCAACCCCTGAAGCACGAACATGACTGCACCTCGGGTCTGCCACCTCCCAAGATATGGGTGAGTTCTCGTGATGCCCACCCTAAACCCTCACGTCCTACAAATTCCTCAACCTCTACCATCTCGATTTCGTCCATTCTTTGATCCAAATGATGATGCAGCTCCGGCGGATTGACAATGGAGGTTCGCCATCCTTCCTCTCAGCACCCACTCCTGGAGGAACGACACGCCAAGCCGATCGAACCCGGTCGAGATCACTCACCAAGATTGCTATTCGGAAGTTTTTTGTCAAAAAGTGAAGAGTGCGACGAGATCTGCACTTTTGTTAATATAACATATACTTGTGCAGGTGCAGGTTTTGTTTTAAAAATCCAATTTGTTTATCCTTTTGTCGCTGAATTTGTTTATTAATTATGTCATTGGTTTTATTTCTTCTAGATGTTGTATATTCTTGGATTGAAGGGACTGTCTGACAAGGTGAAAGAGCTAATAGTTGTAGTTTTACACCAATGCAAATTCGTTTTGCTTCAGTGTTAAACATGACCTGCGAGGGACACTTGCATTGCTGCTGCTTGATCCTAGCCAGCCGTCTCAGCTTCTGAGAATATAAAGTGAGACAAACAGGTACTTCTTTGGTGATTTGATTTTAGAAATATTTTAAGCTGTACAAATGTGCATTACAACAGATCCTCTTGTTGGGATTATATATTAAGTGCTAATACATGTGCACTGTTATTGTTGTTATTGCTAATTGATTTTATCAAGTGCTAACATTGGCTCACTAGACTGCGATGCCAGATGTGGCATCACTTTTCATGCTCTGGCCCAGTTTTGCATTGGCTTCCTTGCTATCTTTTTATTTGGAAGAGATGGAAACAAGGGGCAACAAAATAAGGAACTAAAAGTATTAAAGGAATGCCTTGGAAACTTATTTTACGTGAAAATCTGGTTTCAATTTTTAGCACACTATATGTACAAATGTATGCTTACTAAGACAACATCCTGCTTGTGCTGATGGCACGCATGCCATGTTCTCGTGTATTATTAGCTTTGCCGAAGTTTCAATGATGAAAGGATTGTTTCAACAAATGCGCAGGAGGAAGATGCTAGGACTCCTGCTCACTAGAGAAGAACAAAAGTACTAAGGTACCGTATTTCTTTTCTAATGCATGTGTTCTTTTAATATGGTAAAAGCATCAGGCATCAGATATCATATAGCAATAAAAAGGGAGAATTACAAATGAATACTTGAATGAAAATTGCAGTCAAGTTATTTGCACTGCAGTTTACCTAATGGAGCACTTGGTAGCCTGGTATAGTTTATTTTTGTCCCGGTTTTTTCGTCCCACCTCCACCCCCTAGCCAGCCCCACCCCTCGATCTCCTCCAAGTTTCTGGTTTTCTTTTTTCATGCAGGAAATCAGGACACAATCTATCTTTCCTTGAATGCACATCTCCCCAGTAAAAAAATCAGGACACTATCCCCTCCTTCCTATTAACACTAACACACATTTCTTCTGAAAATCCGGGACGTAATCCTCTCCTTCCCACTAATATCTCTTATATGGCTTTCCCATAATTATGTCGGTCCTGCTCAGTTTGATATAATTCAATTTGGACAAAGGACGCCAGAGATTAACTTTCGCTGGCAGAGAAAGAGACTAGGGATTGATTGGTTTTAAACATTGGATTCGGTATTAGCTTAACATCTGCAGGAACAAGACGACCATAGGAAAGGCTGGCTTGCTCGACCTACATGTTTCCTGTATATTCATTCTCTCTCCAATTCTAATACAGTCCAATTGATCATTGTATATTTATCTAATCATGGTTCCTATATCGTTTTGTATGGCTACGTGATGGGGTCGCATCCACATGGGGGAATATCGCAGATTGGATCGGAAGCAGTCCGCACAGATGAGCCACCCCACCTTGTTGTCTGCTTGCACGATCTCCATTAATATCCAGCGCCACCTCTCGAGTGGACGACCTGTATGTCGCCAACGACACCACTTACCTCTGCGCTCCGACCAAAGATCATTGTCCAGGTGAGGGTACCTCGCCGCAAGCCCGCAACAGTTGCCGTCACTGTTGATTATTCGTACTCAGATTAAGTTTCAGGCTCAGTCGTCTCTGTCGTCACTCGTTAGCGCACAGACGATGGGTTGGTGCCATACTATCATGTGGCATCTCCGTCGTTCTGGGCCGGGAAGATAACACTTCGTTGCTTTTGTCATCTCTCATCCAGGGGCCTTTCAATTTGTTGTCTCTGTCTACGTTGTTGGGTACCAGATCTTCATGAAACAATAATATGCAGTAGCTTTGATATAATTGCGTTGAGATTACCATCAGTTCATTCGATTTGTAGGCAAGAAATTGCACAGGCTATTCATTAGTTTATGTGCATACTTTACATTGGGATTTAGATCATCTTTGCATTTTGGTATTTTCTTGTAATGGCTTTGATCATGGGTAGTTGTAATATGCAGTAGCTTTGATCATGACATTGAAAAAGATACTTGTTCTATTTATATAAACACTGTTTAGAAAAACAAGACTTACATTCTTCCTTTTTTTGTAGATACTGCGGCTAGGATTTGGATGAGAGAATGAATAATTCAACTTGGTGGACAGTGACCACAGGGACACCAAGTACCTCCTGCAATTTTCTTCTTCCAGTTCTAAGGTAATTCATACATAATCCATTGACATCTAATTTTTCATAGCATATTGCTTTACGCTGGTATAGCACGAGACCCCTTGTGTGAAATTATTCATCATTCAGGGTAGATAATGTGTGGAGGTGCATTCTTTTGACTTTGACTTGTACAATATTTGCAATTCATCCACTTGCAGCTATGGTAATGTCCAATACATAATTTGCATTTTCTGATTTGTTTTCTCTACAGGCATTCTGGTTAGTAGTAATGTAATTTTGTTCTGCTATAGAATACTTTTTTTTTGGTATAAGTGAATCAGATTGGTCATAGTAAACATTCTGAGTTCAGCAACATTCATATTTTTTAACTGAAACATTTTGGCCTAGGATTATCCTAACATTTTCTCCATAGCATCTGAATTTGCATTTTTACTGCAGTTTGGTATGCAATTAGATGCACCATTATTTAACTGAGAAGGTCCATGTCAGGTCAGTTATTAGAGTGCAAAAAGATGCTTCAATGAGGGAGTGCCAATTCTCAACTAGGCGCTTTTGGAGTTGACATATTAGATGTTATACCAATAGGAAGCTAGATAACCCGTAACCTGTAAAATATAATAATTGATAAATTCCACAATTCGGTGCAACTGTTGCAGTTTCATATTCACATATTTTTTTCTTCATAGAACTGTTATTTGCTGTCCGATTTGTCCGTGACTACAGGTTTAGGCACCTTGCCTTCTGCTCTACACTTACTTACCATGGAGATATACTTGCGCAAACGAAAAGAGGAAATATTTTTTTACAACATGCTATCATATGCTTCATGAGTTTGACGGTAAATTGCCGCCCATTTTTTGTATCATTGACTCCATCTATTAATGACTTTGAAAGGTGTTCTTTTATACTAAATCCAATTTTGTTAGCCGTGTGTCGCCATATTATATTTCTTGTGTGTCATACAGAGAGCTAGACATGTTAAATTCTCAAATCAAGTGTGACCATTCAAATGTCAAAAAAATCATTAGGGAAATTCGTCCAACAATACTCAGTAGTTGTCGTTGTCATTCGTAGCAGTCATTCATGCAAAAATATTATAGAAATTGAGCACAGAATCAATATGGAAATCAAACCATTAATGATATTAATTAGCTAGAGAGTTAATTACGCATGAAATTAATTAGGTCCATTTAAATAGGAATTTTTTCGCACTGAATCAATTTGGAAACCGAGTCATTAATGTAATGTGGTTAATTAGATAGACAATTTTATTATGCCTAGAGATAATTATAAATAGGGATTTTTTCAATTATGTAGATAATTAATTGATTTGGTTAGCAATTAATTAGACATACATGGTATTAGGTAGGACATTAATTATTTGTGTACTTAATTAATTAAGCAAGCAGTTAATCGCTCCAAATCATTTTGTAAGCGCTCGTGGGCAACGACGATCAACAAGCTCTTAGCGACATGGCCGAGCACCGATTGCCAACATGGACAACGACCATGATGAGCTCGTGACATGGGTGACCTAGCGTTCACCATGATGGATGATGATTATGCTCTACAGGATGTTTTCTAGAAAAGGAGGATGACCCCGGCCTCTGCATCTGGGCGATGCATACGGCCACTTTATTAATTATTCTCACAAGACCTTACAAAGTCATACAACAGTAAGACTAAAGCCGCCGTCTAAGCAACAAATGTCGCTACACCTATCCAGTTGATGAAGGGGTGCAGATAGCCTGGGCCTAATACCAAACAGACATCGCTGCCAAGCCTAACATCTAAGACTTGAGACCCCAATCTAGCCACTTGTCGGGTCTGAGGCACTCACTGGTCCGGCATGCTCTCAGAGGCCGCCGCCGCCAACTGCCACTGCTCCATCTTCAGAACTGTACTGATGCATCAACCTTCCTCGGTCTAGCTATCCTCGACGCCACCACGGCACCCAACGGCACCTCCTCCCTGCGTGCAAAAAGCTGAGCACGTCGCGGTCGCCACTGATACACCTCAGCGCCATGCTGCCAAGTACCACCAGCCGACACAGCTTGAAGTCCTTGGAAGATCTGTCTTGCGTAGCACCTGTCGACTTGGCATGACAAAGCGTAGCACCTGTCGGTCAGGCATGACTTTACATCTCCACCAAAGCTCCGTGCAATACGAAGCCGCTCCACCTCCTGCCTCTGACTTCCGGCGCTGCTCCACAAACGATGCTCACAAGAGAGAATCGACACCGCAGTGCCGCCATCGTTTGATCTGGAACACCAGATCCTAGGGTTTCCCCCGGAGCAACACGAGTGGGTCGACAGTAGTTACACGACGATGCCTTCATCAAGGTAACAAACTCTGACATAAGTGGAATTTGCAAAGTTGAATGGACCTTTGGGAATGATTTCTATAGTTGTTGTTTGTGACAATAGTATGTGTTAGATTAACCCACTCTATTATATTATAAACATGACAAATTTCATCCCTAATGCAATGCACGATGAAGATGAGATGGATGTCATCTGGTTCTAAAGGGAGTGGCTCCAGTGAGGAATGTACCGCTACGACGGGAAACCAAGCGGCAAAGGGAGGTTCCGACAAATAAGGGAAAGATGCGTCGTTGGATGGGTTTTTTGTGTTGGACCCGGGTGTTGAAGATAACATGACGGATAGCCCATAGCAATGCACGGGCATTCTGCTAGTTTTCTTAGGATAACTCTTAATAAATGTCCCTAAGAAACTTGGCTAATAGAACTGGCATACAAATAACATGTCACGATGATTGCAATGGAGGAGTGACGTACCATAGCACACTGTATAGGCTCACCGTTACCTCTCCTTTTTTTTGCGATGTTCCATGAAATTGCAACATACATCTTGTACTTTTTCATTGTGTAACCCTATCTACAAGTTGACACGGCTAATTTCAGACATCTCTACATGATACTGCATTGCATATCCCTTGCGCATATTTAAACCACCAATTAATGATTGTGTGCGTACCATAAACTAGCCATGACTCTGTATGCTAGACTAGCAGGCAATCTAAGGGAGACTAATGTAGTGCACTGGAATTCCTACATGCCACCTATGATTTTGTGTAATGTACTGCCCCTGTTCCTAAATATATGTCTTTGTAGAGATTCCAGTATGGACCACATACAGATGTATATAGATGCATTTTCGAGTGTAGATTCACTCATTTTGCTCCGTATGTAGCCTATAGTGGAATCTCTAAAAGACTTATATTTAGGAACGGAGGTACGAGGTAGTATCATGTATGACATCTACATATCCAATTTAGCAGTAGTAGTAGAAATCATTGTCTGCACAAAGGGATTACTGGTCAAAAATCCTAGCAAAGCACGCTGGCAGGCACAGAACAATACAAGAGAGAGAGACGCGCTTACAAGATCATAGCAATGCCTCAGTCCAGGATCTTGGTTGGCCAAGCTGTTAGATCCAGAAGAAATATCGTCCTTGTAGTTTTTGCCAGCTGCATAACAGGTAACAGCGACTGGTTAGTATATTTGAAGTACATCGGGCAGGTGATGCTGGACGGGTTTAAAGGTGACAAGTACCTAGGTCGTGGCGGGTGCTTGGCCTCTCTCCAGACAGTGTGAATCAGGTTAGAAACGTCGAGGGTGATGATGCTCCGCTGGCTGTCGGGGTTCGGTAAGGAGATCTAGAACCGTCGAGTAGGGTGTTTGTGGAGCGGCTCCGGTAGGGTGGACTATGGTGTGGGCAAAGCGGATCTGTGGCCGTGGACGCACTACTAGAGAAAAGCTTACTAGTGGCGCTGGTTTTTTACATACCAGTAGCGCGGGCACCCGCGCTACTGCTAGGGCGCTACAACTATTATTTAACAGTAGCGCGTTTCTGAACAAGCGCTGCAGCTAAAATACTTATTAGTAGCGCTGCTTCCTCCACCAGCGCTACTACTATCATCACATAGTAGTAGCGCCCTATTTTCTCCCCACGCTACAACTAGGCAAATAGAAATAAAAAATAAAAAAAGCAGTCAGGTGCAATATTCATGGAAATCAAGACAAGTCTAGTGCATGGATAGATGGGTACCACATTTTCTCCCCACGCTACAACTAAGTTCACAGAACCATCTCACAAACATTAACGACAGTACCACATTTAATATAACCACACAATCTCACAAACTCATATAGTAGTCAACAATGCATGGATAGATCATAGTTGATAAGTCTACTGGGTAGTCATACTAGCATATATATGGTTCAGCAGCCACACGCATGCATATGAAGTTCTAGATGATGTCGATGACGACCATCATCCTCAAGCCTGGGCGGTGGGTGTTCCTGATAGGAATTAGGATTGCCTGTCCAACATGAAGATTCTTGCCGACGAGGAAGCTCTTCCACCCAACCAAGTTGAAGTGTGTGCTACCGTCCGTCTCCACGCCGTACGCACAAGTGGTGATGGAGCCCCTTGCGGTAAGGCGTATTCCAGCAGAGCCTTCTTCATCAGGCTTGATCCCACAACTCTCAGATAGGCTCTTTGGCAATTTCTGAATAAGAAAAACATATCAATTAATAAGTAACCTCACACATTCTACACGAAGCATATATATCATCGGACTCTACACTAAGCAGATATATCATCGGACTCTACACTAAGTATATATTTCATTGGACTCTACACTAAGTATAACAATAAAGCATATAAGATTCACTAAGCATATAAGATTCACTAAGCATATAAGATTCACTAAGCATATATATCATCGGACCCTACACTAAGTATAACAATAAAGCATATAAGATTCACTAAGCATAGATTCAATAAGCATATAAGATTCACTAAGCATATATATGATCGGACTCTACACTAAAGTATAACAATAAAGCATATCATCAAATTACTCTAAAAACTACAGTAAATGCAACATGCCATCATATGCCGATCAACCATGGTACTTGTCAGGCGGGTCACGAATGGCACCCCGACGAAGTCAGCACGTGGCGGAATGATGTCCCATAGGTTGCACACCTCCACCTCGCTCAACTTCATTCTTTTAGCTACGATGGAAACACCGAGTGGGTCGTCATCATCCTCATCATCCTCATCATCCTCATCATCCTCATAATCTTCTGCTTTGTTGATATAAATCACGACCAGCTTGGGTCTTTCAGCTCTGAAGGAGAAGCTGATCAACTCACCACCGGTGATACGCATGTTGTCGATGAAACGGACCCATCCATCTCCTCCCACCCGCGTCATATTTCGTCCTTTCTCGATCTCCATAGTGTAGGGGCCCCCAGGAGCCTCAAATGTCACAGAATCTCCAGTCACATTGTTGAATTCTGACCTCACATTGCATGGGACGATCTGTGTACAAAAAGCAAAATGATATATACACGATGCATTAATGCCAATAACAATAGAAAATAGTAGTTACTAGTTTCATATAATTATTACCGCCGCATGAAGAAAAATAGACTCGAAGTAGATGCCAAATAGCGTGCCAGTTGCAGGGATGCTGGCGCACCTTGACTTGCACCGTTGACATGGTGGTGGTGGTGGTGGTGCTGGCGCCATTTCCCTAAATCAATATGATTAAAGGATTAACAATCCAAAAACTAAACATAAAGTTTTCATAGCTAGAGTTCACATGGCATGCAAAATAACAACTAAAAAGTAAACATAAAGTTCAGTCCAACAATCACAAATTGCAAAAGTAGAGTGATTGTATGATAAAACACAAGAGTTTCATGCGCACCTCTAATCTGTGTCAAACTTATTCTGTCGCGGACTCAAACAAAATTAGAATCCCATCAGCAAATTGCCAACGAAGCATACCAAGAAACCTAGCAATCTAGTAAATAATGTCCCCAACTCTTCAGATGAAGCGTCGCTATCAGCATAAAATTTGCACTAAACACAAGGTTAAACAATACTAGTAGCTCAATAATCTAGATATGTAAGAAACAAATATATGGAAAAACATAACAATACTTTGATCTCATCTCATCTTCCTTAATCACAACAAAGCACACTAAATAAACTACCCCCTTCTCATACTAGTAATCCTAAATCTTGATGATTTCTGAGTATAGCACTTACAAATTAACTATTTTTCTATGATAGGAACATGAGCTTGTAGCTTTGTCTCTCACATGAACAACACCTAGTGGCCAAGCCCATACTTTTTTGGCCATGAACATCACCTCAAAAAAATCTACATTTCTTAACCAAACCGAACACTAACCCATCTGACCGTCAATATTCATTAGGGTTAATTTGAGAAACAACAAGGAAAACACTTGATACAACCCGAACCGAGCACTTACACACCTATAGAAGCAATATCCATAACATCACATCAGAAAAGTCGAAACTGCCCAACCACAAAGCAAAAAATCTAACATGAGCCAGCCCAATCCAATGCCAAATCGGCAACACCCTGGTAACAATAAGCACACATCAAACAACCAACCCAAACCCCAACATGAAAACCACCAAAACACCTCCCAGCCAGGCACGGAGCAGAACCAAACCAACAATCATGTCAGCAACAAGTGGGAAATACGTAAAGAGAGGAAAAGGAGCCAATCATACAGTAGGTCGAACGTAAACGATGCAAAGTGCAGACCGAAGGCACACCCCACGCACCCCTTCTCGAAACGATCGATGTGGAGGCGTTCAGAAGGGGAGCCGATCCTACGACCGCCATCGACAAACTTGAGCTTGTGGAGGCGTTCACGAAACGGCACATTGCAACCGACGCCGCCCGTGGATCCTCTCTGGAAAAGGCACGACATGGACGCCCCCTCTCTAAACCCTAGAACACTAGGCACCGTCGCCGCCACCACTCCTCCAGGGGCAGCGGCCAAGAATTGAAACCCAAGTTTCAATTATATGTGCTAAAAGCCTCTACTTCTCTCTACTCTCTCCTAAGTTTCGGTGAGCAACAAAATCCTCTACTCTCTCACCTATGTGATACTAATTAACAGTAGGATCTAGAGATGCATATGTGATACTAATCCTATTAATCCATATGTGATACTAATCGTATTAATCCATATGTGATACTAATTAACAGAGAGGGCGGAGCGCCGCGTAGGGGCAGCAAGGGGAGTGGCGAGCCGCCGTGGCAAATCAATTCAGCCATGCATCGAAGCGCGGAGCCACCGTGCAATCCCTAAATCCCAAAACATGGCGAGCCGCCGCGGCAAATCGATTGGAGCCCCTACGACGAACCCTAACTGAGAGATCGAGAGGAGCTACTATGGCGCGCGCAGGGAGGAGGAGATCGAGAGGGGGACTTATGGGGCTGGACTGTCGGAGGAGGCGAGAGGCGACCACGCGTGGTGGCGGCGCACGGCACCGTCGACGGGGGTGAGGCGGATGGGGACGAACCCTAACCGCGGCGGCGTCGTCGTCGGCGGAGGGGATCGATTATGAGAGGTGGGGGGTGCGGGGCCGCTCGATCGGGCCGGTTTTCTTTAGCTATAGTAGTAGCGCTGGTTGGAGCACCACGCTACTGCTAAGCCCACCAGCTGTAGCGCCCTTTCAGAACAAATGCTACAGCTAAGTGGGCTACTGATTCTGCCCTGCGGCCCATGTAACAGTAGCGCGGCGCAAGCAAACAAATGCTGTTGTTATATGTTAGTAGTAGCGTGTTTTCTACACAACGCTACTGGTAATTACTAGTAGCGTGGGGTCACAAAAACTCACTACTGGTAAACTTCTATCTATAAGCATTTTCCTAGTTGTGACGAGGGCGTAGGTGAAGCTGCTCCGGTGGTTGGGTTAAGGATGGTGCTGACGATGCGGATCTGCGGCCGTGGACAGGGCGTCAGAAGCTCCTCCGGTGGTTGGGTTAAGGATGGTGTCGACGATGCAGATCTGCGACCGTGGACGGGGAGTCAAAAGCAGCTTCAGTGGTTGGGTTAAGGGTGGTGTCAACGATGCGGATCTGCGGCCGTGGACGGGGCGTCAGAAGCTGCTCCGGTAGGTTGGATGAGGGTGCGAGGAAGCGGATCTGAGGTGGTGGACTTGTGAGTTGGAAAAGTGGCCCCGGTAGGGTTGAGAATGGTATATTCGAAGCTACTCCGGTAGGGTTGACGATGGTGTCGGCGAAGCGGCTCCAGTAGGGTTGAGGAAGGTGTCGGCGAAGCGGCTCCGGTAGGGTTGAGGAAGGTGTCGGCGAAGAGGATAAGAGGCCGTCGACGGGGGCGTCGGTGGGGCGGCTCCGGGGGGTGTGGACGAAGTGTCTCTAGTGGGGAGTACGAATGAGCCGCTGCAGATGCGCGGCGGTTCACGAGAGTACCGGCGAAGCAGATCCGGCACCGTGGACAAGGCCGACACTGAATGGGCTGTGGTACAGTGGTGGATGAGCAGTCTACTTGTTTCTAGGGAAGGTGGGAGGGGTAGATGCGGCCGCAGAAGCAGATCCGGTGAGGTGGACGCCGCTGGCAGTGAATGGGCTATGGTACGCCGGTAGATGAGCAGTCTAGGGTTTCGAGGGGAGGGGAGAAAGGGCGATGAAGTGCGGACGGCGTGATGTAAGATGCTCTGGTGCTGTGGAGTTAGTCGTTTTTGCGGGAGGGGGAGAGGAAATGGGGGTGCCGTGTAGTGGGGGGAACCAGAAGTTACGAAAGCAGCCCCGACCTATCATGTAGATGAGAGCGGTATTGTAACTGTTGGTCTCCGTGCACCAAGGACAAAAGGGGGATTTCGCATGCTAAAGACTAAGGTGGCAGAAATTTTAGAAGGAGGCGGGAGATTTTGCCGCCCGCGGGATCGTTCATATCCAGTTTCAACTAATTTTGGACCGTTCTAGTGGGAAGGTCATGCTAGACTGTGTACATGGGGCACGCGTCAGCAGTTAATAACTGGTGTGAAGTCCACCCCAGAAAAAAGACAAAAAGGGATCGTACGGGTGATGGGCGTGGCCAATCGTACGGGTGTAGTGGCGCGTTCACAAAAAAAGGGATCAAACGCTCAGCCTATGTATTTCTCGTGTAAATAGATAATTTAGTGCCATTGGTTATTTACTTTAAACATAATGCATTGACGTGTTAGTGTAGAGGCAAACAAAAAGAAATGGATATTGTAGTTAGCTACTTAAAAGTGTTACCTCATATGATTACATAGCCTCCATTTCATAAATTGCGTACCCGTTGAATTCATATATGAATATTACATATATTACTTCAAAATAGAAACTTAAATCATCCAAGACTAATGAATTTGAATGCAAGAGTAACAATGGTGCATGTGCATGATAGCTACATTGGTTGTTTGAAGAAACATCACTGTAACTTTGGCATACACAACTGAAAAGCTTTATTTAAATAGAAAAAATGTGATATGTGAGTGTCCAATCTTTACAGCGTTGAATCGATATGGTACCTTTGGCCACGATACGAAGTAGATATTGACTTATGTTCAAGCGATGCATGTCCACGATCGCTGGATAGTGATACATGAATGAATTGTGCAATCTCTCTCACACGCATACATATCTCATTTCCCTGTGGGAATCAGAATCACACACGCGCACTTCGTGTATTTCTCTCCCTCCGTCAGGGTTAAATTCATCTTTCTACCCCGTCCTTGTGGGGACCCCGACTCATAAGTCGTGATCACCGAATGCACGTATATCTCATTTCCCTGTGGGCATCGGAATCACACACGCGCACTTCGTGTATTTCTCTCCCTCCGTCAGGGTTAAATTCATCTTTCTACCCCATCCTTGTGGGGACCCCGACTCATAAGTCGTGATCACCGAATGCACGTGTACAGTGATCCCAGAGATCAATGCTCACTGAACACACAGAAGCTGAATAACAAGAGTCTTACATCCATACATACCGTATTACACAAGTAAGACCATTATGGTCGAGTCTTGAGTATAACATCGCAGCGGAAATCTTCGTCGATAACTTGGACCCATGCCATCTGCCTTAACCCTATAGGCATTCTGACTGGGAAACGTCCTAGCTCGCATGTTCGTCCCGGAAGTGTTCTTCATCACATCATGTTCTTTCATGCCTGGCCAATAAAATAACCAGTGGCAAGCCAATGAGTACTTTGAATGTACTCGCAAGCAACCCATGTTTTTGGTTCAAGATACACCAATGCATGATATAGGTAAATTTTTGCAGAAAGCTAGTTTTGAGTACAATGACATGTTCAACAACTTGTAAGACATGCATCAAGAGAATTCAAGTAACCATGAGGACAGGTTACAGATATCAACATAAATAGAGTGGCCACCAACCCAACTCAATCATGTCAAGTCCCTTGACTTGACCAAAGTCATTTTATCAACACGCACACACGGTTTGCAAACAAGTGGACGTAGACCAAGAGCGGTTACCCAACTGTCCTTGACCATGGACACGGCTATTCGAATAGTTTTACACTCTGCAGAGGTTGCACACTGTACCCACAAGATCCGGGGAACTTCCGTGTCATCCACGACCCGCGATACCTCAAGTACCCGGGGTAAGCACCTGATCACTACCTTTCCCTAGACGACACTAACATGGAGTCTAGCCCAACATTTACATAACATTTTCATGGAGCCTTGCTCCCATATTTATCGCATACCACTGGCACGGGGTACCAACGGTGTGTCCGGTGCCCTGTGAAGACAGTCATGGCCGCCCTACCTGGCACGACCCCGTCCCGAGAGAGAGCACCAACTCTCCCTCGTCACTAGTAATGCGGGCTCCAAGCTAGTATTGACCTAGGTACTCAATAATGCCCTTTCCCATATAAGGGTAGAGTGGTTGCGCATGTAAGGTTGGAATAATGGTCGCAACTTAAACCAATCCGTTTTTCAAAACAACCCACACACTTGCCTCGGTACACCACTTCGTCATCAAGTGGCTACCCAACTCATCATCTCCCTCGGGCATAAGTGGCACCCGACGGGGTTTTTGAAAAGTCCTTTGAAAATACTATATCTCCATCACTATGCATATTCCCGTCCCTTTTTGCGTAGCACTACTTTAGCATCCTATTTACTCCCACCGGCATAACCCTCATAAGAAGGTAGGGTCATGCACAATGCAAGTATCAACGAGGAAGTAACAGAGGCGACCAACCCACGTGGTTCACCATCTCATCATGATTCCAATGCAACGATAATAAGGGCTAGATGACTTGCATAAAAAGGGTTTCATAGACATGGTCAAAGGGCCGCTTGCCTATTGTAACAAAGTCTTCGAGGTCTTCAAATATCTCTGGTCCAACTCCAAGCATTCCGTGTACTTCGTCAACTATCGTCGAAAGCAAGCACAGTAAGCAACACAACAAGGTAGAAAATAAAAGTGCTCTAAAAATACTAATTTTACTTTTCTAGAACATCTCTGGTTATATGAAAAATAACCAGAGTAGTTTCATTGGAATTGGATCAATGGTTATTTCTGAACATTTTGATAGGATGGGATGAAGGAGTTTATGGAATTGCAAGAAGTGTACAAAAACATATTTTTGAAAAATGAGCAAAGGCACCCATTTAACAAAGGATGATTTTAGAAGCATCTAGGAATTGGTTTCACTCGATTTGGAGTTGAAATGATTTCCCTATGAATTTTGCAAAGTTGTCAAATATGAAGAAATGGCTCATTATTTTGTGGGGTACAAAAAGTATTAAGAAAAATGTTCATAAACTAAGTTATGAACTTAGATGCATCTTGGAATTGGAATCATGGCATTTGGAGCAAGTTTGAGCTCCCTGTGATTTTCTAAAATTCATCACAGAAATAGGAAAGATAGGGTTTGGTAAATATTTGTGAAGAAAAGGTCTCTGGAAAAATGTGCATGTTGCATCACCAGATAAATCATGATTTATAGAGTCACTAGAAATTTGAATCATCAAATTTGGAGTCCATTTGAATTGTTTATGGATTTTACAAGTTCCTGGAAAAAGAAAAAGACAAAGATATTTACCCAAACGGGCTGGATCTGGGCGGCGGCGGCGTGCTGGGCGGGGCCCACCCACCGGGTCGCTGACGAGCGGGGCCCAGTGCCCAGGCCGTCTCCTACCTCCCGCTCGAACAGAGCAGAGGCAGGGGAGGCAAGGCCGAGCGGGCGCCGGTGTCCTCCCCGACGGTACCGGCCACCTCCGGCGACGACCGGCGTACTGGCGCGCTCGAGAGGCCACACCGCATCTAACCATGGGTGGCACGGTCACCCAGGGGCACCGGGTCGAGCAGGGCACTGGCCGTGGCGGACGAGGCTGACGGTGAGGTTGGGGCACGGTGCTGCGGCCACGGAGAAGAAGAAATGGAGTACGGGAGAGGGCCATGGGGAAGTGGGTGATGCTTTGGTGCAGGTGTGAGGGGGAGAGGAGCACCGGAGAGCTCGAATTTGAGCAGTGGCTGGTGGCAAGATTTCCGGCCATGGAGGTGAATGAGGGCACTAGGGGAGGAATGGATGGGCCTGGGGAGCGTACGGGAGAGAGAGATAGCCAAATGACTCCAGAGAGAGGCCTCGGGCGGCCTTAAATGGCGAGGCGATGGTGCACCGCGGGTTCGTGCGCCGGCGAGCTCGTGCTCGTCGCTACGGGCCACGGGAGCTCGTCGCGGTGTGTCTGGTGTGTTCCTGGATTCGGTCCAGAGCTAGGGGAGAGAAGAGAGAGAGCAGGGGAGGGCCAGAGCATCACGCGTATGAGCTCGGCCATTGGGGCTCTCGGGCGGCCGATGCTCGTGCGAAAGGAGGCAACAGGAGGGAGAAGGAGGAGGGGGCCAGGGGCGTGGCGTGTTGCAGACGTCAAGGGGTATCGACTGGCGTGCGGGGGAGGCCCGAGGTGGTCGGGGGACGCGGCGTCAACGGTCGGGAGCACGATGACGTGCTCCAGAGCGCGTCTTTGGCCGGCATCCGCGGCTTCTCCGCGCACACTCGCGCGCCCACCTGTGTCTGGTAGCTGCAGGGGGAATAAACAAGGATGAAAGAAGCTTGGGATGCTCTAGAACTTGCTAGGAGTGAGGGAGATATGAGAAAGGGAGGGGAAAGTGGCTGTCCAGAGAGGAAAAATGGGTCTCTGCCCCCCTTCATCATTGCCTCTCGGGCAGGGAAGCACACCAGAGGTTGAGTGGGACTAGGAGGGGTGATGGCAAAATGTGGAGTCCATGGAGATTAGTGGAAGATGCCAAAAATGGGATTTTGGTAAAGTGGCAGAAGGTGTTTGATGTAGGTTTGGGCAAGCAAATGGTCTTCCCTTGTCATGAGGCTTGACAGGGTAGAATGGCATGAGAAAATAAGAGGTTCCACCAAGATTGAGATCATTTGGGCAAAGTTGCCAATGCAACTTTTGTGAACCCTAGAAATCAATAGAAATGGACTTTCCAAGATTTAGTCATGCAAATCTGTTCTCCTTGATGCACCACTTGGTGTAGTGTCATCATTTGAGGTTATGAACATGTCCACAAAAGTTGAGATCAAAAGGAGAAAGTTTCCAATGTAGAGTTGTTCAAATTTGGTTCTGGACAGGAAGGGTTTTGGGGCAATTTGATCAAGTTAACTTGTTCTCCAACTTGTGCCATTTGGTATATATGAGTTATTAGACCATTTGAGCATGTTCACAAGGTTTGAGAGCATTTGTACATGTTTGGCAATGTAGAGTTTCCCAAACTTCAAAATGGACAGAAATGGTTTTGAGCGGATTTCATGGGGTTATACTGTTCTCCATGACATGAGACTTGGCAAGACCATCAAACATGTCATATGTGACATGCTATAATTTTCTTGGAATTTTATGAAAATATTTCCTGTGGAAATATTTCAAATCCTTGAAATGAGCAGGAATGGTTTTGGGAGGTTTTGTCCAATATTTTGATCATGACCATGTGTTGAAACTCATATAAATGGACAATATATGTCCTATGAGTTTCCCTAAATTTTGTCAAATATTTTTGAAGCAATAAAATAATTTTTCCCTATTAAAGACCATTTCTGGCCTTAAGAAAAAGCTTTTAAATAAAATAGGGAAATAACTTTTAAAATTATACTTTTATGGTTTCTGGGTGTTCTATATCTAATAGGAGTCAAATATATTTTTGGAAAGATTTTTACTGCCCTTAATTCAGTACTTGCAGTGCAAATCTCAATTCAGGGGTTTTTGGAAAACTAATTTTTGAAAATACTATTTGGCCAAATTATTTGTGTAAGGAATTATTTTTATGTCCTATACACATGGCATGATCATTGGGCAAGGTCTTTGGATCAAGGAGGAGTATAAGAGTTGGAGGATTTATTTGATTTTTAGAGCACTTGCCAACAGCAGTCAAAATCAAATCAAGCAAAGACCAAAACACACAAAAGTTTTTGTCAAACCACAATTTATCATGATTTATTAGCTTAAGTGTTGTGCCATGAAAATCAGGGTGTGACAGTCCTACAAGTCTCTCACACAGAAACACACACGCTCTCTATGTCTAACACGCCCACCCCTTTAGTTCCGCCCACCCGCAGCCACTAATGTCTCAAAGTATAATAATGTATCTCACACATATGCTATCTACCTATCCCTTAATATAGCTAGATATGTGTCACAAAAACTCCTTCTCCCTACTAGCAAGATGCCCATGCGTTGCACGGAACATCAACATGCATTTGTATGAGAAGTTTATCTTGTGGGAGAAAAGGATGAAAAAGGGAATGCCTTATTTGCAAATGCGGAGAGGGGTGTGGGTATCTTTTTGCAAAATTGCCATATTTTTCTTCCTGTCCATCGGATATAAATCGGATGACCTATATTGCAGGATGGCAGGAACACCGAGTAGAGATATGTAGTGTCACTGCCCCCCCCCCCCCACACACCCACACTTCCCAACACCGAAGGAGTAGGGTGACACCTTGATCTTGATACTAATCTATCGACTGGCTTCCCCCCCCCCCCAACAATGACAGCAGAAGGGTGACAACTTGATCTGATCATAATCTGTCAATTGGTTTCTCTTTCGAACATTGTGTCTCGGTGCCTCGCTCGGTAGCCCCCTCGATACGTAGACTTCTCGCGCGCGCACAGCTGGAGTGACGATGACGCTGAACCCAGTGTGCCTTGTTTTTACCGGCCTCATGTGATAGTTTTCACCCTGTTTTCTATTAATTAAAGAGGCAACCTTTTCTTTGTTACTACTAGTGAATCTGAAATCATTCAGGGCAGACATAAAATATATCACTTCAACCCAATTATCGCAGCAACTATTTTAAAAGAAATTAGCTAGCTGCCCGTGCATTGCATGGAACATCAAGATGCATTTGTATGAGTAGTTTATCTTGTGAGAGAAAAGGCTGAATGAGGGAAGGCATTATTTGCAAACATGGAGAGACGTGTGGGTATATTTTTGCAAAATTGCCATAGTTTCTTTCCTATCCGTTAGATATAAATCCGACGGCCTATATTGCAGGATGGCATGCACACCATCATCACCAACTCTGTTTTCTACTCCCTCCGTCCGAAAATACTTGTCATCAAAATGGATAAAAATAGATGTATCTAAAACTAAAATACGTCTAGATACATTTCCTTTTATCCATTTTGATGACAAGTATTTCCGGACGGAGGGAGTATTTGTCTTTTTAGAGATTTCAACAAGTGACTATGACCTGACCTTACCAACATACTCAAAAAAGTATTCCATAATTTTGATGTTACCCTCTGTTCTTGGCGGTGCAGTGCCATCTGGATACCTCATAAATAAATCAAGGACAAATCTGACCCCTTCCTGAAAAGACATACGTAGCAAAATGAGTGAATATACACTATAAAATATGTCTACATACACATCCGTATGTGGTAGTCCATTTGAAATCTGAAAAAGACAAATATTTAGGAACGAATGTAGTATATATAAGAGTAGACATGGAGATATATCTCCAGCATGGTCTACAACAAAAATGTGCTGGGCTGGTTAGCGCCGGATGCTCGCAACGCGATGACATGAGTTCGAATTCTGTCTTTTAACTTTAGATTTTTATATTATATATTACCCGTCTTCTGTCTCTGCCTGCATGGCGCTGCCACAGGCACGGGAGGCGCGCCCATAGACACGGGAAGCGCGGCCACCGCAGACACTGGTGGCGCGGGACGATGCGGCCGCGATGACGCCCGTACCGGCGTGCTCGCCGCCGTGCCGGCGTGGAGCAACTCGCCACTCCTCATCGAGCAGAACTGGAGTGGCGAGTTTCTGAACCACGCGCCTGCTTGGGGCGGCAACTGGCTCCGTCAGGCCAAGCAAGGTTGGTGAAGCACCGAGCAGCCTCGCTCGTATCCGGAGGGCTCGGTAGGCTACCCAGCCGGGTAATATACTAGAGAACGGCTCATCGGAAGCCATCGGAAGGGTGCAGAAAATGGTGAAGGAGGAGATGGGGAGCGGCGGAGGGGTGCAATTCTTGCCCGCTGTCTGTCTGGCCTCTTGTAAATAGAGGGCGGACGGTAGGAGCTTGGCCGGCGTCTGGCCTCGTTTAAACTGAGGGCGGACGGGAGGAGCTCGGCCGGTGTTGTGTTTAATTCCGGCCCGCTCATGAACGGACGTGTGGCCGGAGTAGGATTCTCGGTTTGCATGCTGGTTTAACGGATGGATTTAATGGAGGCGCCGGGCGTGCAGCGGGCGTCGCAGTACTATTCAATTTGACAGCACTAATGAGCCGTCAAATCACAAAGGCCCTCGCCTCTCGTGAAACCGATCGAGCTAGACTGCCCCGCCCTCTAGACTTTTAAAAAATGTATATACTCCACTTTTGTACAGTAGTATTATCGATGGATTACGCCATGGAGTAAAACTTGAAATTAAAAAAAGGTGGTACATATAGAGAGCGCTCGTGAACTATGTGTCATACATGGCAATAAATAAAGTACTACATGATACTAAGGTTGGTCGTAATGGGAGTATCATAGGTAGTATCATGCATGCCAACTAAGCAATTTTGATGAGGTGTCATTGAATTAAATGAGGAAAGAGGAGCTTGAGTATCATATACTACTTTGTGTCATGCATGGCAATAAATGTAGTCCTATATGATACCAACATATGATACCATGCATTACGGATGTAGTATCATACACTACTATCATATGCATGATACTAGTATATGATACTCCCCATTACAACCAGCCTAATATATGATACATGGCGCAGGAGTACTAAGTATTATTAATACAGTTTTGCTAGAACTCATCTAGATGAGATATAATTTGGTCTCATTCATCTTTTATAGCCATTGGATGTGATGCTATAAGATGCGTGTGTGCTGAAGTGGGTTGTATTTGTTCTTGTGCAACAAACTGACCATTGCATGTCATGTTTGATAGTCTCAAGTCATTAAAAGCATACAAGCCCCACATCTCTTCTTGTTTGATTCCTGTATTTATGTCAAAAAATAAGAAACAACGTGAGAGTTAATGCACCACGCCTATGTGTTTACTAGTATTTGGTTTTTGTTAGATGACTTAATACTCACCTAGACGGAGGGAGTATTCGATTTGACAGCGGGCGGTGCAGTTCCCGATACAGCTTTAATGCAGATGAGGGAGGGAGTAGTGGTTCCCGATATGTTGAACGGCCAATGCATCCTCCTTCAATTAATGCATGAGGGAAGTAATGGGAGGAGGTCATGGAAAAGAGGCTGCACGTTGTGAATGCAATGCAGTTTGCCCTCATTACCATCATATAAAGGCGCCCCTCCATTTCAATGCATCTACCACATCGTACGCACCTAAGCACCTACACTTAGCGCAAAAGAGCTCGCTCCAGACCCATGGCGGCGATGCGCGTGAGCGGCCAGCGGCGGCGCCAGATGGTCCACGACGCCGGCCTGCGGCATGGCGCCGAGGATCGTCTCCAGACGGTGTTGGAGACCGGCTGGTGGATGGCCTCTGTCGACGCCAACTACGACTCTCAGTTGGACCAGATGATCATTGCCACCAGCAACAAGTTCACCATCCTCAAGAAGCTGGACGACATCGCCGTACTCCTCCAGCCCGCGCTCCTGGGCTCCTCATTGTCTGCCACCCTAATCGGCCTCCATGGCCGGAACCACTTTCAAGCACTGGTGGCCCTGCGACTGCTCGCCGACGCCATGATGAATGTCCACCTGGAGGTCGCGCTCGCCGCGAGGCGCCTCGCCCTGCAAGAATTCGTCGACCTACACATCCACGCATACGAGCAAATCGTGTACATAGGTATCTACAAGGCTAGTTAGGACGCTACGACGTTGGCCTTCCTCAACTGGCTGGAAGCCTTGGATGCCTTTGTTGAGAAGCACCTCGACCTTGCCACGAAAGCCGCCGCTCCTTAGCCGCCGGTCGGTGGCCCGGCGCACTAAGTTGAGGAGGAGGAGGTCGTACGTTCGTGGATCCATCTTTTTTCTTGCCTTATGTAACCACCACTGCGATGGCATCATCGTGGCCTTAATTCTTATTGTGTTGTTGCATTCTCGTTCCAGTAAATACCGACATGTGCGATCCCTTTGCTTAATTATATGCATCACTGTAAATAGTACTCCATCCATCAATTTAGAAGTTGTGCTTACCTTTTCCATTAACTTAGTGCAACGCGCGGGCATCTTGCTAGAAACACTAGATATGTCTATATAATCTGTATGTGATAGTCCATTTGAAATCTCAAAAAAGACAAATATTTAGGAACGGAGGGAGTAATATATTAGGAGTATATCAAAACAATAGTGATTTCTTTCAAGTTTGTGAACAAATACTGCTATTCTACTACTTTGGATCCGTCGCAACGCACGGGCACATTGCTAGTAAAAGGAAAAGACCTACCGCGTTCGCGTCGCACCCCCACACGCCCGGGAATCGGGAGTACAACACGGCCCATCCAGCACAACACATAGCTTAGGGAAGGCATGTTGCCTGCCTAGCATTTTCACTTTCATGTGGGACCGCCGTTGAGCAAACCGACACCCCGCCCGCCGCCGGGTTGAAAAATAGAAACAAGGGGACGATCTAGATGTAGCACGGAAGCCAAGAAATTTTGTGTTAGATGGGGCTCGTTGATAGAGTAGGAGCATTCCGTACTAGTACTACTCCTACTAGTACTACCAAGTTTGTACTCCTAATACTATATTACTAGTACTACCACTATACAACTAGTAGATACGTGCACGGCACAACATCGTAGGAACAAAAAACGGGAAGATCTTGTTTTGGGTGATTTATCTTTTTTTCAATCAACGTAGTATGAATAATATGATGTAGGGGGCACCCATGAAGCTTATGTGGCTTGGTTGCATGGCTACGGAAGGTTAGAGAAAAATAAATAGATAATGTGTTTAGAGTGCACTCCACTAAATAGATATACTTTGGATCCATTGCAACGGACCGGCACATCTATATCTATACCCGCTATATAGTGTGTGAAAAACTTTGAAAGTTGGTCGTTGGATGAAGCCAATCCGACGGTACAAAGATGGAAAATCTGAGCACTACTGGCCGTTGGATATCATCCACCAGATTCTGCCACATGTATAATCTAGAAGACTCCATGGTTGAACTTAATTCATGACTAACTTTGCCACAACTAAGGTTAGGCGAAGTTATTAGTTCTTCAAAATGAGAGCCACAAGTTGGCAAGCCTATGGGAATCTTGCCATATTTTTTGTGTGTATGTCATGTGGGGCCTTAGTGTGGCTTGCCTAAGGTGTGGCTTGAACCAAACACTCACCTAAGTTAATCAAAATTGCCTAACCTTACATTCCACCAGATTTTGCCACATGTTAGAATCCAGAAAACTCCACATGTAGAAGCATAATGCACAAACCACCAGAATCTCATGCATGCAATGCACGTGTACCTTACTAGTACTAGTTGGTAGTAGTAAGAAACAAATTCCAGTTTTGGCATGAGCTCGTACTGTGGGAGCACCACAAGGCCTGCCGCAGGAGGTACATTTCCCTCTCGGGGCCCATTGTACCGAACTTCAGTGGCTTAGTGCTCGGCCTATGAGTCAATGACATGCGTACCTTAAATGCAGCTGGCCCACATGTCACTCTCATGGTGATGGCGTGGTTCGCGACTCAATCGTTCAAGATGAACCGGCTAGTGGTGGCGTGGCCGTGGCGAGGGTACCACAGCTGGGTGTCGGGGCGTTACGAGGCGTAGATGGCCACACTGGCGGGTACTACCAGTAGTACATAAGTACTCCAGCTGAGGATTGATGCCCGGGACAAAATGTGTCACAGCCGCTAGATGAAAATTCGATGGTGCGGGAGTACGGATCGGAGCACAGCAGCGGAGCAGGCAAACTGCGTCCAATCGTGTGTGTCTGTGGTAGAAACTTGATGGTCGCCGCAGTTCAGCTGGCCCGCATGTCATGCACACAAAGGGAGAGGAGCGGTGGGGCCGAGAGGGATGAGGGGCACGAACAATCCTACCATTCTGTCACTGACATGTGGGACCCATAAGCGTGGGTCCCACCTGTTAGCGAAGGAAATTCAGGGCAAGGCAGTGATAGCCACGTCAGAGGATCCATGTCCACGTCAGGGGACGTCGTGCCATGGGTTGGAGGGGCGTCGTGGGAATCGCGTGTGTGTGGCAGTGGTAGAAACAAGAAACATGATGGTCGCCATGGTTCAACTTCCATGGACAAGCTGTCGTGTCTGCTGACACATGTATATCAAAACTAGAGTATTTACATTTCAAGCACGTGAACAAGTATTATTCTACTAGTTTGGATCCATTGCAACGCACGGGCGAGCACATTGGTAGTAGTAGTGTCCATCTCTATCTCTAGAGGCCTTCCCTCGTTCATCCTTTTCTCTCACAAGATAAATTACTCATACAAATGCATCTTGATGTTCCGTGCAACGCACGAGGATGTTTCCTTCGGGGTCTCTCCAGCGTGGCGTGGCCGTAGTTGCAAGTTGACGCCCCTTGAGATGCCGACGTTGAGGGGCACTCGGATTTCCTCCGATGAGCAGGTAAGATGAGTTTGATCAGGTAGTAAATGCATTCTAACGACTACTGCCGTGTCCATTTCCTAATTCTCCCCTACCCACTGTTTCACAGGCTAGGCTCGGTGCAAGTGGAGATTGGCTTGCATATGTACGGTAGGGTAACAACATTGCACAACATTTACAACGGTGACACCATTCCCGTAGAACCTTTGTCCAACATTGGGATCAGCCATGCAATGGACCATCGCATGAATTGGTACGATGGAACCACTGTGAGATTGAATAAAAGATAGCACAAACCTTACACATGGCGGTCAAAGGTGGACCATGCTGTCTGCGGTCGATTTGTTGCCATACGAGTAGGAAGACGCTGTGCTCCTTTCTAACCGCATCTTTGCGGTGACAAACCAGGAGACTTATTTTGTATGGGACACATCCTACGATATACTCCCTCTCTCCCAGTTTATTTGTTTTGAATCTTTTTGTTTTATAAGTTTCATGTTCAAATTTAGAGCTCCCCATTACATGTTGAGATTACAATGTCCATTAAATCATTGCGTGCATGTATAGTAAAGAAACAAATCTCGAGTTTGGCACGAGTTCGTGCTGCGGGAGCACCACAAGCCCTAGCGCAGGAGTTACATTTCCCTCTTAGGGCCGTCGGGACTGAGCTTCAGCGCCTTACTACACCTACCTTTGAGTCAATAACATGTTGACCCGATAGGTGACTGGTCCACATGTAATGCTCCCGAAGGCAGAGGGGCAGTAGGGCTAAGAGGGGTGAGCCGCAGGTCGGGGGACGTGTGGTTTCATGGGTTCAAGCGGCGTCGTGGGAATCGCGGGTGGCTATGATAGAAACTTGATGCTCGCCGCATTTTAGGTGGCCCACATGTCATGCACACAAAGGCAGATGGGCGGTGTGGTCGAGAGGGGTGAGGCGCACGTCAGGGGGCGTGGTGCCATGGTTGGAGAGGCTTCGTGTGAATCGCGAGATGAAACGTGATGGTCGCCGTAGTTGAACTTCCATGGACAAGCTGTCATGTCTACGGACACATGCACTGCATACCGATCACTGGAAGGAGTAGCAGAGAAAGCTATATATGCGGATAAATATTTCCTTATAGTCAAGCGGACCCACGCTACTACTCTGTTCCAAAGACATGCACACCATCGAAATAGTCCATCTATATCAATATACACCGAGAGGGAATAATTTTTTTTACAAGAGAGGAAATAGTTCATCCATCCATAATGCCCTCCTGCTGGTGCAACGTTTTCTTCTTCTTCTTCTTCTTCTTCTTCTTCTTCTTCTTCTTCTTCTTCGTCTTCTTGTTCTCATTCTCTGTGGGAGACGGCTTCACAACAAGCTCTTTGGACCTTGCAGCTATCTCAAAACTCACACGAGCATCGAGGGCAGCATATTTTATCCGCTCGTACGTCAAGGGATAATTCTCCCATCCAAATGATCTTAATGCCAACGTCTCGTCACCCTTCTGAAGATTTGTACCGAGCACAAAATTTGCTACGTCGAATAGGGATAGTTTCTGTTTAGCACAATCTTCTACAAGAATTTTGATTCTAGTTTGTAGGTCAGCGATGCTTTTCAAATCAAGGTTGTACGGCTCCAGCTTCTGTTTGTCCCCTTCGATGGCTGCCCCACAGAAGTATACGTCCTCCCGAGACAAGAAATCGTGAATCTCACCTGGTATGGAGGGCGAGTGTATGATGTGGTACGCCAAAACATCATCTTCGAGGTATAGCTGAAGGACGGCGGCGCGCTGGATCTTCCCAGGGGCACGCTCCGTGTACTCTGCGTCAAGACCGATGACCCTCGTCTCTACCTTTTCGAGGGAGTTGGATACATTGTTGATCCACTGCCGAACAAACCTTGGGTTGACGGTGATGGTGGCAACTATGCGCATCAAGCCTTCGATGAGGACATGTTGGACGCTAAAAACCTGCATCTCGATCTCTTTCGCCATTTGGAACCGCTGGAACAGAGGGCTATGTTTTGGAGAATTAGGATTAGATGGCTAGTCTAACTGAAGTAGTAGATGATTATTTAAAGAGGTTAAAACAATGTGAACGCAGTGGGGTTTGGATGCAAATGAAGATGAAGGGGAGGTGAAGAAGCCGAGGCGAATCGATTCATGATGGAGAAGTAAATGGGAGAAGTGTCGTGCAGGCAGTTGATTAGATGGCTAGGTAGACTAACCGAGAAGGCTATGCGGGTAGACTAAGGAGTCGTACCTGTTCATATACGTGCCCATCCTTCCTGATAGGTGGGACCTATGCAAATAGATAAAAAAATGTGTCATAGCTTTTTTTTGAGCGCGTGAGTGGGAGACACAACATTCTCTGGTTAAGCTCGACATATCGAGCGGCCGCACCAAGGGCGGCAAGGTGCTTTGCCTCGCAACAAGCACACCCAGCAGGCTAATGAGGATCCGTCCTCAAAGCGCCGCCCTGGGTTTACGTGTCGGCAAGCTTACCCAATTGATGTAGGGCGGACATACAAAGGAAAATCGAACAGGAAAATAACGTGCATAGTTTCAGGAGCAACGTAGAGCTATATTACACAAATTGCCGCCAGGCTTCTAACTAAAGATAGCATTGTCTTGGTCATGAACCTGGAGTGGCGACGGAGAACGGGATGTCTAGTCCCGGCGCTGGCCCTGCACCCTATTGATTTTGTCGATGCGACTGAGGATGGGCTGGATACGCTCATTGAGCGCCGCGATGTCGGCATCCTCTGGCAAGCTCTTCAGCACAGCTCCGAAGTCGAGGTCTTGGTGCCAGTGCGCAACCTTGGTAAGCAACCTGGTCATGGACCCCTGGCAGAGTATCCGGGATTCCTCGGCCAGGGAGGCCACCCGGTTGGAGTGAAGCCGCTTCAGGGCGCCGGCGACCTTCTCAAAGTAGATGGTCAGGTTGGCATCGGGGCTCAGGCTCGCTTCTGGGGCGTACCCCATCTCCGGCATCCCCATAATGGCCAGCTAATTGGCGGCCGAGTTCGCAACAACGGCAACGCGCTCGAGCCAGCGTTTCTCGCCCTCCTTGTGGTCATTGAGGTTGGTGGTCTCGTTCATCAGCAGCTGCTTCTCCGTCTCCAGCTCCTTGGTAAGGATCCCCTCCCGGGTCCTGGCCTTCGACAACATCTCCTCAAGCTCTCCCAGCTTCATCTTGAGGTTTTTGATGGAGGTGTTGGCCTCGGAGAGTTCTCCAGACTTGCTGATGACCTCGCCCTGCGCCACCATCAGAGCGCCGTTGAGCGTATGCTTCTCCTGGGCCAGCTTGAGAGCTTGCTCCTCCAGCTCCTTCACCTTGCGGCGTGGACCTGAGCCTGGGCGTTGAGTGCCTCCTGATGCCTCTGCTCCAGCTCTTGGGTCCGCTGCAGGACGAGCTTGTCCACCTCTTTGTCCTTGCCGCGGAGCGTGGTGGCAAGCCTCACCTTGATCAGCAAGGTCCTCCTCCTGGGTCTTTAGTGCGGCCTCGTGCTGGGACCGGACGGCTTCCGCTTCGTCATCCAACTTCTTCGCCGTCTCCTGGGCCTTCTCGATGTCGGCCAGCTTCAGGGCAAGCTCCACCTCACGGTTGGCCAGCTCACCCCTGGGCAGCCTTCAGTTCGTCCTGGGCCTGGCGGAACCAGTCCTGTGCCTCGGCAACGCGCCCCCCAAAGTCCTCCTCCATATTCTCCACCACTGCCGTCCTGGACTTGGCCTTGTCCAGGCGAGCTCGGTGGAGCGCCTGGAGCTTCCGGAAGCTACCGCCCATGGCTTGGAGCAGCTGCTCCTCTAGGGAGCCGGCGCCACCAACGCCCGGCTCATCAACAACCTCGAGCCCGGCGGTGGCAAGCGTCTCCTCGTCGAGCACCTCTCCCTCAAAGGGATCCCTGGTGCTCGATGCGCCAAGGAGATGGACAAAGAGGTCGTCTCTGACCCTCAGGTACCTGCCGGTGCCCAAGGCAGCGGAGGAGGAGGGCAGGTCGTCAAATGCCCCCTCCTCGGCAGTGGCCTTGCTGGCTACCTCGGCAGGCCCCATGCCGGGCTCCTCGGGGGGGCCCTTGGCGGCATCCTCGGCGGCGCCCCTGGAGCCCTCCTAGGCAACAATCTTCTCCGCCTCCACCGCGGCATCTGCGGCGATGTCCTTGATGGTGGCGTCGACGTCCTCTGAGGATAGGTTTGGATGCCATAAAAGAGATAGGGCCGAGCCAATATTGAAGGTCAATAAGGGAAAGGTGAAAAAAAGAATGCAAGCGGAAGTGGAGAGCGAGTGGCTTACCTGTGCCGGGCCGAGAGGCGGAAGCCCCTCCTTCGCCAAGGTCTGGCGTCGAGGCAAAGCCATCGGCGCCTGCGTTCTCCTCCCCCTCCTCCGTGTGCACGGCTTTGGTGCTTGGTGTCCTTGCCGGGGACGCCTAAGGGAGTCCTGGATTATGGGGTATCCAGACAGCCGGACTGTGTGCAACTGTCGGCGTTCTGGGAACGGGGGTCCCCAGACTTGCCTGCCTGCAGCCTGCGGCATGGCTCAAAGGAGGCCTAGCACAGCCCGTCCTCATCAACACAAGCCCAAGACGCTCCCAGGGGCGGACGACAAGGAGCTTCCTCAGGGACGGCCTCGTCAGGCTGGCTCACGAGGAGGCGGAGAGTTCAAGGCGGGGTACCTCGCGAGGTGTCCATAACGCAAGCCATGACGACCAAGGGCGCCAGTCGGGCGCCAGCCCGCGCAGTGTCCTCCTTTCCTCTTTGGTGCCAAGGGAGCAAGCGCAGGCGAGAGCATCAAGCAAAGGCATCTTTTTCGGTGCAATGAGACCAAGACCAGCCCAACGGCCAGAAGGAAGTCATTGTGGAGCCCAAGCAGGCGTCACCACCAGAGCCTTTGGCAGGCCAAGACCAACTTTAGTCAGGATAAGTGTACCCGCTGTTCCCCTTCAAAATGGCCAATTGTTGGCTCCCTTCCCGCTCAACATTTGGGAAGAGGCCCAGGTCCTTTGCCTATAAATAGGACTAGCCACCCCAGGGTAGAGGCATCGAGAATCCAAGGGCCAGAACCAAGTAGCACCAGCGAAGAATAGACCCTCACGAGGCTGTTCTTCCTTGTATTGTTCATCATCAGCCCGAGAGGCAATCCACCACACCACACACTGGAGTAGGGTATTACACCACAATGGTGGCCTGAACCAGTATAAACCTTGCGTCTCTTGTGTTGTTCTGTTTGGTAGTTTACGTCCTAGCGATTCGGCGAAGAGCAAGTAGGCAGAGGGTTAAATCTCTGCGCGCACCCCAGTGTTCGAACCTCAAGGGTCTGCCGGAACCCGAAATCCGACATTTGGCGCGCCAGGTAGGGGTGCGCCGAAATTTGCCTTCCGTCGTCTCGTTCTTCTCCGACCATCGCATCCGTGTCTGACGCTCGTCGGGCTCGCGCCGAGCGCTGAGCCGCCTCGCTTCCCACGTCGCACGGACGACTCCTGTCGGCCGGCACCCTCGTCGTTCCCCATCACCTGCCGTCAACACCGCCATTGGCGCGGCGGGGAACGGGCAGCAAGCATCATCCCAACATTTCCTCGTGGCCTCTTGGGAAGAGCCGCGCGTCCTCTTCCTCACCCACCCCGTCGCACCGGCTCCCTCGTCCTTGGCAACCCTCCTGGGCGGCTCGCAGGCGCCGCCCTCCAGCCACCACGTCAAGCCATTCGTCCGCCGGGTCGGCACCGCCTCCACGCGGCAGGGGGCTCCCCGGGGCCGGTCGGAGCCATCGGCTAAGCTGACCTTCAGCTCCAAGGACCACCCCACCAACTCGGCCTGCTCGGGCACGCTCCCCATGCTCTGCACGGCCACCATCTGCCAGGTGGCCGTCACCAAGACCCTCGTCGACGGTGGCGCGGGCCTCAGCATGCTCTCAATTGAGGCCTTCAACCTCCTCTGCATACCCCGGGAGCGGCTGCAACCCAGCTGGCCCTTCTCGGGCATCGGAGGTGGGTCGTCCAGCTCCTTGGGGCAGATCCGACTCCCGGTAACTTTCGGCACCTACGACAATTTCCGCATGGAGCTGGTCGATTTCGACATCGCCCCCATCGGCCTCCCCTACAATGCCATCCTTGGCTATCCAGCATTGGCCAAATTCATGGCTGCGACTCACCCGGCGTACAACCTCATGAAGATGCCCGGGAGCAACGGCGTCCTCACCGTGCCCGGGGACACCGAAGGCACGCTGCGAGTACTCAAGCTTGCCCTCAAGACGGCGGCGGCAGCGTGGCCCGCCGACGCAGAAATCCCCAAGCCCAAGGGGGCTGCACCGACCAAGAAGAAGCAGTTGTTCACCCAAGACAAGGCAGAGACCAAGCAGGTACCTAACGAAGAGGACGGGTCCACCAACGCCACTTTCACCATAGGCGCCAACCTCGAGCCCGAGCAAGAGGAAGCCCTGGTCCAATTCCTGCGTGCAAACAAGAAGGTGTTCGCCTGGGAGCCCGATTAATTAGCAGGGATCGCACAGGGCGTAATCGAGCACCACCTCAACGTGTGTCCCAACGTGCGCACCGTGAAGCAGAAGGCGAGGAGGCAGTCCACTGAAAAGCAGGCCTTCATCGTCCAGGAGACCCGCAAGCTAGAAGCCGCGGGGGTTATTCGCGAGCTTCGATACCCAGATTGGTTGGCCAACCCCGTAGTTGTGCCAAAGAAGGGAGGGAAGGAACGCATGTGTGTCGAGTTCACCAACCTCAACAAAGCATGCCCGCAAGATCCGTTCCCGCTCCCTCGCATCTATCAGATCGTCGATTCCACCGCTGAGTGTGGCATGTTATGCTTCTTGGATGCCTTCTCCGGGTATCACCAGATCAAGATGGCGGTGGAATACATGGAGAAGACAGCCTTCCTGACCCCATGTGGGGTGTACTGCTATACATGCATGCTGTTCGGACTACGCAATGAGGGGGCAACCTTTCAGCGGCTCATGCACATCACCTTGGGCCCGCAGCTCGGGAAGAATGTGGAGGCTTACGTCGACAACATTGTGGTGAAGTCTCGCGAGGCCAAGACCCTGATACAAGACCTGGAGGAGACCTTCACGAGCCTCAACGCAGTGAGCCTGCGGCTCTACCCGGAGAAGTGTGTGTTTGGAGTCCCCTCCGGCTAGCTCCTGGGCTTCCTTGTGTCCCACCGAGGCATCGAGGCCAACCCAGAAAAGGTCAAGGCAGTCAAAGACATGAGCCCACCAAAGACCCTCAGAGAGATGCAGAAGCTCACGGGGAGCGTGACTGCACTAGGGCGCTTCATCTCCAGGTTAGGAGAGCGAGCGCTGCCTTTCTTTCAGCTCATGAAGAAGAAGGGGCCCTTTGAATGGACTGAAGAAGCCGACAAAGCGTTCCAAGATCTCAAGAGATACTTAACTAGCCCTCCCCTGATGGTGGCCCCACGCCCTCAAGAGCCCTTGGTACTCTATCTCGCCGCCACTCCTTACTCAGCCACCGCGGCTCTGGTGGCAGTTAGGGAGGAGCGTCGGACCAAGGCCACGACTACTGCACGTGTCAAGGCAAAGCAGGGCCAAAGAGGACTCGCAGAGGTCACAACCACGGCTGAGGAGGATCAGCCGCCGCAGGGAAGCGCGCCGGAAACGGAGGAAGCTCTTACCCCAGGCAACCAGCCTCCGGAGGCCCCGTCGCCTCAGCAGGCGCCACAGCCTTCGGAGGGCACCACCAGCGCTGACGCTCCAAGCCTCGTCGAGCACCCGGTGTACTTCGTCAGCACGGTGTTGCATGATGCGAGGGCACGGTACCCCATGCCACAGAAGCTCCTCCTCGCGCTGCTGGTGGCTTCGTGCAAGCTGCGGCACTACTTCCAAGGTCACCCGATCAAGGTTGTCTCGGCATACCCCTTGGAAAGGGTGCTCAGGAGCCCTAACTCGGCCGGAAGGGTCGCTGAGTGGAACATTGAGTTGCAAGCATTCTAGCTCGAGTTCAGTACGACCAGGGTCATCAAGGGTGCCGCGCTAGCAGATTTCGTGGCTGAATGGACGGAGGCACCAGACCTCAAGGCCGACGAGGACCGATCATTCTCCCCAGGAAGCGAGGCGCCGGAAGGCTGGGTCATGTACTTCGACGGCGCATTCTCCAGGCATGGCGCTGGGGCTGGGGCGGTGCTCAAAACTCCCACTCAGGACAAGCTGTACTACGCCGTGCAGCTCTGATTCCAGCAGGGCGAAAAGGTCTCCAACAATATAGCGGAGAACGAGGGACTGATAGCGGGCCTGAAGGTCGCCGCTGCCCTGGGAGTGAAGCCTCTTACTATCAAGGGCGATTCGCAGCTCCTTGTCAATTTCTCCAACAAGGTATATGAGCCAAGAGATGAGCACATGGAGGCCTACCTTGCGGAGGTCCGCAGGATGGAGAAGCAGTTCTGGGGGTTCGAGTTATAGCATGTGCCGCGCGGCACTAATCAAGAGGGAGACGACATCGCCAAACGAGCCTCCAGGCGGTTGCCCCAGGAGCCGGGCGTCTTTGAGGAGCGGCTCTTCAAGCCCTCAGCCCTGCCATCATTGTTGAGCGCAGCACAGCCTCGGGCGGAGCTTCCTTAGCCACCTGCCTCGGGAGCCCCAGCCTGTGGCCCGACCTCAGGAGCACGCCTGCTCCTGACGATGGAGCCTCAGGAGGGGTGATTGATCACAGAGCTCCAGAGCTACTTAACGCAAGGGACCTTGCCGGAGAAGGAGGAGGAAGCAGAGCATGTGGCGCGGCAAGCCACAACGTACTGCATCAGGGATGGAGAGCTCTACCGGAAACGACCGAATGATGTGTCCCTGCGTTGCATCACCAGGGAGCAAGGGAAAGAGCTGCTGGCAGATATACACGGTGGAGACTGTGGGCATCATTCGTCGTCATGGACCCTCGTCGGCAAGGCGTTCCGCAGCGATTTCTATTGGCCTACTGCGCTCAATGATGCTGTCGAACTTGTGAAGGCTTGCGAGGCTTGCAAATTCCATGCCAAGCAGATCCATCAGCCGGCAGGAGGTCTGCAAACCATACCCCTCACGTGGCCATTTGCAGTCTAGGGGCTGGATATCCTGGGCCCTTTTCCTAGGGCGCCAGGGGGCTATCGCTACCTCTACGTCGCCGTGGACAAGTTCACCAAGTGGGCCGAAGTTGAGGCCGTCCGCACCATCCCTGCCAGTTTTGCGGACAAGTTCATCAAGGGCATCGTGAGCCGGTTCAGGGTGCCGAACAGCATCATCACTAACAACGGTTCACAGTTCACCAGTAACCTTTTCAAAACGTACTGTGCTAACCTTGGAACGCAGATATGCTACGCTTCGGTGGCACACCCCCAAAGCAACGGCCAGGCCGAGCGGGCCAACGCAGAAGTCCTGAGGGTCCTCAAGACTAGGACGTTCAAGAAGAAACTGGAGGCCTGCGGCAGAGGTTGGTATGACGAGCTTCGGTCTGTGTTGTGGTCCATCCGCACAACTGCGACCAAGCCGACTGGGGAGACACCCTTCTTCTTGGTCTACGGAGCCGAAGCGGTCCTCTCTCACTAGGTCAAGCGTCATTCTGTGTGGGTCTTGGCGTTTGATGAGACGCTGCAGGACGCCATGCGGGGGACGGACCTCGTGTTGGAGGAGGAGCGTCATCGAGAAGCTGCACTACGAGCGGCAAGATACCAGCAGGCACTCCGGCGATACCACTGCCGCAACATCCGCCCCAGAACTGTCGAGGTAGGGGACCTAGTGCTCCGGCGGGTCCTCTCCAGGGAGGGACTCCATAAGCTCTCTCCTATGTGGGAGGGCCCGTTCAAGGTTTTTCATGTTTCCAGGCCCAGCTCCGTGAACTTGGAGACTCAGGAGGGAGTACCTGTACAGAACGCGTGGAACATCCAGCACCTCCGGAGGTTTTACCCCTAAAAAGGCCCAGTGCCTGTGAATAAGGCGAATACCTGTGAAGCTCATCTTTTTGGAAAAGGCCCAGAGCCTGTGAAGAAGGCGAATGCCTGTGAAGCTCATCTTTTTGGAAAAGGCCCAGAGCCTGTGAAGAAGGCGAATGCCTGTGAAGCTCATCTTTTTGGAAAAGGCCCAGAGCCTGTGAAGAAGGCGAATGCCTGTGAAGCTCATCTTTTTGGAAAAGGCCCAGAGCCTGTGAAGAAGGCGAACGCCTGTGAAGCTGTCGCGTTTTGGAAAAGGCCCGGAGCCTGTGAAGAGGGCCAATGTCCGTGAAACTTGCCTCTCCGAAGAAAGGCCCAGAGCCTGTGAAGAAGGCCAACGCCTGTGAAGCTCTCCGCCCGTGACACTCTCACGTAATAATGAGTTGGGCTGTACATGCCCCGGAGTCTCAGGGGTGCCGGCCTCAGGCCCTGGGGCTCCCTCCCACGCCTAGTGGCAGCAATTAGCTCCGCGCTGGTGAAAAGACGTCGAAGACTAGACTAGGTGCCGGACACGGCTTTTTCATTTGCTTTCTGCAGTTGGCTAGTTCATTCTCATTTGGAGTTTTATCAAACTATCACCGCCTTTTGACCTGGTTCTTCGACCTTTTCGCTCTCCTGCCTCGATCTCTCTTGCGCGGGGGCTCGCGAGGCGGAAGCCCCGGGAGCCCTCGCGAGTGTTCCTGCCCCTGTCGCTCAAGTTTTCACGGCCCAGGTCCACTACAGGAGCATCCCTCCAGGCCATGCCCCACGGGCACCACGACACGAATACAGGGCCTGGGTCGGTCGCCCCCATGGCTGAGACTAGAGACTACTTGCGAATGGGCATGCAACAGAAAGGAACAATACCAGAGTAACAGAAATAGTACGATGATTAACGACGTTAACCCAAACACGCCCCCACGGGGCCACACATTGCTGTCTTTTTGCGCAGGAGAAAAGAAGGGAATGAACAAAAGCAGGCGAAGCTCGTCCCGCCCCGGCCCTCATGGAAGACTCGAGCCGCCTCCAGAGCTCATGCGGACTCCCTCTCGCGCTTCACTGGGGCACGACGGCGGGCAGACCCGCTGCCGCCCTTCAAGCAGGCGCGACAGCGTGGGGGCTGACCGCGGCCGCTGCTAGAAGGGTCGCTACCCGAAGAAGAGCTGGCGAAGCTTGAGGAGTCACGGGCGCCGCCAACCGCCTGCGCGCTGTCCTCTCCGTCCTCGCCGGTGCTGAGTCCCCGGCCACGGTCGTCGTCTTCAGGGCAGCACCCTGCACGGCGACCATCTTCCCCGAACACCCTCACGTAGAGGGTGGCGTCGCCGTCGAACTTGAAGTGTAGAGAGCACCGGCAGCGCAGGCCATGCAGGCGAGCAAACGTCTGCCAGCCGCGGGTCAGGGCCAGCTTCCCGGCCGTGGAGACCTCCAGCAAAGCCCACGAGGCCCGGCTGCAGCAGACATCAGCCTGGAGCCAGAGGCCACCCAAGGCGCCAGCTGGGAGCTCACCTAGGAGGAAGCGAGGGAGCTAAAGCCAGGCGATAGTTGGCTCCACCGCCCACACAATGAACTCCGGCAGCACCTCCGCAGTATGGAGGTGCGGCCTCGGGGGCCGCATAGCCGGAATGCGCCCCCCGACCATGGCCAGCCTCTCGTCGCTGCGCAGAGAGCCACCTCCGTGACCGCGGGGGGCCGCCACGGAGGCTACAGGATGTTTGCGAGGGCGACCACGACCGTGCTTGGGTGGGGGAGAGGTAGAGTCGACCTAGCGAGCCTTTCCTTTCTCTGCGACTGAGAACTTCCTTGGGGGAGCCATGAAGAAGAAGGAGAAGCAAGAGGGTATAGACTGGAAAGACGCGCGCCATTCCGTACTTATAGCCGACGAAGGCCAACCATCGACCTCCACGATCGCAGGTAATCATGACCCGCTTTGCATGCAGGGACTTGTCGAATCCGTGCAGTTACCGAGGCATCGTGGGGAAGCGGAGGCGCCCCCGTCCAATCAATTGCCACGCGGCGCCCAAGGCCGCAGGCTGTTAGGGCCCGCGACGCTTCGCACTTGCCCTTTCGCCTCTCTGCTCAGCCAAGTTCGGGCGCGCCGTGGGCCCGGGGGCTACTGTCGGTGTTCTGGGAACAGGGGTCCCCAGACTTGCGTGCCTGCGGCCTGCGGCGTGGCTCAAAGGAGGCCTAGCATAGCCCGTCCTCATCAACACAAGCCCAAGACCCTCGCGAGGGGCCAAGCCTCGTGTGGCGGACGACAAGGAGCTTCCTCAGGCACGGCCTCCTCAGGCTGGCTCACGAGGAGGCGGAGAGTTCAAGGCGGGGTACCTCGCGAGGTGCCCATGACGCAAGCCATGACGACCAAGGGCGCCAGTCGGGTGCCAGCCCGCGCAGTGTCCTCCTTTCCTCTTTGGTGCAAAGGGAGCAAGCGCAAGCGAGAGCATCAAGCAAAGGCATCCATTTCGGTGCAACGAGACGAAGACCAGCCCAACGGCCGGAAGGAAGTCATTGTGGAACCCAAGCAGGCATCACCACCAGAGCCTTTGGCAGGCGAGGACCAACTTTAGTCAGGATAAGTGTACCTGCTGTTCCCCTTCAAAATGGCCAATTGTTGGCGCCCTTCCCGCTCAACATTTGGGAAGAGGCCCAGGGCCTTTGCCTATAAATAGGACTAGCCACACCCAGGGTAGAGGCATCGAGAATCCAAGGGCCAGAACCAAGTAGCACCAGCGAAGAACAGACCCTCGCGAGGCTATTCTTCCTTGTATTGTTCATCATCAGCCCGAGAGGCAATCCACCACACCACACACTGGAGTAGGGTATTACACCACAATGGTGGCCTGAACCAGTATAAACCTTTTGTCTCTTGTGTTGTTCTGTTTGGTAGTTTAGGTCCTAGCGATTCGGCGAAGAGCAAGTAGGCAGAGGGATAAATCTCTGCGTGCACCCCAGTGTTCGAACCTCAAGGGTCTGCCGAAACCCGAAATTCGATAGCAACGTCCAGTCTATTGAAGCGTGAAGATACAAGACTCAAGACTTCGGCCTCTGTCCGGATGGGACTCTCCTTTGCGTGGGAGGCAAGCTTGACGATCTGGATATTATATTTCCTTCCTTGTAACCGACTCCATGTAAACCCTAGCCCTCTCCAGGGTCTATATAAACCGGAGGGGTTGGTCCTTAGAAGGCCGATCACAATTACAATCATACCATCATAGGCTAGCTCCTAGGGTTTAGCCTCTATGATATCGTGGTAGATATACTCTTGTACTACCCATATCATCAATATTAATCAAGCAGGAAGTAGGGTTTTACCTCCATCGAGACGGCCCGAACCTGGGTAAACATCTGTGTCCCTTGCTTCCTGTTACCATCAGCCTTGATGCACAGATCGGGACCCCCTACCCGAGATCCGCCGGTTTTGACACCGATATTGGTGCTTTCATTGAGAGTTCATCTGTGTCGTCGCTGTTAGGCTTGATGGCTCCTTCAATCATCACCAACAACGCTGTCCAGGGCGAGACTTTCCTCCCTGGGCAGATCTTTGTATTCGGCGGCTTCGCACTGCGGGCCAATTCATTTGGCCTCCTGGAGCAGATCGATAGCTATGCCCTCGGCCACCAGGTCAGGTTTGGGAATTTGAACTACATGGTGGATATTCGCGGGGACTTGATCTTCGACGGATCCGAACCAGTGCCAGAAGTGCCGAACAGTCACGATGAGCACGGCTTAAACCTGCTGTCAGACGTTGTTCGGGATATCACCCTGACAGAAGCCACGGACCTAAATGTGAGGCAGGTTGCATTGCCTAAGGGTGGAGGGCTGGACCCCGCCCCGCAGGCTGCACCCTTATCGGCGATGGAGCCGAACACAGGCCTTGCTTCTGAGGAAGCCCGTGACTTCGGACCCCTGGACTCGTGTCCGGTTGTAGGCTCTAGTCCGCGCGCCCCCGAGCTCGCCGAGCCTGATTGGGCTCCGGTGATGGAGTTCACCGCGGCAGACGTTTTTGGCCCTCGCCCTTTGGCGACATGCTAAACTTATTGAAGTCTCTCTCTTTGTTAGGAGACTCTGGGCCGAACTATGTCCGGCTTGAATGGGAAGCAGACGACGAGGCAATTCGTTGCCCACGCACCACTCACTTTATAGCCACGGTTGATGATTTAATCCACGTGCTTGATTTCGACTCCGAAGGCATCGATGGTCTGGACGACGATGCAGGAGAAGACTCAGAATCTATGGGGCACCAGATTCCCGCCTCGTCACATGACATATATATGGTGGATACGCCCAAGGAAGGCGATGGTGACAATCCGGAAGACAACGCCCCTGGGCAAAAACCAAAGCGATGGTGCAGATGCTGTTCCAAATTGGGCAACAGTAACAATATCAGCAAGAGCGCCAGGAGAATGGATAACCCGGTCGACCCCAAAGGCAACAACGACCATACGGAACCCGCGATGGAGCAGGATGAACCATGTCACCCCGAACACAGTTCGAAGCAGACGCCCGAAGACAATGGTCCTGAGGGACGAGCTCATCAAACTATCCCAGGACAAGAAGACAGCCCGGACGATGATGAATTTGTCATTCCGGAAGAATGCGTGGAACGAGAGAACCTCCATAGAAAGCTTATGGCCACACGAGAAATCTGAATAGGCAGAAGCAACGACTTAAAGCCGCACAGGAAACGCTCAATCGCAGATGGAATAAAGTGCTAGACACCGAAGAAAGATATGGCGACAATTGCCACACAAAGAGCTATCCAAAACGTAAGCTACTGCCAGAATTTGACGATGAGGCCGTCCCACCAAAAAGTAACACGACCAGGAGACCGGAAGTAACACTTCATAACCGCAATAAATCAACTACCAAAGACGCCCACGATCTACGTGAGCACCTTGATAAGAAAGCTGGCGCAGCTAGGTCCATCTACGGATCTAAAGGACACACCCCGGTGGCGGACTGTGGTTGTCAAAGCAATTATGACAACCAAACACCAGTTCGGAATAAACACAGAACACAACAACAGTCGACGGCATGCCACAGCACATCCAGATACAGAGGGGCTGCTCACCCCATGTGCTTCACTGACGAAGTACTGGACCACGAATTCCCGCAGGGCTTTAAACCTGTGAACATAGAGGCATATGACGAAACTACAGACCCATGGGTCTGGATCGAGGACTTTATCCTACACATACACATGGCTCGCGGATATGACCTCCACGCCATCAAATACCTTCCCCTCAAACTGAAGGGACCACCTCGGCACTGGTTGAAAAGCCTCCCCGAAAATTCAATTGGGAGCTGGGAGGAACAAGAGGATGCTTTCAGGACCAATTTTCAAGGGACTTATGTCCGACCTCCGGATGCTGACGATTTAAGTCACATAATCCAACAACCCAGAGAGTCTGCCCGCAAGCTTTGGAACAGATTCCTCACTAAGAAGAATCAAATTGTTGATTGTCCGGATGCCGAAGCCCTAGCGGCATTCAAACATAGCATCCGCGACGAGTGGCTCGCCAGACACCTCGGCCAAGAAAAGCCTAGGACAATGGCAGCCCTAACAAGCCTTATGACCCACTTTTGTGCAGGTGACGATAGCTTGCTAGCCCGTAAAGGCACCAGCGACCCCAGCACATCTGAAATAAGGGACGGTAATGGGAAGCCACGGTGTAATAAAAACAAACGCAAAAACACGGAAGAGAGCCCGGACAACATAATGGTCAACGCCAGATTCCGGGGCTCTCGACCTAACCAGCAAAATAAGCAACCTAAAGGTAGTAAAGAGGGGCCGTCCGGTCTGAACAGACTTCTGGACAGACTATGCCAAATTCATGGCACCTCTGACAAACCTGCGAACCACATGCACAGAGAGTGCTGGGTCTTCAAGCAGGCCGGCAAACTAAACGCCAAACACAAGGGAAGGGAAACATCAAGTGAAGACGAGGGTGAACCTCGCCAGCCGAACACTGGGGGACAGAAAAAATTCCTGCCAGAGGTTAAAACAGTGACCATGATCCACGCGACTCGCGCATCCTTGGGAAGGCACGAACACGCCCATAAAGGCAATTGCGATACAGAGCCCATCATACCCACACCTAACTACTGGATGTCTTGTTCGATCACCTTCAATCGCCAGGACGGCCGAACTAGTATTCGGCACGAAGGATCAAATGCCTTGGTGCTTGACCCAATAATCGACGGATACCATCTCACTCACGTCCTCATGGACGGCGGCAGCAGTCTCAATTTAATTTATGAGGACACTGTCCGCTGGATGGGGATAGACTCATCCAGAATCAGCAAGATTCACACCACCTTTGAAGGGGTGATACCAGGCGTTGAAGCCTACAGCAGGGGCTCCGTCATACTGCAGGTAACATTCGGCCCTCCAGGCAACTCCAGAAGAGAAGAACTAGCCTTCATCATCGCACCTTTCCAAAGTAGATATCAAGCATTGCTTGGAAGAACGGCCTTCGCCCGCTTCAACGCATTGCCGCACTATGGCTACCTTACACTTAAGATGCCCGGTCCGCGCGGCGTCATCACCGTTAGCGGAATAACAGAGCACTTTTCGCGCGCAGAGGAATAATCGACGGCCCTAACGGCCGGACTATAAGCGGCCTCTAACACAAAAATACCGGGTCATTAAGACCACGGACACGGTTAGACAAGTCCGGCAGCCCATATTAAACCAGGGCAATGTATATGTAATCCTGTAGTGGACACCAGGGGCTAATAATAAAGCTCCACACTCGTCTCAACCTTATTGGCAGGCCAACATCTTATATTTTTTATTATCCATCGCATACATACGTTGCACTCTTCCATGAGTTTCCCTTTTCAGCAGACGACGTTTGCACAATACCCTTCCAGGATGCGGCACAACGGAGAAAAAGGGGCAGACGTGCAACAGGGCCCAGTTGAACAGATTTCTTTTTAGATTAAGCCCCTATGTAAACCTTTTCTATTGTCTCTTGTTGTCCAACCATCCCATGGGTTCCATACCCAGAGAGGATACTGCCGACTTTGGCATTTCGCCACGACAGATTAACGCCCGTACCTGGAAACACAGGGTTTATAATGAATGGGCATTCTTGAGCTCATCATCTACTATAAAGTCCGAATACCTTAGGGAGTGTTCGGCATCACGAGTTTGGCCTTATATGCATCAGCTCCGAATCATGTCTCTGGTAAAATGTTGGGTTTGCCCGGCTCTTGGGTTTGCCGCCTTACGTTCCGTCATTATCGACTGAGGTGGCCAAAGGAGAACTACTGCGATTGTGCCCTGGTTATTCCGGATGAGCACCTCAGAAGAGAAAGCCAAAAACTGACTGTCATGATACAGCGAGAGACTGGTCAACCACTCGACGACTCACCGGAATCTTTAGGATTCCTCCGCATTAACGAAGGGCCATTTCCTGGCCAGGTACATACGCACCCGTATTCGGATGCACGCGAAGGTACCAGGGGCTACATAGTAGCCCCAAACATTAGAATCCCGCGGCTAAGCGAAAGTGTTAGAGCTATATAGTCTGGTTGCCTAGTTCGACGTGCGATCACCTCCTTGCCGGACCAAGACGTTGGATAAAGAGTGATCAAGCACATTTTTTCGCGAACACCCTCGCATTGTATGCGTGGGGGCTGAAGCCAACGGTTGCTATCTTTCGGATTATATATATATATACATATACATATATATATATATATATATATATATATATATATATATATATATATATATATATATATATATATAAACGGCCGCACATGGGACACAATCATATTTTCAGACAACCATTATAAATATAGCCTTACAATCAAAATAAACATTGTTTTTACAGTGATTTGAATCATCACTTGGATAGGAGATCCTTCGGGCACTGCGCCTCTCAGGCGGGCACCCTCTGTGACCTGCGCCAAGTAGTGCCCGGCCAGATGTTTGCCCCCTACCGGATCCTGGGACGCTATCATAGTAGCATCCATATCCGTCCAATACGCTTTAACGCGGGCAAGGGCCATCCGTGCACGCTCTATGCATGCTGACCGCCTCATGGCATCGATCTGAGGCACGGCCCCAAGGAACTGTTGCACCAAACCAAAGTAACTGTCCGGCCTAGACCCCTTCGGCCAAAGATGGTCCATTACAGACTGCATTGCAAGCCCGGACAGCCTGTGAAGCTCCGCCACAACAACCATCTTATCACTCAACGGCAGCGGGCGAGTGGGAGCATTGAACTGCAACCAAAAAAAGCTTCTCCACCTCCTTCTCACCTTGATCTTTGAAGAACTCCACAGCATCAGCCGTACTCTTCACCAGGTCCGCGTATACGTTCGACGAGCTCCAGCGTCATTCCAGGGGAGCGTACTTCGGATCGAAGAACTTCGTCCGCAGCAAATAAGAGCCCCCAGCCGCAATTTTACCGGCCTGTTGAAGCTCCTCTCGTGCACCCCTAAGCTCGGTCCGTATTTCCTTGGTGGCATTAAGTGCCTTGCTCAGGTCAGCCGATTTATCCCCATGTTCCTTCTTCAGGAGCTCATACCGGTCAGCAGCATTTTTTAACTCGATAGCCATTTCAGCTATCTTTTCCTCGATTCGGCGATGAGCAGCCTGTTCGGCTCTCAATTCCTCGGCCGCCTTTAGGGCAGCCGCATTGCTCAGTCGGGCTTGCTCCTTCGCTAGAGCAAGCTCCGCCTTCAGGGCCTCCACGACAGCAGCACCATCTACAGTCCGAACATATTACATTACTATATGCCACCTTGAATATTTTCCTATGTAGGAAAGACAGGACACATACCTTGCGATTTATCCAGCCGCTCATTCATCAGAGTGATATCAGCATCAACCGAACCAATTTGCCTCGTCAGCTCGGCCACTTCAATGGACGGGCCGGTGGCCGGACCCACAGGTACCTACAAATATTTACAACATAAATCTTTGGTTTATGATCCCCCGTTTGCCACCTAGGGCGAGCAGCCAGAGTCTCAGGGGCTACTGTCTATATGGAGCACACCTAGCGCGTGCCTCACCATTAAAGAAACGGTGGATTCTCCATTACATACCTCAAAGCCTCTGAGCAGGCTTGTGAATGCTTCATTCAAACCGCTCATAGCGGATGAAATCTTTTTAAGCACCGCACTCATTAATGAGCGGTGCTCCTCCGAGAGCGTAGCTCGCTCCAGCAAGCCCGCTAGTACGTCCGGCCGGACATCGAACTGCGTCGGCCTCCTCTCATCGCCCCCCGTTGTAGCCAAGGGCTCCGGGCGCAGGGCGGCTGATGAATTGACTGCCAGATTAGGCAGACCATGACTCCTCCGTGACGACACCACGGTGCCGCCGGCTTCACAAGTCGGAGTAGGGGGTGGGGTCTCGCTCTCCATCATCACCAGAGGAAGGTCCCCCGAAGACAAACCCTGGTGAGAGGAACTGCTGGCCGGACTACAAAAATTTGAACCCTGGTTACTGACCGAGGAAGAGATGCAGTACCTTCGGATTGTAAATTGACTTACAGCTCGGTGGAGGACTGGCCCGTTGGAGGGCATGGTGCGGTGAGGGTGCCTGTCGGGGCAAGGCCCCGTGGGGATGCCTTTTCCCCCAATTTGGGCATTTCTGCCTCCAAATCTTCGGAGGCGGCCCTCTTCTTCCCACGCGGGGAGGAGGCCTCGACCTCTCTTCCCCGACTATCCTCCTTGGGGGAGGTAGCACCTCCCCCGGTTCGGATGCATAGCATGTGGGGTTTGGATTTTTCATCCCTCCCCTCGCCTTTCCCCGAGGGTATCCTGCTGAGTACTCGGTCAAGCATCTTGGCCATGGTAGGAGTGGGCGAGCCTTCGGGAAGTGGCACCGGACACCTGATTCTGTCCGCCTTGCTGAGCCGTTCCTGGACGCGGATGATTTTCAGAATAAACAATCATGATAAATACAAAACGGGGTGTCCGGTATCAAGGCTACTTACATGGGTATATAGGCGATTACAGCTCAGGCCTGCATCCTCGGTGGTTTCCGGACACATTACTTTCCGCCCGAAAAATAATTTGCACATCTCTTCGAGATTCAAGCCGAAGAAGTGCTTCACAGTCCGCGGACCCTCTGGATTGAACTCCCACATCCGGAGAGGCCGGCGTTGGCACGGCAACATCCGCCGGATCAACATCACTTGCATTATGCTGACAAGATTAATGTCCCTTGCAAGAAGCTCCCGGATGCGATTCTGCAGTACTGGTATGTCACCAGCGGGTCCCCAATTCCACCCTACGTCTGTCCAAGACGCCAACTGAGACAGAGGGCCCGAGCGAAACTTGGGGGCAGCCACCCATTTTGTGCCTCTAGGAGCCGTGACATAAAACCACCTCCGTTGCCATATATCGGATACTTCTGGGAAAGAACCCTTTGGCCACGGGGCGTTGGTGTTTCTGCTTATTACGGCACCTCCACACTACACATGTCGCCCCTCGATCATCTTCGGCGTCACATTGAAGGTCTTGAGCCATAAGCCGAAGTGCGTGGTGACGTGGAGAAAAGCCTCGCACACGATAATGAATGACGAGATGTGGAGGATAGCGTCCGGAGCCAGATCATGAAAATCCAACCCATAATAGAACATGAGCCCCCTCACGAAGGGATCAAGGGTGAAACCCAAACCGCGGAGGAAGTGTGGGACGAAAATGACACACTCATTGGGCTCCGGCGTAGGGATGACCTGCCCTGGAGCAGGAAGCCTGTGCTGGATATCTGCGGTCAAGTATCCGACCTCCCTAAGCTTTGCAATGTCCTTCTCTTCTCTCGAGGAGGCCACCCACCGGCCTTGAGGGTCAGATCCGGACATATTGGAGGATTCCGGAGGGGTGGAGCTTAGATTTGGGTGTTAGAACTCGAGGTGCGAGAGGGCGCGATGAAGGTGAAAAAGGAGGCGTAGGTCTCGACCCCTTTATAAAGAGGGTGAATATCAAGAGTCCCTCTTGTGACCGTTTGAGGCTAATCTAGAAGCACACAGGATAATACCAACAGCCGTCGTGGGGTCACGCACGCTCATATTGATGGAAAATCCCGTAATAAGAGGAACACGATCTCTGCCTCGATGGGACGTGCCAATAAAACCGCCTCGTAACACGAGTCGTTGTAGGGTAGGAAGCATTGGTTCGCGTTGGACCAAGCCACGATGCAAGGGCACGGTGCACGAAGATTGGCGGCAAATCAGATCTGTACCATACGAAGATCATCTTGCAAATATGGACACGGCCTACGTGTTCGATAACCACTTTGGAGTATTCAGAGGAGGAAGTCGCCTTGGAATGAAGAAGACAATACTGTGCGCCGGACTCATCGTCATTGAAGCCTGGTTCAGGGGCTACTGAGGGAGTCCTGGATTATGGGGTATCCGGACAGCCGGACTGTGTGCAACGTCCGGACTATTGAAGCGTGAAGATACAAGACTCAAGACTTCGGCCCGTGTCCCGATGGGACTCTCCTTTGCGTGGGAGGCAAGCTTGGCGATCTGGATATTATATTTCCTTCCTTGTAACCGACTCCATGTAAACCCTATCCCTCTCCGGTGTCTATATAAACCGGAGGGGCTAGTCCTTAGAAGGCCGATCACAATTACAATTATACCATCATAGGCTAGCTCCTAGGGTTTAGCCTCTATGATATCGTGGTAGATATACTCTTGTACTACCCATATCATCAATATTAATCAAGCAGGAAGTAGGGTTTTACCTCCATCGAGAGGGCCCGAACCTGGGTAAACATTTGTGTCCCTTGCTTCCTGTTACCATCAGCCTTGACGCACAGATCGGGACCCCCTACCCTAGATCCGCCAGTTTTGACACCGACAACGCCCCTTGGGGCAGAGTAGTCGATGGGGGTGGCACGATCGGACAAGCCCCCTGTGGCTCCCCTTGGTGCTGCTCCTCTCCTGCATCCACGACACGGTTAACACTGAAGCATCACGCACGACACACGTTGATCGAGGGTGGGTGGTGGGCTCATGCTGGGGGCTGGGCTGGGGGCTGCTATCTGGGCTGCTCGACACCACCAGTGGCGTACTGGAGGTGCCTGCCGGGGGCTGGCCGCTTGCTGAATTCCTGGCCCTCTTTATCCTCTGGGCCAGCGTCTCCACATCCCTGCAAGATGAATACAAGTAAGCAACACCATCGGGGGGAGTGTAAGGAATGAGGGAGGAAAGCAGAGGCTTACTCTTCGTTCTCTTCCTCCTCCTCCTCTGTTGCTTTCCTCTTCCACTCCGGGCTGAGAGGCCCGAGCTCTCTCCGGGATGAGAGGCCCGAAGTCAAACAAGTCAAGCCCAATCCCTGCGCCAATGTTTGTAGGCGAGGGGGGAGGAGATGGCGTCCGGCCGCGCTTGGACGATGAAGAAGCAGATGTCCTCTTCTTCGATGCCGCGGCTTTCGCCGTTTTCTCCATCGCCACAGCCCTCGTCTGGCGCACGGGCGCTTCCTGGGCTTGCCGCAGCTGCCCGGCGCGGTCAAGGCGGACCGGCTTGCCGGTGGTGGCCCGCCGAAGGACCCGCTTCTTTTCGGTGATCGGGGGATCGGCGGTCGCAGTCCTCCCCTCCCCGCCCTCCTCCGACGACGACCCGTCGACGGCGTCTTCGACGAGGGGAGCCCTGGTGTCGGTGCCGTTGGACTCCCAAACAGCTGCTGCCCACCGGGCGAGCTCCCCCTCCTCCGCCTCCGCCACGGCCTTGTCCACCACGCCACGGGCGCTGCCGGCGTCCCTGACGAGCTTTGCCTCCTCCTCGGCAAGCCTCGCCTCCTCCACCCTGACAGCGATATAGTCCAGCTCCGCCGGAGCGGTGTCCTGGATAAGCCGCGGCTTGTCGGTGACGTATATCTCATGCAGGGTGTCGAAGAACTCCTGCACCACGAGCCCGTCCGGCTCAACCCAGTTCGGGTCAAGGCCACGCGCGTTGAAGAGCGGCATCATGGCGATGATCTCGTTCCGGCAAGAGTTGTTGCTCAGTGGGACCACTCCCGCCGGCAGCTTGAAAACAGGCTCCTTGTCGACCTTGCCGGCCTTCGCGGCGGCCCTGGCAAGCTTGCCGGACCGCTCGACCTCTCCCTCGTCGTCAACCTCGAGTTGGAAGATTCGCTGGCAAAGATGGGCATGCCGCATCACCGTCACGTTGCTGTCGAGGCCGGGGCGGAGCCTCATGATGTCGGCGGCGTTCACGAAGAGCCAGGGAGGCCTCCCCTTGTCGTGCAGAGGGGAGATCCGGCGGTGGATGAAGTCCGCCCCGATCATCTCGATGGTGAGCCGACCTAGGTGAGCCGAAGAATCCTGGTGGTGGCAACCGTGAGCTTCGCGTCGTCGGCATCAACGTCACCCCAATCGCCGCCACGGACAGGCGGCTTCTGGCCAAACTCACGGAATGATGGCGGGTCCTTCTCCTCAATCCAGCACCATCGGCCCTGCCATTCTTCCCACCTCTCCTTCGTGGCGCCGTCCGGGTACGCCCCCTTGGCCCTTAGGATCCAGGCGATGCAGCCAGCAATGGCGCCCCCCTTTTTGGATCCGAGGGGAGAAATAATGGCGGAAGAGCGTCGTGCTGGGGTGCACCCCGTCGAAGCCCTCGTAGAGATGTGCGAATAGATCCATGCACGCCACGACATTTGGGGTAAAATCCAAGAGGCGGAAGCCATAGGTGTGCATGATGTCCTTGAAGAAATCAGAAAAGGGGGGACAGAGCCTGCAAGAAAAATAGTCGACGAAGAAGGAATACCGATGTGGGGAAGGCCCGGCGCTAGCCGGGATGACATGGTTGACGGGATTCCCCGTCTTCTCTCACCCCGTCTTCAATCCCCACAGATCCTTGAACATCTCCCGAAGCTCGGGCACGCCAACCGTGAAGGGGAAGTAGGCGGACTTCACCCGCCGTTCCACCACCACGCTCTCCGGCTGCTCCAACACGTCGGCATCCTTCGTTGCTCCCTTGCTCTTGGTGGACTTAGGCGCCATGGTGGCTGCGGGAAGCGAAAAAGCAGAGGATGGCGGAAGCATGGCGGCGATGGGCGAAGACAGAGAGGCTCGACAAGAGGGAAGAAAGGGGGCGGCGGTTCTGAGATTGGAGGAAGGCACAGGGGAGGGGTAAAGTGAGCAGCGCGCCCGCGGTTATTCCTTTTTATGGGGAAGGCGCGGGCTGCCCCCTTTCCCATCAACTGCGATACGACGCATGCGTGCGAGCACTGTCCCACGCATGCCTCCCACGTCATGCGTGCGCACGACCCCCACGTCGCGCGTTCAACGCAGGTTGTGGGGAAGCGCGGCGGTGGCCGCGGTAAAAATCTGCCCCAACTGCCCGCGCACCATTCTGGGCCTGGCCCAACAATGCGCTGCGCTTATGTGTGGCCTAGGCCCGGGGGCCCCTGTTGGTGTACAAAAGTAGGGGCTCTGCATTTGACCCCTTTACTTGCGCACGGGCAGTCAGAGCCTCCCGCCACAGCCACGCATAACAGGGCAGGGAAGGAAAGCCAGAGAGAAGCCGAAGGCACAAAGCAGACAAAGCAACGACAAGGGCCAAGGCCACAAAGATCGAATTGGCGAAGCAGGTTCCCCCGGCAAGGACCCTTGCCGGGGCAGCTTGCCCACACCAGCTGAGAGATCCACCCTTGAGCCCACGAAATGCCAGACAAATGCGTTGAGGCAGGGCTCGGGAGCACCTCCGTGGTGGCATGCAGATCTTTGTGAAGACATAAGATAGCCAAGATCAAATGAGGATAGGAAGGCAACCATCCTCACCGAAGAAACCCACGAGACCCCCGGCAAGATCCTTGCCGGGGAAGCCAGCGAGCCACGGCAAGACCCTTACCGTGCCACCCGGCAAGACCCTTGCCGGGCCATCCGGTATGACCCTCGCCAAGTGCACCGGCAGGGCCACTGCCAGGCCCGCGCCAGCCAAGTCTTCGCCGCCGTTCGCATACAGCTGCCGACCCAACCTGTTGGGCAGGCACCTGCGTGGCAACATGCAGTCCTTCGTGGAGGCTCCACCACCGCGCCACCTCAGCTGCCTACCTGCCTACATGGCACCACATGCACTGCTGGCCGGGACGCATGTCGAAACGACGAGGAGCGGCGACGGACGAGACGGGCTTCGCTCCCACCCCCGATAAAGTGGAGGGACACCTAAGCTCCGCATTGAATGCGCTTTGTCCTGTAATACTAGCGATAAGCTCACAACGCTGTAGCACCCTCCACCTCCTGTGTGCCACTGTGGCAGCCCCTTTCGCCTATAAAAGGAGGCCCATGGCACACTGAGAAGGGATTCGGCTCTTTCGAACCTGGCAACACCTAGATCTAGTTCGAGACCTCAAGAACACTAATACATCCGCCAAAGCCGGATTGTAGAGTTTTGCGCATCTTCGCGGCCCGAACCTGGGTAAATCCCCCTTGTGTTGTATACTAGTCCCGCTCTTCTCACGATCCCCGCGCCCCGCAACCGTAGAAGGGATTCCAGTGATCCCATAGGTGTCGTTTCCCACCGACACTCTTGTAAAAACTTTCTCTATAATTCCCTTCAATAAGCTATTTACTTTCTCAAGTGTAACTTGGCTAAGAAAATCATTAGTGGAATCAAGAGAACTACTAGAAGCAACAATATTGGGTTTAGCATGATTATTTTTACTACTAGAAGAAGAATCTTTCTTACTCTTGTTGCTAGATTTTACTTGTGGCATGTAAGTAGACAAGAGTAAATGCTTCGTAATTTAAGAAGAACTTCTATCCCAAGATCATCATTGATGGCCTTTAATAACCCATGTTCTTGCTCAAGATTGAGCTTCTCGAAGTGTAGCTTCTCATGAGTTTTTAAAAGTTCTCACTGATCTTCTATAGTTTCATGAGCTAACTTAAGAGTGTTTAGTTCTTTAGTTAGATGCTCAATCTCCTTCTTATCATTGTCATTCGTTTTATCTTGATTAGCATGATTAATTGACGTTTCATCATAGTATTCATCACTAGAGTTGTCTACAAGTAAATCATCATCACCTAGTAAATCATCTTCATCACTATTGAAATCAACATACTCGGGGTGTGATACCTTGGGGCCTTTGGCCATGAAGCATCTTCCAATTCCTTCATTTGGTGACTCGAATATGTCATAGGAATTGGTTTACACAAGTGCTAGACTGGCAACATCTTCATCTTGAGTATATTCGGAGTCGAAGTGGTAACTTCTCTCGGTGTGGTGGTCAGAGTCGGGACTGGATACCCATTAACTAACATGAGCTTGATGTCTTCGTTTTGTGTAGCTCCTTGATGACTTGTCCTTCCTTTCTGAATCCTTGCTTCTGCGAGAGGTTCTTCATTCATAGCGATTATCTCTACTCCTTCTCTCTGTTGGAGGTGATTATTCCCTTTTGCTTGTCCTTTTAGGTGAGTCTTCTCTTCTTTTGTAGGGAGCTGTACACTCATTTGAGTAGTGTCCGGGTCTTCCACAATTGTAGAAATTTGACTCATGACTAGAAGATCTTTTGTCATTGTAGGACCTTGACTTTGAACTCCTTTCCCTACTTCTACTCTTATAGAACATGTTGAAGTTCTTCACCATTAAGCTCAATTATCCATTGAAGGCTTATTTCTCACTTAATGATGTAGGAGCATCACATGGGGCTTTGTAAGCACCACTAGACTTGTTGTGAAGCTCTTCTTTATCCTTGAGTGACATCTCATGAGCAATAATTCTTCCAATGAGTTCAGTTGGCTTGAGATCTTTGTAATTTGCCATCATTTGGATGAAAGTGCACACGATATCATATTTTCCATCCAAGGCTCTTAGGATCTTCTTTATGATAAATTTGTCGGTCATCTCTTCACTTCCTAAGCCGGCAATCTCATTTGTGATGGAGCAAGCCTAGAGTACATTTCAACGACACCTTTACCATCCTTCATTTTGAACTTATCAAGGTGACTTTGGAGCACATCCAACTTGGATTCCTTGACGGAGTCGGTACCTTCGTGCATATTAATCAAAGTATCACAAATTTCCTTTGCATTCTCAAGACGAATGATTTTGTTGAATTCTTCGGGGCACAATTGTGACAACCTGGTTTTTGCCTTCTCTCTTTTTTTGGACTTCTTTTGCCTCTGCTTTGAATTTGGAGTTTTTGAATCAATTCAAGTGGACTTGAACACTTGGGCATGCCTTTGATTTTCACCGAAGTGACCCCTCCATCCCTAACTCATCTTTCTTTCTCTGAAAAATCCCAAAAATGACCCAAGGAATATTTTTCATAAAAGAAAAATATTCATTTTCTTCTTTGAAACCCACTTCAGAAACTTGTGCTCCAAAGCAACTCTCATTGCTCCCAATATCGTGAGAAAATTCCTAATATTCATTGAACCCTAGAGCACCTCCCTGAGCAAAAATATTGCATCACTTTTTGGAATATTTTCGCAAGAGAAAATGATTTCTCTTCTGGACAGAGTAGGCACTTTGCACAACAAGTATACTTTTCCTTGATCCAATGAGGCTGATTTTTCTTGAGCTTCATTACCTTCCTAAGAGATTTCTAAACCCCAAAGCTCAGCCATAAACTCTTACTGATTAGTCACAGTTAATCTCACAAGTTACTGTCCAGAAACTTACTAGGAAGTAAATGACGCACACACAACTCCTGGGTTCAACTCAAAGTGTTGGAACCACTTTAACCACCAAGGCCTGATCTCATAGATCACACGGGGACTGCGTTCGACCAGGCATGTTCGCATGCTGATAACGCGCTCTGCGATGCGCCCGAGCTGCTGTTGTGCTCGTGCCCGCTTCCCTGACCGCTGCGTCTTTACAAACTTCGCCACGATCATCATCCTGACTCCCTTAACTCCTCCTTGGCGCTCGCCGACGCCGAAGCTTGCCACAGCAAGCACGGGAACGACGTGCCCAAGCGAACAGTGCAACCGTGCCACTGTGACCGTCGCCATAATCGCTCATGTGCTCGTCTCCGCCCTCCCATAGTGCCCGCATCAGCTGCGTCGCCTTCTCCCCCTCTTGCTGACGCCATTCGTCGTTGGATGCCATGTCCAGAAGTCCTCTGGCGGAGCCCGATCCCCTCTCCTCGCTTGCCTATAAATATAGCCCCCTCCCGATTCCTCGAGCATCACCACTCACTCCCTTGACTTCCACAGGCTCGTAGTTAAGCCGTAGCCCGGCCGGGCAGGCTTTGGCCACCGCCCCCGACCCGAGCTTCGCCGACGATTCCCCGTAGCCCCTCCACCTCACTCCAGTGCCTCCCAAGCTCGATCCACTCCTCAGGCGACTTGCTGGTGGTTCACTCGTGTCGTCCGACCCTGTTGGAACCCCTGGTGCAGCCCCACGTCGTCGTCGTCTCCAACTCCGGCGACCTCTGTTTCCTGTTGCCACTGGAAAGACCAGTTCCAACCCCGTCCGACCACCCCTAGCCAAACTACGGGTAAGGGCAGGTGCGCCGCAACCCCCTCTCTCTTTCTATCCCTTTGGTTCTGGCCACCGGGCAGTGCTCCCCAGAGAACGCGGCACCCGCCTCTGTTTCTGTCTGTCTCTTCCCCCGACCTGGCCAGTGGGGCCTGCTGTCAGCCTCTCAGGGCGCGCCCGAAGAGGAATGAGTGGTGGTACATTCCTGGAAGTGCACCATCGACATCACCCTGGTTTTCTTTTTAGTCAAATTAATTCAAATTTTGACCAGAAAATTTGACCTACTGTAACTTTAAACCACAAGTCCAAATGAGTGGATTCTTTTTGCATTGTGTTCTTACTAAAAAGATCTAGCGGGACACCAAAAATGAAAATTTTCTCTGCTATCTAGATTTTCTGGTAATTTTCAGAAGTGTTCCTGATGTTTTCTTTTTGTTATTTTAATTGTTTTCAGAAGCAGAAGCTTGTCTAGAAGAGACCTAGGAGGAGTGTGAAGCTCCTCTGAACTAAGGCAAGACACACCAACATTTTCATGGTATCATTGCAATATCCATGATTTTCTAAATTGAAAATAAGTTATTTCTTGCATATAATTATTTAATGAATAATGCTTATGTTAGTTATTTTGTCATGGGTAAAATGCTTAGTTTACAGAAGTGAGTACCTAGACTAGTGTGATCTAGCATGAGTAGTTTGACTATGTGATTGTGCTATGACTATGGTATGACTAGCATCGATATTATTTTCGTATGTGAATGTTTGATTTCATATGGTAAATGATAAAACTAAAAATGATGAGTGCTAATAATCAGTGAGAAAGAATCAGTAAAGTCTACAGATGATTTATGCAAGTAGAACTTTTGATGAGGTTGATCTATTTACTCTAAGTGATATATGATGCATGTCGTATGGTTGCATGAGCATGGAATATGCTGACTCGAGCATTTTTATTTCAAGTTAAACCTGATGTTAATTGAACTTGAACATAAAGTTGATTGGGTCATGGTGCCACTGGATCGAGTTTTTCCCAGTGCAACCACATTTTCCTTTATGGCAAGGCCTTTAGTTGGTCTACTTTCATGCCTCTGGTCGGTGGCTCCAACGAGGGAAGGTTATGGGCGTGTGGTACCCTAGACTGGTAAGCAGACATAACCTTGTGTGCCCATTATTGTTGTTGTTGAGATGGTACCTTGTCCCCGTTTGGGACCGTTTGAGTTTTGCCACGACGGTGGCCGTTGATGCCTTTGGTAGGCACGAGGCCACCCATGACTTAGCCCAGTGGGGAGTTAGTCTGAGTGGTTGAGAGAGTGTCATGGCAATGGGGGAGTTCCGTCGGAATGCCGTTGATCCACCCGAATGGGAGTGCGCGGCCATGGGTTCTGTGGTGTGGGTAGAGTGCGCTACCTCTGCAGAGTGTATTTAATCTATCGATTAGCGCGTCCTTGGTTGTGGACACAACTCGTAAGTAAGTCACACCATGTATCAACATTTATAAAGTAATCTTGCACACTAAGTTATATGCATGGCACTGGTTGAGTGCTGATGATGTCAGTGAGATGGACCATTGTGGAAACCAATTGTGGTTTCGTTTGTGATCCTTCAATGATCACCATTTGGTTACGAGGTAACCCGTTGGTAAGAGAGTCCAACGGACTCACTGCACAAGTTTGGTTGCATGGCATGAGTAGTATGTTTTTATTTGCATTCAACTTAATTAACTATCATGATCTTGTTTGCCATTATGTTTATGCTTGTTGTGAGCTTGCAAGTACATTCAATGTAATGACTTGGTGTGTTATGCCAAATTTCAGGAAAGTCTAACTGGATCGGAGTGCTACCGTGTCTAGATCGTGTCCACATCGGTGTCGTTGTGCTATGGAGTCACGCTTCGTCGTTGTTCCGCTGCCGCGTAGTTGTTATGATCGAGGCCCCTTTATGTTCACTAAATAATGTACATATTGTTCAGCCGCACCGTGTGTGCTACTTGGCCTCGCTACTTGATGTAATCTCGCACTATGTTTCCGCTAGAATCAAGGAAGCAGTTGTTTTCTGTACCAAGATGTTGTCTATTGCTAGAATACTTGATCTCTGTGCTGGCAATGCCAAGTAAACCGGTTGCTCTGAGCTAGGGTGCCACAACGCTTGGTATCAGAGCAACGCTGATTGTAGGACTCCTACACATTAGTTTAACATTAGATAGCTTGCTAATGGAGTGTTGGTAGTGTTTGCATCTAGTAGCATGCACTTGGTTTATTATTATTTCTAACCGGTTAATGGTTGTGAGTGTAGTTGGCTCCAGTGCCGCATCCGGGCCAGTTGGAGGTGTTTCCATACACTTCGCTGCATCTTCTTCGGAATGTATCTCATTTAGTTTACCCTCACGGTGATGACCCAACATATCGGGTGTACCGGGAGCGTCTAGCCGACTCAGTGTACGAGTATCACGCCATGGTTACTGTGTGCACCAGTTTGTCATAAGGCTCTTACACTCGTACCACTCGGAGCGGTTATGCTTCCACCGCTGCTCAGGTCATTCAGTTTGTTGCAATCGAGGTCCTCGTTGAGTTACGCTATTCCGAGGTTCGGATGTAGACTCACCTAGGTTTTCGCTACTAACCATCTTTGCACGACGATGGTCGTGTCCGTTTTCCTGTCATTGATCTGGCGTTCGATAGTGACACTAGCCACCTTTCTCGATATATCACTACTAGTTATCTTCTGATTCACTAGTTGGCTCGAGAGCTGAATCATGCTCGCACTGCTTTAGTCGCCGCTAGATCCTACCCCACTCCACCTCATATGGGGTTTACTCCTTATATTGTACGCAGTTCTAGCTCGCCTGTTTGCCCGGTTTCTCCTCCGAATAGCACGGGCACCTCGACCGTGACACCACACAATGCCCCAGCTGAGCGGGCATCCCTTCTCACTACCCCCGCAGCTCACATGATCCCTTCTTATCCCGCACCTACCTCTGAGGGAGAGTCCTCGAGGCAGCACCGTCATGTTACCTTTAACCCGGAGGGCTCAATTAACGTCGTCAGTTCAGGATCTGGGTCCAACCCAGGAGAGGACCCAGTAGCGCCGGCTGAGCCCTAGAGCATCTGAGTATCCGTAGTGGTCATGTGATGTACGGATGTAGTTGTATGAGCCATGATGTATCGTTTCATGTATGCGAGCAGTCGCACCCGTCATGATGTCTACTTTTCATGTACGAGTCTATGTATAATTATGTTGGAACATTTTATTATTCGTTGTGTTTCTCGATATTTTGTTTCACTTCTTTCGGGTTTGTCGCTGGCTTTTCTTCCCATTTTTGGATGTTGCTCATCGCGGTTTCTTTTATTTGGAAAAACAAACAGTAGGATGACGCAGGGATGCAGCACCACGCAGGCTTGTCAGGATGTCCCTATTCATCGCTCAGCAAGACAGGAAGGACATTCCCCAGAGCCGTATCCACAACCACCGCCTCCATCACCACATCTGCCCTCCACTTAACAAATTATGCGCATGTTTGAAGAAATAAGGAACAACGATCTGATTGAGCTGTTAAAAAGTGTGCAAGCTATGGTTAGGCAGAATGGTAATCGGAATGGTCATCACTCAAAGCTGTCAGATTTTCAACGGACTAAGCCTCCCAGTTTCAGTCAGTGATTGATCCTTTGGAAGCCGATGATTGGTTACGGACTATTAAGAAGAAGCTTGATATTGCTCGTACTGAAGAAGCTGACAAGGCTCCATTCGCTACACACTATCTTGAAGGAGCCGCTGCTATATGGTGGGATAATCCTAAAGCTATGTGTCTTGCAGGCGAAGAAATTACTTGGACAAATTTCAAGGACCATTTCCGCAAGTACCATATTCCTGCCGCTATTATGAAGGTCAAGCAACGTGAATTCTTCGCTCTCACTCAAGGAAATCTGTCAGTAAGTGAATATTTGCACAAGTTCAACTATTTGGCCCGTTATTCTCTCTATGATGTGGCCACGGAAGAAAGGAAGATCGACAGGTTCCTTGGAGGATTAAATCAAGGGATAATTGATTTTATGCCCCTAGTTGGGACACACTCGGCAGGTTTACCCCTACTTTTCGAAAACACTTGTTCCTACCCAAACCACTTTGCTACTCTTATGCTTTTGCCCTTTGACCGTTTGACCATTAGTTTGAAAACTTCATAAAGAATTCATACTAACTCAGAAAAATTCAAATAAGATATCAAAATGTTCAGATAAGCATCACCTATATGTGCATGTCATTTGCATTCATGAAAAAAGTGTTGGCCAGTCCCCATCTCAGTTTTAGCTCATATGATCTTAGCATGAACAGTAAGATCTTAAAAAAATATAAAAATTCTATAAAAAAATTGGTAGAAAACTTTGACCAATGTTTTGAGTGGGAATGCCATTCGTGGAAGTCGTGGCAAAAAAACAAAAATAAATGCTCCAAAGTTTCATTTTTTTAAGACGACTTTCATGGATGTCGTTCCCTTATGAAACTTGGCAAGCATCCAAAACATTGGTCAAAGTTTGCCACCAATTTTTTTTAGAATTTTTTTAGATTTTACTATTCATGCTAAGATCATATTAGCTAAAACCGAGATGGGGACTGGCCAACACATTTTTCATGAATGCAAATGACATGCACATATAGGTGATGCTTTTCTGAACATTTTGATATCTTATTTGAATTTTTCTGATTCAGTATGAATTTTTTATGAAGTTTTCAAAGTGATGGTCAAACGGTCAAAGGGAAAAAGCATAAGAGGAGCAAAGTGGTTTGGGCAGGAACAAGTGTTTTCGTAAACTAGGGGTAAACCTGCCGAGTGGGACACAATTAAGGGCACCAAATTAATTATCCATTAAATCAACACCTCAGGTGTACTCTCACTATGCTCGACTTTCCAGACTTCCATAATTTGGTAAACAAAGCCCTCATTGCAGAGAGGGAGCACAAGCCTACGCATGACCCGCGAATAATGACCACTAGTGTAAATTCGAGCCTAAGAAGGACAGACAGCTAGTGCAGAAGGCTCGTACCTGGCAGCAGACTCAAGTTGAATACAAACCAAATTGGTAGTAGAATGTAAACAAGACCACTACGCAAGTCAAGAATGTCGTGACCGGTCTAGTTCATGAAGAGTGTTAGCGCAACAACTCCTTCTGCAATTGTGGGCAAACCGGACATTATGCTAGACAGTGCCCCAAGAACGGCAAGTCAAATGCCCCAGTTTGGCCACAAGTCAACCACATGCGACCATACCCTGTTGTCGGCGTTCTAGATATGGGGGTATCCAGCCCTGCCTACCGGCGGCCCACCACGTGGCTCCATCGACGGCCTGGTACGGCCCAGCTTTGACATCATAGCTCAAGACCTTCATGAGGGGCCAAGCCTCGCGAGGCGGACGACACCAAGACCCCCGAGGGGATCGGCCTCCTTAGGCTGGCTCCCGAGTGGAGGAGAGTTCTATGCAAGGTTTACCTCATGAGGCTCAGTTGATGTGAGCCATGACGACCAAGACCAAGGGGGCACCAGGCAGGTGCAGAGCATAGGTTTCCTCTTTGGTGCAAGGGAGGCAAGCCACAGGCACGGAGTTTTGAGGAATCAGCCTAAGGTTTCCATTCTGGTGCAACAAGACCAAGACCGCCAGGATGGTAGGATGGAGGTCATCGCCGAGCCCACCACAGCGTCACGACCAAAGGCTTTTCGCAAGCGAAGACTACTTTTGTCAGGATAAGTTGTACTGCTTGCCCCCTTTCAAATTTGGCTGTTGTGGGATTCCTTCCCGCCAACATCTGGGAAGAGGACCAAGGCCATTATAAATAGGACTTAGCCACCACCATAGAGTGGGATCGGATCCATTCTCACCCGACGACCTCACTGGCTCTCTTGAGCTCAAGAACACCTCACCTCCTGAGGCCAGTTCATCCACTCTACTAGTTCATCCTCAGCCCTCTGAGGCAATCCGCCAAAACACTGGAGTAGGGTATTACACAGCAAGGTGTGCCGAACCCGGATAAACTGCTATATCCCTTTGTCTCTTCGAGCACGACATGCTAGGCTTAGGAGTATCACGAGTAGGCCAGCTGGGTAGGGTGAGATCTCCGCATGCACCCCAGAGTTCGAACCTCTCAAGGGTTTGCGGAACACGTAGTCCGACATTTGGCGCGCCAGGTAGGGGTGCGTCAAATCTTCTCTTGCATCGATAGATCCACCATCACTCCGACAACTCCATGGCCGACGCACGCCGAGCTCACGCCGAGCGTCGGGCTGCAGTCGCTACTCGCGTTGCTCAGACAGCCCCAGCGGGTGATGGATGTGCTCGTCGTGCTCCGTCTCTAGTGGCCAACGCCAAGACAGGCCCTGCCGGCCACGAGCAACAAGCTTCTTTGTTGCACCCATCGGTGCGCCGCGACGGGCGCACCACTACTCCGTCACTGACTCTAGCAGCTTCGCCCTCACACGCCCGTCACTGCCCAGCGGACGCGCAGGCCACTCTGCTCATGGCGCGGGAGGCGCCAGGTGTTTAGTAGTTCATCAGCAAGGCAATCAAGGAGGTTCAAGAGGCAAGGGATCTGCAAGGCGATCGTCGCCTGACACGGGGCGCGGCTCACTGCCCTGGCAAGGGTAAGGAGTTCTGCATCTGCATCAACATCCCGGGCTCAATAGGCCCATGTCTCGGCAACTCTTTTGGTCGTCTCGTGTCGGCCGATGCGAGGGTCCACCCCACAGCTACGTCTGCATGCCTTTCGGCCTGCCTGGCGCGGCTGTGGCGTTCGAGCGCTGCATGAGGGATGCCCTGGCGGCTCGCAAGGCCAGGCATCAGGCGATCCTGGCGGAGATGGAGGAGTACCTCCAGGATCCTCCCAGGCCCTTTGGGCCTCCCAAGGCTCAGATCTAGGGCGGATCGTGAGGAACGACTCTAGCAGCACGCATTTTTTGGCTACCCCAGCACCTCTTCAGCGATAGTATCAGGTGACATCTCTCTAGTTAGTTCAGTTTGGGGGGCGCCCCTCGGGCTGCATCATCCCCAGGCCGTATGGGTACGCCCCTATGGCATGTGTCCCTTTTGCATCTATGAGAGCTAGTTAACCTCTTTCGCAAGCTACCTTAAAATTATCAATTGCCTGACCAGCGCTTCGTCGCCAAGAACTTCTCACGCCCTTGCTAGCCCTCCCGCGATTGCCTGATGATTAAGGACTGGCAACCGGCCTTATCTACGATAGCCTCAACAGACTCATTCGGTGCAGGCTGCCTAACCATCTCGCAGGACTAATACAAGTGTTCCCAATCAAGACCAGGCGCAACCCACCTTGAGGCAGGGCCTCGTGAGTCCTGCGCTGGCTCACGGGTGCCCATATACACCTCCTCCAGCCCTGCAGTGCAAGCCACGTGGCAGGGCGGGGCTGTACACCCCCCGAGGGCTCTCCTCAAAGGGAGCCCCCTCCTATGCACCAGTGGAAGCACCATGCTCCGGCTAGCCGTCGACACTGCTGAGGAGCGGCTATGCCCTTGCAAGAGCGGAAGCGCTATGCTCCGCGCTGGTGTTAAACAACTTGGGCTGGCATCACGGCTGCATTAACCTCAGGGAGCTTTCGGGCTCGATGACCAGCCTCACTGCACTGCTCTCCGTCGGGAGGGTAGCGCGAGGGGGCTGGGCATGGGGGCTATGCTCAGGTCACACCTGGCGTACCCCACCTCGCCAGGCCTAACGGGTCTGGTCTTCGTGCACCCCTCCCGAGCGAGAGCTCGGTGAGGAAAAGGTATGATGGTGGGTTCGTACGTCAAGGGGGACTCCTGAGCATCGCGTCTCAGGAGCGTAACTGGCCACATAGCCCCTCACTCACTGTTCTCTTCCTTGTGATCCGGACGACCCAACGGCAGTTGAGGCATGCGTGGGGCCGGGCCCTACCAAGGAAGAACGCCAAGGCCTGACTTTCGCTTTTCCTTCTCAAGCCATTTGTACGTCAAGGGGAACTCCTGAGCATCGTGTCTCAGGAGCCTAACTGGCCACATAGCTCCTCACTGCTTGGTCTCGTCCTGGTGATTCGGACGACCCAATGGCGGCTTAGGCATGCGCGAGGCCGGGCCCTGCCGACGCAGAACATCAAGGCTTGCATTTGCACTTCTTCCTAAGTTGTTCGCACGTCAAGGAGGACCCCTGAGCATCGCGTCTCACGAGCCTAACTGGTCACCTAGACCCTCACCCCTTGGGCTCGTCCTGGTGATCCGGACGACCCAACATCGGCTGAGGTATGCGCAGGGCTGGGTTCTGCCGACACAGAACAATAAAGCAAATGGAATGAATCGAAGGACCATAACCTAACTATTATAGAACATATTGTTCCAAGCAAACAGTCTTAAATGCCTCCCCTAGGCATGCTACATGATGCAGGACAAATAGGAAGGAGCAGAGTCACCAGGCCACCTCTTCAGACCTCGGTACCGCCGTCACCCGCCAGCGGAGCCACGTCGCCAGGCGTGTCACCCGTCCCCTTGGCCCCGGTCGGAGGATCGACAACCAGGAACTTGCTCAGCATGGCGTCCATGGAGCTCTTCACGGCGGCAGCAGCGGCGTCCTGGGAGTTGGCGTCCACGGGAGCGAGGAAGGAGGAGAAGTTGAAGCCGGGGTCCCGGAGATAGAGATGGCTGAAGACGCACGTAAGGGCTGAGGAAGAGAGCAAGCGCACTTCACCCTCCACCAGAGAGCCAAACCCGTCGACAGCATCCTCGAGCACTGCCAAGACCTCAGGAACCAGAGCAGCAGGGCTCTCCCTCGGGCCCATCACCATAGCCTTCTTCAAGGAATCATCCCCAAAGAGCGACCGTTGAGCCTTGGAACCTCGCCTCGAGGGAGGCAAGGGTGCTGCACTCCATGGTAGCCGCTTTCCTGGCCTCGGCAAGGGAGGCCTAGGCTGCCTCCGCCTCCTCCTTCAGTTTCGTCAGGTGGTCGCGCTACACAACCTGCATCAAGGCCGCCTTCTTCATCTCGGTGTCTCGATCGGAAACAGCAGCTTCCTGGGCCTTCAGCTTCTCCTCACGCTCCTGGAGATGGCTGGCCTGGGCAGAATGTTGATCCTGAAGGGCCTTCAGTTCGGGCTCCACCATGCGGCACTGATCCTCGGCTTCCGTGGCCTCCTTCCGCGCCAGGTCACGCTCGATGGCAACCACCCCAAGCACCTTCTGGCTTCCTACACAGAGCCCCAGGCCGTTCGGACAGATGCGTCATCCTGGAGCCATCCGGAAATTAGTCCTAGGCGTCCCAACGCCGCGCGCCAGTCCGGGCCCCGAAGTTCACCCTTGAGGAGGTCTAGCGCCGCCCTTGCCTACTCCAGGGCCTCGGAGGTGGCAGGAGCGCCATGGCCCGGCTGCACGACGGGTAGAAGAGAAGATGTCCTCGGCGCCAGGACGGGAGGAGCCACTCTAGCAGGAAAGACCCGGGGCTCTAGAGGCTGAGGGGTCTCGGCAGCCGTAGCAAGGATGGGCGCTAGAGGGGTCAGCCCCGCCGAAGGCGCCGACACCTCCTGTGGACGGGCTTCCACGCCCTGGGGAGACGGCATCACCACCGGAGCTGCAAGGGTTGTGGCACTCTCCTTCGCTAGGGCCGCGGCGGCCACTTCGACGCGCTCGACCACAACAACTTCCGCGCCCTCCTTCTGCTTCTTCGATGACTGCTGCCTAATGACAAACGAAGATGCTAAGCATCGCATCAAGAATCAACGACAGGACTAGGGAAAAGACTTACTGGTCGGCAAAGACATAGCTCCTCTTCAGGCTCAGCAATGGGGGCCGAGCCGGGGCATTCGGAGCCGCACTCTTAGGAGCAGGAGAACTCGCGGTCGGCGCCACCCGGGACACAACTGGCGACGGAGGAGCATTGCCCGGGGGGATCAATGCAGTCCTGCCCTTCTTCACGGCTGTCCGCTTGGGCTGCTTCGCGGAGGCCACCCTGGACCTTGCGCTGACCCCGGAGGGGCGACCCGGCTCCATCACCAGAGGCGCATTGTCCTCATCATCGTCAGGGAAGTCGCGGAGGATCTCCCTCTGCCTCGGGGTAGAGGATTCCTCCACAACCTCGTCCTCTGTGGCCTCGAAGGATTTGTCGCCGGAGGACTGGTCCACCAAGGAGGTAGGCGGTGGGGGAGGCCCCACCCGCACAATCCCAAACTCTTTGAAGACCGGCATAGCAGCAGCAACCTCCTCCTTGTGGACCCAACAGTACAACGGGAGCCAATCCTCTAGAGGACTGCTTGGGTCTTTCCCAGTCAAGTAAAGCAACACCTTGCTCAGCTCCTCCTCGGGAAAGGCGTCCTAGCGCAGGCGGATCTTGTCATCAGCGCCTCCAAGTTTCCACAGGGGGCGGGAGTGATCTTGGGGCAGCGCTAGGCGTTGCGTCAAGAACTCCTTGATGAACATGGCCCCAGTCAACTTCTCGCTCTTCAGGTCCTCCTCCATCTTCTTCACCAATGGTTTGAGGGAAGGGTTGGTGATCTTCTCAGAGATCCACACCTTCCCCAAGGAGGGGAACTCGGTCAGCAGCTCTAGCAAGTCCTGAAAGCACTTGGCATCCATCAGGACCCACCTCTTCAGGGCATCCTCCACCTTCTTCCCGGCGAGGGAGATCACGTTACCGCCCCGGGTTGCAACAAAGGCGACGCACCTAGCAGGATGGTCGCCAGTCATGTGAAGGAAGAAGAAGTCGTGGAGCATGGTGACGGAGGACATCACCCCCACGAATTCCTCGCAGTAGAAGGCAAAGATGGACAGGAGGAGGATGGAGTTGGGATGAATATGGAGCGCGTGGACTACAAAAAAATACACTTCCGTGATGATACGTGTTTGTCATAGTAGGTCACATTTTCTGTCATGCATGTGCATCCATGACGATTTTATGACAGAATCAAGATAGTCATACATGTGCTGTCATAGAAGTGTTCCATGACATTACCAAAATTATCATCACGGAAGTGTCCACTTCCATCACGATAAATCGTGCGACACAAAAGTGCTTTCGTCAAGGGTGACCGACATTTGGCATCGATCGTAACGGAACACCGTTAAGCTATTGGGTCTGATTTTCGATCCGATAACCCGTTAACAGCCGGGACCAATGGGAAATTTCCATGTGTAAAATTCTGATTGGCTGGAGGGAACACCTGTCAGCTCGTCAGTGGGCCAGATGTCGCCTGTCCATTGGAGGAGACATGCCTATGATACGTCGACACGTGGCTGGGCCCAACAGAGGCCCATATTGGTTAAAAAGGCCGGCCAAGTCAAAGGCCCATAGTACTTACTCAGGTACTACTGGGCTAGCCCAATAACGGCCTGCTTAATAAAGGCCCATTTATGGCCCGAAGCCAGATCTGGCCCGTTAATTGTTTGCCAAATATTTGTGCCCATTTACGGCCCGAAGCCAGATCTGGCCCGTTAATTGTTCACCGAATATTTGGGCACAATTATAGCCCAGTGACCTTCGGCCTATTAGAGGCCCGATGTAGACATGGGCCCATTTTAGCCCGATGTGACTTTTGGCCTGGGAATGGCCCGTGCTACCCATGGGCCATATATGGGCCGACGGGACATCAAGCCCACTAATGGCCCATGATAAATGTGGTAGCAGTTAAGCCTAGTGTGACTTTGGGCCTGTCAAAGGCATGTCGCATAATTCGGCCCGTTGATGCATGTACTAAGCTTTCTGCCTCTTAAAGGCCCATGGTATCAGTGGGCCAACTAAGGACTGCGATATGTTTCGGCCTGGTAATGGCCCGTGATATAACTGGGCCCAAAAAGGCCCGGTCTACATTTCAGCTTGCTGAAGGCCCATCGACGACTAGTGAAAATTGAGGCCCAACATGCATTTCGGCCTGCTAAAGGCCCATGGTTTCATCTGGGCCGTAACAAGCCAGTACAATATTTAGCCTATTAATGGCCCAATGCTACCTGGGCCAAACTAAGCGCTGAGTCCACAAAAGGCCCAACTAAAATGTAGGCCTGTGTAAGTTGTGGGCCTAGCGCAAAGTGTGAAGGCCCCAATCATTCGGGCCCAAGAAAGATTCAGGCCGAGCCAATTGTGGCTCGTTAAAAACCAGGCCCGTTAGAGGCGAATGTTTCGGCCCGGTCGACTACATCTGATTTTTTTTAGATAGCGAATGATGGCAGTACCTAGTAGGAATTAAGAACAAACCTACTCTATACAATAAAGAAATTATGGCATAGTAACTAAGAGTAAGCCTACACTATACAACAAAGGATTTATGGTATATTACATCCACTGGGCATCGAAGTTCGCCACCAGTGATCATAAAGCGCAACGAAGCAGCAGATTACAAAAACAGGGCACCATTGCAGCGTAACAAAATAATATTCAATCGGTACCACTTCCAAGACAGTTCAAGAAAGGTTACCCTTGCGGGGGAACTGCTGCGCAAGCTGCTGAGCAAGGCTTTGAGACCGGCCTAGCATGTCGGTCATAGCTTCCAGGTGTAGCTGTTTAGCGATGAGGTTCTCATTGGTGTTCTCCGCAATCTTTCTTAGAGATAGGACTTCAAGTCTAAGTTGAGTTGCAGAATGCCTTCTTGCTAGAACTTGGGACTAAAGAAGTTGAACTGATTCAGACAACGAATTCTGTGAGTTTGTCTAATTGCTAGTCTAAAGTAACTTGTACACTGCACCAAGACTTTGCTAGTCTCAAGTAACCCAGTGTTGCAGCAACAAAGCAGTTAAACAAAAAGTAAATATTTAAGTTCTGGCAAATGGTAATTCTTAACAGTAAGTATCAAACACATAGATAGGCGCAGTCTATAATAGGATTAATAGGCTGTGGCATTATGTAATCAGTAGCAAACTAAATTAAGCCAAGCAATGTTATTGAACAATTTTGCAATAAGTGGCTAGCTAAAATTCCGAGAAGCAAGTAACTGAACTTACTCTAGTTCTTTGTACAGGCACACTGCAACTTCTGTTTCGCTTACAAGGTTGTACGAAGGAGTCCATGGCATCAATTGCTTGGATATGCAGTCCCAATACTTCTTTCTTCCTGCACTGCATTGGTAAGTCGAATGGTTAATCTGATAAGATGGTGCATCCTTGATATGTTATATGAGGACGTGTAGTCAGACTAGTTGTAGACACACACATCACACTGGCTTTTACTGTATATTTCATGCAATTACTTTTGGCATATCGAGATCTAAGCAATCTACAACAGGATGAAAAGACTGGAATCCTTCACATTATTAGTGAACTCAGTTCATAGAAACAAGCAATTCAACCATTCTATGGGTAAATCAAAAGCGCCACTGGAATATTTTTCACTACCCCAATCATACATGCAAAAAGGGGCGACGCCACCATAGGGGCTGGTGTGGGCGGCCGCCTCGAGTGGCTGGAAAGTGTGCACCTAGTTTGAGTCGTCCAGGTTGGCCCAGGCTAGTTTTGTTCATCCCAACGCACGAGCAAGCAATGTAAAAAATGAAAAAAATGTTTCAATTAGGATGGGCCAATAAGATAACTGCAAGGCAGGCCCTATAGCAGGCTCGCGGCCCAAACGAGCGCCTCCCATATCGATCAACAATAGGAAAAATCCCAATTCATTCACTCCAGCCTCCAGTCTGGTTCGCTCCTAACCTAGCCACCGTTGGACAGACCGACAAATCACTTGCTCGCGCCCTCGTTGGAGGGCTGTCGTCGGGCTTCAAGCAAACTGAAGGACAAGAAGATGGAGATCCAACCCTGGGTGTAGCCTGCATGGGAGGCAGCGGCGGCAGCACGGGCATGGCATCGAGCTTGCGCAAATGGATAGTTGCAACTTGCAAGAGTAGCATGCGCAAGGAGCAGGTACATCACATCCCTGATTATATCTAATTCAACTCTTCAATTTCTGGCCAATAGTTAAACCTGACGGTGTTGTAAAACTACTTGAATGTAGGGAATCTATGAGAAAATGAAACCAATTTCTACTTATTTTATAACTCCCCCAATCAATACTGAACTGACTGAATCTGATGTATCTAATCAAGTTTCCGGTGAAAACATAGAAGCTCATGTTGTTCTTGATCCTAAAGTGTCTAATGAACAGATTGCTAATGAAGGATTTGATGCAAACATTTTACATGCTCCTGGTGATGAACATATAGTGTCTAATGAGGGATCTAATGCAAGCATTTTGCAAGCTCCCATTGAAGGATTTAGGGTCTAATGATGATCTGCTATGTTCAGAGAGACATAGAGATTTGCAGGCATTGATGACAAGCAAATTATAGTGCATCTTCATGGCTTGATGAAACGTCGAGGCCATCTACCAGAAAGTCCCCATATCATGACAACATAGCATAAATACATTTCTAATCTGTTGTTTGAAACTATTGGCATGCTTGTGCAGGATAGATATATTGATATGCAGTTTGCGCACTGGTTATACGTGCAATTACACTTCGATATTTTCAGCCAGAGAACGAATAATTCAAGCAGGTACAGACCGTGTTTGTAGTCCTTGTACACCATGTTGCATTTTGTGCTTTTTGGTGCTTGCATCATTTAGTGTTTATAATCTGAACTACTTTGGATCATTAGCTGGTTTTCAAAGTGCATGTAGCTTCAGATTTCTCAAGTTATGTTGATTTCCGGAGTGCAAGTGCCTTCGTATTTTTTAAGTTAAATGTTCGCCCCTGGTAACTTGAATTCGTGGATCCGCCACTACACACAAATCATAAAGGAATGCTACTATGAATTAAACGAAATGCAGGGACTTACGCTAACTCATTGTATAGGCTCACTGCAGCTCTGTTTGCGCTTGGGGTGTTCCATGTACAAGTCCATGTTACCAGTTGCTTGGATGTGCAGGCCTTTTGCTCCTTGCATCCCCCTCTGAATTTTTGACACGGTGAATGGTTGATCAAATAAGAGGAATCGACCTTGCTGTTGTACTGGAGGACAGATACTTACAACGTTATACGGGTGTGCAGGATATGTACCAGATCCCGTAGCGCCATCATGCTTCACTAAAAAATGGATTTGCTTGTTTCAGATGATATCTCCAGAAGAAATAAGAGTTAAAGTCAGAGTTGCATAGGCGTGTAAGCTAAGAGAGAAGTGAAAGGATATCCAAACATTGTCGGAACAGTGCACAAGGGAGTGATGTGTGGATACCTAGTTCGGGCCGACATTTGGGCATGCTCACCTAGCTAGAATGCGGGTCACTTCAGAGCCGTTGAGCGTGATGTGCTGGCATTGGCTAGCCGGGCACGAATGCAAATCTTGAGTGGCAGCAGAGTGCTACGATGCGGTGGACGAGACCGTTGGTCAAGCCCAAACGGCCTCGGGCGGCAGAGGTGCGACGATGTGCTCGGTGACGTAGCCCCCGTGAGCTGGGAGACGGCGTCGGTGAAGCGCACCTGATGCGGTGGAAGTCGGTGTCTGTGAGGCACGTCGGTTGCGGCGGCCGATGTTGTCGGTGGACCACCCGGTGCGGTGGACGAGGTCGTAGATTAGGTTGCTCTGGTGCGGTGGTGAAGCGCGACCGTCGTCTTCGTCGTCGTCGTCCGGCACAGAAGTGGGGAAAGAGACGAGATGAGGGGCGATTCAAACTTTGCTTCGGTTGGCGGCGAATTAGGGATTTGAGCAATCTGGGTGTGGAAGGGGACGGTGGAGAAGGGAGATTTTGTAGGGCTAGAGTTGGGGCCGCCAGATATTTCAATCCGAAACATGGAAGCGCGAACTTATTTTGTCGTTGTCCTCATTTTGGGGGGCGGGGGGTGGGGGAGGGAGGGAGGGGGTGGGTGGCTGTGTGCTACGCGTCCGTCTGACACACGCAACCACCACGACAAAACCCTAGTCTGCCTGGTGCGCCTACATTTGAGAATGCAAACGATTCTTCTTTCATTTGCAAACGAATCTGTATGTATTACCATGCCCATGTTTTCCTTGCAATAATTAGTCATTCGAAACAAGATACTCCCTCCGTTCACTTTTGTAAGTCGCTTCGGACAACTTAAAATGAACTGTTTTGCACATTGTCTGAAATGTCTTCAAGTCTTTTAAAGGTGAACAAAGGGAGTACTATAAATTAATTAATGAGGAGTTATTTGAAAAAAAATCGAAATGGTATCCATGGTATCCCCGCTAACGTGGATTAGAGTGTGTGTCACATAATTAGTTATTTGAATTAGAGTGTGTGTCACATAGTGATCTCCAATTCTAATGTGGATTTCACATTTCACTGTATCCACGCTACTTTTTCAATACAAATTCATATGTATATGATGAACACCATGGTAGTGAGAAAATTTTGGCTAGATTCAAACATATCATCTACAAAACAGCACAACAAATTGAATCAATGTCAACTTTTCGAAACCTAGTATGGCACAAATTCGAAATAATTACCCATATGCATGGTCCTCAGTTCAAATCTTACAATGTACACCGAATTGAAACATCGATATTAAGTCTCGTACTATCTACATTCAAATGTTGTTTTTAGCCCCCCCCCCCCCCGGACACACGCTACATGCTTCTTGTATCGGTCAATCTTCCTCTCCTAACCACCTTAGGAAGCTATCGGTTTCCAACACACGTTCATTCTTTCTCTACATGTTTCGATCTCTAACTCTCTCAAGTACACAACCCCCTTTTTCCACTATGTCACCAAATGTATTTACCTCACACACCAGCCATTGCACCCCATGACGAGCTCTCTCTCTCTCCCTCTCCCTCTCACCCTGTCGCTCTAAAAATATGCATTGCCTATCTAGCCCCCCAACCTCTCGTGCGCACACGCGCATGTTGTCTATCTAGGTCACTCCCTCGAGACTGTCTCACTCTTTCTTCAGCACGGCGGGCCACACTCGCTCAATCTCGCTCTCTTTATCCGAGTCTCGTTTAACCTCATTTTGTTTCACACACAAATGAAATATCTCCCTGTTCGGGCCTCGATCGACACACTCTATACTCTCTCATGCAGATTGTCTATCTAGGCCAGTCCGTCCAAGCCGCCCCCACTCTTTCGACCTCATGGCGGGCCATGCTCTCTCAATCTCTCTCTCTCTCTCTCTATCTCTCTCTCTCTCTGTCTTTCTCTCTCCCTCTCTCTCTTTGTATGTCTCGATTGACCTTGCTCTTTCTCGGACAAAAACGATATATCACCATGTTTGAGCCCAATTCGACCTATTCACATTGTATACTCTCTCACACACATTGTCTATCAAGGTCACTCTCTCCAACCCGTCTCACTCTTTAGATCGCACGACGACCCTATGTGATCGATTGACCCTGCTTCCTCCCACGCACAAAATATATCTTCACGTCTGTGACTCGATCATCTCTCAAGCTATATCTTACAGCCCTCACCCTTGCCAAAAGCTCAATCGGACAATATCTCTCCAGAGCATATATATCTGTCCAATGAATGTCGGACCACACTCACTTTGTCTCTCTATCTATATGTCTCTCGATTGACCTCGCTTTCTCACGCCGTATCTTCCACGCATTGAAGCTACCTCTCCACCTCTGACAAAGCCGGAGCTATTTACATTGTGAGGGGCACTCCAACCTTGGATTAATTTGTGTAGGTATTTATTCCGGTCGGTTTAGATTATATTTTTGTAGCATTCGGCCCACAACTACTCCAAACACCGCTGCAACCCCCGCAACTCCCCTAGTTGATTTCCCTCTGGCTCGGTCATCGCTCTCTCGCACGTCCTTTCTCGCCTTCAACGTCGCACCTGGTATTATTGCAAAAAAAACTCTATTGTTCTCTTTAATTATTATAAATAAGCTACAAAACTACACACCGATACTCCACTTGGAATGGAACAAATTTCAACCCACAAATTAAAGTGCTATAAACTACACACCTAGGGGCCCACATGTCATGAAACAAATTGGACCCATACACAAATTAAAAAATAAAGGACGAGGATCGAACATGCATATGCGACCAGGGCCTTCAAACCGCACGTCAATAGGCAACATACGTAGAACAGCAATGTTTGTTGTACCCCCCTTTGTTCACATAATATTTTTATATTACCACAACCTATTTAATGGATAACATGTAATATTATTTTTAGTTCTATTGGCCTTCACATACTGGTGGGTTCTTGCTACGTCTTGAGCTTGCGTTGGTTTTCCTTGAATAGGAAAGGGTGATGCAGCAATAGTAGCGTAAGTATTTCCCTCAGTTTTTGAGAACCAAGGTATCAATCCATTAGTAGGCTCCTCAAAAGTCCCATGCACCTACACAAACAAACAAAGAACTCGCAACCAACACAATAAAGAGGTTGTCAATCCCTTCACGGCCACTTGCGAAAGTGAGATCTGATCGAGATAGTATGATAAGATAAATATATTTTTGGTATTTTATAATATAGATGCAAAAAGTAAAGATGCAAATAAAAGTAGATTGAAAGATTATATGATAAAAGATAGACCTGGGGGCCATAGGTATCACTAGTGGCTTCTCTTAAGATAGCGTAAGTATTACAGTGGGTGAACAAATTACTGTCAAGCAATTGATAGAAAAGCGCATAATTATGAGATTATCTAGGCATGATCATGTATATAGGCATCACGTCCGCGACAATTAGACCGACTCCTGCCTGCATCTACTACTATTACTCCACGCATCGACCGCTATCCAGCATGCATCTAGAGTATTAAGTTCATAAGAACAGAGTAACGCATTAAGAAAGATGACATGATGTACAGGGATAAACTCAAGCAATATGATATAAACCCCATCTTTTTATCCTCGATGGCAACAATACAATATGTGCCTTGCAACCCTTTCTGTCACTGGGTTTGGACACCGCAAGATTGAACCCAAAGCTAAGAACTTCTACCATGGCAAAAAAGATCAATCTAGTAGGCCAAACCAAACTGATAATTCGAAGAGACTTGCAAAGATAACTCAATCATACATAAAACAATTCAGAGAAGATTCAAATATTTCTCATAGATAAACTTGATCATAAACCCACAATTCATCGGATCTCGACAAACACACCGCAAAAAGAGTTTACATCGAATAGATCTCCACAAGAGAAGGGGAGAACATTGTATTGAGATCTAAAAAGAGAGAAGAAGCCATCTAGCTAATAACTATGGACCCGAAGGTCTGTGGTAAACTACTCACAACTCATCGGAGGGGCTATGGTATTGATGTAGAATCCCTCCATGGTCGATTCCCCTTTTGGCAGAGCGCCGATGAAGGCTCCAAGATGGGATCTCGCGGATACAGAAGGTTACGGTGGTGGAAATTCTGCTTCATTAGCTCCTTGGATGTTTTCAGGGTACGTAGGTATATATAGGAGGAAGAAGTACGTTGGTGGCCGCCTGTGGGGCCTAGGAGATAGGGGGCACGCCCAGAGGGGGTGGGCGCGCTCTCCTGTCTCCTGGCCGCCTCGCAAGCTTCTTGACTTGCACTCCAAGTTCTCCGGATCACGTTCGTTCCAAAAATCACGCTCCCGAAGGTTTCATTCCGTTTGGACTCCGTTTGATATTCCTTTTCTTCGAAATACTGAAATAGGCAAAAAAATAGCAATACGCGCTAGGCCTCCGGTTAGTAGGTTAGTCCCAAAAATGATATAATTGTGTAAAACAAAGCCCATAAACATCCAAAAGGGGTAATATAATAGCATGGAACAATCAAAAATTATAGATACGTTGGAGACGTATGAAGCATCCCCAAGCTTAATGCCTGCTCGTCCTCGAGTAGGTAAATGATAAAAGCAGAATTTTTGATGTGGAATGCTGCCTAGCATAATTCTCAATGTAATTTTCTTTATATTGGCATGAATGTTCAGATCCAAATGATTCAAAATAAAAGTTCATATTGATAAAAGAAATAGTAACACTTCAACATACTAATCAAAGCAATCATGTCTTCTCAAAATAACATGGCTAAAGAAAGTTCATCCCTACAAAATCATATAGTTAGGCTATACTTCATTTTCATCAGACAAAGATGTTCCCAAATTCTACACCCCCGATGACAAGCCAAGCAATTGTTTCGTACTTAAATAATCTCAAACTTTTTCAACTTTCACGCAATACATGAGCGTGAGCCATGGATATAGCACTATCGGTGGAATAGAATATGATGATGGGGATTGTGTGGAGAATACAAAAAAACAAAAGTCTCACATTGACAAGGATAATCAACGAGCTATGGAGATGCCCATCAGTTGATGTCAACATGAGGAGTAGGGATTGCCATGCAACGGATGCACTAGCGCTATAAATGAATGCTCAACAAATGAAAACTAGTGGGTGTGCATCCAACTTGCTTGCTCACAAAGACCTAGGGCATTTGAGGAAGCCCATCGTAGGAATATACAAGCCAAGTTGTATAATGAAAAATTCCCACTAGTATATGAAAGTGAAAACCTATGAGACTCACTATATGAAAACATGGTGCTACTTTGAAGCACAAGATATGAGAATCACTACATGAAGAACAAGGTGCTACTTTGAAGGACAAGTGTGGAAAAAGAGATAGTAACATTGCCCCTTTTATTTATTTTCTTTTTTTCTTCTTTTTTTCTCCTTTTTTCTTTGCCCTTTTTTTCTTTTCTTTAGGCCTTTCTTTTTTTCTTTTTTTTCTTTGGGCACAATGCTCTAATAATGATGATCATCACACTTCTATTAATTACAACATATGAATTACACTCGAAACTAGAAAAAGATATGACTCTATATGAATGCCTCCAGCGGTGTACCAGGATGGTGCAATGAATCAAGAGTGACATGTATGAAAAGTTATGCATGGTGGCTTTGCCACAAATACGATGTCAACTACATGATCATGCAATGGCAATATGACAAAAGTAATGTATGTCATGATGATGATGAACGGAACGGTGGAAACTTGCATGGCAATATATCTCGGAATGGCAATGGAAATGCCATAATAGGTAGGTATGGTGGCTGTTTTGAGGAAGATATAAGGAGGTTTATGTGTGATAGAGCGTATCGTATTACGGGGTTTAGATGCACCGGCGAAGTTTGCACCAACTCTCAAGGTGAGAAAGGGCAATGCACGGTACCGAAGAGGCTAGCAAAGGTGGAAAGGTAAAAGTGTGTATAATCCATGGACTCAACATTAGTCAAAAGAACTCATATACTTATTGCAAAAATTTAGAAGTCATCAAAAATCAAGCACTACGCGCGTGCTCCTAGAGGGATAGATTGGTATGAAAAGACCATCGCTCGTCCCCGACCGCCACTCATAAGGATGCACAAGCCATGTACACTTCATGTTTCAAATTTGTTACACAACTTTAACCATACGTGCATTCTTCAGGACTTACTAACTTCAACACAAGCATTCTTTAAATTCATAATGACCCAACTAGCATGACTTTAATATCACTACCTCCATATCTCCAAACAATTATCAAGTATCAAATTGATCATAGCATCCAATTCACTTCCTATGATAGTTTTTATTATACCCAACTTGGATGCCTACCATTCTAGGACCAATTTTATAACCATAGCAAATACCATGCTGTTCTAAAAGAATCTCAAAATAATATAAGTGAAGCATGAGAGACTAGCAATTTCTACAAAATTAAGCCACCGACGTGCTCTAAAAGATATAAGTGAAGCACTAGAGCAAAAACTATCAAGCTCCAAAGATATAAGTGAAGCACATAGCATATTCTAATAAATTTTAATCAAGTAGGCTTGTCCCAAAAGTTGTGTACAGCAAGGATGATTGTGGTAAACTAAAAAGCAAAGAATAATATAATACACGACGCTCCAAGCAAAACACATATCATGTGGCGAATAAAAATATAGCTCCAAATATAGTTACCAATGAACAAAGACGAAAGAGGGGATGCCTTCTCGGGGCATCCCCAAGATTAGGCTTTTGTCCATCCTTGAATATCTTGGGGTGCCATGGGCATCCCCAAGCTTAGGCTCTTGCCACTCCTTATTCCATATTCCATCAAAGCTTTACCCAAAATTTGAAAACTTCACAACACAAAACTCAACAGGAAATCTTACAAGCTCCGTTAGTGAAAGAAAACAAAACCACCACATAAAGTACTGTAATGAACTCATTCTTTATTTATTTTGGTGTTAAGCCTACTGTATTCCAACTTCTCTATGGTTTATAAACTGATTTACTAGCCATAGATGCATCAAAATAAGCAAACAACGCACGAAAAACAGAATCTGTCAAGAACAGAACAGTCTGTAGGAATCTATAACTAACGCAAACTTCTTGAACTCTAAAAATTCTACAAAAATAGGAAGTCCTGTATAACTTGTCTATTGATCACCATCAAAAAGAATCAACGCAAAATCAGCTTTCTGTGATTTAACAAAACTACTTTCGTGCGTGCAAAGTTTCTCTTTTTCAGCAGAATCAAATCAACTATCATCATAGGTTATCCTATAGGTTCTACTTGGCACAAACACTAATTAAAACATAAAAACACATATAAACAGAAGGTAGATGCAAAATTTATTACTAAACAGGAACAAAAACAAAAAACACAAATAAAATTGGGTTGCCTCCGAACTAGCGCTATCGTTTAACGCCCCTAGCTAGGCATAAAAGCGAAGATAGATCTAAGTAGTGCCATCTTTGACACTCAATTCATAAGTAGCCCGCATGATAGATTCATAAGGTAATTTGACTTTCTTTCATGGAAAGTGCTCCATGCCTTTCGTTAATGGAAATTGGAATCTAATATTCCCTTCCTTCATACCAATAATCGCACCAATCGTTCTAAGGAAAGGTCTACCAAGAATAATAGGGCAAGAAAGATTGCAATATATATCAAGAACGATAAAATCTACGGGCACCAAATTTCTATTTGCAACAATGAGAACATCAATGATCCTTCCCATTGTCTTTTTAATGGTGGAATCCGCAAGGTGCAAATCTAAAGAGCAATCATCAAGATCATGGAAACCTAGAATATCACATAAAGTTTTTGGAATCGTGGAAACACTAGCACCCAAATCACACAAAGCAAAACACTCATGATCTTTAATTCTAATATTTATAGTAGGTTCCCACTCATCATTAAGTTTTCTAGGTATAGAAACTTCCAAATTAAGTTTTTCATCATAAGATTGCATCAAGGCATCAACAATATGTTTGGTAAAAGCTTTATTTTGACTATAAGCATGAGGAGAATTAACAACGGATTGTAACAAGGAAATACAACCTTCTAAAGAACAATTATCATAATCAAATTCCTTGAAATCCGAGATAGTGGGTTCAATACTATTTAAAGTCATGACCTCTCCAATCCCACTTTTACCAAATTTAGCATCAAGATCTATAAACTCCGAATTCTTGGGACGCCTTCTAACTAAAGTTGACTCATCTCCAGTCCCATTATTATCAAGATTCTTATTTAAAAACAAAGATCTAATAGGAGACACATCAATAACTTTAAGATCTTCATCATTATTTTAATGGAAACTAGAAGAACACGCCTTTACAAAGCAATCTTTCTTAGCACGCAATCTAGCGGTTCTTTCCTTGCACTCATCAATGGAAATTCTCATGGCTTTGAGAGACTCATTGATATCATTCTTAGGGGGAGAAGATCTAAGTTTAAGAGAATCAACATCAAGCGAAAGTCTATCAACGTTCCTAGCCAAATCATCAACTTTGAGAAATTTTTCTTCAAGCAAAGCATTAAAATTCTTTTGAGAAATCATAAATTCTTTAACACTATTCTCAAAATCAGAGGGCATCTTATAAAAATTACCATAAGAATTATTGTAGGAATTTCCATAATTATTAGAGGAATTACTAGGGAACGGTCTAGAATTAAAGTTTCCTCTATAAGCATTATTTCCAAAACTATTCCTACCAACAAAATTCACATCCATAGATTCATTATTATTCTCAATAAAAGTAGACAAAGGCATATCATTGGGATTAAGAGGAGTATTTCTAGTATCAAAAAACTTCATAAGTTCATCCATCTTTCCACTCAAAACATTCATTTCTTCTATAGCATGCACTTTTTTACTAGAAGATCCTTCGGTGTGCCATTGAGAATAATTAGCCATAATATTATCAAGAAGTTTTGTAGCATCTCCTAACGTGATTTCCGTAAACGTGCCTCCCGCGGCCGAATCTAAAAGATTTCTAGAAGCAAAGTTCAAACCGGCATAAAAATTTTGTATGATCATCCAAAAATTCAAACCATGAGTAGGGCAATTGCGAATCATCAATTTCATTCTTTCCCAAGATTGGGAAACATGCTCATTATCAACTTGTTTAAAATTCATAATATCGTTCCTAAGAGTGATAATCTTAGCGGGAGGAAAATACTTAGAGATAAAAGCATCTTTGCAGTTGTTCCAAGAATCAATACAATTTTTAGGCAAAGACGAAAACCAAACTTTAGCACGATCTCTAAGTGAAAACGGAAATAACTTCAATTTAACAATATCATTATCGGTATCTTTCTTCTTTTGCATATCACACAAATCAACAAAGTTGTTTAGATGTGTAGCGACATCTTCACTAGGAAGGCCGGTGAATTGATCTTTCATAACAAGATTCAGCAAAGCAGTATTGATTTCACAAGACTCAGCATCATTAAGAGGAGCAATCGGAGTACTAAGGAAATCATTATTATTGGTATTGGAGAAATCACAGAATTTGGTATTATCTTGCGCCATGGGAACAACTAATCCAACACACAAGCAAATAGAAAAAGGCAAGCGAAAAAGAGAGGAGAAGATTGGGAAAGAGAGGGCGAATAAAAAGGCAAGGGTGAAGTGGGGGAGAGGAAAACGAGAGGCAAATGGAAAATAATGTAAATGCGAGGGAGATGAGTTTGTGATGGGTACTTGGTATGTCTTGACTTGAGCGAAGACCTCCCCGGCAACGGCGCCAAAAATCCTTCTTGCTACGTCTTGAGGTTGCGTTGGTTTTCCTTGAAGAGGAAAGGGTGATGCAGCAATAGTAGTGTAAGTATTTCCCTCAGTTTTTGAGAACCAAGGTATCAATCCAGTAGGAGGCTCCTCAAAAGTCCCACGCACCTACACAAACAAACAAAGAACTCGCAACCAACGCCATAAAGGGGTTGTCAATCCCTTCACGGCCACTTGGAAAAGTGAGATCTGATAGAGATAGTATGATAAGATAAATATATTTTTGGTATTTTATAATATAGATGCAAAAAGTAAAGATGCAAATAAAAGTAGATTGAAAGCTTATATGATAAAAGATAGACCCGGGGGCCATAGGTTTCACTAGTGGCTTCTCTCAAGATAGAATAAGTATTACGGTGGCTGAACAAATTACTGTCGAGCAATTGATAGAAAAGCGAATAATTATGAGATTATCTAGGCATGATCATGTATATACGCATCACGCCCGCGACAAGTAGACCGAGTCCTACCTGCATCTACAACTATTACTCCACACATTGACCGCTATCGAGCATGCATCTAGAGTATTAAGTTCATAAGAACAGAGTAACGCATTAAGAAAGATGACATGATGTAGAGGGATAAACTCAAGCAATATGATATAAACCCCATCTTTTTATCCTCGATGGCAACAATACAATACGTGCCTTGCAACCCTTTCTGTCACTGGGTAAGGACACCACAAGATTGAACCCAAAGCTAAGAACTTCTCCCATGGCAAGAAAGATCAATCTAGTAGGCCAAACCAAACAGATAATTCAAAGAGACTTGCAAAGATAACTCAATCATACATGAAAGAATTCAGAGAAGATTCAAATATTTCTCATAGATAAACTTGATCATATACCCACAATTCATCGGATCTCGACAAACACACCACAAAAAGAGTTTACATCAAATAGATCTCCACAAGAGAGGGAGAGAACATTGTCTTGAGATCCAAGAAGAGAGAAGTAGCCATCTTGCTAACAACTATGGACCGAAGGTCTGTGGTAAACTACTCACAACTCATCAGAGGGGCTATGATGTTAATGTAGAAGCCCTCCGTGGTTGATTCCCCCTCCGGTAGAGCGCCGACGAAGGCTCCAAGATGGGATCTCGCGGATACAGAAGGTTACGGTGGTGGAAATTGTGTTTCGTTGGATCCTTGTATGTTTTCCGGGTACATAGGTATATATAGGAGGAAGTAGTACGTCGGTGGCCGCCTGTGGGGCCCGGGAGATAGGGGCGCGCCTAGAGGGGGTGGGCGCGCCCTCCTGTCTCCTGGCCGCCTCGCAAGCTTCTTGACTTGCACTCCAAGTTCTCCGGATCACGTTCGTTCCAAAAATCACGCTCCCGGAGGTTTCATTCCGTTTGGATTCCGTTTGATATTCCTTTTCTTCGAAATACTGAAATAGGCAAAAAAAAGTGCAATACGGGTTGGGCCTCCGGTTAGTAGGTTAGTCCCAAAAATGATATAAATGTGTAAAATAAAGCCCATAAACATCCAAAAGGGGTAATATAATAGCATGGAACAATCAAAAATTATAGATACATTGGAGACGTATCAGTTCCACATGTGCTCTCTCTCTCCTCCCCTTCTGCATTTAGATGCACGGGCAAACACGAAGAATTCGCGGGCGATGTTGCCGTTGACAATATCTGGACGCGTTCACAAGTTACGGCACCAGTTTCACGTACTAGCAGCACTAGTCAGTGTGTACGTGCAATGCACGTTAATTTGGAAGTATATTAAGTGCATGCGGATATTAAGTAGGATATTATTTGCCTGTTATTATGTGATTAGCATTATTTTTGGCATGAAATTAACTGCATGCCAAATGTGTTGAGCACTCGACATTGAAGCAGTCCAGGTCATTGGATGACAAGGAATACATGTGTCTTGATGACGTTTTATGTTTAATTTGATATGGCTCTAGCAGAACATTCAATTGATCAAACCATAGATTTTGTTCAGTTTGACTCCGACTTTAAATTATACGACGATCGATCTAAAATAAATGGAAATGATAAACATTCAAATTTTACGCATGGCAATCCGAACGTTTTTCTTGGCAAATTTAGATTACACGGCGGCGGCGGGGGCGTCTTGAGGTGGGAAGCGGCTCCTCTGCTGTGCTCTGTGTGTCGTCGGGCCACTGACCAACGGCGACGGCGGCGTCTTGCACTGTTGTTGGCATACTCCTGGACGTTGGCCTAGTTCAAGGAAGGCCAAAATGTTCTGGACTTCAGAGCAAGCCAACTGGCGGGAGGTGGCGACTGGCGTTGGTGCAAGGAAGCGGTCGACGGTGGCCATCCATGCCGCTGAGGGGGGGCACTAGCACCCGAGCGGGGACAGGCGCTGTCAACGGCGCGGAGGAGACATTCGTGTGCACGGGCACCGGCACGGGCGTGCACGTCAGTGCACGTGCAGGCGCATGCGCTGGGAGGTGCACGAGCACCGGCACGGGCATGCGCGTTCGTGCACACGCATGCGCATGCGCATGCGCTGGCAGGTGCATGGGCGCGTGAAAGTCGGCGGGGACCTCATGGAACGCTGTGGCATCAAGCTCGGCGACAATGTTCGGCTCCCAGCCCATCAATGCCACGGGGATGGGTGCTGGCGCAGTCGGGGCGACGGGAACCGGAACGGGAGCGGGGACAGGCGCGGCGTCTTCCCGCAAGGCCAGTTCAAGCTCGTCCCAAAGTGCCTTATTTTCTTGAGACTCCCTGTCGGTGTCAAAACAGGCGGATCTCGGTAGGGGGTCCCGAACTGTGCGTCTAGGCGGATGGTAACAGGAGACAAGGGACACAATGTTTTTACCCCGGTTCGGGCCTCTCGATGGAGGTAAAACCCTACTCCTGCTTGATTGATATTGATGATATGGGTAGTACAAGAGTGGATCTACCACGAGATCAAGGAGGTTAAACCCTAGAAGCTAGCCTATGGTATGATTGTTGTAATGGTTGTGTGTCCTACCGACTAAAACCCTCCGGTTTATATAGACACCGGAGAGGGCTAGGGTTACACAGAGTCGGTTACAATGGTAGGAGATCTACATATCTGTATCGCCAAGCTTGCCTTCCACGCCAAGGAAAGTCCCATCCGGACACGAGACGAAGTCTTCAATCTTGTATCTTCATAGTCTTGGAGTCCGGCCGATGATGATAGTCTGGCTATCCGGACACCCCCTAGTCCAGGACTCCCTCAGTAGCCCCTGAACCAGGCTTCAATGACGATGAGTACGGCGCGCATATTGTTCGGCATTGCAAGGCGGGTTCCTCCTCCAAATAATTCATAGAAGATTGTGAACACCAGGATAGTGTCCGGCTCTGCAAAATAAATTCCACATTCCACCGTAGAGAGAATAATATGTACATAAGTTCAATCTGCTGACGTATTTTGGGGCATGACGTCACACCACCACCAAGCTTTTATTTGAATCGTTTTTTATTATACCACCTCAGCGTGTTTAGCGAAGCAGTTTCCTTGGCACGTCTTGTCGAAGCAGAGATTGTGTCCCCCTTATTCCGGGATTCTCATCAATATGGACGTGGGTAACCCAACCGCGCCATTGATGGTGGCGCTTGGGAGATAAGCGAGTTTTACCAGGCCGGTGGGCACGCATAGTCTTCGTCCGCCCATATATAAGGGGATAAGGATCCACCTTTTTTACCTACGCCTTCTTCCTCCTTTGCTTATCCATCTCCGCGCACTCGAGCTCCAGCGCCCAAGATCGCACATCTCGCCTCAACCTTCTCCAGCCATGTACGGAGCGGGAGGCAAGTGGATGGTCTCCTCCGTCACGGAGGGGCACATCGAAAAGCTGCGCGGCGCCGGATACCTCTCCAGCGACATCGCGCACCGGCTGCCCGACAAGGGGCAGCTCATACCCACCCCCAGGCCCCATGAGAGGGTCGTATTCCTTCCCCACTTCCTCCATGGACTGGGCTTCCCACTTCATCCCTTCGTCTGGGGGCTCATGTACTACTACGACCTGGACTTCCACGATCTGGCACCAAACTTCATCCTCAACATCTCAGTGTTTATCGTCATGTGTGAGGCCTTCCTCTGCATCCAGCCCCACTTCAGCTTGTGGCTAAAAACCTTCAATGTGAAGCCGAAGGTAGTGAAGGGCGTCCAAGCGGAGTGTGGAGGCGCCATGGTGGGAAAAATGCCCAACGTCCTCTGGCTCGAGGGCGCCTTCGTGGAAACCATCAAAGGGTGGCAATCGGGGTGGTTCTATATCACCGAGCCGCAGGACCCTAAATGGGCAGCAGCCCTCGAGTTCAGATCTGGTACCCCCATGCAGCTCACCTCCTAGAAAGAGAAGGGCTTGCTATGGGGCAGTTCGGAGGAGCTGACCGGACTCCAGTCCTGTCTCTAGACCCTGGTGAACAAGAAGCTCAAGCTTGTCAACGTGATCCAGGTCATGCTCGTCCGCCGGATCCTCCCCTACCAACAGCGGGCCTTCAATCTGTGGGAGCTTGATCCGGCACAGCACCGGACCCAGAGCGGGCTCTTCGACACGATGTACGAAGCTGCCTGGAGGGTGCTGTTCAAGGGCGGAGAAGCCCTCGCGTCCGCGACTGAAGACCGCGGATTCAGCACCAAGCGCCCGGCCGGTGTGGTAAGATATGTTATCCTTCATGGGACATTTATTTCTTTCATAGTTTGACTCTATTGTGGGATCTAAAACTCCCGATGCCTTCAACAGGACTGGCAGAGGACGTCCGGACAGGTTAACTGTCCGGCTCCCCTCCCCGAAGACCCAGCGGATACCCGTTTAACGGGGCTGCTAGTCCCGACACTTTATGTGGTGCCGTAGAAGAAGGCCAAGAAGAAGGCCACGGGAACCCGAAGGAGTTCCCGGCGTCAGGTGGTATCGGACTCATCGTTTGATGACTCCGAGGCAGACTCCTCCCCCGAAGGCGAGGAGGAGGAAGAAGGCTCTCCCCAGGAGGGGGGAGAGAGGAAGAGGAAGGCTTCCCCAACGGGGGAGGCCGAAGGGTCCAAGAGAGGAAGGACCCTTCCTCCGGACAGCTCTGCCAACGCCAATGTTGGCGACGAAGGGTGGCCCTCAAGGGCCAAGCCTCCGGCAAGATCGTAAGTATCCGGATCCCTGAGTGATTTATAATTTCTCTTTTGTGCCACATAGTGTCCTTCTAATGCCGCCCACTACCTGTAGTCCGGCCGAGGATGATCTTCCCGCTTCATCGAGTGGGTCCTTGGCTCCATCGGATGTGGATTCCATTCCAACCGCCTCCACCCCTCGTGATGCTAACAACGTCGAGGTGGGATCCCAGGAGGGGACCCATCAGGAGGAGGCTCCAGAGGTGCCGCAAGGCAGCCTCCCGGACTTTGCGCCGGACTCCGTGCCGGAACCTGTAGTGGTTCCAAAATCCTGCAGGCGGCCCCTTCATAAGAAGGGCAAGACCGTGACACCGGCAGCCTCCGTCCAACCAGAGGCGCCGGACAACATGTTGGAGGCGCTCAACGGCGCCTCCATCGAGGAAGAACACCGCACTATTATGAGTGCGGTGATTCAGAAGGTTCAGCTCGCCAAGAGCGGGCTGACCGAAGCTTGCAGCAGCCTTCTAACAGGCTTTGAGGTAATAAGTTTTAAAATATGTAGTGTAATACAGCATAGACAGTAGCCCCTGATGCTCGGTTCGGTGTTCGGAAGGAAAAGCCGGACTGAGGATCTAAAAAGATATACGCAGGAGTTTGAAAAATTATGTCAATATGGGTTTGCAGGCTACGCTACTGACCTCTGCCGCATTGACTGCGGAGGTCGGTGCTTTGAAGCAGGACCTCGAGCGGACCGAGAACGAGCTCGGTCTTGCCAAGAAGCAGCTCGAGGACAAAGAAGGTGAGGAACACCGTTTTAAATTTGTACCTTACAGAAAATGATTTTGGTTACGATAGAAATAACAAGGATAACGTGGGTACTGCAGGGGCCATTAATGAGGTGGCGACCCTGAAGGAGGCCGTGTCCGCGGCCGAACGCAATGCTGCCGCGGAACGAGCGGAGCGAGAGAAACAGGAGGCGCGGGTGGCGGAAGTGCGGCAAGAGCTCCAGGCTCTCATGGAAAAGCATGAGAGTTTGGAGCGCGACTCGAAGACTCGAGAGTCCGAGCTTGCCTCGGCTCTTGAAAGTGCCAAAGCCGCTAAGGCCGAGGCCCATAAGGCCCTCCAGGAGATTGAGGCGGTGAAGAAAATAGCGGCGGTAAGGCATTTTTCAAAGCAAGCATGTGAATGTGAATTACCTGTTTGCAGATCTGCCTCGCAGCGTGTCCGATGCCGCCGCATTCTGCCGGGCTGAGGAGGGGAGCTCGACGGAGAAGGTCTTCTGGTCTTAGTATGCTGAGGCCGGACATCCGGTGCCCCTTAGCGACCAGCTGAAGCAGCTAGTCGAGCTCCACAAGGTAGCCGAGCAGGCCATGAAGGGCCTCATAGTCCGGCTGTGGCCGGAAGAGGCCATGCCTGGGAGCTACTTCGGCCTCGTGCGGCGGCTGGTGGATGCGTGCCCCTGGGTGGAAGTCATCAAGCGCTCCGCCTGCATTGAAGGTGCTCGTCGGGCCCTTGCCCGCGCAAAGGTGCACTGGGGCAGGCTGGATGCTGAGAGGCTTATCACGGACGCGCCGCCGGCGGGCAAGGAGTATCGTACGCCCGAAATGTACTATAAGAGTGTCCTGAAGGGTGCCCGCAAGATTGAGGATGAATGCCCCAAAGATGTAATTTTTGAGTAGACTCGCAATGTGTTATCCTGTGCGCTGAAAACTTTATTCATATGCGCTAAGCAACGCTTATTAATTTAAAATATTACCTTCTGTGCGGCCGTTTATCAAATCTGAGAGATGGCAAGTCGTCGGCTTCAGCCCCCATGCCACGAGTGCTGGGGTGTTCGGGATAAACTTGAGCGCTCTTGTTCCATTTTTGGGTCCATCTAGGGAGGCGCTCAACACAACGAACAAGGCAATCGGACTTATAATGCTTGAACACTCTCACTTAGCCATATAATTCTATAATTTTAAATTTCGGCGAAGCCCCTAGTGTTCGGAAGACCGAATTCGGGGCGCTATCCATGCCTGGCCCAGACACAGCCGGTTCCTCGCTCTAAGCGGCATAAGTCTTTAGGGACTCGAAAAGACCTCTCGAACAGCGACCAGCTCTCACCTTATCATGACGGTCAGTTTTAGCTTTCTCGACTGAGGCGCTCGCCCAGCTCAACCGGGGCGCAATCGCAGTGGTTCTCCCAGTGCTACCTTAGCCGATAGAACGGAACGTAAGGTACGAAAACATGGGAGCCGGGCAAACCCAACTATTGACCCAAGACATGATTCGGAGCCGATGCATATAATGTTATAAGTTTGGGGTGCCGCACTTGTGAAAGTTTTCGGACTTATCACACCGTAATGTGGGGAACATAAGCCCCTGGTGTATTCGGCCGTACCAAAGTGTACGGATGCAAGATGTCATAAATGAACATATATGTAAAAAAAAGGTGCAATTATGGGCAAAAAGCGCTGCATTGTTTATTCAAGGAATGCTGCTATGAGTGCAGAATGATACAAATAGTGCGGTAAGCAAGGGATTGGACTATTTAGACATATCCCCCTCCAGGGGTAGGCTGCGGACTGGTGTATTTAACAAATTTAATGCTCGTAATGGAGGCCACCTGAATGTTCGTCGTAGCCTTTGTCCTTCCCTGGCTGTTGCATTGTGAGTTCGGCAGGTTTACCGCCGGACGGGTTCTTTGGTGAACGGAGTCCTGTGGATAAATAGAAAAAGGAAAAAAGGGAAAAAATTAAAAGAGCGACACACTTGGGAGCCCCTGGTGTGGTTGAGCCACACTCTGGTCCTGTCGTGGTCGTGCCCCTCCCCTTGTGCCCATGGTATCTCCAGAGCGTAATGATGTACGCGAAGGGCTAGTCTTGCAATCATGCAAGGGCGGGGGTTGGGGCTGCATTGCTACACGTGCTCGGAACATGCCAGGTGGTCCTGATGTATGTTACTCCGGGCGCGTTTGGCCATGTCCGGTCGTTTAACGTCCGGACTCGAGAATTGCCTTGAGAGGCTGCTCTGTACTTCTGCCGCGAGAGCTGCTGTGTGTTCCTCCGTTCGAAGGGAGCGTTCAGTGTTTCCGTTGACCGTGATGACTGCACGAGGGCCTGGCATCTTGAGCTTGAGGTATGCGTAATGCGGCACCGCGTTGAACTTTGCAAATGCGGTTCGTCCGAGCAGAGCATGATAGCCACTGCGGAACGGGACTATGTCGAAGGTTAACTCCTCCTTTCGGAAATTATCCGGGGATCCGAAGACCACTTCTAGTGTAACAGAGCCTGTACAATTGGCCTCAACACCTGGTATGACGCCATTGAAGGTCGTCTTTGTAGGTTTAATCCTTGAGGAGTCTATTGTTGGAAATATGCCCTAGAGGCAATAATAAAAGTATTATTATATTTCCTTGTTCATGATAATTGTCTTTTATTCATGCTATAACTGTATTATCCGGAAATCGTAATACACGTGTGAATACATAGACCACAATATGTCCGTAGTGAGCCTCTAGTTGACTAGCTCGTTGTGATCAACAGATAGTCATGGTTTCCTGGCTATGGACATTGGATGTCGTTGATAACGGGATCACATCATTAGGAGAATGATGTGATGGACAAGACCCAATCCTAAGCCTAGCACTAAGATCGTGTAGTTCGTTTGCTAGAGCTTTTCCAATGTCAAGTATCTCTTCCTTAGACCATGAGATTGTGCAACTCCCGGATACCGTAGGAATGCTTTGGGTGTACCAAACGTCACAACGTAACTGGGTGGCTATAAAGGTGCATTACAGGTATCTCCGAAAGTATCTGTTGGGTTGGCACGAATCGAGACTGGGATTTGTCACTCCGTGTAAGCGGAGAGGTATCTCTGGGCCCACTCGGTAGGACATCATCATATGCGCAATGTGACCAAGGAGTTGATCACGGGATGATGTGTTACGGAACGTGTAAAGAGACTTGCCGGTAACGAGATTGAACAAGGTATAAGGATACCGACGATCGAATCTCGGGCAAGTACAATACCGCTAGACAAAGGGAATTGTATACGGGATTGATTAAGTCCTTGACATCGTGGTTCATCCGATGAGATCATCGTGGAACATGTGGGAGCCAACATGGGTATCCAGATCCCGCTGTTGGTTATTGACCGGAGAACGTCTCGGTCATGTCTACATGTCTCCCGAACCCGTAGGGTCTACACACTTAAGGTTCGATGACGCTAGGGTTATAAAGGAAGTTTGTATGTGGTTACTGAATGTTGTTCGGAGTCCCGGATGAGATCCCGGACGTCACGAGGAGTTCCGGAATGGTCCGGAGGTAAAGATTTATATATGGGAAGTCCTATTTTGGCCACCGGAAAATGTTCGGGATTTTTCGGTATTGTACCGGGAAGGTTCTAGAAGGTTGCGGAGTGGGGCCCACCTGCATGGGGGGACCCACATGAACGTGGGTAGTGGGGGCAAGGCCCCACACCCCCGGTCAAGGCGCACCAAGATCCCCCCTTAGAAGGAATAAGATCATATCCCAAAGGGATAAGATCAAGATCCCTAAAAAGGGGGGATAGCAATCGGTGGGGAAGGAAATGATGGGATTTCTTTCCTCCCACCTTTGCCAACGCCCCAATGGACTTGGAGGGCAAGAAACCAGCCCCCTCCACCCCTATATATAGTGGGGAGGCGCATGGGAGCTTCACCCTTGCCCCTGGCGCAGCCCTCCCTCTCCCAAGTGCTCCTCCTCTCTCGCGGTGCTTGGCGAAGCCCTGCAGGATTGCCACGCTCCTCCACCACCACCACGCCGTTGTGCTGCTGCTGGATGGAGTCTTCCTCAACCTCTCCCTCTCTCCTTGCTGGATCAAGGCGTGGGAGACGTCACCGGGCTGTACGTGTGTTGAACGCGGAGGTGCCGTGCGTTCGGCACTTGATCATCGGTGATTTGAATCACTACGAGTACGACTCCATCAACCCCGCTCACTTGAACGCTTCTGCTTAGTGATCTACAAGGGTATGTAGATGCACTCTCCTTTATACTCGTTGCTGGTCTCTCCATAGATAGATCTTGGAGATACGTAGGAAATTTTGTGAATTTCTGCTACGTTCCCCAACAGTGGCATCATGAGCTAGGTCTATTGCGTAGATTCTTTGCACGAGTAGAACACAAAGTAGTTGTGGGCGTTGATTTTGTTCAATATGCTTACCGTTACTAGTCCAATCTTGTTTCGACGGTATTGTGGGATGAAGCGGCCCGGACCGACCTTACACGTACTCTTACGTGAGACAGGTTCCACCGATTGACATGCACTTGGTGCATAAGGTGGCTAGCGGGTGCCAGTCTCTCCCATTTTAGTCGGAATGGATTCGATGAAAAGGGTCCTTATGAAGGGTAAATAGCAATTGGCATATCACGTTGTGGTTTTGCGTAGGTAAGAAACGTTCTTGCTAGAAACCCATAGCAGCCACGTAAAAATGCAACAACAATTAGAGGACGTCTAACTTGTTTTTGCAGGGTATGATTTGTGATGTGATATGGCCAACAAGAATGTGATGAATGATATGTGTTGTATGAGATTGATCATGTTCTTGTAATAGGATTCACGACTTGCATGTCGATGAGTATGACAACCGGCTGGAGCCATAGGAGTTGTCTTAATTTATTGTATGACCTGCGTGTCATTGAACAACGCCATGTAATTACTTTACTTTATTGCTAACCGGTAGCCATAGTAGTAGAAGTAATAAGTTGGCGAGACGACTTCATGGAGACACGATGATGGAGATCATGATGATGGAGATCATGGTGTCATGCCGGTGACGATGATGATCATGGAGCCCCGAAGATGGAGATCAAAAGGAGCAAAATGATATTGGCCATATCATGTCACTATTTGATTGCATGTGATGTTTATCATGTTTATGCATCTTGTTTACTTAGGACGACGGTAGTAAATAAGATGATCCCTTACAACAATTTCAATAAGTGTTCTCCCCTAACTGTGCACCGTTGCTACAGTTCGTCGCTTCTAAGCACCACGTGATGATCGGGTGTGATGGATTCATACGTTCACATACAACGGGTGTAAGACAGATTTACACAGCAATACACTTAGGGTTAACTTGACGAGCCTAGCATGTACAGACATGGCCTCGGAACATGGAGACCGAAAGGTCGAGCATGAGTCGTATAGTAGATACGATCAACATGAAAATGTTCACCGATGATGACTAGTCCGTCTCACGTGATGATCGGACACGGGCTAGTTTGACTCGGATCATGTGATCACTTAGATGACCAGAGGGATGTCTATCTGAGTGGGAGTTCATAAGATGAACTTAATTATCCTGAACATAGTCAAAAAGACCTTTTGCAAATTATGTCATAGCTCACACTATAGTTCTACTGTTTAGATATGTTCCTAGAGAAAATATAGTTGAAAGTTGATAGTAGCTATTATGCGGACAGTAGAAAGCTTATGTCCTTAATGCACCACTCAGTGTGCTGAACCCCAAACGTCGTTTGTGGATGTTACGAACATCAGACATACACGTTTTGATAACTACGTGATAGTTCAGTGAAACGGTTTAGAGTTGAGGCACCAAAGACGTTTTTCGAAAAGTCGCGGAACATATGAGATGTTTTGAGGGCTGAAATTGAGATTTCAGGCTCGTGCCCACGTCAAGAGGTATAAGACCTCCGATGATTTTCTTAACCTGCAAACTAATGGAGAAAAGCTCAATTGTTGTGCTTGTGCTCAGATTGTCTGAGTACAACAATCACTTGAATCGAGTGGGAGTTGATCTTCCAGATGAGATAGTGATGTTTCTCCAAAAGTCATTGCCACCAAGCTGCTAGAGCTTTGTGATGAACTATAACATATCAGGGATAGATATGATGATCCTTGAGGTATTCACGATGTTTGACACCGCGAAAGTAGAAATCAAGAAGGAGCATCAATTGTTGATGAAACCACTAGTTTCAAGAAGGGCAAGGGCAAGAAAGGATACTTCATGAAACGGCAAATCAGTTGCTGCTCTAGTGAAGAAACCCAAGGTTGAACCCAAACCCGAGACTAAGTGCTTCTGTAATAAGGGGGACAACCACTGGAGCAGAATTACCCTAGATACTTGGTAGATGAGAAGGCTGGCAAAGTCGATAGAAGTATTGGATATACATTATGTTAATGTGTACTTTACTAGTACTCCTAGTAGCACCAGGGTATAAGATACTGGTTCGGTTGCTAAGTGTTAGTAACTCGAAATAATAGCTACGGAAAAAAAACGGAGACTAGCTAAAGGTGAGCTAACGATATATTTTGGAATTGTTTCCAAGTTTGATGTGATCAAACATCGCACGCTCCCTCTACCATCAAGATTAGTATTAAACCTGAATGGTTTATTGAATCTCGATCGTAGTGATACACATTTTCATGCCAAAAGATATAAGATAGTAATGATAGTACCACTTACTTGTGGCACTGCCATGTAAGTCATATTGGTGTAAAACGCATGAAGAAGCTCCATGTTGATGGATCTTTGGGCTCACTCATTTTTGAAAAGTTTGAGACATGCGAACCATGTCTATTGGTGTATATGCATGAAGAAACTCCATGCAAATGGACCGTTGGAACTCACTTGATTTTGAATCACTTGAGACATGCAAATCATACCACATGGGCAAGATGACTGAAAAGCCTCGATTTCAGTAAAATGGAACAAGATAGCAACTTGTTGGAAGCAACACATTTTTAATGTGTGCAGTCCAGTGAGTGCTGAGGCATGCAGTGAATATCATTATGTTCTTACTTCACTGATGATTTGAGTAGATACTGAGTATATTTACTTGATGAAACACAAGTCTGAATTATTGAATGGCTCAAGTAATTTCAGAGTGAAGATCATCGTGACAAGATGATAAAATGTCTATGATATGATCATAGAGATCAGTATCTGAGTTACGAGATTTGGCACGCAACAAAGACATTGTGGAAATTGTTTCACAATTAATACCGCCTGGAACACCATAGTGTGATGGTGTGTCCGAACATCATAGTTGCACCCTATTGGATATGGTGCGTACCATGATGTCTCTTATCGAATTACCACTATCGTTCATGGGTTAGGCATTAGAGACAACCACATTCACTTTAAATAGGGCACCACGTAATTCCGTTGAGATGACACCGTATGAACTATGGTTTAGAGAAACCTAAGTTGTCGTTTCTTAAAAGTTTGGGGCTGCGACGCTTATGTGAAAAAGTTTCAGGTTGATAAGCTCGAACCCAAAGCGGATAAAATGCATCTTCATAGGACACCCAAAACAGTTGGGTATACCTCCTAATTCAGATCCGAAAGCAATAAGGATTGTTTCTTGAATCGGGTCCTTTCTCGAGGAAAAGTTTGTCTCGAAAAGTTGAGTGGGAGGATGGTGGAGACTTGATATGGTTATTGAACCGTCACTTCAACTAGTGTGTAGCAGGGCACAGGAAGTTGTTCCTGTGGCACCTACACCAATTGAAGTAGAAGTTTATGATATTGATCATGAAACTTCGGATCAAGTCACTACCAAACCTCGTGGGATGACAAGGATGCGTACTACTTCAGAGTGGTACGTAATCCTATCTTGGAAGTCATGTTGCTAGACAACAATGAACCTACAAGCTATGGAGAAGCGATGGTGGGCCCATATTCCGACAAATGGCTAGAAGCCATGAAATCCGAGATAGGATCCATGTATCATAACAAAGCATGGACTTTGGTGGACTTGCCCAATGATCGGCAAGCCATTGAGATAAATGGATCTTTAAGAAGAAGACGGACGTGGATGGTAATGTCACCATCTATGAAGCTCGACTTGTGGCGAAGAGTTTTTCACAAGTTCAAGGAGTTGACTGCGATGAGATTTTCTCATCCGTAGCGATGCTTAAGTCCGTCGGATTCATGTTAGCATTAGCTGCATTTATGAAATCTGGCAGATGGATGACAAAACGAGTTTCCTTACCAGTCTTCGTATGGAAAGGTTGTATGTGATACAAATCAGAAAGTTTTTGTCGATCCTAAGGATGCTAAAAGGTATGCTAGCTCCAGCGATCCTTCCATGGACTGGAGTAAGCATCTCGGAGTTGGAATGTGCGCTTTGATAAGATGATCAAAGATTTTGGGTTTATACAAAGTTTATGAGAAACTTGTATTTCCAAAGAAGTGAGTGGGAGCACTATAGAATTTCTGATGAGTATATGTTGTTGACATATTGATGATCAGAAATGATGTAGAATTTCTAGAAAGCATATAGGGTTATTTGAAAACTGTTTTTCAATGGAAAACCTGGATTAGGCTACTTGAACAATAAGCATCAAGATCTATAAGATAGATCAAAATGCTTAATAGTACTTTCAAATGAGCACGTACCTTGACATGATCTTGAAGGTGTTCAAGATGGATCAGTCAAAGAAGGAATTCTTGCCTGAGATGTAAGGTATGAAGTTAAGACTTAAAATCTCGACCACGGCAGAATAGAGAGAAAGGACGAAGGTCGTCCCCTATGCTTTTATCATAGGCTCTCTACAGTATGCTATGCTGTGTACCGCACCTGTAGTGTGCCTTGCCATGAGTCAGTCAAGGGGTACAAGAGTGTTCCAAGAATGGATCACAGGACAGCGGTCAAAGTTATCCTTAGTAACTAGTGGACTAAGGAATTTTCTCGATTATGGAGGTGATAAAGAGTTCGACGTAAAGAGTTATGTCGATGCAAGCTTAACACCTATCCGGATAGCTCTGAGTAGAAATACCGGATACGTATAATGGAGCAACTTTTAGTATAGCTCCAAGTAGAACAGTTATTTGGAATAGCTCCAAATAGAGCGTGGTAGCTACATCTAGGAGATGACATAGAGATTTGTAAAGCACACACGGATCTAAAAGGTTCAGACCCGTTGACTATAACCTCTCTCACAAGCATAACATGATCAAACCCAGAACTCATCGGGTGTTAATCACATGGTAAATGTGAACTAGATTATTGACTCTAGTAAACTCTTTGGGTGTAAGTCACATGGGGATGTGATGTTGAGTGTTAATCACATATCGATGTAAACTAGATTATTGACTCTAGTGCAAGTGGGAGACTGTTGGAAATATGCCCTAGAGGCAATAATAAAAGTATTATTATATTTCCTTGTTCATGATAATTGTCTTTTATTCATGCTATAACTGTATTATCCGGAAATCGTAATACACGTGTGAATACATAGACCACAATATGTCCCTAGTGAGCCTCTAGTTGACTAGCTCGTTGTGATCAATAGATAGTCATGGTTTCCTGGCTATGGACATTGGATGTCGTTGATAATGGGATCACATCATTAGGAGAATGATGTGATGGACAAGACCCAATCCTAAGCCTAGCACTAAGATCGTGTAGTTCGTTTGCTAGAGCTTTTCCAATGTCAAGTATCTCTTCCTTAGACCATGAGATTGTGCAACTCCCGGATACCGTAGGAATGCTTTGGGTGTACCAAACATCACAACGTAACTGGGTGGCTATAAAGGTGCATTACAGGTATCTCCGAAAGTATCTGTTGGGTTGGAACGAATCGAGACTGGGATTTGTCACTCCGTGTAAGCGGAGAGGTATCTCTGGGCCCACTCGGTAGGACATCATCATATGCGCAATGTGACCAAGGAGTTTATCACGGGATGATGTGTTACGGAACGAGTAAAGAGACTTCCCGGTAACGAGATTGAACAAGGTATAAGGATACCGACGATCGAATCTCGGGCAAGTACAATACCGCTAGACAAAGGGAATTGTATACGGGATTGATTAAGTCCTTGACATCGTGGTTCATCCGATGAGATCATCGTGGAACATGTGGGAGCCAACATGGGTATCCAGATACCGCTGTTGGTTATTGACCGGAGAACGTCTCGGTCATGTCTACATGTCTCCCGAACCCGTAGGGTCTACACACTTAAGGTTCGATGACGCTAGGGTTATAAAGGAAGTTTGTATGTGGTTAGCGAATGTTGTTCGGAGTCCCGGATGAGATCCCGGACGTCACGAGGAGTTCCGGAATGGTCCGGAGGTAAAGATTTATATATGGGAAGTCCTATTTTGGCCACCGGAAAATGTTCGGGATTTTTCGGTATTGTACCGGGAAGGTTCTAGAAGGTTCCGGAGTGGGGCCCACCTGCATGGGGGGACCCACATGAACGTGGGTAGTGGGGGCAAGGCCCCACACCCCTGGTCAAGGCGCACCAAGATCCCCCCTTAGAAGGAATAAGATCATATCCCAAAGGGATAAGATCAAGATCCCTAAAAAGGGGGGATAGCAATCGGTGGGGAAGGAAATGATGGGATTTCTTTCCTCCCACCTTTGCCAACGCCCCAATGGACTTGGAGGGCAAGAAACCAGCCCCCTCCACCCCTATATATAGTGGGGAGGCGCATGGGAGATTCACCCTTGCCCCTGGCGCAGCCCTCCCTCTCCCAAGTGCTCCTCCTCTCTCGCGGTGCTTGGCGAAGCCCTGCAGGATTGCCACGCTCCTCCACCACCACCACGCCGTTGTGCTGCTGCTGGATGGAGTCTTCCTCAACCTCTCCCTCTCTCCTTGCTGGATCAAGGCGTGGGAGACGTCACTGGGCTGTACGTGTGTTGAACGCGGAGGTGTCGTGCGTTCGGCACTTGATCATCGGTGATTTGAATCACTACGAGTACGACTCCATCAACCCCGCTCACTTGAACGCTTCCGCTTAGCGATCTACAAGGGTATGTAGATGCACTCTCCTTTCTACTCGTTGCTGGTCTCTCCATAGATAGATCTTGGAGATACGTAGGAAATTTTTTGAATTTCTGCTACGTTCCCCAACATCTATGCCCATCTTGCGCACTGTATCTTGATAAAGCAGGTTCAGGCTGCTGCTGCCATCCATCAGGACTCTAGTGAGGTGAAATCCATCGATGATTGGGTCTAAAACCAATGCGGCGAATCCGCCATGGCGGATACTAGTGGGGTGGTCCTTTCGATCGAAAGTGATCGGGCAAGAGGACGATGGATTGAACTTCGGGGCGACTGGCTCCATCACATAGACGTCCCTATGTGCACGCTTCCGCTCCCTCTTGGGTATGTGGGTTGCGTATATCATGTTTACCGTCCGCACTTGTGGGGGGAAACCCTTCTGTCCTCTACTGTTCGGCCGTCGGGTCTCCTCCTCGTCATCGCTGTGCAGCCCCTTGTCACTGTTTTCGGCAATTAACTTGCCTTCCTGCTTGAATACCCAACAATCCCTGTTGGTGTGGTTAGCTGGCTTTTCGGTGGTGCCATGTATCTGGCAAGAGCGGTCGAGTATTCGGTCCAAATTGGACGGACCCGGAGTGGTTCTTTTTAATGGCTTCTTCCGCTAACCAGGTTTAGAGCCTCTGAATCCGGCGTTGACTACTGTATCCTCAGTGTTATCGCTATTAATGCGGCATTTGTTTTTGTTGCGACGCGACCTGCCATTGCGGTCCTTGCTGTTCGAACTGCCGGAATTTTTGCTGAGGTTGTTACTGCGAGCTAGCCAGTTGTCCTCTCCCGCACAGAAGCGGGTCATGAGTGATGTGAGGGCTGCCATGGATTTCGACTTTTCCTATCCTAGGTGTCGGGCCAGCCACTCGTCGCGGATGTTCTGTTTGAAGGCTGCGAGGGCCTCTGCATCCGGACAATCGACAATTTGATTTTTCTTTGTGAGGAACCATGTCCAGAATTGTCTGGCCGATTCGTCTGGCTGCTGAATTATGTGGCTTAGGTCATCGGCGTCTGGTGGTCGCACATATGTGCCCTGGAAGTTGTCAAGGAATGCGGCTTCTAGGTCCTCCCAACACCCAATTGATTCTGCTGGCAAGCTGTTAAGTCAATGCCGAGCTGGTCCTTTAAGCTTGAGTTGGAGATATTTGATGGCATGGAGATCGTCACCACGGGCCATATGGATGTGAAGGAGATAATCTTCGATCCAAACCGCGAGGTCTGTTGTGCCATCGTAGGATTCGATGTTTACGGGTTTGAACCCTTCAGGGATTTGATGATCCATTACTTCATCTGTGAAGCAGAGTGGGTGTGCGGCGCCTCTATACTGGGCAATATCATGACGTAGTTCAAGAGAGCTTTGTCTGTTGTGTTCGGCCCGGCCGGGGTTCCGGCGCGACGGTAGTTGTCGTAGATTGTGGGGCGCCCACGTGATCCGTAGATAGATCTTGATTGTTTTTATTTGTCCTCCAATATGTCTTGCAAGTCCGGTGCATTCCCTCGTGGCATCGTACTTTTCGAGCGATGCCGGGGTACGGTCCTGATGGAGGGCCTGGATGCCTCTCTGTCGTGGCCACGGGGTGGTCGGTCTGCCGTATTGTGCACTGGTGATGAAGGTTTGTATGCTTCCTCCTCTAGTCGGGGGAGCAGCTTGCGTTTTGGGTAGCTTTTGGAGGGGCGTTCGAGTTCATACTCTTCGGCCGCGAGGACTTCGGTCCATCTGTCAGCCAGCAGGTCTTGATCAGCTTGAAGCTGTTGCTGCTTTTTCTTTAGGCTATTTGCCGTGGCGATAAGCGTGCGTTTAAAACGCTCTTGTTCAACGGGATCCTCAGGCACGACGAATTCGTCATCGTTGAGGCTTGCCTCGTCTCTGAAGGCAGGTATGTAATTGTCATCCTCTATCTCCTCATCTGCCGCTCTCTCTTGAGGGCTGGTTTCTCCGTCCTCCGGTGCTAAATCTTGCTGGAGGGGGTTGTCTTCGGCACTCTCTGGGGTGTTATTGTCTCCGGTGCCGGAATCTCCATTCTTGCTGTGGCGGGATTTAGAGCGGCGCCGCTGACGTCGGTGCTTGGGCTGTTTCTTCGCCGTCCCCATCCTTTGGGGTGTCCACCATGTATATGTCGTATGACGAGGTGGTCTTCCAGTGCCCCGTAGGCGCTGGTTCTTGATCGTCTCCGGCATCATCGTCCATACCGTCTATGTCCTCGGAGTCGTAGTCTAGCATGTCGATTAGATCGTCGACAGTGGCTATAAAGTGGGTGGTGGGTGGGTTTTGAATTTCTTCGTCATTCGCATCCCAACCATCCTGACCGCAGTCCGGCCAGGGCTCTCCTAATAACGAGAGATACTTTAACGAGTTCAGGATGTCGCCGAAGGGCGAGTGCTGAAAGATGTCCGCAGTGGTGAACTCCATGACCGGCGCCCAATCGGATTCGATCGGCAGGGGCGCAGGAGGTTCGGGGTCCGGCAAGGAGTCCGGTACCTTGGAGTCACGAGCTTTGTAAAGGACAAGGTCGGTATTCGGCTCCATCGCCGTGGAAGTTGCAGCTCCCGAGGCGGTGTCCAGCCACCTGTCCTTGATCTGCGCGGTCGGCTCTGAACTATGGGTCAAAGCGGACTCGTGTGCGGCCTCCAAGGTACTGTCCGGTGGCAGAACTAAGTCATGCCCATTGTGACAGTGCGGCACGCTCGGCTGTGGCTCGAATCCATCGAAGATCAAGTCTCCGCGGACGTCAGCCGTGAAGTTTAGGCTTCCAAATCTGACCTGATGGCCAGGGGCGTAGCTTTCGATCTGCTCCAGATGGCCAAGTGAATTGGCCCGCAGTGCAAAGCCACCGAACACGAAGATCTGTCCGGGGAGAAAAGTCTCACCCTGGACGGCATTGTTATTGATTGAAGAAGCCATCAATCCTATCGGTGACGACACAGAGGAACTCTCAATGAAAGCACCAATGTCGGTGTCAAAACCGGCGGATCTCGGGTAGGGGGTCCCGAACTGTGCGTCTAGGCGGATGGTACAAGAGACAAGGGACACGATGTTTTTACCCAGGTTCGGGCCCTCTCGATGGAGGTAAAACCCTACTCCTGCTTGATTGATATAGATGATATGGGTAGTACAAGAGTGGATCTACCACGAGATCAAGGAGGCTAAACCCTAGAAGCTAGCCTATGGTATGATTGTTGTAATGGTTGCATGTCCTACGGACTAAAACCCTCCGGTTTATATAGACACCGGAGAGGGCTAGGGTTACACAGAGTCGGTTACAATGGTAGCAGATCTACATATCCGTATCGCCAAGCTTGCCTTCCACGCCAAGGAAAGTCCCATCCGGACACGGGACGAAGTCTTCAATCTTGTATCTTCATAGTCTTGGAGTCCGGCCGATGATGATAGTCCGGCTATCCGGACACCCCCTAGTCCAGGACTCCCTCACTCCCACTGGGTGTCTTCCTCAGGAAACTGGAAGACTAAGGGCAGACCATCGTGATGTGGCATGGCATATGTTTAGTTCAGGCTGGTTGGAGGTAGACGACATGAGAATCCAAGAGGAAGAGATAAGATTGTAGCGATACCGGGTAGTGCGGGGTTGATTTTAAACTGCGGCGCCGTCAACATTAAAAGTGGGAGCAGTTGGGACGAAGGTGGGTGGCGGAGCCTGGTCAAAGGGCTCACCCCTCGGTGAGCCTGCACAGCGGTCTGCTCGCATGCCTCCCTGTCAGCCGGCGCACCGGTCTGCTCGCACGCCTCCCGTGTACTCACACGCTTGCTCGGACGACACCTGCCGATGAGAAGCAGGACTCATGGCGGCACGTAAATGCCCACGGTTTCAATAGTGAAAGCGTTCGCCTTAACGTGACAGGTCTTTGTTCCAAAATACCTTGGCTCTTCATCTGTGCAACTTGTCATAAGTAGCTTGTCTCAAATTGATGAAAACAATTATGAAGTAATATATGTGCCATATCACGTGACCATGCTCAGTTTCAAGAATTTATGGTCACTTTTGGATTTTCTAAAATTTAAGATCCAGGATTCGAAACAATATCATAACATGCATCATGCAATAAATTTTCAAGCCATACATCTGTCCTGTTGTATTTCTTCAGAAAAGATTTGGTCAAACATGTTTCTTAGTTAGACTTCACACAAGTTGTATATGCAAACTAAAAGGATAATCCCTCTGTACCAGTGCATTGCCTGATATATTAACTCAAGTACTAGGCACGAACAAATGGGCTCAATTCGATGCTCATCCTGGTGTAGTAGTAGTAGTAGTAGTAGTACTAGGCAATGCAGTTGACAGGTGACCTTGGCGAGCGGCGACCGAGGGAATTGAACTGTGCTCGGCACGGTAGGTAACATTGTCTAGTTACTAAAGCATCCCTCCGTTGTTCATCGGTAGTCATTATGGATCGGGGACATGAGGGGAATTCCCTAGGGCTAGAATTCTGGCCGCCAGACATTTCGACTCGAAATGCGGAGGCTCGACTGGTTGGGGTTGCCTAATGTGCATACCTGGCACGCCACCAGAAGGACACGAGCCCAGTTTTTTTTTCTTTTTTTCTTTTTTAGGATCAACACGAACCAAGGTCTGGTTGGTACGCCATTTGGTCCTACCATTTGAGAATACGAAAAGAACCTTTTAAATTGCCAAACAAATCTATGTGTATTACAATGTCCATATTTTCCTTGCAAATACTAATCTCAATGTGGTAATTGATTTATAACGAGTTGTTTAATTAGAGTGAGTTTGTGATATAGTGATCTCAACGTGGATTTCACATTTCAAGGTGTCCCTAGTAAGTTTTTCAATGCAAATTCAAATTTAAAAGATGAATAGTATGGAGGTGAGAAAAATTGTATGTATCAAGCATATGACCACACACACACACACAAAGACACACACACACACACGAACACAACAACAATCCAATAAGTATAGTGCATCTATTTTTCCAAACCATGCATGTACGACACAAATTCAAAAATACTCCTTCTGTTCCTAAATATTAGTCTTTTAGAGATTTCAACAAGTGACTACATATGGAGCAAAATGAGTCAATCTACACTCCAAAATATGTCTATATACATCTGTATGTGCCAGTCCATTTGAAATCTCTAAAAAGACTAATATTTAGGAACGAAGGGAGTAAAATGTAAGACATGCATGGTCCTGAATTCAATATGTTAAATGAACATGAAACTGAAACATGAATATTAATTCTAGTACTATAGTACATGCAAATGTTGTGTTTAGGCGGAGCTATGATTGTCGGGGGTCAACCCCTCGTCCTTAGATAAAATTGTGAAGGTCTGTTTAGGGTTGTTTAGATTATATTTGTCCCCACCCTCCCAACCACCGATTGGTTGTGCACCCCCAACCCTCCTCCCCGGGAGAATATCACGTGCCCCCATACCTTAGATATAGCAGCTCACATGATGTCTTAATATTTTATACGAAACCTTGATGAGTTTGAGAATTGCACACAATTTGTACAAAAACTACTCAGATGCCCTTGGATCCCATATCCAACGATCTCGAAGCTCGTATCACCGCAGCATCTAAGATGAAGGAGGACATCATATTCTCATGTATGTAAGAATATCATGTGTTAACACACCTTAGATGCTTTGGTGATACAAGCTCTTCGGAGCCATTGGATTTGTGACCCAACACCTCCTCGGTGGTTCGAATGGTTTTTTTTGCAGAAAAACCCCCAAAAGTTCAGCCACTGCTTACAAGCACAAAGAATGCTCAGATGCCATTCGATCTCACATCATACGACCCCGAAGCTCGTATCACCATAGCATCCAAGCTACGAGAGCGCCTGATGTTTTCTCGCATGGGAGAATATGAGGTGCTCCCGCATCATAGATTCAATGGTGATACGAGTTCACGGAGATCTAATAGCCCACAGTAGGAGGTTGGAATGTTTTTGCAATATATGGCTGAGAGAGTTTGGGAATTGCAAAGAAAGTACAAGTACTACGCATGTGCCATCTAATCACTGATCATACGACCTAGATGCTCATATCTCCGTAGAGGGTAATTAAGCTACGGGGAGCACCTAATATGAGCAATGGGGAGCCGTTGGATCCAAGATGCAGCGGCACACATGAGGCTTGAATGTTTTATTGGCCAAAAAACCTTTGGAGAGGTTGGAAATTGCACATAATTACAAAGACTACTCCCAAGCCATTGGATCTCACTTCCAACGGTGTAAAAACTCATATCACCATAGCATCTAACCTGCAGGGTGGATGTGATATTCTATGCCGCTGTCATTTTAGTTCGTAAACTTGCAAAATACATGTAACTCGTGCTGTTACTTGTCTAACTACGCAAAGTGTTTGTTCAAAAAAACCATCCTACAATGAAATATCAGAACAACACACGGGGGTCCCACTTGTCATTAATCAAATTTGGACCTAAAACTAACAAATCTGAAAGACGAGATTCGAACTAGCAACCTAGATTACAAAGCCTAAGTCGATAGCCTGAAACAACAACGTTTGTTGGCTTTGTCCCATAACTTGATTTTATACAGTATTACGTTGAGTAGAGTAGAGGGAGTGCCTTGTCAACACGTGCATGACCGTTTACTCGCTTACTGGTGGGTCCCAGGTCTAGGATCTCTCTCTTCTCTCCATCGTCTAACCTTTGCACGGGCACACACGAAGAGCGGCGCTAGCTTGCCGTGGTGTTATTCAACAAAAAAAAGCTTGGAAAATAGAAGAATCGCGTAGAACAAGAGACGTTGTGGCTGGTTGAGACAGAGCTATCCTCCGTGCCACGTTAGCATGATGAAGTTGTGTGGCTAGTGGGGTGTTTTCGACCGACTGGCTGGGCCCCAAGGTCGAACCATAGGTACTATGTCTGATACAGTATATTTTTACATGCACATTTTTCCTCCGTGCCGAGACGTCACGGTTTCTGGGTCCTCCCGGGTGCTGCACGCATATATTCTTCCTGACGTGGGACGCCCTACCGTGCGTTTTTTGGTTCCTCCTCGGTCGTAGCACCGAAGCAAGTAAATGAGTCATCAAATCACGAAAGACCACCTTTCCCGCCGAGTACATTAGTGAAGCACGGTGGCTAGCTAGTTGGGCTAGTTCGACTGATTAGCTAGGCCGCCGCCACATTTGTTTTTTCACCCCTTTTTTTATCTACTTGCCGGTAGGTAAATTTAAATATCCACCGTGACGTTGCTCTGGTGTTTGGGTGTGACAGGATTTTTAATTTTTTTATTGACAAGAGCAGGCGCGGCAGGATTTTTAATTTTTTGATTGATGGGAGCAGGCACGATAGCAATTAGTCACGATGACTCTGCCTGTAAACCCACTGCTCCCTGATGTGAGAAGTCGTCGACTGGTATTTTACCATGGTGAAAATCAAAAGATTCCCCGCTCCTTGGCTGGCTCCCTCCGCCTTCCCGTAGATTGCATTGTCTTTCAGCCATTTCGCCCCCTTTGCTTCCTCTCCCCATTGCTTCTACCTGGTGCCATTGCGGCGCAGCACATCACGGAGTCCGAGGTGAGGCGCCTGACATACGAGCTCCAGGCCAAGGATGCGGAGCTCAGGGCCAAGGACATGGACCTCCGTGAGCTCAAGGAGGAGAGGAGTGCCATGTTCCTCCGTTATGTGCGGTAGTTCATGGAGCTTCAAAAGCGGCAAGCGTCCACCACAAAGATGTTCGAGGCGTCGGCGGTGGTGCTGCAGAAAGCGGGAGATACGATAGGCCGTCAGGGGAGCCGGCTGGAGCGCGAGCGGGCCGATCGTGACGAGGTCCGAGATCGCCTCAGCCACTTGGTGAACCAAGTTGCCACGCATGTGTTGTGGCTGCGAGATGCCTACGGTCGTGCCTGTGCGACCATGCCGGCCGTTGGGCTAAACCCGTTCGACCACCCGGTCGACTTCAACGAGCTGCGGCTTCCGGACCTGGTCTCCTTCTTCACCTATCTCTCCGAGGAGTTGAGCTGTCTCCGCGTGATGGTGGGGGCGGAGCTGGACAAGGGGGGGTTGCGGGCTGCCGTCGCCATTGCCGGGCGACTCCTTTCAGGGCTCCATCACCGGAATCCATTCGTTCCATTTGACGTCGTCTTTGACGAGCTGGCTCCCGTCGCCGGGAGCGGGCTCTGCTGGCGGTTGCACCTTGCATCACCAATGTCATGCGCCTCGAGAAGTAGAGGGACTTCGGTGGTGTTTGGGCGCCCTCTACATGGGCATGTCCATGTCTTGGTGCAACATGATCGTTGGATCAAACTCAGACGGTGCAGATCAGTCACTGTAGCACAAAGCGTGTGGGTGTGTTTGGTTGCATTCTCATTTCAATATAGTGGCTTCCTCTTTGTGTATTTGTGTTAACCTACTAGTGTGGACTCATGCACCTATCATGCACTCTGCCAAACACCCAAAAGTGGGTCGAGAAGGGAACTTTTGCTCCCATCCCATGCACCCTTCATACACCCTGCCTAACACTATTCGTGCTTCATATGGTTCATGTTTCGTGGAGTACTGTAGCACCGTACTCTCCGTGCGCTATAGACCTAGTTCTGTTAACATTGATCTCACCATTCATTCTCGACCAGACAGTCGAAAAAGCGGTACTATGTTACTACATTACTATTCATATAGTTGACATGCGCACAACATCATTTGTTATTGTCATATCTTACTACACTAGCAGCAAGATTATGTAGTACTGACGTAAGAGTGTTGTGTATGTTCTAGTGGCTACTGTGTTTCGCACCCCTCCGTCGTAAGAGTGTAAACCCTTGTTGTAATCATTTTTTTCTTCAGAAAAATAGTGGACACATTCTACCGTGCGGATCCTCCTCCAGCCATGCACTAAATTACTCACTTTCGCCAACATGTGGGACAACCATCATCGGGGTCCACTAGCGATGCACTAAATTACTCCATAGTAGAGTGACGGTAGACTACCCCGATTGAAGCACCGCAGTAATGCCCAATGAGCCTTGAAATCACAAAAACCCCTCCCTTCCAGCAGTAAGTTGGACGGACGAAGCAACCATCATTTCGCTCTTCTCTCTCAGCTTCCTCTCTTGAAGAAAACCCGCACTCTCTTCACTTCTCCCTCATCTCCTTCCTCATTTCACTCTTCTCTCTTAGCTTGCTCTCTTGGATGGACGCTGGAGCACCGGCCGATGTGATGTCTATGGCTCTGGCCAAAACCGTCGAGGCTCATGGTACGAAGAAGCGCAAGCACCCCGCCGAGACTACCGCAGACAAGCTAAAAGCCATCGCCCTGTCCAAGCCCCCCTCTCCGGGATCCCTCATTAAGCAAGTCTAGCTAATATCTCTTCTTGACGATCTTTTTCTCGATCTTGATCGTGTTTTTCATCTAACAGGCAATACTAGTACTAGTAGTACAACTTTCTGGGTGATCTTGCATGTGATTTTTGTGTGCCAAATGACGGTTCTAAATTCCTCTTTTGACCAAAACATGCGAGAGGTTGACACTGATTTCTTATAGATTACTTTCAACTACACCCTCTGTCCCAAATTTCTTGTCTTAGATTTGTCTAGATACGGATGTATCTAATACAAAAATGTGGCTTGACACATCCGTATCTAGACAAATCTAAGACAAGAATTTTCGGACAGACGGAGTACTTTATGAACATTAATGCTACCTTTGAAGAGGGTATATTTGCCTCAGTAACTTGTGTTATGGATATTGCAAGTAATCCCTTTGCTCTCATGCCTTTGTAGACATTTTCTAGTGTCTTTGTTCACTCATTTATGTGCGTATATGTAGTCATATATGGAGTATAATATCGAAAATCATCTTATATTTCTGAATGGAGGTAGTAATAAAATATGGTTTCTGTTTGAATTAGAACAAGGCCCGCGGTGGAGATGAAGTTCCAAAGTCATGCCGTGTGAACTGGAAGACCTGAGGATGAGTTCTACTGCTAAACTATCCAGCTGCTGTGTCCTTGTCGCCACGTGTCCTGAACTAGTGTTTTCCTGTAGCATTGTTGTCAGGTGTGTTCTCGAGGCTATACTTGAAACAACAAATTCCTGGTTGTGCCTTCGATTACGAAGGGTGTGGTTCTTGTAAAGCTTCCCAACAAATCTGGTCCGGCCTGTCTTCATCATCATGTTTATGAGTGGAAAGACCACTCTGTTATGTTCTCCAAGGTTGACGAGATGGTGATGGTGCATGTAGACATCTCTCACGAAGTCCATGGCCTAGTCAGTTATGTGGGGTTCATCCCATAGGTTGGTGGCAAGAAATAGTCTGCGGAGTTTAATTAGTGCAACTTTGCTTGTCTGTAGTAAGTACTATTGTTCAGTACTTGATTTTTGTTTGTGAACCCTGTATTGTTTATTAGTACTGCAGCTTTTGGTGTGTGGTCAGTCCTGAGAACGATCGATATTAATGTTTGTCCACTCAATTCAGTCTGTATATTTTGAAGTATCCAGATCATCTTTTCTGTGAGGACAGTTTATCAATTATGGTTACACTCCAATAACTGTATGCATTGCAGGCTTTATCGCACCCACCAGGATTTCTAGTTCCATGGATGTTCGGTCCATACGATTTGTCACGACCTTTGGACTGTCCATCTTGTGGGAGTAGGCGGGGCCCCTTCATTCCAACCGTAGTTGGATGCTCAATCTTCTGTTTAGTACTTCAACATAGTGATTTCCTGGTAAGGATACACTCGTGTCACATCAAGTAAATCTTATTGATTTACCGTCTAAATCTTATTGATTTAATGTCATGTTTTCTTTCTTTTCCTGCAATTTTACGATGCAGGTTTTGCCATGTGACATTCATATAGAATAAACCGTTTAGTTTGCTCTATGATGGCTATTTTTGTAGGTTTCACTTCTTATGTCGTGTCAGTAGCGAAGGCACTATCCATCACTTATATTACTTGAAAAAATTGGATCAGTCTGTTGTTAGAGTCCAAGCTGAATCCCTATGATGAACTGCGGTTTGGTTTAACAAAAACGCCACAATTAGTCCTTCTCATGTTTAAAACAAATGAAAAAAAATTGGATCACGGTCACGGATCCTAGTCAAGTTAGAAAGCTGATCATAGCAGACCAGACACGATTGACGCTGTCTCGTACATCGGTACCACCTTCAGCAACGGATCGAGCACCGGCAGTTGCTCTAGCACTGACAGCGCCAACAACTCAGTCTGATCCAGCTGAGGATTGGGCACCGACCGCGTCAGTGGATCAGGCTGATCTACCAGAGGATCAGGCATCGACACCAGCACCTGCTCCGACACCGGCACTAGCTCTACAAGGAGCACCATCTCCGGCAGCGGCAGCAGTAGCGGCTTCGGCACCTGCACCAACACTTGCACTTGCATCTGCTCCGGCCCGTGCAGGGGCAACCAAATGAGCAGTTGCACCGGCAACAGACTAGGCTGCAGTTCACACTTCATACACCAAAGTCCTTACAAAAACCGACATGTCCACCTTCTTGGTAAGCATTGGCCGCCCAAGTGCTTCGTTCTCTTTTCTTTCCATGCTGTTTCACATGATTCACTGTGTTGATCTAACTGTTTCGGTATGTCTTCTTGTTTGCAAACAGAGAATTCCTAGAGCAACAAAGGAGTCGTTCAACAATCCGGGCGACCGCGGCTAAGTTTCTCTTACCATGCGGAGCCTTGGTGTGAATGAACCTGCTCAATATAGCATAAGTACAAAGGATGGTCGCATGATGATTGATGCTAAAGGATGCTCAAGGTTCAAATCTAAATCATATCTTGCGGTAGGGGATGGTGTCGAAATCGAACTTTCTCGGCAAAGAAAGCTGGTCCAAATCAACTTTGAAATTCTTCAGTAGCAGTACGCAACTGCCAAACTGATCTATCCTCTGAGAGATTTTAATGTAATAATCTGGCTTGGTGAAACAAGTGTCCTGTGTGTATAAGTAGTACGACAGTATTATTTATCACATGGTATATCGTTGATAGAATTGCAACTCTCATTGCTGGTTAGGAACTGTCGTTCGATTTCATTCCAATAGTTGTTGTGCTTTATTCAATTTTGTGTATTCGCCTTGCGACAGCATCTAAAACTAGCGCCGTACTGATCTCTTGCAATATGAAAAGCGCCGAGGTAGAACACACGGGCCCCCAAACATGCAGGTTGGGCCTGCAGCCCAAAGTCCAGTACCGTGAGCCTGTGTGAGTATTATATTCACAGCTGAACCCCCATAATGCACGTAACATCAAGATGCATTTGTATGAGTATTTTATCTTGTGAGAGAGAAGGATGAATGAGGGAAGGCCTTATTTGCAAATATGGAGAGGTGTGTGGGTACCTTTTTGCAAAATTGCCTTAGTTTCCTTCCTATCCGTCAGATATAAATCGGACGGCCTATATTGCAGGATGGCAGACACACCATCATCACCAACTCGTCTATACTGTGTTAAAAACAACTCTGTTTTTTATAATTATATATGTTATATATTTGCCCCTTGATTTTTCTTATGTATAAAGTTGTGATATAGATGATTTCTATATTTCTTCACAGAGGGAGTATCTCCGTGTCAAAAATATATTTATGTGTAACTAGTTATTCCTGTCTTTCTACTTCCTTTCGCTGATATGTGGTGCATCCGCCAACGGGGTCCACGTGCCATATGCACAAATTAGAGTGCACAACTGCACGGTAGACACACCCCGGTCGTAGCGCCGCAGTAATGCCCAATGGGCAGTCAAACCACAAACCCCCTCCCTTCCAACTTTAGCAGTAAGCTAGACGGACGAAGCGGCAATATTTCACTGGGCCTGAATGACTGAATCCCCTTCTCCCTCGTCTGCTTGTTCAGAAAAAACCCCTCTAAGCGATTGCATAGGGTTTTCTCATGGAGAACCAGGTACGAATTCTTCATCCATCCCCGATAAATTCAAGTCCCTTGGTCGCGGGTAATCCTAAGATGGCAGCCGCCGCCATTGATGCATTTTTCTTCCTACTAAATCTAGTGTGTTTCATTTTCAGTGCCCAAAGTGCGAGGACCCTACAGGTTTCTGCGCCCTCGGTGAGACACCACACTTGTTCCTTCTCATCCTAAGACAAGATTTTAAAACCCGCATAGTATGTTCCTAGAATCCACTTTTCTATCCGGGAGGGTGGGGTTTTTTTGAACATGCTGTCGACTAATTTGCAAATTTGGATTGCTATTTTTGGATAAAAGGTACTACTAGTATGATGGTCAACACTGACGTGAAGGAGGAAGTTCTTTCTAGATTTGGATAGGGAATACATTGTGTTCTCATATTATTTTTCCTGCAGTGCATTATTGGCTCTTCTAGAACACATGTACTCAAGATGATCGGCCTTGCCATAACTGAATACACCACTTTAATGGTCACAGTGAAGACAAGCCATGGATATAAGTTCCGAGTTAGGTTCATTAACCCGGAAGATCACTGCTTTTTTTATGGCCGAACTTGGATAAACTTTCTCAAGTGTTACGGACAAAAAGTTGGCGCACGAATGTTGATGGAAATAGTAGAACCTGGTCTCATCTTCACTGCAATCTTCCACCCCGACGTCGTTCCAATTGTTCATCCATGTTAGTTTTGTATCTGGTTCTTGCTTGTTGCCTCGATTACTTCTTAATCCACCTATTCTGTCTAACTAATCACAATTTAACTCTATAAGTAGCAATGAATCTCTCACGAAGATGCTACTTCTAACTAATATTTTCTTATAATTGGTGGCACGTGTAGATTTTTTCAGAGTTAAGCAGGCTGCTCATTTGTTATTTTGTAATAACTCGGCTGTTACTGATGGCACTGAAGTTGACTGGGACGACATCGACAAGTTCCTACACTATATTGATCGTCTTGAGGTCCTTGTGAGGCGTTTCTATGGTGGAAGGCCACATGGGATATGTGTGCCACTGCTGCACTCGTTTGACATGTCCAACTATGTCAAGAAACTTATGGTATGAGCTGTTTTCTGTTATATATGTTGTTCATAAACTATTGCTTATACACAGTTTTACAGCTGTGATCTTCTTGAAATACAAACTGCCTAGTTCTATTGTTCCTATGCAGATGCCTGACCATGGTCAGGTCAGACTTGCGCTTGGTCACAACATGATGTTTATTTCAACCTACTCCATTCCCCTTGGAGGTGAGAAGATACTTATTCATGGGTGGTCTCAAATAATGAAGGCCCGTCCATCTTGGAGAATAGGACAGAAGATTATGTTCCTGCTTTTCCATTGCTCTAAAGCGAATATCCTATTTATTGACCACAATGCAAGATGAAGCCACATTTAGAAGGTTGTGGGTGCGCGGGGTGGCGCCTGGGCCTTGTCCTGGGGTTGGCGGCCTCACCCTTGGTTAACTGTAGGCAAAGTAGCACTGTTCGAGGCGTGCTTTGTATGGTTGAACCTGTATAAGTACTCATATTGCTTTCAGCTATGGTTGTTAAGTGCCCCTGCTGGTTTCATTTAAGTTTGTTAAGTACCCCTGCTGCTATTACAGTCTGTCATGTGATAACCCACAAGTATAGGGGATCGCAACAACTTTCGAGGGTAGAGTATTCAACCCAAATTTCTTGATTCGGCACAAGGGGAGCCAAAGAATATTCTTGAATATTAGCAGTTGAGTTGTCAATTCAACCACACCTGGATAACTTAGTATCTGCAGCAAAGTGTTAAGTAGCAAAAGTGGTATGATAATAAAGGTAGCAGTAGCAAAAGTAAAGATAAATGTTTTTGGGTTTTTGTAGTAGTTGTAACAGTAGCAACGGAAAAGTAAATAAGCGAAGAACAATATATGAAAAGCTCGTAGGCAATGGATCAGTGATGGATAATTATGCCGGATGCGATTCCTCAAGCAATAATTATAACATAGGGTGATATAGAACTACCTCCAGTTCATCAATGTAATGTAGGCATGTATTCCGTAAATAGTCATACGTGCTTATGGAAAAGAACTTGCATGACGTCTTTTGTCCTACCCTCCCGTTGAAGCGGGGTCCTAGCGGAAACTAAGGGATATTAAGGCCTCCTTTTAATAGAGAACTGGAACAAAGCATTAGCACATAATGAATACATGAACTCCTCAAACTACGGTCATCACCGAGAAGTGTCCCGATTATTGTCACTTCGGGGTTGTCGGATCATAACACATAATAGGTGACTATAGACTTGCAAGATAGGATCAAGAACACACATATATTCGTGAAAACATAATAGGTTCATATCTGAAATCATGGCACTCGGGCCCTAGTGACAAGCATTAAGCATGGCAAAGTCATAGCAACATCAATCTCAGAACATAGTGGATACTAGGGATCAAACCCTAACAAAACTAACTTGATTACATGGTAAATCTCATCCAACCCATCACTGCCTACGATGGAATTACTCACGCACGGCGGTGAGCATCATGAAATTGGTGATGGAGGATGGTTGGTGATGACGACAGCGACGAATCCCCCTCTCTGGAGCCCCGAATGGACTCCAGATCAGCTCTCCCGAGAGAGATTAGGGCTTGGCGGCGGCTCCATGTCGTGAAACGCGATGAAACTTTCTCCCTGATTTTTTTCTCCCCGAGACGGAATATATGGAGTTGGAGTTGAGGTCGGAGGAGGTCCAGGGGGCCCACGAGATAGGGGTCGTGCTCTAGGGGGGGCGTGCGCCCCCCTGTCTCGGGGACAGGCCGTGGGCCCCCTGGCACTAATTCTTTCGCTAAAAATTCTTATTAAATCTGAAAAGTGCCTCCGTGGATTTCCAGGACATTCTGAGAACTTTTCTTTTCTACACACAAAACAATATCATGGCAGTTCTGCTGAAAACAGCGTCAGTTCGGGTTAGTTTCATTCAAATCATGCAAGTTAGAGTCCAAAACAAGGGCAAAAGTGTTTGGAAAAGTAGATACGTTGGAGACATATCAACTCCCCCAAGCTTAAACCTTTGCTTGTCCTCAAGCAATTCAGTTGATAAACTGAAAGTGATAAAGAAAAACTTTTAAAAACTCTGTTGCTCTTGTTGTTGTAAACATGAAAAGCCAGCATTCAAGTTTCAGCAAATATTACAAACTAACCATACTCAAAATAACACGTAGGTCTCACAATTACTCATATCAATAGCATAATCAGCTAGCGAGCCATAATAATAAAACTCAGATGACAACACTTTCTCAAAATAATCATAACATGATATAACAAAATGGTATCTCGCTAGCCCGTTCTGAGACCGCAAAACATAAATGCAGAGCACCTTTAAAGATCAAGGACTGACTAAACATTGTAATTCATGGTAAAGGAGATCCTGTCAAGTCATACCCAATATAAACCAATAATAATGGATGCAAATGACAGTGTGCTCTCTAGCGGGTGCTTTTTAATAAGAAGGGTGATGACTCAACATAAAAGTAAATAGATAGGCCCTTCGCAGAGGGAAGCAGGGATTTGTAGAGGTGCCAGAACTCGATTTTAAAATAGAGATTGAATAACATTTTGAGCGGCATACTTTTGCTGTCAATGCAACAACTATGAGATGGCTGTATCTTCCATACTACATGCATTATAGGCAGTTCCCAAACAGAATGGTAAAGGTTTATACTCCCCCAACCACCAACAAGCATCAATCCATGGCTTGCTCGAAATAACGAGTGCCTCCAACATACAACAGCCCTGGGGGAGTTTTGTTTAATTATTTTGATTTTCTTTGATAACTTTGGATCATGGGACTGGGCATCCCGGTTACCGGCCCTTTCTCTTGAGAATAACCCACCTAGCATGGAAGATATAGGCATCCCTAGTTGAAACATGAGCTGCTTGAGCATACAAAACAGAATTTCATTTGAAGGTTTAGAGTTTGGCACATACAAATTTACTTGGAACGGCAGGTAAATACCGCATATAGGAAGGTATAGTGGACTCACATGGAACAACCTTGGGGTTTAAGGAGTTTGTATACACAAGCAGTATTCACGCTTAGTACAGGCGAAGGCTAGCAAAAGACTGGGAAGCGACCAATTGAGAGAGCAACAACAGTCGTAAACATGCATTAAAATTAATTTACACCGAGTACAAGCATGAGTAGGATATAATCTACCATGAACATAAATATCATGAAGGCTATGTTGATTTGATTCAACTACATGCGTGAACATGTGCCAAGTCGAGTGACTTAATACATTCAAAGGAGGATACCATCCCATCATACCACATCATAATCATTCTAATAGCATGCTAGCATGCAAGGTAAACCATTATAACTCAGAGCAAATCAAGCATCGCACAAGCAACTACAATCTCTAAATGTCATTGCAAATATGTTTACTTCATAATAGTTGACTCAGGAACGATGGATCATCATATTTACAAAAACGAAAGAGGTCGAGTTCATACCAGCTTTTCTCATCCCAATAAGTCCATTATATATCGTCATTATTGCCTTTCACTTGCACGACTGAACGATGTGTATAATAATAAGAGTGCACGTGCATTGGGCTAAGCTGGAATCTGCAAGCATTCAACTCAAGAGAGAAGACAAGTAATATGGGCTCTAAATTAAATAAACAATCATGCATATAAGAGCCACTAAGCATTTTCAATATAGTCTTCTCGACCCCCAAAAGAAGGAAAAGAAAATAAAACAATTTACACGGGAAAGCTCCCAACAAGTAAAATAAGAACGAGAAATCTTTTTGGGTTTTCATTTTAATTTCTACTACAAGCATGGAAATTAAACAAACTAATTTTTTGGTTTTCCTTAAGGTTTATCGAACACACAAGAAGAAAACTAGAAAAAGAAATTTAAACTAGCAAGGATAATACAATGAAAGAGTATGAGCACCGACGACTAGTGTGTGAACATGAATGTAAAGTCGGTGAGAAATACATACTCCCCCAAGCTTAGGCTTTTGGCCTTAGTTGGTCTAATACCAGTGACCGCCTGGCTGGTATCGATAAGTGAAACTGGGGTAATACTGAGATGCAGAGGCGACCGCCTCCTGAGCAGTAGTGTGTTGGCGAGCTGCCTCCATTCCCCTCTCATATTCAGTGGCTTCTTCCTTGGTGACAACATATCTTCCTTTTGTCTGATAATCAAAAAGGTAGGGAGCAGGAAGAGTAACAGGGACGACGTTGCGTCTGTTATAGGTTAGTCGATAATGGAGGAATTGTTCATTCCTCTCAAGAAAATGATGATCAAACATATCTTCTTTATACAAATAAACATGAGGTACAATCATGTCCCCCTCTCGTGGAGCTATATTAAGAAAATTAGCCACATGGGTTGCATAAATTTCTCCAAAGATATCACCCCTTCTACTATTATTCTGCAACCTACATGCAACTATTGCCCCCAAGTAATAACCTCTATAAACTGACACCGCACTCTTGAGGACACAAAGATCAGGGGCACACATGTGACATACTTCGTCCTTACCGTTAATGCATCTACCAATAAAGAGAGCAAACTAATGTATAGCAGGAAAATGAATGCTCCCTACGGTAGCTTGTGTTATGTCCCTAGATTCTCCCACAGTGATACTAGCAAGAAAATCTCTAACTTCAGATTTGGGAGGATCATTAATATTACCCCACTGCGGGAGTTTGCAAGCAGTTGTGAATTCCTCTAAGTCCATGGTATAAGATGTATCATAAATGTGAAACATAACACTAATAGAATTATGCGCAGAAATATATTCGAATCTCCACACAAAGGAATCAGTCAATTGATAATATTGAGGACACTTATCTTGTAAGAAGTCCTCCAGCTCGGCATTACGCACATACACGTCAAATTCCTCCTTGAAGCCTGCTTTGACCATAAAATCATCGGATGGCCACTCACAAGCTCGTAGATTTGTGTCCCTTGGCAAATTAACATCTTGTTCACGTACAGCAATCCTTGGCCCTTTCTTTGCCGAGGAACCACCTTGGTACATTCTTCTAAGCATATTTCTTTTTCTGAAAATTTCTGAAATTTTAGTAACTTCAAAATAAAAGTGGGTAAAACTACACAACATTGATAGCAACTACACCTACAAGTTCCTAGAGCCTATATCATGCATTGGAATTGCTTGGGACCTCAAAAATTTAACATGCAAGCTCAAGAACATTCTCACCTATGCAGCAAAAATTTGCAATGAATAAAGCACTAGAACAAAAACTAATTGGACCAATGGAGGAGTCACATACCAAGCAACAATCTCTCGAAGCAGTTTTGCGAATGGAGCTTTGAGCTAAGAGATCGAAAATCGCAGCAAAACGAGCTAGAACTCGGGCTTGAGCTGGATGGGGATTTTTTTGGGTAGAATATGAAGTGTGGGGGTGCTGGCATAAGTGGAGGGGACCCACCAAGGGCCCACGACACAGGGGGGCATGCCCTACAGGGGGGGGGCCCTCCTCTCTCGTGGCCTGGTGCTTGCCCCCTCGTGCAGTGTTTTTAGTGCCTAAAATCCTAAAATATTCCAGCAAAAATCATACTAAATTTGCAGGGCATTTGGAGCACTTCTATTTTCGGACTATTTTTTAATGCACGGATAATTCAGAAAACCGACGGATAATACTATTTCTGCTTTATTTATTCTAAATAAGAGAAAGTAAAAAAAAGGGTAGAGAAGGTTGTGCCTTCTAGTTTCATCCATCTCGTGATCATCGAAATGAATCCACTAACAAGGTTGATCAAGTCTTATTAACAAACTCATTCCGAATAACACGGAACCGGAGAAATTTCGAATAACACTAAGTTACCTCAACGGGGATATGAAAATCCCCAACAATAAGAATATCATACTTTTTCTTGACAGTAGGGAGAGGAAATTCAAAACCTCCAAAAATGATAGTTGGAACTTTTTCAATAGAATTGATGCTATGAACTTGCGATTGTTTCCTCGAAAAGTGTACCGTATGCTCATTACCATTAACATGAAAAGTGACATTGCCTTTGTTGCAGTCAATAACAACCCCTACAGTATTAAGAAAAGGTCTACCAAGGATAATAGACATACTATCGTCTCAGGAATATCAAGAATAACAAAGTCCGTTAAGATAGTGACATTTGGAACCACAACGGGCACATCCTCACAAATACCGACAGGTATAGAAGTTGATTTATCAGCCATTTGCAAAGATATTTCAGTAGGTGTCAACTTATTCAATTCAAGTCTATGATATAAACAGAGAGGCATAACACTAACACCGGCTCCAAGATCACATAAAGCAGTTCTAACATAATTTCTTTTAATGGAACATCGTATAGTTGGAACACCCGGATCTCCAAGTTTCTTTGGTATTCCACCCTTAAAAGTGTAATTAGCAAGCATGGTTGAAATTTCAGCTTCCAGTATCTTTCTTTTATTTGTAATGATATCCTTCATATACTTAGCATAAGGATTTACTTTAAGCATATCAGTTAAGCGCATACATAAGAAAATAGGTCTAATCATTTCAGCAAAGCGCTCAAAATCCTCATCATCCTTTGACTTGGATGGTTTAGGAGGAAAGGGCATGGGTTTCTGAACCCATGGTTCTCTTTCTTTACCATGCTACCTAGCAACAAAATCTCTCTTATCATAACGTTGATTCTTTGATTGTGGGTAATCAAGATCAACAGCAGGTTCTATCTCTACATCATTGTCTTTGCTAGGTTGAGCATCATCATGAACATTATCATTAACATTATCACTAGGTTCATGTTCATCACCTGATTGTGTTTCAGCATCAGAAATAGAAATATCATTGGGATTCTAAGGTGTGTCTACAGTGGGTTCACTAGAAGCATGCAAAGTTCCATCATTTTTCTTCTTCTTGTTTTTAGAAGAACTAGGTGCATCTAAATTATTTCTCTGAGAATCTTGCTCGATTCTCTTAGGGTGGCCTTCAGGATACAAAGGTTCCTGAGTCATTGTACCAGTTCTAGTAGCCACTCTAACAACAAAGTCATTTTTATTATTCAATTCATCAAGCAAATCATTTTGAGCTTTAAGTACTTACTCAGCGTGAGTAGCAACCATAGAAGCATATTTGCTAACGCGGTGAAGTTCATCTTTAACTCTAGACAGATTATCACCTACACGTCCTATCTCGAAAGCATTATTCTTCAGCTCTCTACCAACATAAGCATTAAAACTTTATTGTCTAGCCATAAAGTCATCAAATTCATCTAAGCATGGGTTATGGAATTTAGTAGAGGGTATTTCAACTTTATCATATCTATGGAGAGAATTTACCTTTACTACCTGTGTCGGGTTATCAAGACAATGTGGTTCTTCAGGCGGTAAATTAAGACCATGTATTTCTTCAATAGGAGGTAAATTCTTAACATCTTCAGCTTTAATACCTTTTTCTTTCATTGATTTCTTTGCCTCTTGCATATCTTCTAGACTGAGAAATAAAACACCTCTCTTCTTTGGAGTGGGTTTAGGAATAGGCTCAGGAGTTGGCTCAATTGGTTCAGGAATCACTTCAGGAACTAGCTCAGGAAGAGTTTTCATTAGTCAACATATTGTTCAATAGTATTTCAGCTTCATCGACTGTTCTTTCCCTGAAAACACAACCAGCACAACTATCCAAGTAGTCCTTGGAAGCATCGATTAGTCCATTATAAAAGATATCTAGTATTTCATTTTTCTTAAGAGGATGATCAGGCAAAGCTTTAAGTAACCGGAGAAGCCTCTCCCAAGCTTGTGGGAGACTCTCTTCTTGATTTGCATAAAATTATATATTTCTCGCAAGGCAGCTTGTTTCTTATGAGCAGGGAAATATTTAGCAGAGAAGTAATAAATCATATCTTGGGGACTATGCACACAACCATAGAGCAACTGAATTATACCAAGTCTTAGCATCACCCTTTAATGAGAACGGATATATCTTAAGGATATATAAATAGCGAGACTTCTCATCATTAGTAAACAGGGTAGCTATATCATTCAACTTGGTAAGATGTGCCACAACTGTTAAATATTCAAGGCCATAAAAAGGATCAGATTCAACTAAAGTAATAATATCAGGATCAACTAAGAATTCATAATCCTTATCAGTAACACAGATAGGTGAAGTAGCAAAAGTAGGATCGGGTTTCATCCTAGCATTAAGAGACTATTGCTTCCATTTAGCTAATAATTTCTTCAGATCATTTCTATCATTGCAAGCAAGAATTTCCATAGCAGCTGTTTCGTTCATAACATAACCCTTAGGAACAACATGTAATACATAATCATTGGGGGGGACCTTCATCATCACTATCATCAATAATAGGTTATTCAATATTTTCATTCCCCCCAAATCTAGCAAGTTGTTCATCAAGAAATTCACCTAATGGCAAAGTAGTATCACGCACAGAAGTAGTTTCATCATCCATAGCAGAAGTGGCATCATCAATAACATGCGACATATCAGAATTCATAGCAGTAGCAGGTTTAGGTGTCGGAAGCCTACTAATAACGGAAGGATAATCTAGTGCAGAGCTAGATGGCAGTTCCTTACCTCCCGTCGTAGTTGAGGGCAAAATAGTAGTTCGATCGTCTTTCAGGTTCTTCATAGTGATCAACAGATGTAAATCCCAAGTGACTCAGAGAATAGAGCTATGCTCCCCAGCAATGGCGCCAGAAATTAGTCTTGATAACCCACAAGTATAGGGGATCGCAACAGCTTTCGAGGGTAGATTATTCAACCCAAATTTATTGATTCGACACAAGGGGAGCCAAAGTATATTCTTGAGTATTTGCAGTTGAGTTGTCAATTCAACCATACCTGGATAACTTAGTATCTGCAGCAAAGTGTTTAGTAGCAAAAGTGGTATGATAATAAAGGTAGCGGTAGCAAAAGTAAAGATAAATGTTTTTGGGTTTTTGTAGTAGTTGTAACAGTAGCAACGGAAAAGTAAATAAGCGAAGAACAATATATGAAAAGCTCATAGGCAATGGATCAGTGATGGATAATTATGCCGGATGCGATTCCTCATGCAATAGTTATAACATAGGGTGATATAGAACTAGCTCCAGTTCATCAATGTAATGTAGGCATGTATTCCGTAAATAGTCATATGTGCTTATGGAAAAGAACTTGCATGACGTCTTTTGTCCTACCCTCCCATTGAAGCGGGGTCCTAGCGGAAACTAAGGGATATTAAGGCCTCCTTTTAATAGAGACCCAGAACAAAGCATTAGCACATAGTGAATACATGAACTCCTCAAACTACAGTCATCGCTCGGCTTCAGTTAGCAGCAGTAGTGAAGGAATCGCTCGATCGGGTTTAGTTAACAACCATCGATCGATCACTCGGGTTCAGTAACGCGTAGCCTGCAGTGCAATCGCTCGGGTTGAGTAGGTGAACGCCTCACTTGGGTTCATTAAGATCCCAACTCCTCGCACCCACGCGCGTGCGTGTACGAGAGAAATGCACAAACCTCTATGCATCGCTCGGCCCCGACCACCCACCGTAATCGGGAACACCCCGATATTTTCCTTACCCTCGCTTCTACCACAATTTTTTCCGTCATGGATGGCCTAAAGAATGTCATGCAGCTGCGTCCCCGGCCCACCCAGGACGAAAAGCCCATTTTCTGTCATGATTTTTTGTCATAGAAGTAGGAGCCCACCACATCTATGATGATAACGGGTTTTGTCACAATTATCGTCATAGAAGTGTCATAAGTATGACAGAAAAAAAATTCGTTCGGCCCAAAATGTCATGGATGTTTCTTTTTTTTTGTAGTGGTGGAGGCCATAATGGTGAAGAAAGGCGTAGAAGAAGCGGGAGAATGGGGGCACCAGCCCCGAGTAGACGTTGTGTAGAAAGAAAGGGTAGAAGGTACTGTTCGCGGGCTCCGGCGCAGCGGCGGCGACCCGGAGCACCGTCTCCTTCCACTCATGGTCATCGCTTGCAGTTAGGAGGAGCGCGGTTTGGAGCTTCTCCCCGGCAATGGAGGGCACAAGCAGCATCAGCTCATACCAGGCGGAGCCGATAGCCGAGGCTGAAGCATTGACCTTCTGAGCAACCATGGAGTAGAAGATTGGAGGAAGAATCGGAAGATCTGGTGAGTTCTTCCGGTGTTTGGAGAAGGGGATCTGGAGCAAGAGAAAGAGAAGGCAATGAAATCCTGGCAGTAGATGGCAGCCCTTTTGTCAGATGGAAACAGTTGCCGAGGCAGCGTAGGGAAGCAGAGTCGCCCACGTCCCATCAATCGCCACGTGCCATCAAGGCCGCAGGCGGTTAGAGCCTGCGGCGCTCCGCACTTGACCTTTCGCTTCACCTGGAAGCCAAGTCCGAGCGCACCTTGGGCCCGGGGGCTAATGTCGGTGTTCTGGATATGGGGGTATCTAGCTCTGCCTTCCTGCGGCCTAGCACGTGGTTCCATCGGATGTCTAGTACGGCCCAACTTCAACATCACAACTCAAGATCTTCGTGAGGGGCCAAGCCTCGCGAGGCGGATGACACCAAGACCCCCGAGGGGATCGGCCTCCTCAGGCTGGCTCCCGAGGGGCGGAGAGTTCTATGCAAGGTTTACCTCACGAGGCTCAGCTGACGTGAGCCATGACGACCAAGACCAGGCGGGTGCCAGCTGGGCGCCAGGCGGGCGCAGGGCACATGTTTCCTCTTCGGTGCAAGGGAGGCAAGCCACAGGCGCAGAGTCCCGAGGAATCAGCCAAAGGTTTCCATTCTGGTGCAACAAGACCAAGACCGCCACGATGGCAGGACGGAGGTCATCATCGAGCCCACCGCAGCGTCATGACCAGAGGCTTTTTGCAGGCGTAGACTACTTTTATCAGGATAAGATGTACTGCTTGTCCCCTTTAAAATCAGGCCATTGTGGGATCCCTTCCCGCCAACATCTGGGAAGAGGACAAAGGCCACTATAAATAGGACTTAGCCACCACCATAGATGGGGATCGAATACATTCTCACCCGACCACCTAACTAGCTCTCTTGAGCTCAAGAACACCTCACCAGCTCTCTTGAGCTCAAGAACAACTCACCTCCTGAGGCCAGTACATCCATTGTACTAGTTCATCCTCAGCCCTCTGAGGCAATCCACCAAAACGCTGGAGTAGGGTATTACACCGCAAGGTGGCCTGAACCAGGATAAACTGTTGTGTCCCTTTGTTTCTTCGAGCATGATGCGCTAGGCTTAGGAGTATCGTGAGTAGGCAGGCTGGGTAGGTTGAGATCTCCGCACGCACCCTAGAGTTTGAAACTCTCAAGGGTTTGCGGAACCCGTAATCCGACACTTGTCCACAGGACCATACAAGGGCAAGTTCATCACCTCTCTGCAGACGACGCCCAAGAAGACCCAGAAGTCTTCATTGGTATGTTTCCTGTTAATAACATACCTTTAATTGACTCTAGGGCTTCCCACTCTTTTGTTTCTCGGAGTTTCATTGCCCAAAACAAATTTCCTTGCATGATTTTGAGTAAAAGTATGATGGTTCAATCCTCGGGATCTGTGCTCAGAAGCAATCTGGTCTGCCATAATTTGGAAATTGATATCAAGGGAGTCTGTTTTCCAACTTCTTCGATAGTCATCGAGTCTGCCAAGTTGGATGTTATTTTGGGAATGAACTGGTTGACCCAATATCAATTATGCATCAACTATGCGACCCGAGAAGTCACTTTGACAAGTCGGGAAGGGCCATCCACAAAATTCTATGACCATAGAAGCATACCCAAGAGAGAACTAGTCTTCACGGCTGTAGCTGAAGAATTGAATTTAATTCCTGTGGTTAGTGAGTTCCCGGATGTATTCCCTGAGGAATTACCAGGAATGCCGCCAGACCGAGAGCTTCAGTTTGCAATAGATCTTGTGCCCGTGACAACACCTTTATACAAGAAGTATTATCAAATGCCTTCATTAGAACCAGTGGAGTTAAAGAAACAGCTTGATGAGATGCTTCAAAAAGAATATATCCGCCTGAGCTCTTCACCATGGGGATCACCCACAATATTTGTGGACAAGAAAGATGGCAGTCTCAGGATGTGTGTGGACTGTCGTCGGTTGAATGATGTCACCATCAAGAACAAATATCCACTTCCAAGGATTGACAATTTGTTCGCTCAACTCAGTGGGGCAAAATTATTTTTCCAAGATTGATTTAAGGACCGGGTACCATCAGCTCAAGATCAAGAAGGAAGATATTCCTAAGACCGCATTGACTACCCGATACGGTCTTTACGAATATATGGTGATGTCTTTCGGTCTCACAAATGCCCCTTCCTTTTCATGCATATGATGAATAAGGTATTCATGGATTTATTTGATAAGTTTGTGGTGGTATTGATCGATGACATTCTCATATACTCAAGAAGTGAGGAAGAGCACAAGGAACATCTCAAAGCAGTCTTGCAGAGACTCCGTGACCATCAGCTATATGCAAAATGCAGTAAGTGTGAGTTTTAGCTCAAACAAGTCGGATTTTTGGGACATGTTCTGCCAGTAGAAGGCATAGATGTAGATCCCAGCAAAGTGAAAGACGTGCTTGACTGGGCAGCACCCACGACTATGTCCGAAATCCGAAGTTTTCTTGGATTAGCCGAATATTACTGCCATTTCATCGAAGGTTTTTCCAAGATTGCCAAACCAATGACAGAGCTCCTCAAGAAAGATAAGAAGTTTGAATGGACTGAGGACTATGAGAAGAGCTTTAATGAGCTAAAGACTAGATTAACATCAGCACCGGTATTGACTCTTCCGGACATTTACTGCAGTTTTGATGTGTACTGTGACCCATCCAGGAAAGGTATTGGATGCGTACTCATGCAAGATGGCAACGTTGTATCCTGCACATCCCGCCAGCTACGACCCCACGAAGGAAATTATCCTACTCATGATTTGGAGTTGGCCGCGGTTGTGCACGCTCTAAAAATTTGGAGACATTACCTCATTGGAAAAAGGTGTCAGATATTTACCAACCACAAGAGTCTCAAATATCTATTTACTCAGCCAGACTTAAACCTTCGACAGCAAAGATGGATTGAGTTTGTCAAGGACTATGATCTGGGAATAATTTATCATCCGGGTAAGCCGAACGTGGTTGCTGATGCCCTCAGTCGCAAGCCTGCCAGTTTAAATGCCATGATGGAGTCCTTGCCTCCCGAACTCCAACAAGAGATTTCTTAGCTTAACTTAGTAATTGTAGACGCCCGCCTGGCAAATATATTGGAAGTAACTCCTACTCTGGAGGATGAGATTCGCATGGCCCAGGCAGACGAATCAATTCTACAAGGCCATATCAAACGTCTGCAAGAAGGCAAGACACGGGATTTCTCAAAGGATCCGCAAGGTACACTAAGGTTTGGAGGACGGATATGTGTACTTGAGCAAGCAGACCTGAGAAAGAAGATTTTGGCAGAAGCACATGAGTCCTCGTATTCAATTCACCCCGGAGGCAGCAAAATGTCCAAAGACCTTAGGAAGATATTTTGGTGGGATGGAATGAAAAAGGACACCGCATACTTTATCATTTGTTGCAACATATGCAACAAAATGAAGGAGGAACACTAGAAACCCGCCGGACTTCTCCAACCCCTACCCGTTCCGCAATGGAAATGGGATGATGTCTGCATGGACTTTGTCACCGGTCTACCCAGGACTCACCGAAGCAATGATACAATATGGGTCATGGTGGACACACTGACTAAGGTGGCTCATTTTATTCCCATCCGCACCACGTATCAAGCCGATCAACTTGCACAATTATATGTATCCCGGATTGTAAGTCTGCATGGAGTGCCAAGAACAATCACTTTAGACCAAGGTTCACTCTTTATCTCTGCATTCTGGTCCTGACTCCATCAAGCCTTAGGGACCGTGCTCAAATACAGCACAGCCTATCACCCGCAGACAGATGGTCAGAGTGAGCGAGTAAATCAAATACTTGAAGGTATGCTTCGAGCATGTGCGTTAGCCCACGGACCCAATTGCGAACATTGTCTAACATATGCGGAATTCTCATACAACAATAGTTTCTAGACCAGTCTGAAGATGTCCCTGTATGAAGCTTTGTACGGTCGTAACTGCCACACTCAGTTAAACTGGTCCCAAACCGGAGATAGCTGCATTTTTAGAACTGATTTAATATTGGAGGCGGAAAAGCAAGTCAAGGAGATCCGAGATGGACTACAGTTAGGTAAGTCACGACAGAAGAGTTATTATGATGCCGAACGGTATTGAACCCGGAGAACATGTGCATCTCCGAGTCACACCCATGAAGGGAATCGAGAGATTTCAGACTCGAGGAAAATTGGCACCAAGATATATTGGTCTGTTTCCAATTGTGACCAGAGTTGGCATAGTTGCTTACCAATTGCAAGTGCCACTGGAACTGTCAGAAGTACACAATGTGTTGCCTGTCTCATAGCTGAGAAGGTGTATTTCACCACCCGTGAAAAGGACTGATATGTCAGAAATTGAGCTTGCCAAGGATTTAACCTATGAGGAGAGACCGTTCGGGGCATTGGATGAAACATAAAAAGTCACTCGTAGTAAGGTAATCAAGTTTTATAAGGTTCAGTGGGAGGATCACACCGAGGAAGAAGCAACCTGGGAAAGATAGGAATTTTTAAGGACAACCTACCCAAATTGTTTTCCCGAGCAACCGAATCTCGAGGTGTCGGGGAAACGACACCTATGGGATCATGAGGATCCCTTCTACGGTTGGTGGGGAGAGAGTTGCACAAAGAGAAGGTCTGGTGGTCAGCATGACGGGTTTTTACCCAGGTTCAGGCCGCTGAGGAGCGTAAAACCCTTGTCCTACTTTTGGGTGTATATTTAGGGTTCTTGAGTTCTTAGACTAGCTGCTATGCATGTCCAGTCCAAAAAGTCCGAATCCTTCTCCAGTACGCCTCGGGCCTCCTTTTATATGTCAACGGGGTCGCCACAATGGCACACAGGAGGTGTAAAGTAGCTACAGTGTCCAAGCTTATCACTGACATTGTACGACAAGCGCATTTATTGCTCTCCTTACGTGCCCTCTAACTTTATCGGGGTTGGTAATAGAAGTTGTCCAATTCATCGCTGCCTCACCCCATTTCGACAAGCATCCAGGCTAACGAGGCATGTAGCGCCAGGCTGGTTGGCTAGCCGCTGTGCTGGCGCGGTGGCAGGACCTTCACGAAGATCTACATGCCACCACACAGGTGCTTGCTTAGTTGACCTAGAATCTTCACACCGCCACACAGGCGTCTTCCTACTTGGCAAGCTGGTCGCCGCGCTGGAACGGCCGTGGGGTGGTGAAACCTTGTCGGGTGTGGGCCTGGCTGTGGCCCCGCAATTTTTCCTGGCAAGGGTCTTGTTGGGGCATTGCAGTCGTCCCCGGCAAGGGCCTTGCCGGGGGTCCTCGTCTTCTGGTCTGCATGTAGACCTACAGGCCGTTAGTATTCACAAAAGAACTGCATGCTACTATGCGCGCACCCCCAAGTCTTGGCCTTGACGTTGTCGATGATGTCAGAGCTCTCAGCCTCAAGGGCAACGGTCTTGCTGGTGCTTCACGAGATGCCCCAGCAAGGAGCTTGCCGGGGCTACGCAAGCCGCCCGTCTAGATTGTCTTCTACTCTCTGTTTACTGGCTTGAATGCTATCTCGGTGGTCTTGTATCTGTCTTCTACTACCCTGCCAAGCCTTGCCGCAGGTCTGGCTACAACTGCCCATGCACAAGTAAGGGGTACATAAGGGCCCAAACATATGTACACCAACAGGATCCCCCAGGCCTAGGCCACACATAAGCGCAAAGCATTGTTAGGTCAGGCCCAAAAATAGTGCGCGAGCACGCGTGGCAGGTATTAACCTCTCTAATCTTTTTGTCAGTTGCGCTTCCCCACAATCCGCATTGAGTGCATGACGTGGGGGTCGTGCATGGAACGGTCGTAGCACGCCGGCGACGCCTCGTAGTGAATAGTAAGGAGGAGGCCCGCGCATTCCCCATAAAAACAGGAATCCGCAGGGGCGCAGCTCATTTACCCTTCTTGCCTTTCCCAATCTAGGAACCGTCGTTCCCCTCTTCTTCCTCGAGTGCAAACCAGAGCTCTCGCCTCTGCTTGCCGCCGTTGTGCTTCCATTGCTCTTGATTCCTTGCCCCCTCTCATCTGCCATGGAGCCCAAGGAAAGCAAGGGCAAGTGAGTGGCCCAGGCCACCGAGCGGAAGGAGGTTCCAGAGAGCGAGTTGGGGAAGCTGCGGAAGAAGCATGCCATCTTCACCTCAACGATCGATGTGCTCGTGCTCAGGGACTGATTCAAGTGCATGTGGGGGAGAGAGACGTTGGGGCATCCCGCCACGCACATCATCTCCGCTCCCTTCGCCAAGCCTGGTCCAGATAAATATCCTTTCTTCGTCGATTACTTCTATTGTGGGCTCTGCCCCCCCCTTTTCCAGATTTCTTTAACGACATCATGCACACCTTCGGCTTGCACCTTGTGGATTTCACACCGAACATAGTGGCGTGCATGGCCCTCTTCGCCCACCTTTGCGAGGGCTTCGCCGGGGTACATGCCAACACGGCACTCTTCCGCCATTACTTCGCCCCTCGCCTCCAGCCAGGGGACACCATCTCTGGCTATATTACTTGTATCCCAAGGGCTTTGACCAAGGGCATGTGATACGTCTCCAACGTATCTATAATTTTTGATTGCTCCATGCTACTTTATCTACTGTTTTGGACTATATTGGGCTTTATTTTCAACTTTTATATTATTTTTGGGACTAACCTATTAACCGGAGGCCCAGCCCAGAATTGTTGTTTTTTGCGAGGAAACAAAATATCAAACGGAGTCCAAATGGAATGAAACCTTCGGGAACGTGATCTTCTCACCGAACGTGATCCAGGAGACTTGGACCCTACTCCAAGAACCTTCCGGGGAGATCATGAGGGTGGAGGGCGCCCCACCCCCCCCCCCCCCCCGGGCGCGCCCCCCTGCCTCGTGGGCCCCTCCGAGCTCCACCGACGTACTCCTTCCTCCTATATATACCTATGTATCCCCAATAGACCAAAGACGGAGCCAAAAACCTAATTCCACCACCGCAACCTTCTGTATCCACGAGATCCCATCTTGGGGCCTGTTCCGGAGCTCCGTCGGAGAGGGAATCCACCATGGAGGGCTTCTACATCAACACCATAGCCCCTCCGATGAAGTGTGAGTAGTTTACTCCAGACCTTCGGGTCCATAGCTAGTAGCTAGATGGCTTCTTCTCTCTTTTTGGATCTCAATACAATGTTCTCCCCCACTCTCGGTGAGATCTATTCGATGTAATCTTCTTTTTGCGGTGTGTTTGTTGAGACTGATGAATTGTGGGTTTATGATCCAGCTTATCTATGAACAATATTTGAATCTTCTCTTAATTCTTTTATGTATGATTGAGTTATCTTTGCAAGTCTCTTCGAATTATCCGTTTGGTTTGGCCAACTAAATTTGTAGTTCTTGCAATGGGAGAAGTGCTTAGCTTTGGGTTCAATCTTGAGGTGTCCTTACTCAGTGACAGAAACAGTTGCAAGGCACGTATTGTATTGTTGCCATCGAGGATAACAAGATGGGGTATTTATCATATTGCATGTATTTATTCCTCTACATCATGTCATCTTGCTTAAGGCGTTACTCTGTTTTTTAACTTAATACTCTAGATGCATGCTGGATAGCGGTCGATGAGTGGAGTAATAGTAGTAGATGTAGAATCGTTTCGATCTACTTGTCTCGGACGTGATGCCTATATACATGATCATACCTAGATAACCTCATAACTATGCTCAATTCTATCAATTTCTCAACAGTAATTTGTTCACCCACCGTAGAATACTTATGCTCTTGAGAGAAGCCACTAGTGAAACCTATGGCCCCCGGGTCTATTCTCATCATATAAATCTCCATCACTTTATTTACTTGTTTTGCTTTTACCTTTTTACTTTGCATCTTTATACCAAAAATACCAAAAATATTATCTCTATCAGATCTCACTCTCGTAAGTGACCGTGAAGGGATTGACAACCCCTAAGCATTGGTTGCGAGTTGCAATCGTTTTGTGCAGGTACGAGGGACTTGCACGTGACCTCCTACTGGATTGATACCTTGGTTCTCAAAAACTGAGGGAAATACTGACGCTACTGTGCTGCATCACCCCCTCCTCGTCGGGGAAAGCCAACACAAGCTCGAGACGTAGCAAGAAGGATTTTTGGCGCCGTTGCCGGGGAGGCTTACGCAAAAGTCAACATACCAAGTACCCATCACAATCCCTATCTCTCGCATTATATTATTTGTCGTTTGCCTCTCGTTTTCCTCTCCCCCACTTCACCCTTGCCATTTTATTCGCCCTCTCTTTCCCAATGTCCTCTTCTTTTTCCCTTTGCCTTTTGTTTGCTCGTGTGTTAGCTTGCTTGTTTGTCATGATGGCCCTACCTAAATTTGGTGATCTTCACCTTAAAAGTCTAGAGGAGATCGAAAACAATGTCAGGAAGTTTATGGTTTTGCAATTTGAGCATAATAATTTCTTTAGAAACGAGCTTAATGAACAAAAGAGTTTTATGAGTTATATGAATAAAGAGCTCGATGATATGTCCAAAGAATTTGATGGCGTAAGAGCCCAAATTGCTCGTCTTGAAAAGATGACCGCTGAAATTTCGGATATGCAAGCCACCTTAGTCAATAAGATGGCCGCTAAACCGAATTCCTATGAAAATCAAGATGAAGATCTAAAAGTTATTGATGTGTCCCCTATTAAATCCTTGTTTTGCAATATGAATCTTGATGAGAATGAATATGATCTTCCTTTACCTAGAAGGCGTTCTAAGAATTCTGAGTTTTTAGATCTTGATGATGAAATTGATAAAAGTGGGATTGACAGAAATAAGAATCTAGATATTAATAAACCCACTATTTTGGATCAAAAGGAATTTAATTATGAAAATTGCTCTTTTATTGATTGTATTTCCTTGTTGCAATCCGTGCTAAATTCTCCTCATGCTTATAGTCAAAATAAGGCCTTCACTGAACACATTGTTGATGCCTTGATGCAATCTTATGAAGAAAAGCTTGAGTTGAAAGTTTATATCCCTAGATAACTCCATGATGAGTGGGAACCTACCATTAAAATTATAATTAAAGATTATGAGTTTCATGCTTTGTGTGATTTGGGTGCTAGTGTTTCTGCTATTCCCAAAGCTTTGTGTGATTTGCTAGATTTCCGTGACTTTGATGATTGCTCTCTAAACTTGCATCTTGCAGATTCCACTATTAAAAAGCCTATGGGAAGATTTAATGATGTTATTATTGTTGAAAATAGGAATTATGTGCCCGTAGATTTTACCGTTCTTTATATAGATTGCAATCCTTCATGTCCTATTATTCTTGGTAGACCTTTCCTTAGAACGATTGGTGCAATTATCGATATGAAGGAAGGGAATATTAGATTCCAATTTCCCTTAAAAAAGGGTATGGAACACTTCCATAAAAAGAAAATAAAATTACCATATGAATCTATCATGAGAGCCACTTATGGATTGCCTACCAAAGATGGCAATACCTAGATCTATCCTTGCTTTTATGCCTAGCTAGGGGCGTTCAACGATAGCGCTTGTTGGGAGGCAACCCAATTTTATTTTGTGTTTTTTTGTGTTTGATTCTGTTTAGCAATAAATAATCCATCTACCTTCTGTTTGGATGTGGTTTTATGTTTTAATTAGTGTTTGTGCCAAGTAGGACCTATAGGATAACCTACAATGATAGTTGATTTGATTCTGCTGAAAAACAGAAACCTTAGCGCTCACGAGATTAGTTGCCATTTTTTACTGGAGAGTGCTTTTGCGTTGATTCGCTTTGCTTCTGATCAATAAACAAATTGTCCAGGACTTCCTATTTTGGTAGAATTTTTAGAGTTATATAAGTTTGCGTTAGTTACAGAGTACTACAGACTGTTCTGTTTTTGACAGATTCTGTTTTTCGTGTGTTGTTTGCTTATTTTGATGAATCTATGGCTAGTAAATTAGTTTATAAACCATAGAGAAGTTGGAATACAGTAGGTTTAACACAATATAAATAAAGAATGAGTTCATTACAGTACCTTGAAGTAGTCTTTTGTTTTCTTTCTCTAACGGAGCTCACGAGATTTCTGTTGAGTTTTGTGTTGTGAAGTTTTCAAGTTTTGTGTGAATTCTTTTGATGGATTATGGAACAAGGAGTGGAAAGAGCCTAATCTTGGGGATGCCCATGGCACCCCCAAGATAATCCAAGGACACCAAAAAGTCAAAGCTTGGGGATGCCCCGGAAGGCATCCCGTCTTTCGTCCACTTCCATCGGTAATTTAATTGGAGCTATATTTTTATTCACCAACATGATATGTGTTTTACTTGGAGCGTGTTGTATTATTTGCGTCTTTGCTTGTTAGTCTACCACAATCATCCTTGATGTACACACCTTTTGAGAGAAGAATATATGAATTGAAATTTATTAGAATAATCTATGTGCTTCACTTATATCTTTTGAGCTTGATATTTTTGCTCTATGTGCTTCACTTATATCTTTTGAGCGTGATAATTTTTGCTCTAGTGCTTCACTTAGATCTTTTAGAGCACGGTGGTGGATTTGTCTTAAAGAAACTCGATCTCTCATGCTTCACTTATATTATTTTGAGATTCGCTAATAGCATGGTAATTTTCTTAATGTTAATATACTTGGTGTTCAAGATATGTGAAACTTTCTTTTTGAGTGAATTAAATTAAGTTTGATGCTTGATAATTGTTTTGAGATATGGAGGTGATAATATCAAATTCGTGCTAATTGAATAGTTGTGAATTTGAGAAATACTTGTGTTGAAGTTAGCAAGTCCCGTAGCATGCACTTATGGTTAAAGTTGTGTCACAAATTTGAAACATGAAGTGTACCAGGCTTGTGCATCCTTATGAGTGGCGATCGGGGACGAGCGATGGTCTTTTCCTACCAATCTATCCCCCTAGGAGCATGCGCGTAGTACTTGATTTTTGATGACTTCTAAATTTTTGCAATAAGTATATGAGTTCTTTTGACTAATGTTGAGTCCATGGATTATACGCACTTTTACCTTTCCGCCATTGCTAGCCTCTTCGGTACCGTGCATTGCCTTTCTCACATTGAGAGTTGGTGCAAACTTCGCCGGTGCATCCAAACCCCGTGATATGATACGCTCTTTCACACATAAACCTCCTTATATCTCCCTCAAAACAGCCACCATACCTACCTATTATGGCATTTCCATAGCCATTCCGAGATATATTGCCATGCAACTTTCCACCGTTCCGTTCATCATGACATACTTTACTTTTGTCATATTGCCATTGCAAGATCATGTAGTTGACATCATATTTGTGGCAAAGCCACCATGCATTATTTTTCATATATGTCACTCTTGATTCATTGCACCATCCCGTTACACCGCCGGAGGCATTCATATAGAGTCATATCTTTATTCTAGATGTCGAGTTGTAAGAAAAATAAAAGTGTGATGATCATCATTATTAGAGCATTGCCCTAGTGAGGAAAAGGATGATGGAGACTATGATTCCCCCACAAGTCAGGATGAGACTCCAGACGAAATAAAAAAAAGGCCAATAAAAAAAGAGAAGGCCCAAAAAAATGAGAAAAAAAGAGAGAAGGGGCAATGTTACTATCCTTTTACCACACTTGTTCTTCAAAGTAGCACCTTGTTCTTCATGTAGTGAGTCTCATATACTTGTGCTTCAAAGTAGCACCATGTTTTTCATATAGTGAGTCTCATAAATTGTCTTGTTTATACTAGTGGGAATTTTTCATTATAGAACTTGGCCTGTATATTCCAATGATGGGCTTCCTCAAAATGCCCTAGGTCTTCGTGAGCAAGCGAGTTGGATGCACACCCACTAGTTTTCTTTTGTTGAGCATTCATAGCTCTAGTGCATCCGTTGCATGGCAATCCGTACTCCTCATGTTGACATCAATTGATGGGCATCTCCATAGCCCGTTGATTATCCTCGTCAATATGAGACTTTCTCCGTTTTTGTCTTCTCCACACAATCCCCATCATCATATTCTATTCCACCCATAGCGCTATATCCATGGCTCGCGCTCATGTATTGCGTGAAGGTTGAAAGAGTTTGAGATTATTTGAGTATGAAACAATTGCTTGGCTTGTCATCGGGGGTATAGAAGTTGGGAACATCTTTGTGTGACGAAAATGAAGCATAGCCTAACTATATGATTTTGTAGGGATGAACTTTCTTTGGCTATGTTATTTTGAGATGACATAATTGTTTGATTAGTATGCTTGAAGTATTATTATTTTTATGTCAATATGAACTTTTATCTTGAATCTTTCGGATCTGAACATTCATGCCATGATTAAGAAGATTTACATTGAAATTATGCCAAAGTATCACTCCGCATCAAAAATTCTTCTTTTTATCATTTACCTACTCGAGGATGAGTAGGAATTAAGCTTGGGGATGCCTGATACGTCTCCAACATATCTATAATTTTTGATTGCTCCATGCTACTTTATTTACTATTTTGGACTATATTGGGCTTTATTTTCCACTTTTATATTATTTTTGGGACTAACCAATTAACCGGAGGCCCAGCCCAGAATTGTTGTTTTTTGCCTGTTTCAGTATTTCGAGGAAACAGAATATCAAACGGAGTCCAAACGGAATGAAACCTTCCGGAACATGATCTTCTCACCGAACGTGATCCAGGAGACTTGGACCCTACTCCAAGAAGCTTCCGGGGAGGTCACGAGGGTGGAGGGCGCCCCCCTGGGCGCGCTTCCCTGCCTCGTGGGCCCCTCAGAGCTCCACCGACGTACTCCTTCCTCCTATATATACCTACGTATCCCCAATAGACCAGAGACGGAGCCAAAAACCTAATTCCACCGCCGCAACCTTCTGTATCCACGAGATCCCATCTTGGGGCCTGTTCCGGAGCTCCGCTGGAGAGGGCATCCACCATGGAGGGCTTCTACATCAACACCATAGCCCCTCCGATGAAGTGTGAGTAGTTTACTTCAGACCTTCGGGTCCATAGCTAGTAGCTAGATGGCTTCTTCTCTCTTTTTGGATCTCAATACAATGTTCTCCCCCTCTCTCGTGGAGATCTATTCGATGTAATCTTCTTTTTGCGGTGTGTTTGTTGTGACCGATGAATTGTGGGTTTATGATCCAGCTTATCTATGAATAATATTTGAATCTTCTCTGAATTCTTTTATGTATGATTGAGTTATCTTTGCAAGTCTCTTAGAACTATCCGTTTGGTTTGGCCAACTAGATTGGTAGTTCTTGCAATGGGAGAAGTGCTTAGCTTTGGGTTCAATCTTGCGATGTCCTTACTCAGTGACAGAAAGAGTTGCAAGGCACGTATTGTATTGTTGCCATCGAGGATAACAAGATGGGGTAGTTATCTTATTGCATGAATTTATTCCTCTACATCATGTCATCTTGCTTAAGGCGTTACTCTGTTTTTAACTTAATACTCTATATGCATGCTGGATAGCGGTCGATGAGTGGAGTAATAGTAGTAGATGTAGAATCGTTTCGATCTACTTGTCTCGGACGTGATGCCTATATACACGATCATACCTAGATAACCTCATAACTATGCTCAATTCTATCAATTGCTCAACAGTAATTTGTTCACCCACCGTAGAATACTTATGCTCTTGAGAGAAGCCACTAGTGAAACCTATGGCCCCCGGGTCTATTCTCATCATATCAATCTCCATCACTTTATTTACTTGTTTTGCTTTTACCTTTTTACCTTGCATCTTTATACGAAAAATACCAAAAATATTATCTCTATCAGATCTCACTCTTGTAAGTGACCGTGAAGGGATTGACAACCCCTAAGCGTTGGTTGCGAGTTGCTATCGTTTTGTGCAGGTACGAGGGACTTGCGCGTGACCTCCTACTGGATTGATACCTTGGTTCTCAAAAACTTAGGGAAATACTTACGCTATTGTGCTGCATCACCCCCTCCTCTTCGGGGAAAACCAACGCAAGCTCGAGACGTAGCAGCATGTACCCGGAGGGGGCCCCGAAGGAGAAGTGGGATGAATGGCCGGGCCGGTGGTGCTGGATCATAGAGAAGGATCTGCAGCCATTCTGCCAGGTCCATTGAAAGCCACCGGTCCGCGGCAAGGACTGGGGCAAGTTCGACGCCAATGACAAGAAGCTCATGGACGCCACCACCAGAACCCATCGCCTCACATCAGCCCGGTTCACGCTTGAGATGGTTGGGGCCGACTTCATCGGCCGCCGCATTGATCCTCTGCACAATAAGGGGATGCCGCTTGGGACTTCAAGAACACGGCGGACATCATGAGGCTCCGCCCCGGTCTGAACTATAATTTTACGGTAATGCAGCATGCATCCCTCTGCTAGAAGATTTTTCAGCTCAAGGTTGACAAGGCCGGCAATGCCGAGAAGACCGGCAAGGCTCACAATCCATTCAGGTTGCCGGTGGGGGTGGACCCATTGAGCAACAATTCTTGCCTGACCTCCAACATCGCCATGATGCTGGTGTTCAACGCGCATGGCCTTGATCCGACCTGGGACGAGCTAGAAGCGGTGCTGGTGCAGGTATTCTACGAAACTTGTCAGAGAAGTACGTTCACAGTGAGCCGCTGCTCATCCGCCCCACCACTGAGGAAGAGGTGGCATACATTGCCACCAGGGCGGAGGAGGCAGCACTTGCCGAGGAGTCTGGCAACCTTGGCACAGTGGAGGACGAGGCCGACGAGGCCGATGAGGAGAAAGAGTTTGCTAGGTGGAAGGAGTCTGCCAGGGAGCACAGCGGCGCCGGCTCCGGGGTTCCCCTTGCTGAAGAGGCGGCCAAGGATCGGTAGAGGAGGCATCTGATGCGGACGAGCCTTTAGCCCCAAAGAAGAAGCTTGTCCAGTAGAGGAGGCCATGCAGCGGCAAGAGTCCCAGGTGCAACCTGTGCGTCAGACGAGGCGCACGGCCGCGGTAGTAGTGAAGGAAGCCACGACAGCGAAGAAGGCTGCAGCTGCTGCCTCCTCCTCGGCCAAGCAGCCTAGGACTCCATCTCCTCCTCCTCCCTTCGCGGACACCGTCCCGACGACCGATTTTGACCTAGGGTCCTTTAGCCCGAAGATGAAGAGGAGGCCAGAAGGGGAAGATGAGTAAGCATCTTGCCTCCTTATTCATTCCTTGATCCTCCATTTTGGTTACTCTATTCTGACTCGGTCTTGTCTTAGTGATACGGAGATCCTGGCTCAGAGGGCAGCGAAGAGAGACAGGGCTTCGACGGGCGATGAGCCCCCAGCAAGCACTTCACGTGCGCTAGGAATGATCGTAATCAGCCCGGATGCCAGCTCTCAACGCAGCCCCCATTCCATCACCAACATGAGTCCGTCACCCATTTCCTGCTGGTGGGCGTAGGAATGTGCATCTTCAGCGCTGACCTTGTTGTGTTCGCAGGAGGAGAGCGGTAACTGGAGGAGCTGCTGAGGGCCACCCCTGACATGCTGCCCCCATTGACTACACCACCCAGAGGGGGGTCCCCGGCAAGGGCATCCACCGATGAGCCCCCGCGCATGGAGGAAGGAATGGCGAGCATAGGTTCCTACAACTCTACCCCGTCAATGGGCGTTGCCGCGTAGGGAACCACTCCTCCTCACCCTGTCATAGGCAAGTCGCCTGCCTCCTGTCTCCAGCTGTCTTCGCCATGTGAATTTCTTTCTTTTTCTTTCAATTTCTCTGTTCTAAGATTTGACTTTGGTTCTGCCTCATTCTCTTTTTTGGTTTTTAGACCCTCTCTCGATGGACACAAATGGATGTCGACGTTATCATTGAGGAGACCGCCAAGGATGCCGAAGATGAGGCCGCCAAAATCGCTGCCAAGGAAGCCGCCTAGGCTGCTGCCAAGGCAACAGTCGGGGTTGCTGCCGAGGAGGCCGCCAAGGGATCTGCCGGGGAGGCCGACAAGGAAACCGGTGACCGTACAGACGGCAGCTTTGCCGCAGGAGCGCCTAGCACTGCACCGGTCCCGGAGCCCTCAGCTGACAGGGAGAAGGTGGTCGATGGCCAACCCTCATCCTCTAAAGCCCCCCACTCCGAGCAAGTACTTGAAGGTGGGCGACGATCTGTTCGTTAGGATCCCAGGGATGGCCAGCACCAGGGTGCCAACCAAAGGGGAGGTGTTTGACAGCGAGATCCTCGCCGCTGCCAGGCTCCAAGTTGTTGACGAGCTGAGCGCCAGCGCCAGCAGTTCCAATGAAGACAAGCTCTTCCAGGCCATGAGCACCAATTTCCAGAAGCTTCAGGCGCTCTACCGCAACTGTAAGGATAAAGCGGACTCTAGGATAGCGGCCGTGGACAAGGCAGAAGCAGATTTCCAAGAATGTGTCGCTTAAATGCAAACCTGGTTCGCCAAGGCCCGGAAAGATCTGAAGGTCACCCTGGATCAGCTGAGCTAGTGCTGGCAAGAGCTCCTACTTAAGCAGGCTAACATCAAGAAGGCCCAAGAGGTGGCTACTGCATAGGCTTCCAAGGAGGAAGCTGACTAGAGGCAGCACCAAGTTCTGCTTGATCCCCAAGAAGAAAACCTGGTTGCCCGTGAAGGGGCGCTTGCCACCAAGCTTCGCGGCAAGGACGAAGAGGTCGAAAAGCTTGTCGCGCAGTGGGCCCAGGAGCTGAAGAAGGAGCACAAAAACACACTTGATGCTCTGGCCCTGGACCATGCCGGCAAGTTAAAGGAGGCCGTCGTCGGTGTTGAGGCCGCGGAGGCTACCAAGAATGAGCTGGCCGACAAGGTGGACAAGCTGGAGTTGAGGCTGGAGGAGCTGAAGAAGGAGATCTTGACACTGAAGAACATCAGGGACATGACTGTCTGCACCTTGGCGGATTTGCAGGTCACCATCTCAGACAAGACTAAGCTTCTCACCAAGGCCAATGACTCCATTGCCGATCTGAAGCTGAAGCTGAACACCTTGGAGGAGACGCTCATGGAGACCAGGGACCGTGAAAAGGCCCTATCCAAGGACCTCGTGGATGGGAAACAACTGCTGCAGAGTGTCGCGGCCAGCCACAATGGCTCTGTGGATGGCACGAAGCTCTGGACCAACCGCCTCATTGACGTCGCGGAGAGGCTCACCACGCAGCTGTCTATCATGGGCATGCTAAACTTCAGGTTCTCCTAGTTAGTGAGTGTGAGCCAAAGTTGTCGACGTTCTGGATATGGGGGTACCCATACTTGCCTACCTGTGGCCCACTGCGTGGCTCCATCGACGGCCTGGTACGGCCCATCTCGAGCATCAGCAAAGTCATGACCCTCGCAAGGGGCCAAGCCTCGCGAGCCGGACGACACCAAGACCTCTAAGGGGATCGGTCTCCTCAGGTTGGCTCCCGAGGAGCAGAGACTTCTATGCAAGGTGCACCTCGCGAGGCTCAGCTGACTGGCGCCAGTAGGCGCAGAGTACTAGTTTCCTCTTTGGTGCAAGGGAGGCAAGTAGCATGCGCGGAGTCCCAAGGAATCAGCCAATGGTTTTCATTCTAGTGCAATGAGACCAAGACCGCCAGGACGGCAGGACGGAGGTCATCACCAAGCCCACCGCAGCGTCACGACCAGAGGCTTTTGCAGGTGAAGACTACTTTAGTCAAGATAGGGTGTACTTCTTGTCCCCCTTCAAATTAGGCCATTGTGGGATCCCTTCCCGCCAACATTCGGGAAGAGGACCAAGGCCACTATAAATAGGACTTAGCCACCACCATAGAGGGGGATCCATTCTAATCGGACCACCTCACCAGCTCTCTCGAGCTCAAGAACACCTCGCCTCCTGAGGCTGTTCATCCACTGTACTAGTTTATCCTCAGCCCCTCGAGGCAATCCACCAAAACGCTATACTAGGGTATTACACCGCAAGGTGGCCCGAACTAGGATAAACTATTGTGTCCCTCTATCCCTTTGAGCTCGATGCGCTAGGCTTTGAGGATCGCGAGTAGGCAGGCTGGGTAGGTTGAGATCTCCGCACGCACCCCAGAGTTCGAACCTCTCAAGGGTTTGAGGAACCTGAAATCTGACATTTTGTGCACCAGGTAAGGGTCAAACCTACAACCTTCCGCTTCTGCAGATGAGCATGCTAGCCATGAAGGCGGGGCGACATCTGCCGAGTTCCTGCAGCTCTACAAACTGAGCATCGAGACGGCCAGTGGCGACGAGAATATCATGGCGATCTGGTTCCCCGTGGCCCTCAAGGATGGTCTACGCTCCTGGCTCCTGAATCTTCCCGTGGTGTTGTAGGGTCAAACCCTAGAGGGGATCTTTTCACACTTGGAGGGGGAAAAGGAGGAAGTACACTCAAGAACACAAGGAACAAAACACTCAAACAAACCCAAATATCACATCGACTAGAGTAGCATACATGAGATCCACAAGATTACATGAACAATTCAAGGAGAATAGCACTAGGTAAGTTCTTCGCACTAGGTGAGGTCTTGATGATGATCTTCTCCAAGAGGAGGCCTTGACAATCCAAAGGACACTTCCCTAGGTGGGGGCTTGATCTCCGAAGAGGAGGGGATACAAGGAGAAAATCTCACAATGTTTAATCTAAAACTTTGCTAACCTTCCAAATGAGCTAGGGGATGGATATATAAAGCCTAGGGGCGAAACTTGGGGGAAAAGAAATACAAAGGACTAAAAAGTCCCTAAAATGCGTGGACACAGAGGAGGAGTCTGGGCACCCGGGGTGGAACTGGCCGAGCACCCGGACCGGTCAGGGGCTCCGGAGGGGGGGCGGACCGGTCACCCGGGGAGCCAAGCCCCGGGCACCCGGGGTGGCCGCAAGCGGCTGGGCGGTGCAGGTCGGACACCCAGGCTTGAGGGCCCGGGCACCCGGTGGTGGTGCTGGAGCAGCCCAGGTCCGGCCTGGCACCCGGAGCCAGTTGGCCGGGCACCCGGGGTGGGCTGGCTGAGGCCCGGGGGAGGGGGCCGGGCACCCGGGGCCTTGGGCACGGGCACCCGGGGCCTTGGGGACGGGCACCCGGGGCCGGGCACCCAGGGCCAAGGAGGCCAGGCACTCAGGGTGTCCAGGGGCTGTGGCCCTTGCTTCTTCTCCTTCTTCTCTTCTTTCCCTTGCTTCGTGGTCGCTTGAGTCTCCGTCCTCTCCATCTCACTATCATCTTCTTGGTACATAAGCATGAACAATGTTTCCAATGATGGTAGAATCCAATTCTCACACGAACCAAAACGAGACTCGAATGGGAAGGAAGTGACCTCGTTCTTGGCATGCTCTTGTCGTTGGCCCACTTGGTGCTTGTGATGGTGATGGAGTGTCGGTGCGGGTAGTCAAGGGATGCTCCATATCATCTCCCCCCCTTGGGAGAGATCCGTCCACGGATCATGCTCTTCATCACCGTGGTACTTGGCCAAGTCTTTGACATTGAAGATGTCGCTAACGTTGTACTTGTCGCGTGGGATGTCGACCTTGTAGGCATTGTCGTTGTAGCGTGCAGGCCCTTGAATGGTCCGTCGGCTCTTGGGAGTAGCTTGGACTTGCGTTCCTTGGGGAAGCGGTCTTTGTGGAGATGTATCCATACTTGATCACCCGGTTGGAACACCATCAGAGACTTGTTGATGTTGAGCTTGGTGGTGAGGCGTTGTACTTGGTGCTCGATCGTGGAACGTGTTTCTTCATGCATCCTCTTGAGGTAGGCGGCTCTTCCACGTGCGTCCATGTTTGCTCATTCTTGAAGCAGTAGAGGAAGGATGTCCAATGGCGAGAAAGAGTTGAAACCATAGATGACCTCGAAGGGGGACTTGCCAGTGGTAGAGTGTCTTGCGCGGTTGTAGGCGTACTTGGCGATGGGTAGGCACTCCTCCCACTCCTTGATGTTCTTCTTGATCAACACGCGTAGGAGAGTTGCAAGCGTCCGGTTGGTGACTTCCGTTTGGCCATCGGTTTGAGGATGATACGCCGTGGAGAATAGTAGCTTGATCCCGAGCTTGGCGCATAGCGTCTTCCAAAAGTAGCTTAAGAACTTGACGTCTCGATCCGACACAATTGTCTTTGGCACACCGTGCAACCTCAAGATTTCCCTACAAAAAATATTAGCAACATGTGAAGCATCGTCTATCTTATTGCATGGGATAAAATGAGCCATTTTAGAGAATCGGTCCACAACAACAAAAACGGAGTCCTTGCCATTTTGAGTCATAGGTAATCCAAGCACAAAATCCATGCTAATGTCTTCCCAAGGTTGATGTGGAATAGGTAAAGGCATATGTAAACCATGGGATTGAGAGTGTGACTTAGCTTTGCAACATGTAGAGCACTGGTTGGTGAAGCGGGCGACATCGCGAAACATCTTGGGCCAATAATAGTTCTTGGAGAGCGTGGCGAGAGTCTTGTCGCGTCCAAAGTGTCCCATGATTCCGCCTCCATGAGCCTCTTGGAAAAGGAGCAAAGAAGAGAAGACTTGGGAATGCATAGTTTGTTAGCTCTCATAAGATAACCATCTTTGATATAATATCTTTCCCAAGAAGTATGCGTCATACAGTTAGCATATGGAGTAGCAAAAGTCACATCACCCTCATACAAATCTTTGATATGATCAAATCCAACTACATTCAATTCAAGTTGAGTAATTAACATACATTTGCGGGAAAGGCCATCCGCCACCACGTTTTCTTTGCCCTTAATGTACTTTATCACATAGGGAAAAGATTCAATGAATTCACTCCATTTAGCATGCCATTTATTCAACTTGGTTTGACCTTTAAGGTATTTAAGTGTTTCATGATCGGTGTGTATGACAAACTCATGCAGTCTAAGGTAATGCTCCCACACATGTAACACACGCACTGGAAAGTTTTTCACTAAAATATGCAATAGCTCATTTTTCATGCATCAAAACTCCACCAATTCCGGTACCACTCGCATCGCAATGAACCTCAAAAGTTTTGTCAAAGTTGGGTAAAGCAAGAATCAGAGCATGTGTAAGCAAAGATTTGAGCTCACCCAAAGTGGTTGATTGCAAAGGTCCCCAAACAAAAGGAGCATTCTTCTTACTCAAAGCATGGAAAGGAGCGTCAATAGTGCTAAAATCTTTCACAAAGCGACAATAAAAACCCGCAAGGCCAAGAAAACTTCGCACTTGATATAATTGGTGGGTTGGGGCCAAGTTTTAGTTGCTTCAATTTTAGATTCATAAACATGTACACCCTTGGAAGAAACAATGAACCCCAAGAAAACAAGCTTGTCAACACCAAACGTGCACTTTTTCATGTTGGCATAAAGACGTTCCTTGCAAAGAGTTTGTAAAACACCCCTAACATGACTTATATGCTCTTTCATGGATTTTCTAAATACAATAATATCATCAAAGTAAACCACAATGAAAACTCCAATATAAGGTCGAAGCACGAAATGCATAAGACGCATGAAAGTACCGGGAGCTTCCGATAAACCCATAGGCATAACCAACCACTCGTACAAGCCAAATTTAGTTTTGAAAGCAGTTTTCCATTCATCACCTTCTTGTATGCGGATTTGATAATAACCACTTTTAAGATCAATTTTTGAGAAAATGGTAGCACCGCTAAGTTCATCAAGCATATCATTTAAGCGAGGAATGGGATGCCTATAACGAACGGTAATAGCATTGATAGGTCTACAATCCGAGCACATGCGAAAACTACCGTCTTGCTTGGGCACAAGTATAATGGGAACGGCACAAGGGCTTAAGCTTTCACGTACATGACCGTTGTCGATTAGTTGTTGTACTTGCCATTGGATCTCCTTTGTTTCTTCGGGGTTGACTCGGTAGGGAGCCTTATTTGGAAGAGGTGTGCCGGGGATGAGGTCGATCCGATGTTCAATGTCACATAGAGGAGGGTGACCGGGAGGTAGCTCATCGGGAAACACATCCGCGAATTCCTGCAACTACTTGGAAAACACTAGAGGAAGAGGATTAGGATTGTTAGTTTTGGTAACCTCATCTTCGCATAGTAGGACAAAGTGGACGACACTCGATGGGTTCTCACACACTTCTCTCATCTCTCTTTTTGTGGCTAGGAGGACTAATTTTTTCTCTCTTGGTGAAGAGGCACTCAATTTTTGCTTGTGGCTCTCACTTTCTTTTTGGTGGTGCACTCTCTCACTAGTTTCTCCATGATGGGTAGAAGCTTGCTTGTCGGCAATCACTTGGCTTGGTGACATTCGTCGAAGCACATGAATCATAGGCGAGCGCAAGGCGCGAGCCGAGTACTCCTCCAACGGAGGATGCCGACAGGCTGTCCGCCACCAGGTCTGAGGTGGAGAGCGCCATGAATCATAGGCGCCGCCGGACAGTTCTGCGTGACGCGTGTTTCTCCCCAGAGGCGTTGAATGCCTTTAACGTAGGATACGCGCACCTCCGTGCCGCTCAAGATGGTTTAAGCAGAGCCATGGAGCAGTATGTAAAAGACATACGGGTAAGGGATTTTAATAGTTGTATATGCCAGTAGCCCCCGAGACTTAAAGCAGTTAAAATAACTGATTTAAGGCTCATTTAATATGCAGGATCTGACGGAGAAGAATACCCGATTGTCCCAGGAGCTACAAGAGTGCAAAGCCCAACTTGAGGCCGCACTAGCTGCCGCAGGAGGAGACACAGAGACCCCCTCCGGTAACACATTATTTCAAAAAGATAAGCGGTGTGCGGCGTGCGTATAAGTCTCACAATGATATTGCAGATGTTGCCGGACTAGATCCGGACAAGCAACATCTAATGCGCCAGCTGAAAGCCGGCGAGAGGGTGCTTATGAAGGTGCAGCAGGAGAGGAACAAACTCCAGGATGCCCACACCCAGCTTGGAGAAGAGCTAGAAGGTGTTCGGGCCGAGCTGTCTCGCTCCGTGAAGGAGAATCAGCGGCTTCGTCGCGGCATCTATAGTAAGTGCTTGGGCAAACTCTTTTGAAACGAAGAGTTCGGCGTGGAAGTCAATTGACAGAAATATGTCTGTAGGTGTGCTCACAGGTCGCCCTGCGGAGGAAATGCCCGGTTCAACGGGTGACCAACTTCCCGAGCTGGTGCAACTACTCGAACGTGTTCGGCAGGCGATGAGTGGCGTCGTCTAGGCCTTATGGCTGTCCGTGCCACGACCGGTTTTCCGGGTATAAATTTCCAGAAAAGACCGTCGTGCTCATCAGCCCCAGGATTATTGTTAGCTGATGAGGCTCCAACTTGATACAGAAATTCCAAGCAATAAAACAAAATATGTAGTACAAGACCGTTCTGGCCTGTGAGTACAACAATTGGTTTCTAGTTGTTGATGGCGGAAGCGGGTTGTGAAACATCAGTGTCTATGGGACTCCATTTCCCACAGGAACAGCTGACCAGGTTAACTCCTATCTTCGCGAGGCTGCTATCTCCATTGCTTAGGTTCCGGGGCTGTCATCGCGTCGCTCCTCTCCGTGCAAGAAAATCTGGCCAAGACAATAGCCAGGGACAAGCCAGTGAGTACTTTGAATGTACTCGCAAACATTATGAACACAGGTATAATATAACAATGATGTGCTGAAAATATTTTATGCTCATGACATCCGTCACAAAATATAAATGAAACTCTGACGCGTGCAAGCAAGTTGTTTATAAATATGCAATAAAATAGTAGTACTAAAATTTATGAAATAAATAACAAGCAATGCCACAGTCGGGTGTCTGTGCGACACCACATAAAGGGCTTTAAAAGAAATGCCACAGTCGGGCGTCTGAGCGACACCACATAAAGGGCTTTAAAAGAAATGCCACAGTCGGGCGTCTGAGCGACACCACATAAAGGGCTTTAAAAGAAATGCCACAGTCGGGCGTCTGAGCGACACCACATAAAGGGCTTTAAAAGAAATGCCACAGTCGGGCGTCTGGGCGACACCACATAAAGGGATTTAAAAGAAATGCCACAGTCGGGTGTCTGAGCGACACCACATAAAGGGCTTTAAAAGAAATGCCACAGTCGGGCGTCTGAGCGACACCACATAAAGAGCTTTAAAAGAAATGCCACAGTTGGGCGTCTGAGCGACACCACATAAAGGGCTTTAAAAGAAATGCCACAGTCGGGTGTCTGAGCGACATCACATAAAGGGCTTTAAAAGAAATGCCACAGTCGGGTGTCTGAGCGACACCACATAAAGGGCTTTAAAATAAACAATCATAGTGAATATCCCGGAGGTAGAACCGTCCCAGAGATACTCGATAATGACAATAATATCACGGGTTAGTCAACAATAATAATAATCATAATTATCACAAGTCACCAGTAGTAGTTCCAGTTCTGGTTAACAGTTTCACCTCCGAAGACCGACACTAAGACCGACACTTGACCCATCCCAGACTGTAATCCTTAACCATGGACACGGCTATTCGAATAGGTTTAACCTCTGTAGAGGGTGTACTCTTTACCCACGAGTAACGGATTTCTTTAGTCCATCGGGACTAATTCTGTCTACGGCCTTTTAATTGAAAACACACCTAACTTGCACACACCAGCTTAACTCACACGTGTCTGGAATCACCCACGACACCTGTTAAGCAAACTCTAAGTGGGGAGTCTACAACCTCGCGTAGCATGGGATCAAATTTATATCGCGCGCTCTAAGGGGTGGCCTCCCCTCTCGGTCTCAACCGGAAACACCCATGCCCCCGGACCAGGTGGCATGCCTACTGGCTACAACCGATATCTTCCACCATGGCCTCTCTGTACGGTGTGTGCTAGAAAGAGGTTGACAACTTACTGAACCGTACTCTACTTGCTGTAGAGACGAGTGGTACTACGAAACAAGTATGGGGGTTACTGGCACAAGACTCGAGCTACGGTCGACTCAGGAGGTTTAAGTATTCCCTGCATGATTAGCATGACAAAAGTATTTCATCCAACAGAGTCACCGCTCATATCACCTTACCATGCCATACCAGCCATAACCGTCCCGACGGAGACCGGCAACAAACTCATGCCTACCCAAGGCTGAGGTTTTCCCGGGTTCCTGCCGGTATGCATGCAAGGCACATGAGGATGATTATCATCACAAGTGTCTTCATTTCCAACAGCATGGAAATCATTAATATGCACTCATGCATATGATCATATCACATGAAATAATAGGTCCTTCGAATTGCGGTGGTGTTATAAATGTATCAACGATCACACCCAAAATATTATGCCGGGATTCAGAATGCTTGCCTTCAATGTGGGGAAAGGCAGGGATGCACTCAAAAACTTGAAACTTTTCTCCTCTCTTCAAAAATCCTATTTTAGCAATATAAAAGAATTAACACACAAAAAAAACAGCACCAAAAGTTGTTCTAAAATATTTTCAAATAAATCTTAAAATAAACTAGGTGAAATTTGAGAGAGGTAGGAAAAAGAATCATTTCATTTGGAGTTGTATTTAAAAAGTTATAGGCAGTCAAAGTTGTGGTCAAAATCTGTTTTTAATAAAATCAGGAAAAAGAAAACGTTTTGGGCAGAATACGCTTTCGGTGCAGGGAAGACGTACTGGGGGGTTTTACGCCTCCACTTAACACGCGTGGCGGCGGAGTGGGTCACTGACAGTGGGTCCACGGGGCCCACTAGTCAGGTTTGACTAGTCTTTCTCCCTCTCCTTCCTCTATCCCGAGCGGAGGCGGAGCTCCGGCAATTGTCGCCGACGACTGGCGGCTCCTTGCGGGGCCCTGAGGGCAGGGATGGATCCGCCACTCCAGTGCGGTCCTCTCGGTGGTCGCAGGGTAGCTGGAGGTGGAGGGAGCTGCCGGCGGCGAGCTCCGCGCCGGAGGAAAGCTTCGGTGGCGAAGTGATTTTGAGGCGGCGATGGCTCCCGATCAAAATCAAGTAGGGGGTTGGGTTCCTGGAAGGAAGGAGGTGTTCTTGGCAAAGAGAACGGAGAGGGGGAGGTACTGGAGGTGCCGTATTGGCCGGGGCGGTGGCGGTGGCAGGAGTTTCCGGAGGTGAGGAAGGAGGCCTCCCCGGGTCGAAAGCGAGGCAGGGGAGCGCCATTGGGGTGGCCTGAGGTCGCCTGCATGCTCGGGGAAGCTCGGGGCCTCCCTTTATAGGCGTGGCAAGGCGGTTCCACGGCGGCCATGGATAAGCTCTCCGGCGAACCGCCTCTCTGTAGCTAGGGCGACGTGGCGGCGACGAACGCTAGCGGACACACTTGTGGATGAGCTCGCGCTGTTCCAGGGGCCAGGTGGCGAGCGGAGGTGGCTTTGGCGGCGCTGAACGGAGCAGGGGCTGTCGGCGGCGGTGGCGGCTAGCTGTTGGCGTGCCGGGGCGTGGCGAGGGGCGGCTTTGCGTGTTGCGGTGAGGCGGGGAGTGCATGGCATGGTGTTGCAGAGCGGGCCAAAACCGTGGGGGCCAGCGTGTCGGCTCGGCGCGCGTGCGTGCCAAACGCACGCTCTGCTCGCGCTCCGGGCGTGCACGGGACGTGCTCGGCGAAATGCCATGGCACTCCAGAGCGCTTGGTTGGAGCTAGGAGTTGGCAGGGTGGGGTTATAATCTAAGGCAAAGCTATTTGACATGCTGGTTTGGCCAGGGGATCAAGTCCACAGTGCAAACAAGGACTCATGTCAAAACTGATCATGCCCGAAAGGTGTTTGACAAAATTCTAAGGGCATTTAGGCAGGTCTTGGAGTTGCCAAAAACTCCAGATGGTGGTCTCTTTAGATTGCAAGAGAGAGTGGTAGGGTTAGTTTGGCAAAAGGAGGAACTTGTTAGTGCAAGTTTTACAAAACTTGAATTCTGGACAGGAAATAAATGACATTATTTCATGAACCAAAATTAATCCACTGGGTGCATGCTCCTGGATTTAAGGGTTTGGTAGGGCTGTCTACAAGTAGGAGAAAACACAAGATCTTTGGATCAAAATTAAATAGGGTTGCAGTAGAAATCACAAGGCTGGACCAGAAATGAAAAGAGGTTGAATCACTCAAAATTTTCAAAGAACAACACTAGGTTTTTGCATAAAGTTGAAACATATGCCACTATCAACATCCCATAATTTTGGTGGAGGCTAGAAAGAATTATTTTAAAGAGTTGTAGTGCAAATTGCACTCTGGACCAGAGAAGGAAAAATTGATGCAGAGCTCAAATTATTACATAAATAAAAGATATTTTTGTATAAAAGTGATTTAAAAACATCACATGATATCTCCAATTTTTGGTTAGAATTTTAGGTGAATTTATCAAATGGTTGTAGTTCAAATATGGCCATATAACCTTGAAACACCATTTTCCAGAAAATAAAGATCAAGCAATTTAATTATTTAATTAGTTATAGTGATAAAAGAAAAGTTTTTCTTGAGAGGTTAAATAAGTCCAATAACATATTTTGAAAAGTTTTCACTTAGGGAAAAACTCATCACAACAGGGAAGGAAATTATTTAAAAATTAAAATGGAGCTCAGAAACTCAAAGTTTTAATTCCTGGTAAAAAAAAATTAATTCATTAAAACAAGGCCAAATTTTTGGGGTGTCACAGACACTACCCCCCTTAAGAAAAATCTCGTCCTCGAGATTTGTTAAAAGCTGTTTTAAGAAAAACTATATGCAATAAAAATGTGGCTACAGTGAGAGGGCAATAAGTGGTGAAAATTCACAGTGCGAATACTGGTGCTACGTGGAAAAGTCTGCGATTCGGGACAAAAACGTGAGGTTTCTACGCTGGATATAAATTTAGAATAACTTCTAAATTTTTAGATATACGCTGGTCGCACCCGAGAGCACAATGCTCTCTCTGGCTGACAGGTGGGACCGGGGTCCACTGCCAGTCTCTTCTTCTCCCTCTGGTCCTCTCTTCTTCCTCTCTCCCGCGCGCTTTCTCCACTGGCGATGCCTAGCGCGTAGGGCATCCAGGCTGTACTGCGGTAGTGCGCGGCGTGCTAGCTGTTGGTGCAGCGTGCACTCACCTCGCGGGCCAGCGCGCTGTCCGCAGTGCTTGCGGATTCGACTCCGAACACCGGCGATCGGGCGACGAGCGGCGCTGGTGGACTTCGCCCACCGTACACCGAGCTCGATCTATAAAAAGGCCGGAGTGCCTCTCTCTCCTTCCTCACACCTGGCCTCACTTCTCCTCCTCCTTCTTTCTCCATTACTGCTTACAAAAGCTCGGGTGAGGCTCTAATGGCGGAGGCGATGCCGGACTGGTTTGCGATCCTGATATGCGGAGGGCTGGCGACGCTGCTGGGGCTCTCTGTGCTCCTGTGCGCGATGATCCTCGATGATCGTCGCGACGCTACTGCTCGGGCGTTGGCTCTCCGCGGTGGTGGTGATCACGAGGAGTAGGTGGGGTGTGTCGGGTGCTAACTGTTGTTAGGGGGTGATTAGCTGGATGCAACACTGTTGCAAAGTTTTGCAAACAGTGTTTGTGTCCGAAAGATTATGGTTGTGAGTCTGCTGCCGTGGTGCTGTGAAATTAATAAATCCACGCCGTGAGAAAGTGTAGATGTAGCAGCTCAGGGATAAGAAATCTCACTCCAGAATTTTGCGAGGGAAAAACAGTTAATTTTAAAGGAGCATAAATCACAACAAAAACTACACACATTAGTAGAAGCCAAATAATTGACTCGTCGTACAAACTCATGGTATCGCACATAAGTCACACACATAAATAAATGCTGAAATAACAAATACAGTAGTGACGTCTAAAATGAAAACGGTAACTGGTTGGGGTCCTGATAAAATGTCTCTGGTAAAGGGATACACTCCTCTTCTATCGGAGGAAGTGGATTGACCAGTCGATGCACGTGTCTCTCCGGTTCGGTTCTCAGTGCTCTGCCAATGGCAATCTGAGGATTTAAATCAGCGAGACTCTGGAGATAATCCATTACTCGCTGCTTTAAATGCTCTTGAGCGATGATGTACTGGATGAGGTTGGCTAGCACTGGGTCTTTCTCAAACCGTCCACCGGGAAAAGATGTCACTCCTCCGGGTGTTGCACGGCTCGGAAAATAATAATATCCTCTTTCGCGGGCATAGGGTACTGCGGATCGAAGGCGAGCAATCGCTTCTTTTGCAGCATCTTCTATGGCCAAGTGTGGGGTTGGCATAGATTTTCCCACGAAGGAAACTTCTGTTGGGTCTTGGTTGGGGTCTACAGGAGGAATGTGTACTGCTGCCCAATATTCCGAGGTGGATGGGGTGATCCTTGATTTGAACAGCTCGTACTGGGGTGGCTGGGTAGAACCCATGGTACTGCGGGTAAAGTCCTGCAATATTTTGACAAAGCTACCCGGGGTTGCATCTGGGGTTCTCCGATAAATACTAGGGCTTGGCATGACAAGAAATGGTTGTGAGTGTGGTGCACAAGGTGAGGGTTGCTGGGTAAGGTCACAAGGTGGCCTTTATATAACAATGGAGCTGGATCATTTTACCGTGGTGAAAGGTAATGAATCTGCCAGATTACCTCAAGAGTCGGGGTCCGTGCCGGAGATACACATATCTCATAAAGAGACGTGTTACTGTGGTTGTCATCGGGTTGGTTTTGGTAGCTGTGCCCGGAATTTTTTTTTGCAACTATGCGCTAACCAAAAAAAATAAAAATAAAAAAATGCAAGGCTATTATTAAAAATAGAGGCACAACGACAGGCTGCGTTAATATACACGGCCGCATGATTAGAAAGCGAGGATACACTGAAACTTGGTGCTATTCGCACGGCTTAATCTACCTCGTTTACGTCTAAACGGGCGTGCCTGGTGGATGACGAAGCTTCTCCACGTGTCTCACTGCCGGGATTAGTCGGAGATGGCGGACGAACTGCAGGGTCGGGGTAGCGATGATTATCATCACGGGGATTGTTAGCCATAATCCCGTTGGAGTGGGTTCCCAAAAGGCGACGAAGCACTTCTGGGGTCATCAAAGCATCTCGGTTGATGGCTGGAGCTGATCTCAGGGTCTCGATCGGTTGTCCGAACAGCACGACTGGGTTGTCGGCATCGGGCTCGTCTTCTCTTCTTGCTGGGGCTCGACGAACCAGCTCTCCTCGAGCTGCGATCAGATCAATGGTGATCTGGTCGAACAGTGCCTCTAGTGCACTTACATAGCGCACTAGGTGCAACAATGCGGGGTCTGTCTCGTGATCTCCGTTGGCAACTTGGGGTGGTCTACCATACCCTTCGCGTCTGGGGTAGTAGTGGAACGAGCGACAGTTAACTCTGGGCGACAAGTGCCTGAGATGAACTATAGCCTCTCGAGCGGCTAGTTGGATGGCTTGAAGCTCAAAGGAAGTTGTCCTTCCGGTGAAGCTGTAGAGGCGCTCGGGTGCTAGGCCCCTACCGTAGATGTGCATAGTGGCCCAGAATTGACGGTCTTCACCGCTCATGGGTCCTTGGTACACAACATATTCAGGTGGCTCTTCTAACGCATAGGCACGATGGGTGAGGTTTGCGAGGATGGTCACAAAACCTCCAAGGTTGTTTGTTGTGGTCTCGTTGTGCACTATGGGGCCAGGCATTGTGGCTAGGTTGGGGAAGAGACTGTGTTGTGCTGTGTTGGTGCTAGTATGCCCCTTTTTATAGGAAAAAGGGGACGGAGTCTTCCTTTGCACGCTTGCGAGAAAGGACTATTTAGGATTCGATCACTGGCGCATGAGCGACAGGTTAGGTTGATAGGTTGGGCACCGACTGCCAAAAGGTATTGGGTCACTGTGTGGCTATCTTGCACGAGAAGCTTGGCTGGGGTTTGGTTATGGTTTGGTGGGTTGGTTTGCCTAATTTAAAGACCCGGCTAAGATAGGATTAGCCAATGGTCAGCCTGGCTCTGATACCAAGCCTGCCACGACCGGTTTTCCGGGTATAAATTTCCAGAATTGACCGTCATGCTCATCAGCCCCAGGATTACTGTTAGCTGATGAGGCTCCAACTTGATACAGAAATTCCAAGCAATAAAACAAAATATGTAGTACAAGACCGTTCTGGCCTGTGAGTACAACAATTGGTTTCTAGTGGTTGATGGCGGAAGCGGGTTGTGAAACATCAGTGTCTATGGGACTCCATTTCCCACAGGAACAGCTGACCAGGTTAACTCCTATCTTCGTGAGGCTGCTATCTCCATTGCTTAGGTTCCGGGGCTGTCATCGCGTCGCTCCTCTCCGTGCAAGATAATCTGGCCAAGACAATAGCCAGGGACAAGCCAGTGAGTACTTCGAATGTACTCGCAAACATTATGAACACAGGTATAATATAACAATGATGTGCTGAAAATATTTTATGCTCATGACATCCGTCACAAAATATAAATGAAACTCTGATGCGTGCAAGCAAGTTGTTTATAAATATGCAATAACATAGTAGTACTAAAATTTATGAAATAAATAACAAGCAATGCCACAGTCGGGTGTCTGTGCGACACCACATAAAGGGCTTTAAAAGAAATGCCACAGTCGGGCGTCTGAGCGACACCACATAAAGGGCTTTAAAAGAAATGCCACAGTCGGGCGTCTGAGCGACACCACATAAAGGGCTTTAAAAGAAATGCCACAGTCGGGCGTCTGGGCGACACCACATAAAGGGATTTAAAAGAAATGCCATAGTCGGGTGTCTGAGCGACACCACATAAAGGGCTTTAAAAGAAATGCCACAGTCGGGCGTCTGAGCGACACCACATAAAGGGCTTTAAAAGAAATGCCACAGTCGGGCGTCTGAGCGACACCACATAAAGGGCTTTAAAAGAAATGCCACAGTCGGGTGTCTGAGCGACACCACATAAAGGGCTTTAAAAGAAATGCCACAGTCGGGTGTCTGAGCGACACCACATAAACGGCTTTAAAATAAACAATCATAGTGAATATCCCGGAGGTAGAACCGTCCCAGAGATACTCGATAATGACAATAATATCACGGGTTAGTCAACAATAATAATAATCATAATTATCACAAGTCACCAGTAGTAGTTCCAGTTCTGGTTAACAGTTTCACCTCCAAAGACCGACACTAAGACCGACACTTGACCCATCCCAGACTGTAATCCTTAATCATGGACACGGCTATTCGAATAGGTTTAACCTCTGCAGAGGGTGTACTCTTTACCCACGAGTAACGGATTTCTTTAGTCCATCGGGACTAATTCCGTCTACGGCCTTTTAATTGAAAACACACCTAACTTGCACACACCAGCTTAACTCACACGTGTCTGGAATCACCCACGACACCTGTTAAGCAAACTCTAAGTGGGGAGGCTACAACCTCACGTAGCATGGGATCAAATTTATATCGCGCGCTCTAAGGGGTGGCCTCCCCTCTCGGTCTCAACCGGAAACACCCATGCCCCCGGACCAGGTGGCATGCCTACCAGCTACAACCGATATCTTCCACCATGGCCTCTCTGTACGGTGTGTGCTAGAAAGAGGTTGACAACTTACTGAACCGTACTCTACTTGCTGTAGAGACGAGTGGTAGTATGAAAGAAGTATGGGGGTTACTGGCACAAGACTCGATCTACGGTCGACTCAGGATGTTTAAGTATTCCCTGCATGATTAGCATGACAAAAGTATTTCATCCAACAGAGTCACCGCTCATATCACCTTACCATGCCATACCAGCCATAACCGTCCCGACGGAGACCGGCGACAAACTCATGCCTACCCAAGGCTGAGGTTTTCCCGGGTTCCTGGCGGTATGCATGCAAGGCACATGAGGATGATTATCATCACAAGTGTCGTCATTTCCAACAGCACGGAAATCATTAATATGCACTCATGCATATGATCATATCACATGAAATAATAGGTCCTTCGAATTGCGGTGGTGTTATAAATGTATCAACGATTACACCCAAAATATTATGCCGGGATTCAGAATGCTTGCCTTCAATGTGGGGAAAGGCAGGGATGCACTCCAAAACTTGAAACTTTTCTCCTCTCTTCAAAAATCCTATTTTAGCAATATAAAAGAATTAACACACAAAATAAAAACAGCACCAAAAGTTGTTCTGAATTTTTTTCAAATAAATCTTAAAATAAACTAGGTGAAATTTGAGAGAGGTAGGAAAAAGAATCATTTCATTTGGAGTTGTATTTAAAAAGTTATAGGCAGTCAAAGTTGTGGTCAAAATCTGTTTTTAATAAAATCAAGAAAAAGAAAACGTTTTGGGCAAAATACGCTTTCGGTGCAGGGAAGACGTACTGGGTGGTTTTACGCCTCCACTTAACACGCGTGGCGGCGGAGTGGGTCACTGACAGTGGGTCCACGGGGCCCACTAGTCAGGTTTGACTAGTCTTTCTCCCTCTCCTTCCTCTGCCCCGAGCGGAGGCGGAGCTCCGGCGATTGTCGCCGGCGACTGGCGGCTCCTTGCGGGGCCCTGAGGGCGGGGATGGATCCTCCACTCTAGTGCGGTCCTCCCGGTGGTCGCAGGGTAGCTGGAGGTGGAGGGAGCTGCCGGCGGCGAGCTTCGCGGCGGAGGAAAGCTTCGGTGGCGAAGTGATTTTGAGGCGGCGATGGCTCCCGACCAAAATCAAGTAGGTGGTTGGGTTCCTGGAAGGAAGGAGGTGTTCTTGGCGAAGAGAATGGAGAGGGGGAGGTACTGGAGGTGTCGTATTGGCCGGGGCGGTGGCGGCGGCAGGAGTTGCCGGAGGTGAGGAAGGAGGCCTCCCCGGGTCGAAAGCGAGGCAGGGGAGCGCCATTGGGGTGGCCTGAGGTCGCCTGCGTGCTCGGGGAAGCTCGGGGCCTCCTTTTATAGGCGTGGCAAGGCGGTTTCGCGGCGGCCGTGGATAAGCTCTCCAGCGAACCGCCTCTCTGTAGCTAGGGCGACGTGGCGGCGACGAACGCTAGCGGACACACTTGTGGATGAGCTCGCGCTGTTCCAGGGGCCAGGTGGCGAGCGGAGGTGGCTTTGGCGGCGCTGAACGGAGCAGGGGCTGTCGGCGGTGGTGGCGGCTAGCTATTGGCGTGCCGGGGCGTGGCGAGGGGCGGCTTGGTGTGTTGTGGTGAGGCGGGGAGTGCGTGGCGTGGTGCTGCAGAGCGGGCCAAAACCGTGGGGGCCAGCGTGTCGGCTCGGCGCGCGTGCGTGCCAAACGCACGCTCTGCTCACGCTCCGGGCGTGCACGGGACGTGCTCGGCGAAATGCCATGGCACTCCAGAGCGCTTGGTTGAAGCTGGGAGTTGGCAGGGTGGGGTTATAATCTAAGGCAAAGCTATTTGACATGCTGGTTTGGCCAGGGTATCAAGTCCACAGTGCAAACAAGGACTCATGTCAAAACTGATCATGCCCGAAAGGTGTTTGACAAAATGCTAAGGGCACTTAGGCAGGTCTTGGAGTGGCCAAAAACTCCAGATGGTGGTCTCTTTTGATTGCAAGAGAGAGTGGTAGGGTTAGTTTGGCAAAAGGAAGAACTTGTTAGTGCAAGTTTTACAAAACTTGAATTCTGGACAGGAAATAAATGACATTATTTCATGAACCAAAATTAATCCACTCAGTGCATGCTCCTGGATTTAAGGGTTTGGTAGGGCTGTCTACAAGTAGGAGAAAACACAAGATCTTTGGATCAAAATTAAATAGGGTTGCCGTAGAAATCACAAGGCTGGACCAGAAATGAAAAGAGGTTGAATCAGTCAAAATTTTCAAAGAACAGCACCAGGTTTTTGCATAAAGTTGAATCATATGCCACAATCAACATCCCATAATTTTGGTGGAGGCTAGAAAGAATTATTTTAAAGAGTTGTAGTGCAAATTGCACTCTGGACCAGAGAAGGAAAAATTGATGCAGAGCTCAAATTATTACATAAATAAAAGATATTTTTGTATAAAAGTGATTTAAAAACATCACATGATATCTCCAATTTTTGGTTAGAATTTTAGGTGAATTTATCAAATGGTTGTAGTTCAAATATGGCCATATAACCTTGAAACTGTTGGGGAACGTTGCAGAAAATTAAAATTTTTCCTACGGCTTCACCAAGATCCATCTATGAGTTCATCTAAGCAACGAGTCATGGGAGAGAGCTTGCATCTACATACCACTTGTAGATCGCGTGCGGAAGCTTGCAAGGTGATGATGGAGTCGTACACGAACGTGATTCAGATCACCGATGCCAAGTGCTGAACGGACAGCACCTCCGTGTTCAACACACGTACGGGACGAGCGACGTCTCCTCCTTCTTGATCCAGCAAGGGGGAAGGAGAGGTTGAGGAAGACAGCTCCACCGGCAGCACGACGGCGTGGTGATGGTGGAGAAGCAGTACTCCGACAGGGCTTCGCCGAGCACACAACGAAGGAGGAGAGGTGTTGGGGAGGGAGAAGGAGGCAACCAAAGGCCAAGGACTCAGGGTATGAAGTCCCTCCTCTCCCCCACTATATATAGGAGGGCCAAGGGGGGGGTGGCCGGCCCTAGGAGATCCAATCTCCTAGGGGGGCGGCGGCCAAGGTGGGTTTCCCTCCCCCCCAAGGCACCTAGGAGGTGCCTTCCCCTCCTAGGACTCTTGCCCCCTTGAACCCTAGGCGCATGGGCCTATGTGGGGCTGGTGCCCTTGGCCCATGCAGGCCAAGGCGCACCCCCTACAGCCCATGTGGCCCCCCGGGGCAGGTGGCCCCACCCGGTGGGCCCCCGGGACCCCTCCGGTGGTCCCGGTACAATACCGATAACCCCGAAACTTGTCCCGATGCCCGAAACAGGACTTCCCATATATAAATCTTTACCTCCGGACCATTTCGGAACTCCTCGTGACGTCCGGGATCTCATCCGGGACTCCGAACATCATTCGGTAGTCACATACTTGACTTCCTACTAACCCTAGCGTCACCGAACCTTAAGTGTGTAGACCCTACGGGTTCGGGAGACACGCAGACATGACCGAGACGACTCTCGGGCAATAACCAACAGCGGGGTCTGGATATCCATGTTGGCTCCCACATGCTCCTCGATGATTTCATCGGTTGAACCACGATGTCGAGGATTCGATCAAACCCTGTATACAATTCCCTTTGTCAATCGGTACGTTACTTGCCCGAGACTCGATCGTCGGTATCCCAATACTTTGTTCAGTCTCGTTACCCGGCAAGTCACTTTACTCGTACCGTAATGCATGATCCCGTGGCCAACACCTTGGTCACATTGAGCTCATTATGATGATGCATTACCGAGTGGGCCCAGAGATACCTCTCCGTTATACGGAGTGACAAATCCCAGTCTCGATCCGTGTCAACCCAACAGATACTTTCGGAGATACCTGTAATGCACCTTTATAGTCACCCAGTTACGTTGTGACGTTTGATACACCCAAGGCACTCCTACGGTAACCGGGAGTTACACGATCTCATGGTCGAAGGAATAGATACTTGACATTGGCAAAGCTTCTAGCAAACGAACTATACGATCTTTTATGCTATGCTTATGATTGGGTCTTGTCCATCACATCATTCTCCTAATGATGTGATCCCGTTATCAACGACATCCTATGTCCATAGTCAGGAAACCATGACTATCTATTGATCATAACGAGCTAGTCAACTAGAGGCTCACTAGGGACTCATTGGGTCTAAGTGTTCACACGTGTATTACGATTTCCGGATAATACAGTTATAGCATGAACAAAAGACAATTATCATGAACATTGAAATATAATAATCCTTTTATTATTGCCTCTAGGGCATATTTCCAACAGTCTCCCACTTGCACTAGAGTCACCAATCTAGTTACATTGTGATGAATCGAACACCCATAGAGTTCTGGTGTTGATCATGTTTTGCACGCGAGAGAGGTTTAGTCAACGGATCTGCGACATTCAGATCCGTGTGCACTTTGCAAATCTCTATGTCTCCATCTTGAACATTTTCACGGATGGAGTTGAAACGACGCTTGATGTGCCTGGTCTTCTTGTGAAACCTGGGCTCCTTGGCAAGGGCAATAGCTCCAGTGTTGTCACAGAAGAGTTTGATCGGCCCCGACGCATTGGGTATGACTCCTAGGTCGGTGATGAACTCCTTCATCCAAATCGCTTCATGCGCTGCCTCTGAGGCTGCCATGTACTCCGCTTCACATGTAGATCCCGCCACGACGCTCTGCTTGCAGCTGCACCAGCTTACTGCTCCACCATTCAACATATACACGTATCCGGTTTGTGACTTAGAGTCATCCAGATCTGAGTCGAAGCTAGCGTCGACGTAACCCTTTACGACGAGCTCTTCATCTCCTCCATAAACGAGAAACATGTCCTTTGTCCTTTTCAGGTACTTCAGGATATTCTTGACCGCTGTCCAGTGTTCCTTGCCGGGGTTACTTTGGTATCTTGCAACCAAACTTACGGCAAGGTTTACATCGGGTCTGGTACACAGCATGGCATACATAATAGATCCTATGGCTGAAGCATAGGGGATGACACTCATCTCTTCTTTATCTTTTGCCGTGGTCGGTGACTGAGCCAAGCTCAATCTCACACCTTGTAACATAGGCAAGAACCCCTTCTTGGACTGATCCATTTTGAACCTCTTCAAAATCTTATCAAGGTATGTGCTTTGTGAAAGACCTATGAGGCGTCTCGATCTATCTCTATAGATCTTGATGCCTAATATATAAGCAGCTTCTCCAAGGTCCTTCATTGAAAAACACTTGTTCAAGTAGGCCTTAATGCTGTCCAGGAGTTTCGTATCATTTCCCATCAAGAGTATGTCATCTACATATAATAGGAGAAATGCTACAGAGCTCCCACTCACTTTCTTGTAAACGCAGGCTTCTCCATAAGTCTGCGTAAACCCAAACGCTTTGATCATCTCATCAAAGCGAATGTTCCAACTCCGAGATGCTTGCACCAGTCCATAAATGGATCGCTGGAGCTTGCATACTTTGTTAGCGTTCTGAGGAACGACAAAACCTTCCGGCTGCATCATATACAGCTCTTCCTTAAGATGTCCATTAAGGAATGCCGTTTTGACGTCCATCTGCCATATCTCATAATCATAGTATGCGGCAATTGCTAACATGATTCGGACGGACTTAAGCTTCGCCACGGGAGAGAATGTCTCGTCGTAGTCAATCCCTTGAACTTGTCGATAACCCTTAGCGACAAGTCGAGCTTTATAGATGGTAACATTACCATCCGCGTCCGTCTTCTTCTTAAAAATCCATTTATTTTCTATCGCTCGCCGATCATCGGGCAAGTCTGTCAAAGTCCATACTTTGTTTTCATACATGGATCCTATCTCGGATTTCATGGCCTCAAGCCATTTGTTGGAATCCGGGCCCGCCATTGCTTCTTCATAGTTCGAAGGTTCATTGTTGTCCAGCAACATGATTTCCATGACAGGGTTGCCGTACCACTCTGGTGCAGAACGTGTCCTTGTGGACCTTCGAAATTCAGTAGCAACTAGATCTGAAGTACCTTGATCATCATCAACATTTTCCTCTTCAGTTGGTGTGGGCATTACAGGAATGGTTTCCTGCGCTGCACCACTTTCCCGTTCGAGAGGTAGTACTTCATCGAGTTCTACTTTCCTCCCACTTACTTCTTTCGAGAGAAACTCTTTCTCCAGAAAGCATCCGTTCTTGGCAACAAAGATCTTGCCTTCGGATCTTAAGTAGAAGGTATACCCGACAGTTTCCTTAGGGTATCCTATGAATACGCATTTTTCCGACTTGGGTTCGAGCTTTTCAGGTTGAAGTTTCTTGACATAAGCATCGCATCCCCAAACTTTTAGAAACGACAGCTTAGGTTTCTTCCCAAACCATAATTCATACGGTGTCGTCTCAACGGATTTAGACGGTGCCCTATTTAAAGTGAATGTAGCTGTCTCTAGAGCGTATCCCCAAAATGATAGCGGTAAATCGGTAAGAGACATCATAGACCGCACCATATCCAATAGAGTGCGATTACGACGTTCGGACACACCGTTTCGCTGAGGTGTTCCAGGCGGCGTGAGTTGTGAAACGATTCCACATTTTCTTAAGTGTGTACCAAATTCGTGACTTAAGTATTCGCCCCCACGATCTGATCGTAGGAACTTTATCTTACGGTCATGTTGATTCTCTACCTCACTCTGAAATTCCTTGAACTTTTCAAAGGTCTCAGACTTGTGTTTCATTAAGTAGACATACCCATATCTACTCAAGTCGTCAGTGAGAGTGAGAACATAACGATATCCTCCGCGAGCCTCAACGCTCATTGGACCGCACACATCGGTATGTATGATTTCCAACAAGTTGGTTGCTCGCTCCATTGTTCCGGAGAACGGAGTCTTGGTCATTTTGCCTAAGAGGCAAGGTTCGCATGTGTCAAATGATTCATAATCAAGAGACTCTAAAAGTCCATCAGCATGGAGCTTCTTCATGCGCTTGACACCAATGTGACCAAGGCGGCAGTGCCACAAGTATGTGGGACTATCGTTATCAACTTTACATCTTTTGGCATCCACACTATGAACATGTGTAATATTACGCTCGAGATTCATCAAGAATAAACCATTGACCATCGGAGCATGACCATAAAACATATCTCTCATATAAATCGAACAACCATTATTCTCAGACTTAAATGAGTAGCCATCTCGTATTAAACGAGATCCAGATACAATGTTCATGCTCAAACTTGGCACTAAATAACAATTATTGAGGTTTAAAACTAATCCCGTAGGTAAATGTAGAGGCAGCGTGCCGACGGCGATCACATCGACCCTGGAGCCATTCCCGACGCGCATCGTCACCTCGTCCTTCGCCAGTCTCCGTTTATTCCGCAGCTCCTGCTGTGAGTTACATATGTGAGCAACGGCACCGGTATCAAATACCCAGGAGTTACTTCGAGTACTGGTAAGGTACACATCAATTACATGTATATCAAATATACCTTTGGTGTTGCCGGCCTTCTTATCCGCTAAGTATTTGGGGCAGTTCCGCTTCCAGTGCCCCTTCCCCTTGCAATAAAAGCACTCAGTCTCAGGCTTGGGTCCATTCTTTGACTTCTTCCCGGCAACAGGCTTACCGGGCGCGGCAACATCTTTGCCGTCCTTCTTGAAGTTCTTCTTACCCTTGCCCTTCTTGAACTTAGTGGTCTTATTGACCATCAACACTTGATGTTCTTTCTTGATTTCAGCCTCTGCTGACTTCAGCATCGAGAACACTTCAGGAATGGTCTTTACCATCCCCTGCATGTTGTAGTTCATCACAAAGCTCTTGTAGCTTGGTGGGAGCGACTGGAGGATTCTGTCAATGACCGTCTCATCTGGGAGGTTAATGTTCAACTGGGTCATACGTGCGTGCAACCCAGACATCTTCAGGATGTGTTCACTGACAGAACTGTTCTCCTCCATCTTACAACTGTAGAACTTGTCGGAGACATCATATCTCTCGACCCGGGCATGAGCTTGGAAAACTAGTTTCAGCTCTTCGAACATCTCATATGCTCCGTGATGCTCAAAACGCTTTTGGAGCCCCGGTTCTAAGCTGTAAAGCATGCCGCACTGAACGAGGGAGTAATCATCAGCACGAGTTTGCCAAGCGTTCATAACGTCTTGGTTCTCTGGGACGGGAGCGGCACCTAGCGGTCCTTCTAGGACATATTGCTTCCTGGCAGCTATGAGGATGATCCTCAGGTTTCGGACCTAGTCCGTATAGTTGCTGCCATCATCTTTCAGCTTGGTTTTCTCTAGGAACGCGTTGAAGTTCATGTTGACATGAGCGTTGGCCATTGATCTACAATACATATTTGCAAAGGTTTTAGACTAAGTTCATGATAATAAAGTTCTTAATCAAAATTATGAACTCCCACTTAGATTAGACATCCCTCTAGTCATCTAAGTGTTACACGATCCGAGTCGACTAGCCCGTGTCCGATCATCACGTGAGACGGACTAGTCATCGTCGGTGAACATCTTTATGTTGATCGTATCTTCCATACGACTCGTGTTCGACCTTTCGGTCTCCGTGTTCCGAGGCCATGTCTGCACATGCTAGGCTCGTCAAGTTAACCCTAAGTGTTTTCGCTGTGTAAAACTGTCTTACACCCGTTGTATGTGAACGTAAGGATCCATCACACCCGATCATCACGTGGTGCTTAGAAACGACGAACTGTAGCAACGGTGCACAGTTAGGGGAGAACACTTCTTGAAATTTTGTAAGGGATCATCTTATTTACTACCGTCGTCCTAAGTAAACAAGATGCATAAACATAATAAACATCACATGCAATTATATGGTTGTGACATGATATGGCCAATATCATCAAGCTCCTTTGATCTCCATCTTCGGGGCTCCATGATCATCTTGTCACCGGCTTGACACCATGATCTCCATCATCATGATCTCCATCATCGTGTCTTCATGAAGTTGTCACGCCAACGACTACTTCTACTTCTATGACTAACGCGTTTAGTAATGAAGTAAAGTAGTTTACATGGCGTTCTTCAATGACACGCAGGTCATACAAAAAAATAAAGACAACTCCTATGGCTCCTGCCGGTTGTCATACTCATCGACATGCAAGTCGTGAATCCTATTACAAGAACATGATCTCATACATCACAATTCAACATTCATCACAACTTCTGGCCATATCACATCACATGATCAATCGCTGCAAAAACAAGTTAGACGTTCTCTAGTTGTTGTTGCATCTTTTACGTGGCTGCGATTGGGTTCTAGCAAGAACGTTTTCTTACCTACGAATCACCACAACGTGATTTTGTCAACTTCTATTTACCCTTCATAAGGGCCTTGTTCATCGATTCCGCTCCAACTAAAGTGGGAGAGACAGACACCCGCCAGCCACCTTATGCAACTAGTGCATGTCAGTCGGTGGAACCGGTCTCACGTAAGCGTACGTGTAAGGTTGGTCCGGGCCGCTTCATCCCACAATACCGTTGAGCAAGAAAAGACTAGTAGAGGCAAGTAAGATGACAAGATCAACGCCCACAACAAATTGTGTTCTACTCGTGCATTAGAGAACTACGCATAGACCTAGCTCATGATGCCACTGTTGGGGAACGTTGCAGAAAATTAAAATTTTTCCTACGGCTTCACCAAGATCCATCTATGAGTTCATCTAAGCAACGAGTCATGGGAGAGAGCTTGCATCTACATACCACTTGTAGATCGCGTGCGGAAGCTTGCAAGGTGATGATGGAGTCGTACACGAACGTGATTCAGATCACCGATGCCAAGTGCTGAACGGACAGCACCTCCGTGTTCAACACACGTACGGGACGAGCGACGTCTCCTCCTTCTTGATCCAGCAAGGGGGAAGGAGAGGTTGAGGAAGACAGCTCCACCGGCAGCACGACGGCGTGGTGATGGTGGAGAAGCAGTACTCCGACAGGGCTTCGCCGAGCACACAACGAAGGAGGAGAGGTGTTGGGGAGGGAGAAGGAGGCAACCAAAGGCCAAGGACTCAGGGTATGAAGTCCCTCCTCTCCCCCACTATATATAGGAGGGCCAAGGGGGGGGTGGCCGGCCCTAGGAGATCCAATCTCCTAGGGGGGCGGCGGCCAAGGTGGGTTTCCCTCCCCCCCAAGGCACCTAGGAGGTGCCTTCCCCTCCTAGGACTCTTGCCCCCTTGAACCCTAGGCGCATGGGCCTATGTGGGGCTGGTGCCCTTGGCCCATGCAGGCCAAGGCGCACCCCCTACAGCCCATGTGGCCCCCCGGGGCAGGTGGCCCCACCCGGTGGGCCCCCGGGACCCCTCCGGTGGTCCCGGTACAATACCGATAACCCCGAAACTTGTCCCGATGCCCGAAACAGGACTTCCCATATATAAATCTTTACCTCCGGACCATTTCGGAACTCCTCGTGACGTCCGGGATCTCATCCGGGACTCCGAACATCATTCGGTAGTCACATACTTGACTTCCTACTAACCCTAGCGTCACCGAACCTTAAGTGTGTAGACCCTACGGGTTCGGGAGACACGCAGACATGACCGAGACGACTCTCGGGCAATAACCAACAGCGGGGTCTGGATATCCATGTTGGCTCCCACATGCTCCTCGATGATTTCATCGGTTGAACCACGATGTCGAGGATTCGATCAAACCCTGTATACAATTCCCTTTGTCAATCGGTACGTTACTTGCCCGAGACTCGATCGTCGGTATCCCAATACTTTGTTCAGTCTCGTTACCCGGCAAGTCACTTTACTCGTACCGTAATGCATGATCCCGTGGCCAACACCTTGGTCACATTGAGCTCATTATGATGATGCATTACCGAGTGGGCCCAGAGATACCTCTCCGTTATACGGAGTGACAAATCCCAGTCTCGATCCGTGTCAACCCAACAGATACTTTCGGAGATACCTGTAATGCACCTTTATAGTCACCCAGTTACGTTGTGACGTTTGATACACCCAAGGCACTCCTACGGTAACCGGGAGTTACACGATCTCATGGTCGAAGGAATAGATACTTGACATTGGCAAAGCTTCTAGCAAACGAACTATACGATCTTTTATGCTATGCTTATGATTGGGTCTTGTCCATCACATCATTCTCCTAATGATGTGATCCCGTTATCAACGACATCCTATGTCCATAGTCAGGAAACCATGACTATCTATTGATCATAACGAGCTAGTCAACTAGAGGCTCACTAGGGACTCATTGGGTCTAAGTGTTCACACGTGTATTACGATTTCCGGATAATACAGTTATAGCATGAACAAAAGACAATTATCATGAACATTGAAATATAATAATCCTTTTATTATTGCCTCTAGGGCATATTTCCAACAGAAACACCATTTTCCAGAAAATAAAGATCAAGCAATTTAATTATTTAATTAGTTATACTGATAAAAGAAAAGTTTTTCTTGAGAGGTTGAATAAGTCCAATAACATATTTTGAAAAGTTTTCACTTAGGGAAAAACTCATCACAACAGGGAAGGAAATGATTTAAAAATTAAAATGGAGCTCAAAAACTCAAAGTTTTAATTCCTGGTAAAAAAAATTTAATTCATTAAAACAAGGCCAAATTTTTGGGGTGTCACAGTCCGTCTCCCTACCCGAGGGCCTTTGAGAGCTTGCGGAGAAGCTTCAGGGAGCACGACAGCGCTTCCGTTTGTGGAAGATATAGGCCTGCCGTCAAGGTGTCTGGGAGGCCTGGGCCATGGTGAAGACACGGTACAAGAAGGCGGATCCAAACCACATGGCCCAGGTCGGACCTGTGGGGCCCAATGGGAAGGAGATCCCTGTGAGCTTAGTGTACGGCCAAGTAGAGTTGGCCGCTAAGTATTCCCAATGGGACTATAAATTAGACAGCCTGTTAGACGGGATTGAGGAGGAGTACAGTCAGTCGATTTGACGATGTATTTAAAATGACATGTAAAATGCCTTCTAGTTGGATTGTAGATCCTTTGTCTTTGCCGACCTTTTCGCTTCAACCTCGGGACCCTAGATTCCGGAGTGTGTCCGAATACCTTCTCGGTTATGAAAAAACCGGGGCATGCATGGAGACCAGGCGTAGGGGTCATTAGTGCTTTATCAGACAAGTGCTCAACTAGTTATGTTATATTACATGGTTAGTAAGAAACATCTTCCAGGGAGAATAGTTCCGTTAAGGGTTCCTTTCCCTGGGAGGCTTGCCCTAAAGTGCATGTCCGGACTGCAAAAAGAGCAGGAAAACATCTGGGGGCAGATAAGTAAATAGGTAAATCATCTTTCACGTCACCGACCAAATATTCCCTTAAGAACGCTAGCTTTCGGCTTCACCCAGTCTGAGGTACACATCCGGCTGACCCGGCAGTAACAATCGCAGAGGTGCTCCCTTTACCTCCTAGCCGAAAAATCGGGAACGTAGGGATAAGCACAGGAGCCAGGCAACCCAGCTTGGCCAAAACTTAAGTCATATCGATGCATATAATGGTGAATAAAAGGTACATGCGGAAGTTTGACACATGTTTTGGGCATAAAGCCCGTATAAGTAAGCTTCTGTTAAAGAAGCCCCCAGGTATAATGAGTGCGGGTAGCACATCAAGTGTGTGCGAACAATGCGCAAATCTGCCCTCAAGGGCTTTATGAAAAAGGTGGGAGAAAAGAGAGAAACAAAGGACAGCTGAAGTGTAAAAATGTGGACGGAGGAAGGAGACGAACTCTGAGTCCGGCGCTAGGCGTAGAATCTTCGGAGGCGGGCTGTGTTCCATGGGTTCGGCTCGAGTCGGTTATCCGATGCGTTTCGCAGACGGTATGCTTCGCCGGTTAGAACTTGGTCGATGATGAAGGGACCTTCCCATTTGGGCTTGAGTTTGTTCTTTTTCTTGTCCGGCAGGCGTAGAACTAGTTCGCCAACATTGTAAGTCTTGGCTCGTACCTCTCTGCTTTGATATCTTCGAGCCTGCTACTCATAGAATGCGGAACGAGCCTTGGCCACGTCGCGCTCCTCCTCAAATGCGTCCAAGCTGTCCTGCCGATCCAACTCAGCTTCTCTTTCTTCGTACATGCGCACTCGAGGTGAGTCATGAATTATGTCGCAGGGCAAAACTACCTCTGCACCGTATACCATAAAGAATGGTGTGAACCCGGTAGTACGGTTTGGCGTGGTCCACAGCCCCCAGAGTACGGAGTCGAGCTCCTCTGCCCAGTGCGTGTTAGATTTCGTAAGGGACCGCACTAATCTGGGTTTAATGCCGCTCATGATTAGACCATTTGCTCGTTCAACTTGACCGTTGGTTTGAGGATGATAGACTGAGGCGTACTCGAGCTTAATGCCCATATTTTTGCACCAGAGTTTAACCTTGTCGGCCATGAAGTTTGTGCCGTTATCGGTGATGATGCTGTGGGGGACACCGTAACGGTGTACTACCCCGGATATGAAGTCTAACACAGGTCCGGATTCGGCCGTTTTAACTGGCTTGGCCTCTATCCATTTGGTGAATTTGTCCACCATGACCAATAGGTATTTTTGCTTGTGGGTTCCCCCTTTAAGGAGTCCAACCATGTCAATCCCCCAGACCGCGAACGGCCAGGTGATAGGTATAGTTTTGAGGGCGGTGGGTGGCATGTGGCTCTGATTAGCAAAGAGCTGACAACCGACGCATCATTGGACTAAGTCCTGGGCATCTGCCAGGGCTGTCGGCCAATAAAATCCTGTATGGAAGGCCTTACCTACAAGGGCCCGGGCTGCGGCGTGGTGTCCGCCTAGTCCGGTGTGAATTTTAGCCAAAAGATTTCGCCCTTCCTCTTCGGAGATACACCTTTGAAGGACTCCGGTTGTGCTTTTCTTATAAAGTTCCCCCTCATGGACCTTGTAGGCTTTAGATCGCCGAACTATGCAGCGGGCCTCATTTTGGTCTTTGGGAAGTTCCTGCCTAATTAATTAGGCTAGGAATGGTTCCGCCCACGGGGCAATGACTGCCATTATTTCGTGGGCGGAAGGTGTTATGTCATTGGCTGAGCCACCGGTTGTGTCAGAATGTTCGGTGTTGGGCGGTGCGGTTGGTTCCGGGTTGTTGTTTCTGGACTCCTGTTCCCATACTACGGATGGCTTAAAGAGCCGCTCCAGGAAGATGTTTGGAGGGACGGCGTCGCATTTTGCGCCGATGCGTGCCAACACGTCGGCTGCCTGGTTGTCATCCCGGGCTACATGGTGGAATTCGAGTCCTTCGAACCGAGCTGAAATTTTTAAGACGGTGTTACGGTAGGCTGCCATTTTCGCATCTTTGGCATCAAAGTCTCCGTTTACTTGTGATATTGCGAGGTTTGAATCCCCGCGGACCTCGAGGCGTTGAATGCCCATGGAGATTGCCATCCGGAGACCGTGCAGAAGGGCCTCATATTCGGCTGCGTTGTTGGAGTCTGTGTACATTATTTGAAGTATGTATTGGACTGTGTCTCCGGTTGGGGACGTCAAAACGACGCCAGCCCACAAGCTGGCCAACATTTTAGAGCCGTCGAAATGCATGATCCAATTGGAGTATGCGCCGTACTCTTTAGGGAGTTCGGCTTCAGTCCATTCGGCGACGGAAGTCAGCCAAGACTTGCGACTTTATAGCTCGCCGTGGATTGTAGGTTATGTCAAATGGTAAGAGCTCAATGGACCATTTTGCAATTCTGCCCGTCGCATCGCGGTTGTTTATGATGTCGTTGAGGGGTACTTCGGAGGCCACTGTTATCGAACACTCTTGAAAGTAGTGTCGCAGCTTCCGGGATGCCATGAACACCGCGTATGCTATGTTCTGATAATGCGGGTACCGAGACTTGCAGGGAGTTAAGACAGTGGATACGTAGTACACTGGTTTTTGAAGAGGGAATTTATGCCCTTCTATTTCTCGTTCGACGACGAGCACCGCGCTTACAACTTGGTGGGTTGCCGCGATATATAATAACATTGGTTCGCCCAGGTTAGGCGTGGCCAGGACCGGATTTGTTGCCAATATGGCCTTTATTTCTTCGAGTCCGGCAGTGGCAGCATCCGTCCACTTGAAGTGTTCGGTGCGCCTGAGGAGGCGATAGAGGGGCAGTGCCTTTTCCCCCAAACGGGAGATGAAGCGGCTTAGAGCCGCCACGCATCCAGTCAATTTTTGTATTTGTTTGAGGTCTTTTGGAATATCTAGTTGTGACAGAGATCGGATCTTGGCTGGGTTTGCTTCAATTCCTCTACCGGATACGATGAAGCCCAGGAGCTTTCCGGCTGGTACGCCGAAAACACATTTTTCCGGATTCAGCTTAATGTCGTATGCTCGGAGGTTGTCGAATGTGAGCCTCAAATCGTCTACTATAGTTTCGACGTGTTTGGTTTTGATGACCACGTCGTCTACGTATGCCTCTACTATTTTGCCGATCTGTTTAGCCAGACATGTCTGAGTCATGCGCTGATACGTTACGCCGATGTTTTTGAGTCCGAAGGGCATCATGTTGAAGTAGAATGGTCCGTATGGAGTGATGAATGCCATTGCGGCTTGGTCCGCCTCCGCCATCTTTATTTGATGGTAGCCGGAGTATGCGTTGAGGAAGCACAATGAATCGTGCCTTGCAGTAGCATCGATTATTTGATCGATGCGGGGAAGGGGGAAAGGATCCTTTGGGCAGGCCTTGTTGAGGTCTTTAAAATCGACACATAGGCGCCAGGATTTGTCCTTCTTTGGTACCATTACCAGGTTTGCTAGTCAGTCCGGATGTTTGATGTCTCTAATGAATCCGGCTTCCAATAGTTTGGCTAGCTCCTCTCCCATTGCCTGTCTTTTGGGTTCGGAAAATCGCCGAAGAGCCTGTTTGACTGGCTTGAATCCTTTTAGGATGTTTAGGCTGTGTTCTACCAATCTGCGTGGGATTCCTGGCATATCTGAAGGGTGCAGGCGAATATGTCCCAATTCTCCCGAAGGAATTCTCGTAGTGCGGCGTCTACATCAGGGTTTAACTATGCCCCAATGGAGGTCGTCTTTGTTGGGTCCGTTGGATGGACCTGGAATTTGACTATTTCGTCTGATGGTTTAAAAGAGGTGGACTTGGACCTCTTATCTAGTATCACATCATCCCTGTTCACCATGGAGTGCAGCGAAGTGAGCTCCTCTGCCGCTAAGGCTTCGGATAGTGCCTCTAGGGCTAGTGCGGCTATCTTGTTTTCGGCGCGGAGTGCTGTGTCCAGATCACTAACAAGAGTGATTATTCCACTGGGCCCAGGCATCTTAAGCTTCATGTACCCGTAATGGGGTATGGCTTGAAAAATTGTGAATGCCTCTTGTCCTAATATAGCGTGGTATCCGCTGCTGAACGGGGCCACCTGGAACGTGACCTCCTCGGACCTGTAATTGTCCGGCGAGCCGAACACCACATCAAGTGTGATTTTTCCTGTGCAGCGTGCTTCCCGGCTAGGGATTATTCCTCTAAAGGTTGTGCTGCTTCGCTTAATGCGGCTCCAGTCTATTTCCATTTTTTGAAGGGTTTCCTCGTAGATGAGGTTTAATCCGCTGCCACCATCCATGAGTACCTTGGTAAGACGAAAGACGTCCACTATTGGACGTAGGACCAATGCGGCTGGTGCTCGGGCTGTTCGGAATTTAGGTTCGTCGCTGGCGTTGAAGGTGATGGCCGTGTCGCTCCATGGATTTGTTGTTGCTACTTGGTAGACTTCGGCGAGGCTGCGGATTGTTCATTTTCGCATATTATTTGATGCGGAAGTATCGAAGACTGTTGACACCGTACTGGTACTGTTGGAGTGGTTCTCTGGGGCTAGAAGCTCTTCGCCACTTTTGGCCACCTGCCGGAGTATCCAACATGCTCGAAGGCTATGTGTTGGAGTGGCGCCCTCTGTACTGTGAATTTTACATGGTCCGCTGAGCCATCCCTCCAGTACGGTTCCGTGCCCTTTATGGGTTTTTTTTCTTTTTGGTTTTTGTATCGGATGCCTGAGCATGATGCACCCTTTTGTTTCGGACTAGGATTGTATTCGGAGCCGGATTGTCCCAAAACTTAGTTTCGGTTTCCCGAAAACTCTCCATCGCACAGTACTTTCGTACTATGGACGCCAGGTCGGCGAAGCATGTAATTTCACAACGACTTACGGCGTTCAAGATTCCCTTGTCCGTGCAATTATTGCAGAAAATTGAAATTGCGTTTTCCTCACGGCATGATGTACTGTTTCAGTGGGCTCTTGCCGGATTCGAGATAGATCGCATATGTTTGGGTGGGTGGGTGGAATTGAGTCCGAAACCCTGCCCATCTCGAGGCTCAAGGGCTGAAAAGTTTCCGAATTTGGAAGCTTGGATTGCTGGACGTTGTCCAACGAGTCTGGTGCGATGCCTGACTTTAGGTTCGGTGCTTGATCGACGTCCGTCCCTCCGCGGGAATCCGGCATGGAGGGTTCGGGAGTCCGTACATAACTAGTTTTCAATACAGAAGAAGAGTCGCCGTGTTGTTCCTCTACCACCGCAACGTGGTGGGTAACCTAGGGAGAGTTAATCTCTCTCAGATCGGTTTTAAGCCCAATCTGATTGTAGTCTGTAGCGACTCCCAGGGCGGCGATGCGATCCAAGAGCTCGTTTACCGATGAGAGCTCTATTGGATCCAGCTGCTCGGCGAATTCCGAGTTGACGTGAAGATTGCTTTTGATGACCCGAGAGGTCATCGTCGAAGCGGTGGCCGAACAGGCAGTCATGAGAAAACCACCTAGCCGGATAGTTTGGCCGGCAGCCAAGGCTCCTTTGGTGATGATACCGTCTTTAAAGACGGGAAGAGGCATCCTTCCTGATCGTGACGGCACAGAGGAACTCTCAATGAAATCACCAATGTCGGTGTGAAAACCGGCGAATATCGGGTAGGGGGTCCCGAACTGTGCGTCTAGGCGGATGGTAACAGGAGACAAGGGACACGATGTTTTTACCCAGGTTCGGGCCCTCTCGATGGAGGTAAAACCCTACTCCTGCTTGATTAATATTGATGATATGGGTAGTACAAGAGTGGATCTACCACGAGATCAAGGAGGCTAAACCCTAGAAGCTAGCCTATGGTATGATTGTTGTAATGGTTGTTCGTCCTACATACTAAAACCCTCCGGTTTATATAGACACCGGAGAGGGCTAGGGTTACACAGAGTCGGTTACAATGGTAGGAGATCTACATATCTGTATTGCCAAGCTTGCCTTCCACGCCAAGGAAAGTCCCATCCGGACACGGGACGAAGTCTTCAATCTGGTATCTTCATAGTCTTGGAGTCCGGCCGATGATGATAGTCCGGCTATCCGGACACCCCCTAGTCCAGGACTCCCTCAGCAATCACTTGGCTTGGTGACATTCGTCGAAGCACATGCTCCTTGCCTTTCATCTTGAAGCTACAGTGGTTGGTTCGTCCATTGTGGATGACACCGTTGTCGAATTGGCAAGGTATTACCAAAAGATGGTGGCACACGGACATAGGAACCACATCACACTCTAGGGTGTCCTCATATGCGCCGATCTTGAAAGACACTTGCACCATGTGCTCCACTTGAATAGTGCCGGAGTCGATTAGCCATTGCACCTTGTAGGGATGGGGGTGCTTCTTCTTGACCAATTGCAGCTTGGAACATAGCTCTTCACTTGCCAAGTTGTGACAACTACCTCCATCGATGATGACCTTGACAGAGCGCCCATTGATGCCGGCGTTTGTGTGGAAGATGTGGCACCGTTGTTCTTCGTCTTGGTGGTGTTGGAGCATCAAGACCTTGGAGACCACGAGAGAGGGACTTGAATCGTTGTCACAAAAGACTTGATCATCTTCATCTTCGTTCACGCGCCGGTGCATGGCCACGTGATCAATGGCTTCCATTTCTTCTTCACTCATCGAGTCGTATGCGCCGTCATCATTGAAGATCATTGTTCGCTTGTTGGTGCATTGGAAGGACTTGTGTCCTCGGCCGCCAAATGTGAATCAATTGAATGAACTTGTCTTGATAGAATCATCAGGAGGCGTCGAAGATGAAGGAGTCTAGGATTTGTATGTGCTTGCCAGAGGACGAGTCGAGGAAGGTGCCACTAGCTTGGAACTTGACTTGTCACCGGTACTTGGTGATGCTCGAGTTGATGTAGAAGGTGCCGAAGTCGCGGGAGCTTGAGAGTAGGAGCCATAGGTCTTGGAAGAGTACTTGGCGTATTTGAAGTCATCTTGCACCTGTCGCTCGGCCTTGGTCGCTTGATGAACTAGCTCAAGAAGGTTGGAGTATGGTTGGAAGTCGGCGATCCGCTTGATTGGGTGGTTGAGGTTGTTCAAGAAGCGTGCCATTGTTTGCTCGTCATCTTCCTTGACATTGGCTCCTATAATGGCAATCTCCATTTCTTGGTAGTATTCTTCCAACCATCTTTGTGCCTTTGCTTGAGGAGTTGCAACTTCTTGAAAAGATCTCGAGTGTAGTGAGGAAGCACCAAGCGGGCTCTCATGACTTCCTTCATTTCTTCCCAAGTTGTGATTGGTGGTTTGCATCTTGTATGTCGTCGCTCGATCACTTGTTCCCACCAAATGAAGACGTACTCTTGGAACTCGAGGGAGGCCATGGCAATCTTCTTTTCTTCATCGTAGTTGTGGAGGCGAAAAATCTTGTCCACCTTCAATGCCCACGAGAGGTATTCTTCGGGATCATTGCTTCCGGAGAACTTTGGCATGGTGAACTTGAGCTTGCCGTAGCGGAGTTCTTCATCTTGATAGCGGTTTTGATATCGCTCTTACCTTGGAAAGTTCTCAAATGCTCGTTCCTCGTGATGTCGCTCTTGGCATGGAGGAGGGTCTTGAAGCACTTGTTCCACTTGGTGTCGCTCTTGTCTTGGAGGAGGGCGAGGAATGTGCGCTTGATTGTGCCTTTCTTGTTGCTCTTCGCGTCGGGCTGCTTCTTCTTGAATCTCGCGACGAAGAGCTTCCTCTTGTTCTCGCACTTGGCAGTTGCAGTCTTCAACGGCTCTAGTGGCCTCGCGTAGAGCTTGTTGTGCTTCAATTGCTTGAGCTTCACATTCGAGGGCTTGTGCTTCACGGTGCTCTTGTGCCTGTCGAAGTGCGTCACCGTCTTGAGGGACTTGACGTGGTACTTGTGGAGGCATTTGCTCTTGCTCCATTGCTCCTTGAGGGACTTGGTGTCGCATCCGTTCATGTGCTCGAACTCGGTCCCGTAAGCCATTGCCATGGAATGAATTTTCTTGAGCTTGGTGATCTTGAGGATGATCACGTCGAGGAAGGCGAGCTCGTGGCGGACTTGCATCATAAGAGGAGTAGTCCAAAGATTGCCGACTTGTACGGTGACTTGAGTGGCGCCGTCTTGAAGAAGCGGATGAGGAAGACGGGCGTCGCACGATCATGTGGCGGAGCTCTTCCATTTGTGTGTTGAATTTGTCGTCAATGTTTTGACGAAGGTCGGAGGCGAGTTGCTCCAAGCGTTCACCCAACGCTACGTTTTCTTGATGAAGCGCTTGTTGCGCGATGAATAAGTGGTTCTTGGTGACGAAGCCGGAATCATCACCTTGCTCCTCGAAAAGTGGGTTCGATGACGAGTTTGGCCTATCCATCATAACCAAGTGTGGTGAGTAGGAAAAATGAGAGAACAATATCAAAGTTACCTTCTCCGAGGATTGAGGATGTAACAATTATCACTCAATGTAATGCCACAATAGGAGAATTGGAACCGGGTTTGTTTCTCACACCTACAAATAAGAGGCTTATGGAGTAGCTCGGTTAGGATGGTGGCAAAATTTCAAGCAAAAGTTAGTCAAGATGTCGATAAGGTTGAGAAGGTTCACAAAAATGCAAGTAAAGCAAATAGATCAAACCCGAAGGTATCACTAGGTACACACGCACGGAAGATAGATGGGATCTGCACAACCAAGGAGTGAGCTCAAAATGTGCGACCACGGAAAATGCTCTTGTTGTGCGAATGCTCGAGAAACACTAGCTCGATTTCTCAAATGGGCAAGATACACTTGTGCACCTACCTATGAGAGAACCGTTCCATCTTCAATCCCAACTATGGTATATATGTGATTACCGAGATGATATTACTTTGCAAATGGCTCAACTCTATTGCTTACAAGCTCTTTGTTGCTCCTCTTTTGCTTAAAAGCTTTTCTTCTCTTCTTTTTCTCTCTATGCTTGATGCTCGAGCCGAGTATGATATGAGACAAGTATATATGATATGCACGGGAGAGACTTATGGCAGAAGGATGATAACACGATCACTACGGTGCACAATAGCGTGGCCCGGTAATTCTCGACTTGCTAGTCTCAATGGGTAAGCAACGCAAAGTGGCTCGGGCTATCAATGCAAAAAGGCAAGGTAAGAAGTAAGTGTCATCGAGGTTACCATCCTTTCTCATGGTTAGCGGTGAAGATGTCTCCGAGTCGATGATGGTGATGACGATGTCACACGCTCCTAAGTAGCCGAAACACCTTAGGAAACGAAAATGGCAACACAAAAGCAGTCAAATGCGAAAGGTGGGTGTTTTTGTGATGATTTTTTGGATGGGGGCTAATGGTGGTGGTACGGGGATGAGTGGATTGGGGATGTCAAGAGCTTCTAAATGAGCTAAAGAACATGAAAAACGGACTTGGGAGGTGGAAATTATGGCCAAAATGTTGTTGGTAGTGAGCTGATTTGGGGGGGTGCCAGCACCAGGGGGTGTGAGGTGCGGGTGCCCGGGGGTGGCTGGGCGAAATGGCCCGGGGGTGTGAGGTGCGGGTGCCTGGGGGAAATGCAAAATCCCGTGAATTTCGTGGTGGGATGGGTGGGGATTGTTGGGGAGGGGCTAGATCTACTTGCCAAACATCAAATCCATGGACCAAAACAACCAAATCTCACCTGATACAACAAATTGCAAGAAAAATTTTTGGGGCTATTTTTGTGGGGATTTTGGAATTTCGATGAAAAACAACAAAATCAAGCTAGCAAAGGGGCAGATGGGAGTCCAAGATGTGAATAAACCTTGCTCTGATACCAAGATGTTGTAGGGTCAAACCCTAGAGGGGATATTTTCACACTTGGAGGGGGAAAAGGAGGAAGAACACTCAAGAACACAAGGAACAAAACAATCAAACAAACCCAAATATCACATCCACTAGGGTAGCATACATGAGATCCACAAGATTACATGAACAATTCAAGGAGAGTAGCACTAGGTAAGTTCTTCCTACTAGGTGAGGTCTTGATGATGATCTTCTCCAAGAGGAGGCCTTGACAATCCAAAGGATTCTTCCCTAGGTGGGGGCTTGATCTCCGAAGAGGAGGGGATACAAGGAGCAAAGCCCATAATGTTTAATCTAATACTTTGCTAACCTTCCAAATGAGCTAGTGGATGTATAAATAAAGCCTAGGGGCAAAACATGGGGGAAAAGGGATACAAGGACCAAAAAGCCCCAAAAACGCGTGGCCACGGAGGAGGAGTCCGGGCACCCGGGGTGGAACCGGCCGGGCACCCGGACCGGTCAGGGGCTCCGGAGGGGGGGGGCGGACCGGGCACCCGGTGTGGCTGCATGCGGCTGGGCCGTGTAGGCCGGGCACCCGGGGTTGAGGGCCTGGGCACCCGGTGGTGGTGCTGGAGTGGCCCAGGTCCGGCCGGGCACCCGGGGCCAGTTGGCCGGCACCCGGGGTTCGCTGGCTGAGGCCCAAAGGAGGGTGCCGGGCACCCGGGGCCTTGGGGCCGGGCATCCAGGGCCGGCTGGCGCAACTCCCAGGCAGGGGCCGGGCACCCGGGGCCAAGGAGGTTGGGCACCCGGGGTGTCCAGGGGCTGTGGCCCTTGCTTCTTCTCCTTCTTCTCTTCTTTCCCTTGCTCCGTGGTCGCTTGAGTCTCCGTCCTCTCCTTCTCACTATCATCTTCTTGGTACCTAAGCATGAACAATGTTTCCGATGATGGTAGAATCCAATTCTCACACGAACCCAAACGAGACTCGAATGGGAAGGAAGTGACCTCGTTCTCGATGTTGCGTGCACGTGCTCTTGTCATTGGCCCACTTGGTGCTTGTGGTGGTGATGGAGTGTCGGTGCGGGTAGTCGAGGGATGCGCCGTATCACGTGTGGTCCGTCTCCTCCTGGGATGAGATGCGCGACCGCTTCATCGCCAACTTCCAGTGCACTCGCAACCGCTCGCCGGCCGCGGGTGACCTACGATGCATCAAGTAGCAGCCAGGAGAGACATTGCAGAAGTCCATCCAGTACGTTCGCCTCAAGATTCCCAAGGTGTCGGACGAGGCCATCATCTCAGCGTTCACCTATGGCGTCCGCGACGTCAACATGAAGGAGGAACTCGCCATACATGAGGACCTCTGCATGGCCCTGGAGATGTTCAACATGGCGAACAAGTGCGCGAGGCCTGAGGAGGGACGCCTCTCCCTCCTCGAGCTCCCCGATGCCGACCTAGAAGACAAGAAGGCCAAGGTCAAGGACGTAAAGAGCAAGGGGCCAGTTGTTCTTGCGGCCGAGCCAGAGATGAAGCGCGGCTGCGATCACCCTGAGTCATCCAAGAACAGCCGACCGTTCTGCATCTTCCACAACATGCACAACCACAACACAAACGACTGCCAGGAGCTCGAAGCCCTCCACGACGGGCACCTCGGTCGACGCCCCGAGTGCAATGATCGAGGCTACGGTCATGGAGATGGCCGAGGTGGAGGACGCTGGGACGACCGCGACCATCGCCAGGAGTGGCGCGACCAGCCTTTGGAGGACCGCTGGGTCAGCCTCGCGATGGCGCCTGGAGGGACCAGCCTCGCGAGGATCATCCTCAAGGAAACACTGCTCTTCCTCCTCTACCTCCATCGCCAAGAAGGAACGAAGATCATCACCAGAACGAGGGGGGCTAGGGGCTTCCAGGAGCCTCGGGCCATAGCCTGCATCTTGGGCGGCTCCCAGGTCCCAGCCTCTCACTGCGTCTTCAAGCAGTTCACGCGCAAGGTGAACGCAGCGCTCCCCAAGCTCGAGGCGACACGCCCACTCATATGGTCCAAATACGCCATCACATTCAACTCCTCCGACCAGCTCAAGTGTGCGGCCATAGTTGGCGTGCTCCCAATGCTCTGCTCGCCCGTCATCAGCAATGTGGTCGTCACAAAGACCCTTATTCATGGTGGAGCAGGGCTCAATATTATTTCTATTCAGACATTCAACAGGCTCCAAGTACCATACCAGCAGCTTCAGCCTACCAAGCCCTTCTCAGGCGTGACCGACGGCTCCACGCATCCGATAGTGCACGTCCGCCTCCCGGTCACCTTCGGCAAGCGCAGCAACTACCACACCGACCACAACGACTTCAATGTCGACGACATTCTCCTTCCATACAACTCCATCCTCGGGTACCCAGTGCTGGCCAAGTTCATGGCGGCAATGCACCACTGCCACGACGTCCTCAAGATCCCAGGGAGCGGCCGCATCATCATGGTCGCTTGCGAGGAAAAGGATGCGGTGTGCTCTCTCGAGCGCGCCTACCAAGCCGCAGTATTCGAGAACCCTGAAGACGAGGGCGATGTCCTTCCTCCTGAGGTCTCCCCCAAGACGAAGAAGCTACAGCTAGGCCAGGAATCTCGTGAGGAAATGTCACCCGACAGTGCCGCGTCGAGCCTCGTGTCCCTAGATGGGGTGCCTTCACCAATCACATAGGAAGATGCGCCAGGTGCCCCTCTCAAGCTGGGCTCGGGAGCTCTCCTCTGGAGGGCCTCAGACCTAGTTGACGTCACGAGGGAGGCTCTCGGGCACCATGTTGAGGCATGCTTTAGCGCACGCTTCCCGAGAGAAGGCACAAGGCGTGGGGCACGAGGCACTCAGGAGTTCATCAGCAAGGCAGTCAGGGAGATTCAGGAGGCAAGGGCTCTGCCGGGTGATCGCCACCCACCGCCGGGCACTGCTCCTTGCCCTGGATAGGGTAAGGAGTTCTGTGTCTGCATCGACATCCCAGGGCTCAACAGGGCCACGCCTCGACAGCTCTTCTGGCTGTCCCGTGTCGGCAGATGCGAGGGTCCCCCTCACAGCTACGTTCCCATGCCCTCCAGCCTGCCGAGCGCGGCTGTCATGTTTCAGCACCGCATGCGGGACGTCCTAGCGGCTCGGGAGGCTAGGCACCAGGCGATCCTGGCGGAGGTGGAGATGGATCCTCAGGAGCACCTCAGGCCCCCAGAGCCTCTCGAGGCTCACAGCCAAGGCGGCTCGTGAGGAACGACTTCAGCAGCGCGCATCTTCTGCTACCCCGACAACTCTTCAACAACGGTGCCAGGTGACATCTTTTAGTTCGTTCAGTTGGGGGCGCCCCTCTGGCTGTATTATCCCCAAGTCTGGTGGGTCCATCCTTGCGACATGTATCCTTCTTGCGTTTGTCGGAATTGCCTAACCATATTTCATGAGCTGTTTTTGTAGGACCTTGAGAAGAGGTGTCTAGATGGGGGGTGATTAGACACTAAGTACCAAAGTTGCAGTTTTTAAGTTTCCTTAAGTTTAAGTGGAGTTTAAGCACAAGTTTAACTTTCACAATACATATCAAGCAAGCATGCAAGAGTATATGGGCAGCGGAAAGTAAAGCATGCAACTTGCAAGAATGTAAAGGGACGGGTTTGGAGGATTCAAACGCAATTGGAGACACGGATGTTTTTCGCGTGGTTCCAATAGGTGGTGCTATCGTACATCCACGTTGATGGAGACTTCAACCCACGAAGGCTAACGGTTGCACGAGTCCACGGAGGGCTCCACCCATGAAGGGTCCACGAAGAAGCAACCTTGTCTATCCCACCATGGCCGTCGCCCACGAAGGACTTGCCTCACTAGCAGTAGATCTTCACGAAGTAGGCGATCTCCTTGCCCTAACAAACTCCTTGGTTCAACTCCACAATCTTGTCGGAGGCTCCCAAGTGACACCTAGACAATCCAGGAGACACCACTCTCCAAGAAGTAACAAATGGTGCGTTGATGATGAACTCCTTGATCTTGTGCTTCAAATGATAGTCTCCCCAACACTCAACTCTCTCTCATAGGATTTTGATCTGGTGGAAAGAAGATTTGAGTGGAAAGCAACTTGGGGAAGGCTAGAGATCAATATTCATATGGTCGGAATGGAATATCTTGGCCTCAACACATGAGTAGGTAGTTCTCTCTCAGAAAATGTATGCTGGAAGTGTAGGTTCAGTCTGATGGCTCTCTCCACGAATGAAGAGGAGGTGGAGGGGTATATATAGCCTCCACACAAAATCTAACCGTTACACACAATCTACCAAACTCGGTGGGACCGAATCGTTAAACTTGGTCAGACCGATTTAGAAAATAATGTGACCGTTAGGATTTTTGGTGGGACCGAAATGCAACTTGGTAAGACCGATTCAGTTAGGGCTAGGGCATAACGTCATCTCGGTAAGACCGATTACACAAACTCGGTGAGACCGATTTTGGTAATAAGCTTTCCAGAGAGTTGGTCAGGCAAACTCGGTTGGACAGATTACGCAAACTCGGTGGGACCGATTTTGGTAATGAGTCAACCAGGAAGTTTGCATTGTAGTCTCAGTAGTACCGATTGCTCAAACTCGGTGGGACCGATTTTGGTAATGGACATACACAGAGAGATTACAATCCCATCTCGGTGAGACCGAGATCCCTATCGGTGAGACCGATTTGTCTAGGGTTTGTGGCGGTGGCTATGACATCAAAACTCGGTGGCGCCAGATAGGAAGAATCGGTGTGACCGATTTTGGCTTTGGGTTTAGGTCAATTGTGGATGTGAGAAAGTAGCTAAGGGTTTTGGAGCATATCACTAAGCACATGAAGCAAGAGGCTCATTAATCAACACCTCATCCCTCCTTGATAGTATTGGCTTTTCCTATGGAGAGTCTTGAGCTTGAAGCTTGAGCCAATCCTTTGTCCTTAGCATCTTGAAGGAGTTCCCACATCCTTTAGTCCATGCCACTCCATTGTTGAAATTATCTGAAACGTGCTAGATAAAAGTGTTAGTCCAACAAGAGATATGTTGACATTAATTACCAAAACCACCTAGGGAGCACTTGTGCTTTCAATCTCCCCCTTTTGGGTAATTGATGACAACATACATCAATGGTTTAGATAAAGATATAAAGAATAGCAAGTAAAGCTTTGGAAAGACATGTAACATGCATAGGCTCCCCCTACATGTATGCAATCATGTGAATATGGAATATAGAAGCATGTGAGAGCATAACCATGATAGAGTAGGCAATGTGTTACATGTATCTTGGCCATATGCATCAGAGCAAAGAATATTAAAGAGAATACCTTCATGCCCATGAGTCCTTCTTGCAAACAGTATGTACATCAGCAAAAATTTCTCATACACATGATTGTGATGCATATACTTACCTTGTAGTCTTGAGTTGGCTTAGGATGGAATGAACCTGCATAAACAAGGTTAGATAACATAGGTACATCTACTAGCCAGAGCAAACAGAAGAAACCACAAGAATACCAAGACTGGGATGACATGTAGAGAGTGAGTACTAAGTACCACATTGGATTAGACATGTCCCTTAGAATAAAGATATGCAATGAATTTAAATGATTTCTTTCCCTTAAATGTCTTGCTCCCCCTGAATCTAGCATGCGATACTAGGAGAAGATAGGGAACAGAAAATCGGAGCTGAAAGATATAAATGATGATCAGAGCTAATGCAAGCTAATGGAAATAAGCACAACAGATCAAATGAACATGTCTGTCCCCTCAAGAAGACATGTGGCATCTCTCCTCTTGAACACCAAGCATCTGGGATCCTTGAGAAATACTTTCTACTTAAGTATTCTCTCCCTCTGGAGATCTCTCTCTCTCCCCCTGAGGATCTCTCTCCCGCTTGAGGATCTCTTTCCCCCTTAAGAAGGTGATATACTCTTTCTCTGATGTGATCTCTCTCTAAATGATAAGCTTTCATGTGATCTCTCTCTCCCCCTTTGACATCAATTTCCAAGAAGGGTTTTCTAGAATCTGCCGAATGGGTTTGGTCCTTGAGACACAGCACAAAGCAATGATAAAACTGTGATGCTTGTAGAGGACAAGATTCATTGAGTGGAGCTGGATCACAAGAAACAAAGAATATGTGGCAAACTGTTTTTCCTGATGTGAAATCGGTGGCACCGAGTGGTATGCTTTGGTTGTACCGAAAGGATTTGGTTGGACCGAAAATAACAAATCGGTGAAACCGAGTTCTTCACAGAGAAAACACATGTCACCCTAGCTCACTAGACTAGTAAGATCTCACAAAGATTTGCAAGGAAGTTACTGAAAGATATGCAAGAAATTAGATGCAAAAAATGCACAGCAAACAAAAAGAAATCTAGATGATTTTTTTTGAAAGGGGAAACAAATATGCATGAGACAAATGCAAAACCACATAAAAGAATACACGAGAACTTCATCTAGAGATGGTCGGCGACAAAGTCACCTATGCTAGAGTATATTGACTTAGGAGTCAAGTGAGATCACTTGATCATAGGTCATAGTCATCGTTTAAGCTCAAAATGGGGTTGCCATTTTTCGTTTAAGCATCTTGATGTATTCACATCTTGTCGAGTTGCTTTAGCTCATGACTTGGAGTAAAGCTTCTCTAAGATGGAATAACATACCTTGGTTGGTGGAGCTGTCCATGTAGTTGAACTTGTGTGGGTTGCTCAATGTTGATGTAGCTCGTCAAGAATTTGGAGCACCACTTGGAATTTGAGTCCATCTACCTACATGGGTTAGTTCTTGCAAGGAAGAGCACTTGTGTATCCAAAAATGAGAATCATGAAGCTCAACATAGAATTTGTCAAAGGATATGTTTGAATGGTTTCGTGTTTCCTTGTCTTGAACCACCATAGTGGAGAAACTTGGTGATGTAGAGATTGCTCAAGATATGAGTAGATTACAATCTCATGGAATTAGATTCAACCAAGTACCTACATGGGTTAGATAACATGCAAGATGCAAATATATCCAAGACATAAGATTTTCATCATAAGGGAAATATCAAGGATTAGTCATAAGCTCACGCCTTGCATGTATCCAATGGAGTTTCTACTCCAAGTTTGAAGCATCAATGATGTTCAATTCTCCTCTTAACCTGCAAAACACTTTCTCATCAAGAGGTTTAGTGAATATATCCGCTAATTGCTTTTCGGTGTGAACATGCTTAAGATCAATGTCACCCTTAGCAACATGATCTCGAATGAAATGATGACGAACTTCAATATGCTTAGTTCGAGAATGTTGCATAGGATTATGACCAATGTTGATAGCACTTTCATTGTCACAAAGCAATGGAACATGTCTCGCATATATCCCATAATCTTTAAGAGTTTGGGTCATCCAAAGTAATTGAGCACAACATGAACCAGTGGCAATATATTCCGCTTCGGCGGTGGATAAGGATACCGAGTTTTGTTTCTTGGAGGACAAAGACACAAGAGATCTACCAAGAAATTGACAAGTACCCGAAGTGGACTTTCTATCAACCTTGTCTCCGGCATAGTCCGAGTCGGAATAGCCAACAAGATCGAAAGAGGCCCTCTTAGGATACCAAATGCCAAAATTTGGTGTATGGATTAAGTATCTCACTATCCTTTTCACGGCCTTAAGATAACATTCCTTAGGAGCAGCTTGATATCGTGCACACATGCACACACTTAGCATGATATCGGGACTTGAAGCACATAGATATAACAATGAACCAATCATAGAGCGATAAACCTTTTGATCAACCGGTTCACTATCTTTGGTCAAATCAAGATGTCCACTAGTAGGCATGGGTGTAGACATACCTTTGCATTCTTGCATATTGAACTTCTTGAATAAGTCCTTGGTGTACTTCGTTTGAGAAACAAAGGTACCTTCCTTAGATTGCTTGATTTGCAACCCAAGAAAGAATTTGAGTTCACTCATCATAGACATCTCAAACTTCTACGACATTAGCTTCCCAAACTTTTTACTAAAATGAGGGTTAGTTGAACCAAATATAATATCATCAACATAGATTTGGCACACAAATAGTTCTCCATTAACCCTTTTAGTAAAAAGAGTAGAATCAATTTCCCAATTTCAAAGCCTTTTTCAATAAGAAACTTGGTCAAGCATTTATACCATGCTCTAGGAGCTTGTTTAAGACAATAAAGAGCTTTGTGAAGTTTGTAAACATGATTGGGTTTCTTAGGATTGACGAAGCCGGGAGGTTTCTTAACATAAACTCCCTCCTCTATTTCACCATTTATAAAAGCAGTTTTAATGTCCATTTGGTACAAGGTGATATCATGATGATTAGCATAGGCAAGTAAGATGCGAATGGACTCAAATCTAGCAACGGGAGTGTAAGTCTCACCATAGTCCATACCTTCGACTTGCGTGTAGCCTTGGGCGACGAGACATGCTTTTTTGCAAACTACTTGTCCATCTTCATATTGCTTGTTGTGAAACACCCATTTGGTACCGATGATGTTGTGGTTGTTGTCGGGCTTCTTAACCAGTGTCCAAACTTGGTTCCTCTCAAAGTTGTGTAGCTCTTCATGCATAGCATTTATCCAATACGGATCTTCCAATGCTTCTTCGACCTTCATAGGTCCAATGCTAGAGATGAAAGAATAGTTTTCACAAAAGTTAGCTAAACAAGTTTTAGAGCGAGTGATTCTCCCGGTTTGAATGTCATTGTAGATTTGCTCGACGAGATGATCTTTCGCAATTATTGCTCGAACTCGTGAAAGCTTTTGCTTGGGTCTTCGTTGAACATCTTATTCATCTTGTTATTCTTCTTGGCCTTCTTCATTGTTGGCATTGTCGTTCCCTTGTCATGGTGGAGAAGGAGGTTGTTGACGTTCATCTTGATGCACTTCCTTGTTTTCTTCATCTTGGTGTGTCCCACTTGTGGATGCTTCCGTCTCAACTCTTGGTTCACCTTGTCGTGAAGTAGAAGCTTCCACTTGGACGGACGAGGTACTCTCCTTCACCTCCGTTGGATGAACCTTGCCAATAGCCAAGTCTTGGATTGCTTCCGACGGGTCTTTGTCTCCTACATCAATCGGCAATTGCTGTACTTGCAAGCCGTTAGATTCATCAAACTTCACATCTACCGTCTCTTCAACCTTTCGGGTGAAATTGTTGTAGACACGGTCAGTGTGAGAGTTTGAGCCATAAACTAGTAGGAATCCTTCATGAGACTTAGGAGCAAATTTAGAACGATGATGCTTATCAAGAATGTAGCACTTTGAGCCGAATACTCGAAAGTATCCAACTTGGGGTTTGTTACCGGTGAGGAGCTCGTATGCCGTCTTGCTGAGTAGCTTGTGAAGATACAAGCGATTTGTTGCATGACAAGCTGTCTCAACCGCTTCTGTCCAAAAGTGCTTCGGTGTCTTGTAATCATCAAGCATCGTTCTTGCCATTTTGATGAGCGTCCGGTTCTTCCTCTCAACAACTCCGTTTTGTTGAGGTGTGTACGTAGCCGAGAACTCGTGTGAAATCCCTTCTTCGTCAAGAAAGGTGTCCACATTTGCGTTCTTGAACTCCGTTCCATTGTCGCTGCGAACCTTCTTGATCTTCACTTCAAATTGATTTTGGGCCTTCCTAGCGAAGTTTTTGAAGATCTTTTGGACCTGCGATTTATCATCGAGAAAGAACACCCACGTAAATCTTGAAAAATCATCAACTATAACTAGACCAAAAGAATTTCCACCGAGACTCTTGTAGGAGTTGGGACCAAAGAGATCCATGTGAGGTAGCTCGAGTGGCCTCCTTGTGGTCATGATGTTCTTCACGGGATGCCTTTCTCCAACCTGTTTACCTGCCTGACAAGCACTGCAAAGTCTATCCTTATCAAATATGACATCATTAACTCCAAGGATATGATTTCCTTTAATAAGCTTGTCAAGGTTTCGCATACCAACATGACCTAATTGTCTATGCCATAACCAACCTTTTGAGGATTTAGCAATGAAGCAAGTTTTAGGTTGAGCCTTTTTAGTGAAATCAACAATGTATAGATCACCTCTACGCACACCGGTAAAGACCATTTTATGATTGTCTCGATGAAACATTTGGCAATTGTGACGCCCGGGTAATCATGCTACAGTAATCCCACGTAAATGATGCCACGTCACCATGATTACTGTGGCTAATCTCGCATTAGTTCGAAACCGATTTGAATTCAATTTAAAAATCAGGCAAACAACAAAAGTTTTCAAAGATTAAAACTAAAATGTTTGGGTTGTGCCAAATAATGCATAGGTAATTATGGTGGTCAAACCACACCTTTATAAAATGTTTAAACACTCTAAAAGGAATAAAATAGCAGCATTAATAATTATATAAATGCTTTTAAAATGACAAACAATTTCAAAACTATTTTATTTCAGTGCTAAGTTGTTTGTGGCTGTGGTATAAATTGTAACATCTATTTTGGGTGCCACTTTAGTATTTTTATAAAAACTAAAAATAAAAGAGAACAAAAAAAAACAACAACAGGAAAATACAATACAAAAAAAGAGAGAAAGGCCTCCCTGGCCAACTGGGCCAGACGGTCCAACTGGCCGACCCACCTGAGTACAATACCAGCCCACTCCCACTTATCCCCTTCCCCTCGCTACAGGGACGATGGAGAGGTGTGGCAGCCATGCATGGCGCCAGGGACATGCGTGGCTGCCATCCCCGACCTCCCCGACGCCTATAAGCCACCCCCACGTCACCGGCGCCCAACCCTAGTTTTGCTCGCCCCCATCTCCCTCTGCCTCCCTCCTCAGATCCCCCTCCTTGATCTCCGCCATGGATGCTTCGTCGGCGTAGCCGTCGCCGATGGCCTCCTCGCTGCCAGAGACCACGCCAGGGGCACCGTCTTCGTCGCCTACTTCGACTACATGGGCGAGATCGAGTCGGAAGCCACCGGGACACCCGCTGCTTCCCTGTCCTCAACCTCCATCCGTCTCGGTCGCCGCCGCCGTCGCCAACACCGGCCACCTCTGCTGCTCCTAAGCCACTCAACGGGCCTCCTTGTGCCTGCTCGGTGAGCACATCCTCTCCCCTCCCATTCTTGCGCCATAGGCCGCCGTCCCTGAGCTCGTCCGAGCTGCCGCGTATGCGTATGTGCGTGCGTGCTATGGTTGCTTCTATGCGCGCGCGCCGGCCTCGCCGTGGTCTAGTGCTACTTCGCCTGCTACTGCTCTAACGCCGCCCCGTACGGCGCTCGCCGACCCGCCACACGCGCGTCACCACGCCCGCATGCACCAGCCCTACCCTTGATCGTGCCCGTAGTCGCCGCGACCGTGCCGCCCGCGCCCAACGCCCCTGGCTTCTGCTGCTGCTCACGCCGCGGCTTGCTGCTCGCCTAAGCTCCTGCGCCCGCCCACCGCACGCACTGCACGCACCAGGCGCCCATGCTGCTCGCTCCAGCTCTGCCTGCTGCTATGCTACACGGGTACAGTAACATTCAGTTACTGTAGCTAGTGCTAGCTTTTCTAATTTGACATTGTCTGACCCTCTGTACAGCCTCTAAACAACGTCTAACCAGCGGTTAACATGGGTAAAAATAATATGAGTAGAAAGCATACATGACAAACTCCATTTTATCCCACTGGACCAAATCCTTTTGATGTATGGTTTAATTCCTACAAAAATCACAAATTCCAATGTTCTGTTAATAGAAAAGCTGAAAACAGCTTTAATTTCATAGGTACTTTAGAGCTGTTAATGATCAATCAAATGGACTCTAACAGAGATGAAAGTGCTACTATCTTATAGACCACAGAAAAATGCTCCATATTGATATAAGGCACAAAATCATAGGAGTTACAGATCAATAGTTGTTGTGTTTTGAAAACAACCAAGTAATGTTTAAAACTGTCGAATTCTCAGACTTAGCAAAATTTCAGGGTTTTCCGAATATTGTTTTAATCTTCGAAAAAACATATAAAATAATCCGTAGCTCGGATGAAAACGTTTTATACATGAAAGTTACTCAGAACGACGAGACAAATCCGGTTACACCCTCCGTTCGTCCGCCACACACTCCTAGCATAGCGAACATGGAACTTTTCCCCTCCGATTCGTCTGTCCGAAAATGCTAAACCTGGGGAAACATTCTCGGATGTTATCCCCCTTCGCCGGTAACGTGTAGCACCGCGTTAGAACATGTTTAGCTCTGTTTGTTGTCCTGTTATGCTCTTGCTTGCTATGTATTTACTGTTTCTTCCCCCCTCTTCTCTCCGGTAGACTCCGAGACTACCGCTGATGCCGCTGTCATCAACTACATCACCGAAGACCCTCCTTCTTGTCTGAGCAACCAGGCAAGCCCCCCCCCCCTTCTCCATATATCACCTATTCTCCTCTATACTACTTGCATTAGAGTAGTGTAGCATGTTACTGCATTCCGTTGATCCTATTCTGATGCATGGCCTGACATTGTTGCTACATCTGTTGATACCTTACCTGCAATCCTAAATACGTAGTATAGGATCCTAGTTTATCATCATTGGCCCTACATTCTTGTCAGTCTGCCTTGCTATACTATTGGGCCGTGATCACTCGGGAGGTGATCACGGGTATATACTATACATGCATACATATTATACAGATGGTGACTAAAGTCGGGTCAGCTCAATGAGTACCCGCAAGTGATTCTGATGAGGGGGCTGAAAGGAAAGGTGGCTCCATCCCGGTAGAGGTGGGCCTGGGTTCCCGACGGCCCCCGACTATTACTTTGTGGCGGAGCGACAGGGCAGGTTGAGACCACCTAGGAGACAGGTGGGCCTGGCCCTGTTCAGCGTTCGCGGATACTTAACACGCTTAACGAGATCTTGGTATTTGATCTGAGTCTAGCTACTGGCCTATACGCACTAACCAACTACGCGGGGACAATTATGGGCACTCGACGTCGTGGTATCAGCCGAAGCCGTCGTGACGTCAGCGACTGAGCGGCGTGCGCCGGTTTGGACTGCGTTAACGCAACTTCCTTTGTAATGGAGGTTGCTAGGTCTGCTCACCGGCCGTGTATGCAAGGTGCAGGTGTGCAATGGGCGATGGGCCCAGACCCCTGCGCGCATAGGATTTAGACCGGCGGGCTGACCTCTGTGTTGTGCCTAGGTGGGGCTGCGACGTGTTGATCTTCCGAGGCCGGGCATGACCCAGGAAAGTGTGTTCGGCCAAATGGGATCGAGCGTGTTGGGTTATGTGGTGCACCCCTGCAGGGAAGTTTATCTATTCGAATAGCCGTGTCCCTCGGTAAAAGGACGACCCGGAGTTGTACCTTGACCTTATGACAACTAGAACTAGATACTTAATAAAACACACCCTTCCAAGTGCCAGATACAACCCGGTGAACGCTCTCTAACCGGGCGACGAGGAGAGGATCGCTGGGTAGGATTATGCTATGCGATGCTACTGGAGATGCTACTTGGAGATGCTACTTGGAGATGCTACTTGGAGGACTTCAATCTACTCTCTTCTACATGCTGCAAGACGGAGGCTGCTAGAAGCGTAGTCTTCGACATGATTAGCTATCCCCCTCTTATTCTGGCATTCTGCAGTTCTGTCCACCGATATGGCCCTTTACACATATACCCATGCATATGTAGTGTAGATCCTAGCTTGCGAGTACTTTGGATGAGTACTCACGGTTGCTTTCTCCCCCCTTTCCCCCTTTCCTTTCTTTCTGGTTGTCGCAACCAGATGCTGGAGCCCAGGAGCCAGATGCCACCGTCGACGACGACTACTACACTGGAGGTGCCTACTACTACGTGCAGGCTGCTGACGACGACCAGGAGTAGTTTAGGAGGATCCCAGGCAGGAGGCCTGCGCCTCTTTCGATCTGTATCCCAGTTTGTGCTAGCCTTCTTAAGGCAAACTTGTTTAACTTATGTCTGTACTCAGATATTGTTGCTTCCGCTGACTCGTCTTGTATTCGAGCACTCGAGAACTTGTATTCGAGCACTCGAGGACCCCTGGCTTGTATTATGATGCTTGTATGACTTATTTATGTTTTAGAGTTGTGTTGTGATATCTTCCCGTGAGTCCCTGATCTTGATCGTACACATTTGCGTGCATGATTAGTGTACGATTGAATCGGGGGCGTCACAAGTTGGTATCAGAGCCGACTGCCTGTAGGAATCCCCCTTCCACACTCCTTGGCCGGAGTTGAGTCTAGTCGATGAAAATTGTTTTACTAACTTGGCTGTGCGGCCCATGGGCCCACGTCGCCAAATGGGTGGTATTAGGATCTTTTACTCCTCGATCTTTACTCCGGGATTCTGAACTCTCTTCTATTCGGGTTAAACGATTTTTACTAAAATCTAACTTTAGGTTCTCGAAAATACTTTTTCTCGGAGAGCCCCTTCAGTCCAGATGATCTCCGGCTGCACCAGAAGATTTCGAAGATACTCTCTGATTTTCTCTCGAGACCTTGTGCCTGTTGCTTTTGCAATTCCCTTCCACTGAAATATCCTTATGGATAAATACTTACACCTGTCGTGCTTACTTTTATTCCCAGTCGATCTTGTTATTACAAGATACCCTGAGAATATTTTGTGCCTGCTGCCTTGCAGTTCTTTGCCACCTGAATACCCCTAAGAATAATTTCTCGCACCTTTCGAGTATCCGCTCATCCCAGTTGTTCAGGTGTTTCACAAAAGTCTTTGAAATACTATTCAATCCTCCGAAAATCCTTAGCAGCTTTATTGCTTTGCAAATACTTGTTTACTAGTATTATGGATGCTTCCCATATATCTGGCAATATTCACTAGTATCTTTTGACACCGTCATTTTGATCCTATTGATTCAATATGTGTGCGACTGCACACAATCATCTATCAACCCTTCTAAATTATCTTTCCGACTTAGACATCATTTTTGAACATGAGCTGGTTCTCGACCAAACTATTTGTCGCCAATTGTGCCTCTGGTATATCCAACTTATCCATCCTTGATCAGAGCGACTGCTTCTGATCCTTTGTTTTGGAAATAGTAATTCCTTTGTTATCTAAGCATCAAATTATTCCGATGTTCTATAATATGATGCTCGTGCATTCTTTCTTCCTCTGATGGATGACCGATACTCACATTAGCTCTGTTGTGGATCACCCGATCCATTGTTGGATTGTTATCCGATAGTGTCCTTCATAGTCAATCACCTTGTGAGTTCTTCCCCTGATACATAGTGCCTTTGGTAAATTGTATCATCTGCTTGGCCAACCATGCTCTGCTTTCGAGCTGGTGGTATTTACTATTGAAGCTTGTGGTATATGTTTCCACGATACCCTGACGGGTTGAACCTATACCTTCCTTAATATGTGTGAACTCGAAAGTTTTCATGAGTCATACTCTTCTGGTATTTTGCTAGATAACATTTCAACATTACAACTTCTTCGAAAATGAGAAGTGAACGAAAGGTTATGCATTAGAGAAGTGGGAGTCGACCTTGAACTTTGTGTTCATGCCCATGGACACGATGTAGATCGTATCATTAAAGCTTCTCTTAAATTAATTATTCCTTGGTATAAGTTCATCTTATATCTGGGATCTGGCCTTTTGTAATCGTGGTTCCGACCATGTTCTCCTTTAAATACCATTTCTTGTGCAAGTTTAAGCACTTGTCTTCTGCGGAGTAATATCCCAGTCCAACCTCTACTTCGATTTGTCGTCGAGTATCACCCCCCTGGTATCTCAAGATTATCACGGAACTGCATAACTTCTTATGAGTTCTTCATCAAGTGCTACATTCTCATTGATTCCAATTTTTCACGGGCTCTGAGTTATTAAACACTCAAAGGCACCGATAACTAACTCGAGTCCGCATCGCGATTAAACAACTCTTAGTAATCTTCTTTGCTTACGAGTTTGTACGCGATCACGTCTTCCCTAGCCTGATCGGCTATATCATTACCGTGCTAAATTTTAACTGTGCTACCTGGTCCTTCTTCCTGGAGCACAATTTTCGACGATGAGCTAAGCTTACGTCGATTTTCCTCATCATATCATTTTGCCTTGAAAAACAAACTTGATTTCGAGTTGTGTCGTACCCATGGTTCCAATAACCTTTCGCTTCATCATTCCTTTGACTTGATGTCGTCGCTGGTTGATTACATCTTCTTGAAACCTCTCGACAAATGTGTCGTGATCATCATCAACCTTATGAGCTCTTCCATGATATCAATCGAATTCATGATGGGAAATACCATCCTTGCCCTCGATGATTTGTGTTATCATCGGCCACTTTATTGCCTTCCTTCCAACACAAACTTGATTGTGTTTTGTGTTCTACCTTGAGTGCCTTGCTATCCAACATTGTTCTTCTTTACCTTGGAATATTACCACCTTTTATGACAAGATGTCGTGGGAAATTTCACTACCTCTTGAGAACTCTTAATACAAGTGATACTTCTCACCATCACCATTCTTTATTGGTCCCCGTGTTGACTCCAACAAGTGAACGGTGTTGTTTGGATTCTTTCCTTCTATCAACCCTATTGCTTTCAAGTTAATGGTCGGCCGTTCATTCTTAGACTATTGATTATTGAATCACCATTCTGACATTGGTCATGCAACCCAACCCATATTTCGGGCGCACCTTTCAACCAATGTTTAATTGTGTATGTTTTACTCGAGCATACTTCATTACATCATTTGATCTGACAAATGCTATCTCCTTATCCACATAATTGTGGAGATCCATCTTTTGGGATACCTAGTTGAATTGTCGCTGAGTCCATCAGCCACCTCCTCATCCTCTCTTTGGTTTACTGATGAACTCTTGCTTCGAAGCCTTGCTTCTGTACGTTATTTCTCGAGAATCTTACAATGTCATCTCGACAATTTGTGTTGCACCTTTCTTCTCAGGCATCCTGAGTCTGAGGTATCCTGACACCAATCAGATCTGAATCTCGGTCAGATATGATGGTTGGAACATATTTCCAAGAGTTATAGCAACGGTCTTTATGTGACCCGGTAAGGTGATGTCGTGCCTAGCACACCTGGCCGGAGGCCCTATTGTTATATATTCCTTTTCAGCAAGGTTATCCATTCTTCCATGAGGAAATGCTAAGACTTATTCTATAAGTTGTTTCCGATGGATCCTTTGTATCCAAAGTCTGACATTTGCTTGAAGACCATGTCAATGCTATCTCGAAGCATGTCTGTGGTACTCCGATTTTCAACAAGAACATTTGAAGCCCAATGCTAAGATGTTTCTTGCTCAATTATCCAAACGCCGTTGTATGGGTAATGTCTTGAAATTTCTCTCCCCTTACCTAATTTGTTTTCTAAAATTATATCCTGACATGATATCATGCTCTGCTTGTCCTTGGGAAGGATATAACCCCGAAATATGTGTTTTAACACATTTTCCTTTCCATTGTTCTGTTTAATCTGATAATCATATTTTCCTTTCCATTGTTTGATTTAACCTTTCTTGTGATCTATATGACCTAAGCATTAATATTCTCCTGCTTATGTAAATACCTCGTGGTACCGCTCTGTCAGTAACACCATGTTACTATTGTTGATGACATTCCGGTAGCCACCGATGGACGAGAACCTTGCCTATTGGCCCGCCTCGTTCAACGAGCAGGAAAATGGTTCTCTTCGTCCCTCGCCCTTGGTATCGATGTTGTTGCCGACATAACTGATAGGCTACCCTCTGACACGCCTTACTATCGTGACCGTGCAAGATGTCGGCCCCCTTCCTACTTTCAACCACATGGTGGGCCCATAACCCACAGTTCCACAGGATCGAAACCTGACTCTCCTGTACACCCCCTGTTTCCAAAGTTATTCCTCGCGCGTGGACTCGTATGTAATTCACGGACCACCGTCCCAAGTGATCTATTTTGGTATCATACGCAATACTTATTCTCGTTGCCCTGAACCCCTTTCACCTTCTGATTAGGCATCGAACGCTTGTCTATCCATTTGAAACTTATCATGGTACATCCTTACTTTGCTATCGATATTTTCTTAAGATTCAATTCGAGAGTAACTTCAGCCACCTTCCTCGATGTTATCGACCAGATAGTCAACCTTGTAGAGGTCTATCCTTTTGAAGCTACCCCTTATCCATTCCGTAAGTACGATGAAGATCCCCAAGGAAGGACGACAACTTCATCATGATGACCCGAAGCAGAGAACTGAAGACATCAATGTAATGGGTCGAAATCTTCGAGAAGAGCAACCAAAGACGAGAAGATTTGTTAGGATTTCGTAACCAGACCTTTCCCCCTAGTCCCCCTCTTAAATCTCGGGACGAGATTTCTTGTAGTGGAGGAGATTTGTGACGCCCGGGTAATCATGCTACAGTAATCCCGCGTAAATGATGCCACGTCACCACGATTACTGTGGCTAATCTTGCATTAGTTCGAAACCGATTTGAATTCAATTTAAAAATCAGGCAAACAACAAAAGTTTTCAAAGATTAAAACTAAAATGTTCGGGTTGTGCCAAATAATGCATAGGTAATTATGGTGGTCAAACCACACCTTTATAAAATGTTTAAACACTCTAAAAGGAATAAAATAGCAGCATTAATAATTATATAAATGCTTTTAAAATGACAAACAATTTTAAAACTATTTTATTTTAGTGCTAAGTTGTTTGTGGCTGTGGTATAAATTGTAACATCTATTTTGGGTGCCACTTTAGTATTTTTATAAAAACTAAAAATAAAAGGGAACAAAAAAGAAAACAACAGGAAAATACAATACAAAAAAAGAGAGAAAGGCCTCCCTGGCCAACTGGGCCAGACGGTCCAACTGGCCGACCCACCTGAGTACAATACCAGCCCACTCCCACTTATCCCCTTCCCCTCGCTACAGGGACGATGGAGGGGTGTGGCAGCCATCCATGGCACAAGGGACATGCGTGGCGGCCATCCGCGACCTCCCCGACGCCTATAAGCCACCCCCACGTCACCGGCGCCCAACCCTAGTTTCGCTCGCCCCCATCTCCCTCTGCCTCCCTCCTCAGATCCCCCTCCTTGATCTCCGCCATGGACGCGTCGTCGGCGTAGCCGTCACCGATGGCCTCCTCGCTGCCAGAGACCGCGCCAGGGGCACCGTCTTCGTCGCCTACTTCGACTACATGGGCGAGATCGAGCCGAAAGCCACCGGGACACCCGCTGCTTCCCCGTCCTCAACCTCCATCCGTCTCGGTCGCCGCCGCCGTCGCCAGCACCGGCCACCTCTGCTGCTCCTAAGCCACTCAACGGGCCTCCTTGTTCCTGCTCGGTGAGCACATCCTCTCCCCTCCCATTCTTGCACCGTAGGCCGCCGTCCCTGAGCTCGTCCGAGCTGCCGCGTACGCGTACATGCGTGCGTGCTGTGGCTGCTTCTATGCGTGCGCGCCGGCCTCGCCGTGGTCTAGTGCTACTTCGCCTGCTACTGCTCTAACGCCGCCCCGTACGGTGCTCGTCGACCCTCCACACGCGCGTCACCACGCCCGCACGCACCAGCCCTCCCCTTGATTGTGCCCGTAGTCGCCGCGAAGGTGCCGCCCGCGCCCAACGCCCCTGGCCTCTGCTGCTGCTCACGCCGCGGCTTGCTGCTCGCCTGAGCTCCTGCGCCCGCCCACCGCACGCACCGCACGCACCAGGCGCCCGTGCTGCTCGCTGCAGCTCTGCCTGCTGCTATGCTACACGGGTACAGTAACATTCAGTTACTGTAGCTAGTGCTAGCTTTTCTAATTTGACATTGTCTGACCCTCTGTACAGCCTCTAAACAACGTCTAACTAGCGGTTAACATGGGCAAAAATAATATGAGTAGAAAGCATACATGACAAACTCCATTTTATCCCACTGGACCAAATCCTTTTGATGTATGGTTTAATTCCTACAAAAATCACAAATTCCAATGTTCTGTTAATAGAAAAGCTAAAAACAGCTTTAATTTCATAGGTACTTTAGAGCTGTTAATGATCAATCAAATGGACTCTAACAGAGATGAAAGTGCTACTATCTTATAGACCACAGAAAAATGCTCCATATTGATATAAGGCACAAAATCATAGGAGTTACAGATCAATAGTTGTTGTGTTTTGAAAACAACCAAGTAATGTTTAAAACTGTCGAATTCTCAGACTTAGCAAAATTTCAGGGTTTTCCGAATATTGTTTTAATCTTCGAAAAAACATATAAAATAATCCGTAGTTCGGATGAAAAAGTTTTATACATGAAAGTTACTCAGAACGACGAGACGAATCCGGTTACACCCTCCGTTCGTCCGCCACACACTCCTAGCATAGCGAACATGGAACTTTTCCCCTCCGATTCGTCTGTCCGAAAATGCTAAACCTGGGGAAACATTCTCGCATGTTATCCCCCTTCGTCGGTAACGTGTAGCACCACGTTAGAACATGTCTAGCTCTGTTTCTTGTCCTGTTATGCTCTTGCTTGCTATGTATTTACTGTTTCTTCCCCCCTCTTCTCTTCGGTAGACTCCAAGACTGCCGGTGATGCCGCTGTGATCAACTACGTCACCGACAACCCTCCTTGTCTGAGTAACTAGGCAAGCCCCCCCCCCCCCTTGATCACCATATATTGCCTATTCTGCTCTATACTGCTTGCATTAGAGTAGTGTAGCATGTTACTGCATTCCGTTGATCCTATTCTGATGCATAGCCTGACATTGTTGCTACATCTGTTGATACCTTACCTGCAATCCTAGATACGTAGTATAGGATGCTAGTTTATCATCATTGGCCCTACATTCTTGTCAGTCTGCCTTGCTATACTATTGGGCCATGATCACTCGGGAGGTGATCACGGGTATATACTATACATGCATACATATTATACAGATGGTGACTAAAGTCGGGTCAGCTCGATGAGTACCCGCAAGTGATTCTGACGGGGGGGCTGAAAGGACAGGTGGCTCCATCCCGGTAGAGGTGGGCCTGGGTTCCCGACGGCCCCCGACTATTACTTTGTGGCGGAGCGATAGGGCAGGTTGAGACCACCTAGGAGACAGGTGGGCCTGGCCCTGCTCGGCGTTCGCGGATACTTAACACGCTTAACGAGATCTTGGTATTTGATCTGAGTCTGGCTACTGGCCTATACGCACTAACCAACTACGCGGGAACAATTATGGGCACTCGACGTCGTGGTATCAGCCGAAACCTTTGTGACGTCAGCGACTGAGCGGCGCGCGCCGTGTTGGACTGCGTTAACACAACTTCCTTTGTAATGGAGGTTGCTAGGTCTGCTCACCGGCCGCGTACGCAACATGCAGGTGTGCAATGGGCGATGGGCCCAGACCCCTGCGCGCATAGGATTTAGACCGGCGGGCTGACCTCTCTGTTGTGCCTAGGTGGGGCTGCGACGTGTTGATCTTCCGAGGAAAGTGTGTCCGGCCAAATGGGATCGAGCGTGTTGGGTTATGTGGTGCACCCCTACAGGGAAGTTTATCTATTCGAATAGCCGTGTCCCTCGGTAAAAGGACGACCCGGAGTTGTACCTTGACCTTATGACAACTAGAACCAAATACTTAATAAAACACACCCTTCCAAGTGCCAGATACAACCCGGTGATCGCTCTCTAACAGGGCGACGAGGAGAGGATCGCCGGGTAGGATTATGCTATGCGATGCTACTGGAGATGCTACTTGGAGATGCTACTTGGAGATGCTACTTGGAGGACTTCAATCTACTCTCTTCTACATGCTGCAAGACGGAGGCTGCCAGAAGCGTAGTCTTCGACATGATTAGCTATCCCCCTCTTATTCTGGCATTCTGTAGTTCAGTCCACCAATATGGCCCTTTACACATATACCCATGCATATGTAGTGTAGATCCTTGCTTGCGTGTACTTTGGATGAGTACTCACGGTTGCTTTCTCCCCCCTTTCCCCCTTTCCTTTCTTTCTGGTTGTTGCAACCAGATGCTGGAGCCCGGGAGCCAGACGCCACCGTCGACGATGACTACTACACTGGAGGTGCCTACTACTACGTGCAGGCTGCTGACGACGACCAGGAGTAGTTTAGGAGGATCCCAGGCAGGAGGCCTGCGCCTCTTTCGATCTGTATCCCAGTTTGTGCTAGCCTTCTTAAGGCAAACTTGTTTAACTTATGTCTGTACTCAGATATTGTTGCTTCCGCTGACTCGTCTATGATCGAGCACTTGTATTCGAGCCCTCGAAACCCCTAGCTTGTATTATGATGCTTGTATGACTTATTTATGTTTTAGAGTTGTGTTGTGATATCTTCCCGTGAGTCCCTGATCTTGATCGTACACATTTGCGTGCATGATTAGTGTACGATTGAATCGGGGGCGTCACAACAATCTACTTCAGTAAATAGGACATTGAAACGGAAATCAGCAAGTCTAGATACTGAAAGTAAGTTGTATCCAAGAGATTCAACGAACATGACATTTTGTATGGAGCTATCATGTGATATGGCCACCTTACCAAGGCCAACCACCTTACCCTTTGAGTTGTCACCGAAAGTGACATACTTTCGAGGACTATCATTATCAGCAAGCTCACGAAACATGTCTTTATCTCCGGTCTTGTGATCGGTACATCCACTATCAAGAACCCATTCCTTTCCTCCTGACATATATCCCCGAAGATTTGCCATAAGACCAAAATGTCTCATTGCATCATCAAGATCAAAGTCACTGTCATCATCCTCATCATAGTATCCATGTTCAACATCGTCATCTGGTGGATCAAATCCTAGAGAGGGTGATTCGTTAGAATGAGTTTGACAATGATCTTGCTTATGAATTTTTATAGCTTCGGAAATAATATCACTAATTATACCAACATTTCCTTTGGCACGCATAAGGTTTGTAAGCTCAAATAGACGATCACGAAACATAGGATCACTAGTATTCATCTTACTCAAAGCAATAGACTTATGAAGAATTTCATCAAGATTTTTCAAGGAATAATTTGGAAAGCGTTCCTCAAGAAATTTCCATATAGTGTAGGCACACTTAAGAGTAGGCAAACATCCAATCAAGTTTCTAGGCAATCCTTTAATGATAAGTTCGGCAGTTCTAAGATTCCTAATCATGTCAATTGACTCATCATGGGTAGGATGCATAGGATCAACATAAGGTGCACAAGGGCTAGCAATGTACTTGTTCAAATGATATTGATTGAAAATTACAAGCATCTCATTTTTCCACTCATGAAAATACTCTCCATCAAGAATAGGCACTCTATGTCTAAGACTCCCCAAAGTAGACTCATCCATCTTCCTCCAATGGTGATTAAACCAAGGCAATGGAGACCAATGCTCTGATACCACTTGTTAGACCTTGAGAAGAGGTGTCTAGATGGGGGGTGATTAGACACTAAGTACCAAAGTTGCAGTTTTTAAGTTTCCTTAAGTTTAAGTGGAGTTTAGGCACAAGTTTAACACTCACAATACATATCAAGCAAGCATGCAAGAGTATATGGGCAGCGGAAAGTAAAGCATGCAACTTGCAAGAATGTAAAGGGAAGGGTTTAGAGGATTCAAACGCAATTGGAGACACGGATGTTTTTGGTGTGATTCCGATAGGTGGTGCTATCGTACATACACGTTGATGGAGACTTCAACCCACGAAGGGTAACGGTTGCACGAGTCCACGGAGGGCTCCACCCACGAAGGGTCCATGAAGAAGCAACCTTGTCTATCCCACCATGGACGTCGCTCACGATGGACTTGCCTCACTAGCGGTAGATCTTCACGAAGTAGGCGATCTCCTTGCCCTTACAAACTCCTTGGTTCAACTCCACAATCTTGTCGGAGGCTCCCAAGTGACACCTAGCCAATCTAGGAGACACCACTCTCCAAGAAGTAACAAATGGTGCGTTGATGATGAACTCCTCGCTCTTGTGCTTCAAATGATAGTCTCCCCAACACTCAATTCTCTATCATAGGATTTTGATCTGGTGGAAAGAAGATTTGAGTGGCAAGCAACTTGGGGAAGGCTAGAGATCAAGATTCATGTGGTAGGAATGGAATATCTTGGCCTCGACACATGAGTAGGTAGTTCTCTCTTAGAAAATGTATGCTGGAAGTGTAGGTTCAGTCTGATGGCTCTCTCCACGAATGAAGAGGAGGTGGAGGGGCATATATAGCCTCCACACAAAATCTAACCGTTACACACAATCTACCAAATTCGGTGGGACCGAATCATTAAAGTCGGCCAGACCGGTTTAGCAAATAATGTGACTATTAGGATTTTCGGTGGGACCGAAATGCAACTCGGTAAGAACAATTCAGTTAGGGCTAGGGCATAACGTAATCTCGGTAAGACCGATTACACAAACTCGGTGAGACCGATTTTGGTAATAAGCTTTCCAGAGAGTTGGTCAGGCAAACTCGGTTGGACCGATTACGCAAACTCGGTGGGACCGATTTTGGTATTGAGTCAACCAGGAAGTTTGCATTGTAATCTCGGTAGTACCGATTGCTCAAACTCGGTGGGACCGATTTTGGTAATGGACATACACAGAGAGATTACAATCCCATCTCGGTGAGACCGAGATTCCTATCGGTGAGACCGATTTTTCTAGGGTTTGTGGTAGTGGCTATGACATCAAAACTCGGTGGCGCCTGATAGGAAGAATCGGTGTGACCGATTTTGGCTTTGGGTTTGGTCAATTGTGGATCTGAGAAAGTAGCGGAGGGTTTTGGAGCATATCACTAAGCACATGAAGCAAGAGGCTCATTATGCAACACCTCATCCCTTCTTGATAGTATTGGCTTTTCCTATGTACTCAATGTGATCTTGGATCACTAAAATGTAAAATGAAGAGTCTTGAGCTTGAAGCTTGAGCCAATCCTTTGTCCTTAGCATCTTGAAGGAGTTCCCACATCCTTTAGTCCATGACACTCCATTGTTGAACTTATCTGAAACATGCTAGATAAAAGTGTTAGTCCAACAAGAGATATGTTGACATTAATTACAAAAACCACCTAGGGAGCACTTGTGCTTTCAGTTTTATTACCATCACCTGCTTGCTTCGAGACCTATCCGCCTTGCGGTCCCCTTACATTGCCAACTCGTCCTATGCTCGTCCTGCAACGGAAGCTACTCACGTTGGCACGGCGCTTGTGCTCGGGTCCGTCCCAGCAATGCTGATAAACCCGAGAACCGAGCTCTGGCTCGTCGCCCGCCTCGCGCACGCCACCTCACCATGTCCTCGGTGCCTTCGTCTTCCCTCGTAAGGTTCAAGGATAGGCGGGCATCACCATAGGAGGTTGCAACCAATTCTGCCAGCTAACACGCAGGTTCACCCGAGGCATAGCTACGGGCCGGCCCCGTCGATTACCACCTTGCCCCGCGAGTCGCTTGCACGTTAAAGGGGGTGGGTCTCCTGAGCATCGCACCTCAAGAGCTCCTACTAGCACTCCTGCCCTCACCCCTGGCCTTGACCACGGCATCACGACCTGGCATACCAGTGGGGGCTGAGCCTGCTCAAGGGCCGGGACCCGAGGACGTAGAGCACCTAGGCAAGAGAGGAAAGGGGATTATCGTCGCGTGCCCCACCTAGTGATGCCACCATAGAGGCACGACTGGACACCATCTAGCTGAATCGCAACGAGTCTGCTAAAAGATAAGTCGCTCACATGATGACATGAGCGTCGCAACCCGGTCACTCGAGTCTTGCAGTCCCACTCCAGCAGTTTCACACCCCTTTCCGTTTCTTGGGCAGCAGCTTGCACGCCAAGGGCAACCTCATGAGCATCACGCCTCAGGAGCTCTCACTGGACCTCGGGCCGCTTACCTCCTAGCCTTGACCACGGCATCGCGACCTGGCATACTAGCGATGGTTGAAGGCTGCCTGGGGACTTGGTCCTGCCGGCGTAGAGCTCTACGCTACCTAGGGGGAAGAAAGGGGGAACCATGCCAGATTGGGATACGCGATTTCATCATAAAGACCAAAAGAACAATGCTGGAATTAAAAACATTTCGATCCTTATATGCCCCCATGGGGCTATTCCTAATTCCGGGAAGGGAAACAAAAGAAGAAAAGCTTTGACCAGGCCAGCGCGCATCACCGATGTTGCTGAGCGGTAGCAGCTGCTGATCTCCGGCCGTGGCGGAAGCTTGGCGGCATGTAGCTGTCGTCGCTGGACTCCAGAGATTCATTGGGCTTAGGAGAGTCGTTGGATTCCCAAGAGTCGTCGCTGCTGCTGGAGGAGGCGCCGACGGGGACGGAGGCAGGTCCAGTGCCCTTGGCCGCATCCTGCGGGCTGCTTCCTCTGGGGCAGCACTCAAGCTGCCGGCCCTCCTCATCGAAGACCTTGAAGAATAGGGTGGAGGCGCCGTCGTACTCGAAGTGGATCTCGAGGGCCCCCTCTGCGCGGCAGGCTCGGGTGACCTCGCCCCATCGACGGGTCATGAATACATTGCCAGGGGGCACCACCTCGACCTCAGCCCCGGTGGCCTGGTTGCCACACCTGGCATGCTACAACCACAACTCAAGCGGCCCCCTTGGCGGTGGCTCATCGGTGAAGAACATCGGGAGCCAGATCTACAAGGCGGGTGGCATCGCTACCCACACCACAAACTCACGCGAGCCACCTTCGGCATGGTTCCGTGGCTCGGCAGGCAGGACGGCAGTGACTCGTCCTCCGCCACCTGGGGTTGCTCGATGGTGCATGTCACCCTCCCGTGCACGGGCGTACAATGGAAGGGGGAAGCCGGGCGAAGGCCATGATTGCCAAAGCCTGGTCACCTCCTACCTCGTGCCGGCTTCGCTGGGGCGGCGGAACCGTTTCTTCGGTGGGAGTGGATCAGGCCCCTCCTAAGGGGTCTTCCCCTTTCTGCCACGGAAAACCTCCTGATCGGCGCCATGGGAGCAACAGCAAGACGGAGAAGAAGAAGGGCGAGTGGCAAGAAAACGGAGGAAGAGATGAGCGAGGGGGTTCTTCCCCTCACCTCATTTATAGCCAGAGGGAGGCCAACCGTCGGCCTCCACGACCTCACATAATGATGATCTTCTACATGCAGCATCGACCCATCAAGTCGAACGGTTGCCGAGGTAGCATGGGGAAGTGGAGATGCCCTCGTCCTATCAATCGCCATGTGTCGTTCAAGGCCACAGGCAGTTAGGGCCCGCGGCGCTCCGCACTTACCCCTTGGCTTCGCCTAGAAGCCAAGTCCTAGCGCGCCTTGGGCCCGGGGGCAACTATCAGTGTTATGGATACAGGGACCCAGACTTGCCTGCCTGCGGCACACTGCATGGCTCCGTCGACGACCTGGTATGGCCTAGCTCCAGCATCAACAAACTCAAGACCGTCGCGAGGGGCCAAGCCTCGCAAGGCAGACGACACCAAGACCTCTAAGGGCATCGGCCTCCTCAGGCTGGCTCCCGAGGAGCAGAGACTTCTATGCAAGGTGCACCTCACGAGGCCCAGCTGATGTAAGCTATGACGACCAAGGCCAGGCGGGCGCTAGCGGAAGCAGAGTACCTGTTTCCTCTTTGGTACAAGGGAGGTGAGAAGCAGGCGCGGAGTCCCGAGGAATCAGCTAAAGGTTTCCATTCTGGTGCAACAAGACCAAGACCGCCAGGACGGCAGGACGGAGGTCATCGCCGAGCCCACCGTAGCGTCACGACCAGAGGCTTTTGTAGGCAAAGACCACTTTAGTCAGGATAGGGTGTACTTCTTGTCCCCCTTCAAATCTGGTCGTTGTGGGATGCCTTGTCTCCAACATTTGGGAAGTGGACCAAGGCCACTATAAATAGGACTTCGCCACCACCATAGAGGGCGGGATCCATTCCGATTCGACAACCTCACCAGCTCTCTTGAGCTCAAGAGCACCTCGCCTCCTGAGGCTATTCATCCGCTGTACTAGTTCATCCTCAGCCCCTCGAGGCAATCCACCAAAATGCTGGAGTAGGGTATTAAACCGCAAGGTGGCCCAAACTAGGATAAGCTGTTGTGTCCCTCTGTCCCTTTGAGCTCGACATGCTAGGCTTTGAGGATCGCGAGTAAGCAGGGTTGGTAGGTTGAGATCTCCACACATACCCCAGAGTTCGAACCTCTCAAGGGTTTGAGGAACCAAAAATCCGACAAAAGTGCTAGGCTGACCCTGTTCTTCGAGGGCCTCCTCGACGCCCTGGTGCTGCTCCACTCTAACCGAGCGACTCATCTGGCCAACCAGGCCTGGAAGCTTTGCCGGGGTGCCCTTCTCAAGGTGCTCTGTCATACTTATGGCACTTCTATGACGATAATCGTGACATTCTGGGCCGAACGAATTTTTTTTCTTTCATACTTATGACACTTCTATGACAATAATTGTGACAAAACCCGGTATATTCATAGATGTGGTGGGCTCCTACTTCTATGACAAAAAATCATGACAGAAAATGGGCTTTTCATCCTGGGTGGGCCGGAGACGCAGCTGCATGACATTCTTTGGGCGGTCCATGACGGAAAAAACCGTGGTAGAAGCGAGGGCGAGGAAATTTTGGGGAGCTCCCAGTTATGGTGGGTGGTCGGGGGCCAAGCAATGCGCATTTCTCTTGTACACGTACGCGCGCATGTGCGAGGCGTTGGGCTCTAACTGAACCCGAGCGAGGCATCGCCTAACTAAACCCGAGCGATTGCACTGTAGGCTACGCATTACTCAACCCGAGCAATTGAGCGATTCCTTCGCTACTGCTGCTAACTGAAGCCAATCGATGCTGCATTTGGATGAACAGTGAGTATTGCGGGGGGTTTGAATGAACAGTGAGCGTTGTGGGGAGGGGTGGATGAACAGTGAGGGGTGGGGTGGATGAACAGGACCCCATGGTGTTGCCTCTAGATGAACAGGACCCCAATCGATTGAGCCGACTGGGGCTGGATGAACAGGACCCCGTGGACGGCTGGATGAATAGGACGACCCCGTGGAGGGATGGATGAATAGTAGACGGTGGAGGGGTGGATGAACAATAGACCATGGAGGGGTGGTTGAACAGGAACCCGTGGAGAGGGGTGGTTCAACACTAGCCGGTGGTGTAGCGCCACGGTGGAGGCTGGAGGAGGTCGATGGTGGATGAACAGTAGCCCGTGGAGGCTTGAGGAGGACAACGGTGGAGATGCACTGTATCCCGTGGAGTCCTGTTTTGCGGTACGCCACACCCCTCCCGATGAACAGGACCCCCGTTTCGACCGTAGCGCTCCAACACAAGTCCATTTCGTCCGCTTTGCGGTACGCCACACCCCTCCCGACCAACAGGACCCCGTTTCGACCGTAGGAGGTCCAACACAAGTCCGTTTCCTCCGTTTTGCGATACGCCAGAACCCTCCTGATGAACAGGATCCTGTTTCGAACATGGCCGGTCGAACACAAGGTCGTTTCCTCCGTTCTGCAGTACGCTAGGCCTCGTTTCCATCGCCTGTTCCATCCAAGCCATCCTAATGAACATGACAACACATTCCGTTCTGACCCAGCCGGTTGGCTCCCCATGAACACAATGATGACGCTGTTTCTCCGTTCTGACACAACCATGTACACGAGCCCTTGCCATACGTATGCACGAGTAGGCGTTCGAGACCCCGCCCGTATGTACGTACGTGGCCGTGTTTACTTTCTTGCACCCTGGCCGTTGTACATACGTGTACATGCTACGTGCGCACCAGTACTACGACACGTGCGCGCCTCTACATCCACCACTATGTATATACACGTTTGCGACCAGAATGACAACACTACGTACGCTTCGATTAGGTGCGTCCCGACTGCCAGACACTTCCTTGCGTGCGAAGATGTAGCTGGTGGGTCCCAGCAGTCAGGCGGGCGAATCATTTTTTTTCCGGACGCACTTCCTTGCGTGCGAAGATGTAGCTGGTGGGTCCCAGGAGTCAGGGGGAAAACGCTTTTTTCGAGAATTACAGTGGCCCATCTGGTGGGTCCCTGCTGTCAGGTGGAGGTATCATTATTTCTGTGTAATAAGGAAGCACTTCCTTGCTGTGGCTGTGGAACCAGCTGTCAGCCTCTCCACGTACAGTCCACGTCCGATGGAAGTCGTTCCTTGACCACATTGACCACGCCGCGCCGAGAGCACCACGGCGGTGGACGACGGCTAGGCATATGTAACACCCCGGATACAACGTTCCATATTCGTAACTTCAACTCTTGCCTTTTCCGGAGATGCGATATGATATTTCCTTCGTGGTTGGGTTTTTGTCTTTTGTTTTGCATTTTGTTCATGGCATGCATCTCATCTCATAGCATCATGTGCATCGCATCCGTATGTTTTCATAAAACCCGTATCCGCTCGTAGTTGCCGACTCACCCCTTGCTTTCGTTGACCGTTCCGAGACCAACCGTGTTTTCGTCTACCTCTTGTCCGACCACCTAACCTCTCTTGCCAGCTCGCAGCCCCCTCGCGCGCGTGTCCAAAACTCCCCCGAACCCGACCTGGACAGTCATCGCCGTTGGGTCCGTATCATCCCCAAACATCTATAAAACATCTTCATTTTATTATTTGGACTACCCTAGTCTATTCTTTCTTGGGCGTTCGATCTCAATCGGGTGATCCAAATTCCTTCCCTTCCCCTATATATAGTCTAACCTCATACCTAATTTGGACTAAACCTAGCCCTAGCCCTCCATTCCCGTGCAGCCGCCGCCGCTCCTTGTTTTCCGCGCCTGGCCAGCCCACAGCCGCCACCTCGCACCACCAGATCCACCACACCACAGCCAACTAACCAGTGCAGCTCCCCACCGTCGATCTGGAACGTCAGATCCAGATCGAAAGGCCCCCGTCGTCCCAGTTCATCCGGCAGCCCCGTGTAGTGCCGCAAGGCACGAGCGCCTCGTCCCCTCGTCCCGTGCCTCGATCCAGGATGGATCAGGAGCAGCTCTGCCCTTTGCCAGCCGCCGGCGACCAGGATCCGCACGTCTTGCCTGTTGCTTCTCCTTCCATCCCCGCTTTGCTGTAGCTCTCTCTCCCCCTCACTTCTCTCTTTCTTTTGTCTCTGTCCCGTAGGAGTCCCCATCCATGGCGCGAGGAGTAGAGCGCCCCGACCAGCTCGTCACCAGCTCGATGGAGCCACCCGCTGGAGCCAAGGCCGGCACCTTCTCAGTTCGTCGTGCCGCTTAGGAGCTCCCCGCCGCCGGATCGGGTCGCCTCCGCCCGTCGACCGCACCGCTACCGTCGTCCTTGCGCCGCTGCCTGGATCCGCCGGATCCCCATTGCCGCGCCAAGTCCCCTGCGTCGAGCCGCCGTGCGCCAAGCCCCCACTGCTGCCGCGCCATTGACCCCGTCCTCGCCGCGCCCCTGGTTCCTCTGCTTCGAAGACGAACGAGGCGCGCCCCCCTTGTTGACTTGGTCTCATGCCAGCGTGGACGATCGCCGCGTCGCCCGCGCAAGGCCTCCTCCGCCCCATCTCCAGCAAATGCAGCCCAGCCTGCATTCCAAGCTGGGCCATGGCCCATGGTGAGCAGCGCCTAGTCCCTCTCCTGTACACTATCGGCCCAGTCAGTTTCGGCCTGCATGTTTTTTCCCCATGTGCGAATTTGTCTAATTTTCCAGAGATGACAGATTTGCAGAAAAACCCTCATGTTCATGCATTTAATATCTCACAAACCATGCATCAGATCTTATATATGCAAAATGCTTAGTTTTTCAACTAGTTTCATAATATGCCACTTTCATCCATGTTTAAAATGCTTAAAATGATGTTTGTTTAAATTTGCATAAATGCCATGTTAAAATGATTTATTTCATAACTAAATAACCGTAGCTCGGTTTAAATAAACTTTATATGTAAATGGGGTGGAAAATGCCTAGTTTAACATGGTGCACTTTATTTTCCAGTTTAAAAAGCTTGAAATATTGTTTAGGCAGAACAGTACCAAATTTGAAATATGGACATGAGGATTTTCTGGAATTGTTGTTTGTTGTTCCGGCCTCATTTAAACTTGCCTAAATAGTTAGATTACTTATGCTTCACCTCTTGTCATGTTTAACAACATTTAACATTGTTGTGTACCTAAAAGGGAGTTAACTAAATAACTCGAATGTGGTGTTTCGTCAATATGCAACTCGTTGCATATTGAGCTCCACTTAACTTGTAGTATTGTTTGTTGCACTTTGCCATGCCATGCTTCTTTAAACCGGACATGCATCATACTTGTTTGTGCATCATGCCATGTTTATGCTTGTGCATTTACCATGTTGTTTGTTTATTTCCGGTGTTGCTTCTTAGTTCCGGTAATGTTGCGATTATGAGGATTTGTTCGACTACGCCCGTTTGTCTTCTTCATGGACTCGTTCTTCTTCCTAGCGGGATTTCAGGCAAGATGACAGCTACCCTGGATCTCACTACTATCATTGCTATGCTAGTTGCTTAGTTCTATCACTTTGCCCTGCTACCTATCTCTTGTTGATCAAACCACCCAAATTGCCATGTCAGCCTCTAACCTTTTTCACCATTCCTAGCAAACCATTGCTTGGCTATGTTACCGCTTTGCTCAGCCCCTCTTATAGCGTTGTTAGTTGCAGGTGAAGTTGAAGATTGCTCCATGATGGACAGGATTTTGGTTGGGATATCACAATATCTCTTATTTAATTAATGCATCTATATACTTGGTAAAGGGTGGAAGACTCGGCCTTATGCCTGGTGTTTTGTTCCACTCTTGCTGCCCTAGTTTCCATCATACCGGTGTTATGTTCCCGGATTTTGCGTTCCTTACGCGATCGGGTGATTTATGGGACCCCCTTGACAGTTCGCTTTGAATAAAACTCCTCCAGCAAGGCCCAGCTTTGGTTTTACCATTTGCCTCACCTAGCCCTTTTTTCCCTTGGGTTTCCGGAGCCCGAGGGTCATCTTTATTTTACCCCCCCCCCCCCCCCCCCCCGGGCCAGTGCTCCTTCGAGTGTTGGTCCAACCTGAGCGATGTTCAGCACCCCCTGGGCAACCAGGGTCTATGCCAACCCGTCGTCTTGCTCATCCGGTGTGCCCTGAGAACGAGATATGTGCAGCTCCTATCGGGATTTGTCGGCACATCGGGCGGCTTTGCTGGTCTTGTTTTACCATTGTCGAAATGTCTTGTAAACCGGGATTCCGAGACTGATCGGGTCTTCCTGGGAGAAGGAATATCCTTCATTGATCGCGAGAGCTTATCATGGGCTAAGTTGGGATACCCCTGCAGGGTATAAACTTTCGAGAGCCATGCTCGCGGTTATGTGGTAGATGGGAATTGTTAATGTTTGGTTGTAGATAACTTGACACTTGACTTAATTAAAATGCATCAACCGCGTGTGTAGCCGTGATGGTCTCTTCTCGGCGGAGTCCGGGAAGTGAACACGGTTTTGGGTTATGTTTGACGTAAGTAGGAGTTCAGGATCACTTCTTGATCATTACTAGTTGACGACCGTTCCTTTTGCTCCTCTTCTCGCTCTCATTTGCGTAAGTTAGCCACCATACTTGCTTAGTCGCTGCTGCAACCTCACCACTTTACCCCTTCCTTTCCCATTAAGCTTTGCTAGTCTTGACACCCATGGTAATGGGATTGCTGAGTCCTCGTGGCTCACAGATTACTACAACAACAGTTGTAGGTACCGGTTATGCGATGATCATGACGCGAGAGCGATGTTTGCTTGTTTGGAGTTCTTCTTCTGCTTCCTCTTTGATCAGGGGATAGGTTCCAGGTCGGCAGCCTGGGCTAGTAGGGTGGATGTCGTTTGATTTTTTGTTTGTGTTTTATCCGTAGTCGGATGGTTCTCTTATGTAAGATGATGTTGTATTCGTGTGGCATTGAATGCCTTTTGTATGTATCCCCATCTATTATGTAATGTTGATGTAATGATATCCACCTTGCAAAAGCGTCTTCAAGATGCGCTTCTATCCTTGGTGGGACCTTCGAGTTCCTTTAGGATAGGGTCGCATCTTGGGCGTGACAAGTTGGTATCAGAGCCTCGACCGACCATAGGAGCCCCCTTGATTGTTGGCCGTTGTTGAGTCTAGAAAAAAACTATTTTGAGTCTTAGGATTATATATATCGGGGAGTAGGATTCTTTTTACTCCTCAGCCCCCTTCGTCGCTCTGGTGAGGTCTCCTGACGTAGATGTTTTGTCTTTCCTCTCCTCAAATTTCACTAAAAAAAATTTAGGATCACGCAGGTATCTTGGGATCGTTCCGATATTCTTATGACGAGAACATTGTTCTTGGTGCCTCCTGACATTTAGGGGTTGTGGCAATGTCCCGGGGAGTTGAGCTCCGAGGTGTTGTCATCATAATTTTATCATTGCAGTTCTGGAATACCTGAGTTTTGCTGACATCGAAAATCTCTTTTATGTAGTTGTTGGTGAGATAACCTCGACGTCACCCAGTACGGGGGAGTTCGGGAGTATTGCCATAGCTTGTATAATGGATGCTTTTCGAAGGTTGAGGTACACGATTTCCAGAGTTTACTTGGTTATGTGTTGACGGATGGATATAGCTGGATGTAGGGATTGTTAGTTTGGGTGAGATATATAGCTTCCCCTGTATCCCCAACACCAGATTGCATAACCAGAAAGTTTCGGGAGTTTATAGGTGGGAATTCAAGTAGCTCCTAGAATATCTTTCTGACAGATGCATGATATGGGATTGGGTAAATCTCTATCATATGTTTGTTTCCGGCTTATTCTGCAAGCCAAATCCTTTGTTTTGTTTTATTTGTGGTATTCGAGTTGCTTCGAAGTCAAATGTTGAATCCATACCTTTCCTAAATGGTGTTCCCATATTGCTATGTGAATAATAATCCTTTTGATCATTGAGGTTGTCATGTTAATTCTTTCCAACCAGCGTGCTTCTCTTCGAGATGATCCAATCATTCTCCCCATCCGCAAGATCAATTCTAAGTTTTCTCAACGATGTTTGTTTCGTTCATTCCAAGTTGTCTTTGTTTTTCCCCACCCTCCCACCCTTTTTCTTCAAGGACTCAGATTTCTTAATCATGTATCCTTTTATTTGTGGGAAGTATCTTCATTCTTTTCTTTCAATGTTCTTATCCGGTGATTCCCCATGAAGATGCTCAACAGTTTCAAGTTCATCATCCTTCATTGTTGTTTCTTCTCCGGTGGTTCCAATTCAAGCTTTCGATATTCATCATATTCCTTTCCTCGTTTCTAATGCTTTCTCATGCCGATGCACCTCTTAATCATTCACCTCTTCCTATTCATTTGTTCTGGAGTGCTGAAGATATCTCACAAGACTTGTGTTTCCATTCTCATTCCGTTCAAGATATCTCGAGATTATTATCTCATTCAAGCCATTTAATTCTAACGGTGCAATCTTTATTTCAAGCAATTGTTCAACGGTGTTCTCTTTTGAGTGGGCCCTAACCCACATGTCTTTTCCCAGGATCTTACCTGACTCTTCTAATTATTCCGGAGTTATTCTTAAATTCTTTTCAAGTGTGACGTAAGAATGGATTCCATCAGTCACATGCCTTCTCCAAGATTGTTTTCAAATTATTTTTATTGTTGGCTCAACCTCTTTGTTTTTTTTCTTTCTCCCGGAGTATCTCAACAATTCATGGTGGTGTTTCTCGTCGTCATTCTCGGGTTTTGAAGACCGAAGAAGAGTTCCTCTTAAATCCTTACCCGTTGTTCCAAAGATGCGTAGTTCAAGCTTGATGCCATCCTCTCATAATTGTTTTCGATTGTGAGAATTCTTTTCACCCATTCGGAGCATTTCATGAGTTGTTTCCATTTCTTTCCTCCTGTCGTGGGAAACGAACACCTATGGGGCAGGGCCCCATTTCGGTCCGGCAGGGAGCGGAGGGCGCACGAAGAGCGGATCGAGGCGGAGCACGTGAGCGATTTTTACCCAGCTTCGGAGCTCTCCGGAGAGATAATACTCCTACTGCTGCTTTGTGGTTGTATTATGCTCTTGCTCGAGAGCGTGGGAGTGTTCTAGTTTCGAATGAGTCGAACCCCTTTTACGTTGCGCGTGGGCCTCCTTTTATAGGTACAAGGGGTCACCGACAGGTGGCAACGCAGGCAAGGGTACAAATGTAAAAAGGGGTGGTTGGTACAACTGCTATCTACAGTGCATCCTACCTAACTCTAACGTAGGGGACAAGAGCATTTAATGCCCGTCCGCATCGCCTAAGCAGTGCAGAAAAGCGACCGTTAGGGGCGCCACCGCTTGCCACGATGGCCTTCTCGTCATCTCCACTTGCCACCTCGCACCGCTTGGCTGCACAGCCTCCCGCCACGTGCGTCTGGAATGGTCTCAGGGCGACACGTCGACGGGTGCACTGGAGCGTGGGAACAGAGTGGTGGCTTCGCCGCAGCAAGCGTCTTGCCGCGGTCGTTGTCTTGTCGCGCCCGAAAGCTTGTCGCTCGTCGGGTCTTGCCGGGACGCGCGGCGCGTCGCGGCAAGTTCTTTGAAGTGCCTTGGTTGGCCTTCCCGGGCAGCTCCTCTTGCTAGGGCCTTGTCCTTCCTGGCAAGCTCCTCTTGCCGGAGTTTTGCCTTCTCAGTTGAAACACTTTGTTCTTGAATGGCATCAAGAGGAACTACGGAGGATCTTGGCGGACACCCAGCAAGCTTTGCCGCGGGACGCTGCAACTACCCGTGCACAAGTTCGGGATACTAAGTTACCCCTACTTTAGTACACCGACACCTCCGAAGGCCATCATGTCATAATTCTTCATTCTCAGCGTGTAGCTATCGTTCTCCAAATCTTACCGGTGCATCGTTCAAATATCCTCTAATCAGTTCATGTTCTCTTCATTCTCATGTATCTAAATCCCTTCAAGTATCTTCATTCGTTTTCAAACTCTTTCCCGTGAATTGTGTCCTTGCTACTCTCTTCCAATTTTTACGGTGGTTCGTTCGAGATTTCACTTCCTTTGTTATCATATCAATTCATTCATTGTTTCCAAATCCCACCGGTGGTTCCATCGATACCTTCTCAAGTCTGCGCTATATCTCTATCTGTAATCATTTTTCAATGAGAATAAGTAGTATGCCAAATCCGTTGCTTGTCATCAATTTAAATTGGTGAAGGATATGCATAACGTAATTCTTATCATTTTTTCAAGTGATCTAGTTTCTTCTTTCCAGAGTTGTTCATCATGTCACATTTCTCGGTTCGAGATGCTTCATCATTTCTTTTTCGGAATTCCAAGTTTTCCGTTGTATTTCATCACGAAGCTCCATCTAAATCATTGCAAGGATTCACCTTGTGTTTTCAACTTCTCTTTCTTTTTATCATCCTTTTATTACCGGAGTTCTTCATGGAGGCTCTACATGGTGGTTCATCAAGGATTCTCTTCATTCTTCAACTGTTCTTCAAGATTTCTCTCGAAGTTAAAATCCGCCAAGCTATACTCTAAAACAAACATGGTGCTCAACACATGTTTTGTTTTGAGAATGGCATCAATAGGAACTACGGAGGATCTTGGTGGACACCCGGCAAGCCTTGCCGCGGGACGCTGCAACTGCCCGTGCACAAGTTCGGGATACTAAGGTACCCCTACTTTAGTACACCGACAAGAGCCCCCGGGCCTGGGCCACACACGGTGCCGAGCGCTGTTGGGCCAGGCCCAAAACAGGGCACGGGCACGCGCGGCCTGGGTGCACACCATATCTAACTCCGTATCTACCGCGCCCTCCCGTAACGGCACGCGTCAAACGCGGCGTCGTGGGAGAGATCGTGGGTGATTCTTTATTCGGAAAAAGTGTAACGTTCGCCTCCTCCTCTTTATAAGCAGGGGAAATAGGGGCCGTTCCCCCACCTTCGCCACTTGCAGTTGCTTCCTCAGAAATCTCCGCCGCTCCCCTCCGCTTCCCAAAGCCGAAAGGGAGCAGCGCTCTGCCGCCCGTCGCCGCCGTCGCCGCCAATGCCCCCGCTCTCCCCCACCGCCTCCGCTATGGCTCCGAAGACCGGGAAGGGTGCAAAGTCGGCCGAGGCGCTGCGGCTTGAGGCGCTGCGCAAGGAGCTAGCTCTTTAACCCCCCGAGCTCTCCCCGAAGGAGCTGCGGGAGTGATTCTATCTATTCTGGTCGACGGAGACGCAGGCGCATCCGCGTACGCAGGTACTCTCCGCCAAAGCTTCTACCTCGGAACGGTGTCCAAAAGGATACCCCTTCTTCCCATTGTTCTTCTATTGCGGGCTCTGCCCGCCCTTTTCCGATTTCTTCTGTGACATCATGAATACCTACGGGTTTCATCTCCTTGACTTCACCCCCAACGCTGTTCTGACCATGGCGGTTTTCGCACATCTCTGTGAGAACTTCATCGGAATCCACCCAAACGTTGCCCTTTTTCGCCACTACTTCATGCCCCGGGCCGAGAAAGGAGAGCCCTTAGCTGGAGGGATCGCCTGGATCTCGAGAGTCGGCATGAAGGAGGTCTATCTGGAGGGGGAGCTCCGTAGCAAATGGGAGGAGTGGAGAGCGGAGTGGTGTTGGATTGTTGATGAGAACCCGCATCCATTCACCAACTTGCGCCAAGCCCGAGTAGTGCGCGGCGGCGATTGGAGCGCCCTGGCGGCGGACGATGCTAGATTGAAGATCGCCACCACCCGGATCTTGCGGCTCAGGCTTGCCGGGCTCACTGTAGGGGCTGTTGGCGCGGACTTTCTTCGCCGCCGCATCGCCCCTCTACAGGAGAGGGGGAGACCTGCCTGGTTGTTCGGAGGTCTGGCGGATATCATGAGGCTGTGCCCAGGCCTCAATTTTAACTTCACTGTTTTGGAGTTGGATGGGACGCTCAAGGAACTGTTCAAGCACGACCCCAACCATCCCGAGTGGTTCAGGCTGCCGCAGGGCGTCGTCCCATTGTGCAACAACTCCCAGCTCGATCGCATCCACGCAATGATGCCGGAGTGCGACTCGCATGGGATTATCCCAACCTGGCAGGAGCCCGCCGACGACGTCGTGCAGCAATTCTTCGACGACTTGGTGGAGGTGGCGATCCGCGCCGACTAGCAGAGGAGCCTCACCTGCGACACCACCGACGACGAGATGCGGCGCATTGCCACCAGGGCGGAAGAGGCGGCGGCGGCCGCCGCCGCGGGCGAGTTCGGGTTTACTGTGGAGGAGGCAGAGGCAGCCGAGGCGGCAAGCCTTGCCGATCGAGAGGAGTTTATCGGGGAGGTCGCTGGCGAGGGAGAGCCCGAAGCCGAAGCGAACGAGCCCGCCGGGGGCGCACGTGGCCAGCCGTCTTCAAGCAACTTGCCGCAAGCGGAGCCCTCAGTGCAGCCCCGAGCTCAACCAAGAAGGCGCCTCCGCAGGACCGGAGACACAGCAGGGCGGTAGACGGGCCAACAGCCGCCGCGCCGCGGGACACGCTCCACCGCGACAAGCTCCGTTGCCGCGGGAGCATCTCACGCCGCACTGGCAACTGGAGCGGGGTCTTCCTGGGCCACCGCTTCTGATCCTGCCGCAGCTCCCGCCAAGCGTCCAAGGGAGCCTACCCCTCCGCCTCGTCGCACTGAGAGAGTACCGGACTTCGACCTCTCCGCGCTCAGCTCCGACGAGGAGGAAGAAGAGGAGGAGGAGTAAGACTTTCTTTCTGTCGTACTTATATTTCTTCGATTCTTGCTGTTTCTTGTCTTGTATCTGATCTGCTTTCTTCTGAACCTTGTTCCTTTCCAGGACTCTGGCCCAGAGAGCGGCGAAGAGGGCCAAGGTCCCCGTGGTTGTCATCGAGGACGATCCTGCTGTGACAGTAGAGGACGCGTCCGATACCACCTTGTCGGACCCGGCAACCACTCCCCGAAGCAGCCCCCAGCGTAAGTTCATCATTTCACTTCCCGCTGTCAGGCGCGCATGGGTGTTCTTTCCTTGTTGATATCCTGACTGTTGATTTGCTCGTGTAGGAGCAGAACAGGCCCACCAGGAACAGCCAGAAGTCGCCCCTGTGGTGCTATCTGCTTCCACTACGCCGCCAAGGGATGACTCACCGGCAAGGGAGCGCTCTCCGGCAAGGGACGGGACCAGTGATCCCCCGGTGGTGGAGCCCATGATTACAGAGCCCAGCACAGGTAATCCTTCTTGTCAGAAAACTTCCCTTGGTTCTTCTTCTTCTGATCTTCTTTTTTGGATATTTGCTTGACTTTTTCTACCTCTTCCTGTCTTCAGATCCTCCCTCCTCGGAGCCGATGGAGACCGATGCCACCAGCGAGGAGAACGTGCGCGGAAATACTGACGATGCCGCTGCTACTGAAGAAGAGGCCTGCGCTGACGATCCCGCCGACGAAGAGGCCGCCAAGGCTGCTGGCGCAGGCACTGGCGAGGGGTCCGGCGATCGTACTGACGACCCGGGGGCCGCAGGAGCGCAAGGCGCTACGCCGACCGCTGATCCCTTTGCCACTGACGCAGCGCCAGGCTCCGAAGAGCCCCAGCCCGGCGCCTACTTGAAGGCCGGCGACGGTGTCTTCATCAAGCTCCCCTGGGCGTCAAGCTCCAGGGCGCCGGTTGAGGGAGAGGCTTTTGACGGAGAAGTGCTCGCCTCCGCTGGGCTAACAGTGGTTGACGCGCCAAGCAGCAGCAGCGGCGAGTCTGAGGAGGAGCAGCTGCTTCGGAAGCTGGTGTCACTCTACCGCGCCCGACAAGCAAAATTGGAGTCCCGGGAAGCGCCTGTCGCGCAGGCGGGAGTGGACATTGAGAAGCACGCGGAGGAGCTCCAGAGCCGCAACCAAGAGGCCCTCTGGTCCATTGCAGAGGAGAGGGCACAGCTTGCCGAGGCGCGGAAGGCCTTCCTCCTCGAGAAGGCTGAAGCCGAGGAGCAGCAGCGGCTTGCCGCCGAGGAGATGTCATGCGAGAAGGCGAGCTAACGCAGAGGAAGGTCAACTTGGACAGCTATGAGGAGGAGCTCGCTGCACGTGAGGAGACACTTGGCGGGGCTCTCAAGGAAGCGAAAGATGCCGCAGCAGCTGCCGAGGCCGCCAAGAAGGAGCTGGAGGCGAAAGTGGCGGAGCTAGAAGCCACCCTCAGGGCGAAGAATGAAGAGCTTGCCGCGCTCCAGCGCGAGCGCAACAAGGACGACCTTGCCCATGGTGAGCTGCAGGGTTGTCTCTCTGAGAAGGGCAGGGAGCTGAACGCCGCCAAGGACGCCAATGCCGATCTCGAGCTGAAGCTGGCTACGCTGACTGAGACGCTGGACGGGGCCAAGAAGCGGGAGGAGGACTTGAAGCAGGAGCTCAAGGCCAATGAGGCGCTGCTAACGAGGGCCGCCGAGACCCAGAACACCTTCAGGGATACCGTGGAGCTCTGGACGGAGGGCCTCATGAACATCGCCGCAGTTATTGACGAGGAGCTGACGCAGCTGGAACTGGAGGGCTTCGGGTACTCCTCCGACGAAAACCTCCAGCCCAGCGCCAAGCTCACTCTGTTCTTCAAGGGCGTGGCGACGGCTCTCCAGCAACTCCGAGAAAGGATCCCAAGGCAGCTGGCTGACGAGTCGTGCGCAATCTGCGCCAGAGTCCTGGAGAAGGTGTTGGTGAAGGCGCCAGAGTCCTCAAGAAGATGCCGGCGGGTGCTGATCTTGAAGAGCTCAGGGCCCTTGTCGCACCCATTGTGGACAAGGTGAATGAAGTCAGGAGGGTCGACGGTGATCGTGTAGACTAGGCCGCCTTTTTCCTCCTTTTCTTGCCGCTGCTGATCATGTTGCGAGAACCATTTATTAGAGCTGCGACAAGTTCTTTTTGTAATATAACTTTATCTTGGGCAGTATTTGCTATGTTATTTCCTTTACTTGATTCCTTCCTTTGTATGTTTTTACCCTACGCTTTTAGGGAACTTGCCGGCGCAGGCACCCTTGCCGCGAGCGCTGAGTGCGGAACATCAGCAACCTGCTGGCGGTGCTGCTTCCAGCAAGAAACCTTGTCGCAACTAGTCGCAGCACACTTAAGTTGTTGAGCGGACTCGAAACAAAGTAAGGGCGCAACTAGCTACGAGTTGGTTCCTCCGCGCACAGGTTTTCCGTAGAAAGAACGGTCGTTCAAGGAAGATAACTTTAAAAAAAAATTAGAACTGATTGTGCTCAAACTTTGGCAACTTAGCTTTTCTGTCGTCTGCGTCCCGGCAAGGCTATAATTCTTTGAACGACGCCTGGTCCACACCATTATCTTCTCCCCCTCCCGGTGAACTTGTGGGCGAAGGAACCTTCTTTTTGAAAAAAAGAAAGAAGAGAGAATAAAGATATGGAGCCTTAAGGCTCATTATTGCTTACCGGGGGCAAGTGCTGCACAAAGTGTCAGATAATGCATGCAAAAAAAAAGAAAAAGAAAAAAGGCATGAAATTTGACAAGATGTGCGAAGCACATGAGCTTTATTTATGCACGGGATCTACGCCCGGCTTTGTACAAAGGGTTACATGCAACAGCGGCAAAGGCTTGTACAAAAGGTGGTTGCCGGAACAGGTTCCGGCAACCGCGCCTTATGGGTAAAACTTACGAAGATGCTCAATGTTCCAGGAGTTGCTCACCGGAAAGCCATCTTCGGTCTCAAGGCGGACAGCGCTGGGCCTAGTGACTCGCTTCACCCGATAAGGGCCTTCCCACTTCGGCGTCAACTTGTTGGAATTCTTGGCGGATTGAACGCGCCGAAGAACAAGGTCGCCTTCCTCGAGACTTCTGGCATTGACTTTGCGACTATGGTAGTGGCACAAAGCTTGTTGATATCGAGCAGCTCGTACAGCAGCCTGAAGACGATCTTCCTCAAGGAGCAGCGCGTCATCTTGTCGCAGCTGCTCTTGCTCAAGCTCATCATAAGCGAGCACTCGAGGCGATCCGTATACGAGTTCCGTGGGGAGAACTGCCTCTGCTCCATAGACTAGAGCGAAAGGTGTCTGGCCAGTGGCTCGATTTGGTGTCGTCCTGATCGACCAAAGAACCACTGGCAGCTCCTCAATCCAATTCCTTCCGCACTTGTGCAGCCTGTTGAAAGTCCTGGTCTTGAGCCCGCGCAGCACTTCAGCGTTTGCCCTCTCCGCTTGACCGTTGCTTCTCGGGTGAGCAACAGAAGCGAAGCAGATCTTGGCGCCAAGATCTTGGACGTACTGCATGAAGGTGCGGCTCGTGAATTGTGTGCCATTGTCGGTGATGATCCTGTTAGGGACTCCAAAACGGCAAACAATCGACCTGAAGAACTTGACTGCTGACTGTGCTGTCACCTTCCTCACTGCTTCCACTTCCGGCCACTTTGTGAACTTGTCGATTGCCACGTACAAGTACTCAAAGCCACCGACAGCTCGGGGAAAAGGGCCGAGGATGTCGAGCCCCCAGACCGAAAATGGCCAGGATAAAGGGATCGTCTGGAGAGCTTGAGCTGGTTGATGTATCTGCTTGGAATGGAACTGGCATGCTTCACAATTCGTTACTTGTGCAGTTGCATCCTAGAGGGCTGTTGGCCAAACCTTGTCGGAAAGGCTTGCCGGCAAGTGCTCTTGCACCAATGTGGTGACCACATATGCCTCCATGTATCTCCGCCCACAGCTTCTGTCCATCTTCCCGGGGAATGCACTTCAATTTCACTCCGTTGAATCTCCTTCTGTACAGTATGTCGTCGACAAACTGGTACATACTTGATTGCCGGGCTACTCTCTCCGCTTCTTCTTGCTCTTCGGGAAGTTCTCCTGTTAGAAGGAATTGGACAATCTGCTTTGCCCATGCCGGAGCTTGCGGCTCTACAACAAGGACTAAAGGCACAAATGCTGCTGCGGGAACATCTGCTTCTACGGCAAGAACCTGTGGTTCAGCCGGAGCTTGATGTTCCCTGACAAGCTTGCTGGAGCAAAACTTGTCGGGAGCGTCTGCTTCAACGGAACAAACCTTAGGGCTTGTCGGAGCAGACTGCTCCTCAGCACTCTTGGTGTTGATCTTGGGGACTTTCTTGGCAGCGGCTCCGGGGAGCTCAGCCGGAAAGTAGTCACCGGAAATCAACTTTCTCTTCTTGCTCTGTCCAGTTGATGGTATCACAGATGGTTGAGTCAGCCTGAGCACAAAGATCCCTGGTTCCATAGGTAACTTTAATGCAGCGCATTTTGACAGGCCATCGGCAACATCGTTCTGGGCTCTTGGAACATGTTCCATCTGTAAGCCGTCAAAATGGTCTTCCAACTTTCTCACTTCATCAATGTAAGCTTCCATCAACGGACTCTGATAATCTTTGTTCACTTGGCGGACGACAAGCTGCGAATCACCCCTAACAATAAGCTTCTTGATCCCAAGATCTGCCGCGATCCTAAGTCCGGCAAGCAAACCTTCATACTCTGCAGTATTGTTTGTCGCTTGCTCGTTGGGAAAGTGCATCTGGACGACGTACTTGAGGTGTTCTCCGGTGGGTGCGACAAGTAACACGCCCGCACCGGCGCCTTGCAGCAAGAAGGCACCATCAAAGTACATGATCCATTCTTTGCTTGCTTCCTTGACGGGGATGCTTGTCTCTGGAGTTTCTTCATCAAGTGTTGGCGTCCATTCTGCTATGAATTCTGCCAATGCTCGGCTCTGGATAGTTGAAGTACTCTCAAACTTGAGGCCAAAGCTTGACAATTCCAGTGCCCACTCGACAATCCTGCCTGTTGCTTCTGGATTCTGCAGTATCCTCTTCAACGGAAAGTGACTGACAACTGTGATCTCATGTGCTTGAAAGTAATGGCGCAGCTTTCTCGAGGCCATGAGAAGGCCGAAAAGCAATTTCTGCACGCTAGAGTACCTTGATCTAGCCCCCTGCAGAAGGGAACTGACAAAGTAGACTGGGCGCTACACCATTTTCTTCTGCTTCTCTTCTTGTCGCTGCACAAATCCATCCTCGTCGGGACCAGAGCTTGTCGGGGAAGCCCCCTGCTTGTCACTGGATGCACTTGCCGTGGCCGCTGGCTCATCATCCGCCTCCCTTTCCGCTACTAACGCAGCACTAACCACTTGATTGGTTGCCGCTAGATATAGCAACAACTTCTCTTGTGGTTTAGGTGCGACAAGTATTGGAGTGGAGGACAGGTATCTCTTCAAGTCCTGCAGTGCAGCCTCCGCTTCTGGAGTCCATTTCATTGGACCTGCCTTTTTCAATATTTTGAAAAATGGCAGGGCGCGCTCAGCAGACTTAGAGATGAACCTGCTGAGAGCAGCTACACAGCCAGCAAGCCTTCGCACATCCTTGATGCGCTTTGGTGCTTCGATTTGCTCAATGGCCTTGATCTTGTCAGGATTAGCCTCAATCCCTCGTTGAGACACAAAGAACCCGAGAAGCTTGCCGGAAGGGACTCCAAACACACACTTCTCGGGGTTGAGCTTGAGATTGATCTTGCACAGATTTGCAAAGGTCTCTTCCAAATCTTGAATCAGAGTTGCTCTGTCTTTGCTCTTGACCACTATATCATCCATGTAAGCCTCTACATTTCTGTGCAACTGTGGCTCAAAAGCTTCGTGGACTACCCTTGCAAATGTTGAACCAGCATTCTTTAGTCCGAAAGGCATCCGTACAAAGCAGTATGTGCCACATGGAGTAATGAATGCGGTTTTCTCCTCATCCTCTTCTGCCATGAAGATCTGATGATATCCTGAATATGCATCAAGAAATGAAAGCAAATCACATCCTGCCGTGGAGTCGACAATCTGGTCAATGCGCGGCAAGGGAAATGGATCCTTGGGACAAGGTTTATTAACATCAGTGAAGTCTATACAAAGCCTCCATTTTCCATTCGCATTGCGCACGACTACAGGATTGGCCAGCCACGTTGGATGGAGCACTCCTCTGACCAGGCCTGCTGCTTCCAACTTCTTGATCTCTTCTGCAATGAATTCTTGGCGCTCCACTGCTTGTTTTCTGACTTTCTGCTTGACAGGCCGCGCGTGAGGACAGACGGCAAGGTGGTGCTCAATTACTTTCCTGGGAACACCGGGATGTCAGATGGTTGCCATGCAAACACATCAACATTCGCCCGCAGGAAAGCAACGAGCGCGCTTTCCTATTTAGGATCAAGCGTGGCACTGATGGTGAAGGTACCACCAGTGCCGTCCTCCTTGGCGGCCACTTTCTTGGTCTCTGGCGGAGCTGCCTTCGCCTTCTTACACTTGCCGGTGGAGCTCGATGGTGCGTCCTCGACGGTAGCGCAGCACTCCGAAGAGGTGCGCTTGCCGGAGTGGGCATCAGAGTTCTTGCCGGACTTAGTCTTCTTCTTCCTCCCGGGAGCTTCAGCGGCAAGTGGTTTGTGTTTGGCTGCATCTACTGCTTCCCGGTAGATCTTGTCGGTACAGATAAGGGCATCTTTCTTGTCGCCAGGGACAGATATGACACTTATCGGACCTGGGATCTTGAGCATGTTGTATGCATAATGAGATGCTGCCATGAACATGGCGAGCGCTGGACGGCCGAGTATCCCATTGTAGGGCAATGGGAAATCAGCAACGTCAAAAGTAACTTTCTCTGTCCTAAAGTTCAGCTCGCTGCCAAATGTCACTGGCAATGTGATCTTCCCCTTCGGCTTGCTCCTTCCCGGATTGATTCCCTGGAATGTACCGGTCTCTTCGAGCTCGCTGTCGGGGATTTGGAGCTTCTGGAGTACCGCGGAGGAGATCAGATTCAAGCCGGCCCTGCCGTCAACTAGCATCTTTGTGACCTTGAGGTTGCGGATAGTTGGCGAAACCAACATCGGCAAGCACCCGACCGCAGTGATGCGATCAGGGTGGTCCTCAATGTCAAAGATGATAGGCGTGCTGGACCACTTCAGGGGCTTGCGTGACTCAACTTATGGTTCTGCTGCATTAACTTCCCGCACCCACTGCTTGAGCTGGCGATGTGAAGTATGCAGAGAAGCACCACCGTCAACGCACAGAACCTCTGTTGCTTTCTGAAACTCCTGCTCGTCGGCCTCGTCATCATCCATGTCCTCATCTTCGTCTTCATCTTCATCCTTGTCGCGGCCGCGGGGAGCCCTATCTCCTTGTCGCTGCTTGGCCTTGCCGCGGCGTCCTCCCCGGCCGGGACGCTTCTTGCTGAATCCGCCAGTACCTTCTCGGGCTTTCTCTTTGTCGCGTCGCTCGTACTCAGCCTTTTGCAGCTCAACGAGCTGCTCAACTTTCTTGCAACTTTGGAGGTCATGGCCCTTGGTACGGTGAATCTTGCAGTACTTCTTGTCGGAGCCGCCCTGCTTGTCGGCGGCCGCCACAGGTTCTGCTTCCTTGGCGCCACCTCCGTTGCCGGACTGCTCGACAGCTGCCACATCTTTGCCTTTCCTTCTTCTGTTGTTCTGCCGCCGGTTTTTCTTTGCCGGGGCAGCATCCTCACTGTCAGACCCTCCCGCTCCTGTGTTCTCTCCGGGGAGTTTTCTTCCTTCTTCAGCACGTGCACACTTATCGGCCAGGGCGTAGAGCTCACTGACATCTCTTATCTTGCACATCGCCATCTCCTCCCGCATCCTGCGGTTACGCACGTTCTGATGGAACGCGCTGATGACCGCGGCGGGGTGGACATCTGGGATGTTGCGCTGCACTTGGCTGAATCTTTGTATGTACTTGCGCAGGGGCTCTCCTTCCTTCTGGGTGAGCAGATGAAGATCGCTCTCTTGGCCATGAGGCTTGTGGCCGCCTGTAAAGGCGCCGACAAACTGATGGCACAGATCCGCCCATGAGGAGATGGAGTTGTCCGGCAAGTGCATGAGCCATGATCTGACATTGGGCTTGAGCACTAGTGGGAAATAGTTGGCAAGGATCTTCTTGTCGCGCCCCCCGGAAGCTTGCACCGCAATGGTGTAGATGCTGAGGAACTCCGACGGATGCAACCTGCCATCATACTTCTCCGGTACATCTGGCTTGAAGTTCTTTGTGCTGGGCCACTGGACTTGCCGCAGCTCACGAGTAAACGCAGGGCAACCTACCGCGTACGGCAAGTCGCCTGGTTCCCCTGGCGCATGCATGTCAACAACGGGCCCAGCGCGCTGGTCTGATTGACGCCGCGCTTCTCTTCAACGCTCGATGCGGGTACGAGCGTCTTCATGTTGTGGTTCTTGAAGAACTTGGCGTTGATCGCGATGAGCTCATGGATCTGATGACACCGTGGAGTCGGTGTCGTGGTTGATTCGGCGATCTTGGCCTTCGGGGCGGGGAGTGCACGGTGGTTGCACCTCCACCGGTCTTGTCGCCATCGACTCGTGTCCGACAATCTTGCCGCGGCTGCGATGTAGCTAGCTGCCGTGGAGTGTCGCCGTTGGCGAAGCCGATGAGGCTCTGTATAGTGGCCCTCCAATCATCGATCTTGTCCACTGTTGGAGGGTAGTCCAGGAGCAGTTGAGCTCGGGCCAACGCTTCTTCGGGAGTCTTCGGTGGCGGTGGTGAACGGTGCGAGGAGCGGGATATGCTCGGACATCCAACTGGGTTGGAAGGAGCAGTACCCCGTCCAGGTGACCGTACTTCGCTCGTGCCGGCATGCTGGCGTGCATGCTGGTCTTGAATGCCCCGAGATCCACCAGCTTGGCCTTGTTCTAATACGCGTACGGTGCCGCGAGCACCATGACGCTGTCGATCCCACACATCCTGAGATGGGCGCGGTGCGTGTACGGACGTCGAAGTTTGCGGGGCCTTGTCCTTGGATCAGGTAACGACGTGAGCTCCCTCGTCGGCGCCCACTCCTCCGCCGGCGTCCACCCCACCGCCCGTTTGCTCCTGTGGCGGCGGGATCGACATGGACGGAGCAGCCACCTCCGAAGCCTTCTTCTTCGGTGGCATGTCGATGAAGATGATGATGAACTGGCTCGTGTGAACGCCGGATCAGGTTCACACAACCTCGACGCCCCCTACCTGGCGTGCCAAAGATGTCATGGGAAACGAACACCTATGGGGCAGGGCCCCTTTTCGGTCCGGCAGGGAGCGGAGGGCGCACGAAGAGCGGATCGAGGCGGAGCACGCGAGCGATTTTTACCCAGCTTCGGAGGTCTCCGGAGAGATAATGCTCCTACTGCTGCTTTGTGGTTGTATTATGCTCTTGCTCGAGAGCGTGGGAGCGTTCTAGTTTCGAATGAGTCAAACCCCTTCTACGTTGCGCGTGGGCCTCCTTTTATAGGTACAAGGGGTCACCGACAGGTGGCAACGCAGGCAAGGGTACAAATGTAAAAAAGGGTGGTTGGTACAACTGCTATCTACAGTGCATCCTACCTAACTCTGACGGCAGGGGACAAGAGCATTTAATGCCCGTCTGCGTCGCCTAAACAGTGCAGAAAAGCGACTGTTAGGGGCGCCACCGCTTGCCACGATGGCCTTCTTGTCATCTCCACTTGCCACCTCGTACCGCTTGGCTGCACAGCCTCCTGCCATGTGCGTCTGGAATGGTCTCAGGGCGACACGTCGACGGGTGCGCTGGAGCATGGGCACAGAGTGGTGGCTTCGCCGCGGCAAGCGTCTTGCCGCGGCCGTTGTCTTGTCGTGCCCGAAAGCTTGTCGCTCGTCGGGTCTTGCCGGGACGCACGGCACGTCGCGGCAAGTTCTTTGAAGTGCCTTGGTTGGCCTTCCCGGCAAGCTCCTCTTGCCGGGGCCTTGTCCTTCCCGGCAAGCTCCTCTTGCCAGAGTTTTGTCGTCTCAGTTAAAACACTTTGTTCTTGAATGGCATCAATAGGAACTACGGAGGATCTTGGCGGACACCCAGCAAGCCTTGCCGCGGGACGCTGCAACTACCCGTGCACAAGTTCGGGATACTAAGTTACCCCTACTTTAGTACACCGACACCTCCGAAGGCCATCATGTCATATTTCTTCATTCTCAGCGTGTAGCTATCGTTCTCCAAATCTTACCGGTGCATCGTTCAAATATCCTCTAATCAGTTCATGTTCTCTTCATTCTCATGTATCTAAATCCCTTCAAGTATCTTCATTCGTTTTCAAACTCTTTCCCGTTAATTGTGCCCTTGCTACTCTCTTCCAATTTTTACGGTGGTTCGTTCGAGATTTCACTTCCTTTGTTATCATATCAATTAATTCATTGTTTCCAAATCCCACCAGTGGTTCTATCGATACCTTCTCAAGTTTGCGCTATATCTCTATCTGTAATCATTTTTCAATGAGAATAAGTAGTATGCCAAATCCGTTGCTTGTCATCAATTTAAATTGGTGAAGGATATGCATAACGTAATTCTTATCATTTTTTCAAGTGATCTAGTTTCTTCTTTCTAGAGTTGTTCATCATGTCACATTTCTCGGTTCGAGATGCTTCATCATTTCTTTTTCAGAATTCCAAGTTTTCCGTTGTATTTCATCGGGAAGCTCCATCTAAATCATTGCAAGGATTCACCTTGTGTTTTCAACTTCTCTTTCTTTTTATCATCCTTTTATTACCGGAGTTCTTCATGGAGGCTCTACATGGTGGTTCATCAAGGATTCTCTTCATTCTTCAATTGTTCTTCAAGATTTCTCTCGAAGTTAAAATCCGCCAAGCTATACTCTAAAACAAACATGGTGCTCAACACATGTTTTGTTTTGAGGAACTCAAGTATTCTTCTTCTTGCATTTCAAAGTGCAATTCTTTCCACCTTATCTCTTGAGATGGTGTCATGTCACTCTTGACAATTTCCTTCATGTTTCACGATTCATATGTTGTCAAGAATGAGGTATTTTAAATCCATCATTTTCTCTTCGTTCAAGAGATCTTTTCGACCAATCAACTTCTTTGTTGGAGTTATCTTGTGTCAGATTTCACCTAAAGCCTTTCCTTAAGGGTTGTTGCTATTTGTGGTGATTATGCATGACCCAAGCTTGCTCTTTATCCTCTTGGTGGAAGAAGTTTTCATCTCTTTGGTGCTCTCAATCAAATCAATGGTTTCCATTAGTGAGACATTGTGATGTTGCTCTCTTCACCCATCACCTCGTTTTGTCAAGATCACGTTATTTTCTTGCTCATCCATTTAACCGGACTGTTGTGTTCTCATTCAAGTTCTTTCATCTTATCAAGTCATGCGTCTCTTTCAACCGAAGTGCTGTCCGAATTTGATCTTGCCTTGTTCCTTGTTTATCTCGTTTCAACTAGAGTGGTTCCAATTGCTTCTTGTCCATTGTACTTGTCATTCATAGCTTTGCAACCTCCAAGGTTCACATGGTGCTCCTTGTTTCTATTTTCTAGTACAGTGCTCTCAATTGTGTTCAACTCCATTGTGTTCTTTCTTTCAACTTTTCAACCTCTCAAGGTTCTTTGGTTTCACTCTTTTGTCGAAGAAGCAACTTAGTTTTACCTCTTCTTTTCCTCTTCCGTTTCTCTCCGGTGCCATCCTAGATCTCGGGACGAGATCCTCTCGTAGTGGTGGAGTGTTGTAACACTCCGGATACAACGTTCCACATTCGTAACTTCAACTCTTGCCTTTTCCGGAGATGCGATATGATATTTCCTTCGTGGTTGGCTTTTTGTCTTTTGTTTTGCATTTTGTTCATGGCATGCATCTCATCTCATAGCATCATGTGCATCGCATCCATATGTTTTCATAAAACCCGTATCCGCTTGTAGTTTCCGACTCACCCCTTGCTTTCGTTGACCGTTCCGAGACCAACCGTGTTTTTGTCTACCTCTTGTCCGACCACCTAACCTCTCTTGCCAGCTCGCAGCCCCCTCGCGCGCGTGTCCGAAACTCCCCCGAACCCGACCTGGACAGTCATCGCCGTTGGGTCCGTATCATCCCCAAACATCTATAAAACGTCTTCGTTTTATTATTTGGACTACCCTAGTCTATTCTTTCTCGGGCGTTCGATCTCAATCGGGTGATCCAAATTCCATCCCTTCCCCTATATATAGTCTAACCTCATACCTAATTTGGACTATACCTAGCCCTAGCCCTCCATTCCCATGCAGCCGCCGCCGCTCCTTGTTTTCCGCGCCTGGCCAGCCCACAGCCGCCACCTCGCACCACCAGATCCACCACACCACAGCCACCTAACGAGTGCAGCTCCCAACCGTCGATCTGGAACGTCAGATCCAGATCGAAAGGCCCCCGTCGTCCCAGTTCATCCAGCAGCCCCGCAGAGCGCCGCAAGGCACGAGCGCCTCGTCCCCTCGTCCCGTGCCTCGATCCAGGATGGATCAGGAGCAGCTCTGCCCTTCGCCAGCTGCCGGCGACCAGGATCCGCACGTCTTGCCTGTTGCTTCTCCTTCCATTCCCGCTTTCCTGTAGCTCTCTCTCCCCCTCACTTCTCTCTTTCTTTTGTCTCTGTCCCGTAGAAGTCCCCATCCATGGCACCAGGAGTAGAGCGCCCTGACCAGCTCGTCACCAGCTCGACGGAGCCACCCGCTGGAGCCAAGGCCGGCGCCTTCTGAGTTCGTCGTGCCGCGCAGGAGCTCCCTGCCGCCAGATCGGGTCGCCTTCGCCCATTGACCGCACCGCTACCGTCGTCCTTGCGCCGCTGCCTGGATCCGCCGGATCCCCATCGCCGCGCCAAGTCCCCTGCGTTGAGCCGCCGTGCGCCAAGCCCCCACTGCTGCTGCGCCGTTGACCCCGTCCTCGCCGCGCCCCTGGTTCCTCTGCTTCGAAGACGAACGAGGCGTGACCCCCTCGTTGACTTGATCTCACGCCAGCGTGGACGACCGCCACGTCGCCCGCGCAAGGCCTCCTCCGCCCCATCTCCAGCAAACGCAGCCCAGCCTGCATTCCCAGCTGGGCCATGGCCCATGGTGAGCAGCGCCCAGTCCCTCTCCTGTACACTATCGGCCCAGTCAGTTTCGTCCTGCATGTTTTTTTTCCCATGTGCGAATTTGTCTAATTTTCCAGAGATGACAGATTTGCAGAAAAACCCTCATGTTCATGCATTTAATATCTCACAAACCATGCATCAGATTAAAACAACTTATATATGCAAAATGCTTAGTTTTTCATCTAGTTTCATAATATGCCACTTTCATCCATGTTTAAAATGCTTAAAATGCTGTTTGTTTAAATTTGCTTAAATGCCATGTTAAAATGATTTATTTCATAACTAAATAACCGTAGCTCGGTTTTATATAAACTTTATATGTAAATTGGGTGGAAAAATGCCTAGTTTAACATGGTGCACCTTATTTTCTTGTTTAACAACCTTAAAATATTGTTTAGGCAGAACAGCACCAAATTTGAAATATGGACATGAGGATTTTCTGGAATTGTTGTTTGTTGTTCCGGCCTCATTTAAACTTGCCTAAATAGTTAGATTACTTATGCTTCACCTCTTGCCATGTTTAACAACATTTAACATTGTTGTGTACCTAAACGGGAGTTAACTAAATAACTCGAATGTGGTGTTTCGTCAATATGCAACTCGTTGCATATTGAGCTCCACTTAACTTTTAGTATTGTTTGTTGCACTTTGCCATGCCATGCTTCTTTAAACCGGACATGCATGATACTTGTTTTTGCATCACGCCATGTTTATGCTTGTGCATTTACCATGTTGTTTGTTTATTTCCGGTGTTGCTTCTTAGTTTCGGTAATGTTGCGATTATGAGGATTTGTTCGACTACGCCCGTTCGTCTTCTTCATGGACTCGTTCTTCTTCCTAGCGGGATTTCAGGCAAGATGACCGCTACCCTGGATCTCACTACTATCATTGCTATGCTAGTTGCTTCGTTCTATCGCTTTGCCCTGCTACCTATCTCTTGTTGATCAAGCCACCCAAATTGCCATGTCAGCCTCTAACCTTTTTCGCCCTTCCTAGCAAACCATTGCTTGGCTATGTTACCGCTTTGCTCAGCCCCTCTTATAGCATTGTTAGTTGTAGGTGAAGTTGAAGATTGCTCCATGATGGACAGGATTTTGGTTGGGATATCACAATATCTCTTATTTAATTAATGCATCTATATACTTGGTAAAGGGTGGAAGACTCGGCCTTATGCCTGCTGTTTTGTTCCACTCTTTCCGCCCTAGTTTCCGTCATACCGGTGTTATGTTCACGGATTTTGCGTTCCTTATGCGGTCGGGTGATTTATGGGACCCCCTTGACAGTTCGCTTTGAATAAAACACCTCCAGCAAGGCCCAACCTTGGTTTTACCATTTGCCTCACCTAGCCCTTTTTTCCCTTGGGTTTCCGGAGCCCGAGGGTCATCTTTACTTTACCCCCCCGGGCCAGTGCTCCTTCGAGTGTTAGTCCAACCTGAGCGATGTCCGGCGCCCCCTGGGAAACCAGGGTCTATGCCAACCCGTCGTCTTGCTCATCCGATGTGCCCTGAGAATGAGATATGTGCAACTCCTATCGGGATTTGTCGGCACATCGGGCGGCTTTGCTGGTCTTGTTTTACCATTGTCGAAATGTCTTGTAAACCGGGATTCCGAGACTGATCGGGTCTTCCTGGGAGAAGGAATATCCTTCGTTGATCGTGAGAGCTTATCATGGGCTAAGTTGGGACACCCCTGTAGGGTATAAACTTTCGAGAGCCATGCCCGCGGTTATGTGGCAGATGGGAATTTGTTAATGTCTGGTTGTAGATAACTTGACAGTTGACTTAATTAAAATGCATCAACCGCGTGTGTAGCCGTGATGGTCTCTTCTCGGCGGAGTCCGGGAAGTGAACACGGTTTTGGGTTATGTTTGACGTAAGTAGGAGTTCAGGATCACTTCTTGATCATTACTAGTTGACGACCGTTCCTTTTGCTCCTCTTCTCGCTCTCATTTGCGTAAGTTATCCACCATACTTGCTTAGTCGCTGCTGCAACCTCACCACTTTACCCCTTCCTTTCCCATTAAGCTTTGCTAGTCTTGATACCCATGGTAATGGGATTGCTGAGTCCTCGTGGCTCACAGATTACTACAACAACAGTTGCAAGTACAGGTTATGCGATGATCATGACGCGAGAGCGATGTTTGCTTGTTTGGAGTTCTTCTTCTGCTTCTTCTTTGATCAGGGGATAGGTTCCAGGTCGGCAGCCTGGGCTAGCAGGGTGGTTGTCGTTTGAGTTTTTTTTGTGTTTTATCCGTAGTCGGATGGTGCTCTTATGCAAGATGATGTTGTATTCGTGTGGCATTGTATGCCTTTTGTATGTATCCCCATCTATTATGTAATGTTGATGTAATGATATCCACCTTGCAAAAGCGTCTTCAAGATGCGCTTCTATCCTTGGTGGGACCTTCGAGTTCTTTTAGGATAGGGTCGCATCTTGGGCGTGACAGCATAGGAAGGGGACAACACGGAGCCGGGGACGACGCGGAGCCGGGGAAGACGCGGCAGTGGATGCCCACACTAAGAGGAGTACGAGGGTTCACTGGTTCGGTTGCGGTGTGAGGCTGCCGTTGCCGCAGAATAATAGGGGGTGTGGGTGAGTAGAAGGATGGCCTAGCCAGCGGTGGGAGTAGTATGGGGGCGGTGAGGCCTCCGTGGCAGAACAGCCGGCCACGGGAGGCAGGAGCAGGCGGCACGACCAGCGCTTCTTTGGGCGGCTGGAGCAAGAAGACCAGAGGTTGAAGAATCACTATGGCCGTTGGATGGACATCATACGGTCACTGGAGTATTGACTAAGTTGACAAAGCCCTCCGTCCCCGTCAACTTACTAGACCCACAAGTCAACCACCCACTATGGTTGGTCCCAGCTAGCAGGGTGGTATTCATTTTTTGTGCGTAATAAGGAGAGACTTCCTTGCGTGCGAAGATATAGCTGGTTGGTCTGACCAGTCAGTGGGGGGAACATTTTTTCACGAAATACAGAGGCCCTTCCGGTGGGTCCGAGATGTCAGCTGCAGGAATCATTATTTTGCGCGTAATAAGGAGGTATTTCGTTGTGTGCGGCCATAGACCCAGCTGTCAGCCTCTCCACGTATAGTCCATGTCTGATGGAAGCCGTTCCATGACCACGTTGACCACTCCGCGCCGAGAGCACCAGGGCGGTGGATGACGGTGAGGCCTAGGAAGGGGACGACGCGGAGCCGGGGAAGACGCGACAGTGGACGCCCACGCGGAGAGGGGTATGATGGTTCACTGGTTTGGCTGTGGTGTGAGGCTACCGTCGCCGCAGGGCCTGCTAGCGGTGGAAGTAGTAGGGGGAGGTGAGGCCTCAACGGCAGCACAGCCGGCCATTGGAGGCAAGAGCAGGTGGTCTCGTCGGCGCTAGTTTGGGCGGCTGGTGCAAGAAGAGCAGCACTTGAAGAAGCAGCAGGACCGTTCGATTCAAATCCAACGGTTACTGGTGCTACAATCGTTTGTTGACTAAGTTGACAAGCCTTGCGTACGCGTCAACTTAGTAGGCCCACAGGTCAGCCTCCCAACCGGTGCGCCCCAGATGTCAGTGGGAGTAATCATTTTTTCGCATAATAAGGAGGCAGTTGATTGCGTGCGGCCAGGCTAGTGGAGGGAGTAGGGTGGGCCGGGGAAGCCTGCGCGGCATCACAGTGGGCCACAAGAGGAGGGAGCAGGCGGTCCCACCAGCGCTAGTTTAGGCGGCTGGAGTAGGAAGATCAGAGATTGAAGAAGCACATCGGTCGTTGGATGCACATCCAACAGTCAGTGCTGCTAGAATCGTGTGTTGACTGACAAAGCCTTGCGTAAACAAGTCAGCCTCGAAATCTGTGGCATGTACAGCCCATTTGCTATTATTTTTATATTTTTTACTCATTTTCTAATTCATACGGAATTTATTGCAGCCCTTTTTCCATTTTTAGAATTGTTGCCCATTTTCTGGTCAGTACCAGGGTTAAAAAAATTAACTAAATATGTGCGAAATTTTCAAAATTCGCAAATTTTTGGTGGGGAACAAAATATTCTTAATCCAAACATTAGTAGCCATACTAAAATAAATTTAAAAATAAATTAGTACTATGTCATGTCAAATCCAATGAAATACTATAAAATATCAGTGAAGAACAAAAACAAAAAAAGAAACTAATATCCCATTTGCTATAATTTTTTTGGAATTTTCAACCCCTTTGATATTACTTTTAACAGACACTGACCATACTCTTTGGCCAGGCCGGAATGCATCCTTCCTCGTCTTGAAAGATTTGCAGCCCAATAAGGCGAAGCAAACAAATAGCCCTAGCTTGGGTATTCTTCAAGAAGAAATACTGGGCTACCTATTTTCCCAAAGAAAAACCTACTGGGCTGGTCATGTTGTTAGACGGGCCACAGAGACCGCACAACCCAGTTTATAGCCTGCTCCTCCGAATTACTACTCAAAAAAAGTTGTGCAATTCTGTCGTTAATTGATTATACGTTAAAAATGATGTGGGTCCTGGATATTAGCAGGGTGGGATTAGAGTAAAAAACGAGGGGTGCATATGAGTAGTAAAGAGGCGCTTGCTTGTGTTCGGGAGTGGACCTTGTGGGTCCATACTGTCATACTCACAACTACAGTTCTCTCCCGATTCACTATCTTGACAGGGACCGTTTCGGAAAAAAACTATGTTGACAGGGCCGGACGGCGGCGCCGCGGCGAGCGCACCAATGCAGAGGATAAAGTGTTGTCGCCAATGTGGTGGGCTAGGTTGGACATTCTTATTGAAAAATAAAAATGGACCGAAACTATTTTCGACGTTGACTGTGATTTGCATGGGTCTGCTAGTTGCAGGAAGAAAATGCTGGGAGAAAGAAGACTGGTTGCTATCTTTGCCTAAGAATAATATCGACTGAATGTAACGACACTATCATAGTAAATAATATCCTCCTATTAAATCATGAATTTAAAGAAATGGTGCATGAGCATTTAGATTTATTTATTGATTTACTTATTTATGTTTAGGGGACCATGAGCATGTACCTGGGCCGGATTCATGTGAGAGCCTCCCTTCCAGTTAATTATGGGCTCCTCTATTGGGCCTTCATCAGTGGGCTGCATGTTATCAACAAGTGGAAAATGTGTTCCGTACGAAAAATAGTATGTGTTACGTACGGTACGGGGCACTAAGGATCGTACCGTGCAACGACTTCCAAAACATTGTGTTTTTGGTTCTAACAACACATTTATTCAACCAACAGACGAAATATACTACTGATTGTACATTGAAAACAGCAGCAGGAGCAACCAGGGCTGGGAGTGCAACAAAAGCAGTAAGCAGGCCAGAAGAGTGAAGACGTGGCTCTCTCTTCCAAACCAAACATCAGCCATTATTGCAAAAGGGCTACCAAAAAAGAACAAGTGTATGCGCCAAACTAAATAAAGATCCTACTACAACAAGTGTACGCATCTAACTAACTGGCTCAGTTAGACGTTACTATTTATTAAGCTGTGGAGATTGGCTGACGACTTGAACCAGATGGGTGCCTGACGGGGGAAACTCCAGCTAGCAGGTCGAAGTATGATACTTGTGACCCTCCCTCCTACTTTGGGCTGCAGAGCATGGCGGCACATATCAGGGTATGGTGCATGCAGAGACGCATGGTATGCTATGTACACACAGTTTTGCCTGATGAACGAAACCGCGCTGCCATCACAATCCTTGCCGTCGGTTATCTCCTGGTTAATCGGATAATTCAGTCCGACAAACAGAGAGCGTGTACCAAGGCTACTTACCAGCCTCTAGTCAAAAATTCCTGAAGGTCCAGGGAAGCTAGGATCCTGCTCAAAGACCTTGCAGTGACTGTGATTGTATTCCGCGAAACAACACGTCCATTACGTGTGAATGATCATCGATCGTTCGCTGTCGTCTGATCGAGCCAGGAACCACGTGCAACTGCTGTCGGTGTCAAAACCGGCGGATCTCGGGTAGGGGGTCCCGAACTGTGCGTCTAGGCGGATGGTAACAGGAGACAAGGGACACGATGTTTTTACCCAGGTTCGGGCCCTCGCGATGGAGGTAAAACCCTGCTCCTGCTTGATTAATATTGATGATATGGGTAGTACAAGAGTGGACCTACCACGAGATCAAGGAGGCTAAACCCTAGAAGCTAGCCTATGGTATGATTGTTGTAATGGTTGTTCGTCCTACGGACTAAAACCCTCCGGTTTATATAGACACCGGAGGGGGCTAGGGTTACACAGAGTCGGTTACAATGGTAGGGGATCTACATATCCGTATTGCCAAGCTTGCCTTCCACGCCAAGGAAAGTCCCATCCGGACACGGGACGAAGTCTTCAATCTTGTATCTTCATAGTCTTGCAGTCCGGCCGATGATGATAGTCCGGCTATCCGGACACCCCCTAGTCCAGGACTCCCTCAGTAGCCCCTGAACCAAGCTTCAATGACGACAAGTCCGGCGCGCATATTGTCTTCGTGATTGCAAGGCGGGTTCTTCCTCCGAATAATTTATAGAAGATTGTGAACACCATGATAGTGTCCGGCTCTGTAACATAAATTCCACATACCACTGTAGAGAGAATAATATGTACACAAGTTCAATCTGCTGACGTACTTTGTGGCGTGACGTCACACCACTACCAAGCCTTTACTTGAATCATTTTTATTATACCAACTCAGCGCGTTTAGCCAAGCGGTTTCCTTGGCACGTCTTATTGAAGCAAAGATCGTGTTCCCCTTATTCCGGGATTCCCATCAATACGGATGTGGGTAACCCAACCGCGCCATTGATTGTGGCGCTTGGGAGATAAGCGAGTTTTACCAGGCCGGTGGGGACGTATAGTCTTTGTCCGCCCATATATAAGGGGATAAGGATCCACCTTTTTTACCTACGCCTTCTTCCTCCTTTGCCTATCCATCTCCGCGCACTCGAGCTCCAGCGCCCAAGTCCGCACATCTCGCCTCAACCTTCTCCAGCCATGTCCGGAGCAGGAGGCAAGTGGATGGCCTCCTCCGTTACAGAGGGGCACATCGAGAAGCCGCTCGGCGCCGGATACCTGTCCAGCGACATCGCGCACCGGCTGCCCGACGAGGGGCAGCTCATCCCCACCCCTAGGTCCCATGAGAGGGTCGTATTTCTTCCCCACTTCCTCCGCGGACTGGGCTTCCCACTTCACCCCTTCGTTCGGGGGCTCATGTACTACTACGGCATGGACTTCCACAATCTGGCGCCAAACATCATCCTCAACATCTCGGCGTTCATCGTCGTGTGCGAGGCCTTCCTCTGCATCCAGCCCCACTTCAGCTTGTGGCTAAAGACCTTCCATGTCAAGCCGAAGGTGGTGAAGGGCGTCCAAGCGGAGTGCGGAGGCGCCATGGTGGGCAAAATGCCCAACGTCACCTGGCTCGAGGGTGCCTTCGTGGAGTCCATCAAAGGGTGGCAATCGGGGTGGTTCTACATCACCGAGCCGCGTGACCCTAAATGGGCAGCGGCCCCCGAGTTCAGATCTGGTACCCCCATGCAGCTCACCTCCTGGAAAGAGAAGGGCTTGCTATGGGGTATTTCGGAGGAGCTGACCGGACTCCAGTCATGTCTCCAGACCCTGGTGAACAAGAAGCTTAAGCTTGTCAATGTGATCCAGGTCATGCTCGTCCACCGGATTCTCCCCTGCCAGCAACTGGCCTTCAATTTGTGGGAGTTTGATCCGGCACAGCACCGGACTTTGAGCGGGCTCTTCGACACGATGTACGGAGCTTCCTGGAGGGTGTTGTTCAAAGGCGGAGAAGCCCCCGCATCTGCAACTGAAGATCGCGGATTCAGCACGCAGCGCCCCGGCCGGCGAGGTAAGCTATATTATCCTTTATGGGACACTCATTTCTTTCATAGTTTGACTCTATGTGGGATCTAAAACTCCCAATGCCTTTAAGAGGACTGGCAGAAGACATCCGGACAGGTTAACTATTCGGCTCCCCTTCCCGAAGACCTAGAGGACACCCGTTTGACGAGGCTGCTGGTTCCGGCCCTTTACGTGGTGCCGGAGAAGAAGGCCAAGAAGAAGGCCACTGGAACCCGAAGGAGTTCCCAGCGCTAGGTGGTATCGGACTCATCATCCGATGACTCCGAGGTAGACTCCTCCCCCGACGAGGAGGAGAAAGAGGCCTCTTCCCCAGCGGGGCGAGAGAAGAAGAGGAAGGCCTCCCCAACGAGGGCGGCCGAAGGGTCCATGAAAGGACGGACCCTTCCTCCGGACTGCTCCGCCAACGCCGACGACGGCGATGAGGAGTGGCCCTCAAGGGCCAAGCCCCTGGCAAGATCGTAAGTGTCCGAATTCCTGGATAATTTATAATTTCTCTTTTTGCCAGGTGGTGTCCTTCTAATGCCGCATACAACCTGTAGTCCGACCAAGGACGATCTTCCCGCTTCGTCGAGTGGGTCCTTGGCTCCGTCGGATATGGATTCCCTTCCGACCGCCTCTACCCCTCGTGACGCTGATGACACCAGGGTGGGATTCCAGGAGGGGACCAACCAGGAGGGGGAGGCTCCGGAGGTGCCACAGGGCAACCTCCCGGACTTCGCACCGGACTCCGCACTGGAACCCGCGGTGGTTCTGGAGTCCGGCAGGCGGCCCCTTCGTAAGAAGGGCAAGACTGTGACACCGGCGGCCGCCGTCCAACCGGAGGCACCGGATAACTTGTTGGAGGCGCTTAACGGCGCTTCCATCGAAGAAGAACACCGCACTGTCATGAGTGCGGTGATTCAGAAGGTTCAGCTCGCCAAGAGCGGGCTGACCGAAGCCTGCAGCAGCCTTCTAACAGGCTTTGAGGTAAGAATTTTAAGACATGTAATATAATACCGCATAGACAGTAGCCCCTGATGCTCGGTTCGGTGTTCGGAAAGAAAAGCCGGACTGAGGATCTTACAAAGATATATGCAGGAGTTCTAAAAAATATGTCAATATGGGATTGCAGGCTGCGCTGCTGACCTCTCACTACTAGGAAAAGGCATGCTAGTGGCGCACCAGTTTTGCCTTCTAATGGCGCACTACTGGTGCGCCACTAGCATCACGCCATTAGAATTAAATTCTAATGGCGCACCACTGGTGCGCCATTAGTATCTGGTGTTGTAATGGCGCACCACGTAGTGCGCCATAAGTATTGCCCATAGTGTGCCATTAGAATTCTTTCCAGGGGGCCATATGTACCCATGTGCTTTGGCATACTAATGGCGCACCAGTGGCTGATGCGCCATTAGTGTGATTATCACAGTGCGCCATTAGTGTCTTGCGTGGTGCGCCACTAGTATTAATATTAGGGATTTTTTTTCTTTTTTGATATTTTCACAGGTTACAAAATATATTATTGGATAGAATTTAGACAACACCACACAGCAACAGCAGATTCATCGAATACAATAGAAGATTAGTCTCCGAATACAAATCATCATATTAGTCTCTGAATTCAAAAGACCGAACAAGGATAGAACATTACAAGTCTCGAGACCGCGAGTAGCTAGTTTGTCTTCACATTACAAGTCGATATCGACCATCTAAACTACCATCACATAGAAGAGAGTTGTGGTCATCACGATGAGCATCATCGCGATCAAACTGGTCTTCATCCGGTTCCTCAACGCTCCCTCCTCTCTCCTGCTAGATAGCGGGCGTATCTAGATTCGCCTCCGCCCTAGTGGTGTACCCTTTGTAACTGTTACCGCTGAAACGGTGAACCTGTCTCCGACACTCCTCCCAGTCGTCGTATACTCCGGGAACCTTACCCTTGTACACGACATACGACGGCATCTCTATGCACAAGCGAAACAACAGAAATACATAAGCAATATGTAAGTATGCAACAAAAGGATCGGAAGAGAAAAGCAAGATATTAATAGCACTATTCATGGTCCTACTAATAAATAGCATTTATTACATCTAAGTTGAACGACTGTCCAAACCAAAGAGACATACGAATTCATTAAAGCTTAATTACAACATGAGCCAATGAATGTTTCAGAACTACACATCACTACTTTCGACTCGACTCATCGGACAGGAGCGTGGATGAAGCCGCCGTCTGTCGCGATGGTCACGAAATCTGGGTCGTTGTCACCCTGCATTTGTAGCATTCCATCTATCTCATTGTTGGATGGTTGATATCTGAGGAAGAACTCCCCCGATGTATGAAGGACATCTTGATGGATGATGTCCGCAAAGTCCGACTGGATGCGAAAGAATTCTTATCTGAGGTCCGCGTCCTGGATTGCCGACAAGTTCGCGGCCCAATCTTTGAGATTATCTGGTAGCAGAAGTGATGGTGGTCCCTTACGATCGCCCGCATGTGATGGAGGATGTAGTAGGCATCCTTTTGACCGCCAGGGGGCTGCTTGACGCAGCAGAACTTCGTATTGTGTGAGAACATGTGCTTGTCGTACTTACGAACAGTCCTGGTGAAGGTGCCTCCAGATTTGGCGTAGCCGGGGAGAACATCCTCAAGAACTTTCTTGACATTTGTGTAGTCTATCTTGGAGTTATGGTTCGGGTCGAAATACGTGGCCATGGAATATTTCGGTCTTAAGAGGATGAGTGTGCAATGTGTGTCACTGCACAAAACACGGAATGTTAGAAAAAAAGAACGATTGAAATCTAAGAAATCATATGTTACAGGGCGGTTAAGGGATGACTTACTCGGGAAAGTAAGCCACAAGGAAGTTATCCTTATCTGGGTTTGCCAGAATGATGCCTTCGAGGTGTGAACTCGCAACTTGGCGGTCCCCAACGCTGCTCAAGTTCTTGGCACGCATGTAGAAGGGGTCGAATATCACGATGTCCGGGGTCTTGTCTCTAATGATCTGCATCTCCATACTCAGCGAAAACAGCCGAACGAAGGTGTAGTGCAGCGGATGAAGGTTAAACATAGCAAAGATGTCATCAAACCGCAGGACGATCGTACCCCCGATGTTGCCATCCATAAAGCCCTTGCCCTCTGGCACCTTGGCCACGAAAACTGGGTATGCCACATCCTTCTCTCTGAGACGCCGCTTCTCCAAAGAAAGAACACTATCGTGCAGACTCCGCATAGCACCGGTTGCAGCATTCAGCATATTTGGCGGTAGCATAGCCCTACCCGCCACATGCACCCTCCTAGAGATATCCTTAGGTGAAGGTGGCCCGTCCTGAGCACGGATCGTACTCGGTGCCGGCTGGCTCGCACCGGCGCCCTTGTTAGTCTTTCGTTTCCGTCCCTTCTTCTTGATCTCCTATAATGGGACCGAGTTCTGCTCACAGACCGCCTTCTTGAGCGTGTTGGGGCTGATAATATTTCGCACCTCAGCTATCAGAGGCTCGGTGAAGGCGGGAGCTGGAGGCGTCTCCTAAGAACTGAACGCCAGACGATGCCTATTGCAATTGGATTTCTCCGCCGTACTAGCTAGATTGCGGTCGTCTTGGTTGGGTTCTTGAGAAAGAGGCCCGCAGAACTCGTCAGCGTACCCATGTTTGGCAAAGTACTTATCGACTTTGGTAAATGTACTGTCGTCGTTGTCGTCGTCGTCCGGATCCTGTGCCATAGGGCTGTCCGGATCCTGTGCCATAGGGATGTTCGACATAGGGATGTCTGGCAGGTCCGGTAGCGTTGCGGCGTTCTTGCCATGGCTTGGCGCCGGCATGACTGGCGGTCTTGTCTGTGGGGTGGTGTCCAATGCCCCCAAACGAATCTGGCTCCTCGGCCAAAGCAGGGGCCAGTTTACACAGGCACTAAGGGTCATCTCATCTTCTTCGTCGGCCCCAGAGGGTCGAACCAGAGGTAACAGCTCGTCGTAGCCTGGCAGCACCCGAACCACTTCAACCCTATACATTGTGGGTGGCATCGGATTACCGTGGAACATGGGGTTTCCCGGTTGAACGATTCTGCCCTTGGTGACATCGACCAACTCGGCGCCCATGAAGTGCAGAAGAGTGCAAGGAACGTCGGCGGTGCCCTGCGAAAACATGTACAGGGCGTCATGGATGCCCAGTAAAAGGCAAGGAGATGAAGTCATCGGCCGAGAGGCTTAGTTACCATGATGCCGTCGAGCTCGGCTAATGTCGAGGCACCGCTAACGGTGGGCGTGCAACTGACGGAGGGGGCACTTGCTGGTGAGGTGCCGGCCGGCGTACACCTGGGTGCATTAAGCTCCAATGCCCGTGCCGGCGCCGGGGACACGAATACTGCCTCCGCCGGAGACACCAATAGCGCCGCTGCTGGATACACCAATGGTGCCGCCTGCGCGCTGTGCGAGTTGCTGGCCGTGAAGCTGGGAACCGGGGAGGCCCCTGTTGGCCGCCCGCAATCCACGTCGTCAGCCCATGAATCAACGTAGGCACCATGGCGTTGGGCTTCGTTCCCAGCTGTTGTTCCACTTGCTCTTGGACAAGCTCCAGAATCCGCGCCACTTGTGCCTTGAGTGCTTCAACCTCGCGCATCTGGCTTTCCGATCTGGCCTTTTTCTCCTTCCGCACACCAGCGGTATAGTATGACCCCCATTTTGTGGACAAGCCTTTGCCGGCCACACGACCAACTGACGTCGGCTTAGTGAGCTTATCCTTGTTTTTCATTATGTTGAACGCCCTATTTAAAGGGGTGTCGAGAGGGGAGCTCTGAGACGACCCCGCGCTACTGCTTTCAGTGTCCTGCGAAAGGAACGTGAACCATTTAGAAATATTGGGGATTAATTAGAGTGCAACCATATGGAGCTAATTACACGGGGGTGTATTCCTTACCAGAACAAGCTCAAGCGCCCTGGTCATCGGATCCGTGGTAAGCTCCTTTGTTATCGGGTCCTCCTTGTACCGGGCCCTAACATAGTTCCTGGTCTGCTTGTTACCGCTGTATTTCTCGAAGCGAGGCGGTAGGCCTTGCTCGGCACGCTCCGCGTCCTCCTTGTCCCATATAGGCTCCGCCACTCTATAACCGTCGGGACCGAGTTCGTGTTCCCCTAAGTTCAACTCCCGCATTTCTTTCCCCCACTGACTTGATTCAGAGGTTGCACTGCTCGAGCACTTCATCTCGAACTCCTTGTACTCATCTTCGCTCATCAAAGGATATTTTGCCTTGATCTTCTCATAACTATCACCTTTATCAATCATTTTCTTCACCATGCTTCTCCAAGTAGAAAGGGCCGTGCTCATCTTCGTGAGGGCGGCACTGTTCACTTTATTCCCTGAGAGGCGTGTGTTTTCAAATTCGGCGGGGAACTTGTATTGTTCGTGCAGCTTCGTGAAGAGGAGGTTGCGCAAATTCCCTCGGTCCTTATGCCTAAGGTTCTCGGTGTTGATCGAGATGGTGCTCCGGAGAATGCACCCGAGCTGAACCGAGTACCCCTTGACTATATGTTTGGGCTCCGTTGGATTCCCGTCGGAGTCCACTTGAGTAAATTCCTCCTTGACGGTGTGGAGCTCATTCGGACGCCGGTCCTTCCTTTGCTTCTTCGATTGGCTGCCATCTGTGTGTGTGCTGCCATCATCAGTGGTGGCATCCTCGGCGGCACCATCAGTAGTTTCATCCCCGACGCCACTAGGGGTTGTGTAATCAGGATCGGTGTCTTCCGCGGCGTCCTCATAGCGGTGAGGTTGTTCCTCCATCTCCTGACAGCTCCTAGAATTGCTTGCCGCCCGAACCACCGGCCTCATCGTTGTGGGCCATGTTTCGCTCTAAATAGGAAAAAAGTTTGGTCAAAAAGTTGGTTATTGTCAAGGAACAAGATCGTGGTCTCATCATTTAGGGTTTGTCGACACCGAGGCACCCTAAAAGCCTAAGCTTTCATCATTTAGGGTTTGTCGATGCCGAGGCACCCTAAAAGCCTAAGCGTACATCATTTAGGTTCTCATCGACACCGAGGCATCCGGGGCAGCCAAGTTAAGTTTTCATCATTTAGGGTTTATTGATGCCGAGGCACCCTAGGTTGGGCCTAATCACATGGCACTAATAACTTGGCTCTGTTGCCACCTATGTTGGGTTTATCATCTAGGGTTTATCGATGCTAAGGAGAATTCTAAGTTGGGCCTAATCACTTGGCTCTATTGCCACCTATGGTTTAATGCAGCAAGAATAAAGGGGCAGTTGATCCTACTTAATTAAGTACTAAGATACCCCGGCCCATGCATTAGTCGCAAGTACCCCATATGTCCTATTTTTAGCAAAGTCATGCTAAAATTCACAGAAAATTTCAGCATTACCTTTGCTGAAAATAGGACATATGGAGTACCCGAATTTGCCGGAACGGAAGTTAATCAACATTCCGGCAAACTCAAGGGCCGGAACGGAAGTTAATCAAGTTGACAAAATTCCCAAGTAGTACAGCAGCAGCATCACAAGTAGTACCAATGAACATATAGTCCAGCAAGTTGAAAAAGCTGAAGTTCTCAGCATGAAGAATCACACAACACAACACCTACATTATGATGACAGCACAGCACCTATAGTTTTGACAGCACAGCACCTATGACAGCACATACAGTTTTTCACATTTGTAGATTGCACATACAGTTTTCACATAGAGCAATGTTCTTTTCATTTCACCTTCCATTTTTTTTGCAATTCAACTCACTTCCTTTTCTTATAGTTACTGCTCCCAAATGAAATGACACTTTGACATGGCTGCAATTTTCAGTGTCTACTTATCTGCAATTTTTCTGTGTCTGCTTAGGAGAAATAGGTTTCAAACTTCAGCTTGTTTTGTATAAGGAGACTAAAAAACTATCTAAGGAGTTCTTCAAGTTCAAGTTACAGGCTGCATGACATTGTCCTACACAATGCTTGTTGTAAATAATTACTTAAAGTAAACACTTTTTTATCTTAGCTTACTTACAACAGAATGCCTATCTTTCTGGTTTTCCAATTCCTTTTGTTTCATTTTCAACATTGCTCTATTTGTAGTTAATAGCACTGTTCAAGAAATTTCTATATGCAATCTACAGAGATACTACTGGCCATTGACCTGCTGGTATACAAAACTGAATATGCTACTCTAGTTCCTGGAGTTGGTTACTTAATTCTGTCTATTCCCATTGGTCTGGCTGACCTTTGGGTAATAGCTACTTATACTTGTTGTTACAAGTTACTACTGTTATATATACTTACAGCAACACTGCTAATGATACTAGCCCATGTGCTTGTGGGTGTGGTGTCCTATTTGCAGAAATATACCATGTGTAAGTGGAGTGCAGTGTTTTGCAGAAGCAGATGTTCAGTTGGGTGCTACCATGTCTATTTCTTCTATGCTATCCTTATACTCTGCTTAAGGACAGATGCTACTTGTCTTGGCTATATACAGCAAATTGACCTGGTTGTGTTCTATCCTATTATGCTACTTGTCTTCTACGCTATCCTTATACTCTGCAAATTGACCTGGTTGGAATTCATACAGCAACAGTAACAGTTAACTAAACTTCTTTTGCATGCATTTATCACTCCAGAAAACTTTCAGTAACAAGTGAGAAGCATCTGCATTTTCTTAGTGAACTTTTGAGTGCATTTATCACTTGTTGCAGTATGCTACAGCTTCTGCAAATCAGGAACTCCTTTAGTTTACATCTCAGTTTTAGCAAACACTACAGTTTCAGTGAAGGAGTCATAACTGAATAACAGGCACAATAGTTTCTCTACAGTATTGGAACACTGAACATTTTCAGTTAACTGTAGCAAGAACACTGAAAAACACTGAACCCTTTTTTGGGCGAAACATGGCAATCTAGTTGGCTTGATTCATGAGTTGAGGAATCACCTGTGGGATAACGACAGGCTGCCGTAGGAGGACGCCGGTGTCGAGGAGGCAGCGGGCGGCAGCGCGTTGAGGAGGCGGCGAGTCGAGGAGGAGGAGGCGCGTCGAGGAGGTGGCGCGTCGAGGAGGAGGAGGCGCGTCGAGTAGGTGGCGCGTCGAGGAGGCGGCGCGTCGAGGAGGAGGCGGTGGAGGCGGGACAGTAGAGGGTTCGGCCGGCTTGGTGCGCCGCGGCGGTGGGCCAGCAGCGGTGGCGGCGGCTAGGAACCCTAGCTGTCGCACTCGGGAGGGAGGTTGACGCAGGCGGGGCCGCGGGGGGAGGGGGACGGTGAGGGCGCGGGCGCGGGCGGAGGGGGGACGGTGCTCGGCTCGGGGACGGCGAGGGAGGCGGCGAGGGAGGCGGTGCTCGGCTCGGGGACGGCGAAGGAGGCGAGGGGGCGGCGAGGGGGACGGCAAACACCGGGGGGGGGGGGGGGCAGGGGGAGAGATTAGAGAGATTGGGGATTTAGTGTGGGGGGAAACTTTCTAATGGCGCACCACCATCTCGTGCGCCAGAAGTACGACTATTCTAATGGCGCACCAGCTCTCGTGCGCCATTAGAATTTTGTTCTAATCTAGCCCACTAGCCCTATCTACCACCTAACCCTATCTACAACAGAACCCACCTACTAGCCCGACTAGTCAGCACGCAGCACACACACCAGGAGGTCCTGGGTTCGATTCCCAGGCTCCCCAATATTTTTTATGCATTTTAAATGCTGTTTTTTATATTTATTTGTGTTTAAATATGTTCAAACTTGTTTAAATCATAACAGTAATATTTTTTTATAAAAACAGTAATATTTTTTAAAAAAATATGTTCAAATTTGTTACTTGAAAATATCATCGGCGGCGGCGGTGGAGCGGGGGAGGGTGCGGGAATCGAGATCGAGATGGAGGGGGAATCGAGATCGAGATGGAGGGGAATCGAGATCAAGTGTCCTCATGAATTCAAAAAGTGCCCATGAAATTTAAAAATATTCATGATATCAAAAAGTGCCCATGAAATACAATCGAGAAATGAAGACTACGATTTAAATACAATCGATCTTAGCTAGCTATCTGTTCAGAATCTTCTTGCCCTGCTTTTTCGCAAATGGAGTTCTTCTGTGGAACGGACGTCCTTTAGGTAGGGTGGTCCTGCTTCTTCTTGTGGTGTGTGCTGCTACTTCATCGTCGTCGTCATGTTCGATCTTCGGGTCGCCGTACTTGTCAAAGTCTTGCTCATTGGCTACTCCATCCATTCCGATGATCCTCCTTTTGCCTCTCCTCACGACAACACGACTGGGCTTTGACGGGTCGGTAATGAAGAAGCATTGGTCCACTTGGGAAGCCAGTACCCATGGCTCAGACGTTTGTGCCCGCGGTCTTAGATTTGGCTTCGGGTATAACCATGGTGGTGAAATATCGGTCTTCTTGTAGGACGCTCTTGGCCCATCTGACACGGAACATCGGCACCTTCTCTCCAGCGTAGCTCAGCTCCCAGATCTTCTCGATCCTTCCGTAGTATCTGTCCTTGTCCTTAATAGTGTAGGATTCCATCGTTACCCCGGAGTTCTGATAACCATCGCTCTTCATGTCCTTGTCCTCGGTGTAGAATGTGTAGTCGTTGATATCGTACGCCTCATAGGTCATCAGGTTGTGCTCGGCACCCTGTGACAAGGCGAATATGAGTTGTTCTTCCGCGGAAGAATCTTCATGTAAAGGGTACGACAGAAGCTTCTGCTTGAACCAACGCGTGAAACATGAGTTGTGCTCTTTGAGTATATCTCCATCCGTCCTCTGTTGGCCTCGGTCATTGCACGTCTTCTCAATAAAGGTTTTGTGCTCTACCACCCAAGGATCGACCACGTCTATGTGTTGTAGCGCGACTAGGTTTTCTCTTTCAAAGTCGGTGAGTCGACCCTCGAAGTCGACATGCATTTCGCGGCGACCCTCACGGTGACCCCATCCAACGAGCCTGTCGAGGTGCCTGTTGACGGGCAGACCAACGGGGTTCTCGATGCCTAGATAATTCGTGCAGTAGGAGATGCACTCTTCGGTCAGAAAGCCCCTGGCTATACTTCCCTCTGGACGTGACATGTTGCGAACGTATCCTTTGATGACACCATTCATCCTTTCGAGCGGCATCATGTTGTGCAGGAATGTCGGCCCGAGTTGGATGATATCCTCCACAATATGGACCAGCAGATGCACCATAACATCGAAGAATGCGGGCGGGAAGTACATCTCAAGCTCGCATAGTATCACCATGATCTCTTCCTGTAGTCTTCTGAGTTGCCTCACGCCAATCGACTTCCGAGAGATGACATCAAAAAAGTTGCATAGGCCAAATAGCATTTCACGGACGTGCGCGTCCATGATCCCACGGATTGCAACTGGAAGTATCTGCGTCATCAGCACGTGACAGTCGTGAGACTTCATCCCGCTGAACTTCTGCTTCGCTGGGTCTAGGTATCTTCTTATCTTCCCCGCGTAACCATAAGGAAGTTTTACTCCTAGGAGGCAGGTGAAAAACTGCTCGATCTCCTCCTGACTTAGAGTGAAGCACGTGGGAGGGTAGTCGTTTCTGGTCTTCTTGGCCTTTTAGCCTTTGCGACGACTTTTTGTGTCCTGCTTCGCCTCATCATCATCATCATCATCATCATCATAATCATTAGCGTGAAGCTCCTGCCTGATGCCCATTGACTTCAAGTCTGCCCTTGCTTTCGGCCCATCTTTGGTCCTCTCTGGCATGTTGAGCAGGGTACCAAGCAGACTCTCGCACACGTTCTTCGTGATATGCATGACATCAAGGCTGTGAGGCACACGGTGGATCTTCCAGTACGGCAAGTCCCAGAAAACACACCTCGTTTTCCATACCTTCAGCAGCGGCTCTGGCGCCTTTCACTTCTTTCCCGGCTCTGGCGCCTTTTGCTTCTTTCCCGGCAGTAGGCAGTTTTCCAATTTTTCAACAGCTCATCTATTTCCTCGCCGCTCCTCGTACACGGGCGTTTTCGGGTTCTGTTTCACCATTGAACAGATCCTTGTGTTTCCTCCACGGGTCATCGTCGCGAAGCCACCTTTGATGTCCCATGAACACGGTTTTCGAAGACCCGGGATCTCTATCTAGCTGGCGATACGTTGTGTCATCCATGCACCTTCCGCATCCAGAAAATCCATGGACTACCTGCCCTGCGAGATATCCGTAACCGAGATAGTCGTGCACCATCATGAGCAGTGCGACTCTCATAGGGAAATATTCTCTCTCTGCGGCGTCCCACGTATTGGCTGGCGTTTTCCATAGTGTGTCTAGGTCCTCCTTCAGCAGCCCCAGATACAGATTGATGTCGTTCCCCTGGTTGTGTTGGCCCTTCAATTAGCATACTCATGTGAATGTACTTCCTCTTCATGCACAACCAGGGGGGAAGGTTGTACATCCACACAAACACAGGCCAGGTGCTATCTGTGCTTCTCTGGCTGCCAAACGGATTGACTCAACCGATGCTTGCGCCCAGCATGATGTTCCTGGGATCCTTCCCAAATTCTGGGTATTCGAAGTTCAACGCTAGCCACTGGCTCGCATCCTTAGGGTGACTCAGCATCTTGTCTTTTTTATTTATCTCCGGATCATTTCTGTCATCTTCCCGCTTCTTCTCCTCCCTATCCGCGTGCCAACGCAGGAGCTTTGCTACCTTAGGGTCCGCGAAATACCGCTGCAGACGAGGAGTGATCGGAAAGTACCACGCCGATTTTCGAGGAGCTTTCTTCCTCTTCTTGTATCGAGTGATGCTGCACACCGGACATATGGTAGACTCCGCGTGCGGTAAATCCAGAGCACCCACGATTTTCTTCGCCTCCTCGAAACTGGTCGGGCACTTGTTCCCCTTGGAAAGACGTTCGTGCCAGAATGACATGTTCTCGTCGAAGCATGCGTCCATCATTTTGTGTTTTACCTTCATCTCCAGAGCCATGAGCGTTACTTTCAGGCGGGTATCCTCGGGCCTGCATCCTTCATACAATGGAGTAACCGCGTCTATCTCCAGTTGATCCAGCTTGGCTTTCTCTCGGGCGGCAGCTCTTGCGTTACCCGTCTGCTTGAGAAGCAGCTCTTGAGTATGAGGGTCCTGCACCCAGCCTCCATCGTCGTCTGCTCCGGCATCTTCATCTTCATGATCATGCCCTTCGTCTTGATCTTCCCCATCATCATTTACGACATCTTCTACATGATGACTGTATACAGCATCACCGTCGTGATCATGTCCTAGAGATTCTTCGTCTTCTCGCCCGCCCTCGCCGCGGTGGTACTTGTCTTGTTGCCCTTCCTCATTTCTTGCCCGGCCCCCATGGACGACTTCATAGTCATCTTCATCACCTTGCCACCGATAGCCATCCATGAAACCACGCAAGAGCAGGTGGTCCCGCACCTTCCCAGAATCCGGGTCCGCAATAAGGCTCTTCAGCTTGCATCTTTGACACGGACATCTTATCTCCATCTCGTTCTTTTGAAGCATCTCGGCCTTCGCGGAGCTCAAAAACCTATTCACGATGCCTTCAGTCATCGTGCGGACCATGGTCGCCTGCGGGGTAGAGCAAAACGATATTTTAGAACCAAGAAAAAATTTGGCATGACCTTCCCTAAAAATAGGACCAAAAAGCTGCCAAAATTCTCGCCGAAACGGAAATGAATCAAAACATTCCGGGAAAATATTGGCAACTATCGCATTTCAAATACCGGTACATTCAAACACAAACATATATGCAACACCACAAACACATGCAACACCACAAACATACATAGATCTAGCTAGGCCACAAAAAGTGTAGGTGCACGTTGTTGGAGCGAGCTAGCTTTCCCCTTACTTACCTATCAAAAAAAGGTAATTTCACCACTTAATTTTGATGAATTTATGGTGGAAATGAGGTGACGAGGAGGAGGCAGCCGAGACAAGCTTGGAGGAGGAGGTGGAGAGAATGAAGTGGGGAAAGTGAGTGGGTAGGTGGGCTGTCCAAAATATCTTGTTGGTCCCAGGTTACTAATGGTGCACCACCACATAATGCGCCATTAGTAGTTTTTGCAGAAAAGTAAAAAAAACATATGTATACTAATGGTGCATGGTATCATAGTGCGCAATTAGTAGTTTAAACTACTAATGGCGCACTGTGATACGGTGCGCCATTAGTAGGTTTGCAAAAAAGTAAATATATATATATATACATATATATATATATGTATATATATATATATACTAATGGCGCACTTCGTCATCATGCGCCATTAGTTTGTATGGAAAAATGGAAAAAAATCAATAGTAGTGGCGCACCGTGAGACTGGTGCACCATTAGTGTCTTCCACACTAATGGCGCACCTGAAGCCAGTGCGCCATTAGTATATAGTAGTGGCGCACTATCTACCTGGTGCGCCATTAGAATCAGTCCTGTCTACCTGTCCTTCCTCTGCATCCAGCCCCACTTCGGCTTGTGGCTAAAGACCTTCAATGTCAAGCCGAAGGTGGTGAAGGGCGTCCAAGCGGAGTGCGGAGGCGCCATGGTGGGAAAAATGCCCAACGTCACCTGGCTCGAGGGCGCCTTCGTGGAGTCCATCAAAGGGTGGCAACCGGGGTGGTTCTACAACATCGAGCCGCGTGACCCTAAATGGGCTGTGGCCCCCGAGTTCAGATCTGGTACCCCCATGCAGCTCACCTCCTGGAAAGAGAAGGGCCTGCTATGGGGTAGTTCAGAGGAGCCGACCGGACTCCAGTCCTGTCTCCAGACCCTGGTGAACAAGAAGCTTAAGCTTGTCAACGTGATCCAGGTCATGCTCGTCCGCCGGATTCTCCCCTGCCAGCAACGGGCGTTCAATTTGTGAGAGTTTGATCCGGCACAACACCGGACTTTGAGCGGGCTCTTCGACACGACGTACGAAGCTGCCTGGAGGGTGTTGTTCAAGGGCGGAGAAGCCCACGCATCCGCAACTGAAGATCGCGGATTATGGGACACTCGGTTCTTTCATAGTTTGACTCTATGTGGGATCTAAAACTCCCAATGCCTTTAACAGGACTGGCAGAAGACATCCAAACAGGTTAACTGTCCGGCTCCCCTTCCCGAAGACCTAGCGGACACCCGTTTGACGGGGCTGCTGGTTCCGGCCCTTTACGTGGTGCCGGAGAAGAAGGCCAAGAAGAAGGCCACGGGAACCCGAAGGAGTTCCCGGCACCAGGTGGTATCGGACTCATCATCCGATGACTCCGAGGCGGACTCCTCCCCCGAGGAGGAGGAGAAAGAGGCCTCTTCCCCAGCGGGGGGAGAGAAGAAGAGGAAGGCCTCCCCAACGAGGGCGGCCGAAGGGTCCAAGAAAGTACGGACCCTTCCTCCGGACTGCTCCGCCAACACCGACGACGGCGACGAGGAGTGGCCCTTAACGGCCAAGCCCCTGGCAAGATCGTAATTGTCCGAATTCCTGGATGATTTATAATTTCTCTTTTTGCCACGTGGTGTCCTTCTAATGCCGCATACAACCTATAGTCCGGCCGAGGACGATCTTCCCGCTTCGTCGAGCGGGTCCTTGGCTCCGTCGGATATGGATTCCCTTCCGGCCGCCTCCACCCCTCGTGACGCTGATGACGCCGAGGTGGGATCCCAGGAGGGGACCACCAGGAGGGGGAGGCTCCGGAGGTGCCACAGGGCAACCTCCCGGACTTCGCACCGGACTCCGCACAGGAACCCGCGGTGGTTCCGGACTCCAGCAGGCGGCCCCTTCGTAAGAAGGGCAAGACTGTGACACCGGCGGCCGCCGTCCAACTGGAGGCGCCGGATAACTTATTGGAGGCGCTTAACGATGCTTCAATCAAAGAAGAACACCGCACTGTCATGAGTGCGGTGATTCAGAGGTTCAGCTCGCCAAGAGCGGGCTGACCGAAGCCTGCAGCAGCCTTCTAACAGGCTTTGAGGTAAGAATTTTACGACATGTAATATAATACCGCATAGACAGTAGCCCCTGATGCTCGGTTCGGTGTTCTGAAAGAAAAGCCGGACTGAGGATCTTACAAAGATATACGCAGGAGTTCTAAAAAATATGTCAATATGGGATTGCAGGCTGCGCTGCTGACCTCTGCCGCACTGACTGCGGAGGTCGATGCTTTCAAGCAGAACCTCAAGTGGTCTGAGAGCGAGCTCGGCCGTGCCAAGAAGCAGCTCGAGGACAAGGAAGGTGAGTAACACCGTATTAAATTTGTACCTTACAGAAAAGGATTTAGTTGCAAGGGAAATAACAGGGATAACATGGGTACTACAGGGGCCACGAACGAGGTGGCGACCCTGAAGGAGGCTGTGTCCGCGGCCGAACACAATGCGGCCGCGGAACGAGCCGAGCGAGAGAAGCAGGAGGCGCGGGTGGCGGAGGTGCAGCAAGAGCTCCAGGCTCTGATGGAAAAACATGAGGGTTTGGAGCGCGACTCAAAGACTCGAGAGTCCGAGCTTGCATCGGCTCTTGAGAGCGCCAAAGCCGCTAAGGCCGAAGCCCACAAGGCCCTCCAGGAGATCAAGGATTTGAAAAAAATAGCAGCGGGTAAGGCATTTTTCATGCAAAGCAAGCATGTTAATGTGAATTACATATTACTTACCCGAATTCGGAGCTCTCCAGGAACGTTCGCGGATCTGCCCCGCAGCTTGTCAGATGCTGCCGCTTTCTACCGGGCCGAGGAGGGGAGCTCAACGGAGAAGGTCTTCTGGTCTCAATATGCTGAGGCCGGACATCCGGTGCCCCTTAGAGACTAGCTGAAGCAGCTGGTCGAGATCCACAAGGTAGCCAAACAGGCCATGAAGGGCCTCATAGTTCGGCTGTGGCCCAAAGAGGCCATGCCTGGGAGCTACTTCAGCCTGGTACGGCGGCTGGTGGACGCGTGTCCCTAGGTTGAGGTCGTCAAGCATTCCGCCTGCATTGAAGGTGCCCGTCGGGCCCTTGCCCGTGCAAAGGTACACTGGGGCAGGATGGATGCTGAGAAGCTGCTGACGGACGCGCCACCGGCGGGCAAGGAGTATCGTACGCCCGAAATGTATTATAAGAGTGTCCTGAAGGGTGCCCGCATGATTGCGGGTGAGTGCTCCAAAGATGTAATATTTGAGTAGACTCGCAATGTGTTATCCTGTGCACTGAAAACTTTGTTCATATGCACTAAGCAACACTTATTGATTTAAAATATTACCTTCTGTGCGGCCGTTTATCAAATCTGAGAGAGGGCAAGTCGTTGGCTTCAGCCCCCATGCCACGAGTGCTGGGGTGTTCGGGATAAACTTGAGCGCTCTTGTTCCCATTGTTGGGTCCGTCTAGGGAGGCGTCAACACAACAAACGAGGCAACCGGACTTATAATGCTTGAACACTCTCACTTAGCCATAGAATTCTATAATTTTAAATTTCGGCGAAGCCCCTAGTGTTCGGAAGACCGAGTTCGGGGCGCTATCCACGCCTGGGTCGGACAAAGCCGGTTCCTCGCTCTAAGCGGCATAAGCCTTTAGGGACTCGAAAATACCTCTCGAACAGCGACCAGCTCTTGCCTTATCATGACGGTCAGTTTTAGCTTTCTCCACTGAGGTGCTCGCCCAGCTCAACCGGGGCGCAATCGCAGTGGTTCTCCCAGTGCTACCTTAGCCAATAAAACGGAATGTAAGGTACCAAAACATGGGAGCCGGGCAAACCCAACTATTGACCCAAGACATGATTCGGAGCCGTTGCGTATAATGCTATAAGTTCCGGGTGCCGCACTTGTGAAAGTGTTCGGACTTATCACACCATAATGCGGGAACTTAAGCCCCTGGTGTATTCGGCCGTACCAAAGTGTACAGATGCAAGATGTCATAAATGAACATATATATAAGGAAGAAATGCAATTATAAGCGAAAAGCGATGCATTGTTCAAGGAATTCTAATGCAGAACGAGACAAATAGTGCGGTAAGCAAGTGGTAAGACTATTAAACATGTCCCCCTCTAGGGGTAGGCTGTGGAATGGTGTATGAAAACGGATTTAATGCTCGTAATGGAGACCACCTGGATACTCGTCGTAGCCCTTCTTCTTCCCTGGCTGTTGCATCGTGTGTTCGGCAGGTCTACTGCCGGACAGGGCTTCTGGTAAACAGAGTCCTGTGCATAAGAAAAAAGAAAAATAAAAAGAGTCACACACTTGGGAGCCCCTGTGCAGTTAAGCCGCATTCTGGGCCTGTGGTGGCAGTGCCCCTCCCCCTATGCCCATGGTATCTTCAGAGCGTAATGATGTACGCGAAGGACCAGTCTTGCAATTTGGCAGGGGCTGGGGTTGGGGCCGCATTGCTACACATGCTCGGAATGTTCTAGGTGGTCTTGTTGTAGGTTACTACGGGCGCGTTTGGCCGTGTATGGTCGCTTAACGGCCGGACTCGAAAATTGCCTTAAGAGGCTGCTCTGTAATTCTGCCGCGAGAGCCGCTGTGTGTTCCTCCGTTCGGAGGGAGTGTTCAGTGTTTCCGTTGACCGTGATGACTCCTCGAGGGCCTGGCATCTTGAGCTTGAGGTATGCGTAATGCGGCACTGCGTTGAACTTTGCAAACGCGGTCCGTCCGAGCAGAGCGTGATAGCCGCTGCGGAACGGGACTATGTCATAGATTAACTCCTCGCTTCAGAAGTTATCCGGGGATCCGAAGACCACTTCCAGTGTGACTGAGCCTATACAATTGGCCTCTACACCTGGTATGACGCCTTTGAAAGTCATCTTTGTAGGTTTAATCCTTGAGGGGTCTATGCCCATCTTGCGCACTGTGTCCTGATAAAGCAGGTTCAGGCTGCTGCCGCCGTCCATCAGGACTCTGGTGAGTTGAAATCCATCGACAATTGGGTCTAAAACCAATTCGGCGAATCCACCATGATGGATACTGGTGGGGTGGTCCCTTCGATCAAAAGTGACCGGGCAAGAGGACCATGGATTGAACATTGGGGCGACTGGCTCCATCGCATATACGTCCCTAAGTGCACGCTTCCACTCCCTCTTGGGTATGTGGGTTGCGTATATCATGTTTACCGTCCGCACTTGTGGGGGGAAACCCTTCTGTCCTCTATTGTTCGGCGGCCGGGTCTCTTCCTCATCATCGCTATGCAGCCCCTTGTCATTGTTTTCGGCGATTAACTTGCCTGCCTGCTTGAATACCCAACAATCCCTGTTGGTGTGATTGGCTGGCTTTTCGGGGGTGCCGTGTATCTGGCACGAGCGGTCAAGTATTCGGTCCAAATTGGACGGACCCGGAGTAGTTATTTTGAATGGCTTTTTCCGCTGACCGGGTTTAGAGCCTCTGAATCCAGCGTTGACTGCCGTATCCTCAGTGTTATCGCCGTTAACGCGGCGTTTGTTTTTGTTTCGACCCGACCTGCCATTGCGGTCCTTGGTATCCGGACTGCCAGAATTTTTGCTGAGGTTGTTACTGCGGGCCAGCCAGCTGTCCTCTCCCGCACAGAAGCGGGTCATGAGTGATGTGAGGGCTGCCATGGATTTCGGGCTTTTCCTGTCCTAGGTGCCGGGCCAGCCACTCGTCGCGGATGTTATGCTTGAAGGCTGCGAGGGCCTCTGCATCCGGATAGTCGACGATTTGTGTCCAGAACTGTCTGGCCGATTCGTCTGGCTGCTGAATTATGTGGCTTAGGTCATCGGCATCTGGTGGTCGCACATATGTGCCCTGGAAGTTGTCAAGGAATGCGGCTTCCAGGTCCTCCCAACACCCAATTGACTCTGCTGGCAAGCTGTTAAGCCAATGCCGAGATGGTCCTTTAAGCTTGAGTGGGAGATATTTGATGGCGTGAAGATCGTCACCGTGGGCCATATGGATATGAAGGAGATAGTCTTCGATCCAAACCGCGGGGTCTGTTGTGCCATCGTAGGATTCAATGTTCACGGGTTTAAACCCTTCAGGGATTTGATGATCCATTACTTCATCTGTGAAGCATAGTGGGTGTGTAGCACCTCTATATTGGGAAATATCACGACGTAGCTCAAGAGAGCTTTGTCTACTGTGTTCGGCCCGGCCGGAGTTGCTGTATCCGGCGCGACGGTAGTCGTCGCGCATCGTGGGGCGTCCACGTGATCCGTAGATCGATATTGATTGTCTTGCCTTGTCCTCCAATATGTCTCGCAAGTCCGGAGCGTTCCCCCGTGGCTTCGCACTTTTCGAGCAGTGTCGGGGTACGGTTCTGTTGGAGGGCCTAGATGCCTCTCTGTCGCGGCCACGAGGTGGTCGGTCTGCCGTATTGTGCGCTGGTGATGAGGGTTTATATGCCACCTCCTCTAATCAGGGGAGCAACTTGCATTTTGGGTAGCTTTTGGAGGGGCGTTCGAGTTCATGTTCTTCTGCCGCGAGGACTTCGTTCCATCTGTCGGCCAGCAGGTCTTGATCAGCTCGAAGCTGTTGCTGCTTTTTCTTTAGGCTGTTCGCCGTGGCCATTAGCCTGCGTTTAAAACGCTCTTGTTCGACGGGATCCTCGGGCACGACAAATTCGTCGTCGTTGAGGCTTGCCTCGTCTCCCGAGGGAGGCATGTAATTATCGTCCTCTACCTCTTCGTCTGCCGCTCTCTCATGGGGGTTGGCTTCTCCGCCCTCTTGTGCTGAATCTTGATGGAGGGGCTTGTCTTCGGCACTCTCTGGGGTGTTATTATCCCCGGTGCCGGAATCTCCATTCTTGCTGTGGCGGGATTTAGAGCGGCGCCGCTGACGCCGGCGCTTGGGCTGTTTCTTAGAGGAATCTGCCTCCGCTGCTTCTTCGCCATTCCCATCCTTTGGGATGTCCACCATGTATATGTCGTATGACGAGGTGGTCTTCCAGTGCCCCACAGGCGCTAGTTCTTGGTCATCTCCGGCATCGTCGTCCATACCGTCGATGTCTTCGGAGTTGTAGTCTAGCATGTCGGTTAGATCGTCGACAGTGGCTACAAAGTGGGTGCTGGGTGGGCTTTGAATTTCTTTGTTGTCCGCATCCCAACCGTCCTGATTGCAGTCCGGCCAGGGCTCTCCTGATAACGAGAGATACTTTAGCGAATTCAGGATGTTGCCAAAGGGTGAGTGCTGAAAGATGTCCGCGGCGGTGAACTCCATGATCGGCGCCCAATCGGATTCGATTGGTAGGGGCGCAGGAGGTTCAGAGTCCAGTGAGGAGTCCGGTACCTCGGAGTCACGACCTTTACAAGGGACAAGGTCAGTATTCGGCTCCATCGCCGTAGAGATTGCAGTTCCCGAGGTGGTGTCTAGCCACCCGTCCTCGGTCGGCACGGTCGCCTTCGAACTAAGGGTCGGAACGGACTCATGTGCGGCCTCCAGGGCACTGTCCGGCAGCAGAGCTACATCTTGCCCATCGTGACAGTGCGGCGCGCTCGGCTGTGGCTCGAATCCGTCGAAGATCAAGTCTCCGCAGATGTCAGCCGTGAAGTTTAGATTTCCAAATCTGACCCAACGGCCAGGGGCGTAGCTTTCGATCTGCTCCAGATGGCCAAGCGAATTGGCCCGCAGTGCAAAGCCGCCGAATACGAAGATCTGTCCGGGGAGAAAAGTCTCACCCTGGACTGCGTTGTCGTTGATGATTGAAGGAGCCATCAAGCCTATTGGTGATGACACAGAGGAACTCTCAATGGAAGCACCAATGTCGGTGTCAAAACCGGCGGATCTCGGGTAGGGGGTCCCGAACTGTGCGTCTAGGCGGATGGTAACAGAAGACAAGGGACACGATGTTTTTACCCAGGTTCGGGCCCTCTCGATGGAGGTAAAACCCTACTCCTGCTTGATTAATATTGATGATATGGGTAGTACAAGAGTGGATCTACCACGAGATCAAGGAGGCTAAACCCTAGAAGCTAGCCTATGGTATGATTGTTGTAATGGTTTTTCGTTCTACGGACTAAAACCCTCCGGTATATATAGACACCGGAGGGGGCTAGGGTTACACAGAGTCGGTTACAATGGTAGGAGATCTACATATCCGCATTGCCAAGCTTGCCTTCCACGCCAAGGAAAGTCCCATCCGGACACGGGACGAAGTCTTCAATCTTGTATCTTCATAGTCTTGGAGTCCGGCCGATGATGATAGTCCGGCTATCCGGACACCCCCTAGTCCAGGACTCCCTCAACTGCCATGCCGCTTTTCTTTGAAAGTTTCTGGGATTAGGAAGGGTAGGGATACTAGGCGGCCTACAACATCATATCAAGTTGGAGTCAAATAAAAAAGGGCTCTTGATGTAGTCAATCTTAAGAACAACATGTTATGAGCATGAATATTTTTTCAGTAAATGTTGACAGTAATATAAGCAAGCCATCATGATAGCATAAGAAAGTAACATACTGCTGTAACGGCCAATTTTAGTGATGACTAGAGTAGGATAGCAATACGTGCAGCCATAGAAGGTGTCGACAACCTAAATGAAGCCCTTGTGTTCAATGGCATCAGAGAACCATGGAGGATGTATGATCCTGCGATGGACGTGAAGATTTATCCACTTACCGCAGTGACCTGTCAGATAGGCGAGACTGCGGTTGAAGAAAGCAATTAGCCTGAAGTCTTTATAATTCGGATATCTTGTGGGCACTTGGCAGATTACAACCTTGAGCAAATCAAACTTGGTATGTTGGCTACTGTAAGATTCTGAGTATTCTGGGCCGCGGTGCCAAAGTAGTGCAGTGTTAATCGAAGGAAGGGGGATCAATCGCCGAGTGTAGACCTCCACGAGCATCCAGCTGCCGCGACCGTCGAAGAGCACTGAGGGAGTCCTGGACTAGGGGGTGTCTGGACAGCCGGACTATCATCATCCGCCGGACTCCAAGACTACGAAGATACAAGGTTGAAGACTCCGTCCCGTGTCCGGATGGGACTTTCCTTGGCGTGGAAGGCAAGATTGGCGATACAGATATGTAGATCTCCTACCATTGTAACCGACTCTGTGTAACCCTAGCCTCCTCCGGTGTCTATATAAACCGGAGGGCTTTAGTCCGTAGGACACAACATACATTACAACAATCATACCATAGGCTAGCTTTAGGGTTTTAGCCTCCTTGATCTCGTGGTAGATCCACTCTTGTACTACCCATATCATCAATATTAATCAAGCAGGACGTAGGGTTTTACCTCCATCGTGAGGGCCCGAACCTGGGTAAAACATCGTGTCCCTCGTCTCCTGTTACCATCCGCCTAGACGCACAGTTCGGGACCCCCTACCCGAGATCCGCCGGTTTTGACACCGACATTGGTGCTTTCATTGAGAGTTCCTCTGTGTCGTCACCAATAGGAAGGATGCCTCCACCCGTCTTCAAAGATGGTATTTTCGCCAAAGGGGCCTTGGCCACCGGCCAAACTATCCGGCTAGGCGTTTTTCTTATAACCGCCAGTCCGGCCACTACTTCGACAATGACTTCCCAAGTCGTCGAAAGCAATCTCCGCGTCAGCTCGGAATTTGCCGAGCAGCTGGATCCAATGGAGCTCTCGTCTGTCAACAAGCTCTTGGACCGCATCGCAGCCCTGGGAGTCGCTACAGACTACAATCAGATTGGGCTTAAAACCGATCTAAGAGAGATTAACTCTCCCCAGGCCACCCACCACGTTGCAGTGGTAGAGGAACAATGCGGCGACTCTTCGCCCATATTGAAAACTAGTCATGTCCGGATTCCCGAACCCTCCATGCCGGATTTCCGCGGAGGGACGGACTTCGATCGAGCATCAAACTTAAAATCATGCATCGTTCCGGATTCGCTGGATCGTGTCCAGCAACCCAAGCTTCCGAATTCGGAAACCCCTCGGCCTTTAAGCCCCAATACGGGCAGGGATCCGGATTTTAGTCCACCCACCCGCCCAGACATATGCGATCTATCTATAATACGGCAAGAGCCCACTAAAACAGTACATCACTACTGGGCCAGATTCCTCCTGGTTATGGATAGGATAAAGGACTGCTGAGAGGAAAACGCAATCTCAATCTTTTGCAATAATTGCACGGACAAGGGAATATTGAACGCCATCGGCGGTCGTAAGATTACACGCTTCACCGATCTGGCGTCCATAGTACGAAAATATTGTGCGATGGAAAGTTTCCGGAAAACCGAAAATCAGTTTTGGGACAATCCGGCTCCAAATACAACCCTAGTCCGCAACAAAAGGGTGCATCGTACTGAGGCACCAGATGTAAAAACCAAAAAGCAAAAACCCCTTAAAGGGCATGGAACCGTACTGGAAGGATGGCTCAATGGACCCTGTAAGCTTCATAGTACAGAGCGCGCCGTCCCAACTCATAGCCTTCGAGCATGTTGGATACTACGGCAGGTGGCCAAAAGTGGCGAGGAGCTTCTAGCCCCAGAAAACCACTCCAACAATACCGGTACGGTATCAACAGTCTTCGAGACCTTCGCATCAAATAATATGCGAAAACGAACAATCCGCGGCCTCGCCGAAGTCTACCAAGTAGCAACAGCAAATCCATGGAGCGACACAGCTATTACCTTCAACGCCAGCGACGAACCTAAATTCCGAACAGCCCGAGCACTAGCCGCACTGGTGCTTAGCCCCATAGTGGACGACTTTCGACTTACAAAGGTCCTCATGGATGGCGGCAGCGGATTAAACCTCATCTATGAGGAAACTCTTCAAAAAATGGAAATAGACTGGAGCCGTATTGAGCGAAGCAGCACAACCTTCAAAGGAATAATCCCTAGCCGGGAAGCGCGCTGCACCGGAAAAATCACACTCGATGTGGTGTTCGGCTCGCCGGACAATTACAGATCCGAAGAAGTCACGTTCCAAGTGGCCCCATTCAACAGCGGATATCACGCTATATTAGGACGAGAGGCATTCACAATTTTTCAAGCAGTACCTCATTACGGGTACATGAAGCTCAAAATGCCTGGGCCCAGCGGAATAATCACTCTCGCTAGTGATCCGGACATAGCACTCCGCGCCGAAAACAAGACAGCCGCATTGGCCCTGGAGGCACTATCCGAAGCCTTAGCAGCAGAAGAACTCACCGCGCTGCGCTCTATGGTGAACAGGGACGATGTGATACTCGATAAAAGATCCAAGTCCACCTCCTTCAAACCAGCAGATGAAATAATAAAATTCCAGGTCCACCCAACGGACCCAACAAAGACAGCCTCCATTGGGGCACAATTGAACCCTGAAGTAGACGCCGCACTGCGCAAATTCCTTCGGGAAAATTGGGACATTTTCGCCTGGCACCCTTCAGATATGCCCGGAATCCCACGCAGGTTGGCAGAACACAGCCTAAACATCCTAAAAGGATTTAAGCCAGTCAAACAGGCTCTTCGACGATTTTCTGAACCCAAAAGACAGGCAATGGGTGAAGAGCTAGCCAAACTATTGGAAGCCGGATTCATCAGAGATATCAAACATCCGGATTGGCTAGCAAATCTGGTAATGGTACCAAAGAAGGACAAATCTTGGCGCCTCTGTGTCGATTTTAAAGACCTCAATAAGGCTTGTCCAAAGGACCCCTTCCCTCTCCCTCGCATCGACCAAATTATCGATGCTACCGCAGGGCACGATTCATTGTGCTTTCTCGACGCATACTCTGGCTACCATCAAATCAAGATGGCGGAGGCAGACCAAGCCGCAACGGCATTCATCACTCCATACGGACCATTCTGCTTCAACATAATGCCCTTCGGACTTAAAAATGCCGGCGCAACATATCAGTGCATGATTCAAACATGTCTGGCTACCCAAATCGGCAAAACAGTCGAGGCATACGTAGACGACGTAGTCGTCAAAACAAAACACGTCGAAACTCTAGTAGACGATTTGAGGCTCACATTCGACAACCTCAGAGCATATGACATCAAGCTGAATCCGGAAAAATGTGTTTTCGGCGTACCAGCCGGAAAGCTGCTGGGCTTCATTGTATCCGGTAGAGGAATCGAAGCAAACCCGGCTAAAATCCGAGCTCTGTCACAGTTGGATATTCCAAAAGACCTCAAACAGATACAAAAATTAACAGGATGCGTGGCAGCTTTAAGCCGCTTTATCTCCCGTCTAGGAGAAAAGGCATTGCCCCTCTATCGCCTCCTCAGGCGCACCGAACACTTCGAGTGGACGGATGCTGCCACTACCGGACTCGAGGAAATAAAGGCCATACTGGCAACAAATCCGGTCCTGGCTGCGCCCAATCTAGGCGAACCAATGTTGTTATACATCGCAGCAACGCATCAAGTCGTAAGCGTGGTACTCGTCGTCGAACGAGAGACAAAAGGGCATAAATTCCCTCTTCAAAAACCAGTGTATTATGTATCCACTGTGTTAACCCCCTGCAAATCCCGTTACCCACACTATCAGAAGATAACGTATGCGGTGTTCATGGCATCCCGGAAGCTCCGACACTACTTTCAAGAGTGTTCGATAACAGTGGCCTCCGAAGTACCACTCAATGACATCATAAATAACCGTGATGCAACGGGCATGATCGCAAAATGGGCCATCGAGCTCTTATCATTCGATATAACTTACAAACCTCGGCGAGCTATAAAGTCACAAGTTTTGGCTGACTTCGTCGCTGAATGGACCGAAGCCGAACTCCCTAAAGAGTACGGCGCATACTCCAATTGGGTTATGCATTTTGACGGCTCTAAAATGTTGGCCAGACTGGGGGCTGGCGTCGTATTGACGTCCCCAACCGGGGACACAGTCCAGTACGTACTTCAAATAATGTACATGGACTCCAACAACGCAGCCGAATACGAGGCCCTGTTACATGGTCTCCGGATGGTAGTCTCCATGGGCATTCAACGCCTAGAGGTGCGCGGGGATTCGAACCTTGCAATATCTTCCTGGAACGGCTCTTCAAGCCCGGAAGTGACAAACCGGAAAAAACCGCGCCAATCGGTGATTCAGCCGATAACATAACACCTTCAGCCCACGACATAATGTGAGTAATCGCCCCGTGGACAGAACCATTCCTAGCCTACTTGCTTAGGCAGGAACTTCCCGAAGACCAAAACGAGGCCCGCTGCATAGTCCAGCGATCGAAAGCCTACAAGGTCCATGAGGGAGAACTTTATAAGAAAAGTACAACCAGAGTCCTTCAAAGGTGTATCTCCGAAGAGGAAGGGCGAAACCTCCTGGCTGAAATTCATGCTGGACTAGGCGGACACCACGCAGCAGCCCGGGCCCTTGTAGGAAAGGCATTCCATACAGGATTTTATTGGCTGACGGCCCGGGCAGATGCCCAGGACTTAGTCCAGAGATGCGTTGGTTGTCAGCTCTTCGCTAATCAGAGCCATATGCTGCCCACCGCCCTCAAAACTATACCCATTACCTGGCCGTTCGCGGTCTGGGGGATTGATATGGTTGGACCCCTTAAAGGGGGAACCCACAAGCAAAGGTACCTATTGGTCATGGTGGATAAATTCACCAAATGGATAGAGGCCGAACCGGTCAAAACGGCAGAGTCCGGACCAGTGATAGACTTTATATCCGGGGTAGTACACCGTTACGGAGTCCCCCACAGCATCATCACCGACAACGGCACGAACTTCACAGCCGACGAGGTTAAGTCATGGTGCAAAAATATGGGCATCAAGCTCGACTACGCTTCAGTCTATCACCCTCAAACCAACGGTCAAGTGGAACGAGCAAATGGTCTAATAATGAGCGGCACTAAACCAAGACTAGTGCGGTCACTTACGAAATCTGACACGCAATGGGTCGAGGAGCTCGACTCCGTACTCTGGGGGCTGCGGACAACGCCTAACCGCACTACTGGATTCACACCATTTTTTATGGTCTACGGTGCAGAGGCAGTCCTGCCCAGCGACATTATTCATGACTCACCTCGAGTGCGCATGTATGAAGAAAGAGAGGCCGAGCTAGATCGGCAGGACAGCTTGGACACATTGGAGGAAGAACACGACGTCGCCAAGGCTCGTTCCGCATTCTATCAGCAGCAGGCCCGAAGATATCAAAGCAGAGAAGTACGGGCCAAGACTTACAACGTTGGTGAACTAGTTCTACGCCTACCGGACAAGAAAAAGGACAAGCTCAAGCCCAAATGGGAGGGCCCTTTCATTATCGATCAAGTCCTGACCGGCGGAGCATACCGTCTACGAAATGCGTCGGATAACCGACTCGAGCCGAACCGATGGAACGCAGCCCGCCTCCGAAGATTCTATGCCTAGTGCCGGACTAAGAGTTCGTCCCCTTCCTCCGTCCAAATTTTTATACTTCAGTTGTCTTTTGTTTCTCTTTTCATAACCTTTTTATTAAAAAGCCCCTCAGGGCCTACTTTTGCATTTCTAGCATACACTTGATGTGCCATCCGCACTCATTATACCTGGGGGCTTCTTTTATAGAAGCTCAATTATAAGGGTTTCATGCCCAGCACATGTGTCAAGCTTCCACATGTACCTTTTACTCACCATTATATGCATCGATATGACTTAAGTTTTGGCCAAGCTGGGTTGCCTGGCTCCTGTGCTTACCCCTACATTCCCGATTGTTCGGCTAGGAGGTAAAGGGAGCACCTCTGTGATTGTTACTACCGGGTCAGCCGGATGTGTACCTCAGACTGGGTGAAGCCGAAAGCTAGCGTTCTTAAGGGAATATTCGGTCGGTGACTTAAAAGATGATTTTTTACCTACTCCTTTGTTCGCCCCACATGTTTTTCTGCTTTCTTCGCAGTCCGGACATGCACTTTAGGGCATGCCTCCCAGGGAAAGGAACCCTTAACGAAACTATTCTCCCTGGAAGATGTTTCTTACTAACCATGTAATATAACATAACTAGTTGGGCACTTGTATGATAAAGCACTAATGACCCCTACGCCTGGTCTCCATGCATACCACGGTTGTTTCTTAACCAAAAAGGTATTCGGACACACTCCGGACTCTAGGGTCCCGAGGTTGAAGCAAAAAGGTTGGCAGAGACAAACGATCTACAATCCGGCTAGAAGGCATTTCACATGTCACTTTAAAGGAAAACATACATTGTCAAATTTACTGATTGTATTCCTCCTCAATCCCGTCTAACAGGCTGTCTAACTTACAGTCCCGTTGGGAAAATTTAGCAGCCAACTCTACTTGGCTGTATACTAAACTCACAGGGATCTCCTTCCCATCGGGCCCCACCGGTCCAACTTCGGCCATGTGGTTGGGATCCGCCTTCTTGTAACGCGTCTTCACCATGGCCCAAGCCTCCCGGGCACCTTGACGGCAAGCCGAAATCTTCCACGAAGCGCTGCCGCACTCCCTGAAGCTTCTCTGCAAGCTCCCCAAGGCCCTCGGGTAGGGAGAGGGCTGGCCATAAAGCCTGGACGACGCCGCTCATCGCCTGCCGAACTCGTTCGAGCAGTTGCAACAGCTCGGGAAGTTGATCACCCGTTGATATGGGCATCTCCTCCGCAGGGCGACCTGTGAGTATACCTACAAGACATATTATGTCAATATACTTCCTCGCCGAACTCTTCTTTTCAAAAGAGTCCGCTCAAGCACTTACTTTAAATGCCGCGATGAAGTCGCTGATTCTCCTTAACGAAGATGGACAGCCCGGCTCGAGCGCCTTTCAGCTCTTCTCCGAGCTTGGCGTTAGCATCCTGGAGCTTGTTCCATTCTTGATGCACCCTATTCAGCACCCTCTCGCCGGCCTTTAGCTGGCACAGTAATTCTTGCCTGTCCGAATCTTGTCCGGCGGCACCTGCAATGTCACTATTAGACTTGCGCGCACGCCCCATAGTGCTTATATTTATTAACAAAAATGTGTTACCAGGAGGGGTCTCTGCGTCTCCCCCTGCGGCAGCAAGTGCGGCCTCAAGTTGGGCCTTGCATTCTTGCAGCTCCTGAGACAGCTGGGCATTCTTCTTAGTAAGAGCCTGCGTTTCAAATGATCCTTAAATTAGTTAACATAACTACTTTAAGTCTCGGGGGCTACTGGTATATATAACCATTAAAATTCCCTTACCCGTATGTCTTTCACATACTGCTCCGTGGCTCTGGTAAAACCATCTTGAGCGGCACGGAGGTGCGCATCCCCTGTGTTAAAGGTGTCCAATGCCTCAGGGGAGAAGCACGCTTCACGAAACACTGTCCGGCAGTGCCTATGGTTCATGGCGCTCTCCACCTCAGACTTGGTGGCGGACAGTCTGTCGGAGTCCTCCGTTGGAGGAGGATCCGGCCCGCGTCTTGCGCTTGCCTCCCCCTCCAGGCCGGGCGCTGGAGCCTGGCCGGTATAGGTTGGATCGGCAACTTCCGCGCCGCAGTCCGGCGAGCGCTTTTTCTCCTATAAAGATCATGAGCACTCAGACGCTTCCTAGGAACATTGCTCTGAAAATACAAATACGAGCTATACCTTTGCGGCGACGTTTCAGTCCGTGCCGCGCTCCTCTTTTGCCTGCTGGTCCGGACTAACCTTTGTTGGTCAGCCGCCGCGGGCTCGGCTTCTCGCCCTGAAGGCGCTTCCTGTAAAACACCATCGTTCGCGAAGGTCAGAAATGGGCAAGGAAGAGATAATGGTGTCCGGACCTCGGTCACAGTCACCTGGGAAGCCGGATACAATCTGGGGTAGTCCGCCGTAATGGCGACCAGAGCATTATCCATGCTGAGCTGGTGAAACACCCCGTCGATCAGCTCCACCTTGATGTCCGGATCCTCTTCGGAGGCCGGATCTAGGAATCTTCCTGGATCCTCGGGTTGCGGAGCGGTACTTACCATGTCCTCCACAGTCCGGCGTAGATCCTGCGCCGAAGACATAACATAAGAAGCCTAAACTTCAAAAGCATGGATTGAGCTCTTAAAAGTGTTTGCTTACCCAGCCTCTAGGGTTGTTCATGGAAAACCCATTCAAAGGGTTTGTTTGAAGGAAGTCCTCCTTCTCCCCCTTGTACAGGCTGGACAGGATCTTCACCAGATCCTCGGTCGAATCCGGCCCTTTGCGGCCATGACGGGTAGCATCGTCTTCCCTGTTGAAATCCCACATGGGGTGGCCTCTGTATTGCAATGGATGTACCCCCCGCATGATACATATTGCCATGACTCCAATCATGGTCAACCCGGAATGGGCCAGTAATCTTATTCGGCCCATCAAGTAATGTACGCTCTTGTCTTCCTCCAATCGGGGGCTCCGTGGGCGCCAGCTGAGGCGTTTCTTCAGAGGAGCAGCACTAAACTCCGGGAGGCCAATCCGGACTGGGTCTGGCAGTGGAGCGTCTCCTTTGTAAAACCACTCTGAAGGCTAGTCTTTGGACGCCTTCTTGGGAGTACCGGATGGGTATCCGGTCGCGGTGATGCGCCATATTTCGGCGCCGCCCACTTGATATATGGACCCCTCGTGAGAACGGGTTACGAGGCAGAATAGCCTCTTCCACAATGCAAAATGGGGCTCAATGCCCAGGAATAGCTCACAAAGAGCTACGTAGCCCGCGATATGCAGGACAGAGGTGGGCATGAGGTGGTGGAGCTAGAGTCCGTAGAACTCCAGGAGCCCGTGGAGGAACGGATGTATCGGGAATCCGAGTCCCCTTATCAAATAAGGGATGAAGCACACTCGCTCCCCTTTATTGGGGCTTGGGGTAGCCTCCGCTTGCCTCCCGCCTTGATAAGTGACCAGCCCGGCTCGAACCGGAACCATGAAGGCCGGAGGGAGATATCCCCCCGCTTGGAGCTTCACTAGCTCGTTGTGCGGAACAGAGCACCTCCTCCAATCCCCTGGCGGTGGGCTGGGAGCGCGAGAAGAGGAGCCGCGTCGACGGTCCATGATGGAATGAATTTTTAGGTCAAAGGCGCTCCGATGAAGTATTCACGGGAGGAAGATGGTGTGGTTTGGATCTGGATTTCTGCCTCTTTTGTAGGCGGACGACTCGCACGACTAGGGGGTGAAACGTAAAAGACACCCTGGCTTTTCGCATTCGTGCGACGCGTGGAAAAAGGCCATTATTGGGCGTAGAAGCCGAGAAACACAGTATCTATGATGAGGCCGGACACTGTTCGGCAGGTACATGGAACTTGAAGGGAGAACCCGCCTTGCAACGCCGAAGACTATATACACGCTAGACTTATCGTCATTGAAGCCTGGTTCGGGGGCTACTGAGGGAGTCCTGGACTAGGGGGTGTCCGGACAGCCGGACTATCATCATCCGCCGGACTCCAAGACTACGAAGATACAAGATTGAAGACTCCGTCCCGTGTCCGGATGGGACTTTCCTTGGCGTGGAAGGCAAGCTTGGCGATACGGATATGTAGATCTCCTACCATTGTAACCGACTCTGTGTAACCCTAGCCTCCTCCGGTGTCTATATAAACTGGAGGGCTTTAGTCCGTAGGACACAACATACATTACAACAATCATACCATAGGCTAGCTTTAGGGTTTTAGCCTCCTTGATCTCGTGGTAGATCCACTCTTGTACTACCCATATCATCAATATTAATCAAGCAGGATGTAGGGTTTTACCTCCATCGTGAGGGCCCGAACCTGGGTAAAACATCGTGTCCCTCGTCTCCTATTACCATCCACCTAGACGCACAGTTCGGGACCCCCTACCCGAGATCCGCCGGTTTTGAGACCGACAAGCACCATCCAAGACGTGTTCATGCCGACCCAGTACATAGATCTGCTTCTGCTTCTGCACAGAGTCAAAACTAAATTCATAGATCAATTTTCCAGCTGGATTGAACAGAACTTGAACTAATATCCATGTTAGCCTCAGGATTTAAGAAGGAGGGAGTGGGTTGATTGTTTCTATGGGCTGAATTTGTTTGTATTGTACACTATTTTTAATGAAATTTCCATAGAACGATTGTTCTATGGTTTCAGTTCAAAAAACAAAATAGCCTCAAGTAAAGTTACAGATAGACCAAGACGAAGAGGGGATGCCTTCCGGGGCATCCCCAAGCTTAGGATTCTGGTTGTCCTTGAATATTACCTTGGGGTGCCTTGGGCATCCCCAAGCTTAGGCTCTTAACACTCCTTATTCCATAGTCCATCAAATCCTTACCCAAAACATGAAAACTTCACAACACAAAACTCAACAGAAAATCTCATGAGCTCCGTTAGTATAAGAAAATAAATTACCACTTTAAGGTACTGTTGAAAACTCATTCTTTATTTATATTGGTGTAATATGTACTGTATTCCAACTCTTCCATTGTTCATACCCCCCGATACCACCCATAGATTCATCAAAATAAGCAAACAACACACGAAAAACAAAATCTGTCAAAAACAAAACAGTCTACAGTAATCTGCAACTCACGAATACTTCTTTAACTCAAAAAATCCATCCAAATTAGGAAGACCTGAGAAATGTGTGTACCAATCCATATCAAAAATAATCATATCAAAAGAACGTTTCTGTGAATTACCAAAACTAATTTACTGGGCACAAAAGTTTCTGATTTTCAGGAGGATCAACACAACTATCACCATAAGCTATCCTAAAGGTTTAACTTGGCACAAACACTAATTAAAACATAAAACCACATCTAAAGAGAGGCTAGATGAATAATTTATTAGTAAACAGGAACAAAAATAAAATTGGGTTGCCTCCCAACAAGTGCTATCGTTTAACGCCCTTAGCTAGGCATAAAAACGCGAATAGATCTATGTATTGCCATAATAATGATATGGCAAATCTCGAAAACTCATCTCATACTCTCTATGTTCAGCAGCAAGTTTCCTTTCTGGCAATCAAAAGTAATCAAAAGGGCTAAATTTAATGGGACAAAAATCCCCAAGATCAAGCTCGGGAGGAATTGGTTCCTCCATTGGCCCTTCATATTGTACCACCAACTCATCATTATAAGCGTTCTTTTGGAAAAATTCATGAGCCTTTGTTCAAGAGAGAAACCCAACCCATTGTTCTGGATAGCAAAATCATCGTTAAGCTTGGAAATCCTATCAACTAGAACATCGGTAGGAACCCTCTTTCTTAAATTTTCATTATAAGCAACATGATCTAAGGATCGTAAACGCATTATGTTTCTTGGTTAAATAGAATTGCTTCTATGGGAGGACGACCAGCGTCCACTCTATAGTGCGCAAAAATTTCATTAGCCTCTTTTATTATAAATCTGAACTCATGTGCTAGAAAGATGGTAGCTGCGCGCTTAACAGAAGAATGCTCAATATTAGAAAACTCTACAAAAATTCTTTGTATGGAGGGATGCATGTGAATAAATTGTCTTTCAAGTTCAACTACGAGCAAACATATAGCTTCTGCAAGACTACTAGTTTTATGGAGAATAGACCCACCCATAGTGGGTAAAACACCAGCACAAGTAAAGAAATATTGAATAACCCCTTTTCCAATAATATTGCCACTACCAATGCGGAACTTTTTAGTGTGCAAAGTAGTAGGTTCTTCATGAGGATTAGTTTTATCAAAAGCATCAAAGTTCTCCCCATCGTTATTACTATCCTTTTCAACAATAACCTACCCAATTTCAAACATAGTGGCAACAAACCAATCTAACAAAAGAGCACAAAAGAAGCAAGCGAAAAAGACGAATGACAGAGGGGCGAAGAAAAGGCAAAAAAAATTCGAAAATCGTTTTAGAAGTGGGGGGAGGAAAATGAGAGGCGAATGGCTAATAATGTAATGCAAGAGATAAGAGTTTATGATGGGCACTTGGTATGGCTTGACTTGACGTAGATCTCCCCGGCAACGGCGCCAGAAATCCTTCCTGCTTGAGGTTGCTTTTCCACGCTTGGACTGTTGCCTCTTGTGCCTTGAATATCTTCCCATGCCTTTGCATCCAGATGTTCCAGCAGCCCATGATCATGATTTCCATGGCAATGGGGACCGGTAGGGCTTGAATGGCAATCGAAACTTCATCAAAAATTGAGATACCTCTGTTTCTAGGATCCATGATGGAGTGCCAGCAATTAAAGGTGAAGTCACGATCCCAAAAGAGATGCTGAGAGGTTTCATTAGTGTTCTTGTGACAGAGTTCATAGCTATAGGAAGGCAAGTAAAACGTCCTTCTTTGGAGCATATTTCTGGTGTTAACTCTATCAAGGAGCAAGATCCAGAAAAAGATCTTATATCTCAGCATGGCTGCATTTTTCCAGAGCTTTTTGAAGATCATTGCGGCTGGCTTCCCTATTGTCAGCTCCTTGTACATTTTGATAGAAGAATAATTGCTTCCCCATGAATATGTCCATCTATCCGCCTAAGTGGTGATCTGAAGATGTTGAGCGTGTCTTGCAACTCAAGAAATTGTTGATGGGCTTGAGCTGAGAGTGGGAGGAGGAAATTTGCACTTATGTCTGATGCTTGTAGAAACTCTTTAATGGATAAAGAGTCCTGAGTGGCAAAGGAATAGAGCTCTAGAAATTTGTCTCTTGTAATTCCATGACCCCAATTGTCTAACCTAAAATCAATAGTGTTACCTGCTCCAAGCTGTCCTTTGGTCACTGCTTTGAATTCAGACATCAGCTTAAGGATACTTTTCCACCAGAATGAACCAGTTGGTCTATCAGAAATCACCCCATCAGGATAGTAAGATTCCCAAATTAGATTAACCCATGGGAGATTCTCTTTGTGAAGGAATTCATGCAGATGTTTCATGAGGAGACACTTGTTGTGCATTTCAATGTTGAGGACTCAAACATCATTGTCCATCCACATTAGCCTAATGGTACAACAGAATAACCAGAGGAGAAAAGCATGTCCATCCACATTAGCCACCTGTTGCCAAAGCCTGTAGAAATGAGAATATCTTTGATTGATTTATGTTCAATAAGATCAAAAACCTTCTCAAGATTGAACCCAAAGGTAAGCACTTCTCCCATTGCAAGAAAAACCAATCTAGTAGGCCAAACTAAACCGATAATTCGAAGAGACTTGCAAAGATATCAAATCATGCATATAAGAATTCAGAGAAGAACCAAATAATATTCATAGATAATCTGATCATAAAACCACAATCCATTGGATCTCGGCAAACACACCGCAAAAGAATATTACATCGAATAGATCTCCAAGAACATCAAGGAGAACATGGTATTGAGAATCAAAGAGAGAGAAGAATCCATCTAGGTACTAGCTATGGACCCGTATGTCTGTGGTAAACTACTCACGCTTCATCGGAGAGGTAATGGTGTTGATGTAGTACACCTCCGTGATCGAATCCCCCTCCGGCAGGACGCCGGAAATGGTCCCTAGATGGGATCTCACAGGTACAGAAGGTTGCGGCGGTGGAAAACTGGTTTCATGGCTCCCTTGGATATTTCCAGGGTATAAGAGTATATATATGCGAAGGAACTAGGTTAGGAGACCCACAAGGGGCCCGCGAGGCAGGGGCGCGCCCTCTACCTCGTGGCCGCCTCATTGTATCTCCGACTTCATCTCCAAGTCTTGTGGTTTGCTTCTGCTCCAAGAAAGATCATCGTGAAAGTTTCATTCCGTTTGGACGCCCTTTGGCATTCCTTTCCTACGAAACTCTAAAACATGTAAAAAACAGAAACTGGCACTGGGCCCTCGGTTAATAGGTTAGTCCCCAAAATAATATAAAATAGCATATTAATGCATATACAATATCCAAAATAGATTATATAATAGCATGGAACAATCAAAAATTATAGATACGTTGGAGATGTATCAAACACCACAGCGAAATGGTGTGTCCAAACATCGTAACTGTACTTTATTAGATATGGTGCGATCTATGATGTCTCTTACCGATTTACTGCTATCATTTTGGGGTTATGCATTAGAGATAGCCGCATTCATGTTAAATAGGGCACTGTCTAAATCCGTTGTGACGATACCGTATGAACTATGGTTTTGCAAGAAACCTAAGCTGTCGTTTCTTAAAGTTTGGAGATGTGATGCTTATGTCAAAAGGCTTCAGCCTAATAAGCTCGAACCTAAATCGGAGAAGTGCATCTTCATTGGATACCCTAAAGAAACTATTCGGTACACCTTCTACCACAGATTTGAAGGCAAGATCTTTGTTGCTAAGAATGGGTCCTTTCTAGAGAAGGAATTTTCTCTCGAAGGAAGTGAGTAGGAGGAAAATAGAACTTGATGAGGTAATTGTACCTTCTCTCAAATTGGAGAGTAGCACGTCAGAGAAATCCATTCCCGTGATGCCTACACCAACTAAAGAGGAAGCTAATGATGATGATCATGAAACTTCATATCAAGTTACTACTGGACCTCGTAGGCAAAACGTAGCACGTTCCGCACCAGAGTGGTACAGTAATCCTGTCTTGGAAGTTATGTTACTAGACCATGATGAACCTACAAACTATGAAGAAGCTATGATGAGCCCAGATTCTAATAGATGGCTGAGGCCATGAAATCTGATATAGAATCCATGTATGAGAACAAAGTGTGGACTTTGGTGGACTTGCCCGATGATCGGCAAGCCATTGAGAATAAATGGATCTTCAAGAAGAAGACAAACACTGATGGTAATGTCACCATCTACAAAGCTCGACTTGCCACAAAAGGTTTTTGACAAAGTTCAAGGAGTTGACTTCGATGAGACCTTCTCACTCATAGTGATGCTTAAGTCAGTCTGAATCATGTTAGCAATTGCCGCATTTTATAATTATGAAATTTGGCAAATGAACGTCAAAACTGCATTCCTTAATGGATTTCTTAAAGAAGAGTTGTATATGATGCAACCAGAAGGTTTTGTCAATCCTAAAGGTGCTGACAAAGTGTGCAAGCTCCAGTGATCCATCTATGGACGTGTGCAAGCATCTCAGAGTTGGAATATACGCTTTGATGAGGTGATCAAAGCATATGGTTTTATACAGACTTATGATGAAGCATGTATTTGTAAGAAAGTGAGTGGGAGCTCTGTAGCATTTCTGATATTATATGTGGATGACATATTTATGATCGGAAACGATATAAAATTTCTGGATAGCATAAAAGGATACTTATATAAGAATTTTTCAATGAAAGACCTTGGTGAAACTACTTATATATGAAGGAAATATGCCCTAGATGATTTGTAGATGGTGAGTGTTTATTATTCATATATGAAGGAAATATGCCCTAGAGGATACTTATATGAAGTAAATATGCCCTAGAAGAAGACAGACACTGATGGTAATGTCACCATCTACAAAGCTCGATTGAGAATAAGGAAATATAAAATAACAACTTTATTATTCATGATAAGTGTTTATTATTCATGCAACTGGAAACTTGATACATGTGTAAATACATAGACAAAACAACGAATCCCTAGTATGCCTCTACTAGACTAGCTCATTGATCAAAGATGGTTAAGTTTCCTAGCCATGGACATGAGTTGTCATTTGATGACCGAGATCACATCATTAGTGGAATGATGTGATGGACAAGACCCATCTGTTATCTTAGCATAATGATCATTCAGTGTTATTGCTACTGCTTTCTTCATGTCAAATATATATTCCTCCGACTATGAGATTATGCAACTCCCGGACAATGGAGGAATGCCTTATGTGCTATCAAATGTCACAACATAACTGGGTGATTATAAACATGCTCTACAGGTATCTCCGAAGGTGTTTGTTGGGTTGGCATAGATCGAGATTAGGATTTATCACTCCGAGTATCGGAGAGGTATCTCTGGGCCCTCTCGGTAATGCACATCATATGAAGCCTTGCAAGCAATTTGACTAATGAGTTAGTTACGGGATGATGCACTACGGAATGAGTAAAGAGACTTGCTGGTAATGAGATTGAACTAGGTATGACGACCGAATCTCGGGCAAGTAACATAACGATGACAAAGGGAATAACGTATGTTGACATTGTGGTTCGACCAATAAAAGATCTTCGTAGAATATCTGGGAACCAATATGAGCATCCAGGTTCCTCTATTGGTTATTGACCGGAGAGGTGTCTCGATCATGTCTACATAGTTCTCGAACCCGTAGGGTCCGCACGCTTAATGTTCGATGACGATATGTGTTATATGAGTTATGTGTTTTGGTGACCGAAGGTTGTTCGGAGTCCCGGATGATATCACAAACATGATGAGGGGTCTCAAAATGGTAAACAGGTAAAGATCGATATATTGTAAGGTTATATTTGAACACGAGAATTGTTCCGGAATGTTTCGGGTATTTTTCGGAGTACCGAGGGGTTACGGGAACCCCCTCGGGTGAAGTAATGGGCCTCATGGGCCATAGGGGAGAGGAAGAGGCATGGCACAAGAGGTGCTCCCCCATGTGGATTCCGAATTGGACTAGGGGAGGGGGCGCGGCCCCCCTGTCCTTCTCCCTCTTCCTCCCTTCCCCCTTTTCCTCCTCCGAAAAGGAAGGGGGTCCGAATTGGACTTAGAATCCTAGTAGGACTCCTCCCCCCTTGGAGGCGCACCCTGGCCGGCCCTCTCCCCTCTCCCTCCTTTATATATGGGGGCGGGGGGCACCTCTAGGCACATCAATTGTCTTAGCCATGTGTGGTGCCCCCCTCCACCGTTTACTCCTTCGGTCATCGTGTCGTAGTGCTTCGGCGAAGCCCTACACGGATCACATCACCATCATCGTCACCATGTCATCGTGCTGAGAAACTCATCCTTCGTACCTCTACTGGATCAAGAGTTTGAGGGACGTCACCCAGCTGAACATGTGCAGAACTCAGAGGTGTCGTATATTCGGTGCTTGATCGGTTGAATCGAGAAGACGTTCGACCACATCAACCGCGTTAAGCTAACGCTTCCGCTTTCAGTATATGATGGTACGTGGACACACTCTCCCCCTCTCGTTGCTATGCATCTCCTAGATAGATCTTGCGTGAGCATAGGAATTTTTTTGAAATTGCATGCTATGTTTCCCTACAGTGGCATCCGAGCCAGGTCTATGTGTAGATGATATGCACGATTAGAACACAAAGAGTTGTGGGCGGTGATCATCATACTGCTTACCACCAACGTCTTATTTTGATTCGGCAGTATTGTTGTATGAAGCGGACCAGACCAACCTTACATGACCACGTTCATGAGACTGGTTCCACCGACAGATATGCAACTAGTTTTGCATAAAGGTGGCTGGCGGGTGTCTATTTCTCCAACATTAGTTGAATCAAATTTGACTGTGGCCGGTCCTTGTGAAGGTTAAAACAGCAAACTTGATAAATCACTGTTGTGGTTTTTGTGCCATAAGTATGTATGGTTCATGCTAGAAGCCCGTAACAGCCACATAAAACTTGCAACAAACAAAGTAGAGGAGGTCTAACTTATTTTTACAGGGCATGTGGTGATGTGATATGGTTAAGACATGATGTGATATAAGTTGTTGTATGAGATGATCATGTTTTGTAAAAAGTTATCGGCAACTGGCAGGAGCCATATGGTTGTCGCTTTATTGTATGAAATACAAACACTATGTAATTGCTTTACTTTATCACTAAGAGGTAGCGATAGTAGTAGAAGCCATAGTTGGCGAGACGGCCACGACACTACGATGGAGATCAAGGTGTCAAGCCGGTGACCATGGAGATCATGACGTTGCTTTGATCATGGAGCTCAAAAGATAAGATGATGATGGCCATATCATGTCACATATTTTGATTGCATGTGATATTTATCTTTATGCATCTTATTTTGCTTAGTACAGCGGTAGCATTATAAGATGACCCCTTACTAAAATTTCAAGGTATGAGTGTTCTCCCCAAGTATGCACCGTTGCAAAAGTTCTTCGTGCTGAGACACCACGTGGTGATCGGGTGTGATAAGCTCTACGTTCAAATACAACGGGTGCAAGCCAGTTTTGCACATGCCGAATACTCGGGTTAAACTTGACAAGCCTAGCAAATACAGATATGGCCTCCGAACACTAGAGACCGAAAGGTCGAACGTGAATCATACACTAGATATGATCAAAATAGAGATGTTGACCATTGATAACTAATCCATCTCACGTGATGATCAGACATGGTTTGGTTGATTTGGATCACTTATCATTTAGATGACTTGAGGGATGTCTATCTAAGTGGTAGTTCTTAAGTAATATGATTAATTGAACTTAATTTATCTTGAACTTAGTCCTGACAGTTTTTTGCATATCTATGCTGTAGATCAATGGCCCGTGCTACCGTTCCATTGAATTTTAAATGAGTTCTTAGAGAAAGCTAAGTTGAAAGATGATGGTAGCAACTACACGGACTGTGTCCATAACTTGATGATTATCCTCATTGCTGCACAGTTATGTCCTTCATGCAATGCTGGGTGCAAGGCCTGCTGGAGGAGCAGAAGCTAACATTGTGAACGTCTGGCAAGCTCGATCAGATGACTACTCGTTATTTTAGTGTGCCATGCTTTACGGCTTAGAATCGGGACTTCAAAGACGTTCTGAACGTCATGGACCATATGAGATGTTCTAGGAGTTGATGTTATTATTTCAAGCAAATGTCCGAGTTGAGAGATATGAAGTCTCCAACAAGTTCTATAGCTGCAAGATGGAGGAGAACAGTTCTGTTAGTAAACACATACTCAGAATGTCTGGGTACCATAATCACTTTGACTCAGCTCAGAGTTAATCTTCCAGATGATTGTGTCATTGACAGAGTTCTTCAATCAATGCCACCAAGCTACAAAGGCTTTGTGATGAACTACAATATGCAAGGGATGGAAACGACTATTCCCGAGCTCTTCGCGATACTAAAGGCTGTGGAGGTAGAAATCAAGAAGGAGCATCAAGTGTTGATGGTTAACAAGACCACTAGTTTCAAGAAGAAGGGCAAGGGTAAAAATAAGGGGAACTTCAAGAAGAATTACAAGCAAGTTGTCACTCCCAGGAAGAAACCCAAAGCTAGACCCAAGCTTGGAACTAAGTGCTTCTACTACAGCGGGACTTGTCACTGGAAGCAGAATTGCCCCAAATATTTGGCGGATAAGAAGGATGGCAAAGTGAACAAAGGTATAGTTGATATACGTGTTATTGATGTGTACCTTACTAATTCTCGTAGTAGTGCCTGGGTATTTGAAACCGGTTTGGTTGCTCATATTTGTAACTTGAAGCAGGGACTACGCATTAAATAAACATTGGCTAAGGATGAGGTGACGATGCGCATCGGGAATGGTTCCAAGGCCGATGTGATCGTCGTCGGCACGCTACCTCTACATCTACCTTCGGGATTAGTTTTAGACCTGAATAATTGTTATCTGGTGCTAGCATTGAGCATGAACATTATATCTGGATCTTGTTTAGTGCGAGACGGTTATTCATTTAAATCAGAGAATAATGGTTGTTCTATTTATATGAGTAATATCTTTTATGATCATGCACCCTTGAAGAGTGGTCTATTTCTGTTGAATCTTGATCGTGATGATACACTTCACAATATTGATGCCAAAAGATGCAAACTTGATTATGATAGTGCAACTTATTTGTGGCACTGCCATTTGGGTCATATTGGTGTAAAGCGCATGAAGAAACTCCATAAAGATGGACTTTTGGAGTCACTTGATTATGAATCATTTGATACTTGCGAACCGTGCCTTATGGGCAAGATGACTAAAACATCGTTCTCTGGCACAATGGAACAAGCTAGTGACTTATTGGAATGAAACATCCCAAATTTTCAATTTGGAATGTTATACATTAGATCATCATTGCATATCATATTTTATTGCATTTTGGCTTGATCCTAGAAATTCTACGCAACTCAAGGACCCACGTGCCGGGAAAACTGACCCACGGGCACCTATGGGACCGGCGGACCGAGCCCTTTCTGTTCGGCGGGGGGCGGAGGTCGCGCGAAGAGCGGATCGAGGCGAAGCACACGAGCGGTTTACCCAGCTTTGGAGCTCTCCGGAGAGATAATACTCCTACTGCTGCATGTCTGAGTCTATTGAGTTCTTGCTAGGGAGCGCTAAGTGCTACAGTACACACTAGCTGCTAACGAGACCGAGCGTGAGTGTTTTCTGGCTTCGAACCTCCCTCTACGTTGCGCATGGGCCTCCTTTTATATGCTCAAGGGGTCACCGATAGGTGGCAACGTAGACAAGGGCAAAAATGGAAAGGTGTTGCGGTTGGTACAACTACCTGTACAATGTATCATACCTAACCCTGACGGCAGGGGACAAAGGCATTAAATGCCTATCTGCGTCGCCCAAACAGTGCAAAAAGGGACCGTCAGGGACGCCACCGCTTGCGACGATGGCGATCTTGTCAGCGTCGCTTGCCACCTCGCACAGCTGGCTGCACCGCCTCTTGCCACGCACACCTGGAAAGGTTCCAGGGCGACACGTTGGTGGATGTGCTGGAGCGCGGGTACAGAGTGGTAGCTTGTTGCGGCAAGCGCCTTGCTGCGGTCGTTGTCTTGTCGCGTCCGGAAGCTTGTTGCTCACCGGGCCTTGCCGTGACGCGTGGCGCGTCGCGGCAAGTTCCTTGAGATGCCTCGGTTGGCCTTCCCGGCAAGCTCCTCTTGCTGGGGCCTTGTATCCTTGGCTTGAATACTTTGTTCTTGAATGGCTCCAAAGGAACCACGGAGGACCTAGACGGGATATTAGGGTACCCTACTCTAGTACACCGACAGGAGCCCCCGGGCCTGGGCCACACATGGTGCCGAGCGCTGTTGGGCCAGGCCCAAAACAGGGCACGGGCACGCGCGGCCTGGGTTACGCCGTATCTTACTCCGTATCCACCGCGCCCTCCCCGAACAGCACGCGTCGAATGCGGCGTCGTGGGAGAGATCGTGGGTGGTTTCTTTATTCGGAAAGACGGAACGTCCGCCCCCTCCCTCTTTAAAAGCAAGGGAAACAGGGGCAGTTCACCCATCTCGCCAGTTGCTATTCCAATCTCAGAAATTTCCGCTGCCCCTCCCTTTCTTCCCAAAGCTGAAAGAGAGCAGTGCTCCGCCCCCCATCGCCACCAGCACCACCAACACCGTCGATCTCCCCCACCACCTCCGCCATGGCTCTGAAAGCCGGGAAGGGGAAGGCCGTGAAGTTGACCGAGGCGCAGCGGCTCACGGCGCTGCGAAAGGAGCGGACAACCTTCCCCCCCAAGCTCGCCGCGAAGGAGCTGAGGGAGTACTACTACCTCTTCTGGTCGCCGGAGACGCGAGCGCATCCGCGCACGAAGGTACTCTCCGCCGCCGCTTCGGAACGGGCTCCGAATGGATATCCCTTCTTCGCGTTGTTCTTCTACTGCGGGCTCTGCCCGCCTTTCTCTGAATTTTTCTGCGACATTATGAACACCTACGGGTTCCACCTCCTTGACTTCACCACTAATGCCATTTTGACCATGGCAGTTTTTGCACATCTCTGCGAAAACTTTGTCGGAGTCCATCCAAATGTAGCTCTTTTCCGCCACTTCTTTATGCCCCGAGTTGAGAGAGGGGAGCCTTTATCCGGCGGAATCGCCTGGATCTCGAGAGCTGGCAAGAAGGAAGCTTATCTGGAGGGAGAGCTCCGCGGCAAGTGGGAGGAATGGAGAGCAGACTGGTGCTGGATTGTCGAGGAGAACCCGCAGCCATTTACCGCCCAGCGCCAAGCCCCAGTAGCGCGCAGCAACGATTGGAGCAACGTGGCCCCGGAAGACGATAGGCTGAAGATCGCCGTCACCTGGATCCTACGCCTCAGGCTTGCCGGGCTCACTGTAGGCGCCGTTGGCGCAGATTTTCTTCGCCGCTGCATCGCCCCCCTGCAGGAGAGGAGGAGACCCGCCTGGGAGTTCCAAAATGCGGCGGACATCATGAGGCTGCGCCCGGGCCTCAACTTCAACTTCACTGTCCTGGAACTGGAGGCGATGCTCCAGGAACTGTTCAAGTACGACCGTCAACATCCCGAAGTGTTCAGGTTGCCGAAGGGTGTTATTCCGCTGTGCAACAACTCCTCGCTCAACCGCATCCGTGCAATGATGCCGCTGTGCGATTCGCATGGAATTGTCCCAACTTGGCAAGAGCCTGCCGACGATGTCGTGCAGGAGTTCTTTGACGGCTTGGTAGAGGTGGCGATCCGCTCTGATGAGCAGAAAAGCCTTACTCGCGACACCACCAATGCGGAGATGCAGCGCATCGCCACTAGGCTGCTGCCACGGGTGAGTTTGGATTCACCATGGAGGAGGAGGAGGCAGCAGAGGCGGCAAGCCTTGCCGAGCGAGAGGAGCTTGCCGGCGAGGGAGAGCTTGCCGAGCTTGAAGCCGAGTCAAGCGAGCCCGCCGAGGGTGCGAGCGGCTCGTTAAAGACCGACTCCTCTTCCTCCTCATCTTCAGACAGGTCGCCGCAAGCAGAGCCCCCAGCTCCACCATGAAGGCGTCTCCGCAAGGCCGGGGACGTAGCGGGGCGGCAGACGAGTCAACAGCCGCCGCGCCGCGCGACACGCTCCACCGCGGCAAGCACTGTTGCCGCGGGAGCACCTCACGCCGCTGTGGCAACTAGAGCGGGGTCCTCCCGGACCACCGCTTCTGCTCCTGCCGCTCCTCATGCCGCCGCGGCGGCCGGAGCTGGGTCGTCTCAAACCACCGCCACTGCCCCCGCCAAGCGGCTAAGGGAAACTACTCCTCCGCCTCGTCGCGCCGGAGGTGAGCCGGACTTCGACCTCTCCGCGCTCAGCTCCGACGAGGAAGAAGAAGAGTAAGATTCTTTGCTATTCTTGTAGTTCTTCAATTCTTGCTGTTTTGTCTTGTATCTGATTTGCTTTACTCCGAACTCATTCCTTTTCAGGACTCTAGCCCAGAGAGCGGCGAAGAGAGCCAAGGTCCCGGTGATTGTCATCGAGGACGAACCCACCGCGACAACGGGGGGTGTGTCCGAGACCACCTTGCCGGACCCGGCAACTATTCCCCAAAGCAGCCCCCAGCGCAGCCCCCAGCGTAAGTATATGGTTTATTTCCTGCTGTTAGGTGCGCACGGGTGCTCTTTATTTGCTGACATCTGACTATTGGTTTGTGTAGGAGCAGAGCAGCCTCACCAGGAGCGCCCGGAAGCCGCCCCCGACATGCTATCTGCTTCGACTACACCGCCAAGGGAGGATTCCCCGGCAAGGGAGCGTTCCCCGGCAAGGGAGATGTCTCCGGCAAGGGAAGGTTCTCCGGCAAGGGACAGCACCAGCGACCCTCCGGTGGTGGAGACCGTGACTGTAGAACCCAGTGCAGGTAACCCTCTTACTTGAAAACTTGCCTTGGGTTCTTCTTTTTCTGATCTTCTTTTTGGATATTTGCTTGACTTTTCTCCCTTTTCCGGCCGTCAGATCCCTCTGCCACGGAGCCGATGGAGACCGAGGTTGCCGGCGAAGAGAACGCGCGCGGCAATACCGACGACGCCGCTGCCACCGAAGAAGCAGCTGGCGCTGAGGATCCCGCCGGCGAAGAGGCCGCCAAAGCTGCCGCCGCAAAAGCTGGCGAGGGGTCTGGCGATCGTACTGACGGCCTCGAGGCCGCAGGAGCGTCAGGCGCTACACCGACCGCCGATCCCCCTGCCGCTGCCACAGCATCAGGCTCCGAAGAGCCCCAGCCCGGCGCCTATTTGAAGGCCGGCGATGGTGTCTTCATCAAGCTCCCCTGGGCGTCAAGCTCCAGAGCGCCGGTCGAAGGAGAAATCTTGGATGGAGAGGTTCTCACCTCCCACTACTAAAAAAAGGGCTATAGATGGGATTGACACTAATGGCGCACCAGACAAGTGGTGCGCCATTAGTATATACTAATGGCGCACCACCTTCTGATACGCCATTAGTGTTGAAACTACTAATGGCGCACCTGGCCCATGGTGCGCCATTAGTATCAAATTTTTTTTTTTGAACTAGTGCGCCTGTCCAAATATACTAATGGCGCATCCATAGGAAGTGCGCCATTACTAGTTGTAACTAGTAATGGCGCACCTGTCAGAAAGTGCGCCACTAATGTTGTTTTTTTATTATTTTTTTATTCCTTTTTTTTGCAAAACTACTAATGGCGCACTGTCCCACGGTGCGCCATTACTAGTTTAAACTAGTAATGGCGCACCGTGGGATAGTGCGCCATTAGTACGTTTTTTTTTGCAAAACTACTAATGGCGCACCACCAGAGGGTGCGCCATTAGTAACCTGGATTACTAATGGCGCATTTATGGTTGGTGCGCCATTAGTAAGTGGGCAGCAACAAGATATTTTGGACAGCCTCTCCTCCCACACTCACTTTCTCCCCACTTCATTCTCTCCACCGCCTCCTCCTTGTCTCGGGTGCCTCCTCTTTTTCACCTCATTTCCACCATAGATTCGTTCAAATTAAGTGGTTAAATTACCTTGTTTTGATAGGTAAGTAAGGGGGGAAGCTATATTTATGTTGTTCTCCCTACAACAATGTGCCCATGCACTTTTTATGGCCTAGCTAGATCTATGTATGTTCGTGGTGTTGCATATGTTTGTGGTGTTGCATATGTGTTTGTGTTTGGAGGTGTACCGGTATTTGAAATGCGATACTTGCCAATATTTTGCCGGAATGTTGATTCATTTCCGTTTCGGCGAGAATTTTGGCATTAAGCATTCTTTTTGGTCCTATTTTTAGGGAAAGTCATGCCAAATTTTTTCTTGGTTCTAAAATATCGTTTTTCTCTACCCCGCAGGCGACCATGGTCCGCACGATGACCGAAGGCATCGTGAGTAGGTTTTTGAGGTCCGCGAAGGCCGAAATGCTTCAAAAGAACGAGACGGAGATAAGATGTCCATGTCGAAGATGCAAGCTGAAGAGCCTTATTGCGGACCCGGATTCCGGGCAGGTGCGGGACCACATGCTCTTGCGTTGTTGCATGGATGGCTATCGGTGGCAAGGTGATGAAGATGACTACAAAGTCGTCCATGGGGGTCAGGCAAGAAATGAGGAAGGGCAGCAAGACAACCACCGCGGCTCTGGCAGGCGAGAAGACGAAGAATCCCTAGGAGATGATCACGACGGTGATGCTGTACACAGTCATCATGTAGAAGATGCAGGACATGATGATGATGCCGGTGGAGCAGACGACGCTGGACCATCCATGGGCTGGGTGCAGGACACTCATATTCAAGAGTTGCTTCTCAAGCAGACGGATAACGCAAGAGCTGCCACCCGAGAGAAAGCCAAGATGGATCAACTTGAGTTAGACGCGGTTACTCCATTGTATGAAGGATGCAGGCCCGAGGATACCCGCCTCAAAGTAACGCTCATGGCTTTGGAGATGAAGGTAAAACACAAAATGACCGACGCATGCTTCGACGAGAACATGTCATTCTGGCATGAACGTCTTCCCAAGGGGAACAAGTGCCCGACCAGTTTGGAGGAGGCGAAGAAAATCGTGTGTCCTCTGGATTTATCGCACGTGAAATACAATGTGTTCATGAACAATTGCATCATTTATCGGGATGAGCACGCGGAGTCTACCATATGTCCGGTGTGCGGCGTCACTCGATACAAGAAGAGGAAGAAAGCTCCTCGAAAAGTGGTGTGGTACTTTCCAATCACTCCTCGTCTGCAGCGGTATTTCGCGGACCCTAAGGTAGCAAAGCTCCTGCGTTGGCACGCGGATAGGGAGGAGAAGAAGCGAGAAGATGACGCAAATGATCCGGAGATAGATAAAAAAGACAAGATGTTGAGTCACCCTAAGGATGCGAGCCAGTGGCAAGCGTTGAACTTTGACGTGGTCGATCCTTGGGTGGTAAAGCACAAAACCTTTATTAAGAAGACATACAATGATCGAGGCCAACAGAGGAAGGACGGAGATATAATCAAAGAGCACAACTCATGTTTCACGCGTTGGTTCAAGCAGAAGCTTCTATCGTACCCTTTACATGAGGATTCTTCCGCGGAAGAACAAATCATATTCGCCTTGTCACAGGGCGCCGAGCACAACCTGATGACCTATGAGGCATACGATATCAACGGCTACACATTCTACACCGAGGCCAAGGACATGAAGAGCGATGGTTATCAGAACCCCGGGGTAACGATGGAATCCTACACCGGTAATGACAAGGATAGATACTACGGAAGGATCGAGGAGATCTGGGAGCTGAGCTACGCTGGAGAGAAGGTCCCGATGTTCCGTGTCAGATGGGCGAAGAGCGTCCTAAAAGAAGACCGGTATTTCACCACCATGGTTATACCCGAAGCCAAATCCAAGACTGCGGGCGCAAACGTCACCGTGAAAAATGAGCCATGGGTACTAGCTTCCCAAGTTGACCAATGCTTCTTCATTACCGACCCATCAAAGCCCAGTCGTGTTGTCGTGAGGAGAGGCAAAAGGAAGATCATCGGAATGGATGGAGTAGCCAATGAGCAAGACTTCGACAAGTACGGCGACCCGAGGATCGAACATGACGACGATGATGAAGTAGCAGCGTACACCACAAGAAGAAGCAGGACCACCCTACCTAAAGGACGTCTGTTGCACAGAAGAACTCCATTTGCGAAAAAGAAGGGCAAGAAGATTGTGAACAGATAGCTAGCTAAGATCGATTGTATTTAAATCATAGCCTTCATTTCTCGATTGTATTTCATGGACACTTTTTTAACTATCATGAATATTTTCTTATTTCATGGACACTCGATCTCGATCCCACTCCATCTCGATCGCTATCCCACCTCGCCAGATCTGGTCCCCCTCGCCGCCGAGCACCCCCCGGTCCACCGGTCGCCGCCGCTGACCCCCCGCACCCCTCCCCTACTCAACCGCCGCCGCCAACCCCCTGCACCCCTCCCCTACTCAACCGCCGCTGCCGACCCCCCGCACCCCTCCCCTACTCAAATACTCATAAAAGGTATCCCTGCCTGCCGGCGAGCATGGCTCCGGTCTGGCTGGAGTTCGAGTAGAACACCCACAGAACCTTTTTTCCCAATTTATGAAAAACAGACGTCAAATTTTTTGCACGTTGACGTGAACTTCCTCTGCATCATCCGTTCCCCTACACGAATCTCAAGTCAGAGGGGGAAGTCACGCAATTGTTTTATAATGGGCATGGACGCTCTCCTCAGGGAACCCACGCACACCCATCACATTAGCTAGTGCATCTAGCTGCCACCTGGGAGTCAACAGGGTGGTGAGGGATTATGCAAACACAAGTATTAGTTTTAGATACATGGCAAGTTTGCAATAAAAACCTTTTTTTTCTTTTTTCACAGACGGCAGACTATGTAAAAAAATAGTTTTAGATACATGGCAATTTTTTAACCATTTGTATAACTTTTATTTTCTGTCCATAAATAAGTATTTTAAATGAAAAAAAAAATTGTGGAGCCTGGGAATCGAACCCAGGACCTCTTGGTGTGAGAACTGGCTGCTGACCAGTCGAGCTAGTAGAGGGCGCTTGATGTTGATCAGGTCAGGTGGAATATAACCTGTTGGCTCGAGCAGAAAAAAAATACTAATGGCGCACCGGGGTGAGGTGCGCCATTAGTGTGGATGTACTTATGGCGCACGGAGGGGTGGTGCGCCACTAGTATTGTGCCGCCCCCATCCATAGTCCTCCCCAGCGGCCCACCTCTTTCCCTCGCCCTCGATCCCCTCTCTCTCCCTCGCCCTCGCCCTCGATCCCCTTCCCCGACGCCACTGCCCCGCCGCCTCGACGCCGCCCCGACGCCGCTGCCCCGCCGCCTCCACGCTGCCCCGCCGCCTCGCCGCCCCGATGCTGCCCTGCCGCCTCGATGCCGCCCCGACGCCCCGACGCCGCCTCGACGCCCCGACGCCACCTCGACGCCTCGACGCCGCCCCGACACCACCTCGACGCCTCGACGCCTCACCCTGGTGAGTTCCGGCCCTTTCATCGAAGGAGCGAGGCACCGGCGAATCTAGCTGACCCTCGTGTCGTGTCTCTGCTCTGCAGGTAGAGCGCGCCGGCGAGCGACCAGGACGAGGATGACGCCGGGAGAGGAGGGCCACGCCGCCCCGTCAACACCACCATCGCCAGAGCACCACCACCACCCGGACCTCATCGCCCCACCTCGTCGCCCCATCCACACCATCGCCCCCGTGAGCTCCCCCTCCTCCTCTCCCCCTCTCCCCTAGCATACGAATTTTGTAGTTATATATCTCCTGGCACTCCAATCCTTCTCCTGCGCTGCTTATTTTGGATATGACAAGTTATCAGTTTCTGAATTAAAGGATATGACAAGTTTGCCTCGGGAGTCAGGAGTATGATAAATGCCTGCTTGATTGTATGTTTGTTGTTACTGCATGATGAAGTTTGACTAGGGTAGTAGATGACATGATGAGCAAATTAAATATTATCATCGAGTCACTGATAATCTGGTGTATTAGTTGGATGGATCCCTTGCAATGTAGTGTCTCTGTTTTCGGATTGATGTACATAGGTGACAGATACATCAGTAGCAGCAATGTAGGGAGATGTAGGTGAGAAGTAAGTATCATGTGCAGTGCATCACATTGACATGGGCTAAGAACATTAATCAGGATATGTAGTAGCTCATGTGCTTAATAACCTCCATCGTTAGAGGGTTAGTAGGGGTATATCATGAACATTTACCTATGCCAAGTTGGTTGATCAAAGTTATGATCTGACGAAAGCCAAGTAGTGCACTTGCACACAACTTGGTTGTAATTCCTATCAATGAGTTACTTGATTATTTTGATATGGTCTAATTTTGCATGCTAGAGGATGTTCGCGTGCATGACAAGGCTATAGGCATGCCACATGCACCAGCTGTTAATTAGCAAAAGCTGATCACGTCGTTGTATAACTCCTTTGTTATAGCTCAATTTGGTTCGGCTAGCTGTATCTAGGATTATCCATGCAACGAGTGGTCAAAACCAAGAAACTAAGAAAAACTGCACTTGCCAAACATCTCTGTAGTTTTGCTAAAACTGAGAAAAAATGCAGTTTTTAGAAACCAAAGTATTCATTGCCCACACATTGGAATACCGAGGTTTTCAATTACCATGGTTTTGGAAAAACCGTGTTGCCAAACTAGGCCTTAGCAGTTAAGTCTTAACGTGGTTTGCATTCATTTGAAATTACAGTTGTTTTTTCCTCCACTTGATGGAGCCAACAGCTTCCGTTTACCTGAAACGAGTCTTCTTGTTTTGCGGTGCTCATTTTTTTCTAAGTGCACTGCAGTACTTGTTCCTTTGTGCACCACAAGTAAAACTAGCTAATTTTATGAAAATGTATCATGTCACTGTCCGTGACTCTCTCTTTTTAAGTCCACATTCTATTGGTGGCTCGGTTAACTCCTAGGGTTTTAGCAGTTATGTATAAAAAACATTCTGATCCAGTATTGCTTGTAGTGGTTTGTCCAAAATGTTGAATGATACTGCTTGGAGATGCATATATTGTTTCACCTCTTCACATGCCAATGTATTTTCCATGTTGTGATGGAGGCCTTTTTTGCCTTGTCCACCCGAGAGGCCCTTGAGTGTGCTGGAATGTCGATTAACTTCCGTTCCAGCAAATTCGGGTACTCCATATGTCCTATTTTCAGCAAAGGTCATGCTGAAATTTTCCGTGAATTTTAGCATGACTTTGCTAAAAATAGGACATATGGGGTACTTGTGACTAATGATGAAAGCTTAGGCTTTTAGGGTGCCTCGGCGTCGAAAAACCCTCAATGATAAAAGCTTAGCTTTTAGGATGCCTCGGTGTCGACAAACCCTAAACAATAACCAACTTTTTGACCAAACTTTGTTCCTATTTAGAGAGAAACATGGCCAACAACGATGAGGCTGGGGATTCGGGTGGCAAGGCATTCTGGTAGCTGTCCCAGGAGATGGAGGACCAACCTCAGTTGTATGAGGACGCCGCCTTCCCCACCGATTCTGAGACCACTGATGGTACCGCCGAGGATGACCCCACTGATGCCACCACTGATGGTGCCGCCGAGGATGCCACCACTGATGATGGCGGCGCATGCACAGATGGCAGCCAACCGAAGAGGCAACGGAAGGACCGGCGCCCGATCGTGCTCCTCACCCTCAGGGAGGAAGTTACTGAAGTGAACTCCAACGGGAATCCAACGGCGCCCGAACTAATAGTCAAGGGGTACTCGCTTCAGCTCGGGTGCATTCTCCGGAGCACCGTCTCGATCAACACTGAGAACCTGAGGCATCCTGACCGAGGGAATTTGCGCAACCTCCTCTTCACGAAGCTGCACGAACGATACAAGTTCCCCGCTGAATTTGCAAACACAAGCCTCAAAGGGAATAAAGTGAACAATGCTGCCCTCACGAAGATGAGCAAGGCCCTGTCTACTTGGAAAAGCAATGTGAAGAGAATGATCGAGAAAGGTGAGAGTTATCAGAAGATCAAGGATAAAAATCCTTCGATCACCGAAGATGACTACAACGACTTCAAGATCAATTGCTCGAGCACCGCAAACTCCCAATCAAGTGAGTGGGGGAAACAAATGCGGGAGCTGAACATAGGGGAACACACACTCGGTCCCGGCGGTTACAGAGTGGCGGAGCCTATATGGGACAAGGAGGAGGCGGACCGTGCCGAGCAAGGCCTACCGCCCCTCTTCGATAAATACGGTGACAAGCAGACCAGGAACTTTGTCAGGGCCCGGTACAAGAAGGACCCAAAAACAAAGGAGCTTACCACGGATCCGAAGACCAGGAAGCTTGAGCTTGTTCTGGTAAGGAATACACCCCCGCGTAATTAGCTCCATATGGTTGCATTCTAATTAATGAAGCCAAATTTCTAAATGGTTCACATTCCTTCCACAGGTGACTGAAAGCAGTAGCGCGGGGTCGACTAAGAGAAACCCTTGGGACACCACTCTAAATAGGGCGTTGAATGTAATGAAGAACAAGGATAAGCTCAGTAAGCCGACGTCAGCTGGTCATGTGGCCGGCAAAGGCTTGTCGACAAAATGGGGGTCATACTATACCACTGGTGTGCGGAAGGAGAAAAAGACCAGCTCGGAAAGCCAGGCGCGAGAGGTTCAAGAACTCAAGGCACAAGTGGCGCGGATTCTGGAGATTGTCCAAGAGCAAGTGGAACAACGACTCAGAGCGACGATCACCGCCATTGTGCCTACCTTGATCTCGGGGTTGAGTGCGTGGATTGCGGGCGGCCAACTGGGGCCGCCCCCGATTCCTAGCTTCACGGCCAGCAGCTCGCATAATGCGATGGCGGGGCCATTGGTGCCTCCGGAGGAGGCGGCATTGGTGTCTCCGACGCCGGCACGGGAGCTTAATGCACCCGGGTGTACGCCGGCCGGCACCTCTGCAGCAAGCGGCCCCTCCGTTAACTACACGCCCGTTGTTGGCGGTGCCTCGACATTAGCCGAGCTCGACGCCATCATCACGGTAACTAATTAAGCCTCTCTCGGCCGAGGACTTCATCTCCTTGCCTTTGACTTGGCATCCCTGACGCCCTACATGTTTTCGCAGGGTGCCGCCGATGTTCCGTGCACTCTCCTCCACTTCGTGAACAACGAGTTGGTCGATGTCGCCAAGGGCAAAATCGTTCAACCGGGCAACCCCTTGTTCCACGGTACCCAGATGCCACCCAACTTGTTTAGGGTTCAACTGGTTCGGGTGCTGCCAGGCTGCGACGAATTGTTACCTCCGATTCGACCCGTCGGGGCCGACGATGATGACGTGATGACCCTCAACGCCTGCCTGAGCTGGCCCCTGCTTTGGCCGAAGAGCCAGATTCGTTTGGGGGCGGGGGACACCACCCCAAAGACAACACCGCCAGTCGTGCTGGCGCCAAGTCGGCCCCATGGCAAGACCGCCGCAACGGTGCCGGACATCCCTATGCCACTGGATCCAAACATGCATATGGCACAGGATCAGAACGACGACGATGATACATTTGGCAACGTCGTCAGTACTTTGCCGATCATGGGTACGATGGCGACTTCATCGGGCCTCCTTCTCAAGAACCAAACCCAACAAAAGACGTGTGCGATCTAGCTGGTACCGCGGAGAAGCCAAGTTGCAACAGGCGCCGTCTGGCGTTCAGCTCTCAGGAGACGCCTCCAGCTGCCGACTTCACTGAGCCTCAGATAGGCGAGGTGCGAAATATTATCAGCCCCAACACACTCAAGAAGGCGGTCTGTGAGCAGAACTCGGTCCAATTACAGGAGAAGAAGAAGGCACGCAAAAGAAAGACTAGGAAGGGTGCGAGCCAGCCGGCACCGAGTATGATCCGTGCTCAGGACGGGCCACCTTCACCGCAGGATATCTCGAGGAGGGTGCATGTGGCAGGTAGGGCGATGCTACCGACAAATATGCTCAATGCTGCAACCGGTGCTATGCGGAGTCTGCATGACAGTGTTCTTTCTTTGGAGAAGCGGCGTCTCAGAGAGAAGGATGTGGCATACCCGGTTTTCGCGGCCAAGGTGCTAGAGGGCAAGGGCTTTGTGGATAACTCCATCGGCCGTACGATCGTCCTGCGTTTTGATGACATCCACGCTATGTTGAACCTTCATCCACTTCACTACACCTTCGTTCGGCTTTTTTCGCTGAGTATGGAGATGCAGATCATTCACGACAAGACCCCGGACATCGTGATAGTCGACCCCTTCTACATGCGTGCCAAGATCTTGGGCAGCGCTGGGGACCGGCAAGTCGCGAGTTCTTACCTCGAAGGCGTCATTCTGGCAAACCACGATAAGGATAACTTCCTCGTGCCTTACTTTCCTGAGTAAGTCCTCCCCTCAACCGGCCCGTAACATATGAATTCTTACATTTCGATTGTTTTTCTTTTAACATTCCGTGTTTTTTGCAGTGACACACATTGCACGCTCATCCTCCTAAGCCCCAAATATTCCATGGCCACGTATTTCGACCGGGACCGTCAGTCGAACGTAGACTACACAAATGTCAAGAAGGTTCTTGATGATGTTCTCCCCGGCTACGCCAAATCGGGAGGCACCTTCACCAAGCCTATTCGTAAGTACGGCAAGCACGTGTTCTCCCACAATACGACGTTCTGCTGCGTCAAGCAGCTGCCTGGCGGTCAGAAGGGTGCCTACTACGCCATCCATCACATGCGGGCGATCGTACGGGACCATCATCAACTTCTGCTACCGAGTAAACTCAAAGATTGGGCAAAGAGCGTGTCGGCAATCCAGGACGCGGACCTCCAACAAGAATTCTTTCGCATCCAGTCGGAGTTTGCGGAAATCATCCATCAAGATGTCCTTCATACCTCGGGACAGTTCTACCTCAACAATCAACCGTCCAACAGTGACATCGACACAATGCTACAAATGCAGGCTGACAACGACCGTTATTTCATGACTCCCATGATAGACGGCGGCTTCATCCACGCTCCTGTCCCTTGAGTCGAGTCAAAAGCTGTGATGCTGTGTCTAGTTCTGAAACATCGATTGGCTCATGTTGTAATTAAACTTTAATGAACTTGTAGTATGTCTCTTTGGTTTCGAGAGTCGTTCAACTTAGATGTAATCGATGCTATTAATGTCTTGCTTTTCTCTTCCGATCGTTCTGTTGCATACTTATATATTGCTTATGTATTGTCTGTGAATTGGTACTAACGTTTCGTTTGGCTAGTGCATAGCGATGCCGACGTATTTCGTGTACAAGGGTAAGGTTCCCGGAGTCTACGATGACTGGGAGGAGTGTCGGAGACAGGTTCACCGATTCAGCAGTAACAGTTACAAAGGGTACACCACTAGGGCCGAGGCCGAATCTAGATACGCCCGCTATCTAGCGGGAGAGGGGAGGGAGCGTTGGAGGAACCGGATGAAGACGATTTTCATCGTGATGATGCTCATCGTGATGACCGCAGCTCTCTTCTATGTGATGGTAGTTTAGATGATTGATATCGACTTGTAATGTGAAGACAAACTCGCTACTCGCGGTCTCGAGACTTGTAATATAATGTTCTATCTTTGTTTGGTCTTTTCAATTCGGAGACTAATATGATGAATTTTATTTGGAGACTAATATGATGAATTGTATTCAAAGACTAATCTTCTATTGTATTCGATGAATCTGTTGTTGATGTGTGCTGTCTATATTTTGTCAAATTATACATTTTGTAACCTGTGCAAAAAACAGAACACAAAAAATAAAAAAAAACCTAATATTCATACTAATGGCGCATCACATGACAGTCCACCATAAGTATGACAAAGCATACTAATGGCGCATCACTGAACAGTGCGCCATTAGTATGCCGAGGTTACTAATGGCGCATCTTGTTGCTGTGCGCCATTAGTATGCCAGAGCACCAGGGTATACATGGCCCCTGGGAGGCATACTAATGGCGCACTTATGTATACACTAATGGCGCATCAGTGGTGCGCCATTAGTATATCAGATACTAATGGCGCACCAGGGGGTGCGCCATTAGTAAAATATACTAATGGCGTGGCACTAATGGCGCACCACTAATGCGCCATTAATGGCCAAATTAGGTGCGCCATTAGTAGGCCTTTTCCTAGTAGTGTCCGCTGGGCTGACGCTGGTTCATGCGCCGAGCAGCAGCGGCGGCGAGTCTGCGGAGGAGCAACTGCTACGGAAGCTGGTGTCGCTCTACCGTGCTCGGCAGGCCAAGGTGGAATCCCGAGAAGCGCTTGTCGCGAAGGAGGGAGTGGACATCGAGAAGCGCGCGGAGGAGCTCCGCGGTCACAACCAGGAAGCTCTCCGGTCCCTGGTAGAGGAGCGGGCGCAACTCGTCGAGGCGCGGAAAGCCTTCCTCCTCGAGAAGGCCGAAGTTGAAGAGCAACAGCGGCTTGCCGCCGAGGAGCTGTCTGCGCGGGAAGGCGAGTTGGCGCAGCGGAAGGTTAACCTTAACAGCCACGAGGAGGAGCTCGCCGCGCGCGAGCAAACATTCGGCGGGGCTCTCAAGGAAGCAGAGGATGCTGTCGCAGCTGCCGAGGCCGCCAAGAAGGAGCTGGAGACAAAGGTGGCGCAACTGGAGGCTGATCTCAAGGCGAGCGGTGAAGAGCTTGCCGTGCTCAAGCGCGAGCGCGAGAAGGACGCCTACACCCTTGGTGAGCTGCATGGTCGTCTCGCCGAGAAGGGCAAGGAGCTTAGCGCCGCAAAGGACTCCAACGCAGATCTTGAGTTGAAGCTGACTACTTTGACCAAGACGCTGGATGGCGCCAGCGAGCAGGAGGTGGCCTTGAAGAAGCAGATCAAGGCCGACGAGGTGCTGCTAGCGAGTGCTGCTGCCACCCAGAACACTTTTAGGGAGAATGTGGAGCACTGGACGGAGGGTCTCGTGGATGTTGCCGCAGCCATCGACAGGGAGCTGGCGCAGCTGGGGATGGAAGATTTCGGGTATCCCTCCGATGAGAACCTCCAACCCAGCGCCAAGCTCAGCTTGTTCTTCAAAGGCGTGGCGACGGCCCTCCAACGACTCCGGGAAAGGATCCCAAAGCAGCTGGCCGACGAGTCGCGCAAGATCTGCGCGGGAGCTCTTCAAAAGGTGTTGGTGAAGGTGGCCTTCCGCAACCCAGGCCTCAAACTCACCAACGTCCTCAAGACCCTGCCGCCGGATGCTGATCTGGAAGCGCTCAAGATCCTTGTCGTGCCCATTGTGGACAAGGTGAGCGGGATCAAGAGGGTTGAGGGCGATCGCGTAGATTAGGCCGCCCGTTTTCTCCTTTTCTTGTCGCTGTTGGTCATGTTATGAAAACAATCTGTTAGAGCTGCGACAAGCTATCTTGTAACATAACTCTATTTTGGGTATCGATTGCTATGTTATTTCCTTTACTTGATTCCTTCCTTTGTATGTTTTGCCCTACGCTTTTAGGGAACTTGTCGACGCAGGCACCTTAGCCGCGAGCGCTGAGTGCGGGACGTCAGCAGCCTGCTGGCGGTGCCGCCACCAACAAGAAACCTTGTCGCAACTAGTCGCAGCTCGCTTAAGTTGTTGAGTGGACTCGAAACAAAGTAAGGGCGCAACTAGCTACGAGTTGGTTCCTCCGCGCACAGGTTTTCCATACAAAGCACGGTCGTTCGAGGAAGATAACTTAAAAATTTTAAAACTGATTGCTCAAACTTTGGCAACTTAGCTTTTCTGTCGTTTGCGTCCCGGTAAGGTGAAACTTTTTTGAACGACGCCTAGTCCACACCATTATCTTCTCCTTTCCCCCTGGCAAACTTGTGGGCGAGGGAACCTTCCTTTCTTTGAGAAAGAGAAAGAAGAGAAAATAAAGATATGGAGCCTTACGGCTCGTTATTGCTTACTGGGGGTAGGTGCTGCACAAAGTGTCAGATAACACATGCAAAAAATAGGAAGCATGAAATTGACAAGATATGCGGAGCACATGAGCTTTACTTATGCACGGGGTCTGCGCCTGGCTTTGTACAAAGGATTACATGCAACATCGGCAAGACTTGTACAAAAGGTGGTTGCCAGAACAGGTTCCGGCAACCGCGCCTTACGGGTAAAACTTACGAAGATGCTCAATGTTCCAGGAGTTGCTCACCGGAGTGCCATCTTCAGTCTCAAGGCGGACAGCGCCAGGCCTAGTGACTCGTTTCACCCGGTAAGGGCCTTCCCACTTCGGCGTTAACTTGTTGGAATTCTTGGCGGACTGAACGCGCCGAAGAACAAGGTCGCCTTCCTCGAGACTTCTGGCATTAACTTTGCGGCTATGGTAGTGGCGCAAAGCTTGCTGGTATCGAGCAGCTCGTACAGCGGCCTGAAGACGGTCTTCCTCAAGGAGCAGCGCGTCATCTTGTCGCAGCTGCTCTTGCTCGAGCTCATCATAAGTGAGCACTCGAGGTGACCCATATACGAGTTTCGTGGGGAGAACTGCCTCTGCTCCGTAGACTAGAGCGAAAGGTGTCTGGCCAGTGGCTCGATTTGGCGTCGTCCTGATCGACCAAAGAACCACCGGCAACTCCTCAATCCAGTTCTTTCCGCACTTGCGCAGCCTGTTGAAAGTCCTGGTCTTGAGCCCGCGCAGCACTTCAGCATTTGCCCTCTCCGCTTGACCATTGCTTCTCGGATGAGCAACAGAAGCGAAGCAGACCTTGGCGCCAAGATCTCGGATGTACTGCATGAAGGTGCGGCTCGTGAATTGCGTGTCGTTGTCGGTGATGGTCCTGTTAGGGATCCCGAAGCGGCAAACAATTGACCTGAAGAACTTGACTGCTGACTATGCTGTCACCTTCCTCACTGCTTCCACTTCCGGCCACTTTGTGAACTTGTCGATTGCAACGTACAAGTACTCAAAGCCCCCGACAGCTCGGGGAAAGGGGCCGAGGATGTCGAGCCCCCAGACCGAAAATGGCCAGGATAAAGGGATCGTCTGGAGAGCTTGAGCTGGCTGGTGTATCTGCTTGGAATGGAACTGGCACGCTTCACACTTGGTTACTTGTGCAGTTGCATCCTGGAGGGCTGTCGGCCAAAAGAAACCTTTCCGGAATGCTTTGCCGGCAAGCGCTCTTGCGCCAATGTGGTGACCACGTATGCCTCCATGTATCTCTTCCAACAACTTTTGTCCATCTTCCCGGTGAATACACTTCAATTTCACACCGTTGAGTCTTCTTCTGTACAGTGTGTTGACGACAAACTGGTACATACTTGACTGCCGGGCTACTCTTTCCGCTTCTTCTTGCTCTTCGGGAAGTTCTCCTGTCTGAAGGAAACGGACAATCTGCTGTGCCCATGCTGGACCTTGCGGCTCGACAACAAGGACTAAAGGCACCTCTGCTGCTGCGGGAACATCCGCTTCTACGGCGAGAACCGGCGGCTCAGCCGGAGCTTGACGTTCCCCAGCAAGCTTGCCGGAGCAAAACTTGTCGGGAGCGTCTGCTCCAATGGAACAAACCCTAGGGCTTGCCGGAGCAGACTGCTCATCAGCACTCTTGGTGTTGATCTTGGGGACCTTCTTGGCGGCGGCTTCGGGGAGCTCTGCCGGAAAATAGTCACCAAAAATCAACTTCCTCTTCTTGCTCTGTCCAGTTGATGGCGTTACAGACGGTTGAGTCAGTTTGAGCACAAAGATCCCTGGTTCGAGAGGTAACTTAAGTGCGGCGCACTTTGACTGGCCATCGGCAATGTCGTTCTGAGTTCTTGGAACATGTTCCATCTGTAGGCCGTCAAAGTGCTCTTCTAACCTTCTCACTTCATCAACGTAAGCTTCCATCAACGGACTCTGATAATTCTTGTTCACTTGGCGGACGACAAGCTGCAAGTCACCCCTGACAATGAGCTTCTTGATCCCAAGGTCTGCTGCGATCCTGAGACCGGCAAGCAAACCTTCATACTCTGCGGTATTGTTTGTTGCTTGCTCCTTGGGAAAGTGCATCTGGACTATGTACTTGAGGTGCTCTCCGGTGGGCGCACCAAGTAGCACGCCCGCACCGGCGCCTTGCAGCGAGAAGGCACCATCAAAGTACATCAGCCACTCTTTGCTTGCCTCCTTGACGGGGATGCTCGTTTCTGGAATTTCTTCATCTGGTGTTGGCGTCCATTCTGCTATGAATTCTGCCAACGCTGTGCTTTGGATAGTTGAAGTGCTCTCAAACTTGAGGCCAAAGCTTGACAGTTCCAGTGCCCACTCGACAATCCTGCCTGTTGCTTCTGGATTCTGCAGTATCCTCTTCAGCGGGAAACGAGTGACAACTGTGATCTCGTGTGCTTGGAAGTAATGGCGCAACTTTCTCGAGGCCATGAGAAGGCCGAAAAGCAATTTCTGCACACCAGAATACCTTGACCTAGCCCCCTGCAGAAGGGAACTGACAAAGTAAACTAGGCGCTGCACCATTCTCTTCTGTATCTCCTCACACACCTGCGCAGATCCATCTTTGTCGGGACCAGAGCTTGTCGGTGAAGTCCCCTGCTTGTCGCTGGATGCACCTGTCGTGGTTGCTGACTCATCATCCACCTCCCTCTCCGCTACTAACGGAGCACTAACCACTTGATTGGTTGCCGCTATATACAGCAGCAACTTCTCTTGTGGCTTAGGTGCGACAAGTGTTGGAGTGGAGGACAGGTATCTCTTCAAGTCCTGCAGCGCAGCCTCCGCTTCCGGAGTCCATTTCATTGGACCTGCCTTTTTCAATATTTTGAAAAACGACAGGGCGCGCTCAGCTGACCTAGAGATAAACCCGCTGAGAGCAGCCACGCAACCGGCAAGCCTTCGTACATCCTTGACACGCTTTGGTGCTTCAATCTGCTCAATGGCCTTGATTTTGTCGGGATTGGCTTCAATTCCCCGCTGAGACACGAAGAACCCGAGAAGCTTACCGGAGGGGACTCCAAACACACACTTCTCGGGGTTAAGCTTGAGGTTGATCTTGCGCAGATTTGCAAAGGTTTCGTCTAAATCCTGAATTAGAGTTGTCTTGTCCTTGCTCTTGACCACTATGTCATCCATGTAGGCTTCCACATTTCTGTGCATTTGTGGCTCAAAAGCGTCATGGACTACCCTTGCAAATGTTGAACCAGCATTCTTTAACCCGAAAGGCATCCGTATGAAACAGTATGTGCCACATGGAGTGATGAATGCGGTCTTCTCCTCATCCTCTTCTGCCATGAAGATCTGATGGTATCCTCAGTATGCGTCAAGAAATGAAAGCAAGTCACATCCGGCCGTGGAGTCAACAATCTGGTCAATGCGCGGCAAGGGAAATGGGTCTTCGGGACAAGCTTTATTGACATCAGTAAAGTCGATACAAAGCCTCCATTTCCCATTTGCCTTGCGTACGACTACATGATTGGCCAACCACGTAGGATGGAGCACTCCTCTGACAAGGCCTGCTGCTTCCAATTTGTTGATTTCTTCTGCGATGAATTCTTGGCGCTCCATTGCTTGTTTCCTGACTTTCTGCTTGACGGGCCGCACATGAGGACAGACGGCAAGATGGTGCTCGATTACTTTCCTGGGAACACCGGGGATGTCAGACGGTTGCCACGCAAACACATCGACGTTCGCCCACAGGAAAGCAACGAGCGCGCTTTCCTATTTAGGGCCGAGAGTGGCACTGATGGTGAAGGTACCACCAGCGCCGTCCTCCTTGGCGGACACCTGCTTGGTCTCTGGCGGAGCTGCCATTGTCTTCTTATGCTTGCCGGTGGAGCTCAATGGTGCGTCCTCGACGGTAGTGCAGCACTCCGAAGAGGTGCGCTTGCCGGAGTGGGCATCAGAACTCTTGTTGGACTTGGTCTTCTTCTTCCCCCCGGGAGCTTCAACAGCAAGTGACTTGCGATCTGTTGCGGCTGCCGCTTCCCGGTAGATCTTATCGGCGCAGATAAGAGCATCCTTCTTGTCACCAGGGACAGAGATGACACTTATCGGGCCTGGCATCTTCAGCATGTTGTATGCATAGTGAGAGGCTGCCATGAATTTGGCGAGTGCTGGACGGCCGAGTATCCCATTGTAAGGCAATGGAAAGTCAGCAACGTCAAAAGTGACCCTCTCAGTCCTGAAGTTCAACTCGCTGCCAAATGTCACCGGCAACATGATCTTTCCCTTCGGCTTGCTCCTTCCCGGATTGATTCCTTGGAATGTGCCGGTCTCTTCAAGCTCACTGTCAGGGATCTGGAGTTTCTAGAGTACCATGGAGGAGATCAGGTTTAAGCCGGCCGTGCCGTCAACTAGCATCTTAGTGACCTTGAGGTTGCGGATAGTTGGTGAAACCAACATCGGCAAGCACCCGACCGCAGTTATGCGATCAGGGTGGTCCTCACTATCAAAGATGATAGGCGTGCTGGACCATTTCAGAGGCTTGCGTGACTCGACGGGTGGTTCTGCCGCATTGACTTCCCGCACCCACTGCTTGAGCTGGCGGTGTGAAGTATGCAGAGAAGCACCGCCGTCAACGCACAGGACCTCTGTGGCTTTCTGGAACTCCAGCTCACCGGTCTCGTCATCATCCACATCTTCATCGCCGTCGTCATCTTCATCCTTGTCGCGGCCGTGGGGAGGTCTGTCTCCTTGCCGCTGCTTGGCCTTGCCGCGGCGTCCTCCTCGGCCGGGGCGTTTCTTGCCGGATCCTCCAGTACCTTCTTGGGCCTTCTCCTTGTCGCGTCGCTCGTATTCAGCCTTTTGCTGCTCGACAAGCTGCTCGACCTTCTTGCAGCTCTGGAGGTCATGGCCCTTGGCGCGGTGGATCTTGCAGTACTGCTTGTTGGTGCCGTCCTGCTTGTCGGTGACCGCCACAGCGTTCTTGGCGCCACCTTCGTTGCCGGACTTCTCAATGACTAGCACATCTTTGCCTTTCTTCTTCCTGTTGTTCCGCCGCTGGTTTTTCTTTGCCGGGGCAGCATCATCGCTGTCAGATCCTCCTGCGCCTGTATTCTCTCCGGGGAGTTTCCTTCCTTCCTCAGCACGTGCACACTTGTCGGCCAGGGCATATAGCTCACTGACTTCTTTGATCTTGCCCATCGCCATCTCCTCCTACATCCTGCGGTTTCGCACGTTTTGATGGAACGCGCTGATGACTGCGGCAGGGTGGACATCTGGGATGTTGTGCTGTACATGGCTGAATCTCTGAATGTACTTGCGCAGGGACTCTCCTTCCTTCTGGGCGAGTAGATGAAGGTCGCTCTCTTGGCCATGAGGCTTGTGGCCGCCTGTAATGGCGCCGACAAACTGATGGCATAGGTCTGCCCAGGAGGATATGGAGTTGTCCGGCAAGTGCATGAGCCAGGACCTGACATTGGGCTTGAGCACCAGCGGGAAGTAGTCGGCAAGGATCTTGACGTCCCGCCCCCCAGCAGCTTGCACCGCAATGGTGCAGATCCTGAGGAACTCCGACGGATGCGACTTGCCGTCGTACTTCTCTGGTACGTCTGGCATGGAATTCTTCGTGCTGGGCCACTGGACATGCCGCAGCTCACGAGTGAACGCAGGGCAACCTACCGCGTACGGAAAGTCGCCTGGTTCCCCTCGCGCATGCATGTCGACAGAGGGCCCAGCGCGCTGGTTCGATTGACGCCGCGCTTCTCTTCGGCGCTCGATGCGAGTACGAGCGTCTTCTTGCTGTCGTTCGTGGAGAACTTGGCGCTGATCGCGACGAACTCGTGGATCTGATGATGCGGTGGAGTCGCTGTCGAGGTGGATCTGGCGAGTCGGCGATCTCCACCGGTTTTGTCTCCATCAGGTCGTGCCTGGCAATCTTGCCGCGGCTGCGATGTACTCGGCTGCCGTGGGGTGTCGCCGTTGGCGAAGCTGATGAGACTCTGAATGGTGGCCCTCCATTCGTCGATCTTGTCCGCCGTTGGAGGGTAATCCAGGAGCAGTTGAGCTCGTGCCAGAGCTTCTGCTGGAGTGCTGGGTGGCAGTGGTGAGCGGTGCAAGGAGCGGGATATGCTTGGATTTCTATCTATGTTAGAAGGAGCAGTATCCCGTCTGGGCGACCGTGCCTTGCTCGTGCCAGCATGTTGGCGTGCATGCTGGTCTTGAGCACCCCGAGATCCACCAGCTCGATCTTGGTCCAACGAACATATGGTACCGCGAGTACCATGACGTTGCCGGTCCCGCACCTCCTGACATGGGTGCGGTGCATGTACGGACGCCGAGGTCTGCGCAGCCTTGTCCTTGGACCTGGCAGCACCGTGAGCTCCCTCGTCGACACCCGTTCTTACGCCGGCGTCTACCCCACCACCTGTTTGCTCCGGTGGCGGTGGGATTGACGCGGACGGGGCAGCCACCTCCGAAGCCTTCTTCTTCGGTGGCATGTCGATGAAGAAGATGAAGATCTAGCTCGTGTGAACGTCGGATCAGGTTCACACAACCTCGACGCCCCCTACCTGGCGCGCCAAAGATGCCGGGGAAACTGACCCACGGGCACCTATGGGACCGGCGGACCGAGCCCCTTTCGGTTCGGCGGGGGGCGGAGGTCGCACGAAGAGCGGATCGAGGCTAAGCACACGAGCGGTTTACCCAGCTTCGGAGCACTCCGGAGAGATAATACTCCTACTGCTGCATGTCTGAGTGTATTGAGTTCTTGCTAGGGAGCGCTGAGTGCTACAGTACACACTAGCTGCTAACGAGACCGAGCGTGAGTGTTTTCTGGCTTCGAACCCCCCTCTACGTTGCGCATGGGCCTCCTTTTATATGCTCAAGGGGTCACCGACAGGTGGCAACGTAGACAAGGGCAAAAATGGAAAGGTGTTGCGGTTGGTCGACTACCTGTACAGTGTATCATACCTAACCCCGACGGCAGGGGACAAAGGCATTAAATGCCCGTCTGCGTTGCCCAAACAGTGCAAAAAGGGACCGTCAGGGATGCCACCGCTTGCCACGATGGCGATCTCGTCAGCGTCGCTTGCCACCTCGCACCGCTGGCTGCACAGCCTCTTGCCACACGCACCTGGAGAGGTTCTAGGGCGGCACGTTGGACGATGTGCTGGAGCGCGGGTACAGAGTGGTAGCTTGCCGCGGCAAGCGCCTTTCCGCGGTCGTTGTCTTGTCGCATCCGGAAGCTTGTCTTGCCATGGTCATTGTCTTGCCACGCGCATCCGGTGAGCGACAAGCTTCCGGAAGGCCGGCCTATAAAGGCCGAAGGCCCAAGCGAGCCGCCAGCCCCGCTCGAAACCCTAGCCGCCGCCGCCTCGTAATCCGCGCCGCTACCGCCGCTGGTGCCCGTCGCCGCCGCCCACCCACCGCCGACCCCGCCGACCCCACCACCGGAGTTCACCACCGCAGCCGCCGAAGTTGACCACCGCCTCCGCCGCCACACTAACCAAGGTAGACGTCGGCTTTAATCAAAAACCGTTCGTTTTTTTAGAACCGCGGTTATTTTTATTTTTTCGATCGGTTTAATTTTTTTCCCAGTTTAGTTAATTAGCGAACGCCCGTTCGTATGTTTGTTTTAATGAACGGTTTTCACTCGTTAGCCGCAGACAGCGAACGTTCGTTCGTTAGCCTGTTTGTCAGTTTTTCTTTTTCCAGGGTTTTTCCGCGATTATTTTCGATCGCGATTTCTGCCCTGATATTTGTTTAATTTATCTTTCCGCTCGTTTATCAGAATCAGGTGATTCAAGCGCCTAGAGTTTCATCTTGAAGCCCTCTTTCTGTTTAACCAGTTTGAACAAGATTTTGCCACTCTAAAAATTTGACTTAAGTCCAGATTAGTAAACGGAGCTTGTTTCTTTCGTAGTTTGAGTTTCATTGTTTTGTTTGATTTGATTCTTTTTGCAAACCGGAGTTCTTAAGTTAAACTTTCTGGTTAGATCTCTTATTTGAGTTTTACTCGTGCTTCTAGTCTAGTGCTTATTGTATACTTGTTTGTTTGAGATAGAGTACCCGGAGTGCGAAGCGTGCTACTACGAGTCTCTAGGTTTCACGGATCATCAGCAACGCAAGTAACACTTTGATCATACCTCTTTACTACCCAGTTTTATTGCATTAGATCAATCCTCACACATTGCATGGTTAGGATCTGATTAATATGTGGGTTTTGGGAAGTAGATGAGGTAGTACCTATTGTCCTGTTTATTATCAAACCTTTGGGAGTTACTTCTAAGTTGCTTATATTGCTATGCTATGCTCGTAGACGTGGTTTGGTTCGAGTGATTCATGACAGATGTGAGTATTATTAATTAATGGTTGAATTAAGGTGGCTACTTAAATACTCCCTCTGTAAACTAATATAAGAGTGTTTAGATAACTACTTTAGTATACTAAACGCTCTTATATTAGTTTATGGAGGGAGTACACATCTGGGTGGATTGCTTGAAGGCACCCTGGAGTACCCAGTGGTTGTTAGGGCACCTGGAGAATCCAGTGTTGTCCTAGGATATCCCGGAGTACCCATGTAATCATCCTACGGTCCGCCACCCAGGCTCAAATGGATCATAAGATTATTCATGCTAGAAACTTCCATGTGCAGCCACAAGCCAATATGGGCTCTAGCATAGTTGAGTAAGTTGCGTGAAGCTCTTGAAGAGCTAGACTAGCAGATGTAGTGGGTTGTAGGTGCTACTGTCTATCCAGAGTAGAGAGTTAATGCTTCAGTAAGACTGTGTCTCGAATCTCCGATCATGGATGTATTCGATTCTTGTGGGGAAAAGTGCGCAAACCTCTACATAGTGTATAAACTAATCATGTTTAGCTGTGTACCCGGTTAAGGACGTTTTGAGTATCTAGTTCTTGAATTATCATGTTGATCTCATCACTCTAAGTATAATTTGATTGGGTTTAATGATGATGTTTAATTGGGATTGAGTTGGAGGAACCTTCTCAATGTTTAACAACCACCATGATAGTTAAATAAAATTTATTCCTTTGTTGTAGGAAAAAATTGGCTTTCTGCAAAACTGTAACCATAGAGCTTTCCACCAGCCATATATGCATGTAGTGATAGCATTTATTCTGTTCATTACTCTCTTGTGTTACACTGCCAGCATGTTCCATGTGCTGGCCTGTTTTGGGCTGCAACGTTCATGTTGCAGACTTTTCAGACAATGAGTAAGGTGCCATAGGTCGTTGTCTTTCACTCAGTGATGCTGTTGGAGTTGACGGACTCACTTTATCTTCCAAGCCTTCCACTGTTATCGTTTTAGATGGCCTTAAGACATATTATTGTAATAAGTTCTCTTTTTGAGACATTTGTTGTAATAAGTGTGTGATTGCTACTCTGTTATAAATCCTTCAAGTATTGTGCATGTCACCAATCCGATCCAGGGATGACACTGATGCATAGAGATCAGACTGTTTGAGGTCTGGTCGCTACAAGATGGTATTAGAGTACACGCTGAATGTAGGACACGACCACTAAGCTAAGGCCCTAGTTCACTACTCTCTTCTCATTTCTGACACCTCTCCTTTTCTACTCTTTCGGATGGCGGATGCAAGGAACAAGTTCATGCAACCGGATGAAGATACACCTTTTGGACGACACTTGAAGGAAGTCACTAGGTACCTGAACATCGGAATACCAAACTTCACCGGAACCTACATCACCACTTTACCAGAAGAGGAGAGTTGGATGATTCGAGTTCAAGTTCCAAGAAGGACGTTCATGCCAGTCACTGAGCCCATAGAGTTTTCCTTTGATGGACCAACCTAGAGTCTAGGAAAGTGCATGGCAGCCCACATAACCATAGGACTCATTGGAGAAGTTTACCACAAGGATCTCAAGGATACTATCTACCAGATTTGTGGGCGCCGAGATGAGCAATGGGAGATGATTAGCACCAGGAAGGATAGATCTATTGCAGCTTTCATCCAGGAGTTAAACCAGCACATTCATCACCAGGAGAACCAGATGTGCGTAGGCATGATAGATCTGAAGAAGGAAATGACCAAGATCACGGAGCTGGAGGAAGAACTCAGGTCTACACGCGATGGATATGAGGAGGAAATGATGATACTTGTGGAGAAGAATGACGATCTGACAAAGAAGCTAGGAGTTTTCATGGGAGATCCCATGCCAGGAGGAGAAGACGACGATTCTACCTATCTGGAGAACTATATCATCATCGATGACACCGACTCGGACCCTGATGATAGCGATGATGACTTTGTTGATGAAGCTGGAGCAGATATCATGGAGTCTTCCACCGATCAATTTTCCTAGTCGACCACCATATCAGTAGTAGTATTCCCCCATGTATATAGTATAGTCCGAGCACTTTTGTAATGATAGTTAGACCGACTGTATGCCCTTGTTTGAATTTATTGAAGTGATATGATTGTGTTTGTCTCATGTGCATATGGGTAGTGTTTTCCCTCTAGACCTCATTCTATTCTATTTTTCTCATCTTTTCTAAACCCTCAGATGCCTCTGAGACGCGACAATGGATTTGCTTTCCCACCGGAGCTCACTCAGTTGATCCAACATCAGAATGCATTGATGTAGATACTAGTCCAGAATCAGAATTAGGGGAACAACAACAACAACAACAACAACAACAACAACAACAACAACAACCCACCACCACCACCTGTTGATCACTTAGCCCGTTTTCTAAGGCTGAATCCGCCAGTGTTCTCTAGTAGCACCGAGCCGATTGTTGCAGATGATTGGCTCCGCAAGATTGGAAGGGAGTTGACCACTGCAGGATGCATAGATGGGGAGAGAGTGCGTTTTGCCGCACATCAGCTTGATGGACCCGCAGCATCATGGTGGGAGAATATTATAGCCACTTACCCCATCGACACTAACACATGGGACCAGTTCTAGCAGGCTTTTCATACTGCCCATGTTTCAGCAGGAGCTATGGCCATGAAGAAGTGCGAGTTTCACAACTTGCGCCAAGGAGGACGCACAGTGGGCCAGTATGTGGATGATTTTAGTAAGTTAGCACGTTATGCCCCAGATGACGTTGCCACGAATGCAGCTAAGCAGGAGAAGTTTCTGGAAGGACTGAATGAAGAGCTAAGCATGCAGTTGATGGTGGCAACCTTCAACAACTACCAGGAGTTGGTAGATAGAGCTCTCATGATTGAAGGGAAGCAATAGCAGATTGACAACCGCAAGAGGAAGTATGGACAAGGGAAGTACAATTCTGGAGCTCAGCAAAGGCCCCGTTTTACCCCAAACTCGGGAGGACCCCTTCAGCATAACCATGGAGGTCACAATCATAATGGAGGAAGTTCGCACAACCATGGTGGCCCCAAGATGGGAATGGTAATGGAGGAAGCAATAGTCAGAACCGTTCCAACCCAGCAACGCCCGCCAAGAAGGATCTAAGTCACATTACTTGTTTCAAGTTCGGGAAGAATGGACATTACACCATGGAGTGTTCGGAAGCAAAGAATGGAAATGGAAATGGAAGCTCTGGGAAGAAGCCCAACCCTTTCAACAGGGGACAAGTGAACCATGTTAGCGTGGAGGAGGTTTAAGCGCAACCCGATGCACTAATAGGTAAGTTTTTGGTTAAGTCATTTACGGCAATCGTTCTTTTTGATACTAGTGCATCGCATTCATACATATCAATGGGATTTGTGGATAAGTTTAAACTGCCAACCCAAGCCCTTAGGTCACCCATGTTAGTAACCTCGCCAGGATCAGAGTATATGGCTAGTCTATGGTGTGATCGGTTACCACTAAGGATTGGTAACTACATGTTCCCCTTAGACCTAATAGTATTGGAATCACAAGGACTGGATGTAATATTAGGCATGGATTGGTTATTAAAGTATGGAGGGAACATTGACTGCGCCTGTAAGTCGATTTTGCTTACCACCCCAGAGGGAAGAAGGATTAAGTATGTATCTTGGCATGTGCCGAAGAGGACTCAAGTGAATTCCTTATCAAGAGTTGTACAGGAGGAAGTACCAGTGGCGAAGGATTTCCCTGACGTATTTCCAGAAGAGTTGCCAGGCATGCCACCGAATAGAGACATTGAGTTTTTGATTGAGCTTTTGCCAGGCACAGGGCCAATGTCTAAGAGACCGTACAGGATGCCCGCAAAGGATTTGGAAGAAATTAAGAAGAAGATTAAGGACTTACTGGATAAAGGCTATATTCACCCAAGTTTGTCACCTTGGGGATCACCAGTGCTTCTAGTGGAGAAGAAGGATGGATCATTGAGGATGGTTGTTGATTATTGTGGATTGAATGAAGTGACTATCAAGAACAAGTACCCACTGCCGATGATCAATGATCTGTTCGACCAGTTGCAAGGAGCTAAAGTATATTCCAAGACCGATCTACGATTAGGATACCACCATCTATAGATTTGAGAGCAGGATATACCTAAGACAACTTTTACCACGAGGTACAGGCTATATGAGTATATAGTTATGTCATTTGGACTGACTAACACGCCTGCCTATTTCATGAACATGATGAACAAGGTTTTTATGGAGTTTTGGGATAAGTTCGTTGTGGTGTTCATTGATGACATATTGGTCTACTCGAAGAATGAAGAGGAGCACAAGGAGCATTTGCGTTTGGTACTTGGGAAGCTCAGAGAACATCAGTTATATGCCAAATTCAGCAAGTGTGAGTTTTGGTTTAAGGAAGTTGGATTCCTCGGACATGTTATATCCGGAGAAGGAATAGAAGTAGACCCTAACAAGGTGGTCACTGTGACAAATTGGGAAGCACCCACGTTAGTTGGAGAGATCCGGAGTTTTCTTGGACTCACAGGATACTACCAGAGGCTCATTGAGAATTCTCGAAGATTGCAAAGCCAATGACAGAGTTGTTGAAGAAGGACACCAAGTTCAAATGGACTGAGGAATGTGAGGCCAGTTTTCAGGAGTTGAAGAAATGCTTGGTTACAGCTCCAGTGTTGATTCTGCCAGATCAACGCAAGGATTATAAAGTGTATTGTGATGCTTCTCGTCGAGGACTTGGAGCAGAGCTTATGCAGGAGGGAAGAGTTGTTTCATATGCCTCACGATAGCTTAAACCCCATGAGTTGAATTATGCTACCCATGATTTGGACTTAGCAGCCGTAGTGCATGCATTGAAGACATGGAGACATTTTCTCATCGGAAACCATTGTGAGGTGTAAACGGATCACAAGAGTTTGCAGTATATCTTCAGGCAGAAGGAGTTGAATCTCAAGCAGAGGAGATGGTTGGAACTCATTAGGGATTATGATATGAGATTGCACTATCATCCCAGAAAGTCTAACATAGTAGCTGATGCGTTGAGCCGCAAGAGTCATGTCAACACACTCATGACCGGAGAATTACCCAAAGAGTTAGCTGAGGATCTTCGCAAGCTAAGTTTGGAAATAATTCCGAGAGGCTATGTAGCAGCACTGGAAATTCAGTCTAGCTTGATGGATAAGATCAGGGAAGCTCAGAAGACTGACAAGGAGATTGCCGAGATAAAGGAAAGGATGAGCAAAGGAAAACCTAAAGGATTTCGTGAGAACGAGCACGATACCTTATGGTTTGAGGACCGCGTGTATGTGCCTAATGACCAGGAGATCAGGAAGTTGATTCTGTCAGAGGCCCATGATTCGCCGTATTCGATTCACCCAGGAAACACCAAGATGTATCTGGATTTGAAGGACAGTTTCTGGTGGACCGCAATGAAGAAGGGTATTGCGGAGTATGTAGCAGTTTGTGATGTATGTCAGAGAGTGTAGGCAGAACATCATAAGCTAGCTGGATTGTTACAACCATTGCCGATACCTGAATGGAAGTGGGATAAGCTAGGCATGGATTTTATCACAGGATTGCCCAGGACTCGTTTAGGCTATGACTCGATATGGGTTGTAGTCGATCGGTTGATGAAGGTAGCTCATTTCATCCCAGTGAAGACCACTTACACCAGTGCGAAGTTCTGAGGACCATTGTATCAGACAGAGGAACCCAGTTTACCTCAAAGTTCTGGAATCAGTTGCATGAAACTTTGGGTACCAGGCTAGTGTTCAGTACAGCTTTTCATCCATAGACAGATGGGCAGACCCAGAGAGTCAATCAGATTCTGGAGGACATGTTGAGAGCTTGTGCGCTAGATTATGGATCTAGTTGGGACGACAATTTACCATATGATATGCAGAATTCTCTTACAACAATAGCAATAAAGCCAGTTTGAAGATGGCCCCTTTTGAAGCTTTGTATGGAAGGAGGTGCAGGACACCGCTGCTGTGGGATGAAGTTGGAGACCTTCAGCTGTTTGGACCAGATTTGATTAAAGAGTCTGAAGAGAAAGTTAAGCTGATTCATGATAGACTCAAGGTAGCTCAGTCCAGGCAGAAGAGCTATGTGGTTTCTAAACGCAAGGAGACAGTTTATAAAGTCGGAGACAGAGTGTATCTTCATGTGTCCCCACTTCGAGGAGTTAAGCGATTTGGAGTTAAGGGAAAGTTAGCACCACGTTTTTTTGGACCATACAAAGTTTTGGAACGTATGGGAGAAGTTGCTTACAAGTTGGAGTTGCCTGAAGGATTGTCAAGAGTTCACGATGTGTTCCACGTTTCCCAGTTGAAGAAGTGCCATGCAGAGATGGCCGATATTCCTCTGAGAGATACAGTGCCACTGGAAGCGATTCAGTTGGATAGCGATTTGACCTACGAGGAGAAACCAGTGAACATTCTCGAGTTTGCCAGCCGAGTCACACGCAGCAAAGTTATCAAATTCTGCAAAGTTCAGTGGAGCCACCATACCGAGGATGAAGCCACCTGGGAAAGAGAGGAATACCTACGGAAGGACCACCCACACCTATTTTCTAGCCAACCCGAATCTCGAGGGCGAGATTCATCTTAAGGGGGGTAGGTTTGTAACATCCCAAATTTTCAATTTGGAATGTTATACATTAGATCATCATTGCATATCATATTTTATTGCATTTTGGCTAGATCCTAGAAATTTTACGCAACTCAAGGACCCACGGAGAAAGTTGGGGATTTCGTTATTTTCATATTTGAGTTTTCTCAAATTTTGAACAAAAGGATCATTTGATTTTAATTATTTTCTCTTCGAATATTTCCGTTATTAAAATAAAAGAGAGGGGATAAAATGACTTTCCCAAAATAAAGAAATATTGGAGATTAAATATTAAAATCAAATAAGAATTTTATTCAGAGTTTTATCGCTATTTTATTTGAATTAGGAAAAAAATATGCGTTTTTCAAAATTGCATTAGAGGCCCAAATAAATGTTCACTTCGTACGCTATATTTTTAGAAGACGGGGAAAATTTATTTCAGGATTTTTGGAGTCCATTTAGTATTTCTTTTATTTGTTTATCTGCGCACGGAATTATTAAAAAAATTACCGACCTAACGGGCCGTGACCCGGACACCGTAGCCCGACCGGCCTTTAAAGGCCGAAGGCCCAGCGAGCCGCCAGCTCCACCCGAAACCCTAGCCGCCACTGCCGCCTCGTAATCCGTGCCACCGCCGCCGACGCGCGTTGCCGCCGCCGCCGGTGCCCGTCGCCGCCGCCCCACCCACCACCGACCCCGCTGCCCGTCGCCACCCTCTTTCCCACTGCCGCCGGACACCGTCGCCACCACCCGCCGCCCTCGCCGCCGACCCCGCCGCCGGAGTTGACTGCCGCCGCCGCCGCCACACGAACGGAGGTAGCCGTCGGTTTTAATCTAAAAACCGTCCGGGTTTTTTAGAACCACGGTTATTTTTTTATCAGTTTTATTTTTTTCCGGTTTAGTTAACCAGTGAACGCCCGTTCGTACGTTCGTTCTAATGAACGGTTTTCACTCGTTAGCCGCAGAAAGCGAACGTTCGTTCGTTAGCCTGTTCGTCAGTTTTTCTTTTTCCAGGGTTTTTCCGTGATTATTCTCGATTGCGATTTCTGCCCTGATTTTTGTTTTAGTTTATCATTTCGCTCGTTTATCGGAATAAGGCGTTTCAAGCGCCTAGAGTTTCGTCTCGAAGCCCTCTTTCTGTTTAACCAACTTGAACAAGATTTTGCTACTGTAAAATTTTACTTAAGTCTAGATTAGGAAACGGAGCTTGTTTCTTTCGCAGTTTGAGTTTCATTGTTTCATTTGATTTGATTCTTTTTGCAAACTGGAGTTTTTAAGTTGAACTTTCTGGTTAGATCTCTTATTTGAGTTTTACCCGTGCTTCTAGTTGAGTGGCTATTGTATGCTTGTTTGTTTGCGATAGAGTACCCGGAGTGCGAAGCGTGCTACTACGAGTCTCTAGGTTTCACGGATCATCAGCAAGGGAAGTAACACCTTGATCATACATCTTTACTACCCAGTTTTATTGCATTCGATCAATCCTCACACAATTGCATGGTTAGGATCTAATTAATATGTGGGTATTGGGAAGTAGATGAGGTAGTACCTATTGTCATGTTTATTATCAAACCTTTGGAAGTTACTTCTATATTTCTTATATTCCTATGCTATGCACGTAGACGTGGTTTGGTTCGAGTGATTCATGACAGATGTGAGTATTGTTAACTAATGGTTGAATTATGGTGTCTACTTAAATACACATCTGGGTGGATTGCTTGAAGGTACCCTGGAGTACCCAGTGGTTGTTAGGACACCTGGAGAATCTAGTGTTGTCCTAGGATATCCCGGAGTACCCGTGTGATCATCCTATGGTCCGCCACCCAGGCTCAAAGGGATCATAAGATTATTCATGCTAGAAACTTCGTGTGCAGCCACAAGCCAATATGGGCGCTGGCATAGTTGAGTAAGTTGCGTGAAGCTCTTGAAGAGGTAGACTAGCAGATGTAGTGGGTTGTAGGTGGTACTGTCTATCCAGAGTAGAGAGTTAATGCGTCAGAAAGACTGTGCCTCGAATATCCGATCATGGATGTATTCGAGTCTTGTGGGGAAAAGTGCACAAACCTCTGCAGAGTGTATAAACTAGTCATGGTTTGCCGTGTCCCCAGTTATGGACGTTTTGAGTATCTAGTTCTTCAATTATCATGTTGATCTCATCACTCCAAATATAATTTGATTGGGTTTAATGATGATGTTTTATTGGAATTGAGTTGGAGGAACCTTCTCAATGTTTAACAACCACCATGATAGTTAAGTAAAATTTATTCCTTAGTTGTAGGGAAAAATTGGCTTTATGCAAAACTGTAACCATAGAGCTTTCCACCAGCCATATATGCATGTAGTGATACCATTTATTCTGTTCATTACTCTCTTGTGTTACATTGCCAGCATATTCCATGTGCTGACCCGTTTCAGGCTGCAGCATTCATGTTGTAGACTTTTCAGACGACGAGTAAGGTGCCATAGGTCGTTGTCACTCACTCAATGATGCCGTTGGAGTTGGTGGACTCACTTTATCTTTGAAGCCTTCCGTTGTTATCGTTTTAGATGGCCTTAAGCCATATTATTGTAATAAGTTCTCTTTTTGAGACATTCATTGTAATAAGTGTGTGATTGCTACTCTGTTATAAACCCTTCAAGTACTGTGCGTGTCAGCATTACCGATCTAGGGATGACACTGATGCATAGAGATCAGACTGTTGAGGTCTAGTCGCTACATGGAAATAATACATTACGATGTATGCAGTGCAATGATTGTTTATGCTCATGGTGGGTATCATTATTTTCGGACCTTCACAGATGATTCGAGCAGATATGGATATATCTACTTAATGAAACACAAGTCTGAAACATTTGAAAAGTTCAAAGAATTTCAGAGTGAAGTGGAGAATCATCATAACAAGAAAATAAAGTTTCTACGATCTGATTTTGGAGGAGAATATTTGAGTTATGAGTTTGGCCTTCATTTAAAACAATGTGGAATAGTTTCACAGCTAACGCCACCTGGAACACCACAGTGTAATGGTGTGTCTGAATGTCATAACCGCACTTTATCGGATATGGTGCAATCTATGATGTCTCTTACTGATTACCACTATTGTTTTGGGGTTATGCATTAGAGATAGCTGCATTTACTTTAAACAGGGCACCATCAAAGTCCGTTGAGACGACACCATATGGATTGTGGTTTGGCAACAAACCTAAGCTGTCGTTTCTTAAAGTTTTGGGATGCAATGGTTATGTCAAAAGGCTTCATCCCGATAAGCTCGAACCCAAATCAGAGAAGTGTGTCTTCATAGGATGCCCTAAGGAAACAATTGGATATACCTTCTACCACAAGTCCGAAGGCAAAATCTTTGTTGCTAAGAACGGAACCTTTCTAGAGAAGGAGTTTCTCTCGAAAGAAGTGAGTGGAGGGAAAATACAACTTGATGAGGTAATTGTACCTACTCTCAATTTGGAAAGTAGCTCATCCGAGAAAACAGTTCCCGTGATGCCTGACGATGCCATGAACCTAGGGTAAGGTCATAGGCCTGACCTATACACGCTACCCAAGGTCACTACCCTAGAGTCAAGGACATTCAAAGTATAGCAAGAAGTACCGACTGAAGCCATCGAGTGCAATCCACTCGACCAGTCACCTCACTCGGATACCCCAATTTCACTCGACCTGGATGGAGTCATTCGACCATACAGGAAACCACTCGGAGTACAGAAGACCTAGAGTCACTGAGGATGGCAATGGTCAGGCATTCACTCCGTAGTCTTAAATATCATTAATAGCACTTTATAGCTGGCGTTACCAGTAACGCCCTGCCTTAATGTAGATTGAACCCCTGTAACGAAGGACGGCTGGGGTCCTGGCGCACTCTATATAAGCCACCCCCTCCTCTGAGACAAGGGTTCGTACCCCTTGTAACACACACCCATATTCCAGTGGACCGCATGAGGGCACAGAGATGTAGGGCTTTTACCTCCTCTTAGAGGGGCCTGAACTCGTAAACTCGTGTGTACAACCTCGCCATAGCCAGGGCCTTGCCTCCTTTTACGTACCCCCTACTCTTACTACCAGACTTAGTACCACGACAGTTGGCGCCCACTGTGGGGCAAAGCGTCTTAGCAACTTCCGGTGAGGTTGCATTTTCTCAGATCTTCATCAACATGGTTTCCGGCAGCGGTTTGGTCATGGGCCGTGAGTTCTAACTCGGCGCGCTCACTTTCCTCGCCGACGACTCCGCCTGGCTCCAAGAAGTCCCCCTCAATGTCGAGGCTCTCCCGATCTGCGGGGCGTTGCACTTCCACACAAGTGCCTGCGGCGTCCTCCTACGATAGCCGTCGACTCCGTATCGGTCGGTCTTCGTGTCGCCTACTCTCTCGTTGGACACCGCCGCAAGCGATCTGCTCGGTCGCGGCTCTAGCGGTGGGTGAAGCATGCAGTGGCTTGCCAGACAGGCACCCCTCAAGTTGCGTCGATCGAGCCCAACAAATTTCACTGCGGTCCAGTCGACCTGTCGACTGGTTCTGCAGATACATTTTCCGAGACCGGGAGTTGTGACCCTGCGATAGAAGTTCCCGTGGTCGACTCCCGTCGCAGCCAACCTGGGTTTCGCCGCAACTACGGCAATGGTGATGGCGATGGACCATCATTCGGACACGAGGAGTACGAGCCCCAACCTCTCAACTCGCAGCAGAGGGAAGGGATGCACTGCCGCAACGTGGAGGCCCTCCAGACCCCCATCATAAGGGAAACCACCGAGGCTCGGGCCTTGGAGGCTGCGCGCCTAGCCACGCTGGCTAAGCACACGTGTTTGGAGAATCTCCAACATTCTCTCGATGAACGCGCCTATCGAGCGATCCCCGAATCCAGTCAACGACAGTTGTTTCCGCCTGAACCTCAGGTATAGCGCACTCTGATCCAGAATCTTACAGCTGCTGCACGTATAGCAGAGTCTATTTAGTCGTCCTATTCAGAAGCTGGAAGAGGCTTGGAACAGATCCGACCGCTGCTCCGAGCAGCGGGAGAGCTGAACTCTGTCGTTTCCCAGTCGCGGAACAGGATCCACAGCAGGTCAGTAAGGGCAGATATAGTTCAGTCTGCACACAGTCCTGGGTTGCCTTTGCAACGTGAAGATCATGATCACCGTCGAGATCGGCACCTGGGAAGAGCTCACGGAGAGTTTGAGACAACCACCGTTGAGTGCCTTCGCCCCTTCCGAGGTACGGGTCGTACACGCCCCGGCAGTATGACGACAGACGCCCGTATGGTAATGACCGCAGAGTTCCATTCGACCCAAGAGAGCTTGGGTTCGATGCAAGGTCAGACCTTGTACAAGGTTTGGAGGCACTGAGATCCCTCACAACTTCAGATTGGCGACTGGCGTCAGTAAGTTTATAGGAGAGTCAAAGCCTGACACTTGGTTGGAGGATTACCGAGTGGTTGTGCATATTGGTGGCAGCAATGGCTACGTGGCCATGAAGCACCTCCCTTTCATGCTTGAAGGTTCTGCCAGAGCCTGGATGAATCAGTTGGCCCCAGGGAGCATTTTCAATTGCGAAGAATTAGCCCGAGTGTTTACCAAAACATTTGAGGGCACTTGCAAGCGGCCTGCTGGTTTGACAGAATTGCAGCACAGTGTTCAGAAATAGAATGAGACTTTGAGAGACTGTATCCAGAGATGACTACTCTTCACCACACGGTGGAGAATGTATCAGATCACCAAACAGTTTGTGCCTCTAAAGAAGGCGTTCGCTATAGAGAGCTCAATCTGAAGTTCGGTCTGGCCGGAGAAATGACTCTGACTCGGATGATGGAGATTTCCACTCGGTACACTAACAGCGAAGAACAGGACCGACTCCGGAGCGGCAAGAATAGAACAGTCGCCCGGGACACCGCAGGAGGGAACTCCAGTCAGAAGCAGAAACGAAAAACTAAGGCTGCTGGTGCTGATGAGGCAGCAGTTTTCAATCAAGGGATGTTCAAGGGGAAGCCTAATGACCCACAAGTGTAGGGGATCTATCATAGTCCTTTCGATAAGTAAGAGTGTCGAACCCAACGAGGAGCAGAAGGAAATGATAAGCGGTTTTCAGTAAGGTTTTCTCTGCAAGCACTGAAATTGTAGGTAATAGATAGTTTTGTGATAAGATAAATTGTAGCGAGTAACAAGTAAATAAAGTAAATAAAGTGCAGCAAGGTGGCCCAATCCTTTATGTAGCAAAGGATAAGCATGGACAATTTCTTATAATGAGAAAGGAGCTCCCGAGGATACATGGGAATTATCGTCAAGCCAGTTTTCATCACGCTCATATGATTCGCGTTCGGTACTTTGATAATTTGATATGTGGGTGGACCGGTGCTTGGTTACTGCCCTTACTTGGACAAGCGTCCCACTTATGATTAACCCCTATTGCAAGCGTCCGCAACTACAAAAGAAGTATTAAGGTAAAGCTAACCACAACATTAAACATATGGATCCAAATCAGCCCCTAATGAAGCAACGCATAAACTAGGGTTTAAGCTTCTGTCACTCTAGCAACCCATCATCTACTTGTTACTTCCGAATGCCTTCCTCTAGGCCCAAATAATGGTGATGTATCATGTAGTCAACGTTCACATAACACCACTAGAGGAAAAGACAACATACATCTCATCAAAATATCGAACGAATACCAAATTCACATGACTACTAATAGCAAGACTTCACCCATGTCCTCAGGAACAAATGTAACTACTCACAAAGCATATTCATGTTCATAATCAAAGGAGTAATAATATGTATTAAGGATGAACATATGATCTTCCACCTAGTAAACCAATTAGCATCAACTACAAAGAGTAATCAACACTACTAGCAACCCACAGGTACCAATTTGTGGTTTTGATACAAGATTGGATACAAGAGATGAACTAGGGTTTTGAGAGGAGATGGTGCTCGTGAAGATGTTGATGGATATTGACCCCCTCCCGATGAGAGGATCATTGGTGATGATTATGGTGATGATTTCCCCCTCCCGAAGGGAACTGTCCCCGACAGAACAGCTCTGCCGGAGCTCTAGATTAGTTCTGCCAAGGTTCCGCCTCGTGGCAGCGGAGTTTCGTCCTGTAAGCTTGCCCACGATTTTTTCTAGGGTAAAAGCCGTCATATAGCAGAAGATAGACACCGGGGGGCACCAGGGGGGCCCAGGAGAGAGGGGGCGCGCCCCCACCCTCCTGGCCAGGGTGTGGGCCCCCTGATGTATTTCTTCCCCTCAATAATTCTTATTAATTCCAAAAACAGGTTTCGTGGAGTTTCAGGATTTTTGGAGCAGTGCAGAATAGGTTTCCAATGTTTGCTCCTTTTCCAGCCAGAATTCCAGCTGTCGGCATTCCCCCTCTTCATGGTAAACCTTGTGAAATAAGAGAGAATAGCCATAAGTATTGAGATATAATGTGTAATAACAGCCCATAATGCAATAAATATTGATATAAAAGCATGATGCAAAATGGACGTATCAACTCCCCCAAGCTTAGACCTCGCTTGTCCTCAAGCGGAAGCCGAAATCAAAAAATATGTCCACATGTTTAGAGATACAGGTTTCGAGAAAAATAAAATACGGACATGAGGGCATCATGATCATTCTTATAACAGCAACATATATAAATTTTATCATAATATTTCTTATACTTAAGTAACAATAGATTCACAATGTCAAGTATGGTTCAGAAACTTCATTGGGAACTAACAAACTATAATCTGAGTCACTAAAGCAATTGCAATTTATCATAACATCAGAAAGAGTCAACAATAGAGCTTTTCAGCAAGTCCACATACTCAACTATCAAGTAGTCTTCTACCATTGCTAACACTCACGCAATACTTGTGGTTATGGATTTTCAGCCGGACACTAAGAAAGATAGGGGCTTATTGTGTTGCCTCCCAACGTATTCACCTTTAGGTGATGTCAACGATAATAGCCCATTCTAACTTACATCCAATTGGATATATGTATCATGATCTTTCAAAGACGAAGAGCTTGCCAAAGGATAAAATGAAAAAGGGAAAGGTGCAGATCACCTTGACTCAAGCAAAAAGTAAAAACATAAAGTAAAAGATAGGCCCTCCGCAGAGGGAAGCAGAGGTTGTCATGTGCGTTTAGGGTTGGATGCACAAAATCTTAATGCAAAAGAACGTCACTTTATATTGCCCCTTGTATGTGGACCTTTATTATGCAGTCCGTCGCTTTTATTGCTTCCACAACAAGATCGTATAAAGCTTATTTTCTCTGCACTAATAAGTCAAACATATTTAGATAGCAATTTTTATTGCCTACAGCATGACAACTTACTTGAAGGATCTTACTCAATCCATAGGTAGGTATGGTGGACTCTCATGGAAAAACTGGGTTTAAGGATATTTGGAAGCACAAGTAGTATCTCTACTTGGTGCAAGGAATTTGGCTAGCATGAGGGAGAAAGGCAAGCTCAACATGTTTGGAAGGTCAATGACAATATACTTTAACTGAGATGTGAGAAAACATAAACCATTACGTTGTCTTCCTTGTCCAATGTCAACTCTTTTAGCATGTCATACTTGATGAGTGCTCCCAATCATAAAAGATGTCCAAGATAATGTATTTGTATGTGAACCTCTCTTTCCTTATCACTTCCTATTAATTGTAACGATAACCAAAACTACGTTTATCAACTCTCAACAACTTTTATGCCTCATACTTTCTATGTGTGAAGTCATCACTAACCACAAGGTCAATATGAACTCTTTTATTCTTTCTACTTTCTCAAGATCATAGCAACATAGGAAAGCCCTTGAATCAACACTAATCTTTATTATAGATAGCTCACGGACTCGAGTACATAAAGAGATCACAAAGCAAAACTAAAAACTACTTGATATCAAAACTTCAATCTACTAGATCAAGATACTACTAAAAGGATCGAACTAAATAAAACGGTAAAGATAGGAGTGTGATGGTGATACGATACCGGGGCACCTCCCCCAAGCTTGGCAATTGCCAAGGGGAGTGCCCATACCCATGTGATTATGTCCTCGGAGGTGGTGAAGTAGGAGTTGTTGATGGTGTAGGCTTGTCGTCCGTCTTCCAAGGCATAGGCTCACCATCATAAAAGGATGATCGAGTCTCCGGGATCCTTCAATATGCAGCCAAACTCATCCTCTTCAATCTATATTCATACTCACAGTTCTAGTTTTGTAGGTCATGGATCTAGGCTTGGAGGTGCTTGATTTTCTCTTGAAGCTTGAAGATGGTCTCCCCAATGACTTTGGCATCTAGCTTGTGGTTGTTGGTGAACTCCATGATCATCATCTGGTTGGTGTTGAGTCCATGCTCCACCATCCCCTGGCACTTGAAAACTTGCTGCTCCACGGCTTCGAGCTTTGTCTCCATGCTTCCGGTACGCCTTGGTCCCTCCACATCGCGGATGTGCAGCACCCCCTCATGCATCTCAATGATTTGAGGGTGTTGCAGCACCTTTGCAAGATAGGGGTTGATAACCCTCTCGAAAAACATGTCCTTGGGAGCGTTTGGAGACGCCATGATGCTCTAGATCTGAAACAGAAACAGCTCGAAACGAAAACAGAGGATATTTGCATGATACGGTGGTCAAAACCTTCGGGAGTATATATAATGAATTTTTAAAGACCAAAATACGTAACATGCAAGAAAACGGAGTCCGAGAGGCACACGGGGTGTCCACGAGACAGGGGGGCGCGCCCAGTAAGGGTGGGCGCGCCCTCCACTCTCGTGGAGGCCTCGTGTCGCTCTCGGACTACTTCTTTCTTCCTAAAATTCTTAAATATTCCAAAACTGATAAAAATTGCCATTGGAGTTGTTTTGGAGTCGGTTTACCAACCGTACCACATACCTATTCCTTTTTGGAGTCTGGAACATTCTGGAAAGTGTCCCTTGTGTATTCCTCCGGGGTCACGGTTTCAATAATATTATTTTCAACATTGATAGGATTACCTGAAATATAATGTTTAATTCTTTGACCGTTTACCACCCTCGGACTTGTGCCTTTGAAGTTGCTGATTTTTATGGCACCAGAACGATAGACCTTCTCGATAACGTAAGGACCTTCCCATTTAGAGAGAAGTTTTCCTGCAAAAAATCTTAAGCGAGAGTTGAATAATAACACATAATCACCTACATTAAAGTCACGCCTTTATATCCTTTTGTCATGCCAGTGTTTGACTTTTTCTTTGAATAGCATGGCATTCTCATAGGATTGGGTTCTCCATTCATCAAGTGAGCTAATATCAAACAAGCTCTTCTCACTGGCAAGTTTGAAGTTATAGTTGAGCTCTTTGATAGCCCAATATGCTTTATGTTCAAGTTCAAGAGGTAAATGACATGCTTTTCCATAAACCATCTTATATGGAGACATACCCATAGGATTTTTGTATGCAGTTCTATAGGCCCTTAATGCATCATCAAGTTTTTTGGACGAATTCTTTCTAGATCTATTGACAGTCTTTTGCAAAATTAATTTGAGCTCTCTATTGCTCAACTCTACTTGACCACTAGACTGCGGATGATAAGGAGATGCGATTCTATGATTAACATCATACTTAGCAAGCATCTTACAGAAAGCACCATGAATAAAATGTGAACCGCCATCAGTCATAAGATATCTAGGGACTCCAAACCTCGGAAAAATAACTTCCTTAAGCATTTTAATAGAAGTGTTATGATCAGCACTACTAGTTGGAATAGCTTCTACCTACTTAGTAGCGTAATCAACCGCAACTAAAATATGTGTGTAACCATTAGATGCAGGAAAAGGTCCCATATAATCAAAGCCCCAAACATCAAACGTTTCAATAACAAGAGAATAATTCATAGGCATTTCACGTCTACTAATATTACCAATTCTTTGACATTCATCACAAGATAAGACAAACTTACGAGCATCTTTGAAGAGAGTAGGCCAATAAAAACCAGATAGCAATACCTTATGTGCAGTTCTATCTCCAACGTGGTGTCCTCCATAGGATTCAGAGTGACACTTGCGTAGGATCTGTTCCTGTTCATGCTCAGGTACACAACATCTAATAACACCATCTAGTCCTTCTTTATAAAGGTGTGGGTCATCCCAGAAGTAATGTCTTAAATCATAAAAGAACTTTTTCTTTTGCTGGTATGTGAAACTAGGTGGTATAAATTTAGCAACAATGTAATTAGCATAATCAGCATACCAAGGAGCAGTACAAGAAGCATTAACGACCGCTAATTGTTCATCAGGAAAGCTATCATCAATAGGCAGTGGGTCATCAAGAACATTCTCTAACCTAGACAAGTTGTCTGCAACGGGGTTCTTAGCTCCCTTTCTATCAACAATATGCAAATAAAATTCTTGGAGCAGGAGAACCCATCTAATGAGTCTAGGCTTAGCATCTTTCTTTTCCATAAGATATTTAATAGCAGCATGATCAGTGTGAATAGTAACTTTGGAATCAACAATATAAGGTCTAAACTTATCACATGCAAACACAACTGCTAAGAACTCTTTTTTAGTAGTAGCATAATTTATCTAGGAAGTATCAAGAGTCTTACTAGCATATTGGATAACATTCAATTTCTTATCAACTCTTTTCCCTAGAACAACACCTACAGCATAATCACTAGCATCACACATAATTTCAAAAGGTAAATTCCAATCAGGTGGCTGAACAATAGGTGCAGTGATCAAAGCTTTCTTAAGTATTTCAAATGCTTCTACACAATTATCATCAAAGACAAAAGGAATATCTTTTTGCAATAAATTAGTCAGAGGCCTAGAGATTTTAGAAAAGTCCTTAATGAACCTCCTATAAAAACCGGCATGACCAAGGAAACTTCTTATACCTTTTATGTCCTTGGGACATGGCATCTTTTCAATAGCATCAACTTTGGCTTTTTCAACTTCAATACCTCTCTTGGAAATCTTATGCCCCAAGACAATGCCTTCATTAACCATAAAGTGACACTTTTCCCAATTCAGGACGAGACTAGTGTCTTTGCATCTCTGCAAAACTCGATCAAGGTTGCTCAAACAATCATCAAAATAGGATCCATAAACGGAGAAGTCATCCATGAATACCTCACAAATCTTTTCACAAAAATCAGAGAATATAGCCATCGTGCATCTTTGAAAGGTAGTAGGTGCATTACATAAACCAAAAGGCATACGTCTATAAGCAAAAGTACCAAAAGGGCAAGTAAAAGTAGTTTGAGATTGATCCCCCACTAACACAGGTATTTGAGGGAAACCAGAATAACCATCTAGAAAGCAAAAATGTGTGTGTTTGGATAGTCTTTCTAGCATTTGATCAGTAAAAGGTAAAGGGTAATGATCTTTCTTAGTAGCTTTATTTAATTTACGGAAATCAATTACCATCCTATAACCTGTAATAATTCTTTCCGGGATCAATTCATCTTTATCATTAGGAACAATGGTAATACCTCCCTTTTTAGGAACACAATGGACAGGGCTTACCCATTCACTATCAGCGACGGGATAAATTATACCTGCCTCAAGGAGCATTAGTATCTCCTTTCTTACCACTTCTTTCATCTTGGGATTTATTCGTTGTTGAGGATTTCTAACTGGTTTAGCATCGGCTTCCACATTAATTTCGTGTTGGCATAACGTGGGACTAATGCCCTTAAGATCATCCAGAGTATATCCAATAGCAACGCGGTGCTTCTTCAGAGTTTTCAATACTCTTTCTTCTTCTTGCTCTGAAAGGTTAGCACTAATAATAACAGGATATATTTTCTTTTCATCAAGATAAGCATACTTAAGATTGTCGGGTAATGGTTTGAGTTCAAACACGGGATCACCCTTGGGTGGAGGGGGATCCCCAAGAATTTCAAGGGGAAGGTTGTGTTTCAGCATAGGTTCCTGTTTAAGGAACACTTCATCTATTTCCCTTCTTTCCTTCATAAACATATCATTTTCATGGTCTAGCAAATATTGTTCTAACGGATCAGTAGGAGGCACGGCAATAGAAGCAAGACCAATAATCTCATCCTTACTAGGTGATTCTCTATCACGACGTTGTCTAGGAAACATAGCAAAATTGAACTCATGAGACATACCCTCTAAGCCAATTGTAACAGTATCCTTTTCACAATCAATCCTAGCACTAGCTGTATTCAAGAAGGGTCTACCAAAAATAATGGGACAAAAATCATCTTGTGGGGAACCAAGAACAAGAAAATCAGCAGGATGTTTAACCTTCGCACACAATACTTCAACATCTCTAACGATCCCAATTGGTTTAATGGTATCCCTATTAGCAAGCTTAATGGTAAAATCAATGTCTTATAATTCAATGGGTGCAATGTCGTGCATAATTTCTTTATATAAGTCATAAGGTATTGCACTAGCATTAGCACCCATATCACATAAGCCATGATAACAATGATCACCTATTTTAACAGAAATAACAGGCATGCCTACGACAGGTCTATGTATCTTGGTATCTGGTCTAGCAATACTAGCAGTCTCATCACAGAAATAAATAACATGCCCGTCTAAATCATCATCCAAGAGATATTTAACCATAGCAATACTAGGTTCAACTTTGATTTACTCAGGAGGTGTATAAGTCCTAGTATTACTCTTACGAACAACAGCCGAAGTTTTAGCATGATCCTTTATCCTAACAGGAAAAGGAGGTTTCTCAACATAAGTAGTAGGAACAATAGGATCACTATAGGTGACAGTGTTTTCTTAAACTGTAATAGGTGCAACTACTTTTACTTCAACGGGAGGATTATATTTAAACCACTTCTCCTTAGGGAGATCAACATGAGTAGCAAAAGATGCACAGAAAGAAGCTACTATCTCAGAGTCAAGTCCATAGTTAGTGCTAAATCCACGAAAAGCATCGGTATCCATAAAAGTTTTGACACAATCGAACTTAGGTTTCATACCTGACTCTTTACCATTGTCGGAACCCATTCTTCGGAGTTGCATTTAATTCTTTCCAATAAGTCCCATTTGCAATCAATAGTCTTCAGCATATAAGAACCAGCACAGGAAGTATCAAGCAGGTTGCGATCATTGAGAGAAAGCCGAGCATAAAATTTTTGCATAATCATTTCCCGGGAGATCTCATGATTGGGGCGTGAATATAACATTGATTTGAGACTCCCCCAAGCTTGAGCGATGCTTTCTCCTTCGCGAGGACAGCAATTATATATGTAATTACGATCACGATGAACAAGATGCAGAGGATAGAACTTCTGGTGAAATTCCAACTTCAATTGTTTATAATTCCAAGATCTCGTATCATCACATAGCCTGTCAATGCATCTCCCTTCAAAGATAAAGCGAATACCTTCCTTTTGACAACATCATCGGGAATATCTGCAAGCTTAAATAATCCACAAACTTCATCCACAAAGATAAGGTGTAAATCGGGATGCAATGTTCCATCTCCTGCAAATGGATTAGCTAGGAGTTTCTCTATCATACCCGAAGGAATCTCAAAGTGAATACTTTCAAAAAGTTCAGTAGGTTGAGGAGAAACTCTTTGATCTTCTAGTCGGGGTGAAGATACCCCGAACAAGCCCCTCAAAGGATTAGTTTCCATAGTGACAAGTAAGAGAAAATTTCAGCACACTATATAAATGTTTCCTTACCAAGTTCCACTCACCAAAAGTGCTACACTCCCCGGCAACGGCGCCAAAAAAGAGTCTTGATGACCCACAAGTGTAGGGGATCTATCGTAGTCTTCGATAAGTAAGAGTGTCAAACCCAACGAGGAGCAGAAGGAAATGATAAGCGGTTTCAGTAAGGTTTTCTCTGCAAGCACAGAAATTGTAGGTAATAGATAGTTTTGCGATAAGATAAATTGTAGCAAGTAAAAAGTAAATAAAGTAAATAAAGTGCAGCAAGGTGGCCCAATCCTTTATGTAGAAAAGGATAAGCCTGGACAATTTCTTATAATGAGAAAGGATCTCCCGAGGACACATGGGAATTATCGTCAAGCTAGTTTTCATCACGCTCAGCGTTTGGTACTTTGATAATTTGATATGTGGTGGACCGGTGCTTGGGTACTGCCCTTACTTGGACAAGCATCCCACTTATGATTAAACCCTATTGCAAGCATCCGCAACTACTAAAGAAGTATTAAGGTAAACCTAACCACAACATTAAACATATGGATCCAAATCAGCCCCTAACGAAGCAACGCATAAACTAGGGTTTAAGCTTCTGTCACTCTAGCAACTCATCATCTAATTATTACTTCCCAATGCCTTCCTCTAGGACCAAATAATGGTGATGTGTCATGTAGTCGACGTTTACATAACACCACTAGAGGAAAACACAACATACATCTCATCAAAATATCGAATGAATACCAAATGCACATGACTACTAATAGCAAGACTTCACTCATGTCCTCAGGAACAAACGTAACTACTCACAAAGCATATTAATGTTCATAATCAGAGGAGTAATAATATGTATCAAGGATCTGAACATATGATCTTCCACCAAGTAAACCAATTAGCATCAACTACAAAGAGTAATCAACACTACTAGCAACCCATAGGTACCAATTTGTGGTTTTGATACAAGATTGGATATAAGAGATGAACTAGGGTTTTGAGAGGAGATGGTGCTGGTGAAGATGTAGATGGAGATTGATCCCCTCCCAATGAGAGTATCATTGGTGATGACGATGGTGATGATTTCCCCCTCCCGGAGGGAAGTGTCCCCGGCAGAACAGCTCTGCCGGAGCTCTAGATTGGTTCTGCCAAGGTTCCGCCTCGTGGCGGCGGAGTTTCGTCCCGTAAGCTTGCCCACAATTTTTTCTAGGGTAAAAGCCTTCATATAGAAAAAGATAGACACCGAGGGGCAACCAGGGGGCCCAGGAGACAGGGGGCGCGCCCAGTAGGGGTGGGCGCACCCCCACCCTCCTGGCTAGGGTTTGGGCCCCCTGATGTATTTCTTCCGCTCAATAATTCTTATTAATTCGAAAAACAGGTTTCATGGAGTTTCAGGATTTTTGGAGCAGTGCATAATAGGTTTCCAATGTTTGCTCCTTTTCCAGCCAGAATTCCAGCTGCCGGCATTCCCCCTCTTCATGGTAAACCTTGAAAATAAGAGAGAATAGCCATAAGTATTGAGATATAATGTGTAATAACAGCCCATAATGCAATAAATATTGATATAAAAGCATCATGCAAAATGGACGTATCAAAGCCTAAAGGGCCTTGGACCCCTAAAAAAGTGAAAGATCAAGCGGGAAATGATGTGCTTGATTTGCCGTGTAATATACACACCAAAAAGGATGAAGAGGGGAACCTGATTCTTCCCAAGCATACCACTCGATAGTGTCGACTCCTGATTTAGAGCTTCTGAGAGAGTTAGCACAGTGAAAAGGACAAAGATTCTGATAAGGTGGAAGACAAAGAGGAAGATGGTGGTTATCCCAATGTTAATGCCACCTTGGTGATTTTTGCTGACCTCGAGAGCAAAAGTCAACTGAAAGTTATTAACAGCGAGGTGAACATGGTTTCTCCGGCAATGCCAAGATATTTGAAGTGGTCAAAACACCATATTACATTCGACCAGTCCGACGACCCGCCACACGTTGCTACCCCTGGGCGGCAAGCGTTGGTGGTCGACCTAGTCGTTGGGGGCACCCGACTGACCATGGTTTTGATGGACGGTGGCAATGGATTGAATATATTGTATGCTGAGGCCCTCCAGTGGATGGGCGTTCCGATGTCCAAGATCAGTGAGAGCAACTTGAGATTCCATGGTATCATCCCAGGAAAGAAAGCCGATTCACTCGGTCAGATCACTCTTGATGTGGTTTTCGGTGATTCCAAGAATTACCGCAAGGAAAAGTTGACGTTTGAGGTACTGGATTTTGACAGTGCCTATCATGCCATTCTAGGCAGACCTACTTATGCTAGTTTCATGGCTCGACTGTGCTATGCGTACCTCAAGTTGAAGATGCTTGGGCCCAGAGGCGTGATCACGGTCACTGGAAATAGGCAGAGAGCAGAAGATTGTCTCCAGAATGGTTCAAAGATCGCCGATGAGCAGATGGCAGCAATAGAGTTTCAGGAATACCAGAAGAATGCAGATCCGAGTGATTTGCTGCGTGCCAAGAGGCCTGCCTCGGAGTCCGCATTTCAGTCGGCCAGCGAGACAATGCCGGTTCACATTCACCCGACCGAGCCCAATGCTGCTCCGACCCATATCTCAACAACACTCGACAGCAAATAGGAAGAAGCGCTCATCCAGTTCCTCTGTGAGAACTGGGACATCTTTGCATGGAAGCCATCTGACATGCTAGGTGTACCCAGGGGACTGGATGAGCACCGTTTGCGAGTTGACTCAAAAGCAAAACGGGTTGAAGAGCATCTCCGTCAGTCCGCCGCGGAGAAGAGAAAGGCAATTGGCGAGGAGGTGGCTCGGCTTCTGGCTGCCGAGTTCATCTGCGAGATATACCACTCCGAGTGGCTCAGCAATGTCGTTATGGTCCCCAAGAAAGATAAATCACTTAGAATGTTTATTGATTTCAAACATATCAATCGGGCCTGCCCAAAAGATCATTTTCCTCTGCCCCGCATCGACCAGATAGTCGACTCAACTGCGGGATGTGAGCGATTGTCCTTTCTGAACGCTCATTCCGGGTACCATCAGATCCGACTGTATGGACCTGACAAGATAAAGACAGCTTTCATCACCCCATTCAGGTGTTTTTGCTATGTTACTATTGTAAGTGCATCTAGTGCCCCCTAGTGATTTTGGTGTATTGAAGACTTATAGGTTAAGGGACTAATGCGTTTGTGAGTGTACACAGGTCTATAAGTCTGTGAGGAGTTTGATATTTATAGAGAAAGTCGACCCCTAAAAATGAAGTTCTTCGACTGAAGACTTTGATATTCTAAAGACTTTCTGAAGACTTTGAAAGTGAAGAATATGGTGTGACCTAGAAGACTTGGTATTCACTTGAGGAACATGAAGCGTGAAGACTTTTGTTTTCGTAGTTCCATTTTCTCTTTCTTGAGTCATAGGAAACACCGTACTGTTAAGGGGGTCGAGGAAATACTAAGGAAAAATTTCCATGTGATGCTCAACTCAAAATCCTACACCTACCAATCCCTTCGAGTGAAGCCATTGGACATCTCATACAGTTCAGTCATTTCTTCAGTGACAGAGACGCAGTTCTTCTGGTCACTGAGGACTTTGCTCTGACTGAGGAGTTAGGGATTCGCCAGTGCGAATTGCCTACACAGTGAGGAACATGATAGCCCTGAGGAATTTGAGAGTCAAATTTCCGACCGTTGCTGTGCAGCGCGCCAGCTGTCCCAAAATATCTTATCCACCTAACGGTCATATGATTGAAGGGCATTTATGTCTTATCATGTCGGGCTGCTCCCTAGGCTATAAATAGCCGCCCCCTACAACCACTAGCTGGTTGGCTGCTCCGAGAGAACTTGACACTTGTCATTTGAGAGCAACCCATCCTCCGAGGACTTTGAGTGAAAATCATCAAGTGAGGAAAACCCAAAACCAAACCCCCACAAACCCAAAGTGATTGAGCATCACTGAAGAAATTGATCCTGCGTCGATCCGACGCTTGTTACCTTTGAAGACTGTGCTTCTTCCAGACGGTTAGGCGTCATGGTCTAGAGCATCCAAGAGGAATTGTGGATCGCCGAGTGACCAAGTCGACCAAGTCTGTGAAGGTTTGGAAGTCACCTGAAGACTTACCACGAGTGATTGGACGAGGTTTGCATGGCCTTAGTTCAAGGAGAATACGGTGAGGACTGGGTGTCCTGAGCTGCGTGCTCAGTGACTGGGTGTCCGGGACTACGTGTCCTCGAGTTTAAATACTCAGCTGCTCCAACCAGACGTTCAACTGAGACAACAGTTGGAACTGGTTTACCAAATCATTGTCTTCACCAACCAACTGGTTCTATTTCCTCAACCCTTTCATGTCACACCCTGATTTTCATTCCACAACACTTAAGTCAATAAATCATGCTAAAATGTGGTTTGACAAAAACTTTTGAGTGTTTTGTCTTTGCTTTGATTGAATGTTTGTCTGTTGTTTGCAAGTGCTCTAAAAATCAAATAAATCCTCCAACTCCTATACTTCATCTCCTTGATCCAAAACCTTTTCCCAATGATCATGCCATGTTTATAGAGCAATATAGTATTTTCTTACAAAAATAATTTGGCCAAAAAGTATTTTCAAAAATTAGTTTTCCAAAAACCCCTGAATTGAGGTTCGCACTGCAAGTACTTAATTAAGGGCAGTAAAAATCTTTCCAAAAATATATTTGACTCCTATTAGATATAGGATACCCAGAAACCTCAAAAATATAATTTAGAAGTTATTTTCCTATTTTATTTAAAAGCTTTTTCTTACGGCCAGAAATGGTCTTTAATAGGGAAAAATTATTTTATTGTTTCAAAAATATTTGACAAAAACCTAGGGAAACTCAGTGGACATATATTGTCCATATATAAGAGTTTCAACACATGGTCATGTTCAAAATATTGTTCAAATCCCTCAAATACCCTTTCTGGATATTTCAAGCTTTTTAAATATTTACAAAGGAAATATTCTCCAAAAATTCCAAGAAAATTCTAGCATGTCACATATGACATATTAGATGATCTTGCCAAGTCTCATGATTTGGAGAACAATATAACAACATCAAATCCCCTCAAAACCATTTCTGTCCATTTTGAAGTTTGAGCAACTTTACATTGCCAAACATTTCCAAATGTTCTCAAACCTTGTGAACATGCTCAAATGGTCTAATAACTCATCTAAACCAAATGGCACAAGTTGGAGAACAAGTAAACTTGATCAAAGTGCCCCAAAACCCTTCCTGTCCAGAACCAAATTTGAACAACTCTACATTACCAACTTTCTCTCCTTGATTCCAACTGTTGTGAGAATGATCACATGACCAAATGAGGCCACCACACCAAGTGGTGCATCAAGGAGAACATATTTGCATGACAAAATCTTGGAAAGTCCATTTCTGCTGATTTCTAGGGTTTACAAAAGTTGCATTGGCAACTTTGCCCAAATGGACTCAATATTTGTGGAACCTATTATTTTATCATACCATATGACCCTATCAAGCCTCATGACAAGAGGAGTTCATCTTCTTGCCCAAACCACCATCAAACACCTTCTGGAAGAAATTAAAAATGTATGTTTTGTCCACTTCCACTAATATCCATGAGTTCTCCTTTTTACCACATCCCCTCCTAGTCCCCCTTTACCTCTGGTGTTCTTCCTTGCCCGAGAGGCAATGATGAAGGGGGGCAGAGACCCATTTTTCCTCTCTGGGCAGCCAGTTCCCCCTCCCTTTCTCATCTCTCTCTCACTCCTGGCATGTTCCAGGGCATCCAATGCCACTTTCCCATTGTTTACTCCCCCCTGCAGCTTCCAGACACAAGTGGCCGCACCCATTCCAGAAAAAGTCATGTCATGCCGGCCAAAGACGCGCTCTGGAGCACGTCAGCGTGCTCCCGACCGTTGACGCATCGTCCCCCGACCACCTCGAGCCTCCCCCTTGCGCCAGTCGAGGTGCCTCGATGTCCTCAACACGCCACCAGGCTGGCCCCCTCCTTCCCCTCTCTGTCCTGTCCGTGCCGCGCGTGCCCAGAGCCGCCCGAGCCCGCCAATGCGTGTGCGAGCTCGTGGCTCCACCCGGAGCTCGCCCCAGTCCATCTCTCCCTTCCCGGCCCCCTACACCAATCCCACGAGCACCGCAGACAACTCCTTGCTCGCTCCCCTTGCCGCCCGATCCGTTTCCAGGAGCCACCTTCACCCCATCACCTCATCAGGAGAGAAGTTGTTGAAGATTCTTCAGGCTCAACCCAGATTGTTTCATCAAACAACTACAAGAGACGTAGCAACACCCGAGGAAAACTCAGAAGACTGCATGAGGCACAAGGCACAACTACTGAGTCCAAGAACCCCTAGGGTAGGATGAGTCGTGTACCCCCTATGCGCAGTCGAGTCTGTATGGTAGTTCGAATAGAACCATGATTGTGTGTTGCTTGTTTTTATTTGTTTGTGTTTTGATATAGGTCGCACTTTTACCCTAGGTGACAAGTATGCGACAATATCACCTTCCTCACCTTGTTTCTTTTGTTTGGCCCTCTTTGCACCTGTTTGTTTGCACTAGCACTATAGAACCCCCTTTAGGCATTCCCCTCCTCTATGCTACTTTTCCCTCTCATCTCTCTCCTCAACTAAAGGCTAGAAAGATAAGACACACCAAGGATTCTACTTTGGCAACCAACCAGCACTGAAGACTTTTGCTACAACCTCCTCGACCAAGTGCAACCCCTTAGAGTTATGGTTTCCCCTCAAGATTAGAGACCCATTCCTAGACCCTTCGAGACTTCACGAGATACCCCAGCTCGAAACCTTAACCCTGAGCTTAACCTACGGAATTGCAAGAGAACCGGTTAAGCCTCCGTAACCTTGCTTATCATTGGGTTCATTATGGAACTAGTGGACATAGTGAACGAGCACATTATCATTCTAAGATAGCACCAAAACTGACGATGCCATAGGGAGGACCAATCTGAGGATATAGGAATAGAGGACAAATGACTTGATGAGTTTATATTAATGACTTGAGGGAAAAGCGTAGAAATTCTCGTTGGACACAAGATTTGGATTTAAGTAGCCGATTCTAGTTGAATATAGATGCTGAGTATGTCTACATGGTTCGGAGTAAATTGGATTTAGACTGATGATCTCGATCATGATACCATGTTTCTCGGTGGACGATAAGCTAGGAGGTTGGACTAATTGTCGGAGTTTATTTAGGCATCTTTGTGAGCTTGACCTTGGAGTATTACTAGATCATAATAACGGGAATTGGTGGACTCACTATAGTAAGGCAACCCTTTCAAGTGTTGGGGATTATAAGGACTTTAGGAGATCATGTGGAACACCAGCATAGGCGTTGGATTTGTAGAATTAATGGATTGTGTAGTGATTAATGCAAGTTAATGGGCTGTTGGAGTTGATTCATAGGGAGGAAACAAGATATTGGAGTGGCTTACGACGTGTTTCCTTAGGATAGAGATGCACTAACATGGACCTTGGAAGAATAAGTTGAGCACTTGGATTGTGATGTTTAATTCAAGCTTAGCAGTTTGTACATTATGCCCATGCATGGATTATTCTTGCATAGACATGAGTTTGGGGATCGTAGACATATATGATTTTGTTAGACCTCCTCTTGGGAGTCATGAGGATATGAATAGAATGAGTGATGATTGGAGTTGACCTATATGAATGATGCTTTCAATAGTATAAGGTGATCTGTTTGGAGGACTAAGTAGAACAATTGGCATCTCAGGAATGGTGCTCAAGGATAAACGTTCACTCGCACCCTAGAGTCCTTGAAACCCTTAAACCCTACCAAGCTACAACATGGTTGGACCATGACCGTGGGTCTCGACTCTAGATCAAGAACACCTTGGCCACACTCAACAAAGACCACCACTAATTCCCCAGCCTACTTTATGTACCCGTGAACAAAGTCTTCATGGAGTGCTTAGACAAGATAGTTGTCATCATCATTTGGTGACCTACCTGTCCACCCGAAGACGGAAGAAGAGCCGTTCAGCTAGTCAAGGAACATTTGAAGACTGCCATGCCAAGGAGGAAGAACTACACCTACCACCATCATCAAGAAGTAAACATCCGCGTCGAAGACCAGGTGTATCTGCAAGCCACTTCTCTCTAAGGAACCAAGCATTTCCATGACAAGGAGACCCACACCAAGATTCATCGACCCCCTTCGAGATCACTCCAAGATTTAACAACCCCCTCTGAGATCACTACGAGACGAAGAGAAGACAGTTACCAGCTGGAGTTGCCACTTGAGTTACCTGATGTGCACAATGCTTTCCATGTATCACAACCCTGGAAGTGTTTCCAACTTCCTAACTTGCCCGATCTCTACGAGGGCATTGACCACCAAGCCATCGACCCCTAGACCAATCTAACCTACCGTGAGCAACCCCTTAGCAACCTGAATCAAGCAGGACATCATACACGAAACCACACCATCAAGTACTTCAAGTTCAAGGGAGCACTACTCGGAAGCAGGAGCAGTATGAGGACGTGAAGACTACCCCGGACCCAAGTTTCCATACTCCTTTCCGCGCGAGATTCTTGTAAGGGGGGTAGGTCTGTCACACCCTGATTTTCATGCCACAACACTTAAGTCAATAAATCATGCTAAAATGTGGTTTGACAAAAACTTTTGAGTGTTTTGTCTTTGCTTTGATTGAATGTTTGTCTGCTGTTTGCAAGTGCTCTAAAAATCAAATAAATCCTCCAACTCCTATACTTCATCTCCTTGATCCAAAATCTTTTCCCAATGATCATGCCATGTTTATAGAGCAATATAGTATTTTCTTACAAAAATAATTTGGCCAAAAAGTATTTTCAAAAATTAGTTTTCCAAAAACCCCTAAATTGAGGTTTGCACTGCAAGTACTTAATTAAGGGAAGTAAAAATCTTTCCAAAAATATATTTGACTCCTATTAGATATAGGATACCCAGAAACCACAAAAATATAATTTTAAAAGTTATTTTCCTATTTTATTTAAAAGCTTTTTCTTAAGGCCAGAAATGGTATTTAATAGGGAAAAATTATTTTATTGTTTCAAAAATATTTGACAAAAACCTAGGGAAACTCAGTGGACATATATTGTCCATATATAAGAGTTTCAACACATGGTCATGTACAAAATATTGGTCAAATCCCTCAAAAACCCTTTCTAGATATTTCAAGCTTTTTAAATATTTACAAAGGAAATATTCTCCAAAAATTCCAAGAAAATTCTAGCATGTCACATATGACATATTAGATGATCTTGCCAAGTCTCATGATTTGGAGAACAATATAATATCATCAAATCCCCTCAAAACCATTTCTGTCCATTTTGAAGCTTGAGCAACTTTACATTGCCAAACATTTCCAAATGTTCTCAAACCTTGTGAACATGCTCAAATGGTCTAATAATGCATCTAGACCAAATGGCACAAGTTGGAGAACAAGTTAACTTGATCAAAGTGCCCCAAAACCCTTCCTGTCCAGAACCAAATTTGAACAACTCTACATTACCAACTTTCTCTCCTTGATTCCAACTTTTGTGAGAATGATCACATGACCAAATGAGGCCACCACACCAAGTGGTGCATCAAGGAGAACATATTTGCATGACAAAATCTTGGAAAGTCCATTTCTGCTGATTTCTAGGGTTTACAAAAGTTGCATTGGCAACTTTGCCCAAATGGACTCAATATTTGTGGAACCTATTATTTTAACATACCATATGACCCTGTCAAGCCTCATGACAAGAGGAGTTCATCTTCTTGCCCAAACCACCATCAAACACCTTCTGGCAGAAATTAAAAATGTATGTTTTGTCCACTTCCACTAATCTCCATGAGTTCTCCTTTTTACCACATCCCCTCCCAGTCCCCCTTTACCTCTGGTGTTCTTCCCTGCCCGAGAGGCAATGATGAAGGGGGACAGAGACCCATTTTTCCTCTCTGGGCAGCCACTTCCCCCTCCCTTTCTCATCTCTCTCTCACTCCTGGCATGTTCCAGTGCATCCAATGCCACTTTCCCATTGCGTACTCCCCCCTGCAGCTTCCAGACACCAGTGGCCGCGCCCATTCCGCAAAAAGGCATGTCATGCCGGCCAAAGACGCGCTCTGGAGCACGTCAGCGTGCTCCCGACCGTTGACGCATCGTCCCCCGACCACCTTGAGCCTCCCCCTTGCGCCAGTCGAGGTGCCTCGACGTCCTCAACACGCCACCATGCTGGCCCCCTCCTTCCCCTCTCTGTCCTGTCCGTGCCGCGCGTGCCCAGAGCCGCCCGAGCCCGCCAATGCATGTGCGAGCTCGTGGCTCCACCCGGAGCTCGCCCCACTCCATCTCTCCCTTCCCGGCACCCTACACCACCCCCACAAGCACCGCAGACAACTCCTTGCTCGCTCCCCTTGCCACCCGATCCGTTTCCACGGCCACCCGTGCGCCGTGTCCACCGCGAGCTACGGGGCGGCTATTTAAGGCCACCCCCGAGCCCCCTCTGTACTCCTTTGGCCCTCTCTCCCTCCCATAGACCCTCTGGACCAACTCGTTTATCCTCCCGTGCCCTCCATCCGCCACCATGGCCGGAGCCTTGCCGTTGGCCTCCGCCTAAATTCGCACCCACCACTCTTCCTCCTCCCCTCTAGACCACACTAGAGCACCTCCACCACCACCGCGAGCCTCTCCCGTGCTTCTCCCTCTCCTTCCCATGGCCGTGCTGTCGAGTTCCCTCACCACCGCCGGCCTCGCCGCTACGGCCGATGATGTGCTCGCGTCCGGCCACCCCTGCAGTCGTGGCGCACCTCGTCGGATGCGCCGCTCTCCCCTGATCCCGCCGGTGTGCTGGGCGTCACCGGAGGTGACTGGAGCCACCGGAACGGGCGCCGGCAAGCGCTCGGCCCCGCCTCCTCTGTCTCCTTCGTCGCGCGCGGGAGGAGGGAGACGACCCTGTGGGTGGACCCCATAGGTCAGTGACCCCGACTGCGGGCCACTTCGTTTAAGTGGAGGCGCACTGGGCAAATACGCCTCCGGCGTGGACCCTGCGCGTGTGCGGCTGAGCCGATGGGCGGGCCCAGTTGCGCCTCGACGCTAAACCTCGCCCAGCGCGCGCCGCCGCTGCCCAGATTTGGCCCATTTAGGTAAATCCCTCTCCTTTTTCTTTTTCTGTAGACTTGTAAAATCCATAAACAATTCAAATGGACTCCAAATTTGATGATTCAAATTTCTAGTGACTCTATAAATCATGATCTACCTGGTGGTGCAACATGCACATTTTTCCAGAGACCTTTTCTTCACAAATATTTATCAAATCCTATTTTTCCTATTTCTGTGATGAACTTTAGAAAATCACAGAGAGCTCAAACTTGATCCAAATGCCATGATTCAAATTCCTAGATGCTTATAAGTTCATAACTTAGTTTATGAACATTTTTCTTAATACTTTCTGTACCCCACAAAATAATGAGCCATTTCTTCTTCTTGGTCAACTTTGCAAATCCATAGAATATTCATTTGAACTCCAAATCCAGTGAAACCAAATCCTAGATGCTTCTAAAATCATCCTTTGTTAAATGTGTATCTTTGCTCATTTTCCAAACATATAATTCTGTACACTTCTTGCAAACCCATTTATCCCTTGACTCCATCATATTGAAATGTTCAGAGATGTCCATTGATCAAATCCCAATGAAACCACTTTAGTCATCCCTCATATGACCAGAGGTATCCTAGAAAAGTCCAACTCACATTTTTATAGCACTTTTATTTTTGCCTTGTTGTGTTGCTTATTATGGTTGCTTTCGACGATAGTTGACGAAGTAGACGAATGCTCGGAGTTGGACCAGAGATATTTGAAGACCTCGAAGACTTTGTTAAAACAGGCAAGCAGCCCTTTGACCATGATGAACCCTTTTTATCATAGTAACATTTCTTTCCGTGATTGTTGAATGCATGATATCTTGAATGGCAACCTTGCTAGGTTTGCCTTCGTTGCATACCCCATTGATACTTGCATTGATCATGACTCTATCCTTGTTTAGAGTTGTGTTGGTTGGTTGTAGAAATATGCTAGAGTTGTTGGCTGAGCAAATTGGGTCGGGGTTATGCATGGAAAGAAACCAAGTGTGGTTTGACATACTTGCAAATAGCCCAGTCGGTGCCACTAATGCCCCTGGGAGATGACGATGAACTAGGTCACTACTTGGGGGAGAGGTAGTGTACCGAGGCTTGATGAAAGTGTTGTTTACAGAGATAGATTAGATTTAAGATTTGATGACTGTCCCAACCTTACATGCGCAACCACTCTACCATTATATGGGAAAGGGCATTATTGATTACCTAGATCGATACTAGCTTTGAGCCCGCATTACTAGTGGCGGGGGAGAGTTGGTGCTCTCTCTCGGGATGGGGTCGTGCCAGGTAGGGCGGCCATGACTGTTTTCACAGGGCACCGGACACACCGTTGGTACACCGTGCTTGTGGTATGTGATGAATATGGGAGCGAGGCTCCGCAACTTTATGATGTGAAATGTTGGGCACGGGGGTTACTACCAATCGAGTGGACTCCATGTTAGTGTCGTCTAGGGAAAGGTAGTGATCGGGTGCTTACCCCGGGTACTTGAGGTATCACGGGTCGTGGATGACACGGAAGTTCCCCGGATCTTGTGGGTACAGTGTGCAACCTCTGTAGAGTGTAAAACTATTCGAATAGCCGTGTCCACGGTCAAGGACAGTTGGGCGGTGCTGCTTAGACTATGTCCAGATGTTTCTGACAAACAACGCCGTTTGGTGATATTGATGATGTGACTCGTGAGGAAGTCACGATGAGCTTGAGCATGAGTTGTTCATAACTCTTTATCGATGTTGATGTCTGTAACATCCTGATGCTTGTTGTAGACGCATTCATGTCCTTGATAAATGTTGATCATACTTACATGAGAAAAACCAGCTTCCGCAACAATGCCAATTAAGCAGTAGAGCTTTGCATAATTATTTTGTTATCACTCTTGGGTTGCTTGCGAGTACATTCAAAGTACTCATTGGCTTGCCACTGGTTATTTTATTGGCCAGGCATGAAAGAACAGGATGTGATGAAGAATACTTCGGCAATGAAAATGCGAACTAGGACGCTTTTCCTAGTCAGAATGCTTGTAGGGTTAAGGCAGATGGCATGGGTCCAAGTTGTTATTGAAGATTCCCGCTGCGATGATACACTCAAGACTTGACCATAATGGTCCTACTTGTGAAAAACGGTATGTATGGATGTAAGACTCTTGTTATTCAGCTTCTGTGTGTTCAGTGAGCATTGATCTCTGGGATCACTGTACACGTGCATTCGGTGATCTCGACTTATGAGTCGGGGTACCCACATTTCATTTCCTCATTACTGTGTTGAGTGTTTCTTCATATCTGTGCTTGAAGACTTTGACTGAAGACTTTCTCAAATTCCTCAGTTCATTTCTTCAGTCTGTTTGTCTTCATCTTGTGTTATCCTGTGATTACGCTTTCTGTACTCTGTGCTAGTCTTCATTTCATCATGATGACCATGCTTGTATCCTGTTATGCTTACTTTTGAGTACTTATTCCGCTGCAAGTAGTTCTTTGCTAAGGAATTTCCTCACCAGCAAATTCCTCAGTGTAGAATTCATAAAAATCGCCTATTCACCACCACTCTAGTCGATATAACGCACTTTCAATTGGTATCAGAGCAAGGTACTCCCTTGTTCTGTGTGATTTTGGTTTAACCGCCTGGACTTTTAGTTATGTCGACCGCAGGTATGATCAAGGTCTCGGCTGGGTGTCCTACCTTTGATGGGACGGACTACCCCTACTGGAAGAACAAGATGCGAATGCATCTTGAAGCAACTGACAACGATCTCTGGTATGTTGTGGAAAATGGTGTTCCCTCGGTCTCACCCTCACTGAACGCTACCGATGTGAAGAGATTCAAGCAACTCGATTCTCAAGCGAAGAATATCATATGTGGCCATCTGAGTAAAGGAAAGTATGGAAGAGTGAGTGCTTTGGAAACTGCTAAGCTTATCTGGGATAGGCTGTCCAAAGTGAATGAAGGAGTCTCAACTCAGCGTGACTCTCGAGTTGATGTTCTTCGGAATCTCTTCAACTGCTTCAAAAGACTCGACAATGAAAATGTCCAACAAACCTTTGATCGCCTCACTGACATCTCAAATGAGCTTCAAGCCCTCGATGCCACTGACATCACTGATCATGAGGTGGTGAAGAAACTGTTGAGATCGCTTGATTCCTCATTTGATACTCTGGGACTGATGATACAAGAACGTGCTGACTACAAGTCTCTTGATCCTGCCGATATCCTCGAAAGGCTAAATACTCACGAGTTCCAGCTTGCTGAAAAGAGAGATCTCTATGGTTCGAGCTATGGCAAACAACGTGCCCTGAAGGCCAAGGCTGTGTCTGACTCTGAATGTGAGGATTCTGGTAGTAGCCTTGGTGATCCTGAAGAATTGAGCCAGGAGCTAGCACTGCTCGTGAAGAAATTCCAGAAGTTCTCAAGATGTGGTCGCTTTGGAAAATCCTCAAGAAGTAGTGATTTCTCATCCAGTGACTATAAGAGAAGGCTGTGCCACAAATGCAAAAAATCTGGTCACTATATTCAAGATTGTCCTCAGTGGGAAAAGAAAATGAAGAAGAAGAAATACAAGGATTACAGTTCTGATGATGCGAAGAAGAAGAAGAAATCGTCAAAATCTTCGTCATCAAAATCCTCGAAGTCTTCATCTCACAAGAAGAGCAGCTCCAAGAAGGCTCGGGCATTCATTGGCAAGGAAATGGACTCTGAAGCTGAATCTGAGGAAAATGAGGAACAGGAGGCGTCTGAAGAATCCGAATCTGGTGTGGCGAGTCTGGCCTTCGCTACTGCTTTCGTCAGCAAGTCCATCTTCAACACTGAAGAAACTGACCCCACCGACAAGCCTGATGAAGATAATGATGGCTACGCTCCCAACTATTGCTTCATGGCGAAAGGTGCAAAGGTACTCAAATACAACTCCTCTGAATCTAGTGAAAATGAATCTGATGAGGATCTCAAACCCAGCTACTCTAAACTTGCTAAGATTGCTGTGAAACAACAACAGGCTTTTGAAAAGGTTCAAAACATGCTAGACAAAAGTGATGATATGTTGGGTGAAGAAATGGATCACACTAAAGCCCTGACTGAAAATCTTCAGAGACTTCAGTCTAGGTTTGATAACCTTCAAAGTCATCATAACACTCTCTTATCTGATCATGAGAAACTTTCTTATGAATTTCTTCAAGAAAAGCAAGATCACGATAAGCTTTCTTCTGAATCTCTTCAAAGAAAGGAAGATCTTAAAAAGCTAAGAGTGTGTTATGAAGATCTTCAGAAGGAGCGCGATTCATTACTAGCTCAACAAATCAGCACTTCTCAGGAAGAATTTGTTCCTCCATGCATATAGTGCATTGAACGTGAATCTGCTAATTCTTCACCTGAATGTTCAAATGCTTCAACTATTACAAATTCTTCACCTGCCTCTGCTATCACTAATTCCTCATCTGAGGACATTGCTAGTATCACTGACAATGCAGGGCTGAAGGAATTGTACATGACAGGCATGTACAAAAGCCTCAAAGGGCATCAGACTCTTTGTGATGTGCTTAAAAAGCAGATCCTCAACAGAAACCCTAGGAAAGAGGGTATTGCCTTTGAGAGGAAACTCAATGCTGATGGAACATATTGGAAGCCTGAGCAGTACCCCAAAACCTCATGGGTTGCTGCAAAGGGACCTCCAGTTGATCGATCTAACTTATTTGGCTTTACATGTGAATCTCCTCATTCTTCTGATGAGTCATTTGACTCCAACTATAAACTGTTCAAAAATCAGAATGGTGAAGTATTTGCTAGATATGTTGGCACTAACTGTAGGAACGGTTCCCCTATGAAGAAAATCTGGGTTCCCAAAAGTTATGTTGAAAGTCTTTAGGTGAATGTCCTCATGACACCACCTGTGAAGAACAGGAACCCCAGATCAAATTCTTCATATGGACCAAATTCTTCATATGGATCCAAGTCCTCATACGGACCAAATTCCTCACATGGATCAAATTCCTCAAAAGGATCAAAGTCCTCATATGATTATCATCGTGCTAACAACTCTGTCTCACAGGGTAGAGCTAAGGGCTATGAATATGTGCATTATTCTTCAAACCATTATGTTCATAAGTCCTCGAAGAATTTCTCTGCTTATTCACATGCTTACTATCGGTGTCAAAACCGGCGGATCTCAGGTACGGGGTCCCGAACTGTGCGTCTAGGCGGATGGTTATAGGAGACAAGGGACACGATGTTTTACCCAGGTTCGGGCCCTCTTGATGGAGGTAAAACCCTACGTCCTGCTTGATTAATATTGATGATATGGGTAGTACAAGAGTGGATCTACCATGAGATCAAGGAGGCTAAACCCTAAAGCTAGCCTATGGTATGATTGTTGTGATGTATGTTGTGTCCGACGGACTAAAGCCCTCCAGTTTATATAGACACTGGAGGAGGCTAGGGTTACATAGAGTCGGTTACAATGGTAGGAGATCTACATATCCGTATTGCCAAGCTTGCCTTCCACGCCAAGGAAAGTCCCATCCGGACACGGGATGGAGTCTTCAATCTTGTATCTTCGTAGTCTTGGAGTCCGGCGGACGATGATAGTCCGGCTGTCCGGACACCCCCTAGTCCAGGACTCCCTCAGTAGCCTCTGAACCAGGCTTCAATGACGATAAGTCCGGTGCGCATAATGTTCGGCATTGCAAGGCGGGTTCCTCCCTTGAATAATCCAAAGAAGATCATGAACACCAGGATAGTGTCCGGCTCTGCAAAATAAATTCCACATTCCACCGTAGAGAGAATAAAATGTACACAAGTCCAATCTACTGACGTATTATGCGGCATGACATCACACCGCTACCAGGCTTTTACTTGAATCGTTTTTTTATACCACCTCAGCACGTTTAGCGAAGCAGTTTCCTTGGCACGTCTTGTCGAAGCAGAGATTGTGCTCCCCTTATTCCGGGATTCTCATCAATACGAGCGTGGGTAACCCAACCGCGCCAGGCTGGTGGGGGGCGCATAGTCTTCGCCCGCCTATATAAGGGATAAGGATTCACCTTTTCACCCACGCCTTCTTCCTCCTTTGCCCATCCACCTCCACGCACTCAAGCTCCAACGCCCAAGCGCGCGCATCTCGTCTTAACCTTCCCCGACCATGTCCGGAGGGGGAGGCAAGTGGTTGGCTTCCACCGTCAAGGAGGAGCACATCACCAAGCTGCGCAACGCCGGATACCTTTCCAGCGATATTGCGCACCGGCTGCCCGACGAGGGGCAGCTCATCCCTACCCCTGGGCCCCATGAGAGGGTCGCTTTCCTTCCCCACTTCCTCCGCGGACTGGGCTTTCCACTGCACCCTTTCGTCCGGGGGCTCATGTTCTATTACGGCCTGGATTTGCACGATCTGGCGCCGAACTTCATCCTCAACATCTCGGCGTTTATCGTCGTGTGCGAGGCCTTCCTCTGCATCCAGCCCCACTTTGGCCTGTGGCTCAAGACCTTCAACGTCAAGCCGAAGGTTGTGAAGGGCACGCAAGCGGAATGCGGAGGCGCCATGTTGGGCAAGTTGCCCAACGTCCTTTGGCTCGAAGGGGCCTTCGCGGACTCCGTTACGGGGTTACAATCAGGGTGGTTCTACATCACCGAGCCGCGCGAACCCACGTGGGCGGCGGCTCCCGAGTTCAGATCTGGCATCCCCACGCAACTCACCTCCTGGAAAGAGAAGGGCTTGTTGTGGGGCAATCCGAAGGAGCTGACGGGACTCCGAGCCTGTATCCAGAAGCTGGTGAACAATAAGCTCAGGCTCGTCGACGTGGTCCAAGTCATGCTCATCCGCCGGATTCTCCCATGCCAAGAACGAGCAGTCAATCCGTGGGAGTTCAATCCGAAACAGCACCAGGCGCTAAGCGGGCTCTTTGACACGACGTATGAAGCCGCCTGGAGGGTGCTGTTTAAGGGCGCCGAAGCCCCCGCATTCGCGACGGAAGATCGCAGATTTCGCTCGCAGCATCCAGCTGACGAGGTAAGTGATTCAACCCCTTTACGGGACACTTGTGGTAAACAGATTGATTCTAGGAGGGTTTCAATCTCTCTTTTCCTTTGGCAGGAATGGATGGAGAAGGCCGAGCAGCTCATCTGTCCGGCTCCCATGCCAGAAGACCCAGTGAACGCCCGTCTAGCGGGGCTGCTGGTTCCGGCACCGCACGTGGTGCCGGAGAAGAAGGCCTACAAGGTGGCCACAGGGACTCGAAAGAGTTCCCGCAATCAAGCGTCCGACAACGAGGCGGACTCCTCCCCCGAAGACGAGGAGGAGGAAGAAGACTCTCTCCCGGAGGAGGGAGAGAGGAAGAGGAAGGCTTCCCCAATAGGGAAGGCCGAAGGGTCCAAGAGGGGGAGAACTATTCCCCCGGACAGTTCTGCCAACACCATCATTGGCGAGGAGGAGTGGCCTTCAAGGGCCAGGCCTCCGGCGAGATCGTAAGTATCCGGATCCCTGATATGCAATTTCTTTCGCGTCACCTAGTGTTCTACTAATGCCGCATACTGTCCGCAGTCCGGCCGATGATGATCTCCCCGCTTCATCGAGCGGGTCATTGGCCCCGTCGGATGTGGATTCACTTCCGACTGCCCCTACCCCCCGCGCCAATGAGGACGCCGAGGTGGGATCCCAGAGAGGGACCCATCAGGAGGAGGCGCCGCCAGGCAGCCTCCTGGACTTTGCGCCGGACTCTACATCAGAACCAGCAGCGGTTCCAGAGTCCGGCAGGCGGCCCCTTCGAAAGAAGGGCAAGACTGTGACACCGGCGGCCTCCGTCCAACCGGAGGCGCCGGACAACTTGTTGGAGGCTCTTAAAGGCACTTCCATCGAGGAAGAACATCGCACTATCATGAGTGCGGTTATTCAGAAGGTTCAGCTCGCCAAGAGCGGGTTGACCGAAGCCTGCAGCAGCCTTCTAACAGGCTTTGAGGTAAGAAGTTATAATTATGTAATGTAATACCGCATAGAGAGTAGCCCCTGATGCTCAGTTCGGTGTTCGGAAAGAAAAGCCGGACTGAGGATCTAAGAAGATATACGCAGGGTTGCTTAAAATATGTCAATATGGGTTTGCAGGCTGCGCTGCTGACCTCTGCCGCACTGACTGCGGAGGTTGGTGCGTTGAAGCAGGATCTCGAGCGGTCCGAGCAAGAGCTCGGCCATGCCAAGAAGCAGCTCGAGGACAAAGAAGGTGAGTAACACCACTTTGAATAGTTACCTTACAGAAAAGGATTTTCGTTGCAATAAAATTAACAAGGATAATATGGGTATTGCAGGGGCCACGAACGAGGTGGCAGCCCTGAAGGAGGCTGTGTCCACGGCCAAATGCAGTGCGGCCGCGGAACGGTCAGAGCGAGAAAAGCAGGAGGCACAGGTGGCGGAAGTACGGCAAGAGCTCCAGGCTCTCACGGAGAAGCATGAGAGCTTGGAGCATGACTCCAAGACTCGAGAGTCCGAGCTTGCCTCGGCTCTCGAAAGTGCCAAGTCCGCCAAGGCCGAGGCCCGTAAGGCCCTTCAGGTGGTTGAAGATGTAAAGAAGATAGCGGCGGGTAAGGCATTTTTCATGCAAAGCAAGCATGTTAATGTAAACTACCTGACACTTACCCGCATTCGGAGCTCTCCAGGGGCGTTTGCAGATCTGCCGCGTAGTGTGTCCGATGCCGCTGCATTTTATCGTGGCGAGGAGGGGAGCTTGACGGAGAAGGTCTTCTGGTCTCAGTACGCTGAGGCCGGCCATCCGGTGCCCCAAAGCGACCAGCTGAAGAACTCCACAAGGTAGCTGAGGAGGCCATGAAGGGCCTTATAGTCCGGCTGTGGCCTGGACAGGCCATGCCTGGGAGCTACTTCGGCCTCGTGCGACGGCTGGTGAATGCGTGCCCATGGGTGGAGGTCATCAAGCGCTCTGCCTGTATTGAAGGTGCTCGTCGGGCCCTTGCCCACACAAAGGTGCACTGGGGCAGGCTGGATGCAGAGAAGCTTCTCACTGACCCGCCGCCACCGGGCAAGGAGTATCGTACGCCCAAAATGTATTATAAAACTGTCCTGAAGGGAGCCCACGATATTGCGGATGAATGCCCCAGAGATGTAATTTTTGAGTAAACTCGCTATGTATTATCCTGTGCGCTGAAAACTTTGTTCATATGCGCATTAAGCAACGCTTGTTTAATTTAAAATATTACGTTCTGTGCGGCCGTTTATAAAATCTGAGAGATGGCAAGTCGTTGGCTTCAGCCCCCGAGCTGCGAGTGCTGGGGTGTTCGGGATAAACTTGAGCACTCTTGTTCCCATTTTTGGGTCCATCTAGGGAGGCGCTCAACACAACGAACAAGGCAACCGGACTTATAATGCTTGAACACTCTCACTTAGCCATAGAATTCTATAATTTTAAATTTCGGCGAAGCCCCTGGTATTCGGAAGACCGAATCCGGGGCGCTATCCACGCCTTCGTCGGACATTTATCCGGAACTTCGCTCGAAGCGGCGTGAGTCTTTAAGGACTCGAAAAGACCTCTCGAACAGCGACCAGTCTCTCGCCTTATCATGCCGGTCAGTTTTATCTTTCTCCACTGAGGCGCTCGCCCGGCTCAACCAGGGCGCAATCGCAGTGGTTCTCCCAGTGCCACCTTAGCCGACAGAACGGAACGTAAGGCACCAAAACGTGGGAGCCGGGCAAACCCAACTATTGACCCAAGACATGATTCGGAGCCGATTCATATAATGCTATAAGTTCGGGGTGCCGCACTTATGAAAGTGTTCGGACTTATCACACCATAATGTGGGGAACATAAGCCCCTGGTGTATTAGACCATACCAAAATATACGGGTGCAAGATGTCCTGTAATGAACATATATATATATATATATATATATATATATATATATATATATAAAGTAATGTAATTGCAGTCGAAAAATGCTGCATTATTTATTAAAGGAAGTCTGCTATGAGTGCGGACTGATACAAATAGTGCGGTAAGCAAGGGATTTGGACTAATTAAACATGTCCCCCTCCAGGGATGAGCTGCGGACTTGGTGTATATAATCGAATTTAATGCTCGTAACTGAGACCACCTGAGTGTTCGTCGCAGCCTTCTTTCTTCCCTGGCTGTTGCATCGTGCGTTCGGCAGGTTCACCGCCGGACAGGGCCTCTGGTTAACGGAGTCCTGTGTATACAAAGAAGGAAAATAATAATAAAAAAGGGTGGCGCACTTGCGAGCCCCTGGTGTGGTCGAGCCGCACTTTGGGTCCATTGTGATCGTGCCCCTTCCCCTGCGCCCATGGTATCTCCAAAGCATAATGATGTACGCGGAGGGTTGTTCTTGCAATCATGTGAGGGCGGGGGTTAGGGCCGCATTGCTACGCGTGCTCTGATCGTGCCAGGTTGTCTTGGTTGGTATTGCTTCGGGCGCGTTTTGCTGTATCCGGCCGTTTAACGGCCGGACTCGAAAATTGCCTTAAAAGGCTGCTCTGTACTTCTGCCGCGAGAGCCGCTGTATGTTCCTCCGTTCGGAGGGAGCGTTCCGTATTTCCGTTGACCGTGATGACTCCACGAGGGCCTGGCATCTTGAGCTTGAGGTATGCATAATGCGGCACCGCGTTGAACTTTGCAAACGCGGTTCGTCCGAGCAGAGCGTGATAGCCGCTGCGAAATGGGACTATATCGAAGATTAACTCTTCGCTCCGGAAATTATCCGGGGATCCGAAGACCACTTCCAGTGTGACCGAGCCCGTACAATTGGCTTCCACACCTGGTATGACACCTTTAAAGGTTGTCTTTGTAGGTTTAATCCTTGAGGGGTCTATGCCCATCTTGCGCACTGTATCCTGATAAAGCAGGTTCAGGCTACTACCGCCGTCCATCAGGACTCTCGTGAGGTTAAATCCATCGACGATTGGGTCTAAAACCAATGCAGCGAATTCGCCATGGCGTGTGCTGGTCGGATGGTCTCTTCGATCGAAAGTGATCGGACAAGAGGACCATGGATTGAACTTCGGGGCGACTGGCTCCATCGCATAGACGTCCCTTAGTGTGTGCTTCCTCTCCCTCTTGGGTATATGGGTTACGTAAATTATGTTCACCGTCCGCACTTGTGGGGGGAAACCCTTATGTCCTCTATTGTTCGGCGGTTGGGTCTCCTCCTCGTCGTCGCTGTTTAGCCCCTTGTCATTGTTTCGGCAATTAACTTGCCTGCCTGCTTGAACACCTAGCAATCTCTGTTGGTGTGATTGGCTGGCTTTTCGAGGGTGCCATGTATCTGGCATAAGCGGTCGAGTATTCGGTCCAAGTTGGACGGACCCGGAGTGTTTCTTTTGAATGGCTTCTTCCGCTGACCGGGTTTAGAGCCTCGGAATCTGGCATTGACTGCCGTATCCTCCTTATCGTCGTCGTTAATGCGGCGTTTGTTTTTGTTTTGACGTGTCCTGCCGTTGTGGTCCTTAGTATTCGGACTGCCAGAATTTTTATTGAGGTTGTTGCTGCGAGCTAGCCAGCTATCCTCTCCCGCGCAAAAGCGGGTCATTAATGATGTGAGTGCTGCCGGGCTAGCCACTCGTCGCGGATGTTATGTTTGAAGGCTGCGAGGGCCTCTGCATCCGGACAGTCGACGATTTGGTTTTTCTTTGTCAAGAACCGTGTCCAGAATTGTCTGGCCGATTCCTCTGGCTGCTGAATTATGTGGTTTGGGTCATCGGCATCTGGTGGCCGCACATACGTGAACTGGAAATTGTCGAGGAATGCGGCTTCCAGGTCTTCCCAACACCCAATTGACTCTGCGGGCAAGCTGTTAAGCCAATGCCGAGCTGGTCCTTTAAGCTTGAGTGGGAGGTACTTGATGGCATGGAGATCGTCGCCGCGGGCCATATGGATGTGAAGGAGATAATCTTCAATCCAAACCGCGGGGTCTGTTGTGCCGTCGTAGGATTCAATGTTTACGGGTTTAAACCCTTCAGGGATTTGATGATCCATTACTTCGTCAGTGAAGCATAGCGGGTGTGCGGCGCCTCTATATTGAGCAATATCACGACGCAGCTCGAGAGAGCGTTGTGTGGTGTGTTTGGCCCGGCTGGGGTTATTGTATCCGGCGCGACAGTATTCGTCGCGGGTCGTGGGGCGCCCTCGTGATCCGTAGATGGATCTGGATTACCTTGCTTTGTCCTCCAATACGTCCCGCAACTCCGGCGCGTTCCCTCTTGGCTTCGTACTTTTGGAGCGATGCCGGGGTACGGTCTTTGTGGAGGGTCTGGATGCCTCTCTGTCGCGACCACGGGGTGGTCGGTCGGCCGTATCATGCGCTGGTGATGAAGGTATGTATGCTTCCTCCTCTAATCGGGGGAGCAACTTGCGTCTGGGGTAGCTTTTGGAGGGGCGTTCAAGTTTAAACTCTTCGGCCGCGAGGATCTCGGTCCATCAATCGGCCAGCAGGTCCTGATCAGCTTGAAGCTGCTGCTGCTTTTTCTTTAGGCTATTTGCCGTGGCGATAAGCCTGCATTTAAAACGCTCTTGTTCGACGGGATCCTCGGGCACAACGAATTCGTCGTCGTTGAGGCTTGCCTCATCTTCGGAGGGAGGTATATAGTTATAATCCTCGACCTCTTCGTCTGCCGCCCTCTCGTGGGGGCTTGCTTCTACGTCCTCCTGCGCTGAGTCTTGGTGCAGGGGATTATCTTTGGCACTCTTTGGGGTATTATTATCTCCTGTGCCGGAATCTCCATTCTTGTTGTGGCGGGATTTAGAGCGGCGCCACTGACGCTGGCGCTTGGGCTGTTTCTTTAAGGAATCTGCCTCCGCTACTTCTTTGCCATCCCCGTCCTTTGGGGTGTCCACCATGTATATGTTGTATGACGAGGTGGTCTTCCAGTGCCCTGTAGGCGCTGGTTCCTGTTCGTCTCCGGCATCATCGTCCATAGCGTCGATGTCTTCGGAGTCGTAGTCTAGCATGTCGGTAAGATCGTCGACAGTGGCTACAAAGTGGGTGGTGGGTGGGCTCTGAATTTCTTCGTCGTTCGTATCCCAACCATCCTGGCCATAGTCCGGCCAGGACTCTCCCGATAGCGAGAGATGCTTTGGCGAGTTTAGGATGTCGCCAAAGGGCGAGTATTGGAAGATGTCCGCGGCGGTGAATTCCATAACCGGCGCTCAATCCGATTCGATTGGCAGGGGCGCGGGAGGTCCGGAGTCCGGCAAGGAGTCCGGCACCTCGGAATCACGAGTTTCATGAGGGACAAGGTTAGTGTTTGGCTCCATCGCCATGGAAGTTGAAGCCCCCGAGGTGGTATCCATCCACCGGTCCTCGATCTGGGCGATCGGCTCCGGACTAAGGGTCGAGGCGGATTTGTGCATGGACACCAAGGCACTGTTCGGCGGCAGAGCTAGATCATGCCCATCGCAACAGTGCGGCGTGCTTGGCTTTGGCTCGAGCCCGTCAAAGATCAAGTCCCCGCGGATGTCGGCTGTGAAGTTTAGGCTTCCGAATCTGACCTGATGGCCAGGGGCGTAGCTTTCGATCTGCTCCAGATGGCCAAGTGAATTAGCCCGTAGTGCGAAGCCGCCGAATACGAAGATCTGTCCGGGGAGAAAAGTTTCACCCTGGACAGCGTTGTTGATTGAATATGCCATCGAGCCTATCGGTGACGACACAGAGGAACTCTCAATGAAAGCACCAATGTCGGTGTCAAAACCGGCGGATCTCGGGTAGGGGGTCCCGAACTTTGCGTCTAGGCGGATGGTAACAGGAGACAAGGGACACGATGTTTTACCCAGGTTTGGGCCCTCATGATGGAGGTAAAACCCTACGTCCTGCTTGATTAATATTGATGATATGGGTAGTACAAAAGTGGATCTACCACGAGATCAAGGAGGCTAAACCCTAAAGCTAGCCTATGGTATGATTGTTGTGATGTATGTTGTGTCCTACGGACTAAAGCCCTCCAGTTTATATAGACACTGGAGGAGGCTAGGGTTACACAGAGTCGGTTACAATGGTAGGAGATCTACATATCCGTATTGCCAAGCTTGCCTTCCACGCCAAGGAAAGTCCCATCCGGACACGGGACGGAGTCTTCAATCTTGTATCTTCGTAGTCTTGGAGTCCGGCGGACGATGATAGTTCGGCTGTCCGGACACCCCCTAGTCCAGGACTCCCTCACTTACCCTAACCCCTCTTATGTGAAATGAAATGGTTTGGCATCTTTGCCACCATTCTCATATGGTGCTCGCAGAGTGATGAACTCTTTGCCACCCCTTCAAATGTGGGTGGTGAAGAAAAAGAACTAATCTCTTCTGCAGGGTCAGGTCTCTAGACGTGCTTTAACGTCTGAAGAATTTGCTGGGGACCTGATGAAACTGCCTGAAAGGACGCAGGCGAATCATGATGAAATGAACTTTCATTTCACACGTCCTAATACTGCTCTATCTGTTTACTGCTTGATGAAATTCATCTGATGAACATGATATCATATTCTTCACTGATGAAGCATATGAGATTGTAAGCTACACTAATTCATCTGCAGGATGATCAACCCAAAACTACTGAATGGGTCCTCGATAGTGGATGTACAAATCACATGACTGGTGACAAGAATCTATTGATGGATGCTCCCTTATCACCGTCACATCTGAAGCATATCATCTTTGCTGACAAAGGCAAAAGTCAGGTATTGGGTCTTGGTAAGGTTGCAATCTCTAAGGATAAACACATGGACAAAGTCATGCTTGTTGAGTCCTTAGGATACAATCTCATGTCAGTCTCAATGCTTTGTGATCTTGATATGGTTGTTGTCTTTGGCAAGTATCGCTATGTTGTGATTATGGAAGCTGACAATTCCAAAGTCTTTGAACGCTTTAGGAGAGGAGATTTGTATATTGTTGATTTCTCTACAGGACCACAACCAGCCGTGTGTCTACTTGCAAAAGCTTCAGAAGGCTGGCTATGGCATCGACGACTTGGTCACGCAGGCATGAGGAATTTGCACACGCTTGCGAAGAAGAAGCATGTCATTGGCATTGAGAATGTCAAATTCCTCAAGGATCACTTATGCGGAGCCTGTGAAGCTGGAAAAATGACCAAGGCCAAGCATCCAGCGAAGACTATCATGACCACTACTCGTCCATTCGAATTGCTTCACATGGACCTCTTCGGACCTAATCATTACTCAGTAGTCACTGATGATGCATCTCTATATGGTTTTGTCATTGTTGATGATTACTCTCGATATACATGGGTACACATTGTTACTTACAAACATGAAGTGCAGGAAGTCTTCAAACGATTTTCCTCGAGGGCTTCAACCAACTTTGGTGTGAAGATCAAGCACATCAGAAGTGACAATGGAACTGAGTTCAAGAATTCCGGTCTTGATGACTTTCTTGATGAACTTGGTATTACTCATGAGTTATCTGCTCCCTATACTCCTCAGCAAAATGGCATCGTGGAGCGCAAGAACAGAACTCTTATTGAGATGGCTCGCACTATGCTTGATGAATACAAAACGCCTCAGCGTTTTTGGATTGATGCAATTGATACTGCGTGCCACATCATCAACAGAGTATATCTTCACAAATTCTTCAAGAAGACGGCCTATGAACTCCTCACTGACAAGAAACCCAATGTGAGTTATTTCAATGTCTTCGGTGCTAAATGTTGGATTAGAGATCCTCACCACAACTCTAAATTTGCACCGAAAGCACATGAAGGTTTTATGCTCGGTTACGGAAAGGACTCGCACACCTACAGAGTCTTCAACATTGTTCTTCACAAGATTGTTGACACTGTAGATGAGCGGTTCGATGAAACTAATGGCTCGCAAAGAGAGCACCTACCTTCTGTGTTAGATGAACCAGCACCTGAGGATTCTATCAAATTCAAGGCAACTGAGGATATCATTCCCACTGAAGAATCTACTGAAGAATTCATTCCAGTTCGTGAAGAACGTCGAGCTGATGCACCTAAAGAAAATGCTGAGGAAAATGGTGCTGAAGAAAATGCTGATCAAATTCCTCAGCGACAACCAGCTCATCCTCGCGTTGCAAAAGAAGTGCAAGTGGAGAAGATCATCGATGACATTAGCTCACCAGGTCCTCTCACACGCTCAAAAGCTTCACATTTATCTAACTTTTGTGGGCACTATGCTTTTGTCTCTATCACAGAGCCCACTAAGGTAGATGAAGCAGTTCTGGAGCCGGAGTGGATTTAGGCTATGCAAGAAGAATTACATCAGTTCGAGCTTAACAATGTCTGGGAACTGGTCAATCGCCTAGATCCTCGCAAGCATAATATCATTGGCACAAAGTGGATCTACCGCAACAAGCAAGATGAAAATGGCCTTGTGGTGAGGAATAAGGCACGACTGGTAGCTCAAGGCTACACATAGGTTGAAGGAATTGATTTCGATGAAACTTTTGCACCTGTTGCTAGACTTGAGGCTATTCGCATATTACTTGCTTACGCTAACCATCATGATATCATCTTATATCAAATGGATGTGAAAAGTGCATTCCTCAATGGTAAGCTTGAGGAAGAAGTATATGTTGCTCAACCCCCAGGTTTTGAAGATCCAAAGAATCCTGACAAAGTCTTCAGACTTAATAAGGCCCTCTATGGCCTCAAGCAAGCCCCTCGGGCGTGGTATGATACATTGAAGGAATTCTTCATGAAGAATGGCTTCACACCCGGTTCACTCGACCCTACTCTCTTTACTAAATCTTATGATGGTGAACTGTTTGTGTGCCAAATATATGTTGATGATATTATCTTTGGCTGTACTGACCAACGTTATAGTGATGAATTTGCCTATATGATGAGTGAAGAATATCAAATGTCTATGATGGGAGAGTTGAAATTCTTCTTAGGTCTCCAAATTCGTCAGTAGCGCAATGGCATATTCATATCTCAGGTGAAATACCTCAAAGATGTACTGAGGAAATTCGGCATGCAAGATTGCAAAGGCGTCAAAATTCCTATGCCCACAAATGGCCATCTATGCACTGATGAAAATGGTATTGACTTCGATCACAAGGTATACCGCTCCATGATTGGTTCTTTATTGTACTTATGTGCACCTAGGCCAGATATAATGCTTAGTGTTTGCATGTGTGCCCGATTTCAAGCTACACCGAAGGAATCACACCATAAGGTTGTGAAGCATATTCTTCGATATCTAGCTCACACACCAACACTAGGATTATGGTACCCCAAGGGCTCTGCTTTTGATCTCATTGGATATTCTTACTCTGACTATGCTGGTGCTCGTGTGGACCGCAAGTCAACTTCTGGCACTTGTCATTTCCTGGGACGATCTTTGGTCTGTTGGTCCTCGAAGAAATAGAACTGCGTATCACTGTCTACTGCAGAAGCTGAATACATTGCTGCTGGCTTTTGCTTTGCTCAACTGCTTTGGATGAAGCAAACCCTCAAGGACTATGGCGTCAACGTGAAGAATGTGCCTCTCCTCTGCGACAATGAGAGTGCCATCAAGATTGCTCACAACCCAGTTCAGCACTCGAAGACAAAGCACATTTAGATTCGTCATCATTTTCTTCGTGATCATGTGTTGAAGGGCGACATCTCCATCGAGCACGTGAAGACTGAAGAACAGCTAGCTGATATCTTCACTAAGCCCTTGGATGAGAAGAGATTTAGCAAGTTGTGGTGTGATCTAAATATCTTAGAGTCTTCGAATGTTCTTTGAAAAGGACACACATCCTAACACTTATGCAAAATTGATGACTTAGATGTGCAACACATGAAGAAACGTTTTTCTTCAATCAATGAAGAATAACACTCTAAGTGTGAAGAAATTAATGAAGAATTTGATTCTCAGAACCCTACGACAATTGTACGCGGTGTCTGAAATCACATTCTTATACGGTGGGTCACGCCACCACAAAAAGTTGAAAATCTTCAATTTTAGTTTTTCCTCAGTTTTGAAATTCTTTAGTTTTTCAAATTCTTCAACTTTGCAAAATCTTCACTGTTTCCGTCGTTTTTCTTCATTGGCTATATATATATATATATATATATATATATATATATATATATATATATATATATATATATATATGAGTTTATGTCCTGTACAGCATTCACTTATGGCTATTTCTTCAAGTTGCTTTTTTCTGCTAAGTGAATGTGATCGGACCCTTCCCCCTCTATGCTATACTCAACCCAATCTATTCACAAATTCTTCATGTGTGTTCTATTTGAAACTCGTTCAAAGTCTTCACTGTGTGCTTGTCAGCTGAAGAAATTGCGAACGAAACTTCAAAACAAATCTTATCCAGATTTTCGATTTTGCCGCTCAAACCGTTGCGCATCCCACGATGCATTATTATATTCACCCACGATCTTACACGATCTCATCTACACAGTACGTGGGTGACACATGTCGCGTGAAGGAGAAAGGGCAGGGGCATATTCGTCCCAAAATCTTCGGGCGAACAGTTTTTCACCGTGGTTATAAATACCCATCTCCCCTTCCTCACTTCATTTACTCCGCTCGACCACTGTCTCTCGCTTGAGCTCCTCAAACCCTAGCGCCGCCGCTACTCCATCATCGCCGGTGAGGAAGAGCTTCGCTGCCTCGACCTTGTCGCCGTCGTACTCGCGCCGGTTGCGGAAATCTTCACTCCGCCGCCGCCGTAGCTGTTTCCCTCTGCCAATTAAGGGCATGGGAGATCTAACCTGACGAACTTCACGTCTGTTCATCTCAGTTCGTCATGTTCATCACTCCGGGTAATTAAAAGTTACTTTTATTACTCACTTTGATTCTCAAACTTTCCTGAAAATCTTCAAAGGTGTTTTATTCTTCAAATCTTCACACATATGAACACCTCACACATTGTATGTTCTTGATCCATTTCTCTAAGCAATCGTTTTCTTCAAGATTCCTCAATTGTGTGGATCTTCCATCTGTACAACTCTGGAACCTAAGACAAAGAACGCTTAGTGAAATTCCTCAAGGCTCATCTGGTCAAATTCCTCAAAACTAGTCTTTTCGAAAAACCTTCTGAGAACGCATATGACCTCTCCAAATTCCTCGCACCTACACTCTGTTCACAGGTACTCATGTCCGCTGCTGAATCACTAGGTTCTCATCAACTTAACTCATTTGCAGCGTTCCTCGAAGAAAAACTGCATACTTCTTCAGAGTGTTCAATTGTTCAAATTCCTCATCTGAAGAATATGGCTAAAGGTAAGAGACCGCAGAAAGGAGGAAAGAAGCCTGAGGTCATGACTGCTTTCGAGATCCCTGATGACATTTATAAGGACTATTGCACACCTGATGAAGCCAAATTCGGCAAAGAAAACAAAAATCAGCGCAAGGTGCGCATTCAGAGGATTGAACGGAGATGGGCAAGGGAATGGAGGGAATACCGATATGTTACTCCAAAGTACATGAAGAAATTCTCCCTCAATCCTCCATGCCCAAGAGCTCCATTGGCACTTGGCCAAGTAGCTGATCCCACCAGCATCAAGAGTGGTGAGGACTTTCCTGAAGAATGGGCTAAGCGCCAAGCCAAATTGGCAAGACAAGCCAAGGAGGCAGTGAAGAAATTCAATGAGGATTCTGCCACTGCTGCTGCTGCTGAGTCCTCGGTCACACCGAGGAAATCAATGCCAAAGAAGCCTGCTCGCAAGCCAAGTGCTTCACCAACAGCGCCCTCACGGCCAAGTTCCTCAGCTACGCCCTCACGGCAAATTCCTCAGACTGCTACTGCTCCACCAAAGTCCTTAGTAGCTCCATCAAAGTCCTCAGCTCCTGTGCATCGGGCTACATGTCAAAGGACTACAGGTTTCTCGATTGCCTCTGGTGTCTCAGCAAGTTCCTCAGCTGCACCAATGTCCTCATCAGGCCCCACACTGTTAAAGACTAAAGCAACAGCTGTACGCGGTCCTCGGCCAAGTCTAAGGAAGAAACAGGTCGTATTCCAAGTGCCCTCTGATGATGAAGCTTCTGATGATGAACTTGCAGAAATCATCAGAGACAGACAAGTGAAGGCCGCTAGAGCCAAAGGCACATCTGTGCCACTGCTTTTGGATCCGAGGAAAATCCTCGACTACATTGACCTCTGGCACAAGGATCCAAACACCCCAATGCCTGATTTCCATCTGACTCCTGGTCAAAGTCACATGCTGACCCATTTCATCACTCAAGAGAAATGGAAATTTGAAAAGGCAAGGGAGATCAAGAAAGCGCAATACAGAAAGGAGAAGCTCCTGAAGAAAAATGTTGTCAGAATGACACCTGAGGAACTTCTCCAGGCTCAGTCTAAAATTCAAGCCCTCAGCAAAGACTTCGATGCATACTATGCTGATTGGCAAGGAGCCAAAGTGAGATTCGTCAACCTGATGAAGAAAATGACAAATGTTGCAGCTTCATCGCAACAAGAAAATCTTCAGGCTGCAGACTCTGCTCAGCCTACTGAAGAACATGCCAGCACCGCTGATGACTTTCAGCCTGCTGAAGAAAATGCTAGTTCCAGGGCTGATGAAGAAATACCAGCCGCTGAAGAAATTGCCAGGGCATCCACTAGTGGTGCGCCTGAAGAAACTGAAGAGATCAGGGCTACTGCATCAGTTGCGCCTGAAGAAAATCAACCAGATTCCTCAGCTCCTCCCGCGCCTACACCAACTCCAATTCTTCCTTCTGCCTATGAGGTGAAGAAGACCAAGGCTGCAGAGCGAGCTGCAGTAAAGAAAAGGAAGGCATCAGCTGCGAAGAAAATGAAGCCAATGACCAGCTCAATTGAAAATCCTATTGATGCTATTCCAATTTCCTCCATGTCATCAAAGGAAATTGTTCCTTTTGGAGAAGACTATAAGATCCCAAGCGGATCTGATGAAGAAAATTGTTCTGCTGCTTCGTCAGAGCAGATTGATGAAGAAATTGAAGTGGACGAAATCCCTTCAACGACAGTCATTTCCTCACCTATGCCTCAGTTCACAGCTAAAGAGGCTGGTGTTGAGGAAATTGAAGATGAAGATGTGGATATTGGATGCACCACACCTGTGATGAATGATGACTTTTGGGAAAGTCGGCATCCCGATACTCCTCTATTCACACCTATCCAACAGATTCCTCAGTCCCCGGCAACAACAGTTCAACTGGGCTCTGAAGAAGCTCATCCCACTCCCTCTGTTCATGAAGATATTTCAGCCACTAGTGCTGAAGAACCTGCTGCTGCTGATCATAAGGTTGCACAAGAAGAGGAACCAGAAATTCCACAGCCTGAAGAACCTGAGCTCGCGATTCCTGAGGTGGTGATGCAACTCACTGACATTCCTTTGCCGAAGCCAAAGAATCCATTCTCAAGCAAACAGAAGTTCAAGGCTGAAGATTTCTTTTCCGAGCATGTGTTCTTCACTGACTACAACCCCTATGACTTTGCTCGCATAAGGAAGAGGCGTTTCTGGACTGCTAGTCAAGCCAACCTCTATTCCTCAGTGTTGTTTGACAAAGACAAAATCTTCGATCATGAACATATTCCTCACGTGGATATGGAATCTCTACCATGCTTCGAGCCAGTCCTCAGTGTTCTTCATGATTCAGGATTACTGAATTTCTGCACTGACATTTGCGATTGGAATGAAGAACTCATTCTTCAGTTCTACGCGACACTGCATATTACTGGAGACGCTGAAGATGTCAATTCATGGGTGTTGGATTGGATGACTGAAAACACTCACTACAAGGCACCGGCAACTGAATTGCTTCGTGTCCTTCCTCTCGATCCTCCCCATGACAGTGCACGTTGCATCTACAATGACCCTGAACTGACAAATCACTATATGCAAGTGCTCATGAAGCCTTTGAAGCCTGGGCAGGCCCCACGAACCAAATTCCTCGTCAAGGAATTGCTCTATGTGCCTCGGACTGTCTATCGCATTCTGACGAAGACAATGAGTCCTATCAAAGGCCACGACTCAAATGATGAAGATGTCATTGGCATCATGAAGAATATGCTTTTCAACATCATTCATGGCGTTCCCGTCAACTTCCATGATTTCTTCAGGAGGACTCTGGCAAATGTTGCTATGTCACCATTCGAGCTGAAGCCCTATGCGCCTTGGATTATGAGATTCATAAGGGCAAGATCTTCACTGAATTACAAAGCTGACACTCTGAACCACGGTAGCTACTTGCCTCCCATTGAAGTCCTCAAACGGACAGTTTCATCAGCTGATGATAAAGGCAAGGCAGCTGCTATGATCGATAAAGGCATTCGTCCATTGGATGGTCAATTTCGCCTAGCTACATCTTACTCTACCAATGAAGACTCTGCCACACATGACTCTGCCAAAAATACCTCAGCTAAGCAAAATCCTCAAGCCACAGCACCCAGGGTGATGACTGACCATGAGTTACTCCTCAGTCTTCATCAGAAGGTTGATCGTAATCACAAATGGGTAAATCGTCAGTTTGGTGCAATTCTTCACAACATGACCTCAACACATAATGCAGTGAAGAAGAACCATTACTACCTTCATGAAACCCTCAACCGCACCTGGGCTGTCCTCACTCATGTCTATAGCGCTGAAGAACTAAAGACTATGGGTCTCAAGGAAGAATTTGACTGGTCTGCACCGCCTCCGAAGAAATTCAAGAGGGTCAAAGTTCCTGATCTAGTGGCCAGCTCTTATTCTTCATCGCGTGACACTAATGAGTATGAAGATTTGGACGACACTGCGGCAGGCCCTGCTACAACAAACAACCCCGACAACACTGGCGCTCCTCCATCGACTTGAAATTCTTCAGGGGCGTTAGTCCTCAGTTTCAATCCTTTTGGTCATTTGATGACAAAGGGGGAGAAATCTGAGTTAGTCTTCAAGCGGGTCTATATAAAGGGCATTTTTTTCTAAGTTACAACTCTCGTTCTTACGTAACTTTTATTGGATCGATTTGTAATCTTAAACCCGATGGTGCTCTGATACTTTTGGACGGTGCTCTGATACTTTTGATGCACTATGCTCTGATACTTTTGATGTGCTATTCTGCATGCTTATTCCTCGTTAATATTATTGCACGCATGCTGAATCTCATCAGGCACCATATTTCATCATGCATTTCAAATTTTTCATATTATATATTAAATGCGTGTATGAATTACAAGATATAGGGGGAGATGTCCATGATTCAACTCTTCAAATGTGCATTGCCTCAAAAGCAAATTCCTCACTATGCACATCTTCAGGGGGAGTTCTTCTATATCTTGCAATCAAATTCCTCAATATCAGTATTTACACTTCATATGTTTATCCCCGTTGAAAACTTAACCTATGTTGTCATCAATCACCAAAAAGGGGGAGATTGTAAGTGCATCTCCCCTTAGTGATTTTGGTGTATTGAAGACTTATAGGTTAAGGGACTAATGCGTTTGTGAGTGTACACAGGTCTAAAAGTCTGTGAGGAGTTTGATATTTACAGAGAAAGTCGACCCCTAAAAATGAAGTTCTTCGACTGAAGACTTTGATATTCTGAGGACTTTCTAAAGACTTTAAAAGTGAAGAATATGGTGTGACCTTGAAGACTTGGTATTCACTCGAGGAACATGAAGCGTGAAGACTTTTGTTTTCGTAGTTTCATTTTCTCTTTATTGAGTCATAGGAAACACCGTACTGTTAAAGGGGGTCGAGGAAATACTAAGGAAAAATTTCCATGTGATGCTCAACTCAAGGTCACAGTCCCTTCGAGTGACCTTCGAGTGAAGCCATTGGAAATCTCATACAGTTCAGTCAATTTCTTCAGTGACAGAGACGCAGTTCTTCTGGTCACTGAGGACTTTGCTCTGACTGAGGAGTTTGGGATTCGCCAGTGTGAATTGCCTACACAGTGAGGAACATGATAGCCCTGAGGAATTTGAGAGTCAAATTTCCGACTGTTGCTGTGCTGCGCGCCAGCTGTCCCAAAATATCTTATCCACCTAACGGTCATATCACTGAAGGGCATTTATGTCTTATCATGTCGGGCTGCTCCCTAGGCTATAAAGAGCCGCCCCCTACAACCACTAGCTGGTTCGCTGCTCCGAGAGAACTTGACACTTGTCATTTGAGAGCAACCCATCCTCCGAGGACTTTGAGCGAAAATCATCAAGTGAGGAAAATCCAAAACCAAACCCCCACAAACCCAAAGTGATTGAGCATCACAGAAGAAATTGAACCTGCGTGGATCCGACGCTTGTTACCTTTGAAGACTGTGCTTCTTCCAGACGGTTAGGCGTCATGGTCTAGACCATCCAAGAGGAATTGTGGATCGCCGAGTGACCAAGTCTGTGAAGGTTTGGAAGTCACCTGAAGACTTACCACGAGTGATTGGACGAGGTCTGCGTGGCCTTAGTTCAAGGAGAATACGGTGAGGACTGGGTGTCCTGAGCTGCGTGCTCAGTGACTGGGTGTCCGGGACTGCGTGTCCTCGAGTTTAAATACTCAGCCGCTCCAACCAGACGTACAACTGAGACAACAGTTGGAACTGGTTTACCAAATCATCGTCTTCACCAACCAACTGGTTCTATTTCCTCAACCCTTTCATTTCCTCATTACTGTGTTGAGTGTTTGTTCATATCTGTGCTTGAAGACTTTGACTGAAGACTTTCTCAAATTCCTCAGTTCAATTTCTTCAGTCTGTTTGTCTTCTCTTGTGTTATCCTGTGATTACGCTTTCTGTACTCTGTGCTAGTCTTCATTTCATCATGATGACCATGCTTGTATCCTGTTATGCTTACTTCTGAGTACTTATTCCGCTGCAAGTAGTTCTTCGCTAAGGAATTTCCTCACCAGCAAATTCCTCAGTGAAGAATTCATAAAAATCGCCTATTCACCCCCCCTCTAGTCGATATAACGCACTTTCAAGTATGCCCCCACTTGACCATGAAGAAAGTTGCACACTACTTCTCAGACCACTCGATTTCAGTCGTCAGCGATGCTCCATTATCAGAAATTCTGAATAATAGAGATGCAACGGGTTGAGTGGCAAAGTGGGCGATTGAACTCCTTCCTTTCGATATCAAGTTTGAGGCAAACAAAGCCATCAAGTCTCAAGCAATAGCAGATTTGCTCGCAAAGTGGATTGAACAGCTACAACCGACTCAAATTCAGTCGGAACATTGGACTATGTTCTTTGATGGATCCAAGATGATGAATGGCTCTGGTGCAACAGTGGTTTTAGTATCCCCAAGAGGAGACAAGCTCAGCTATGTCCTCCAGATTCACTTTGATTCTTCAAACAATGAAGCTCAGTATGAGGCACTGTTGTATGGGTTGCGTACGGCCATTTCACTCGGCGTCCAACGCTTGATGGTCTACGGCGACTCAGACTTAGAGAAGAAGTTTGAGGGGTTAGAGCTCCACCACATACCCCGAATCAAGAGTCAAGTTGCTGATGATCTGGCGAAGATAGGTATCCCTCAGAAGCCTATCCCCAGTAATGTGTTCTTGGAACATCTCCACACCCTGTTAGTACAAGAAGATCCCTTCAAGGAAGAGCCCGCACAGCCGGTAAGTTCAACCAATCCAATTGAGATTGAAGTCCCAGCTGTGTTCGACTTGATCAAAGTGTGTAGGATGTCAGTTCTACTCCAAAATGTCCCGCAAGCCTGCATCTGCCTTGAAAACTATTCCACTCGTCTGGCCGTTCGCAGTCTGGGGGTCAGATATGGTCCGACCCTTCAAGATCGGCAGAAGTGGTTTCACTCATTTGCTTGTAGCAGTCGACAAGTTCACCAAATGGATCGAAGCCAAGCCTATCAAAAACGTTGACTCAAGCACTGCCGTCAGTTTCATCAGGGAGTTGATATTCAGATATGGAGTCCCTCACAGCATTATCACATATAACAGCTCCAATTTTGATTCTAATGAGTTCAAGGTGTTCTGTGCTTCCCAAGGCACTTGGGTCGACTATGCATCTATTGCACACCCGCTATCGAATGGGCAAGCAGAAAGGGCGAGTGGTTTAATTCTTCAAGGGCTGAAACCCCGACTGATGCGCGACCTCAAGCACGCTACTGGAGCTTCGGTGACTGAGTTGCTATCCATCTTATGTGGACTGAGAACAACTCCGAACTGGTCGACTAACCGAACCCCTTTCTTCATGGTGTATGGTGCCGATGCTGTGCTTCCGAGTGACTTCCTGCACAACGCTCCCCGAGTGGAACTCTTATCAGAAGCTGAAACTGAACAAGCACACCAAGACACAGTTGATCTCCTAGACGAGGAGCGCGAGATGGCTCTGACCCGGTTGACCATATATCAACAATATCTGCGTCGATTCCATGCCCGCAATGTCAGAGGTCGGACGTTCCAGGAGGGGACCTCGTGCTCCGAGTGAATCAGAAATGACCTCACAAGCTCGCTCTGGCCTGGGAAGGTCCCTTCAGTGCTTCACAACAAAGCATACCACCTCTCCAAGGTAGCCAAGATAGTGGACGAGCCACGCGCGTCGAACGCAGAGCTGCTTCACCATTTCTATACCTAAACCACTCGGATCGACGAGTTGTAATAAGATTCCTTCAGTTTGCTTACCAAAGACAAGAATTTTGTAGTATCTTAATGATTGATTTCCCATAATCATTTGTGTTCAAATGCCCCAGTGGGTGGCTTAGCCGCGAACCTGATTCGCCTAAGTTAAAAAAAACTCTCCGAGTGGAGAGCATGAAGAAAATATGCCTTAGAGGCAATAATAAAGTTATTATTTATTTCCTTATTTCATGATAAATGTTTATTATTCATGCTATAATTGTATTAACCAGAAACTTAGTACATGTATGAATACATAGACAAAACATAAGTGTCCCCAGTATGCCTCTACTTGACTAGCTCGTTTATCAAGGATGGTTATGTTTCCTAAACCATAGACATGTGTTGTCATGAGATGAACGGGATCACATCATTAGGAGAATGATGTGATGGACATGACCCATCTATTAACTTAGCATTATGATCGTTACAGTTTCATTTCTACTGCTCTCTTCATGACTTATACATGTTCCTCAGACTATGAGATTATGCAACTCCCGAATACCGGAGGAACACTTTGTGTGGTACCAAACATCACAACATAAATGGGTGATTATGAAGGTGCTCTACAGGTGTCTCCGAAGGTGTTTGTTGGGTTGGCATAGATCGAGATGAGGATTTGTCACTTCGTGTTTCGGAGAGGTATCTCTGGGCCCTCTCGGTAATACTCATCACTATAAGCCTTGCAAGCATTGTGACTAATGAGTTAGTTGCAGGATGAAGTATTACGGAATGAGTAAAGAGACTTTTCGGTAATGAGATTGAACTAGGTATGATGATACCCACGATCGAATCTCGGGAAAGTAACATACCGATGACAAAGGGAACAACGTATGTTGTTATGCGGTTTGACTGATAAAGATCTTCGTAGAATATGTAGGAGCCAATATGAGCATCCAGGTTCCGCTATTGGTTATTGACCAGAGATGTGTCTTGGTCATGTCTACATAGTTCTCGAACCCATAGGGTCTGCGTGCTTAATGTTCGATGATGATTTGTATTATGAGTTATGTTATTTGATGACGGAAGTCTGTTCGGAGTCCCGGATGAGATCACGTATGTGACAAGGAGTCTCTAAATGGTCGAGACGTAAATATCGATATATTGGAAGGCTATATTCGGACATCGGAAAGGTTCCAAGTGATTCGGGTATTTTTCGGAGTACTGGAGAGTTACGGGAATTCGCCGGGGGAAGTAATGGGCCTTAATGGGTCATACGGGAAAGGAGAGAAGGGCCTCAAGGGGTGGCTGCCTCCCCCCCCACCACCCCATGGGCTGGTCCGAATTGGACTATGAGGAGGCGACGCCCCCCTCCTTCCTTCTCCCCTCTTCCTCCTTCCCTCCTTCTCCTACTAGGAATAGGAAAGAGGAGGGAATCCTACTTGGACTAGGGAGTCCTAGTAGGATTCCCCACACCTGGCGCGCCCCCTTTGGCCGGCCACCTCTTCCCTCCCCTCCTTTATATACGTGGCCAGGGGGCACCCCATAGACACACAAGTTGATCTTTTAGCCGTGTGCGGTGCCCCCCTCCACAGTTACACACCTTGGTCATATCGTCATACAGCTTAGGCAAAGCCCTGCGCCGGTAACTTCATCATCACCGTCGCCATGTCGCCGTGATGAAGAAACTCTCCCTCGTCCTCAACTGGATCAAGAGTAAGAGGGATGTCATCGAGCTGAACGTGTGCTGAACGCGGAGGTGCCGTACGTTCGGTACTTCGATCGGTTGGATCGCAAAGACATTCGACTACATCAACCGCGTTAACTAAATGCTTCTGCTTTCTGTCTACGAGGGTACGTGGACACACTATCCCCTCTCGTTGTTATGCATCACATAGATAGATCTTGCGTGATCGTAGTAAGTTTTTTGAAATTACTGCATTCCCCAACAGAGCAATCCTCCCACTCGGAGGCTTCACTGCGACCCCATACTCGCCTAAGTTAAAAACTACTTCGAGTGGAGAGTAATCCTCCCACTCTGGGGCTTAGCCGCGAACCTGATTCACCTAAGTTAAAAAACACTCCGAGTGGAGAGCAATCCTCCCACTCGGAGGCTTAGCTGCGACCCGGTACTTGCCTAAGTTAAAAACTACTCCGAGTGGAGAGCAATCCTCTCACTCGGGGCTTAGCTGCGACCCAGTACTTGCCTAATTTAAAAACTACTCCGAGTGGAGAGCAATCCTCCCACTCGGGGGCATAGCCGTGACCTCATACTCGCCTAAGTTAAAAACCATTCTGAGTGGAGATCAATCCTCCCACTCGGGGGCTTAGCTGCGACCCCGTACTCGCCTAAGTTAAAAAACACTCCGGGTGGAGAGAAATCCTCCGACTTGGGGGCTTAGCTGCGACCCCGTACTCGCCTATGTTAAAAACACTCCGAGTGGAGAGAAATCCTCCCTCTCGGGGGCTTAGCTGCGACCCCATACTCGCCTAAGTTTAAAAAAACACTTTGAGTGGAGAGCAATCCTCCCACTCGGGGGCTTAGCTACGACCCCACAATCGCCTAAGTTAAAAACCATTCCGAGTGGAGAGCAATCCTCCTACTCGGGGGCTTAGTCGCGACCCCGTACTCGCCTAAGTTAAAAACCATTCCGAGTGGAGAGCAATCCTCCCACTCGGGGGCTTAGCCGTGACCCCGTACTCGCCTAAGTTAAGAAACTACTCCGAGTGGAAAGCAACCCTCCCAATCGGAGGCTTAGCTGCGACCCCCCACTCTCCTAAGTCACAAAGATCCTCTGAGCTGCGTCACAAGTACAACATACGCTCCATCCCGATCCGAAAGGACGACGAGGTGCCAATCGAGCATGTCATCTAAGCTGCGTCACAAGTACAACGTACGCTCCAACCCGATCTGCAAGGACGACGAGGTGTCGATCGAACACATCATCAGAGATGCGTCACAAGTAGAACTTCTACTCCGAGTGGGAAGTCAAGTTCCACTCGGAATTGATAAAGATCCAAAAGTGGAAAAGGCAAAGCCACCATATTCAAGGAAAACCAAGTTCAGATAAACCCTGCAAAGTTTAGAACTGCAGCGCTGCAGAAGTACTCAGGCATCAGGCCTGAAAGAGTTTAACGGTTACAAAATCACTCAGCATTCCGAGGCAAATAAGGTGGGGCATAAAGTTTGTTCACTCTTCGGGGGGAGGGCTTGCTGGCTCGATGAAGTTGTCAAGGTCGATGCCGTCTACAATACAAGTGGCTACATTGATGAAGGTCTCCATGAAGGATTGGAATTGGAGCTTCTTGGTGTTGGCAACCTTGATAACCGCCAGCTTGTCTTCCCCGACCTCCTTGAAATGGACTCGGACCAAGGACAGAGCCCCATCAACACCGCGGCGAGCAGACGACTTCTTCCATTCTTGCACTCGACCAGGAATTTCTTTGATTTGAGACATCAAAGACTTGAGATCATTCTGGAACTCCGCTCGGAGCCAGAGCTCAGTGTCAATCCGTGACATCGCCGCTTTCAGACAAGCAAGATAATCCACAGTGCTGTCGAGATGAGACTCCAGCCGCAGCATGTTCATCGTGACATCGTCCTTGACGGGAGAGTTTATGGGATCAAGATATGTCTCGATCCGCTCAGTCTCTGCTTCGAAGTCTTGACAGAATTCTGCATAGTCAGAAAGGTGCTGAGTCAACAGTTGTATAATAAGTCGACAATTGCAACTCAGTCGAACGAGAGGAAATACCTTCAAGCTTCAGGACCAGCTTCTCAACAAGTCTTCCCAGATAAGCCTCCAGTTTGCCCTTCTTCACCATGAGATCTCCAACCTTGTCATTCAGGGTCTCCTTGTCCTTCTTCAGCTTTGTAAACTCCTTGTTGGCTTCAGCAACAGCAGTTTTCAGCTTGGCGTTCTCCTCTTCTAACTTGCTGACTGAAGCCATCTTCTTGTCAGCAAGCTCTGTTTTCGTTCGCGCTTCTTTCTGTGCTATGGCAAGGTCATTGTCCTTCTGCTCTAGAGCATGCTTCATTTTGACTAAAGAAATAAGATTCTTTAGTCGACCTTGGAGTTGACGGTTTTCACTATGCACACATATTCGAGTGGAGTCACTCGGTTCAAAAGACTAAAAAGGAAGAACTATAAGGTGGACAGTCGGCGAGTTATTACCTCCCATAGCAGCAGCATCGTCCTTGGCCTTCTGAAGATTCTTCTTAACCAACTCCAGGTAAAGGTTGAGGCTGATCTACTTCTTCTCTAACTCAGCAAACCGGGCCCCAAGCTCACAAGATTTCTGCAGTGGGCAAACATGACACGTCAGTCGACAAAAACAAAAGTTAATCTCAGCAAAAAGTGTTCTAAGACTACTGCTGAATCAAAACATTCAACTGTAGTCTCGGGGACTACACCCAGTGGGTGCACTTGGCGTGCCCCCACTTGTCCAGTTTACCACTCAGCATGGTCTGCCTAGCGTGAGTATGCCAAAAAAAGAGAGATTCTCAGACCCCAGCCGACTGCCCGTAGTCGACCGTGGTCTCGGGGACTACACCCAGTGCGTGCATTCTGTGTGCCCCCACTGGTCTGGATTCCACTCAGATCAAATTGTTTCACTAAGTGAAAGAACAATGAAGTGACATTCGAAAAAGACCCCTCTAGGCACATAAATTGTCTTAGCCGTGTGCGGTGCCCCCCTCCACCATTTACTCCTCCGGTCATATTGTCGTAGTGGTTAGGCAAAGCCCTGCGCGGATCACATCACCATTAGCATCACCACGCCATCGTGCTGACGGAACTCATCTACTCCTTCGTACCTCTAATGGATCAAGAGTTCGAGGGATGTCATCGAGCTGAACGTGTGTAGAACTCAGAGGTGTCGTACGTTCGGTGCTTGATCGGTTGAATCGAGAAGACGTTCAACTACATCAACCACGTTAAGCTAACGCTTCCGCTTTGGGTCTACAAAGGAACATGGACACACTCTCCCCCTCTCGTTGTTATGCATCTTGCGTGAGCATAGGAATTTTTTTTGAAATTGCATGCTACGTTTCCCTACAATATATTGGGCATCAAGATCTATAGAGATAGATCAAGACGCTTGATAGGATTTTCACAAAGCACATACCTTGATAAAGTTTTGAAGAAGTTCAAAATGGATCAGTTAAATAAAGGGTTCTTGCCTATGTTACAAGGTGTGAAGTTGAGTAAGACTCAAAACCCGACCACGGCAGAATATAGAGAGAGAGAATAAAAGTCATTCCCTATGCCTTAGTCATAGGTTCTATAAAGTATGCCATGTTGTGTACCAGACCTATTGTGTGCCTTGCCATGAGTTTTGCAAGGGGGTACAATAGTGGTCCGGGAGTAGATCACTGGATAGCGGTCAAAATTATCCTTAGGTAGCTAAAGAGGACTAAGGAAATGTTTCTCGGTTATGGGGGTTTGATAAAGAGTTACGTCGATGCAAGCTTTGAGACCGATCTAGATGACTCTCAGTCTCGATCTGGATACATATCGAAAGTGGGACAAATTAGCTAGAGTAGCTCCATGCAGATCATTATGGACATAGAAATTTACAAAAATACATATGGATCTGAATGTGGCAGACCCGTTGACTAAACCTCTCTCACAAGCAAAACATAATCACACCTTAGTACTCTTTGAGTGTTAATCACATGGCGATGTGAACTAGATTATTGACTCTAGTAAACTCTTCGGGTGTTAGTCACATGGCAACGTGAACTACGGGTGTTAATCACATGATAATGTTTACTAGATTATTTACTCTAGTGCAAGTGGGAGACTGAAGGAAATATGGCCTAGAGGCAATACTAAAGTTGTTATTTTATATTTCCTTATTCATGATAAAGGTTTATTATTCATGCTAGAATTGTATTGTCGAAACTTAAATACATGTGTGAATACATAAACAAAGACTATGTCCCTAGTAAGCCTCTACTTGACTAGCTCGTTGATCAAAGATGGTTAAGGTTTCCTAACGATAGACATGTGTTGTCATTTGATAACGGGATCATATCATTAGGAGAATGATGTGATGGACAAGACCTATCTGTCAGCTTAGCATATTGATCGTTCAGTTTATTGCTATTGCTTTCTTCATATCAAATACATATTCCTTCGACTATGAGATTATGCAACTCCCGGAACACATTACTCACCCATTGCAACTGATTTACATTCAATTTGCTTTTCAGTTTTCACCGAAAAGGAAGAAGGCTGATGCGATAGCAGCCTTCCTTCGGGCATGCAAAAAATGCATCTTGTTTTCAAAAGATCAAAATTTGTATAATCCGAGCACCTGCCTTCTTCAATTGCCTTGTTTTGGTTTGGACTTAGCTTCTACGCGTACTTCATGCCTTCAGTCCTGCATATATAAAGGGAAACCACATGACACTGTATGATTAACTCTATGTTCGATGGATTAGAAGTTATATGCAGATATTAATATAATTACACTTGTCAAGACCGAATGGAGAGGGAGTGTTTGTCGACTCCGTTGCACTAGGCATGTCACTGGTGCCGAGAATGAAGTACACCACCTTGAAACCTGATGGCGCCACTCTTCCAAGGTTGGTGTTTCCACGCCGATAGTCTTCATATCTCTGATACTTGCTGTGTAACATAAAGAAAATGCCTTCAGTCATAGCTTAAACTAAATCATAGGAAACAGATTAAGGAGAATTAACAAGTATATTCATTTTCTCTCGACTATCCAAGATGGCAAGATTGCATTTAGCAACACGAGCCATCATTATAGTTGTGTTCTTTACAAAATACCATGTTTTTTATTTGGAAACAAAATAGTCTGCTTACATTTGTAGAAACAACTCAAAATTTTCTTTTAATAAATTATGATGGACGCGGATCAACACTTTAGAGTGAGTGTGTTCTGGTAACAAAGTGCTTCAATTGTGCCACTTAAACAAAGAACACCTATGAATAGGGAAAATCAATTGGACAGCGCTACTATACATACCATGACTTCAACTGAGTCTAGTTCTTAGTGCATCCCCATGAGAGGAAACAAAGGATCTTAACACATGAGTTTTATTAACATGGAAAAGTTACATTTCAAGCTTTTTCGGTTTATGTCAAATAACATGTTAACATTAGTTTAAACATATGCATAAGGAATCACCAAGAGCCAGCTCTACAAGTATTTCACGTGCAGAGTAAAATTGAAGGGCTAGCATCAAAAAAGAGTACTCACGTAAATGGATATCTGGCCTTGCAGCAGCTGTTGCATCAGTAAGGACCGTAACTTTCTCATAGTCGAATGCCACAACGTCATAGACAGTCTGTCGGATGCAATTTGGTGTTTGAATACCTGAAATTCATCACATATACACATCTCAATAAATGCAGCTACCCAATGTGATATTGGACAATCAAGTATAAACAAAGGAATCAATATTTGTTCTAAAACAAGGCAATGGAAACAATCTTTGTTCCTTGTAAATTTTAAGAAGATTGCTGCATTGCACAAATTTTCCGTAACGGGATTCACGTTCGTAAGAGCAGAGTTATTGCCATCACTGCAAAATGAGTCGTAAGAAATAAGTAATGATACAGTTAAAGAAAAGAGACAGACATTACAGCAATCAATTACCGTTCTAACAAAACAGAACAAAAGACTAAGAAATAAATTTTATACCAGTCAGTGTGTATCAGTGCTTACCAGCAATTACCAAGTTCTTCATTCCTAGTGTTTTAAGAACAGAATCAAGGTGTGCCGCAAAAAAAGCACTAAATCTCGTCTTCACTAACTTATAGTCGCCCTCTTTGATAAAAAGCCCATCAGCCAGCTCTGCACCTTTCAAGGCTTTCACTGTTGGACCCTTTCCTCCAGTGTACAAGTGTCTGCGAAGAATTTCGACATCCCTTCTAGAAGGGTCATACTCTGTGACAACCTACATAGTATAGTTCATCGCCAATTGATACCTCAACTCTAAGAATGGTGGCAGCGCCTAGACATTAAAATTACTCTAGCCTACTTTCTAAAGCACACTAGTTTGTGAAGAAAGAGGGGAAAGTGTGACTACACAGAGAGTGGTTAGCTTGCAGCTTGCAAAATGCATGATCCAGTTAGTGCTTTCAATCCAACCAATAAGAAATTAATTCATCAGTTACACTTTCATATACACCATATCGAAGCAAAAGAGAAGTTATTCAAAATTGAAGTGTGTCCGGCATATTACTAGAAATGGGAAAGACATGTTAGCTAGAGTATCCATTTTGTATCAAATTTTAATATAACACCATACCATTGCAAACATGTGACAGCAATCAACTTTGTGCGTTTTCTAGATGAAACAAATAAAGCATGCCAGCAAGCACTTAAATTCAGCAACCCTCTAATGCCCTGATTGGAAACTTCGATTAGAGAGAGTAATACTATGTGTATTGCCGCACATCAAATGTTGTGCTTGCAATGCTATCATTCCAGTTGTTGCCCTACATGAAATAGTAAAGAAAGGAAATTGCTCCAATTTGTAACCAAATCAGGGTAGAGGCCAAAGTGAAACATCTCACCATCTGATGCAAAATTGCCAAGAGATGGTGGAGACCCAAACAGTGACAATTGCTTTTGTGCTCAAAAAATGTTGGAGAAGAAACAGTAATTTATTATTTACTTATGCAAAGCAGGATACTCAAAAGACCAACTGAGTGGATTCTGGAAAGAACGAGACCATTATGTACTGCTTCCTCCAATCCATAAACTAAAGTTGTACTAAATCAGCCACAACTAATAGGGAGTGCTTGTTATGCAACGCAGGATTTTTTTTAAAGAAAAGTGAGTGGATTCTGGAAGGAACGAGACCATTTGTTTGGCACAAGGAAATTGTTAGGTCTCATACTGCCTCAGACCATCTCGAACTTGCCAAAGAAATAATCAAATAAGTACTAGCGTATAGGGACTTATACATCAGTGGTTTAGGGCTCAAAAACTTGCATGTTCAAAATAACTGCCTTCTCATGAAATTTGCAGCCAAAGCACTCTCCACTGCACAAACACCATGGCTAGAATGGCTTGGTCTGCAACACCCTAATGCTCTAGTCTCCTCCTCTCCGCAAACCTCCTTTTTGTGCCGCACTATTTCACAGCAAATACCTACTCTACAAAATATATCCTTCGTGCTCACAAATAGTGGTTCACATACATATTTCTGACTCGACACTTGGCTGGTCTCTCAACCCCTCGCCATCACCTTCCCTCACCTTTTCTCACACTCCACCTTAGATCTGGTTAAAGTGGCTAACATCTTGCGTTATGGTATTCAAGCTAACCTCCGTAATCGCCTCTCCCTCACGGCAGAACAAGAGCTTGTGTTGATTGTGGGTTGTTTTGCAGGATTTTATGCCTTCGGTGGGGGAAGACCAACGGTTCCTTTGACACGGCGTTGCCTTCTCCACCAAGCATGCATACGGTGCCCTCATGGCTCGGCCAGGCAACGATCTCCTTGCTCCCTTCATATGGAATGCAAAAGTTCCTGGGAAGCTCAAACTATTCGCATGGCTACTCTTCAAAGACCGTCTCAACACCAAGGTCAATCTTGCACGCAAGCATATAATCGATTCAGATATATGCCCTCGGTGTGCCAGGCCACCCGAGGACTCAAACCACCTCTTCATCACATGCCCTCTTGCCAACAGAATTTGGCAACGCCTTGGGTTCAGGCCTACAACCAGCGAAGTTTCAGACTTATGTGACGCCGCTACTCCCGCTCAACTCCTACCCACGGCTTGGCCTTCGGTTCTACTAGCCTTACTATGGATGATTTGGGCAGCACGTAATGATATGGTATTTAGATCGATCGACCATAACTCTATAATAACCCTTAGGAACCTCATTACTGCTTTGGATCTCGGGTCTCATCGTCTTGTACTGCCACAAGACAAGGAGGACGCCTTCTCGTGGCACTCCTACCTCTCTGCACGTTGCACCGTGCCTATGTAATTTTGTACTCCCTGCCACGGCAGCCCTTTGAGCAATATATTCAGGTGGGGGAGCTCCCCCCCCCCCCCCCCCTGATTCTCAAAAAAAGAAGCATTCATGGAGAATTGCAAGGCTAACCAAACAGAAGTAGTAGAATAGGAACCGTGGCACCACGCCAAGAAGAGATTACATAGAACACAAATTAAAACGGACCACTCCTAAATGGACCAAGAAATCACTTAGGTCTGGCTGCATTGAGCCAAGATATCAAACTCGTCTTGCATAGTAATAGTAAGTAACAGTAAATTCGATTCTCATATGCATGTTGCTCTTTGAGAAGAGCCAAAGTAATACTCCTACTAGAAAAGAAAATTACCCAAACAACGAAGATTCCTCACTTCCGCGCCATGGTGACGGCCTCAGCGACGGCGGGGATTATGGCCTCGCCGCCAGCGACCATCAGCGGGCTGCCCATCGCTAGGTCCATGAAATCCTTCTGCAAGCCATCACCATTTGCAATACTAATTTACAAGTAGAGTGGGGGTACGAAACCCACCAAACAAGAGGAACAGAGCCCCCCAAAAATAAGAGGATTTTCTTTTACAAATTACAAGAGGGGAGGAAACCCCACCTGCATGTCGATGACGAGCATGGTCATCTCGCTCCACTTGGCGGCGGCCGCCATGGATCGCTGCGACTTGAAGCGGCTGGTCGGGATCCTAGGGATTATAGCAGCGACACCACCTCCAGAGAGCCAGCGCTTCCTAAGGTTGGGGAGGAGGAACTTGTCGAGGAAGAGGACCAGCACCAGCAGGCACGACAATAACGCTAGATACGATGGCATAAATGACATCCGCACCGCAAATGCACGGTAACAAATACGTCTTTTAATTTTTGATGTGGCTAGCGGGCGCTCGAGCGCTTTTTGGTGGAATCAAGCGGTCTTCTTAATATGAAATAAGAAGCCGAAGTGTCTGACATAGTCCACCAGAAAAGGAATCGTATCCCCATGTGCATTTATTTGGGGTTCAAAAAGTTTAAAAAACTATAACTTTTGATTTAATCATCGAAATTCAGTTTTGTTTTCACAATTGGATTTCTCGCGACAAGTTCTCAAAACTAGATCTCATATGAATAGGATTCGTTGACCTTTTTTCAAGGCAACTTTGGGTACGATTGAGGCTGTTGGAAATATGCCCTAGAGGCAATAATAAAAGGATTATTATTATATTTCCTTGTTCATGATAATTGTCTTTATTCATGCTATAACTGTATTATCCGAAAATCGTAATACATGTGTGAATACATAGACCATAATATGTCCCTGGTAAGCCTCCAGTTGACTAGCTCGTTGATCAACAGATAGTCAAGGTTTCCTGGCTATGGACATTAGATGTCGTTGATAATGGGATCACATCATTAGGAGAATGATGTGATGGACAAGACCCAATCCTAAGCATAGCACAAGATGGTATAGTTCATTTGCTAGAGCTTTTCCAATGTCAAGTATCTTTTCCTTAGACCATGAGATCGTGTAACTCCCGGACACCGTAGGAGTGCTTTGGGTGTACCAAACGTCACAACGTAACTGGGTGACTATAAAGGTGCACTACAGGGATCTCTGAAAGTGTCTGTTGGGTTGACACGGATCGAGACTGGGATTTGTCACTCCGTATGACGGAGAGGTATCTCTAGGCCCACTCGGTAATGCATCATCATAATGATCTCAAAGTGACCAAGTGTTTGGTCCCGGGATCATGCATTACGGTATGAGTAAACTGACTTGCCGGTAACGAGACTGAACGAGGTATTGGGATACCGACGATCGAGTCTCGGGCAAGTAACGTACCGTCTGACAAAGGGAATTGAATACGGGGTTGTTTGAATCCTCGACATTGAGGAGCATGTGGGAGCCAACATGGGTATCCAGATCCCGCTGTTGGTTATTGCCCGAGAGCCGTCTCGGTCATGTCTACGTGTCTCCCGAACCCGTAGGTTCTACACACTTAAGGTTCGGTGACGCTAGGGTTGTATGAATATGAGTATGCAGCAGACCGAATGTTGTTCGGAGTCCCGAATGAGATCCCAGACGTCACGAGGAGTTTCGGAATGGTCCGGAGGTGAGGAATTATATATAGGAAGTGCTGTTTCGGCCATCTGGAAAGTTTCGGGGTCACCCGGTATTGTAGCGGGACCACCGAAAGGGTCCCGAGGGTCCACCGGGTGGGGCCACCTATCCCGGAGGGCTTCGTGGGCTGAGGTGGGAGGGAAACCAGCCCCTAGTGGGCTGGTGCGCCCCCCCTTGGGCCTCCCCTGCGCCTAGGGTTGAAAACCCTAGGGGGGAGGCGCACCACTTGCCTTGGGGGGTACTCCAACCCCCCTGGCCACCGCCCCCTTGGGAGATTGCATCTACCAGGGCCGGCGCCCCCCCTGGGGGCCTATATAAAGGAGGGTAGGGGGAGGGCAGCCGCACCCTGTGTCTTGGCGCCTCCCTCCCCCTGCTACACCTCGTCCTCCTCCCGTAGCAGCTTGGCGAAGCCCTGCCGGAGTTCTGCTGCATCCACCACCACGCCGTCGTGCTGCTGGATCATCATCAACCTCTCCTTCCCCCTTGCTGGATCAAGAAGGAGGAGACATCATCCGCTCCGTACGTGTGTTGAACAAGGAGGTGCAGTCCGTTCAGCACTTGGTCATCGGTGATTTGAATCACGGCGAGTACGACTCCATCATCACCGTTCTCTTGAACGCTTCCGCACGCGATCTACAAGTGGTATGTAGATTCAATCTCTCTCCCATGACTCGTTGCTTAGATGAACTCATAGATGGATCTTGGTGAAACCGTAGGAAAAATTTTAATTTTCTACAACATTCCCCAACAGTGGCATCATGAGCTAGGTCTATGCGTAGTTCTCTATTGCACGAGTAGAACACAATTTGGTTGTGGGCATAGATCTTGTCAACTTGCTTGCTGCTACTAGTCTTATCTTGCTTCAACAGTATTGTGGGATGAAGCGGCCCAGACCAACCTTACACGTACGCTTACGTGAGACCGGTTCCACCGACCGACATGCACTAGTTGCATAAGGTGGCTGGCGGGTGTCTGTCTCTCCCACTTTAGTTGGAGCGGATTCGATGAAAAGGGTCCTTCTGAATGGTAAATAGAAGTTGACAAAATCACGTTGTGGCTTTAACGTAGGTAAGAAAACGTTCTTGCTAGATCACCTATAGAAGCCACGTAAAAACTTGCAACAACAATTAGAGGACGTCTAACTTGTTTTTGCAGCAAGTGTCTTGTGATGTGATATGGCCAAAGTTGTGATGAATGCTGAATGATATATATGTGATGTATGAGATCATGTTCTTGTAATAGGAATCACGACTTGCATGTCGATGAGTATGACAACTGGCAGGAGCCATAGGAGTTGTCTTTATTTTTGTATGACCTGCGTGTCATTGAAGAATGCCATGTAAATTACTTTACATTATTGCTAAACGCGTTAGCCATAGAAGTAGAAGTAGTTGTTGGCGTGACAACTTCATGAAGACACGATGATGGAGATCATGATGATGGAGATCATGATGATGGAGATCATGATGTCATGCCGGTGACGAAGATGATCATGGAGCCCCGAAGATGGATGTGATGTTTATTATTTTTATGCATCTTGTTTACTTAGAATGACGGTAGTAAATAAGATGATCCCTTACAACAATTTCAAGAAGTGTTCTCCCATAACTATGCACCGTTGCTAAAGTTCGTCGTTTCGAAGCACCACGTGATGATCGGGTGTGATAGATTCTTACGTTCACATACAACGGGTGTAAGACAGTTTTACACATGCAAAACACTTATGGTTAACTTGACGAGCCTAGCATGTACAGACATGGCCTCGGAACACAGAGACCGAAAGGTCGAACACGAGTCGTATGGAAGATACGATCAACATGGAGATGTTCACCGACGATGACTAGTCCGTCTCACGTGATGATCGGACACAGCCTAGTCGACTCGGATCGTGTAACACTTAGATGACTAGAGGGATGTCTAATCTGAGTGGGAGTTCATTGAAATAATTTGATTAGATGAACTTAATTATCATGAACTTAGTCTAAAACCTTTGCAAATATGTCTTGTAGATCAAATGGCCGCCGCTCATGTTAACATGAACTTCAACGCGTTCCTAGAGAAAACCAAGCTGAAAGATGATGGCAGCAACTATACGGACTGGGTCCGGAACCTAAGGATCATCCTCATAGCTGCTAGGAAATAATATGTCCTAGAAGGACCGCTAGGTGATGCACCCGTTCTAGAGAACCAAGACGTTATGAACGCTTGGCAGTCTCGTGCTGATGATTACTCCCTCGTTCAGTGCGGCATGCTTTACAGCTTAGAACCGGGGCTCCAAAAGCGTTTTGAGCAACACGGAGCATATGAGATGTTCGAGGAGCTGAAACTAGTTTTCCAAGCTCATGCCCGGGTCGAGAGATATGAAGTCCCCGACAAGTTCTATAGTTGTAGGATGGAGGAAAATAGTTCTGTCAGTGAGCACATACTCAAAATGTCTGGGTTGCACAACCGCCTGTCCCAGCTGGACATTAACCTCCCGGACGAGGCAGTCATTGACAGAATCCTTCAGTCGCTCCCACCAAGCAACAAAAGCTTTGTGATGAACTACAATATGCAAGGGATGGTGAAGACCATTCCTGAAGTATTTTCAATGCTGAAGTCAGCAGAGGTAGAAATCAAGAAGGAACATCAAGTGTTGATGGTCAATAAAACCACTAAGTTCAAGAAGGGCAAGGGCAAGAAGAACTTCAAGAAAGACGGCAAGGATGTTGCCGCGCCCGGTAAGCCAGTTGCCGGGAATAAGTCAAAGAATGGACCCAAGCCTGAGACTGAGTGCTTTTATTGCAAAGGGAAGGGTCACTGGAAGCGGAACTGCCCCAAATACTTATCGGACAAGAAGGCCGGCAACACCAAAGGTATATTTGATATACATGTGATTGATGTGTACCTTACCAGTACTCGTAGTAACTCCTGGGTATTTGATACCGGTGCCGTTGCTCATATTTGTAACTCACAACAGGAGCTGCGGAATAAGCGGAGACTGGCGAAGGACGAGCTGATGATGCGCGACAGGAATTGTTCCAAGGTCGATGTGATCGCCGTCGGCACGCTACCTCCACATTTACCTACGGGATTAGTTTTAAACCTTAATAATTGTTATTTGGTGCCAACTTTGAGCATGAACATTGTATCTGGATCTCGTTTGATACGAGATGGCTACTCATTTAAATCCGAGAATAATGGTTGTTCTATTTATATGAGAGATATGTTTTATGGTCATGCCCTGATGGTCAATGGTTTATTCTTAATGAATCTCGAGCCTAATATTACACATATTCATAGTGTGAATACCAAAAGATGTAAAGTTGATAACGATAGTCCCACATACTTGTGGCACTGCCGCCTTCGTCACATTGGTGTCAAGCGCATGAAGAAGCTCCATGCTGATGGACTTTTGGAGTCTCTCGATTATGAATCATTTGACACATGCGAACCATGCCTCATGGGCAAAATGACCAAGACTCCGTTCTCCGGAACAATGGAGCGAGCAACCAACTTATTAGAAATCATACATACCGATGTGTGCGGTCCAATGAGCGTTGAGGCTCGCGGAGGATATCGTTATGTTCTCACTCTCACTGATTACTTGAGTAGATATGGGTATGTCTACTTAATGAAACACAAGTCTGAGACCTTTGAAAAGTTCAAGGAATTTTAGAGTGAGGTAGAAAATCAACGTGATCGAAAGATAAAATTCCTACGATCAGATCGTGGAGGAGAATATTTAAGTCACGAATTTGGTACGCACTTATGGAAATGTGGAATCGTTTCACAACTCATGCCGCCTGGAACACCTCAGCGTAACGGTGTGTTCGAACGTCGTAATCGCACTCTATTGGATATGGTGCGGTCTATGATGTCTCTTACCGATTTACCGCTATCATTTTGGGGATACGCTCTAGAGACAGCTACATTCACTTTAAATAGGGCACCGTCTAAATCCGTTGAGATGACACCGTATGAATTATGGTTTGGGAAGAAACCTAAGCTGTCGTTTCTAAAAGTTTGGGGATGCGATGCTTATGTCAAGAAACTTCAACCTGAAAAGCTCGAACCCAAGTCAGAAAAATGCATCTTCATAGGATACCCAAAGGAAACCATTGGGTATACCTTCTACTTAAGATCCGAGGGCAAGATCTTTTTGCCAAGAATGGATCCTTTCTGAAAAAAGAGTTTCTCTCAAAAGAAGTAAGTGGGAGGAAAGTAGAACTAGATGAAGTACTACCTCTCGAACAGGAAAGTAGTGAAGCTCAGAAAATGTTCCTGTGATGCCTACACCAACTGAAGAGGAAAATAATGATGATGATCAAGGTACTTTGGATCAAGTTGCTACTAAACTTCGTAGGTCCACAAGGACATGTTCCGCACCAGAGTGGTACGGCAACCCTGTCCTGGAAATCATGTTGTTAGACAACGGTGAACCTTCGAACTATGAAGAAGCAATGGCGGGCCCAGATTCCAACAAATGGCTTGAAGCCATGAAATCCGAGATAGAATCCATGTATGAAAACAAAGTGTGGACTTTGACAGACTTGCCCGATGATCGGCGAGCGATAGAAAACAAATGGATCTTTAAGAAGAAGACGGACGCAGATGGAAATGTTACCATCTATAAAGCTCGACTTGTCACTAAGGGTTATCGACAAGTTCAAGGGATTGACTACCATGAGACATTCTCTCCCGTAGAGAAGCTGAAGTCCGTCCGAATCATGTTAGCAATTGCCGCATACTATGATTATGAGATATGGCAGATGGACGTCAAAACGGCATTCCTTAACGGACATCTTAAGGAAGAACTGTATATGATGCAGCCGGAAGGTTTTGTCGATCCTAATAATGCTAACAAAGTATGCAAGCTCCAGCGATCCATTTATGGGCTGGTGCAAGCATCTTGTAGTTGGAACATTCGCTTTGATGAGATGATCAAAGCGTTTGGGTTTATGCAGACTTATGGAGAAGCCTGCGTTTACAAGAAAGTGAGTGGGAGCTCTGTAGCATTTCTCATATTATATGTAGATGACATACTCTTGATGGGAAATGATATAGAACTTTTGGACAGCATTAAGGCCTACTTGAATAAGTGTTTTTCAATGAAGGACCTTGGAGAAGCTGCTTATATATTAGGCATCAAGATCTATAGAGAGAGATCGAGACGCCTCATAGGTCTTTCACAAAGCACATACCTTGATAAGATTTTGAAGAAGTTCAAAATGGATCAGTCCAAGAAGGGGTTCTTGCCTGTATTGCAAGGTGTGAGATTGAGCTCGGCTCAATGCCCGACCACGGCAAAAGATAAAGAAGAGATGAGTGTCATCCCCTATGCTTCAGCCATAGGATCTATTATGTATGCCATGTTGTGTACCAGACCTGATGTAAACCTTGCCATAAGTTTGGTAGGAAGGTACCAAAGTAATCCCGGCAAGGAACACTGGACAGCGGTCAAGAATATCCTGAAGTACCTGAAAAGGACAAAGGACATGTTTCTCGTTTATGGAGGAGACGAAGAGCTCGTCGTAAAGGGTTACGTCGACGCTAGCTTCGACACAGATCTGGATGACTCTAAGTCACAAACCGGATATGTGTATATGTTGAATGGTGGAGCAGTAATCTGGTGCAGCTGCAAGCAGAGCGTCGTGGCGGGATCTACATGTGAAGAGGAGTACATGGCAGCCTCGGAGGCAGCGCATGAAGCAATTTGGGTGAAGGAGTTCATCACCGACCTAGGAGTCATACCCAATGCGTCGGGGCCGATCAAACTCTTCTGTGACAACACTGGAGCTATTGCACTTGCCAAGGAGCCCAGGTTTCACAAGAAGACCAGGCACATCAAGCGTCGCTTCAACTCCATTCATGAAAATGTTCAAGATGGAGACATAGATATTTGCAAAGTACATACGGATCTAAATGTCACAGATCCGTTGACTAAACCTCTCTCGCGAGCAAAACATGATCAACACCAGAACTCTATGGCTGTTCGATTCATCACAATGTAACTAGATTATTGACTCTAGTGCAAGTGGGAGACCGTTGGAAATATGCCCTAGAGGCAATAATAAAAGGATTATTATTATATTTCCTTGTTCATGATAATTGTCTTTATTCATGGTATAACTGTATTCTCCAGAAATCGTAATACACGTGTGAATACATAGACCATAATATGTCCCTAGTAAGCCTCTAGTTGACTAGCTCGCTGATTAACAGATAGTCATGGTTTCCTAGCTATGCACATTGGATGTCGTTGATAACAGGATCACATCATTAGGAGAATGATGTGATGGACAAGACCCAATCCTAAGAATAGCACAAGATCGTGTAGTTCGTTTGCTAGAGCTTTTCCAATGTCAAGTATCTTTTCCTTAGACCATGAGATCGTGTAACTCCCGGACACCGTAGGAGTGCTTTGGGTGTACCAAACATCACAACGTAACTGGTTGACTATAAAGGTGCACTACAGGTATCTCTGAAAGTGTCTATTGGGTTGACACGGATCAAGACTGGGATTTGTCACACCGTATGACGGAGAGGTATCTCTAGGCCCACTCGGTAATGCATCATCATAATGAGCTCAAAGTGACCAAGTGTTTGGTCACGGGATCATGCATTACGGTACGAGTAAAGTGACTTGCCGGTAACGAGACTGAACGAGGTATTGGGATACCGACGATTGAGTCTCGGGCAAGTAACGTATCGTCTGACAAAGGGAATTGAATACGAGGTTGTTTGAATCCTCGACATCGTGGTTCATCCGATGAGATCATCGAGGAGCATGTGGGAGCCAACATGGGTATCCAGATCCCGCTGTTGGTTATTGCCCGAGAGCCGTCTCGATCACGTCTACATGTGTCCCAAACCCGTAGGGTCTACACACTTAAGGTTCGGTGACGCTAGGGTTGTATGAATATGAGTATGCAGCAGAACGAATGTTGTTCGGAGTCACGGATGAGATCCCAGACGTCACGAGGAGTTTCGGAATGGTCCAGAGGTGAAGAATTATGTATAGGAAGTGTTGTTTCGGCCATCGGGAAAGTTTCGGGGTCACCCTGTATTGTACCGGGACCACCAGAAGGGTCCCGGGGGTCCACCGGGTGGGGCCACCTATCCCGGAGGGCCCCGTGGGCTGAGGTGGGAGGGGAACCAGCCCCTAGTGGGTTGGTGCGCCCCCCCTTGGGCCTCCCCTGCGCCTAGGGTTGAAAACCCTAGGGGGGGAGGCGCACCACTTGCCTTGGGGGGTACTCCAACCCCCCTGGCCGCCGCCCCCTTGGGAGATTGCATCTCCCAGGGCCGGCGCCCCCCCTGGGGGCCTATATAAAGGAGGGCAGGGGGAGGGCAGCCGCACCCTGTGTCTTGGCGCCTCCCTCCCCCTGCTACACCTCGTCCTCCTCCCGTAGCAGCTTGGCGAAGCCCTGCCGGAGTTCTGCTGCATCCACCACCACGCCGTCGTGCTGCTGGATCATCATCAACCTCTCCTTCCCCCTTGCTGGATCAAGAAGGAGGATACGTCATCCGCTGCGTACGTGTGTTGAACGCGGAGGTGCTATCCGTTCGGCACTTGGTCATCGGTGATTTGAATCATGGCGAGTACGACTCCATCATCACCGTTCTCTTGAACCCTTCCGCACGCGATCTACAAGTGGTATGTAGATGCAATCTCTCGCCCATGACTCTTTGCTTAGATGAACTCATAGATGGATCTTGGTGAAACCGTAGGAAAATATTTAATTTTCTGCAACGTTCCCAACAGAGGCAACTTTAGTGTTATAGAAAAGCAACTTCATTTTTTCCAAGTCGGGCTGCCTAATACGTTTGTTTGTGTAAAAATGAAACAATCACACAAAACATGAGGCGCCTTTAGTGCTACATCTAAGCAATTTCATTGCACTATGTGTATCAATGATTTTTTCTAACATTATCACAAATTGTGTACCATGGTTGCTCAGTTGCCTATCGTGGATGTTCAGTTGCATATCATTGATGCCCAGTTGCCTACAATATCATGAAATTGGCCAACCATTGATGCCCAGTTACCTTCTAATGATAGTTAGTTACTTACCATTAGTGATCAGTTGTCTAACTTTACAAATTAGTTGCCTAGAATATTATGAAGTTGCTTATCATATTTTTATCTTAGTTGCCTAAAAACACTACGAAGTTGCCTATCAGTGATGCGCAGTTGACTGCTATTACTATTTCAGATGCCTACAATACATTAAAAAGTTCTGTAAATGTTGCTCAGTTGCCTATATACGAAAGTAAGTTACTTACCACACCAAAAAAGTATTGTATGGAACTTATGGTAATGTTAGGCTGCTCACTAGTCATGGCAGGCAACTTAGGGTAATGTTAGGCTACTTCGAAAAGTAAGTTTCCTATAGCAATATCAACTTGGAGATGAAGCTAGTTATGGTAGAATACTTTTGGTTGCGGTAGAAAATTTTAAGATTGTATGCACTAGAGTGGCACGAAAAAAGGTTAGCAGCTTTTGGTGTGTATTCATACAACTCTAGTGAACTCACCAGACCACTTATGTGTACTTTGACATGGTATATACAGTAGAAAAAAGGAACCACATGTGGAAAAGTCCAAGTTCACCATTGACGGGGATATTGGAGGCAAAACAAGGACAATAACTATAAGGTTGTTATGCACTCGAGTATCACACAAAACAAGTCAGCAACTTTTAGGGTGTTTTTGTGCAACTCCAATGGATTCAACAAGCAACTTGGGCGTCTTCTCAATCATTATATCTGGATATTTCAATGATTTTTGCAGGCAACGCATGCCAAAATTATGAACAACTTGTGTAGGTTTGCGGGCATTTTTCTGATCCGCCCTCTATGAAACTTCTCATCACCCCTAGGAAACTTCTCAGCTCTCCCCACTTATGCAACTAGTCAACACCCGTGAGCTAGCTAGTAACACCCAGATGCTCGGTAGCATAGGCGGGCAGACTACCCCAGAAAAGGGAAGAACAGGGCTCTCATACCATCCATCTACATATAGCTTCAAAATTAAAATCATGATAGACAACTTAGATACCACAAAAAAATTGACATTATAGGCAACTTTGGTCCCTTGATGGAGAAATTTTGTAGTATTTTAGGCAATTGGGCATCACACGTAGCAACTTTGTAGCAATATAGGCAACTTGGTTTCTGAGGCGGACAATTTAGAAGCCATGTTAGGCAACTTTCCACTTTACGGTAAAAACAATCACAGTATCGTAGACAACTAAACTATATACAAGTTAGTTTTTGATATATTCAAGTTAGCACCATGTAACCATCTATTAGACTACTGCACACAACTATTAGTATGTTAGTAGGTGAATTGACTAATACACATGATGTAATTCATCTAGCATCAAAGTTGCTTCTGTTTAGCACTAAAGTTGCCTCATCTAGCATCGAAGTTTCTTTTAAAAATAACTTCAAAACATATTCATGTGGGATCTTGTTTTGAAGAGTTCCTCATGAGGAATCCAATGGTGAAAACGGATCACAATTTTGATACGTTGTTTCAAAATTATAGTTATTTGAATTTTCTTGTACAAGAATTAATGCATGTTATGTCATCATTACGTTCACATGGTTGGTCGGACGAGGTAGAGAAATATCAATGTACCGTAGTAGAGGAATCTTTCCATGTATAAAATGGGTGGGTGAACAGTTTTCTAAATCTAGGTAAAGATCGTGTGAGTCGCGGAAGGATGGACGGCTGCAGCGCATGCGCTCGGCTACACCAAAAACGTTGCTGCACTTTTAAGCATTTGGGAAGCAACCTTCACAATATGGTAGGCAAGTAAACTATCTACAACTTAGTTTTTGATGTATGCAACTTAGCAACCATGGTAACCACTACTGCACAAAACTAATTAAGATGCAGCGAATTCAGTAATACACATGATGAAATTCATCTAGCATCAAAGTTGCTTATGTTCAGCACATAAGTTGCCTCATCTAGCATAAAAGTTGCTTCTGACAAAAATCTTCAAAACATATACTTATGGGATCTAGTTATAAAGAGTTCGTCACTAGGAACCCAATGGTGAAAACGGATCATTATTCCGACACACAGTTTGAAAGTTATAACCTTTTAAATTTTCTCCTACCGGAATAAATGCAAGTTGCGTCATCATTGGATACACACTGTTGGTCAGAGGAGGTAGAGAAATAATCTTTCCATATATACAGATTTGTGAGTGGGCTGTTTCGTCCCGACCAGGTGACACATGGGATTAATCTGTCCAGATTGTGCGGTTCACGAGCGTGCGCTCGGGAGCCCGAAATAGTGCAGCCTCACTTTTAAGTATTTAGGTTTAATTTTAATCCCAGGAGCACTTTTTGAACGATTTTGTGGCAGCGCAACCTCAGAAGAATTTGGACTCGTGTGCGAGGGTTCGGGTCCTGGGATGTGGACCATAGATGTTGGGATGTTGACCGGGGATGTTTTTATGTTCAGACATATTACAAATTAAAACATTTTCCAGACATATTTACAAATTAAAACATAGTCCAGCTAGTCGGACACATTATATAACTTGTGAGTTATTTCTTCCTAGTCCTTCCCTTCGGCCTCGACTGCCACAACCACGTCGCCTCTTACTCTTGTTATCGCAGTCATTGATGTGGAAGCACCGTCTTTGTTCAGGCCGGGACAATATTTCATCCTATGCCCATAAGCTGCGCATAGTAAACATTGTCTAGTTACTCCACCAGCTTCAGATTGGTCCATATCATTTCGGATGCGGACGGGCCTTATGTCCACCCCTACTTGCTCGCCGAAGTTCCGGATCCGGGATGTATACTCTCCCACCATCAGTTAACTTGTTGAAATTGCCAACAACTCTAAACCATATCATCTCACCGGTCCATATGTTGAGTACTTCCTCTTTTAAATAGTATGGGAACACAAAGGAGATGGCGTCCAACTCAATCTGGCCACAGGCATCCAACCCATGTGAGCAAGGAAGGTGCAACAACTTCGATTTGTTGCACATACACTCACACGTTGGACATAATTCCGATCCAATTTTTACCTTGTGCATCTTCACCTCATTTGTAGAACCAAAACCATCGGTAGGTATCTGAACCTCATACCTCATTTCGTGATTACCTATGAGTCTAATAGTGTGCTTCTTTGCTTTCTCTATCTTCTTTGCCATGTACTCCATGACATGGCTACAATAAGGTGTGCTGTGATTATCTACAATATCCCTTTTTGCTTTCTCGTGCCTTTCTCTAAAGTATCTCAAAGTGCCATGCAATACAGCCTCGACAATAGCTATGAGTGGCAATGCTCTATTCCCTCTGAGTACAAAGTTATACACCTCTGCAAGGTTGGTTGTCATGTGGCCATATATACCTAGCTCCATGGGTGTCATGCAGCAAAGATCAAATCACTGGAGGCTCTTTCTCTATCCACTTAGAAAAATTCTTTATTACCCGTCCCTTCTTTCTCTTATTATTAGGAGGGTCAATTGTTGGCAAGTCACAAAGACCTATTGGCTCCTCTAGCTCTGCGATGAGTGTTGCTAATTTAACCTGATCTTGTTCCATTTTCTTCCTAGCATGGACATGTTTCTTAGTAAACTCATCTGGTTTTGACCAAATAAATTCATATTTGTGATGCTAGTTCTGCTTGCATAATTTTTGAACAAGTTCATCAGCCCCTTGTTCTTGAACTGTGAGAAAAAATTAGCCCCAAGAAGGCGCATGCACCATCGGCTCTACAAGTCCCTCCAAGGTGTTGGTTCATCATCTGTTGGATTCCTCAATGTCTTCACAGCCTTCAATATACCAGCATGTCTGTCATGAATGACACACATGTTTCGTCGGTCCTTCACGATGGCAATTTTCACTTGCCGTAAGAACCATACCCAGCTCGAGAAGTTCTCACCCTCCACAAATTCCATGGCAAGTGGGATGATTTGATTGTTCCCGCCCACACCAATAGCAGTTAGGATTTTCCCTTTGTACTGACCGGTCAGGAATGTACCATCCACAAGCATCACATGAGGACAATGCCGGAAAGCTTCGATGCACATAGCGAAAGAGTAGAATACTCGTTTCAACACCTTGAAATCTGGTAAACTCGGCAACCTCGTGTGTTGTACGTTCACATAATTGCCGGGATTCCTCTCTTTCGGTATGTCAAGGAGACGGACAACATTATCATATGAGTTGAGGAACATCCCAAAACTTTCCTCCACAGCCTTATGCTTAGCTCTTTAAGCTTTCCCATAAGGAATGTCACAATTCCATCTTACCTTCACTGTTGTCTGGATGTGTTTTGCTTCCATATCTTTCTTTTGCACTATCTCAGTATACATGAGTTGCGCAATGAGAGTTGAAGTCAGGTCTGAATGACGAATCAACAGGTTTTTCCTCACAGAATTATGTGAGACGACTTCAGTGACAACCCAGTGGATGTTATACTTCGGCACGTGCCCGTGAACCTTACCAGGACAACCTGTTTCAACACACTTCATGGTATAGTTTGTTGGACTTGATATCTGTGTCCGGTAAACCCTCTGCGTAGACATAGCCCACTTTATCACCGCATACTTTAATTTTTTATTTGTATCAAACATAGCCCCTATATGGACTTGGTTCAGATTATATTGCCATGGAGACTCATGGCCATCGTTGACCGTAAGGCCGGTGGATATGACCTAATCCCATGATGAAGGAATCAGTACCTCCACTTCATCCTCGGAATTTTTCGAATCCATATCCTCGGCGAATCCTTCCTCGTCCTATTCCTCCATGACTCTCTGCATTTCCTCCCCTTCCTCATCCCCATCAGCGAAACCAGAACCAACTAATATTATCGACTAACTATTCTGCCCAATATAATGACCACAAACATTGTGTGGCACGTAGTCTGACTCTTTCTCGGGTTGGCTAGCATCCACATCCGGTGTTGTGACCCGGATAAATAAACCTTGTTAGCCACTTGACTGCCCTGGTTGGGTTCATACCCCACGTGGAGTTGTACGGTATTCTCCTCTTCGCCACAGGTTGCACTAGGGCATATGGGTGGATTCCTCGGTCTCGGCAACGACTAAACATGGTCAACCAATGCTGGCTCCTATCTACCGGCATGAACTCCCACTTGACATTTTTACAGGATTTGGTCCAGAATGCATGAATACTGACGAAACATACTTTAGGATCCAGCCCAAAACTAGTAGTCAACCAGTACTTCAACTGCCTATTGTCCAGTCTGTCTGGGTCTAGAAGTGTCATCACACAGTTTTTATACTCGCTAAGATCAACCCCCAACTCATTATATCGAACACTACCAGGACCGTATTAAACTGTCAAATTTACTAATTCAGACATTTTCACCTATCAGACATTTTCATCTTCTCATTAATCACTAAAATGACACCACAAAGAAACTAAGACTTACTAAACAAAAATCTACAACTTAGAGAAAAAACTCAGTGGTACCGTCCACCTCGCGGAGTACTTGCAGCACCGGACAACACCACTGCACCTCCTCCTCACCACCACCACCTCCCCAGCAGCACTTCCTCCTCACCACCACCTCCTCCCCAACCGCACCTTCTCCACTACACCACCTCCTTCCTAGCCTCACCTCCTCCACTCCACCATGGCTCCTCCTCAATTACACACAAAATAACTACCCCATAGCCAAAAATGACCGTAGGGCACCGAGGTTTGCAGCGATCAATTGCTTCTGCCGCTTGGATGGGAAAATGGGTGGAACAGGGAGGAGATCGGCACGGGGGTCGCGAGTACAGAGAGGAACGAGACATAGAGGTGGAGCTCACGAGCTAGAGGAAGAAGACTAGCTTCGGCCTTATCCACATCTGTTCGATAGCGTGGAGGCCGGAGACCTTTTCGGTCACCAGCGGGCCAAAGACAGCCGTCTTCAATCGTTGCTAGGCCGACGGTCCCTCTTCGGTCGGCAGCCCACCGACAACACCTCTTCTGCCCAGCTGGGCCTCTCTTTGGCCAACAGGTGGCCGATGGGCCTACTTGGGCCAACTGATGGCCGAAAACCTTGTCTTCAGCCTTTTAGTGGCCGACTAGGTCATACTTTTGCAAATTGTGCGTTCAGTCCTATAGTTTCCAAATTTGCTGTAAAAAAACATGTTAGTTTCAAAAAACTCCAACAAGTATCGCTTGTCATTACACACTACTCCTGTAAAGTAGAGTTTATGGGCGTCTCTGCGGCGAGATTGCATCCGGATGACGTGCCACGGGGCTTCTAGGGCTCTCTGGGCAGTTCAATCTATTGAGAAATAAAACATATGATTAATTGTATGGGGGGAATGCCTCTTACGAGATGTCTGTTGGGAAAAGATGTCTTCCCAACACACCTCTTCACCATGTATAGAAGTGGGTCTCCCACATTGCTGAAATAAGTGAATCATTTGGACTCTTCATTTGTCTCTTTTGCTTTCGCTTTATAACATGTTATTGGTTATCAGCACATAACCTCTACCAGACATGAGCCTTTGCATCGCACACGGCAGCGTGCTACAACAGAATGAGCGGCGGCTACACTACACCAAGAGAGCACGGAGCACCGAGTCGTCGATGGCCAAGAGGAGCATGCATAGGCATGCATGCATCCATTGAACGAATCGATCAGGAGAAGGCCTAACCTAGTTTCTATTTTTGAGATTAGCATCAACGATCCACAAATCGTGACTCTCCAGAACCGACAGAGCAATCCGGCCAAGACGATGGCGGTTACGCACCACCATGGCCTCTCAAAAAACGACAACGCTTGTCACATGAAGACCAACTTCATGCAGCATGAGATGCATGTTTTTTTGACTGGAAAGCTTACTTTATTAATGAAAGGATGGATATATCATCTGCTAGCAGACTCACAATGAAATCAGGCAAGGCATCAATCCAACGAGATGGATTATTAGCACGTCCCCATCTAGCTAGCTCATGAGCTACATAATTTGACTCCCTAATACAATGCTCAATAGTAAACCTCCCGAAATTTGCTAGATAACTACGACATTCATCAAGAACCGGCGCTGCCACCATAGAATAACCTTCATTGAATCTAAGTGCATCCACCACCGTGATATTATCCGATCTCACCACCATGTTATTGCATTATGTATCTCTTGCTAGCTTCAGTCCTTCAAGCAGAGCTGCCGCTTCTGCCGTGAACACATCAGCTACATGTTCTAATCTCGCTGTGGACGCCGACATGAAAGATCCTCGGTGATCACAGATGACAGCACCAGAAGACCCTGCATAATCGCCTTCTGTGAGTGAAGCATCGACATTAAGGACAAGTTGTCCTGCTAGGAATGTCGGTCACCTATTGATCTTGGGTGTAGATTTAGCTTGTGCTCCATGCACATAATTAATCGCTAGGGCAACCACCGCCGGGGCTGTTCGATCTGGAGTCAATATTTCTTCCCCTTGCACAAACTGTCTTCTTTTCCACCATAAGAACCAACAAACTGTTGATATGAGCTATGGTAGCTCGACCAATCCAGAATATCATCGCCGATAATAATCATCACATAAAATGAACTCCAAGACTGCTGAACCTACTCGATTGGTCAATGAAGCAAAGTTAATATCTGCTGCGATTCCCAAAGCTTCCCAAACTGCTTGCGCCCTTGCACACTGAAATATCATATGTGCTAAGTCCTCCGCACCATCTGTACAGTATGGGCATTGGGACAAGTTTCCAACATGGCGATTCATAAGAGTACTCTGGCATGGGATGGCATTGTGCAAGCATCTCCAGATATAAATTTTAACTTTCATGGCACTCTCAAACTCCACAACTTCTTCCAAATTGGATGGGGCACCGTGGAGAAGCGGGCCAGACCGCTGTCATCTGTATCATAATTCACTTCCCATTGTGTCGGTGTACTAGAGTAGGGGTATCCTAGTATCCCGAACTTGTGCACGGGCAGTCGCAGCACCCCGCGGCAAGGCTTGCCGGGTGACCGCCAAGGTCCTCTGTGGTTCCTTTGGAGCCATTCAAGAACAAAGTGTTTAAGTCAAGGAGCCAAGACCCCGGCAAGAGGAGCTTTCCGGGAAGGCCAACCAAGGCATCTCAAGGAACTTGCCACGACGCGCCACGCTTCCCTGCAAGGCCCGGCGAGCGACAAGCTTCCGACCGTGGCAAGACAACGACCGCGGCGAGGCACTTGCCGCGGTAAGCCACCACTCTGTACCCACGCTCCAGCGCATCCGTCAACGTGTCGCCATGGGACCTTTCCAGGTGCGCGTGGCGAGAGGCTGTGCAGCCAGCGGTGCGAGGTGGCAAGCGGCGCTGACAAGAGTGCCATCGTGGCGAAAGGTGGCGCCGCTGACGGTCCCTTTTCTGCACTGTTTGGGCGACACGGACAGGCATTTAATGCCTTTGTTCCCTGCCGTCAGGGTTAGGTAGGATACACTGTTTAGGTAGTTGTACCAACCACAAATCCTTTTCCATTTTTGCCCTCGCCTACGTTGCCACCTGTCGGTGACCCCTTGAGCATATAAAAGGAGGCCCAAGCACAACATAGAGGGGGGTCGAAGCATTCGAAACCAGAAAACACTCACGCTCTCGAGCAAGAACTCAATACAAACCACAAAGCAGCAGTAGGAGTATTATCTCTCCGGAGAGCTCCGAAGCTGCGTAAATCGCTCGTGTGCATCGCCTCGAACCGCTCTTCGTGCGATCTCCGCCCCCCGCCGAACCGTAAGAGGATCCGGTCCCATAGGTGTTCGTTCCCACGACATCTTTGGCGCGGCAGGTAGGGGGCGTCGAGGTTGTGTGAACCCGATCCGGCGCTCACGCGAGCTAGATCTTCATCTTCTTCATCATCTTCATCGACATGCCACCGAAGAAGAAGGCTTCGGAGGTGGCTGCTCCGTCCATGTCGGTCCCACCGCCACCGGAGCAAATGGGTGGTGGGGTAGACGCCAGCGGAGGAACGGGTGTCGACGAGGGAGCTCACGCCGCCGCCAGGTCCAAGGACAAGGCTGCGCAAACCTCGGCATCCGTACATGCACCGCGCCCATCTCAGGAGGCGCGGGACCGATAGCGTCATGGTACTCGTGGTACCATACGTTCGTTGGACCGAGATCGAGCTGGTGGATCTCGGGATGCTCAAGACCAGCATGCGCGCCAACATGCTGGCACGAGCAAGACACTGTCACCCGGACGGGATACTGCTCCTTCCAACCCAGTTGGGAGTCCGAGCATATCCCGCTCCTCGCACCGTTCGCCACCGCCACCCAAAACTTCGGAAGAAGCTTTGGCATGAGCTCAACTGCTCCTGGATTACCCTCCAATGGCGGACAAGATCGACGATTGGAGGGCCACCATTCAGAGTCTCATCGGCTTCGCCAACGGCGACACTCCACGGCAACCGAGTACATCAAAGCCACGGCAAGACTGCCAGGCATGAGCCGATGGAGACAAGACCGGTGGGGGTGCAACCACCGTGCGCTCTCCACCCCGAAGGCCAAGATCACCGACTCGCCGGGTCAACCTCAACACTGACTCCACAGTGTCATCAGATCCATGAGCTCGTCGCGATCAGCGCCAAGTTCTTCAAGAACGACAGCAAGAAGACGCTCGTACTCGCATCGAGCGTCAATGAGAAGTGCGGCGTCAATCAGACCAGCGCGCTGAGCCCGCTGTCGACATGCATGCGCCAGGGGAACCAGACGACTTGACGTACGCGGTAGGTTTCCCTGCGTTCACTCGTGAGCTGCAGCAAGTCTAGTGGCCCAGCACAAAGAACTTCAAGCCAGATGTACCAGAGAAGTACGACGACAGGTTGCATCCGTCGGAGTTCCTCAGCATCTACACCATCGCGGTGCAAGCTGCCGGGGGGCGCGACGACAAGATCCTTGCCAACTACTTCCCGCTGGTGCTCAAGCCCAATGTCAGATCCTGGCTCATGCACTTGCCGGACAACTCCATATCCTCATGGGCGGATCTGTGCCATCAGTTTGTCGGCGCCATTACAGGCGGCCACAAGCCTCATGGCCAAGAGAGCGACCTTCATCTGCTCGCCCAGAAGGAAGGAGAGCCCCTGCGCAAGTATATTCAGAGATTCAGCCAAGTACAGCGCAACATCCCAGATGTCCACCCTGCCGCGGTCATCAACGCGTTCCATCAGAACGTGTGTAACCGCAGGATGTGGGAGGAGATGGCGATGTGCAAGATCAGAGACGTCAATGAGCTATATGCCCTGGCCAACAAGTGTGCACGTGCTGAGGAAGGGAGGAAACTCCCCAGAGAGAATGCAGGAGCAGGAGGATCTGATAGTGAGGATGCCGCCCCGGCAAGGAAAAACCGGCGGCGGAACAACAGGAAGAAGAAAGGCAAAGATGTGCTAGTCGTCGAGCAGTCCGGCAACGGAGGTGGCGCCAAGGAAGCCGAAGCTGTGGCAGCCGCCGACAAGCAGGACGGCTCCGGCAAGCAGTATTGCAAGATCCACCGCACCGAGGGCCATGATCTCCAGAGCTGCAAGAAGGTCGAGCAGCTTGTCGAGCAGCAAAAGGCTAAGTACGAGCGGCGCAACAAGGAGAAGGCCCAAGAAGGTACTGGAGGATCCGGCAAGAAACGTCCTGGCCGGGGAGGACGCCGCGGCAAGGCCAAGCAGCGGCAAGGAGACAGGCCTCCCTGCGGCCGCGACAAGGATGAAGATAACGATGAAGACGAAGAGATGGATGATGACGAGGCCGATGAGCAGGAGTTCCAGAAAGCCACAGAGGTCCTATGCATTGACGGTGGTGCTTCTCTGCATACTTCACACCGCCAGCTCAAGCAGTGGGTGCGGGAAGTCAATGCGGCAGAACCACCCGTCGAGTCACGCAAGCCTCTGAAATGGTCCAGCACGCCTATCATCTTTGATATTGAGGACCACCCTGATCGCATAACTGCGGTCGGGTGCTTGCCGATGTTGGTTTCACCAACTATCCGCAACCTCAAGGTCACTAAGATGCTAGTTGATGGCGGGGCTGGCTTGAACCTGATCTCCTCCGCGGTACTTTAGAAACTCCAGATCCCTGACAGCGAGCTCGAAGAGACCGACACATTCCAAGGAATCAACCCGGGAAGGAGCAAGCCGAAGGGAAAGATCACGTTGCCGGTGACATTTGGCAGCGAGTTGAACTTCAGGACTGAGAGGGTCACTTTTGACGTTGCTGATTTTCCATTGCCTTACAATGGGATACTCGGCCGTCCAGCGCTCGCCAAGTTCATGGCAGCCTCTCACTATGCCTACAACGTGCTCAAGATGCCAGGCCCGATAAGTGTCATTTCTGTCCCTGGCGACAAGAAGGATGCTCTTATCTGCGCCGACAAGATCTACCAGGAAGCAGCAGCCGCAGCAGAACGCAAGACACTTGCCGCTGAAGCTCCCGGGGGGAAGAAGAAGACCAAGTTCGGCAAGAGTTCTGATGCCCACTCCGGCAAGCGCACCTCTTTGGAGTGCTGCGCTACCATCGAGGACGCACCATCTAGCTCCACCGGCAAGTGTAAGAAGGCAAAGGCAGCTCCGCCAGAGACCAAGAAGGTGCCCGCCAAGGAGGACGGCACTGGTGGTACCTTCACCATCAGTGCCACTCTCGACCCTAAATAGGAAAGCGCGCTCGTTGCTTTCCCACGGGCGAATGTTGACGTGTTTGCATGGCAACCGTCTGACATCCCCGGTGTTCCCAAGAAAGTAATTGAGCACCACCTTGCCGTCTGTCCTCATGCGCGGCCCGTCAAGCAGAAAGTCAGGAAACAAGTAGTAGAGCGCCAAGAATTCATTGCAGAAGAAATCAAGAAGTTGGACGCAGCAGGACTTGTCAGAGGAGTGCTCCATCCTACGTGGTTGGCCAATCCTGTAGTCATGCGTAAGGCAAACGGGAAATGGAGGCTTTGTATCGACTTTACCGATGTTAATAAAGCTTGTCCCAAAGACCCATTTCCCTTGCCGCGCATTGACCAGATTGTTGACTCCACGGCCGGATGTGATTTGCTTTCATTTCTTGATGCATACTCAGGATACCATCAGATATTCATGGCAGAAGAGGATGAGGAGAAGACCGCATTCATCACTCCATGTGGCACGTACTGTTTTGTACGAATGCCTTTCGGTTTGAAGAATGCTGGGTCAACATTTGCAAGAGTAGTCCATGACGCTTTTGAGCCACAGTTGCACAGAAATGTAGAACCTTACATGGATGACATAGTGGTCAAGAGCAAGGACAAGGCAACTCTGATTCAAGATTTAGACGAGACCTTTGCAAATCTGCGCAAGATCAACCTCAAGCTCAACCCCGAGAAGTGTGTGTTTGGAGTCCCCTCCGGCAAGCTTCTCGAGTTCTTCGTGTCTCAGCGGGGAATTGAAGCCAACCCCGACAAGATCAAGGCCATTGAGCAGATTGAAGCACCGAAGCGTGTCAAGGATGTACGAAGGCTTGCCGGCTGCATGGCTTCTCTCAGCAGGTTTATCTCTAAGTCTGCTGAGCGCGCCCTGCCATTTTTCAAAATATTGAAAAAGGCAGGTCCAATGAAATGGACTCCGGAAGCGGAGGCTGCGCTGCAGGACTTAAAGAGATACCTGTCCTCCACTCCAATACTTGTTGCACCTAAGCCACAAGAGAAGTTGCTGCTGTATCTAGCAACAACCAATCAAGTGGTTAGTGCTGCGTTAGTAGCGGAGAGGGAGGCGGATGATGAGCCAGCGACCACGGCAGATGCATCCAGCGACAAGCAGGGGGCTTCCCCGACAAGCTCTGGTCCCGACAAGGATGGATCTGCGCAGGCACAGGAGGAGAAATAGAAGAAAATGGTGCAGCGCCCAGTTTACTTTGTCAGTTCCCTTATGCAGGGGGCTAGGTCAAGGTACTCTGGTGTGTAGAAATTGCTTTTCGGCCTTCTCATGGCCTCGAGAAAGCTGCGCCATTACTTCAAAGCACATGAGATCACAGTTGTCACTCGTTTTCTGCTGAAGAGGATACTGCAGAATCCAGAAGCAACAGGCAGGATTGTCGAGTGGGCACTGGAACTGTCAAGCTTTGGCGTCAAGTTTGAGAGCACTTCAACTATCCAGAGCCGGGCATTGGCAGAGTTCATAGCAGAGTGGAGGCCAACACCAGATGAAGAAACTCCAGAAACGAGCATCCCCGTCAAGGAGGCAAACAAAGAGTGGCTGATGTACTTTGATGGTTCCTTCTCGCTGCAAGGCGCCGGTGCAGGCGTGCTACTTGTCGCACCCACCGGAGAGCACCTCAAGTACCTAGTCCAGATGCACTTTCCCAAGGAGCAAGCAACAAACAATACTGCAGAGTATGAAGGTTTGCTTGCCGGTCTCAGGATTGCAGCTGACCTTGGGATCAAGAAGCTCATTGTCAGGGGTGACTCGCAGCTTGTCGTCTGTCAAGTAAACAAGAATTATCAGAGTCCATTGATGGAAGCTTACGTTGATGAAGTGAGAAAGTTATAAGAGCACTTTGACGTCCTACAGATGGAACATGTTCCAAGAGCTCAGAACGACATTGCTGATGGCCTGTCAAAGTGCGCCGCACTGAAGTTACCTGTGGAACCAGGGATCTTTGTGCTCAAATTGACTCAACCATCTATAACACCATCAACTGGGCAGAACAAGAAAAGGAAGTTGATTTCTGGTGACTATTTTCCGGCAGAGCTTCCCGAAGCCGCCGCCAAGAAGGTCCCCAAGATCAACACCAAGGGCGCTGAGGAGTCGTCTGCTCCGACAAGCCCTAGGGTTTGTTCCGTTGAAGTAGACGCTCCCGACAAGTTTTGCTCCGGCAAGCTTGCCGGGGAACATCAAGCTCCGGCTGAGCCGCAGGTTCTCGCCGTAGAAGCGGATGTTCCCGCAGCAGCATATGTGCCTTTAGTCCTTGTTGTCGAGCCGCAAGCTCTAGCATGGGCAGAGCAGATTGTCCATTTCCTTCAGACAGGAGAACTTCCCGAAGAGCAAGAAGAAGCGGAAAGAGTAGCCCGGCAATCAAGTATGTACCAGTTTGTCGACAACACACTGTACAGAAGAAGATTCAACAGTGTGAAATTGAAGTGTATTCACCGGGAAGATGGACAGAAGCTGTTGGCAGAGATACATGGAGGTATATGTGGTCACCACATTGGCGCAAGAGCGCCTGCCGGCAAAGCATTCCGGCAAGGTTTCTTTTGGCCGACAGCCCTCCAGGATGCAACTCCACAAGTAACCAAGTGTGAAGCGTGCCAGTTCCATTCCAAGCAGATACACCAGCCAGCTCAAGCTCTCCAGACGATCCCTTTATCCTGGCCATTTTTGGTCTGGGGGCTCGATATCCTTGGCCCCTTTCCCCGAGCTGTCGGGCGCTTTGAGTACTTGCACGTTGCAATCGACAAGTTCACAAAGTGGCCGGAAGTGGAAGCAGTGAGGAAGGTGACAGCACAGTCAACAGTCAAGTTCTTCAGGTCGATTGTTTGCCGTTTCGGGGTCCCTAACAGGATCATCACCGACAACGGCACACAATTCACGAGCCGCACCTTCCTGCAGTACGTCCAAGATCTTGGCGCCAAGGTCTGCTTCGCTTCTGTTGCTCACCCGAGAAGCAACGGTCAAGCGGAGAGGGCAAATGCTGAAGTGCTGCGCGGGCTCAAGACCAGGACTTTCGACAGGCTGCACAAGTACGGAAATAACTGGATTGAGGAGCTGCCGGTGGTTCTTTGGTCAATCAGGATGACGCAAAATCAAGCCACTGGCCAGACACCTTTCGCTCTAGTCTATGGAGCAGAGGCAGTTCTCCCCACGGAACTCGTATACGGATCGCCTCGAGTGCTTGCTTATGATGAGCTTGAGCAAGAGCAGCTGCGACAAGATGACGCGCTGCTCCTTGAGGAGGATCGTCTTCAGGCTGCTGTACAAGCTGCTCGATACCAGCAAGCTTTGCGCCGTTACCATAGCCGCAAAGTTAATGCCAGAAGTCTCGAGGAAGGCGACCTTGTTCTTTGGCGCGTTCAATCCGCCAAGAATTCCAACAAGTTGACGCCAAAGTGGGAAGGCCCTTACCGGGTGAAACGAGTCACTAGGCCTGGCGCTGTCCGCCTTGAGACCAAAGATGGCTTGCCGGTGAGCAACTCCTGGAACATTGAGCATCTTCGTAAGTTTTACCCGTAAGGTGCGGTTGTCAGAACCTGTTCCGGCAACCACCTTTTGTACAAGTCTTGCCGCTGTTGCATGTAATCCTTTGTACAAAGATGGGCGCAGACCCCGTGCATAAATAAAGTTCATGTGCTCCGCACATCTTGTCAATTTCATGCTTTCTATTTTTTGCATGTGTTATCCGACACTTTGTGCAGCACCTACCTCCGGTAAGCAATAACGAGCCTCCATATCTTTGTTTTCTCTTCTTTCTTTTTCTCAACAGGAAGGTTCCCTCGCCCACAAGTTTGCCGGGGGAGGGGGAGGAGGAGATAATGGTGTGGACCAGGCGTCGTTCAAGAAAACTTCGCCTTGCCGGGACGCAAACGACAGAAAAGCTAAGTTGCCAAAGTTTGAGCAATCAGTTTTAAAATGTTTTAAGTTATCTTCCTCGAACGACCGTGCTTTGTATGGAAAATCTGTGCGCGGAGGAACCAACTCGTAGCTAGTTGCGCCCTTACTTTGTTTCGAGTCCGCTCAACAACTTAAGTGTGCTGCGACTAGTTGCGACAAGGTTTCTTGCCGGTAGCAGCACCGCCAGCAGGCTGCTGATGTTCCGCACTCAGCGCTCGCGGCAAGGGTGCCTGCGCCAGCAAGTTCCATGAAAGCGTAGGGCAAAAACATACAAAGGAAGGAATCAAGTAAAGGAAATAACATAGCGATCGATACCCAAAATAAAAGTTATATTACAAGATAACTTGTCGCAGCTCTAATAGATTGCTCTCGTAACATGACTAGCAGCGGCAAGAAAAGGAGAAAACAGGCGGCCTAATCTACGCGATCGCCGTCAACTCTCTTGACTTCATTCACCTTGTCCACAATGGGTGCGACAAGGGCCTTGAGCTCTTCCAGATCAGCATCCGGAGGCAGCTTCTTAAGGACATTGGTGAGGTTGAGGCCTGGGTTGCGGAAGGCCACCTTCACCAACACCTTTTGAAGAACTCTCGCGCAAATTGTGAGCGACTCGTCGGCCAGCTGCTTTGGGATCCTTTCCCGGAGTTGCTGGAGGGCCGTCGCCATGCCCTTGATGAACAAAGTAAGCTTGGTGCTGGGCTGGAGCTTCTCATCGGAGGAATACCCGAAATCCTCCATCCCCAGCTGCGCCAGCTCCTCGTCGATGACTGCGGTGATGTTCACGAGACCCTCTGTCCCGAGCTCCACAGTCTCCCTAAAAATGTTCTGGGTTTCGGCGGCCCTCGTCAGCAGCGTTTCGTTGGCCTTGATCTCCTCATTCAAGGCCACCTCTCGCTCCTTGGCACCGTCCAGCATCTCGGTCAAAGTAGCCAGCTTCAACTCAAGATCAGCGTTGGAGTCCTTGGCGGCGCTCAGCTCCTTGCCCTTCTCGAGGAGATGACCCTGCAGCTCGCCATGGGCGTGGCTGTCCTTCTCGCGCTCACGCTGGAGCGCGGCAAGCTCTTCATCCCTCGCCTTGAGATCGGCCTCTAGCTGCGTCACCTTCACCACCAGCTCCTTCTTGGCGGCCTCAGCAGCTGCGGCAGCATCCTTTGCCTCCTTGAGAGCCCCGCCAAGTGTTTGCTCGCGCGCGGCAAGCTCCTCCTCATGGCTGTCCAGCTTGACCTTCCGCTGCGCCAACTCTCCTTCCCGCGCAAACAGATCCTCGGCGGCAAGCCACTGTTGCTCCTCAGCTTCGGCCTTCTCGAGGAGGAAGGCCTTCCGCGCTTCGACGAGCTGCGCCCGCTCCTCTGCAACGGACCGGAGGGCTGCCTGGTTGCGACTCCGGAGCTCCTCCGCATGCTTCTCAACATCCACTCCCGCCTGCGCGACAAGTGCTTCCCGGGATTCCAGCTTGGCTTGCCGGGCGCGGTAGAGCGACAGTAGCCTCCGCAGCAGCTGTTCCTCCTCAGGCTCGCCGCTGCTGCTGCTCGGCGCGTCAACTAGCGTTAGCCCAGCAGAGGCGAGCACTTCTCCGTCAAAGACTTCTCCTTCGACCGGCGCCCTGGAGCTTGACGCCCAGGGGAGCTTGATGAAGACGCCATCGCCGGCCTTCAGATAGGCGCCGGGCTGGGGCTCTTCGGGGCCTGGCGTTGCGGCAGCGGAGGAGGGATCGATGGTCGGCGTAGCGCCTTGCACTCCTGCGGCCTCGGGGCCGTTAGTGCGATCGCCAGACCCCTCGCCAGCTCCTGCGGCGGCAGCTTTGGCGGCCTCCTCGCCGGCAGGATCATCGACGCCGGCTTCCTCTTCGGTGGCAGCGGCGTCGTTGGTGTTGCCGCGCGTGTTCTCCTCTCCGGTGGCCTCGGTCTCCATCGGCTCCGTGGAAGATGGATCTGAAGACCGGAAGAGGGAGAAAAGTCAAGCAAAAATCCAAGAAGAAAAATCAGAAGAAGAAGAACCCAAGGGAAGTTTTCTGGCAAGAAGGATTACCTGTGCTGGGCTCTGCAGTCATGGGCTCCACCACCGGGGGGTCGCTGGTGCCGTCCCTTGCCGGAGAACTCTCCCTTGCCGGAGACTTCTCCCTTGCCGGAGAACGCTCCCTTGCCGGGGAATCCTCCCTTGGCGGCGTAGTCGAAGCAGATAGCATCTCAGGGGCGGCTTCCGGTTGCTCCTGGTGAGGCTCTTCTGCTCCTACACAAACCAATAAGACAGATATCAGCAAATAAAGAGCACCCATGCACGCCCAACAATGGGAAGTAAACAGATACTTATGATGGGGTTGCGCTGGGGGCTGCTTTGGGGAGTAGTTGCCGGGTCCGACAAGGTGGTCTCGGGCGCGCCCCCTGCTGTCGCGGTGGGCTCGTCCTCGATGATAATCACCGGAGCCTTGGCTCTCTTCGCCGCTCTCTAGGCCAGGGTCCTGAAAAGGAATAAGTTCAGAGTGAAGCAAATCAGATACAAGACAAAAACAAAAAGAATTGAAGAATTACAAATGCAGCAAAGAATCTTACTCTTCTTCTTCCTCGTCGGAGCTGAGCGCGGAGAGATCGAAGTCCGGCCCTCTTTCGGCGCGACGAGGCGGAGGAGTAGGCTCCCTCGGCCGCTTGGCGGGGGCAGCGGCAGAATCAGAAGTGGCAGTCTGGGAGGAACCCGCTCCAGTTGCCGTAGCGGCATGAGACGCTCCCGCGGCAACGGTGCTTGTCGCGGTGGAGCGTGTCCCGCAGCGCGGCGGCTGTTGACCCATCTGCCGCCCTGCTACGTCCCCGGCCCTGCGGAGGCGCCTTCTTGGTGGAGCTGGGGGCTGCGCTGGGGGCTCTGCCTGCGGCAAGCCGCTTGAAGATGGCGGGCCGCTCGCACCCTCGGCGGGCTCGCTCGACTCGGCTTCAGGCTCGGCGAGCTCTCCCTCGCCGGCAAGCTCTCCAGCAAGCTCATCTCGATCGGCAAGGCTTGCCGCCTCGGCTGCCTCTGCCTCCTCCACGATGAATCCAAACTCACCCGCGGCAGCGGCCGCCGCCGCCTCTTCCGCCCTAGTGGTGATGCGCCGCATCTCCGCATCGGTGGTGTCGCGGGTGAGGCTCTTCTGTTCGTCAGAGCGGATCGCCACCTCCACCAAGCCGTCGAAGAACTGCTGCACGACGTCGTCTGCGGGCTCTTGCCAAGTTGGAACAATTCCATGTGAGTCGCACTACGACATCATTGCGCGGATGCGATCGAGCGAAGAATTGTTGCACAACGGGACGACGCCCTGCGGCAGCCTGAACCATTCGGGATGCTGAGGGTCGTGCTTGAACAGCTCCTTGAGCATCGCATGCAGTTACAAGACGGTGAAGTTAAAATTGAGGCCCGGGCGCAGCCTCATGATGTCCGCCGGACCCCCGAACTCCCAGGCGGGTCTCCTCCTCTCTTGCAGGGGGGCGATGCGGCGGCGAAGAAAATCCGCGCCAACAGCGCCTACAGTGAGCCCGGCAAGCCTGAGCTGCAAAATCCGGGTGATGGCAATCTTCAGCTTATTGTCGTCCGCGGCCAGGGCGCTCCAATCATTGCCGCGCACTGCTAGGGCTTAGCGCAGGGCAGTAAACGGCTGCGGGTTCTCCTCAACAATCCAACACCATTCTGCTCTCCACTCCTCCCATTTGCTGCGGAGCTCCCCCTCCAGATAAGCCTCCTTCTTGCCGGCTCTCGAGATCCAGGCGATTCCGCCGGCTAAAGGCTCTCCTCTCTCGACCCGGGGCATAAAGAAGTGGCGGAACAGGGCTACGTTTGAGTGGACTCCGACAAAGTTTTCGCAGAGATGTGCGAAAACTGCCATGGTCAGAACAACATTGGGGGTGAAGTCAAGGATATGGAACCCGTAGGTGTTCATAATGTCACAGAAGAATTCAGAGAAAGGCGGGCAGAGCCCGCAGTAGAAGAACAGCGCGAAGAAAGGGTATCCGTTCGGAGCCCGTTCTGAGGCGGCGGCGGAGAGTACCTTCGTGCGCGGATGCGCTCGCGTCTCCGTCGACCAGAAGAGGTAGTACCACTCCCTCAGCTCCTTCGCGGCGAGCTCGAGGGGGAAAGTTGCCCGCTCCTTTCGCAGCGCCTCAAGCCGCAGCGCCTCGGCCGACTTCACAGCCTTCCCGCCTTTCGGAGCCATGGCGGAGGTGGTGGAGATCGACGGCGTTGGTGGCGATGGCGGCGATGGGGGGCGGAGCGCTGCTCTCTTTCGGCTTTGGAAGAAGCGGGGAGCGGCGGAGATTTTTGAGATTGGAAGCAGCAACTGGCGAGATGGGGGAACTGCCCCTGTTTCCCCTGCTTATAAAGAGGGACGGGGCGGACATTCCGCTTTTCCGAATAAAGAACCACCCACGATCTCTCCCACGACGCCGCATTCAACGCATGTCGTTAGGGGAGAGCGCGGTGGATACGGAGTAAGATACGGCGTGGCCCCAGGCCGCACGTGCCCGTGCCCTGTTTTGGGCCTGGCCCAACAGCGCTCGGCACCGTGTGTGGCCCAGGCCCGGGGGCTCCTGTCGGTGTACTAGAGTAGGGGTACCCTAGTATCCCGAACTTGTGCACGGGCAGTCGCAGCACCCCGCGGCAAGGCTTGCCGGGTGACCGCCAAGGTCCTCCGTTGTTCCTTTGGAGCAATTCAAGAAAAAAGTGTTTAAGTCAAGGAGACAAGACCCCGGCAAGAGGAGCTTGCCGGGAAGGCCAACCAAGGCATCTCAAGGAACTTGCCGCGACGCGCCACGCGTCCCGGCAAGGCCCGGCGAGCAACAAGCTTGCGACCGCGGCAAGACAACGACCGCGGCAAGGCACTTGCCGCGGTAAGCCACCACTCTATACCCACGCTCCAGCGCATCCGTCAACGTGTCGCCATGGGACCATTCCAGGCATTCGTGGCGAGAGGCTGTGCAGCCAGCGGTGCGAGGTGGCAAGCGGCGCTGACAAGAGTGCCATCATGGCGAGCGGTGGCGCCCCTGACGGTCCCTTTTCTGCACTGTTTGGGCGACACGGACGGGCATTTAATGCCTTTGTCCCCTGCCGTCAGGGTTAGGTAGGATACACTGTTCAGGTAGTTGTACCAACCACAACTCCTTTTCCATTTTTGCCCTCGCCTACGTTGCCACCTGTCGGTGACCCCTTGAGCATACAAAAGGAGGCCCATGCGCAATGTAGAGGGGGGTCGAAGCATTCGAAACCAGAAAACACTCACGCTCTCGAGCAAGAACTCAATACAAACCACAAAGCAGCAGTAGGAGTATAATCTCTCCGGAGAGATCCGTAGCTGGGTAAATCGCTCGTGTGCATCGCCTCGATCCACTCTTCGTGCGATCTCCGCCCCCCGCCGAACCGTAAGGGGCTCCGGTCCCATAGGTGTTCGTTCCCACGACACATTGCTTACAATAGGCAGAACGTACTGAAAAAATGCCGATCCTCGTGAGATGCCATGCAACATAGTCCTTTATCTCCACATGGAATAATGGGATTTGTAGTATGCGTTCAGCATCAATATGCCAGAAACTCTCCCGGATTAACATCTCATCCCATTCTCCCATGATTGGGTCAATTTACTCATTCACTTTAGTAAGTACTTGATTCTCCCTTACTGTTAAAACTTTTTTGGAGGCACTGTTCGGGATCCAACAATCATCCCATATATTAATCTTTTCTCCATTTCCTACTCTCCAAATTTAACCCTTCTTGAACGTTTGAATTCCAAACCAAATGCTTTGCCACACATAGGACGACCCCTTCTTCAGTTGACAATTCAGAATATCTCCTGTAGGGTAGTACTTCGCTCTCAGAACTCGTACACATAATGAACCAAAGTTCTCAATTAGTCTCCAACACTTCTTTGCCAACATTGCCAATTTAAAGCTATGAATATCCCGGAATCCCATACCTCCTTCGGAATACACATCTTCCACCATGCAAACCAATGCATCCTTCGTTGGTCCTCCTCATCACCCCACCAATATTGCGACATTGCATCAGTGATTCCCTTGCAAATTTTCTTTGGGAATTTAAATACACCCATCGCATATGTTGGGATGGCTTGGGCCACCACTTTCAGTAAAGCCTCTTTGCCTCCAAATGAGAGAGTTCTCTCTTTCCATCCATTCACCATTGCTTGAATTCTTTCTATTATGTGTTTAAAGCAGTCAACACGGTCCACCCCTATCATGGATGGTAGACCCCAAATATTTGTCTGAAATAGACTCCGTCATGATATTCAGAATTTGACATACTTCTGCCTTCACCTCCACATTTGTGTTAGGACTGAAAAATATAGAGCATTTTGATTCACTCACCAATTGACCTGAGGCTGCACAGTACTCATCTAAAATCCCACGCAGGGTGTTTGCATTGTGGGCGTCTACTCTCATGAGAATAATATAATTGTTAGCAAAAAGTAAATGAGAAATCATTGGCGAATCTCTACACACCTGCATACCATCAAGTTACCAGCCTCCTCCTCATGAGCAATAAGGGCCGATAGTCCTTCAGCACATAAGAGAAACATATATGGGGAGAGGGGATTCCCCTGTCTCAAACCTCTCGTAGGTGAAAAAGTAAACATTTCATTTGAGTTGAACTGAACCTTATACTCAACCGACCTTACGCAAGTCATCACCATTTGAATCCACTGAGCATGAAATCCCAATTTGGTGAGCATGGCCTCCAAGAATACCCACTCAACTCTGTCATATGCCTTGTGCATAACTAACTTGATTGCACATGTTCAAAACTTCCCCTTCTTTCTCTTCTTCATCGTATGTTAGCACTCATATGCCACTATGACATTATCAGTTATGATGCGCCCTGGCACAAACGCACTTTGTGTCTCACTAATTATATCTGGAAGAAAAATCTTTAGGCGTGCTGCGAGCATTTTTGAGATTACCTTATAAACCACATTACATAAACTGATAGGCCTAAATTGGGTGATCTTCTCTGGGTTGTCCACTTTGGGAACCAACACGATAGTAGTACAATTCCAACCTTCTGGAATCGTACCTGTACTGACAGCCGCAAGAACCTCCTTCGTTAGATCTCCTCCGAGCAGGTGCCAAAACTTTTTACAAAAGATAACATGTAATCCGTCCGGTCCTGGTGCTTTCAAATCACCATACTGAATAAAGCTTTCCTAACCTCCTCCTCTGTGTACGGAGCCATAAGTGACTCATTCATATAATCTGTAACACGCCTCTTAACTTTAGTTATAACATTCATCGCTGGTACATTAACTTCAGTAGAGAAGAGATGCTGAAAGTACTCAGTAATCAAACTTCGCATAGCTTCATTGTTCTCTCTCCATTCACCTGAGTCATCAAGCAAGCGTTTAATGTAATTTCTTTTCTTCCTAGCCGATGCAAAATTATGAAAGAAACTAGTGTTCTGATCACTGAATTTTAGCCAGTTTGCGCGGCTACATTGTACCCAATAGATCTCTTCCTTCTCCAAATTTTCTTCTATCTCCATTAGCAATATTCTCTGCATGTCGCCCGCCTCGTCAATGAGAGGGCCTGACCGCAGCAATTCCAACTCCGCCTTCAGCTCCTTCAAACGCCGATGAGGAGCCTTCAAGATTGAACGATCCCATTAATGCATGGTGGCGTGTACACCTGGTGTGCGCTCTACAATGGGTGCCAACGGATTGGTTCGATCCCAAGCTTCAGACACAATTTGCATAACATTCTCCTCTTGCAGCCACCTAGATTCAAAATACCTCTAATGGGTTCGCTAATGGTCCCCCTGTACATCTCCCTCCGTATCAATGAATATCGGTCTGTGATCAGACTTGGTGTGTGCAGCATTAGTAATCTTTGCCTCGGGAAAAAGCCCATGGAACTGACCATTACATACCACTCTGTAGAGGCGTTCTCTAAGCCTCCTCCTCCTCCAAGTATATAAATCACCACTACAACCCATGTCCTCCAATTCGCAATCAACAAGGGCATCTCTGAAATTTTGCATCATGTGCATTGGCCTCGGTGCACCGCACTCCTTCTCGTGGGAGTATAAGATCTCATTAAAATCCCCGGCTATCAACCACGGGAGTTTCATTTCTTAATGTAGAGCACGCAAACATGGCCATGACAGAAGTTTATCTTCCCACTTTGGCTCACCATAAAACCCTGTAAAGCTCCAAACCTCATCCGTGCCATCCCCCACGGTAACATCTATGAAATTTTTATCCTTATCTCTGAGTTGAATTGCCAAAGGTCTCCGCCAAAACAAAAGCAAACTGTTAAAAATAATTACCCCAATGGTTATTAGGGGGATAATCCCCATTGTAGGATCGAAAGTATGTCTAGAGGGGGGGTGATTAGACTACTTGACCAAATAAAAATCTAACCTTTTCCCAATTTTAGTTCTTGGCAGATTTTAGCAACTTAGCATGGTTCAAGCAATCTTAACACAATTCAAGCAAGCATGCAAAGAGTATATGAGCAGCGGAAATTGAAGCATGCAACTTGCAAGAATGTAAAGGGAGGGGTTTGGAGAGTGCAAACGCAATAGGAGACACGGATGTTTTTGTCGTGGTTCCGATAGGTGGTGCTATCATACATCCACATTGATGGAGACTTCAACCCACGAAGGGTAACGGCTGCGGAAGTCCATGGAGGGCTCCACCCACGAAGGGTCCACGAAGAAGCAACCTTGTCTATCCCACCATGGCCGTCGCCCACGAAGGACTTGCCTCACTAGGGTAGATCTTCATGAAGTAGGCGATCTCCTTGCCCTTATAAACTCCTTGGTTCAACTCCACAATCTTGTTGGAGGCTCCCAAGTGACACCTAGCCAATCTAGGAGACACCACTCTCCAAGATGTAACAAATGGTGTGTTGATGATGAACTCCTTGCTCTTGTGCTTCAAATTATAGTCTCCCCAACACTCAACTCTACAGGATTTGGATGTGTTGGAAAGAAGATTTGAGTGGAAAGCAACTTGGGGAAGGCTAGAGATCAAGATTCATATGGTAGGAATGGAATATCTTGGCCTCAACACAATTGTAGGTGGTTCTCTCTTAGAAAATATATGTTGGAAGTGTACGCATGTACTGATGGCTCTCTCCACGAATGAAGGGTGGGTGGACGGGCATATATAGCCTCCACACAAAATCTAACCGTTACACACAACTTACCAATCTCAGTGGGACCGAATCGTCGAACTCGGTCGGACAGATTTAGCAAATAATGTGACCTTTAGGATTTTCGGTGGGACCGACATGCAACTCGGTAGGACCGATATGGTTAGGGTTAGGGTATAACGTAATCTCGGTGAGACCACTTACAAAAACTCGGCGTGACCGATTTTGGTGATCAGCTAACCAGAAAGTTGGTCAGGAAAATGCGGTGGGACCGATTCGCTCATCTCGGTTAGACCGAAACGTTACGAAAGGGAAACAGAGAGTTTGCATTGCAATCTCGGTGGGACCGGTCGCTCATCTCGGTTGGACCGTAACATTACGAAGGGAAACAGAGAGATTACAATCCCATCTCGGTGAGACCGAGATCCCTATCGGTGAGACCGATTTGCCTAGGGTTTGTGGCAGTGGCTATGACATCTGAACTCGGTGGCGGCAGATAGGAAGAATCGGTGGGGCCGAGTTTGACTTTTGGTTTAGGTCATATGTGGATGTGAGAAAGTAGTTGAGGGCTTTGGAGCATATCACTAAGGATTTTGAGCAAGAGCCTCATTAAGCAACACCTCGTCCCCTCTTGATAGTATTGGCTTTTCCTATAGACTCAATGTGATCTTGGATCACTAAAATAGAAAATGTAGAGTCTTGTGCTTTGAGCTTGAGCCAATCCTTTTGTCCTTAGCATTTTGAGGGATCCACTTTTCTCATCCATGCCATGCCAATCACTGAGCTTTCCTGAAATATTTATCTTGAAGTTGCATTAGCTGAATGAGCTATATCTTGAAGTTGCATTAGCTGAATTACCAAAACCACCCAGGGATAGTTGCACTTTCAATCTCCCCCTTTTTTGGTAATTGATGACAACATATAGATCAAAGCTTCGACAAATGATAATAAGATTGAAAAACATTGTCGCTTTGAGAAGTGTGTGAAAAGTAAGAGCTCCCCCTAAATTTGTGCATTATTTAAAATTTGCTTTGGACTGCAAATGCACAATGAGTTAGGATCATGGGTTACTCTTCCATGTCACATACATCTTGGTGGAGCGCTCAAAATGATAATAATTAAACACATCCACTCATCACCAAGGACAGTGAATTATCATATGAGGAAATAAGAGATAATATCATCCAACAAGCATTAATGTAGCATAGCATATGATCAAACACATGATCATCCAAGTATCTCACACAAGCATAAAGTATCAAGCACACAAATAACAAAGTTCAACCACCAAAAAGACAAGAGAGATCAAAAGCAACACTCTCTCTTGAATCCTATGATCTATACATTTTTCTCCCCCTTTGGCAACAAGTTACCAAAAAGTTCATAAAAGAATGCATAGTGCTAAAAGACTCTCAGGCTTGGTCTTCATGTGATGGTGTAGAGATGGCTCCTTGGACGAAGACTTCTGTTGATGTGGATTGAGCTGGTGGAGTGGGTGTCGGTGTACTAAAGTAGGGGTACCTTAGTATCCCGAACTTGTGCACGGGCAGTCGCAGCGTCCCGCGGCAAGGCTTGCCGGGCGTCCGCCAAGATCCTCCGTAGCTCATGTTGATGCCATTCAAGAACAAAGTATTTTAACTAAGAAGACGAGGCCCAGGCAAGAGGAGCTTGCCGGGAAGGCCAACCAAGGCACTACGAAGAACTTGCCGCGACGCGCTGCGCATCCCGGCAAGAGCCGACGAGCGACAAGTTCTCGGGTGCGGCAAGACAACGACCGCGGCAAGGAGCTTGCCGCGGCGAGGCTACCACTCTGCACCCACGCTCCAGCGCATCCGACGACGTGTCGCCGCAAGGTCGCTCCTGGTGCACGTGGCGGGTAGCTGTGCAGCCAAGCGGTGCGAGGTGACAAGTGAAGATGACTACAAGGCCATCGTGGCGATCAGTGGCGCCCTTAATGGTCGCTTCTCTTGCACTGTTTGGGCGACCGGACGGGCATTAAATGCCCTTGTCCCCTGCCGTCAGAGTTAGGTAGGGGGCACTGTTGGTAGCGGTTGTACCAACCCCCGTTTTTACCTTTTTTACCCCTCTCTCTATGCTGCCACCTGTCGGTAACCCCTTTAAACTATAAAAAGGAGGCCCATGCGCATGTAGAGCGGGTTCGACTCATTCGAAACTACAAGCAACCCACACTCTCAAGCAAGAACAAAAATAGAAACACAAAGCAGCAGTAGGAGTTTTATCTCTCCGGAGAGCTCCGAAGCTGGGTAAAATCCCTCGCGTGCTTCGCCTCGATCTGCTCTTCGTGCGCCCTCCGCCCCCTTTGCCGGACCGAAAGGGGCCCTGCCCCATAGGTGCTCGTTCCCCATGACATCTTTGGCGCGCCAGGTAGGGGGCGGCGTCGAGGTTGTGCGAACCTGATCCGGCGTTCGTGCGCGCTACGTCAACATCTTCATCGACATGCCACCAAAGAAGAAGGCTTCGGAGGTGGCCGCTCAGTCCACGTCTATCCTACCGCCACCGGAGCAAACGGGCGGTGGGGTGGACGCCGGCGGAGGAGCGGGCGCCGGCGGAGGGACTCACATCGTCACCCGGTCCAAGGACAAGGCCCCGCAAGCTTCAGCGTCTGTACATCCGCCGCACCCCTCCCAGGAGGTGCAGGATCGACAACGCCACGGTGCTCCTGGCACCGTACTCGCGCTAGAACAAGGCCAAGCTGGTGGGTCACGGGACGCTCAAGGCCAACATGCGCGTCAACATGCTGGCACGAGCGCGGGACGGTCGCCTGGACGAGATGTTGCTCCTTCTAACACTGTTAGAAGCCTGAGCATATCCCGCACCTCGCGTCGCTCGCCACCGCACCCAAGACTCCAGAGGAAGCGCTGGCCCGAGCCCAGCTGCTTCTAGATTACCCTCCAACGCCAGACAAGATCGACGACTTGAGGGCCACCATTCAGAGCCTCATCGGCTTCGCCAACGGCGACAAGCCGCGGCAACCGAGCACATCGAAGCCCCGACGAGATGCCCAGGCGCAAGCCGACGCCAACAAGACTGCTGGGGCTGCCACCACCATGCACTCCCCGCCCTAAAGGCCAAGATCGCCGACTCGCCGGGCCAACCTCGACACAGGCTCCACCGCGTCATCGGACCCGTGAGCTCGCAGCGATCAACGCCAAGTTCTCCAAGAACGACGACACGAAGACGCTCGTACTCGCATCGAGCGCCAAAGAGAAGCGCGGCGTCAGTCAGACCAGCGCGCTGGGCCCACTTTTGATGTGCATGCGCCAGGGGAACCAGGCGACTTGCCGTACACGGTAGGATGCCCTGCGTTCACCCGTGAGCTGCGGCAGGTCTAGTGGCCCAGTACCAAAAACTTCAAGCCAGACGTACCCGAGAAGTACGATGGCAGGATACATCCGTCGTAGTTCCTCAGCGTCTACACCATCGCGGTGCAGTCTGCCGGGGGGCGCGACGAGAAGATCCTCGCCAACTACTTCCCGCTGGTACTCAAGCCCAACGTCAGATCTTGGCTAATGCACTTGCCGGACAACTCCATCTCTTCGTGGGCGGACCTGTGTCATCAGTTTGTCGGCGCCTTCAAAGGCGGCCACAAACCCCATGGCCAGGAGAGCGATCTTCATCTACTCGCCCAGAAGGAAGGAGAACCCCTACGCAAGTACATACAGAGATTCAGCCAGGTACAGCGCAACATCCCAGATGTCCACCCCGCCGCGGTTATCAGCGCGTTCCATCAGAACGTGCGTAACCGCAGGATGAGGGAGGAGATGGCGATGTGCAAAATTAGAGATGTCAGTGAGCTATATGCTCTGGCCGACAAGTGTGCACGAGCTGAAGAGGGGAGGAAACTTCCCGGAGAGAACACAGGAGCAGAAGGATCTAACAGTGAGGACGCCGCCCAGGTAAAGAAGAACCAGAGGCGGAATAACAGAAAGAGGAAGGCTAAGTATGTGCTAGTTGTCGAGCAGTCCGGCAACGAAGGTGGCACCAAGAAGGCCAAAGCTGGTGACTCCGGCGAGGCTGTTGTGGCCGCCGACAAGCAGGACGGCTCCGACAAGCAGTACTGCAAGATCCACCGCACCAAGGGCCATGACCTCCAGGCCTGCAAGAAGGTTGAGCAGCTCGTTGAGCTACAGAAAGCTGAATATGAGCGCCGTGACAAGGAGAAGGCCCAGGAAGGTGGTGGAGGATCCGGCAAGAAGCGCCCCGCCCGGGGAGGGCGCCGCGGCAAGGCCAAGCAGCGGCAAGGAGACAGGCCTCCCCGCGGCCGTGACAAAGACGAAGACGAAGATGAAGATGATGAGATGGAGGAAGATGAGGCCGACGAGCAGGAGTTTCAAAAGGCAACAGACGTTTTGTGCGTTGACGGCGGTGCCTCTCTGCACACCTCGCACCGCCAACTCAAACAGTGGATGCAGGAAGTCAGCATAGCAGAACCGTCCGTTGAGTTGCGCAAGCCCCTGAAGTGGTCCAGCATGCCCATCATCTTCGACGTTGAGGATCACCCTGACCGCATAACTGCGGTCGGGTGCTTGCCGATGTTGGTTTCGCCAACAATCCGCAACCTCAAGGTCACGAAGATGCTGGTTGACGGCGGGGCTGGCCTGAATCTGATCTCTTCCGCGGTACTCAAGAGGCTCCAGATCCCCGACAGCGAGCTCGAAGAGACCGGCACCTTTCAAGGAATCAACCCGAGAAGGAGCAAGCCGAAGGGGAAGATCACGCTGCCAATAACGTTTGGCAGTGAGCTGAACTTCAGGACAGAGAGAGTCACATTCGATGTTGCTGATTTTCCATTGCCCTACAATGGGATACTTGGCCGTCCAGCGCTTGCCAAGTTCATGGCAGCCTCTCATTACGCCTACAAAGTGCTCCAGATGCCCGGTCCGATAAGTGTCATTTCTTTCCATGGCGACAAGAAAGATGCACTTATCTGTACCGACAAAATCTACCGGGAAGCAGCAGCCGCAGCAGAACGCAAACCACTTGCCACTGAAGCTTCCGGGGGGAAGAAGAAGACCAAGTCCGGCAAGAGTAGCTCTGATGCCCACTCCGGCAAGCGCACCTCTTCGGAGTGCTGCGCTACCGTCGAGGACGCACCATCGAGCTCCACCGGCAAGTGCAAGAAGGCAAAGATAGCTTCACCATAGACCAAGAAAGTGGCCGCCAAGGAGGACGGCACTGGTGGTACCTTCACCATTAGTGCCACGCTTGACCCTAAATAGGAAAGCGCGCTCATTGCTTTCCTGCGGGCGAATGTCGATGTATTTGCATGGCAACCATCTGACATCCCCGGTGTTCCCAGGAAAGTAATTGAGCACCACCTTGCCGTCTGCCCTCACGCGCGGCCCGTCAAGCAGAGAGTCAGAAAACAAGCAGTAGAACGCCAAGAGTTCATTGCAGAGGAAATCAAGAAGTTGGAAGCAGCAGGCTTGGTCCGAGGAATACTCCATCCAACGTGGCTAGCCAATCCAGTAGTCGTGCGCAAAGCGAACGGGAAGTGGAGGCTTTGTATTGACTTCACTGATGTTAATAAAGCTTGTCCCAAGGATCCATTTCCCTTGTCGCGCATTGACCAGATTGTCGACTCCACGGTAGGATGTGATCTGTGTCACACCCTAGCTAGTCATGCATTAGAGTGTTGCATCATGTTTACTCTTTCATCAGAAACTTGAAATGGGGATCTGTGAAACCCTTAGAATCATTTTGAAAATGACCCAAATAAAAATTTCTCCAAAAGGGTCCAAGAAAATGCTCATGTTGATCTCTGAAAATATTGGACAGAGATAAAAAAAATCAAACCAATATTTTTGTGGCTCATGGACATTTATTTTGGGCATTTGGAATTAATGCATAAATATTTGCTTTGGAAATATATTTCTATATATATTGATATATGTCCAAATATTATGCCAATTATAAAGGAGCTCTGGAATAATATATCTAGCCCCTGAAAAATTTGGCATAAGTTAAATAAATGATTTAATATATTATTTAAATCAAAACAAATGTCAGAAATTAGAAAACAAAAAAAATAAAAGGGAGAAGCTTACCTGGGCTCCTCCACTGTGCAGCCCATCCAGCTGGCCGGCCCAGCCAGCAGGCGGCCCAGCCCGTCTCCCTCCTCTGTCGTCTTCGTCCCGACAGAGGGAGGGGAGTGTGGCCGGCGCGCGCGCGCGCCACCGCGCCACGCCACCTCTCTCCCTGCCTGCCTGCCCTCCCCTCCTCGCCTCGATGCCCTGGACGACGCCACGCCTCCCCCCCTGCTCTCTCTCACTCGCCCTCGGCTCTTCCCTCCTCTCCCTCGCTCTCTCTCTCACGGCCGAACACCACCGTCGCCGCCGTTCGCCTTAGCAGCCGTCTCCGGCCACCCCTCGCTCCCCCGACTAGCTCAGAAGCTCCGCCACAACCCCCTCTTCCTCCCCACCGCTCCACGGGCCTCCGGAAGCCCTGCATCGCCGCCACGTCGCCGTTCCCCTCTTCGGGCTCCGACCATCATCGCCGTCGAATTCGCCGTCTCCAGCGCGTCCCCGAGCCCGCTTCGACGCCCACTGCAACCGCGGTGAGCTACGCCACCGTTTCCCCCTCTTCTCCCCCCCCCGTTCCCTCACCGTAGCCTCCTCCCCACCACGGCCGAACCTCCGCCGTCGCCGAGCTCGCCGTCGACGCAGGTCCGGTGACCATTTGGTCACCCCGGCGAGTCCAACGAGTTCGTAAGGCTCCATAGAGCATCCCTAGCGCCTCGCTTCGCTCGCCTTCGAGCTCTAACCCCGTTTCCGTGCACGACCGAACTCCGGCGGCCGCAGCCGAGCTCGCCGCCGTCGACTCCGGCCACCTCAGGCACGGCCACCACCACCGTTCGACGCGCGGGAGCAAGGGCTCTCCAACGAGCCCAAGCACAGCCTCGCCCGTGCCCTGTAGCGCGATCCCGCTTCATGCCGCCGTCTCGGACCTCGCCGGCGTCATGTCGCCGGTGGGGTTTGACTTGTCCGACCTGGGGTTTGACCCCCCAGGGTCACTGACCAGTGGGCCCCAGCGCCACTAACTAGTAATTAGGATTAATTTAACCCTGTTTGACCCCTCTGTCACTGACGTGTGGGCCCCACACGTCAGGTTTGACCTCAGCCAGCCGCAGTTGACCACTGACGTCATGCTGACGTCGTGCTGGCGCAATAATTATATTTCTGGATTTAAATTAAATCAGGAAATTCCAGAATATAGTTTAAACTTCAAAAATTCATAACTTTTAATCTGTAACTCCAAATCAGACAAGTTATATATGAAAAATGATCAGAAAAATCCAATCTTTCCATCTGTACTGCTTTCATGCATGATTAAACAAGTTAACTTGATGTTTAATGCAAAACAAGATAAAACACTTTAAAGGGCCATGTATGAGTTTGAAATTTGAATCTTTGGTTCAAATTGGTTCAAACCCTTCTGGTCTTAGTTGCACTAGCCCAACACACTCATATTGCCATGTTTCATGCATGCATCATATTGTCGCACATTGTTTGGTGATGGCTATGTATCGGTGTTCTTGCGGCAGGTTCTGCCTCCGAGGAGTACCGTGATTACCCTAGCGAAGAGCCGTATCAGTGCATCGACCCATCAGGCAAGCAACCAACCATTTGATCATATCGATACAATCCCATGTTCTCGCTCCTGCTCTCTTTTACTGCATTAAGACAACGCGATTCAAACTGCTGTGTGCTACGGTAGTTGAACCCATTTCCTCTGCATGACCTGTCATTGCCACAGTAACTAGATGAAACCCACTAGCATGTGTAGGAGTTGATTGAGCCATATGTATGTGTTGTTCCTACCTTGCTATGCCTGCCTGGCTTAGAGTCGTGTCAGGTCTGGTTCATCTGGGTGATGGCTAGAGTGAAATGATTATATCGGTAATGAGAGTGGTGTGGTGAACACGATTTGGTAAAGGTGTCGATGAGAGGCCATGTAGGAGTACATGGTGGGTTGTTTCATTGAAGCCGACCTTAAGCACTGAGATCTGTATGTGTGATTTAAGATACAGCTACTACCATGCATTGGGCCCTGAAATATGACCCCACTCGACTTCTTATTCACCCTAGCTCTCTGTCCAGGAGTTGCAAGTAGTTTCTGGTGTTTGTAGTCTACTGGAGGCCGTGGACAGCGCTGACCGTAGGGGTGGGCTATGATGCGGTAGGTACGTGGCCGGGTGTACCGAATGCCCGTTTGGTATCTCGTGAACCCTGTTCACATCGTTTGGGGCCGTGAGCGAAACTTCGGCCGGATCTCCTCATGGATGGAACCCAAATAGGCGATAAACCTGGACTAGAGGCTTAAGTGTTTAGGTAGGTCGTGGTCTACACCCACGTCGGCTTTCGCTTGAAGTCTGCCGAGCACATGTCGTGTGCAGACGCTAAGTGGTGGAAACATGTATGAAGAAGTACACCCGTGCAGGGTTAACATGATCTATTCGAATAGCCGCGTCCGCGGTAAAGGACTACTTGGTTGCCTATACAGTTCATAGACAAGTAAATGGAAACTACTAAAAGCCTCAAGATAAGAGTGAGTGCCGAGGATGGCTCTTCCGTAGGAAGACGGAGGCGGATCCTCGGTAGTGTATTGAATTGGTGAGTAGTGGACTCGTGTGCGCAAAACCATTTCAAGTTGGAGTCTCGTAGGATAGCTTAGCCAAGAGTCAAAGCTAGCTTGCTGCAATAACTCCACCAACCCTTCTTGATAATGTGCATGTATGTAGGATCTGATGTAAGCCTTGCTGAGTACCTTTGTACTCATGTTGCTATAATTTACATTTTTACAGAAGACGCTGCAACCCCTTCTGATGGGTTCTTCGTAGACGTCGACATCAATGAGTAGGCTAAGGCCCAGGTGGTGATCCTGAGCTTGTGAAGGACCACGTAGTATAGTTAGGCTTTCTAAGCCTCTTGTATTTTACTAGTTGTCTGTACTCAGACATGTTACTTCCGCTGCTGGTTTGTATGACTGTATGACTTGAGTGCTGGGTCGTGTGACCCGTACTTGTGTGTATGCTATGTATGGCTCCCTGAGCCTTAAACAAAGTACTTGTGTCGTAGAGTCATGTTGTGATGCTTCGTTGTTTTTGCACATATCGAGCATATTGTGTGTATGATTGAAATGCTTGGTATGTGTGGGATCTGACCATCTAGTTGTTTATCTTTAGTAGCCTCTCTTACCGGGAAATGTCTCCTAGTGTTACCGCTGAGCCATGGTAGCTTGCTACTGCTCCGGAACACTTAGGCTGGCCGGCATGTGTCCTTCTTCGATCCTGTGTCTGTCCCTTCGGGGAAATGTCACGCTTGAGTACCGGAGTCCTGTTAGCCCGCTACAGCCCGGTTTACCGGAGTCCTGCTAGCCCAGTGCTACAGCCCGGACCCACTTGCTGATGACCGACACGTTCGAAGCTGGGTCATGGATGCCTGTCCCTGTAAGTCTGTGCCACTTTGGGTTTACGACTAGTCATGTCAGCCCGGGCTCTTTATCATATGGATGCTAGCGACACTATCATATACGTGAGCCAAAAGGCGCAAACGGTCCCGGGCAAAGGTAAGGCGACACCCGTGGGGATACCGTGCGTGAGGCCGCAAAGTGATATGAGGTGTTACCGGCTAGATCGATGTGACATCGAGTCGGGGTCCTGACACTTTCATTCCTTGATGCATACTCAGGATATCATCAGATCTTCATGGCGGAAGAGGATGAAGAGAAAACCGCATTCATTACTCCATGTGGCACATACTGCTTTGTACGGATGCCTTTCGGACTAAAGAATGCTGGTTCAAAATTTGCAAGAGTAGTCAGTCATGCTTTTGAGCCACAGCTGCACAGAAACGTAGAAGCTTACATGGATGACATAGTGGTCAAGAGCAAGGACAAAGAAACTTTGATCCAAGATCTGGATGAGACTTTTGCAAATCTGCGCAAGATCAATCCCAAGTTGAATCCCGAGAAGTGCGTGTTTGGAGTTCCTTCCGGCAAGCTTCTCGGATTCTTTGTGTCCCAGCGGGGGATCGAAGCCAATCCCTACAAGATCGAAGCCATTGAATAGATCGAGGCACCGAAGCACGTCAAGGATGTGCGAAGGCTTGCCGGCTGCGTTGCTGCTCTTAGTAGGTTCATCTCTAAGTCTGCCGAGCGCGCCCTGCCATTCTTCAAAATTTTGAAAAAGGCAGGTCCAATGAAATGGACTCCGGAAGCGGAGGCCGCGCTGCAGGACTTGAAGAGATACCTATCCTCCACTCCAATACTTGTCGCACCTAAGCCACAAGAGAAGTTGCTGCTATATCTGGCGGCAACCAATCAAGTGGTTAGTGCTGCGTTAGTAGCGGAGAGGGAGGCGGATGATGAGCCAGCGACCGCGGCAAGCGAGTCTAGCGACAAGCAAGGGACTTCCCCGACAAGTTCTGGTTCCGACAAGGATAGATCTGCGCAGCCACAAGAAGAGAAACAGAAGAAGATGGTGCAGCGCCTAGTTTACTTTGTCAGTTCCCTTCTGCAGGGGGCTAGATCAAGGTACTCTGGTGTGCAAAAATTGCTTTTTGGCCTTCTCATGGCCTCGAGGAAGCTGCGCCATTACTTTCAAGCACACGAAATCACAGTTGTCACTCACTTTCCGTTGAAGAGGATATTGCAGAATCCAGAAGCAACTGGCAGGATTGTCGAGTGGGCGCTGGAATTGTCAAGCTTTGGCCTCAAGTTTGAGAGCATTTCAACTATCCAGAGCCGAGCATTGGCAGAATTCATAGCAGAATGGACGCCAACACCTGATGAAGAAACTCCGGAGAGGAGCATCCCCGTCAAGGAAGTGAACAAAGAATGGATCATGTACTTTGGTGGTGCCTTCTCGCTGCAAGGTGCCGGTGCAGGCGTACTACTCGTCGCGCCCACCGGAGAGCACCTCAAGTACGTGGATCAGATGCACTTTCCCAAGGAGCAAGCAACAAACGATACTGCGGAGTATGAAGGCTTGCTTGCCGGACTCAGGAGCGCGGCAGACCTTGGGATCAAGAAGCTTATTGTCCGGGGTGACTCACAGCTTGTTGTCCGTCAAGTGAACAAAGATTATCAGAGTCCTTGATGGAAGCCCACATTGATGAAGTGAGGAAGTTGGAAGAGCATTTTGACGGCCTGCAAATGGAACATGTTCCAAGAGCTCAAAATGACATTGTAGACGGCCTATCAAAGTGCGCCGCACTCAAGTTACCTGTGGAACCAGGGATTTTTGTGCTTAAGCTGACTCAACCATATATAACACCATCAACTGGACAGAGCAAGAAGAGGAAGTTGGTTACTAGCGACTACTTTCCGGCAGAGCTCCCCGAAACCGCCGTCAAGAAGGTCCCCAAGATCAACACAAAAAGCGCTGAGGAGCAGTCTGCTCTGACAAGCTCTAGGGCTTGTTTCGTTGAAGCAGACGCTCCCGACAAGCTGTGTCCCGACACGCTTGCCGGGGAGCATCACGCTCCGGCTGAATCACAGATTCTTGCCGTGGAAGCAGATGTTCCCGCAGCAGCATTTGCGCCTCTAGTCCTTGTCGTTGAGCCACAAGCTCCGGCATGGGCACAGCAGATTGTCCATTTCCTTCAAACAGGAGAACTTCCCGAAGAGCAAGAAGAAGTGGAGAGAGTAGCCCGGCAATCAAGTATGTACCAGTTTGTCGACGACATACTGTACAGAAGAAGATTCAACGAAGTGAAATTGAAGTGCATTTCTCGGGAAGATGGACAGGAGCTGTTAACGGAGATACATGGAGGCATATGTGGTCACCACATTGGCGCAAGAGCACTTGCCGGCAAGGTTTCTTTTGGCTGACAGCCCTCCAGGATGCAACTGCACAAGTAACCAAGTGTGAAGCATGCCAGTTCCACTCCAAGCAGATACATCAACCAGCTCAAGCTCTCCAAACAATCCCTTTATCCTGTCCATTTTCGGTCTGGGGGATCGACATCCTCGGCCCCTTTCCCCGAGCTGTCGGGGGCTTTGAGTACTTGTACGTTGCAATCGACAAGTTCACAAAGTGGCCTAAAGTGGAAGCAGTGAGGAAGGTGACAGCACAGTCAGCAGTCAAGTTCTTCAGGTCAATTGTTTGCCGTTTCGGAGTCCCTAATAGGATCATCACCGACAATGGCACACAATTCACGAGCCACACCTTCATGCAGTACGTCCAAGATCTTGGCGCCAAGATCTGCTTCGCTTCTGTTGCTCACCCGAGAAGCAACGGTCAAGCGGAGAGGGCAAACGCTGAAGTGCTGCGCGGGCTCAAGACCAGAACTTTGGTCGATTAGAACGACACCAAATCAAGCTACTCGCCAGACACCTTTTGCTCTAGTATATGGAGCAGAAGCAGTTCTCCCCACAGAACTCGTATACGGATCGCCTCAAGTGCTCGCTTATGATGAGCTTGAGCAAGAGCAGCTGCGGCAAGATGACGCGCTGCTCCTCGAGGAAGATCGTCTTCAGGCTGCTGTACGAGCTGCTCGCTACCAGCAATCTTTGTGCCGCTACCACAGCCGCAAAGTTAATGCCAGAAGCTTCGAGGAAGGCGACCTTGTTCTTCGGCGCGTTCAATCCGCCAAGAATTCCAACAAGTTGACGCCAAAGTGGGAAGGCCCTTATCTGGTGAAACGAGTCACTAGGCCTGGCGCTGTCCGCCTTGAGACCGAAGATGGCTTTCCGGTGAGCAACTCCTAGAACATAGAGCATCTTCGTAAGTTTTACCCATAAGGCGCGGTTGCCGGAACCTGTTCCGGCAACCACATTTTGTACAAGCCTTGCCGTTGTTGCATGTAACCCTTTGTACAAAGCCGGGCACAGATCCCGTGCATAAAGTTTATGTGCTCAGCACATGTTATCAAATTTCATGCCTTTTTCTTTTATGCATGTATTATCTGACACTTTGTGCAGCACTCGCCTCCGGTAAGCAATAACGAGCCATAAGGCTCCATATCTTTATTTTCTCTTCTTTCTTTTTTCTCAAAAAGAAGGTTCCTTCGCCCACAAGTTCACCGGGGGGGAGGAGAGGATAAAGGTGTGGACTGAGCGTCGTTCAAAGAAGTATGGCCTTGCCGGAACACAGACAAAAAAAAAGAAAGCTAAGTTGCCAAAGTTTGAGCATATTCAGTTCTTAAAATTTTAAGCTATCCTCCTTGAACGACTATGCTTTGTATGGAAAACCTGTGCGCAGAGGAACCTCCTCGTAGCTAGTTGCGCCCTTACTTTGTTTCGAGTCCGCTCAACAACTTAAGTGTGTTGCAACTAGTTGCGGCAAGGTTTCTTGCCGGAGCCGGCACCGCCAGCGAGCTGCTGATGTTCCGCACTCAGCACTCGTGGCAAGCGTGCTCCGGCACCGCCAGCAAGCTGCTGATGTTCCGCACTCAGCACTCGCGGCAAGCGTGCCCGTGCCGGCAAGTTCCCTAAAAGCGTAGGGTAAAAACATACAAAGAAAGGACCAAGTAAAGGAGATAGCATAGCAAGCATTGCCAAGAATAAAGTTACATTACAAAAGTAACTTGTTGCGGCACTGACTAAATTGTTCTCATGACTTAGATAAACAGCGACAAGGAAAGGAGAAGAAAGATGGTCTAATCCACGCGCTCGCCGTCAACCCTCTTGACCTCATTCACCTTGTCCACGATGGGTGCGACAGTGGCTTTGAGTTCTTCAAGATCGGCACCCGCCGGCAGCTTCTTGAGGACGCGGGTGAGGTCGAGGCCCGGGTTGCGGAAGAGTATCTTCACCAACACCTTCTCCAAGACCTTGGCGCAGATTGCGCGCGACTCGTACGCCAGCTTCTTCAGGATCCTTTTCCGGAGTTGCTGGAGGGCCGTCACCACGCCCTTGAAGAAAAAAGTAAGCTTGGCGCTGGGCGGGAGATTTTCGTCAGTGGAGTACCCGAAGCCCGCCAAGTCCAGTTCCGCCAGCTCCTCGTCGATGGATGCAGCGATGTTGACGAGGTCCTCCGTCCAGAGCTCCACCGTGGCCTTGAAGGTGTTCTGAGTCTCGGCAGCCCTCGTCAGCAGTTCTTCGTTGCCCTTGACCTCTTTCTTCAAGTCATCCTCTCGCCTCTTGGCGGCATCCAGCGTCTCCGTCAAGGTGGCTAGCTTCAGCTTCAGATCAGCGCTCCAGTCCTTGGCGGCGTTCAGTTCCTTGATCTTCTCGGCGAGTTGAACTTGCAGATCGCCATGGGCAAGTGCATCCTTCTCGCGTTCGCGCTGGAGTGCGGCAAGCTCTTCATTCTTCCCTTTTATGTCCGCCTCCAGCTGCGTCACCTTCACCTCTAACTCCTTCTTGGCGGCCTCGGCAGCCGCGGTGGCATCCTTCGCCTCCTTGAGTGCCCCGCCAAGTGACTGCTCCCGGGCCTCGAGCTCCACCTCGTGGCTGTGCAGATTAACCTTTTTCTGTGTCAGTTCACTTTCCCGCCTGGACAGCTCCTCGGCGGCGAGCCTCTGCTGCTCCTCGGCTTCAGCCTTTTCCAGGATGAACGCCTTCTTCGCCTCGTCAAGTTGCTCCCTTTCCTCCGCAATGGATCGGAGGGCCTCCTGGTTGCGGCTTTTGAGCTCCTCCGCATGCTTTTCTATGTCAACTCCCGCCCACGCGACAAGCGCTTCCCAGGACTCAAGCTTCGCTTGATGGGCGCGGTACAGTGACACCAACTTCCGGAGCAACTGCTCCTCCTCGGACTCGCCACTGCTGCTGCTGGGTGCGTCAACCACTGCCAGCCCAGCAGAGGTGAGAACTTCTCCGTCAAATTCTTCTCCTTCGACCGGCGCCCTGGAGCTCGACGCCCAGGGAAGCTTGATGTATACGTCCTCGCCAGCCTTCAACTAGGCGCCTGGCTGGGGCTCCTCGGAGCCCGGCGCTTCATCAGCGGCGGATGGGTCGGCAGTCGGTGTAGCGCCTTGCGCTCCTGCACCCTCAGGGTCGCCAGTATGATTGCCGGACCCCTCGCCAGCTCCTGCGCCAGCAGCCTTGGTGGCTTCTTCGTCGGCGGGTTCATCAGCGCCGGCCTCTTCATCGTCCGTGGCGGCATCTTCAGTATTGCCGCGTGCGCCTTCCTCACTGGTGGCCTCAGTCTCCATCGGATCTGTGAGAGGGGGACCAGAAGACAGGAAGAGGAAGAAAAAGTCAAGCAAAGATCCAAAAAGAAGATCAGAAGAAGAGAAGCCCAAGGGAAAATTTCCGACAAGGAGGGTTACCTGTGCTGGGCTCTGTGACCGTGGGCTCCACCACTAAAGGCTCGCTGGTCCCGCCCCTCGCCGGGGAACTGCCCCTTGCCGGGGACCGCTCCCTTGCCGGAGAGCGCTCCCTTGTCGGAAAATCGCCCCTTGGCGGCGTAGTTGAAGCAGACAAAACCTCTGGAGCGGCTTCTGGTTCCTCCTGATGGGCTTGCTCTGCTCCTACACGAGCAAATCAACAATCAAGATGTCAGCAAAAGAAGAACACCCATGCGCGCCCCACAACAGGAAGTGAACCAAACACTTACGCTGGGGGCTGTGCTGGGGGCTGCTGCGAGGAGAAGGAATCGGGTCCATCAAGGTGGTCTCGGACGTGTCTTCTGCCATCACAGCAGGTCGTCCTCGATGACAACCACAGGAATCTTGGCCCTCTTCGCCGCTCTCTCGGCCAGAATCCTGAAATGGAACAGGGATTCAAAGGGAAGCAAATCAGATACAAGACAAGCAACAACAAAGATCAAAGAAAAACAAGTACAGTGAGAGGAAAGCCTTACCCCTCCTCCTCTTTTTCCTCCTCGTCAGAGCTCAGTGCAGAGAGGTCGAAATCTGGTACCCTTTCTGCGCGGTGAGGCGGAGGAGTAGGCTCCCTTGGACATTTGCCGGGAGCTGCGGCAGGATCGGGCGTGGCAGCCCAGGAAGACCCCGCCTCAGTTGCTGGCACGGCCTGAGACGCTCCCGCGGCAACGGTACTTGCCGCGGTGGAGCGCGTCCCACGATGCTGCGGCTGTTGGCCTGCTTGCCGCTCTGCTGTGTCTCCAACTCGACGGAGGCGCCTTCTTGGTTGGAATTGGGGTTGCGCTAGGGGCTCCGCCTACGGCAAGCTGCTCGAGGACGGCTGGCCGCTCGCGCCCTTGGCGGGCTCGCTCGCTTTGCCCTTGGGCTCCCCCTCGCCAACGACCCCTCCGGCAAGGTCCTCCCGGTCGGCAAGGCTTGCCGCCTCGGCCGCCTCTGCCTCCTCCAACATGAAGCCAAACTCGCCCGCGGCAGCGGCTGCCGCCGCCTCTTCGGCCCTGGTGGTGATGTACCACATCTCGTCGTTGGTGGTGTCGCGGGTGAGGAGCCTCTGCTCGTCGGCATTGACTGCTACCTCCGTCAAGCCATCGAAGAATTGCCGCACGACGTCGTCGGCGGGCTCCATCCAAGTTGGGCTTATCCCGTGCGAGTCGCACTCTAGCATCATTGCGCAGATGCGATCGCGCTGGGAGTTGTTGCACAATGGGATGACGCCCTGCGGCAGCCTGAACCACTTTGGATGGTTGGCGTCATGCTTGAACAGCTCCTTCAGCATCCCGTCAGGCTCCAGAACTGTGAAGTTGAAGTTGAGGCCTGGACGCAGCCTCATGATATCCGACGGGCCGCCAAACAGCCAGGCGGGCCTCCCCCTCTTCTGCAGAGGGGCGATGTGACGGCGAAGGAAATCCGCGCCAACTGCCCCTGCTGTGAGCCCGGCAAGCCTGAGCCGGAGGATTCGGGTGGTGGCAGTCTTCAGCCTGGCGTCGTCCGGCGACAGAGCGCTCCAGTCGCTGCCGCGCACTACCCGGGTCTGGCGCAAGTTGGTGAATGGCTGCGGATTGGCGTCAACGATCCAGCACCACTCCGCCCTCCACTCTTCCCACTTGCTGCGGAGCTCGCCCGCCAGATACACCTCCTTCATGCCGATTCGTGAGGTCCAGGCAATTCCATCAGCCAATGGCTCTCCTTTCTCGGCTCGGGGGGTGAAATAGTGGCGAAAAAGAGCAACATTTGGGTGGATGCCAACGAAGTTCTCGCAGAGGTGTGCGAAAACCGCCATTGTCAGAACGGCGTTGGGGGTGAAATCAAGAAGATGAAACCCGTAGGTATTCATGATGTCGCAGAGGAAATCAGAAAAAGGTGGGCAGAGCCCACAATAGAAGAACACCGGAAAGAAATAGTACCCTTTTGGGCACCACTTCGAAGTGGAAGCTTCGGCGGAGAGCACCTGCGTGTGCGGATGCGCCCGCGTCTCCGTCGACCAGAAGAGATAGAACTCCTCCCGCAGCGCCTTCGGGGTGAGCTCGGGGGGGGGGGGGGGGAGTGCTCGCTCCTTGCGCAGCGCCTCCAGCCGCAGCGCCTCGGCCGACTTCACGCTCTTCCCGGTCTTCGGAGCCATGGCGGGAGCAGTGGAGGAGGTTGGCGGCAGCGGCGGCGACGGCGGCGGCGACGGGCGGCGGAGCGCTGCTCTCTTTCGGCTTGGGAAGCGGAGGGGAGCGGCGGAGCTTTCTGAGGAAGGAACTGCAAGTGGCGAAGGTAGGGGAACGGCCCTATTTCCCCTGCTTATAAACAGGGGGGCGGACGTTACGCCTTTCCTGATTAAAGAATTGCCCACGATCTCTCCCACGACGCCGCGTTTGACGCGTGCCGTTACGAGAGGGCGCGGTGGGTACGGAGTCGGATTTAGTGTGGACCCAGGCCGCGTGTGCCCGTGCCCTGTTTTGGGCCTGGCCCAACAGCGCTCGGCACCATGTATGGCCCAGGCCCGGGGGCTCCTGTCGGTGTACTAAAGTAGGGGTACCTTAGTATCCCGAACTTGTGCACGGGCAGTCGCAGCGTCCCGCGGCAAGGCTTGCCGGGCGTCCGCCCAGATCCTCCCTAGCTCATGTTGATGCCATTCAAGAACAAAGTATTTTAACTAAGAAGACGAGGCCCTGGCAAGAGGAGCTTGCCGGGAAGGCCAACCAAGGCACTACGAAGAACTTGCCGCGACGGGCCGCGCATCCCGGCAAGACCCGACGAGCAACAAGTTCTCGGGTGCGGCAAGACAATGACTGCGGCAAGGCGCTTGCCGCGGCGAGGCTACCACTCTGCACCCACGCTCCAGCGCATCCGACGACGTGTCGCCGCAAGGTCGCTCCTAGTGCACGTGGCGGGTAGCTGTGCAGCCAAGCGGTGCGAGGTGACAAGTGCAGATGACTAGAAGGCCATCGTGGCGATCAGTGGCGCCCTTAACGGTCGCTTCTCTTGCACTGTTTGGGCGACCGGACGGGCATTAAATGCCCTTGTCCCCTACCGTCAGAGTTAGGTAGGGGGCACTATTGGTAGCGGTTGTACCAACCCCCGTTTTTACTTTTTTTACCCCTCTCTCTATGCTGCCACCTGTCAGTAACCCCTTTAAACTATAAAAAGGAGGCCCATGCACACGTAGAGGGGGTTCAACTGATTCGAAACTACAAGCGACCCACACTCTCAAGAAAGAAAAAAAATAGAAACACAAAGCAGCAGTAGGAGTTTTATCTCTCCGGAGAGCTCCGAAGCTGGGTAAAATCCCTTGCGTGCTTCGCCTCGATCTGCTCTTCGTGCGCCCTCCGCCCCCTTGCCGGACCGAAAGGGGCCCTGCCCCATAGGTGCTCGTTCCCCACGACAGTGGGAGCTGGAGCTGGATGCACTGAAGTTGTAGCTAGTGCAGATGATGTAGCTCTAGTGTCTGGAACAAGCACTGCAGCAGATCTCTGTCCTCTGGGCACTCTAGCAAAAGCATCAGTAGTTGACTTGCCCTTCTTCTCCTCCACATCCTCCTGAAGTTGCTCAACTACAGTTTGGATCTCAGTGACTTTGACATCAAGAGCATAAAACTTCTGCTCTATGATTCTCTCCAAGCTCTCCTGGTTTTGAGTCAGGGTGGCCAAGCCCTTCTCAATCCTCAAGGTGGAGGCAATCAAGTAGCCAAGATGATCTTGCTTGCTCTTCAGGAAAATCTGAGATGCCTCTTCAGCAGTTGGCATCTTTGCAGCCTTCTCAGCCCTTGCCTTCTCCTTCTTCTCTTGTGCTTGCACAGATGATGGTTCATTTTCGTCCATCACAATGGTGTTGTCCTCGAAGTCAGGGTAGATGGGCAGGTGTTCCTTGTCCAAAAGATATGTGCCAGTGCCCATCTTGGAGTTTATAAGCTCCTGAATGTGGGGGGCATACCGACAACTCCTCTTCTGATCAGCAGCATTCATTTTGATTGTCTCCACAATCAGGCTCGTGACTTTGAATTTCTGAGGCACATCAAATATATGCAGCAAGTTGATTGCATGGCCTCTGATCATCTTGTGATCACCTGACTTGGGCAGCAAAGTGTGCCTTATGATCCAGTTGATAGTAGGCAATCCTGACAACAGATAATGTACAGATCCAAACTTATGTGTCTCTAGTGCAGCATCTGGGATCTCTCTGTACATGTGAGCCATGGAGTTGTGGTCCTTCTTCTTCTTGGCATAGACATCCAAGTCATCCTCGTTCTCTTTTGGAGCATTTATCAATTCAGACCATTCCTCAACTGTTGATTGGTACCTAGTACCATCTGACATCCAGACTATCTTCCCATCTGGGTAGAAGTGAGCTGTGGAGTAGAACTGCATAATAAGCTCATCATTCCACTTTGTGAGCTTCTGCCCAACAAAGTCATCTACTCCACAAGACTTCAAACTATCATAAACTCCAGGATAGTGCTCTTCATTCTTCCTGATGTACTCCCAGTCAACCCATCTCATGTCACATATTATGGGTTCTTGTCAAGTAGCACTGTCTCATAGAAATACTGTTGTTCCTTAGTGTGGAACATGTAGTCCACTGCAGTTCTCCTTCTGACAGCATAGGGGTCAGTCTATCTCTAGAGTCTCAGACCTGCATCCTTCCTGAGCTTCATATCTTCTGCAACTAGGTGAGCATCATTATGATCAGGAATCTTGGGCTTCAACTTTCTTAAGACAAGTGAATCCTCATCTTCTTCATCAGTAGCTTTAGGCACTGGGGCCTTGTTCTTCTCTGCAGCTGAAATACTCCTGGTGTTCCTCTTGGGTGCAGACTTGGGCTTTGGAGCAGCAGCCTTGGGAGCATCTTTGGCTTAGATGGAGCAGCCCCTGATCTTATAGCATCTCCCATCAGCTTTTGAGATTTAGGTGCTGGTGCAGCAACCTCTTCCTCTTCATCTTCAGAGTCTCTCCTCATAGAGGGCTTGCCAAGTACTTTGGCAGTAGTGGTTCTGACTCTCTTCTTCTTCTTCTTCTTCAGATCATGGCCAGCAGCTTCATCATCAGACTCAATGGTGAACTTCATGGTTTCACCAGTGGCAACCTTACTAGGTTTGGAAGTGGGAATTCTCCTTGCAGGTGCCTTCTTTTCCATTCCTGGCTTAGTGGATGCAGTTATGCCATATTCATTCTTCATCACCTTCTTCTTGGAAGTGGCCTCATCCTCAATAGCCACATAGTCCTCATCTTCAGAATCTGAGGTCTTCTTCTTTCTGGCCCTGGTGGCTGCCTTTGGAAAATTGCTGGGTGTGCTCCTGCTGCCATCACCATAACTGCTAGAGGGACTAGTGCCCTCACTCATGTGAACTTGCTCTTCAGACTTGTTCTGACTGTCACTCTGATCTGACATGATGCAAACTCTGACAGCAGACCCTGTGAATAGATATAGATGAGGTAGAGTAGATGAGTATCACAAATCACAGAGGTTTTTGCAAAAAAATGAGTCAAAAACTTAGTTTTATTTTTCCATAGAAAGCATTTTGGAGCTACCGATTTGTAAACTCGGTGATACCGAAGCAGCTTTTCGAACCTAAACTAGTGAACTCGATCAGACCAAGTCACAGTTCAGTGGCACCGAGACTGCTAGGGTTTCACAAAGAATCGAACTCGGTTACACCGATTTGCAATTCTCGGTCAGACCGAGAATCACATGTGCAATGGCCTGAGCCAAATCGATGAGACCGATTTCTACAACTCGGTCGGTCCGAGATGAGTTCGGCAGAAACCTAACCCTAAATTTTCAATCCAAAACTAATCTACAGAGTGATTTTGCTAGATAGAGTGATTGCAAATGTGGAAAGATTCATGGCAATGCAATGTGCTAGGAATCGGAGTAAGGAATAGCACAAAGTTCAAATCCATACCCTAATGCGGCGATGGATTTGCTATGGCGGAGCAGAATCCCGTTGACCGCGGCGGAGACCAGTGGCAGGAGGTCGCTGGCGACGAGGAGGATGAGCCAAAGACCCGAGGAGGCAGAGCAGGCAGTGCGCGGGCAAAGGGTTTCGAAAAAGTTTCCAAATTTTGGCCTGGGGTTATATATAGCCTGACCCTGTCGGTGTGACCGAGTGGAACAACTCGGTGGCACCGAGATGCATAACTAGAAGCAGTTACTGCAACTCGGTGTGACCGAAAAGTTCAAATCGGTTGCACCGAGATTGAAAACCTAGATCAACTTAGTGATCTCGGTATGACCGAAATGGATGAATCGGTCAGACCGAAACGCACAAAGAGGTTTTGGAAGTTTAAGTCTATGACGAATCGGGGACTCTGAGTGCTCCTCACACAGAGTGGTTCGAATCTGACTTGATCAAACTTTGTGATATAGCATGAATATAGTTTGAGACAAGAAAAGCAAAGATAGCTAGAGAAGGTTCTTAGGCATTCTTGTCCATCCACTTGGCAAAAGAAAAGAAACCAAACAATCAAAGCTACAAGTGGATGTCCTCGAATGAGTAAATTATGCAACCAACATGCTAACACAATAAAATGGCAAATGAAATATGTGGCAAAGCATGCACAAACATTTCTAGCATCTATCAAGCAATTGGCGATGACTAGGTCATCTATATATGAGTATATTGACTTAGGAGTCAAATGAGAACACTTGATCATAGGTCATACTCATTGTTTAAGAACAAGTGGGGTTAGCACTTTTACATAAAGCATTGTTGTGTTCACACCATTAGACTTGCTTTGGCTCAATTCTTAGAGTAAAGCTCCCCCTAGATGTGAGATTCCCCCTAAGAGGGATGAACTAACCTTGGGTTTTGTCGATGATGACTTCATGTAGGTGTTGAAGATGTGGATGCTCAATGTTGATGTAGATCATTTGGAGCAATCCTTTGGAGTGAGTTGAACTTTCAATACCTACATGGGTTAGTCCCACAAGGAACAAACAAGGATATCCATAGACATAGAGTGATGCACACACAAGATGATGTCCATGAAAGCATTAGGTTACCTTGTCCCTTGTCTTACCAACAAGAGGGTTTGTGACTCCTTGAACTAGTGCAAGATGTGGAAGTTGATTGCACTTGTCCTTGCCAAAATGATAAGAGTGAAGTATGTTGGCGGAGTCACCCTCAAGAACTCTCTAGTTCTTCTTCTTCGGGATCCACATCATCTTGATGGGAATCATTGGAGTTGTAGTTGTACTTGTTGAAGTAGAACTTGATGTAGTCTTGGGAACCCACTTGACAAAGGCCTTAGGAGCTTCTTCAAATGCATCAATCTCCTCTTGAAGCTAATCCTTGCTGTCGGTGTCAAAACCGGCGGATCTCGGGTAGGGGGTCCCAAACTGTGCGTCTAGGCGGATGGTAACAGGAGACAAGGGACACGATGTTTTACCCAGGTTCGGGCCCTCTTGATGGAGGTAAAACCCTACGTCCTGCTTGATTAATATTGATGATATGGGTACTACAAGAGTGGATCTACCACGAGATCAAGGAGGCTAAACCCTAGAAGCTAGCCTATGGTATGATTGTTGTAATGGAGGTTATGTCCTACGGACTAAAGCCCTCCGGTTTATATAGACACCGGAGAGGGCTAGGGTTACATAGAGTCGGTTACAATGGTAGGAGATCTACATATCCGTATCGCCAAGCTTGCCTTCCACGCCAAGGAAAGTCCCATCCGGACACGGGACGGAGTCTTCAATCTTGTATCTTCGTAGTCTTGGAGTCTGGTGGATGATGATAGTCCGGCTGTCCGGACACCCCCTAGTCCAGGACTCCCTCAGTAGCCCCTGAACCTGGCTTCAATGACGATGAGTCCGGCGCGCATAATGTTCGGCATTGCAAGGCGGGTTCCTCCTCCAAATAGTCCATAGAAGATTGTGAACACCAGGATAGTGTCCGGCTCTGCAAAATAAATTCCACATTCCGCCGTAGAGAGAATAAAATGTACACAAGTTCAATCTGCTGACGTATTTTGCGGCGTGACATCGCACCACTACCAAGCCTTTACTTGAATCGTTTTTTGTTATACCACCTCAGCACGTTTAGCGAAGCGGTTTCCTTGGCACGTATTGTCGAAGCAGAGATTGTGTTCCCCCTTATTCCGGGATTCTCATCAATACAGACGTGGGTAACCCAACCGCGCCATTGATGGTCGCGCTTGGGAGATAAACGAGTTTTACCAGGCCAGTGGGGACGTATAGTCTTCGTCCGCCTATATAAGGGATAAGGAGTCACCTTTTCACCTACGCCTTCTTCCTCCTTTGCTTACCCATCTCCGCGCACTCGAGCTCCAGCGCCCATGTTCGCGCATCTCGTCTCAACCTTCTCCGACCATGTCCGAAGCGGGAGGCAAGTGGTTGGCCTCCACTGTTAAGGAGGAGCACACGACAAAGCTGTGCAGCGCCGGATACCTTTCCGGCGACATCGTGCACCGGCTGCCCAACGAGGGGCAGCTCATTCCCACCCCCAGGCCCCATGAGAGGGTCGTTTTCCTTCCCCACTTCCTCCGCGGACTGGGCTTTCCACTTCACCCCTTTGTCCGGGGGCTCATGTTCTACTACGGACTGGATTTCCTTGATCTGGCGCCGAACTTCATCCTCAACATCTCGGCGTTTATCGTCGTGTGCGAGGCCTTCCTCTGCATCCATCCCCACTTCGGCTTGTGGCTCAAGACCTTCAATGTCAAGCCGAAGGTAGTGAAGGGCACTCAAGCGGAGTGCGGAGGCGCCATGTTGGGCAAGATGCCCAACGTCCTTTGGTTCGAAGGGGCCTTCGTGGAATCCGTCAAGGGGTGGCAGTCGGGGTGGTTCTACATCACCGAGCCGCGCGACCCTAAGTGGCGGCGGCCCCCGAGTTCAGATCTGGTATCCCTACGCAGCTCACCTCTTGGAAAGAGAAGGGCTTGCTGTGGGGTAATTCGAAGGAGCTGACGGGACTCCAAGCCTGTATCCAGAAGCTAGTGAACAAGAAGCTCAGGCTGGTTAACGTGGTCCAAGTCATGCTCGTCCGCCGGATTCTCCCATGCGAAGAACGGGCATTCAATCTGTGGGAGGTCGATCCGGAACAGCACCAGGCGTTAAGCGGGCTCTTCGACACGACGTACGAAGGCGCCTGGAGGGTGCTGTTTAAGGGCGCCGAAGCCCCCGCATCCGCGACGGAAGATCGCGGATTTCACTCGCAGCGTCCAGCTGACGAGGTAAGTGATTCTACCCCTTTACGAGACACTTGTTTTTAATAGTTCGACCCTAAGCAGGTTTCAATCTCCCTTTTCCTTTGACAGGAGTGGATGAAGAAGGCCGAGCAGCTCATCTCCCCGGCTCCCAAGCCAGAAGACCCAGTGGACGCCCGTCTAGCGGGGCTGCTGGTTCCGGCACCGCACGTGGTGCCGGAGAAGAAGGCCAAGAAGGTGGCCACGGGTACTCGAAAGAGTTCCTGTTTTCAGGTGTCCAACGACTCCAAGGCGGATTCCTCCCCCGAAGATGAGGAGGAGGAAGAAGACTCTCTCCCAGAGGAGGGAGAGTGAAAGAGGAAGGCCTCCCCAACAGGGGAGGCCGAAGGGTCCAAGAGGGGAAGACCTATTCCCCCGGACAGCTCCGCCAACACCAACGTTGGCGAAGAAGAATGGCCCTCAAGGGCCAGGCCTCCGGCGAGATCGTAAGTATCTGGATTCCTGAATAGTTTATAATTTCTTGTCATGTCACATAGTGTCCTTCTAATGCCGCATACTGCCCGCAGTCCGGCCGACGATGATCTCCCCGCTTCGTCGAGCGGGTCGTTGGCTGCGTCAGATGTGGGTTCCATTCTGACTGCCTCCACCCCTCGCGCCGCTGAGGACGCCGAGGTGGGATCGCAGGAGAGGGCCAATCAGGAGGAGGCTCCGGAGGCAGCCTCCCGGACTTTGCGCCGTACTCTACGCCGGAACCTACAGTGGTTCCAGAGTCCGGCAGGCGGCCCCTTCACAAGAAGGGCAAGACCGTGACACCGGCGGCCCCCGTGCAACCGGAGGCGCTAGACAACTTGTTGGAGGCGCTCAAAGGCGCTTCCATCGAGGAAGAACACCGCACTATCATGAGTGCGGTGATTCAGAAGGTTCAGCTCGCCAAGAGCGGGCTGACCGAAGCCTGCAGCAGCCTTCTAACAGGCTTTGAGGTAAGAAGTTAAAATTATGTAATGTAATACCGCATAGACAGTAGCCCTTGATGCTTGGTTCGGTGTTCGGAAAGAAAAGCCGCACTAAGGATCTAAAGAAGATATACACAGGGTTGCTAAAAAGTATGTTAATATGGGTTTGCAGGCTGCGCTGCTGACCTCTGCCGCACTGACTGCGGAGGTCGGTGCATTGAAGCAGGATCTCGAGCGGTCCGAGCAAGAGCTCGGCCGTGCCAAAAAGCAGCTCGAGGACAAATAAGGTGAGTAACACCACTTTGAATAATTACCTTACAGAAAAGGATTTAGGTTGCAAAAAATAACAAGGATAACATGGGCACTGCAGGGGCCACTAACGAGGTGGCAGCCGTGAAGGAGGCTGTGTCCGCGGCCGAACGCAATGCGGCCGCGGAACGGGCAGAGCGAGAAAAGCAGGAGGCGCGGGTGGCGGAGGTGCGGCAAGAGCTCCAGGCTCTCATGGAGAAGCACGAGAGTTTGGAGCGCGACTCAAAGACGCGAGAGTCCGAGCTCGCCTCGGCTCTTGAAAGTGCCAAGTCTGCCAAGGCCGAGGCCCATAAGGCCCTTCAGGAGGTTGAGGATATGAAGAAAATAGTGGCAGGTAAGGTATTTTTCATGCAGAGCAATCATGTTAATGTAAACTACCTGACACTTACCCGAATTCGGAGCTCTCCAGGGGCGTTTGCAGATCTACCTCACAGTGTATCCGATGCCGCCGCATTCTGCTAAGGCGAGGAGGGGAGCTCAACAGAGAAGGTCTTCTGGTCTCAGTACGCTGAGGCAGGCCATCCGGTGCCCCCTAGCGACCAGCTGAAGCAGCTGGTCGAGCTCCACAAGGTAGCTGAGGAGGCCATGAAGGGCCTCATAGTCCGGCTGTGGCCTGGACAGGCCATGCCTGGGAGCTACTTCGGCCTCGTGCGGCGGCTGGTGGATGCGTGCCCCTGGGTGGAGGTCGTCAAGCGCTCCGCCTGTATTGAAGGTGCTTGCCGGGCTCTTGCCCGCGCAAAGGTGCACTGGGGCAAGCTGGATGCGGAGAAGCTCATCACTGACACGCCTCCAGTGGTCAAGGAGTATCGTACGCCCGGGATGTACTATAAGACTGTCCTGAAGGGTGCCCGCAAGATTGGGGATGAGTGCCCCAGAGATGTAATTATTGAGTAGATTCGCTATGCATTATCCTGTGCGCTGAAGACTTTGTTCATATGCGCGAAGCAATGCTTGTTTGATTTAAAATATTACCTTCTGTGCGGCCGTTTATAAAATCTGAGAGATGGCAAGTCGTTGGCTTCAGCCCCCAAGCCGCGAGTGCTGGGGTGTTTGGGATAAACTTGAGCACTCTTGTTCCCATTTTTGGGTCCATCTAGGGAGGCGCTCAACATAACGAACAAGGCAACCGGACTTATAATGCTTGAACACTCTCACTTAGCCATAGAATTCTATAATTTTAAATTTCGGCGAAGCCCCTAGTACATTATCCGGGGCGCTATCCACGCCTTCGTCGGACATTATCCGGTACTTCGCTCGAGGCGGCATAGGTCTTTAGGGACCCGAAAAGACCTCACAAACAGTGACCAGTCTCTCGCCTTATCATGCCAGTCAGTTTTAGCTTTCTCCACTGAGGCGCTTGCCCAGCTCAACCGGGGCGCAATCGCAGTGGTTCACCCAGTGCCACCTTAGCCGACAGAATGGAACGTAAGGCACCAAAACGTGGGAGCCGGGCAAACCCAACTATTGACCCAAGACATGATTCGGAGCCGATTCATATAATGCTATAAGTTCGGGGTGCCGCACTTGTGAAACTGTTCGGACTGATCGCACCATAATGCGGGGAACATAAGCCCCTGGTGTATTCGGCCGTACCAAAATATACGGGTGCACGATGTCATTACTGAACATATATGTAAAGTAATGCAATAACAGGCAAAAAGTGCTGCATTATTTATTCAAGGGATTCTGCTATGAGTGCGGAATGATACAAATAGTGCGGTAAGCAAGGGATTGGACTAATTAAACATGTCCCCTTCCAGGGGTGGGCTGCGGACTGGTGTATATAATCAAATTTAATGCTCGTAACGGAGACCACCTGAGTGTTCGTCGTAGCCTTTTTCCCTCCCTGGCTGTTGCATCGTGAGTTCGGCGGGTTCGCCGCCGGACAGGGCCTCTGGTGAACGGAGTCCTATGTATACAAAGAAGGAAAATAATTAAAAAAAGAGACACACTTGTGAGCCCCTGGTGTGGTCGAGCCGCACTCTGGGTCTGTTGTGGTCGTGCCCCTCCCCCTAGGCCCATGGTATCTCCAGAGCGTAATGATGTACGCGGAGGGTTGGTCTTGCAATCATGCGAGGGCTGGGGTTGGGGACGCATTGCTATGCGTGCTCGGAACGTGCCAGGTGGTCTTTGTTGATGTTGCTCCGGGCACGTTTGGCCGTGTTCGGCCGTTTAACGGCCGGACTCGAAAATTGCCTTAGAAGGCTGCTCTGTACTTCTGCCGCGAGAGCCGCTGTATGTTCCTCCGTTCGGAGGGAGCGTTCCGTATTTCCGTTGACCGTGATGACTCCACGAGGGCCTGGCATCTTGAGCTTGAGGTATGCATAATGCGGCACCACGTTGAACTTTGCAAACGCGGTTCGTCCGAGCAGAGCGTGATAGCCGCTGCGGAACGGGACTATGTCGAAGATTAAATCCTCGCTCCGGAAATTGTCCAGGGATCCGAAGACCACTTCCAGTGTGACTGAGCCTGTACAATTGGCCTCAACACCTGGTATGACCCCTTTGAAGGTCGTCTTTGTAGGTTTAATCCTTGAGGGGTCTATGCCCATCTTGCGCATTGTATCCTGATAAAGCAGGTTCAGGCTACTGCCGCCGTCCATCAAGACTCTTGTGAGGTGAAATCCATCGACGATTGGGTCTAAAACCAATGCGGCGAATCCGCCATGGCGGATGCTGGTCAGATGGTCTCTTCGATCGAAAGTGATCGGGCAAGAGGACCATGTATTGAACTTAGGGGCGACTGGCTCCATCGCATATACGTCCCTTAGTGCACGCTTCCGCTCCCTCTTGGGTATATGGGTTGCGTATATCATGTTCACCGTCCGCACTTGTGGGGGGAAACCCTTCTGTCCTCTACTGTTCAGCGGTCGGGTCTCTTCCTCGTCGTCGCTGTGTAGCCCCTTGTCATTGTTTTCGGCAATTAACTTGCATGCCTGCTTAAATACCCAACAATCTCTGTTGGTGTGGTTAGCTGGCTTTTCGGGGGTGCCATGTATCTGGTATGAGCGGTCGAGTATTCGGTCCAAATTGGACGGACCCGGAGTGGTTCTTTTGAATGGCTTCTTCCGCTGACCGGGTTTAGAGCCTCGGAATCCGGTGTTAACTATCGTATCCTCCTTGTCGTCGCTGTTAACGCGGCGTTTGTTTTTGCTTCGACGTGACCTGCCATTGTGGTCCTTAGTATCCGGACTACCATCATTTTTGCTGAGGTTGTTACTGCGAGCTAGCCAGCTATCCTCTCCCGCACAGAAGCGGGTCATTAGTGATGTGAGGGCTGCCATGGATTTCGGCTTTTCCTATCCTAGGTGCCGGGCTAGCCACTCGTCGCGGATGTTATGTTTGAAGGCTACGAGGGCCTCTGCATCCAGACAGTCGATGATTTGATTTTTCTTTGTTAAGAACCGTGTCCAGAATTGCCTGGCCGATTCGTCTGGCTGCTGGATTATGTGGCTTAGGTCATCGGCGTCTGGTGGTCGCACATATGTGCCCTGGAAGTTGTCGAGGAATGCGGCTTCCAGGTCCTCCCAACACCCAATTGACTCTGCGAGCAGGCTGTTAAGCCAATGCTGAGCTTGAGCGGGAGGTATTTGATGGCGTGGAGATCGTCGCCGCGGGCCATATGGATGTGAAGGAGATAATCTTCGATCCAAACCGCGGGGTCTGTCGTGCCATCGTAGGATTCAATGTTTACGGGTTTAAACCCTTCAGGGATTTGATGATCCATTACTTCGTCAGTGAAGCATAGCGGGTGTGCGGCGCCTCTGTATTGAGCAATATCACGACGTAGCTCAAGGGAGGGTTGTCTGCTGTGTTCGGCCTGGCCGAAGTTGTTGTATCCGGCTCGACGGTATTCGTCGTGGGTCGTGGGGCACCCGCATGATCCATAGATAGATCTGGATTGTCTTGCCTTATCCTCCAATATGTCCCGCAAGTCCGGCGCATTCCCTCGTGGCTTCGTACTTTTCGAGCGATGACGGGGTACGGTCTTGATGGAAGGCCTGGATGCCTCTCTGTCGCGACCACGAGGTGGTCGGTCGGCCGTATTGTGCGCTGGTGATGAAGGTACGTATGCTTCCTCATCTAATCGGGGCAGCAACTTGCGTTTTGGGTAGCTCTTGGAGGGGCGTTCGAGTTCGTACTCTTCGTCCGCGAGGACCTCAGTCCATCTGTCGGCCAGTAGGTCTTGATCAGCTTGAAGCTGCTGCTGCTTTTTCTTTAGGCTATTTGCTGTGGCCATTAGCCTGCATTTGACACGCTCCTGTTCGACGGGATCCTCGGGCACGACGAATTCGTCGTCGTTGAGGCTTGCCTCGTCTTCGGAGGGAGGTATGTACTTATCATCCTCGACCTCTTCATCTTCCGCTCTCTCGTGAGGGCTTGCTTCTGCATCCTCCTGCGCTGAATCTTGCTGGAGGGGATTGTCTTCGGCACTTTCTGGGGTGTTATTATCTCCTGTGCCTGTGGGTGTACTAAAGTAGGGGTACCTTAGTATCCCGAACTTGTGCACGGGCAGTCGCAGCGCCCAGCGGCAAGGCTTGCCGGGCGTCCGCCAAGATCCTCCATAGCTCATATTGATGCCATTCAAGAACAAAGTGTTTTAACTAAGAAGACAAGGCCCCGGCAAGAGGAGCTTGCCAGGAAGGATGAGGCCCCGACAAGAGGAGCTTGCCGGGAAGGCCAGCCAAGGAACTTGCCGCGACACGCTACACGTCCCGGCAAGACCCAGCGAGCGACAAGCTTTCGGGTGCGACAAGACAACGACCGCGGCAAGGCGCTTGCCGCGGCGAAGCCACCACTCTGCACCCACGCTCCAGCGCATCCAACGACGTGTCGCCACAGGATCCTTCCAGGCACACGTGGCGGGGAGCTGTGCAGCCAAGCGGTGCGAGGTGGCAAGTAGAGATGACGAGAAGGCCATCGTGGCAGGCGGTGGCGTCCCTAACAGTCGCTTCTCTGCACTGTTTGGGCGGCCAGACGGGCATTAAATGCCCTTGTCCCCTGCCGTCAGAGTTAGGTAGGGGGCACTGTAGATAGCGGTTGTACCAACCCCTCTTTTTACTTTTATACCCCTCTCTGCGTTGCCACCTGTCGGTGACCCCTTTAACCTATAAAAGGAGGCCCATGCGCAACGTAGAGGGGGTTCGACTGCTTCGAAAACATAGAACACTCACGCTCTTGAGCAAGAACATAATACCACCACAAAGCAGCAGTAGGAGTTTTATCTCTCCGGAGAGCTCCGAAGCTGGGTAAAAACCCTCGCGTGCTTCGCCTCGATCTGCTCTTCGTGCGCCCTCCGCTCCCTTGCCGGACCGAAAGGGGCCCTGCCCCATAGGTGTTCGTTCCCCACGACATCTTTGGCGTTGTCGATCCTGCACCTCCTGGGAGGGGTGCAGTGTATGTACAGACGCCGAAGCTTGCGGGGCCTTGTCCTTGGACCTGGTGACGATGTGAGTCCCCCCGTCGGCGCCCGTTCCTCCGCCGGTGTCTACCCCACCGCCCGTTTGCTCCGGTGGCGGTGGGATCGACGTGGACGGAGCGGCCACCTCCGAAGCCTTCTTCTTCGGTGACATGTCGATGAAGATGTTGATGTAGCGTGCACGAACACCGGAGCTGTCCTGCTTGTCGGCGGCTACCACAGCCTCGCCGAAGTCACCAGCTTTGGCCTTCTCGGCGCCACCTCCGTTGCCGGACTGCATGATCCACCGCACCAAGGGCCATGATCTCCAGACTTGCAAGAAGGTTGAGCAGCTTGTTGAGCTACAGAAAGCCGAATAGGAGCGTCGCGACAAGGAGAAGGCCCAAGAAGGTGGTGGAGGATCCGGCAAGAAGCATCCCGGCCGGGGAGGGCGCCGCGGCAAGGCCAAGCAGCGGCAAGGAGACAGGCCTCCCCGCAGCCGCGACAAAGAGGAAGAGGAAGACGAAGATGAAGAGATGGATGAGGATGAGGCCGACGAGCAGGAGTTTCAGAAAGCAACGGAGGTTTTGTGCGTCGACGGCGGTGCTTCTCTGCATACTTCGCACCGCCAGCTCAAACAGTGGGTGCGTGAAGTTAATGCAGCAGAACCATCAGTTGAGTCGTGCAAGCCTCTGAAGTGGTCCAGCACGCCCATCATCTTTGATGTTGAGGATCACCCTGATCGCATAACTGTGGTCGGGTGCTTGCCGATGTTGGTTTCACCAACTATCCGCAACCTCAAGGTCACGAAGATGCTGGTTGACGGCGGGGCTGGCTTGAATCTGATCTCCTCTGCGGTGCTCAAGAAGCTCCAGATCCCCGACAGCGAGCTCGAAGAGACCGGCACTTTTCAAGGAATCAACCCGGGAAGGAGCAAGCCGAAGGGGAAGATTACACTGCCAGTGACATTTGGCAGCGAGCTGAACTTCAGGACAGAGAAGGTCACCTTTGACGTTGCTGATTTCCCATTGCCCTACAATGGGATACTTGGCCGTCCAGCGCTCGCCAAGTTCATGGCAGCCTCTCATTATGCTTACAACGTGCTCAAGATGCCCGGTCCGATAAGTGTCATTTTTGTCCCTGGCGACAAGAAAGATGCCCTTATCTGTACCGACAAGATCTACCGGGAAGCAGCAGCCGCAGCGGATCGCAAGACACTTGCCGCTGAAGCTCCCGGGGGGAAGAAGAAGACCAAGTCCGGCAAGAATAGCTCTGATGCCCACTCCGGCAAGCGCACCTCTTCGGAGTGCTGCGCTACCGTCGAGGACGCACCATCGAGCTCCACCGGCAAATGCAAGAAGGCAAAGACAGCTTCACCAGAGACCAAGAAAGTGGCCGCCAAGGAGGACGACACTGGTGGTACCTTCACCATCAGTGCCATGCTTGACCCTAAATAGGAAAGCGCGCTCATTGCTTTCCTGCGAGCGAATGTCGATGTGTTTGCATGGCAACCATCTGACATCCCCGGTGTTCCCAGGAAAGTAATTGAGCACCACCTTGCCGTCTGCCCTCACGCGCGGCCCGTCAAGCAGAGAGTAAGGAAACAAGCAGTGGAGCGACAAGAATTCATTGCTGAAGAGATCAAGAAGTTGGAAGCATCAGGCCTGGTCAGAGGAGTGCTCCATCCAACGTGGCTGGCCAATCCTGTAGTCGTGCGCAAAGCGAATGGGAAATGGAGGCTTTGTATTGACTTCACTGATGTTAATAAAGCTTGTCCCAAGGATCCATTTCCCTTGCCACGCATAGACCAGATTGTTGACTCCACGGCAGGATGTGATTTGCTTTCATTTCTTGATGCATACTCAGGATATCACCAGATCTTCATGGCAGAAGAGGATGAAGAGAAAACCGCATTCATTACTCCATGTGGCACGTACTGCTTTGTACGGATGTCTTTCGGACTAAAGAATGCTGGTTCAACATTTGCAAGGGTAGTCAGTCATGCTTTTGAGCCACAGTTGCACAGAAATGTGGAAGCTTACATGGATGACATACTGGTCAAGAGCAAGGACAAAGAAACTTTGATCCAAGATTTGGACGAGACCTTTGCAAATCTGTGCAAGATCAACCTCAAGCTCAACCCCGAGAAGTGTGTGTTTGGAGTCCCTTCCGGCAAGCTTCTTGGGTTATTTTTATCTCAGAGGGGGATTGAAGCTAATCCCGACAAGATCAAGGCCATTGAGCAGATCGAAGCACCGAAGCGCGTCAAGGATGTACGAAGACTTGCCGGCTGCGTTGCTGCTCTCAGTAGGTTCATTTCCAAGTTTGCTGAATGCGCCCTGTCGTTTTTCAAAATTTTGAAAAAGGCAGGTCCAATGAAATGGACTCCAGAAGCGGAGGCTGCACTGCAAGACTTGAAGAAATATCTGTCCTCAACTCCAACACTTGTCGCACCTAAGCCACAAGAGAAGTTGCTGCTATACCTAGCGGCAACCAACCAAGTGGTTAGTGCTGCGTTGGTAGCAGAGAGGGAGGCAGATGATGAGCCAGCGGCCGCGGCAAGCACATCCAGCGACAAGCTCTGGTCCCGACAAGGATAGATCTATGCAGCCAGAGGAAGAGAAGCAGAAGAAGATGGTGCAGCGCCCAGTTTATTTTGTCAGTTCCCTTCTACAGGGGGCTAGGTCAAGGTACTCTGGAGTGCAGAAGTTGCTTTTCGGCCTTCTCATGGCCTCGCGAAAGCTGCGCCATTACTTTCAAGCACATGAGATCACAGTTGTCACTCGCTTTCCGTTGAAGAGGATACTGCAAAATCCAGAAGCAACAGGCAGGATTGTCGAGTGGGCACTGGAACTGTCAAGCTTTGGCCTCAAATTTGAGAGTACCTCAACTATCCAGAGCCGAGCATTGGCAGAATTCATAGCAGAGTGGACACCAACACCTGATGAAGAAACTCCGGAGACGAGCATCCCCGTCAAGGAAGCAAACAAGGAATGGGTCATGTACTTTGATGGTGCCTGTCGGTGTCAAAACCGGCGGATCTCGGGTAGGGGGTCCCGAACTGTGCGTCTAGGCGGATGGTAATAGGAGACGAGGGACACGATGTTTTTACCCAGGTTTGGGCCCTCTTGATGGAGGTAAAACCCTACGTCCTGCTTGATTAATATTGATGATATGGGTAGTACAAGAGTAGATCTACCACAAGATCAAGGAGGTTAAACCCTAGAAGCTAGCCTATGGTATGATTGTTGTAATGTATGTTGTCCTACGGACTAAAGACCTCCGGTTTATATAGACACCGGAGAGGGCTAGGGTTACACAGAGTCGGTTACAATGGTAGGAGATCTACATATCCGTATTGCCAAGCTTGCCTTCCACGCCAAGGAAAGTATCATCCGGACACGAGCCGGAGTCTTCAATCTTGTATCTTCGTAGTCTGGGAGTCCTGCGGATAATGATAGTCCGGCTGTCCGGACACCCCCTAGTCCAGGACTCCCTCAGTAGCCCCTGAACCAGTCTTCAATGACGATAAGTCCGGCGTGCACAATGTTCGGCATTGCAAGGCGGGTTCCTCCCTTGAATAATCCAGAGAAGATCATGAACACCAGGATAGTGTCCGGCTCTGCAAAATAAATTCCACATTCCACCGTAGAGAGAATAAAATGTACACTTAGTTCAATCTGCTGACGTATTATGCCGCGTGACATCACACCGCCACCAGGCCTTTGTTTGAATTACTATACCACCTCAGCACGTTTAGCGAAGCGGTTTCCTTGGCACGTCTTGTCGAAGCAGAGATCGTGTTCCCCTTATTCCGGGATTCTCATCAATACGTGCGTGGGTAACCAAACCGCTCCCGTCGCCACGCCTCCTCTATCGAAGGGGAATCCCAAACGGTCACGGAGACGGCCCTTGGTATTTCTTCCCCTTTATAAGAGGACCAAGGCTCGCCATTGTTCTTCAATCTCGCATCGAATCTCTTCCCCGCTCCCAGTTCCAACACCCAGAGCCTCAGATTCGAGCGCTTCGGATCCTCAATCATGTCCGGCTTCGACCTCCAGGGCCGGTGGATGCCCTCCTCCGTCACGGAGGAGGACATATTGAAGTTGCGTGGGGCCAAGTACCTGGCCTACAAGGTTTTGCACAGGTTGCCTGCCCAAGGGCAGGCTGTGCCAGCCCCCGAGCCCGGTGAATACGTCGTTTTCGTATCCCACCTCCGTCGGGGTTTAGGCTTCCCGACGGATCCCTTCGTGAGGGGGCTCCTGTTCTACTATGGGCTGGACTTTCATGACTTGGCTCCGGAGTCCATCCTCCATATCTCCGCATTCATTATCGTCTGCGAAGCCTTCCTCCACGTCATTCCCCACTTCGGCCTATGGCTGAAGACCTTCAAGGTGGAGCCGAAGATGATCGGGGGGCGTCAAGCGGAGTGCGGCGGGGCGACCATAAGCAAAAAGGTCGATGCCCCGTGGCCCGAGGGTTCCTTCCAAGAAGAACTTGGACTGTGGCAGCAGGAGTGGTTCTATATCACCGCTCCAAGGGCAGCAGACAAAAGCCGCCGCCCTTATTCCGCCCGGGACCTCCACGCCAACTGATGTCGTGGGTCAACCAAAGGCTCAATTGGGGGCCGTCCGAAGACGTGCCCTCACTGCAGGGCCGGATTCGAGATCTCCAAGCGAGGGAGATCGACCTGATCAAGGTGATGCAGGTTATGCTAATCAGGCATCTTCTGCCCTGCAAACGCCGTCCTCTCCGTCTATGGGAGTTCAACCCGGAGGGACCTCGGATTCTCCAACACTTCATGGGTGCGACACCCGTGGAGATGTACAAGTTGTTCTTCGGACCGCAGGTGGCATGTCCGGATTTAGCCGAGGATGCAGGCCTAAGCCGCGATCGCCCGGATACTCAGGTAAGTAGCTCAGAGTCCGGACATTCTGTTTATGTGCCTTTCTAGAGTTCGCCTCCTGACCCTTTGTTCTTTACATGAATGGGTGGCGCGATCAAGGCTGATAAGGTGTCCGGCCCCCCTCCCAGAGACCGCACTGGAGCCCGTGCTGGTCAGAATGTTGGAGGTTGCGCCCACAGAAGGGGGCGACGGGGAAAATAGAGGAGCTAATATTTCGCCCAAAGGGGCGACTGAAGAGGGGGGAACCAAGAACCCCTCCCTTCAGGGGGAGAAGAGGACCGCCTCCGAAGATCCGGAGGCCAAAGCCCCTAAGCGTGGGAAGAGATCTCCCCCGGGGGGTCCGGCGCCCGGAAAGAATCCGGACGCACAATCATCATCAAAGGATCGGCCCTCCAGCGAGCCGTGAGTATGAAAGAGGGAGTTAATTAGTAAGGAAATACCTTCATTTGTGCATCTGTGGATAACCGAAATATTTATATTGCAGTTCGGATCTGCAGCCTTCTCAGATGAGTTCATCTTCGGGGGACCTTCTTCCGGAGATGATGGAGAGCGATACGCCTCCGTCTGCAGCGCCGCCAGATGAGGCAGGCGAACCCGAAGTGTCATCACGGAGGGTATCCCCGAGTCCGGAGGGGCCAGAGAGTTCGGCACCTACTAGTGTCCGGCCGGGAGAACTAAAGAATCTGCTTGAGAGGGCGTCCATTTCAGAAGATCACCGTGCATTAATGCGTATGGTGATTGGAAGGATTTCGTCCGCTGAGAGCGAATTGCGTAATGCCGCCATGAGTTTGCTGGCAGGATTTGAGGTATGCGAGAATGACGCACCCCTTTGTCTTTTAACAGTTTTGCATATAAAAAATGCGCCCTGTATAGATAGTAGCCCCTGAGACTCGGTAGGTTGTCGGAAACGACAGTGTACCGAGGATCGAAATCTAAAGGAATGAATTCCGTCGGTCCTATGCAGGTGGCGGATAGTCCGGGGGCTAGCCGGACTAGTGAGTTTGCCGAGTTAAATCGGCAGTTTGACTTGGCAGATGCGGACATCGCACTTGTCAACAGGCGACTTGACGAGTCGCAAGGTAAAAGAGTTCTCCGCAGTCGCTTTATTAAGGGGGTCGAAGCCCTCCTTTGATAAATTATATGCTGTTTGTACAAATGGTGCTGCTGCTGTGGAGGGCCTTCGGGCCGAACTTGCTCGAGCTAAGGAGCAAGCCCAAAAGAGTGAAGCGGCTGCCTCGAGGGCGGCCGAGGAGTTGAAAGCCGAAAAGGCTGCGCACTGCCTAAGCAGGGCCGAGGTGGCCGAATTGGCCATGAAAGTAAAGGATGCTGCCGACCGCAATGAGGCTCTTGAAAAGGAGCGCTTATCGGAGCGGGAAGACCTGAAGAAGGCCACCGCCGAAGCCAAGGATGCCCACTCTGCAATGCGGGCTATGAAGGAGGAACTGCGCCAGGCCGGAGAGATCGTGGCTGGCAAGCCTTTTCTGCTGCGTCGCCGGTTTATGGATGGAAAGTATGCTCAATTTGAGCGGCTGTGGAGTCCGGAGGATCCGTATATGGACTTAGCTGCAAGTGCGGCCAATGCCATTAAGCACTTCCGGAGCCAGAAGGATCACGAGATGGAAGAGCTATATTGGTCTCAATTCCACAGTCCGGATCGCCCACTTCCATTGACAGACCGGTTGGCCGAATGGGCCGAGCTAAATAGATTGTCCGGACTTGCCATGACTGACATCGTGGCCCATGTCTGGCCAGAGAGGTCCAAGGCGACGAGCTACTTTGGCTTACTACAGCAATTCCTTAGAGCGGTGCCGCATATAAAGGAGACGAAGCGGTCGGCCTGCATAGAGGGCGCGCGGATGGCTCTTGCCCGTGTGAAGGCGCATTGTCCAGAGATGGACGTAACCGCTGTTGCTGCCCAGGGTTCGAATGAAGACCGGCTCCCTGCGGAGCACTATTTCGGGGAAGTTATGCGTGGCGCTCGTGTAATAGAGTCGCAGTGCTCGAAGAATGTAACATTCAAATGAACGCATTAGCTTGTAAATTGATGATTATGTTATAACTGCTTTTTATACTTGTGCGTCCAAGTAGTAAAACTTCTCCTGTGCGGCCGTTTACGTATACTTGTGTATAACTTGAAAGATGGCAGTCTTCGGCTTCAGCCCCCACGCACAAGGTGCTGGGGTGTTCGCAAAAATACCGCGTTTTCACACTTAATCCGACGTCTCGGTCCTGTTATAAGGAGGTGGTAGCGTAGCGAACGAGGCAATCTGGACTATAATGCTTTATCACTTTCACTTAGGCAGTGGAGCTCGAGGGTGGGGCTACGATATAGCCCCTGGTGGCATCGCCCTTCTCCGAAGTCGGAGCGCGTGTGCCTGACCGGGAAACGGCCCTTCGTCAAAGCGGGGAATTCTAAACATTCCGATAGTCGATCGAGTGGCTGACCACTCTCTCGCTGTATCATGACAGTCAGTTTTCGGCTTTCTCTACTGAGGTGCTCACCCAGCCGAACTGGGGCACAATCGCAGTAGTTCTCCTGGTGCCGCGTTAGCCGATGATACGGAACGTAAGGCAGCAAAACACAGGAGCCGGGCAAACCCAACATTTGACCAAAGACATGATTCGGAGCTGATGCATATAATGCCTAACTCGAGACGCCGAACACTCCCTAAGGTGTTCGGTCTTTATAATAATGGGCAGAACGATGCCCTAAGCCCCTAGTGTCCAGGTACGGGCATGGTCTTCTGACGCGGCCAATGCCAAAATGTCAAGCTCCGCTTTGGCTATAGGAAGAAACCAAGGGAGAATAACAACAAGAGACAGTAAAAAAGGTTTACGCAGGGTCTTAATCTGAAAAGAATCCTCACAACGGGTCCCTGCTGCACGTCTGCGCTTGTGTCTCCGTTGCGCCGTTATCCTGGATGGGTATGCACATTGTTCATCTGTAAAAAGAGAGGAACGTTTAGTTTTAAAAACAGTTTGTGCGAAAAATATTAGAAATATAAATAATTAAAGCGGGGTTTGTATGAACCCGCGGTTATTTGTGCACGCAGCCCCCTGTGAAGGGGTATGCGGCTAGGGAGCCCCTAGCCCACTGACGCCGGATTCGTCTATCCAAGTCCGGGGTCTTTAAGTGACCCTCGCACTAAAATTACGTCACGCGGTCCGGGCATCTTGAGTGTAAGAGACGCGTAATGCGGTATGGCGTTGAAGCGGACAAAAGCCTTTCGTCCCAAGAGTGCTTGATATTCACTTTCGAATGGGACGATGTGAAAAATTAATTTTTCGCGTCGAGAATTGTTCGGCGATCCGAACACGACTTCTAGTAATATGGAGCCTGTGCACTTGGCGTAATGGCCTGGCGTCACTCCTTTCAAGGAAGTGCGGCTGTGTCGAATTTTGGTAGGGTCTATCCCCATCCTACGGATTGTGTTTGAATATAGCAGGTTTAAGTCACTGCCTCCGTCCATTAGGACGTTAGTAAATTGCAATACGTCTATTATGGGATTCAATATCAGGGGAGTCCGTCCCGCATTTTGAACGCTTCTGGAATAGTCCAGATGGTCGAAAGTGATTGGTTTTCATATACAATCTCTATGGTCTGCTGGGTTGGACCGCGCGAAGCTCTTTTTAGAAAGTGCCGCACTATTTTTCTGTATTATCACATGAAGTGAGTTTACTGCTTTGACCCCTTGTGGGAAAGTCTTTTGTTTTCCGGTGCTTTGCTGGTGGGGTTTATCTTCTTCCCTTGACATGTTGAGCCCCTTGTGTTCGGCATTTAGTTGGCCGGACTGTTAAAAAACCCAACAATCCCTGTGGGTGTGATTTGCAGGCCTTCCGGGGGTACTGTGGATTTGGCATATCCGACCCAAAATTTTGTTTAAGTTGGACACTTCGTCACTGTCATCCTTAAGAGGCTGTGTTTTATTATTGGGCCGCGAGCTTTTGAATCCGGCGTTGACTGTCGCGCTCTTTGGGCTTTTCTCTTTATTCCGGCGCTGCTCTTTTCTGCGCCGTGATTTTCCGTTTCCATCTCTTATCTCTGATGTACTTGGGTCGCTGGTGCTGCATCGTGCTAGCCAGCTATCCTCGCCCGCACAGAAGCGGGTTATGAGGCTTGTTAGTGCGGACATTGTCCTCGGTTTCTCTTGACCGAGGTGCCTGGCGAGCCATTCGTCTCGGACATTGTGCTTGAAAGCTGCTAAGGCTTCGGCGTCCGGACAGTCGACTATTTGGTTCTTTTTTGTAAGGAACTTGTTCCAGAATTTCCGCGCTGACTCTCCGGGCTGTTGAGTTATATGACTTAGATCATCTGCATCCGGAGGACGGACATAAGTCCCTTGAAAATTTGCTCTAAACGCGTCCTCGAGCTCTTCCCAACTTCCAACAGTATTTTCTGGGAGGCTTTTAAGCCAATGACGGGCTGGCCCTTTGAGCTTGAGGGGTAGGTATTTTATGGCGTGGAGATCATCTCCTCTGGCCATATTTATATGTAGTATATAATCTTCTATCCAGACTCCAGGGTCTGTTGTTCCATCGTAGGCCTCTATGTTTATGGGTTTAAATCCTGCTGGGAATTCATGGTCCAGCACCTCGTTAGTGAAACATAGTGGGTGCGCAGCGCCCCTGTATTTGTGTGTGCCGCTATCATCGGACACTTGACGTGTTGCCTTGCTTCCTGGGGCCTTCTCCTTTGGCCCGTAGATGGATCTGGCTGGGCCATCTATCCTTCCAAGTTCGTTGGTTGGTTTATGTGTGGCGCCGCTGTCAAAATTTGGCCTATCATCTGGCCGTCTATCCAGCCAGGCAGCCCGTTTATTTTTGGACGGTGGGGGCTCTATGGCCTCCTCGTCGAATTCTGGTAGCAGCTTGCGCTTCGGGTAGCTCTTTGATTGGTGGCCATTGCCGTACTTATCTGCGGTTTTGAGCACTTTGCTCCATCTCATTCTGAGTGTGTCTTCCGCTGTTTTGAGCCTCCGTTTTTCCTTCTTCAGGCTTTTTGTAGTACTGACGAGTCTTTTTCGAAGGTTCTTGCTCTCCGGCGGTGTGTCCGGCGTGAGGTCGTCCGGACTGTTGTTTTCACCTGGCCTGGACTGATTATCTGACTCGTCATGATCGGACGGTTGCTTATCTGCGTGTTCGTCGTCCGTTTGTGAGCCCTGCCATATTGCGGGCTCTTTGGGAGCGTTGTTGTCGAGGCGGGACTTAGAGCGGTGCCTGCGCCGCCGTTTTAGTCGTTTATCGGCGTGGTCATCTTCTGCCGCGGCCCGTTGATCCTCGTTATCGCTCTCCTTTGGGGTGTCTACCATATATATGTCATGTGACGAGGTAGTCCTCCCATGCCTTATAGGCTCTGTTTCTTGTTCGTCTCCAGCATTGTCGTCTATTCCGTCAATGTCTTCGGAGTCAAGGTCTAGCATGTCGGTTAGATCGTCGACAGTGGCTACAAAGTGGGTGGTGGGTCGGCTCTGAATTTCTTCGTCGTCCGTTCCCCAACCGTCCTGGCCATAGTCCGACCAAGACTCTCCTGATAACGAGAGATGCTTTAGTGAATTCAAGATATCGCCGAAAGGCGAGCATTGGAAGATGTCCGCGGCGGTGAATTCCATAACCGGCGCCCAATCCGGACCGATTGGTAGGGGCGCAGGAGGTTCGGAGTCCGGTGAGGAGTCCGGCACCTCGGAATCACGAGTTTCGCAGGGGACAAGATTAGTGTTCGGCTCCATCGCCGTGGATGTTGGAGCCCCCAGGGCGGCGTCTATCCACCGGCCCTCGATCTGGGCGATCGGCTCCGGGCCAATGGCCGGAGCGGACTCGTGTGCGGCCACCAAGGCACTGTTCGGTGGCAGAGCTAAATCATGCCCGTCGTCACAGTGCGGCGCGCACGACTGTGGCTCGAGTCCGTCGAAGATCAAGTCTTCGCGGACATCGGCCGTGAAGTCCAAGCTTCCAAATCTGACCTGACGGCCAGGGGCGTAGCTTTCGATCTGCTCCAGATGGCCAAGTGAATTGGCCCGCAGGGCGAAGCCGCCGAATACGAAGATCTGTCCGGGGAGAAAACTCTCACCCTGGACAGCGTTGCTGGTTGATGATGCCATCAAGCCTGTCGGTGACGACACAGAGGAATTCTCAATGAAAGCACCAATGTCAGTGTCAAAACCGGCGGATCTCGGGTAGGGGGTCCCGAACTGTGCGTCTAGGCGGATGGTAACAGGAGACGAGGGACACGATGTTTTTACCCAGGTTCGGGCCCTCTTGATGGAGGTAAAACCCTACGTCCTGCTTGATTAATATTGATGATATGGGTAGTACAAGAGTAGATCTACCACGAGATCAAGGAGGCTAAACCCTAGAAGCTAGCCTATGGTATGATTGTTGTAATGTATGTTGTCCTACGGACTAAAGCCCTCCGGTTTATATAGACACCGGAGAGGGCTAGGGTTACACAGAGTCGGTTACAATGGTAGGAGATCTACATATCCGTATTGCCAAGCTTGCCTTGCACGCCAAGGAAAGTACCATCCGAACACGAGCCGGAGTCTTCAATCTTGTATCTTCGTAGTCTGGGAGTCCGGCGGATAATGATAGTCCGGCTGTCCGGACACCCCCTAGTCCAGGACTCCTCAGTGCCTTTTCGCTGCAAGGCACCGGTGCGGGCGTACTACTTGTCGCACCCACCGGAGAGCACCTCAAGTACGTGGTCCAGATGCACTTTCCCAAGGAGCAAGCGACAAACAATACTGCAGAGTATGAAGGCTTGCTTGCCGGACTCAGAATCGCGGCAGACCTTGGGATCAAGAGGCTTATTGTCAGGGGTGACTCGCAGCTTGTCGTCCGCCAAGTTAACAAATATTATCAGAGTCCGTTGATGCAAGCCTACATCGATGAAGTGAGAAAACTAGAAGAGCATTTTGACGACCTACAGATGGAACATGTTCCGAGAGCTCAGAACGACATTGCAGATGGCCTGTCAAAATGCGCCGCACTCAAGTTGCCTGTGGAACCAGGGATCTTTGTGCTCAAGTTGACTCAACCATCTGTAACACCATCAACTGGACAGAGCAAGAAGAGGAAGTTGATTTATGGTGACTACTTTCCGGCTGAGCTCCCCAAAGCCGCCGCCAAGAAGGTCCCCAAGATCAACACCAAGAGTGCTGAGGAGCAGTCTGCTCCGGCAAGCCCTAGGGTTTGTTTCGTTGAAGCAGACGCTCCCGACAACTTTTGCTCTGGCGAGCTTGCCGGGGAACATCAAGCTCCAGCTGAACCCCAGGTTCTTGCCGTAGAAGCTGATGTTCCCGCAGCAGCATTTGTGCCTTTAGTCCTTGTCGTTGAGCCGCAGGCTCCGGCATGGGTGCAGCAGATTGTCCGTTTCCTTCAAACAGGAGAACTTCCCGAAGAGCAAGAAGAAGCCGAAAGAGTAGCCCGGCAATCAAATATGTACCAGTTTGTCGATGACATACTGTACAGAAGAAGATTCAACGGAGTGAAATTGAAGTGCATTTCCTGGGAAGAAGGACAAGAGCTGTTGGCGGAGATACATGGAGGCATATGTGGTCACCACATTGGCGCAAGAGCACTTGCCGGCAAAGCCTTCTGGCAACGTTTCTTTTGGCCGACAGCCCTCCAGGATGCAACTGCACAAGTAACCAAGTGTGAAGCGTGCCAGTTCCACTCCAAGCAGATACATCAACTAGCTCAAGCTCTCCAAACAATCCCTTTATCCTGGCCATTTTCGGTCTGGGGGCTCGACATCCTTGGCCCCTTTCCCCGAGCTGTCGGGGGCTTCGAGTACTTGTACGTGGCGATCGACAAGTTCACGAAGTGGCCGGAGGTGGAAGCAGTGAGGAAAGTGACAGCACAGTCAGCAGTCAAGTTCTTCAGGTCAATTGTTTGCCGCTTCGGAGTCCCTAACAGGATCATCACCGATAATGGCACACAATTCACGAGCCGCACCTTCATGCAATACGTCCAAGATCTTGGCGCCAAGATCTGCTTCGCTTCTGTTGCTCACCCGAGAAGCAACGGTCAAGCGGAGAGGGCAAACGCTGAAGTGCTACGCAGGCTCAAGACCAGAACTTTTGACAGGCTGCACAAGTGCGGAAGAAATTGGGTCGAGGAGCTGCCAGTGGTTCTTTGGTCGATCAGGACGACACCAAATCGAGCCACTGGCCAGACACCTTTTGCTCTAGTCTATGGAGCAGAAGCAGTTCTCCCCACGGAACTCCTATACGGATCGCCTCGAGTGCTCGCTTATGATGAGTTTGAGCAAGAGCAGCTGCGGCAACATGACGCGCTGCTCCTTGAGGAAGATCGTCTTCAGGCTGCTGTACGAGCTGCTCGATACCAGGAAGCTTTGCGTCACTACCATAGCCGCAAAGTTAATGCCAGAAGTTTCGAGGAAGGTGACCTTGTTCTTCAGCGTGTTCAATCTGCCAAGAATTCCAACAAGTTGAAGCCGAAGTGGGAAGGCCCTTATCGGGGAAAACGAGTCACTAGGCCTGGCGCTGTCCGCCTTGAGACCGAAGATGGCTTTCCGGTGAGCAACTCCTGGAACATAGAGCATCTCCGTAAGTTTTATCCCTATGGCGCGGTTGCCGGAACCTGCTGTTCCGACAACCACCTTTTGTACAAGCCTTGCCGCTGTTGCATGTAACCCTTTGTACAAAGCCGGGCACAGATCCCGTGCATAAATAAAGTTCATGTGCTTCGCACATCTTGTCAAATTTCAAGCATTCTTTCTTTTTTGCATGCTTTATCTGACACTTTGTGCAGCACTTGCCCCGGTAAGCAATAACGAGCCTTAAGGCTCCATATCGTTATTTTATATTCTTTTTCTCAAAGAGAAGGTTCCTTCACCCACAAGTTCACCGGGGGGGAAGGAAAAGATAAGAAGATAATGGTGTGGACTAGGCGTCGTTCAAAGAAGTTTGGCCTTGCCGGGACACAGACGACAAAAAGGAAAAGCTAAGTAGCCAAAGTCTGAGCATGATCAGTTTTTAAAATTTTAAGTTATCTTCCTTGAATGACCGTGCTTTGTATGGAAAACCTGTGCGCGGAGGAACCTCCTCGTAGCTAGTTGCGCCCTTACTTTGTTTCGAGTCCGCTCAACAACTTAAGTGTGCTGCAACTAGTTGCGGCAAGGTTTCTTGCCGGAGGCGTCACCGCCAGCGGGCTGCTAATGTTCCGCGCTCAGCACTCGCGGCAAGCGTGCCTGCGCCGGCAAGATTCCTAAGAGCGAAGGGTAAAAACATACAAAGAAAAGGAATCAAGTAAAGGAGATAGCGTAGCAAGCATTGCCCAGAATAAAGTTATATTACAAAAGTAACTTGTTGCGGCACTGACTAAATTGTTCTAATAACTTAAATAACAGCGACAAGGAAAGGAGAAGAAGAGTGGCCTAATCCACGCGCTCACCGTTGATCCTCCTGACTTCATTCACCTTGTCCACAATGGGTGCGACAATGGCTTTGAGCTCTTCAAGATCAGCACCCGCCGGCAGCTTCTTGAGGACGCGGGTGAGGTCGAGGCCCGGATTGCGGAAGAGTATCTTCACCAACACCTTCTCCAACACCTTCTCGCGTTCGCGCTGGAGCGCGGCAAGCTCCTCATCTTTCCCTTTCAGATCAGCCTCCAGCTGCGTCATCTTCATCTCTAATTCCTTATTGGCGGCCTCGGCAGCTGCGGTAGCGTCCTTCGCTTCTTTGAGTGCCCCGCCAAGTGATTGCTCACGTGCGACGAGCTCCTCCTCGTAGCTGTCCAGATTGACTTTCCGCTGTGTTAGTTCACCTTCCTGGGTGGACAGCTCTTCAGCGGCAAGCCTCTGTTGTTCCTCGGCTTCAGCCTTCTCAAGGATGAACGCCTTCTTCGCCTCGACAAGCTGCGCCCTCTCCTCCGCGATGGACCGGAGGGCCTCTTGGTTGCGGCTCTGGAGCTCCTCCGCATGCTTCTCTATGTCAATTCCCGCCCGAGAGACAAGCGCTTCCCGGGACTCCAGCTTCGCTTGTCGGGCGCGGTAGAGCGACACCAACTTCTGGAGCAGCTGCTCCTCTTCAGATTCGCCACTGCTGCTGCTTGGCGCGTCAACCACCGCCAGCCCAGCGGAGGCGAGTACTTCTCCGTCGAAAGCCTCTCCCTCGACCGGCGCCCTGGAACTCGACACCCAGGGGAGCCTGATGAAGATAGCTTCGCCGGCCTTCAAGTAGGTGCCGGGCTGGGGCTCTTCGGGGCCTGGCGCTGCGTCAGCAGCGGAGGGATCGGCGTTCGGTGTAGCGCCCTGCGCTCCTGTGGCCCTCGGATCGTCAGTACGATCGCCGGATCCCTCGCCAGCTCCAGCGCCAGCAGCCTTGGCGGCCTCTTCGTCGGTGGGGTCATCAGCGCCGGCCTCCTCTTCAGTAGCAGCGACATCGCCAGTATCGCTGCGCAAGTTGTCCTCGCCGGTGGCCTCGGTCTCCATTGGCTCCGCAGAGGGAGGATCTGAAGGCAGGAAAAAGGGGGAGAAAAAGTCAAGCAAATATCCAAAAAGAAGACCAGAAGAAGAAGAACCCAAGGGAAAATTTCCAACAAGGAGGGTTACCTGTGCTGGGCTCCGTGACCATGGGTTCCACCACCGAAGGCTCGCTGGTTCCGTCCCTTGCCGGGGAACTGCCCCTTGCCGGGGACCGCTCCCTTGCCGGAGAGTGCTCCCTTGACGGAGAGTCGCCCCTTGGCGGCGTAGTTGAAGCGGATTGCACCTCCGGAGCGGCTTCTGGTTGCTCCTGATGGGCCTGTTCTGCTCCTGCACAAGCAAGTTAACAACTAAGATATCAGCAAGGAGAAAGCACCCATGCGTGCCCCACAACAAGAAGTGAACAAATACTTACGATGGGGGCTGCGCTGGGGGCTGCTTCGAGGAGAGGTTGCCGGGTCCGTCAAGGTAGTCTCGGACGTGTCCTCTGCCATCACAGCAGGATCGTCCTCGATGACAACCACGGGGACCTTGGCCCTCTTCGCCGCTCTCTCGGCCAGAGTCCTGAAACGGAACGAGGTTCAGAGGGAAGCAGATCAGATACAAGACAGGAAACAACAAGAATCGAAGAAACATAAGTACAACAAGAAGAAAATCTTACTCCTCCTCTTCTTCTTCCTCCTCGTCGGAGCTCAGCGCGGAGAGGTCGAAGTCCGGCGGAGGAGTAGGCTCCCTTGGACGCTTGGTGGGGACCGCGGCAGGATCAGGAGTAGCGGCTCGAGAAGATCCCGCTCCAGTTGTCGGCGCGGCATGAGACGCTCCCGCGGCAACGGTGCTTGTCGCGGTAGAGCGCGTCCCGCGGCGCTGCGCCTGTTGGCCTGCCCGCCGCCCTGCTGTGTCCCCAGTCTTGCGGAGGCGCCTCCTTGGTTGAGCTGGGGGCTGCACTGAGGTCCCCGTCTGCGGCAAGCTGCTTGAAGATGGCTGGCCACTCGCGCCCCCGGCAGGCTCGCTCGCCTCGGCCTCGGGCTCCCCCTCGCCAACGACCTCCCCGCCAAGGTCCTCCCGGTCGGCAAGGCTTGCCGCCTCGGCCGCCTCTGCCTCCTCCAACGTGAACCCAAACTCGCCCGCGGCGGCGGCTGCCGCCGCCTCTTTGGCCCTGGTGGCGATGTACCGCATTTCGTCATCAGTGGTGTCGCGGGTGAGGAACCTCTGCCCGTCGGCACGAGTCGCCACTTCCACCAAGTTGTCGAAGAAGTTCTGCACGACGTCGTCGGCAGGCTCCTGCCACGTTGGGATAATCCCGTGTGAGTCGTACTCCGGCATCATTGCGCGGATGCGATCGAGCTGGGAGTTATTGCACAATGGTACGACACCCCGCGGCAGCCTGAACCACTCCGGATGGTTGGCGTCATGCTTGAACAGCTCCTTGAGCATCCCATCCAGCTCCAGAACCGTGAAATTAAAATTGAGGCCTGGACGCAGCCTCATGATATCTCTCGGGCCCCCGAACAGCCAAGCGGGCGTCTTCCTCTCCTGCAGAGGGGCGATGCGGCGGCGAAGGAAGTCCGCGCCAACGGCCCCTACAGTAAGCCCGGCAAGCCTGAGCCGCAGAATCCGCGTGGTGGCGATCTTCAATCTGGCGTCGTCCGCCGCCAGGGCGCTCCAGTCGCCGCCGCGCACCACTCGGGCTTGACGCAGGCTGGTGAATGGCTGCGGATCCGCGTCAACAATCCAGCACCACTCCGCCCTCCACTCGTCCCACTTGCTACGGAGCTCGCCCTCCAGATAAACCTCCTTCATGCCGACCCTCGAGATCCAGGCGATCCCGCCAGCTAAGGGACCTCCCTTCTCGGCCCGGGGTATGAAGTAGTGGCGAAAGAGGGCGACATTTGGGTGGATTCCAACGAAGTTCTCGCAGAGGTGTGCGAAAACCGCCATTGTCAGAACGGCATTGGGGGTGAAGTCAAGAAGATGAAACCCATAGGTATTCATGATATCACAGAAGAAATCGGAAAAAGGTGGGCAAAGCCCGCAATAGAAGAACAGGGGGAAGAAATAGTATCCTCTGGGACACTTTTTCGAAGTAGAAGCTTCGGTGGAGAGTACCTGCGTGCGCGGATGCGCCCGCGTCTCCGTCGACCAGAAGAGATAGAACTCCTCCCGCAGCGCCTTCGGGGTGAGCTCGGGAGGGAAAAGTGCTCGTTCCTTGCGCAGCGCCTCAAGCCGCAGTGCCTCGGCCGACTTCACGCTCTTCCCGGTCTTCGGGGCCATGGCGGAAGCGGTGGAGGAGGTTGACGGCGACGGCAGCGACGGCGGTGGCGAGGGCGGGGCGCTGCTCTCTTTCGGCTTGGGAAGCGGAGGGGAGCGGTGGAGCTTTCTGAGGAAGGAACCGCAAGTGGCGAAGGTGGGGGAATGGCCCCTGTTTTCTCCGCTTATAAAGAGGAGAGGCGAACGTTACGCCTTTCCTGATCAAAGAATTGCCCACGATCTCTCCCACGACGCCGCGTTTGACGCGTGCCGTTATGGGAGGGCGCGGTGGATACGGAGTTAGATTTGGTATGGACCCAGGCTGCATGTGCCCGTGCCCTGTTTTGGGCCTGGCCCAACAGCGCTCGGCACCGTGTGTGGCCCAGGCCCGGGGGCTCCTGTCGGTGTACTAAAGTAGGGGTACCTTAGTATCCCGAACTTGTGCACGGGCAGTCGCAGCGCCCAGCGGCAAGGCTTGCCGGGCGTCCGCCAAGATCCTCCATAGCTCATATTGATGCCATTCAAGAACAAAGTGTTTTAACTAAGAAGACAAGGCCCCGGCAAGAGGAGCTTGCCGGGAAGGACGAGGCCCCGGCAAGAGGAGCTTGCCGGGAAGGCCAGCCAAGGAACTTGTCGCGACACGCTACACGTCCCGGCAAGACCCAGCGAGCGACAAGCTTTCGGGTGCGACAAGACAAAGACCGCGGCAAGGCGCTTGCCGCGGCGAAGCCACCACTCTGCACCCATGCTCCAGCGCATCCAATGACGTGTCACCACAGGATCGTTCCAGGCACACGTGGCGGGGAGCTTTGCAGCCAAGCGGTGCGAGGTGGCAAGTAGAGATGACGAGAAGGCCATCGTGGCAGGCGGTGGCGTCCCTAACGATCGCTTCTCTGCACTGTTTGGGCGACCAGACGAGCATTAAATGCCCTTGTCCCCTGCGTCAGAGTTAGGTAGGGGGCACTATAGATAGCGGTTGTACCAACCCCTCTTTTTACTTTTATACCCCTCTCCGCGTTGCCACCTGTCGGTGACCCCTTTAGCCTATAAAAGGAGGCCCATGCGCAACGTAGAGGGGGTTCGACTGCTTCAAAAACACAGAACGCTCACGCTCTTGAGCAAGAACATAATACCACCACAAAGCAGCAGTAGGAGTTTTATCTCTCCGGAGAGCTCCGAAGCTGGGTAAAAACTCTCGCGTGCTTCACCTTGATCTGCTCTTCGTGCACCCGCCGCTCCTTTGCCAGACCGAAAGGGGCCCTACCCCATAGGTTTTTGTTCCCCATGACAGTGCCGGAATCTCCATTCTTGCTGTGGTGGGATTTAGAGCGGCGCCGCTGATGCCGGCGCTTGGGCTGTTTCTTTAAGGAATCTGCCTCCGCTGCTTCTTCGACGTCCCCATCTTTTGGGGTGTCCACCATGTATATGTCATATGACGAGGTGGTCTTCCAGTGCCCTGTAGGCGCTGGTTCTTATTCGTCTCCGGCATCGTCGTCCATACCGTCGATGTCTTCGGAGTCATAGTCTAGCATGTCGGTTAGATCGTCGACAGTGGCTACAAAGTGGGAGGTGGGTGGGTTTTGAACTTCTTCGTCGTCCGCATCCCAACCATCCTAGCCATAATCCGGCCAGGGCTCTCCGGATAGCGAGAGATGTTTTAGCGAATTTAGCATGTCGCCAAAGTGTGAGTGTTGGAAGATGTCCGCGGCAGTGAACTCCATGATCGGCGCCCAATCAGATTCGATTGGCAGGGGCGCAGGAGGTTCGGAGTCCGGCAGGGAGTCCGGCACCTCAGAGTCACGAGCTTTACAAGGGACAAGGTTAGTGTTCGGCTCCATCGCCGCGGAAGTTGCAGCCCCCGAGGCGGTGTCCAGCCACCGGTCCTCGATCTGGGCGACCGGCTCCGGACTAAGGGCCGGGGCGGATTCGTGTGCGGCCACCAAGGCACTGTCCGGCGGCAGAGCTAAATCATGCCCCTCGCGACAGCGCGGCACGCTCGGCTGTGGCTCGAGTCCGTCGAAGATTAAGTCCCTGCGGATGTCGGCCGTGAAGTTTAGGCTTCCGAACCTGACCTGATGGCCAGGGGCATAGCTTTCGATCTGCTCTAGATGGCCAAGTGAATTAGCCCGCAGTGCGAAGCCGCCGAATACGAAGACCTGTCCGGGGAGAAAAGTCTCACCCTGGACGGCGTTGTTGTTGATTGGAGGAGGCATCAAGCCTATCGATGACGACACAGAGGAACTCTCAATGAAAGCACCAATGTCGATGGCAAAACCGGCGGATCTCGGGTAGGGGGTCCCGAACTGTGCGTCTAGGCGGATGGTAACAGGAGACAAGGGACACGATGTTTACCCAGGTTCGGGCCCTCTTGATGGAGGTAAAACCCTACGTCCTGCTTGATTAATATTGATGATATGGGTAGTACAAGAGTGGATCTACCACGAGATCAAGGAGGCTAAACCCTAGAAGCTAGCCTATGGTATGATTGTTGTAATGGAGGTTATGTCCTACGGACTAAAGCCCTCCGGTTTATATAGACACCGGAGAGGGCTAGGGTTACACAGAGTCGGTTACAATGGTAGGAGATATACATATCCGTATCGCCAAGCTTGCCTTCCACGCCAAGGAAAGTCCCATCCGGACACGGGACGGAGTCTTCAATCTTGTATCTTCGTAGTCTTGGAGTCCGGCGGACGATGATAGTCCGGCTGTCCAGACACCCCCTAGTCCAGGACTCCCTCACTTGCCTTTTTACTTGTGGTCTTGTGGTGGAAGATCATCTTGAGCTTGTGCCCCTTTGAAGGAAGTAGGATCATACTTCTCTTGTTGAGGAACAAACTTCATCGTGGGGTATTGATCTTCTTCCCACTCAACTCCATTGGCATTGAACTTTCGTTCAAAACCAACACCTTGGTTCTTCCAGTGCCTTCCTTGCTTGCGTACAATTTCCTCGAATTGCTTACTCCCGGCAAGGCTCTTGTAAACACCTTTCTCTATAATTCCCTTCAATAAGCTATTTTCTTGCTCAAGTGTAACTAGGCTAAGGGAATCATTAGTGGAATCAAGAGAACTACTAGAAGCAACAACATTGGATTTAGCATGATTATTGTTACTACTAAAGGAAGAATCTTTCTTGTTTTTGTTACTAGACTTGACTTGAGGCATGTAAGTAGATAAGAGTAAACGCTTGGCAATGTAAGAAGAACTTTTCTTGCGAAGATCATCATTGATTGCCTTTAAGAACTCATGCTATTGCTCAAGGTTGAGTTTTTCAAAGTGTAACTTCTCATGAGTCCTTAAAAGTTCTTGATGATCTTCTAAGATAGTTTCATGAGCTAACTTAAGAGTTTTTAGTTCCTTAGTTAGAAGCTCAATCTTCTCCTTATCATTGTCATTCGTTTGATTAGCATGATTAATTGACATTTCATCATAGTATTCATCACTAGAGTTGTCAACAAGTAAATCATCATCACCTAACAAGTCATCTTCATCACTATTGAAATCAACATACTCAGGGTGTGATACCTTTGGGACTTTAGCCATGAAGCATCTTCCAAGTCCTTCATTTTGTGAATCAAATATGTCGTAGGAGTTGGTTGACACAAGTGCTAGACCGGCAACACCTTCATCTTGAGTATATTCGGAGTTGGAGTGATAGCTTCTCTCGGAGTGATTGTCGGAGTCGGAGCCGGATACCCATTCACCAACATGAGCTTGATGTCTTTGTTTTGTGCAGCTCCTTGATGACTTGTCCTTCCTTTCTGAATCCTTGCTTCTCTGGGATGTTCTTCGTTCATAACGATCATCTCTACTCCTTCTTTCTCTTGGTGATGATTCTTCTCTTTTACTTCTTCTTTTCGGAGAATCTTTCTCTTCTTTTGTAGGGTGTCGTACACTCATTGGAATAGTGTCCGGGTCTTCCACAATTGTAGCAATTACGCTGACGACTAGAAGATCTTTTGTCATTGTAGGACCTTGACTTGGAACTTCTTTCCTTGCTTCTACTCTTGTAGAACTTGTTGAAGTTCTTCACCGTTAGACTCAATTCTTCATTGAAGGTTCGTTTCTCACTTGATGCTGTGGGAGCTTCACATGAGGCTTTGTAAGCACCACTTGACTTGTTGTGTAGCTCCTCCTTATCCTTGAGTGACATCTCATGAGCAACAATTCTTCCAATGACTTACGTTGGCTTGAGATCTTTGTAATTGGGCATCATTTGGATCAATGTGCACCTGGTATCATATTTTCCTTCCAAAGCTCTTAGTATGTTCTTGATGATGAATTTTTAGGTCATCTCTTCACTTCCTAAGCCGGCAATCTCATTTGTGATAAGTGCAAGCCTAGAGTACATTTCAGCGACACCTTCACCATCCTTCATTTTGAACTTGTCAAGCTGACTTTGAAGCACAGCCCATTTGGATTCCTTGATGGAGTCGGTACCTTCGTGCATATCAATCAAAGTATCCCAAATTTCATTTGCATTCTCGAGACAGTTGATTTTGTTGAATTCTTCGGGGCACAATCCGTTGAAGAGAATATCACAAGCTTGAGCGTTGTATTGCAGCATCTTCAACTCTTCTGCGGTAGCTTCACGGTTCGGTTCTCTCCCATCAAAGAATTCACCTTGCAAGCCAATACACACAATAGCACAAATTTTCCCTAACGGGATTCACGCTCGTAAGAGCAGAGTTGTTGCCATCACATGCAATTTGAAAACATGGGATAAGTTATAAACTGCAAAAGGAGTCATAAGAAATAAGTAATGATACAGTTAAAGAAAAGAGACAGACATTACAGCAATCAATTACCGTTCTAACAAAACAGAACAAAAGACTAAGAAATAACTTTTATACCAATCAGTGTGTATCAGTGCTTACCAACAATTACCAAGTTCTTCATTCCTAGTGTTTTAAGAACAGAATCAAGGTGTGTCGCAAAAAAAGCACTAAATCTCGTCTTCACTAACTTATAGTCGCCCTCTTTGATAAAAAGCCCATCAGCCAGCTCTGCACCTTTCAAGCCTTTCACTGTTGGACCCTTTCCTCTAGAGTACAAGTGTCTGCGAAGAAGTTCTACATCCCTTCCAGAAGGTTCATGCTCTGTGACAACCTACATAGTATAGTTCATCGTCAATTGATGCCTCAACTCTAAGAATGGTGGCAGCGCCTAGACATTAAAATTACTCTAGCCTACTTTCTAAAGCACACTAGTTTGTGAAGAAAGGGGGGAAAGTGTGACTACACAGAGAGTGGTTAGCTTGCAGATTGCAAAATGCGTGATCCAGTTAGCATCACAAAGCATGTTTAGCAGAATTTAGAATTGAATGTGCTTTCAATACAACCAAGAAGAAATTAATTCATCAGTTGCACTTGCACATACACCATACCGAAGCAAAAGAAAAGTTATTCAAAATTGAAGTGTGTGCGGCATATTACCAGAAATGGGAATGACATATTAGCTAGAGTATTCGTTTTGTATCAGATTTTAATATAACACCATACCATTGCAAACATGTGACAGCAATCAACTTTGTGTTTTTCTAGATGAAACAAATAAAGCATGCCAGCAACCACTTAATTCAGCAACCCTCTAATGCCCTGATTGGAAACTTCGATTAGAGAGAGTAATACTATGTCTATTGCCCCACATCAAATTTTGTGTTTGCAATGCTATCATTCCAGTTGTTGCCCTACATGAAATAGTAAACAAAAGGAAATTGCTCCAATTTGTAACCAAATCAGGGTAGAGGTCAAAGTGAAACATCTCACCATCTTATGCGAAATTGCCAACAAATGGTGGAGACCCGAACAATGACAATTGCTTTTGTGCTCAAAAAATGTTGGAGAAGAAACAGTAATTTATTATGTACTTATGCAAAGCAGGATACTCAAAAGACCAACTGAGTGGATTCTGGAAAGAACGAGACCCTTATGTACTGCTTCCTCCGATCCATAAACAAAAGTTGTACTAAATTAGACACAACTAATAGGGAGTGCTTGTTATGCAAAGCAGTATTTTTTTAAAAGAAAAGTGAGTGGATTCTGGAAAGAACGAGACCATTTATTTGGCACAAGGAAATTGTTAGGTCTCATACTGCCTCAGACCGTTCTTGAACTTGCCAAAGAAATAATCAAATAAGTACTAGCGTATAGGGACTTATACATTGTTAGGTGTGCGCGTGCGAATTCGTCCTCGTCAAGCATTCATGGAGAATTGCATGGCTAACCGAACAGAAGCAGTAGAATAGGAACCGTAGCACCACGCCAAGAAGAGATTACATAGAACACAAATCAAAATGGACCACTCCTAAATGGACCAAGAAATCACTTAGGTCTGGCTGCATTGAGCCAAGATATCAGACTCGTCTTGCATAGTAATAGTAAGTACCAGTAAATTCGATTCTCATATGCATGTTGCTGTTTGAGAAGAGCCAAACTAATACTCCTACTAGAAAATAAAATTAGCCAAAGAACGAAGATTCGTCCCTTCCGCGCCATGGCGACGGCCTCAGCGACGGCGGGGATTATGGCCTCGCCGCCAGCGACCAGCAGCGGGCTGCCCATCGCCGGGTCTCCAAAATCCTTCTGCAAGCCATCACCATTTGCAATACTAATTTACAAGTAGAGTGGGGGAGGAAACCCCACCTGCATGTCGATGACGAGCATGGTCGTCTCGCTCCACTTGGCGGCGGCCGCCATGGATCGCTGTGACTTGAAGCGGCTGGTCGGGATCCTGGGGATTATGGCAGCGACGCCACCTCTGGAGAGCAAGCACTTCCTGAGGTAGGGGAGGAGGAACTTGTCCAGGAAGAGGACTAGCACCAGCAGGCACGACAATAACGCCAGATGAGATGGCATAAATGACATCCGCACCGCAAATGCACGGTAACAAATTCGTCTTTTAATTTTGGACGTGGGTAGCTGGCGCCCGAGCGCTTGTTGGTGGAATCGAGCGCTATTCTTAATATGAAATAAGAAGCCGAAGCGTTTGACACAGTCCACTAGAAAAGGAATCGTATCCTCATGTGCATTTATTTGGGCTTCAAAAAGTTTAGAAAAACTGTTACTTTTGTTTTAAGCATCGAAATTTAGTTTCGTTTTCACAATTGGATATCTCGTGACAAGTTCTTGAAAACTAGATCTCATATCAATAGGTTTCATTGTCCTTTTTTCAAGGCAACTTTGGGTACGATGGAGGCAACTTTAGTGTTATAGAAAAGCAACTTCATTTTTTTCAAGTCGGGCTGCCTAATACGTTGGTTAGTGTAAAAGTGAAACAATCACACAAAACATGAGGCGCCTTTAGTGCTACATCTAAGCAATTTCATTGCACTATGTGTATCAATAAATTTTGCTAACATTATCACAAATTGTGTACCATGGTTGCTCAATTGCATATCGTGGATGTTCAGTTGCATATCATTGATGCCCAGTTGCCTACAATACTATGAAATTGGCCTACCATTGATGTCTAGTTACCTTCTAATGATAATTAGTTACTTACCATTACTGCTCAGTTGTCTAATTTTACAAATTAGTTGCCTAGAATATTATGAAGTTGCTTATCATAGTTTTTTCTAAGTTGCCTAAAAACACTACGAAGTTGCCTATCAGTGATGCTCAGTTGACTACTATTACTATTTCAGCTTCCTACAATACATTAAAAAGTTCTGTAAATGTTGCTCAGTTGCCTATGTACGAAAGTAAGTTGCTTACCAGATCAAAAAAGTATTGTATGCAACTTAGGGTAATGTTAGGCTGCTCACTAGTCATGGCAGGCAACTTAGGGTAATGTTAGGCTACTTCGAAAAGTAAGTTTCCTATGGCAATAACAACTTGGAGATGAAGGTAGTTATGGTAGAATACTTTTGGTTGTGGTAGAAAATTTGAAGATTGTATGCAGTGGAGTGGCACGAAAAGAGGTTACCAACTTTTGGTGTGTATTCATGCAACTCTAGTGAACTCACCAGACCACTTATGTGTACTTTGACATGGTATATACAGTAGAAAAAAGGAACCACATGTGGAAAAGTCTAAGTTCACCATTGACGAGGATATTGGAGGCAAAACAAGGACAATAACTTTAAGGTTGTTATGCGCTCGAGTATCACACAAAACAAGTCAGCAACTTTTAGGGTGTTTTTGTGCAACTCCAATGGATTCAACAAGGAACTCAGGTGTCTTCTCCATCATTATATCTGGAGATTTCAATGATTTCTGCGGGCAATACATGCCAAAATTATGAACAACTTGTGTAGGTTTGCGGGTATTTGTTTGATCCGCCCCCTATGAAACTTCTCATCACCCCCTAGGAAACTTCTCAGCCTCCCCACTTATGCAACTAGTCAACACCCAGATGCTCGGTAGCATAGGCGGGCAGACTACCCCAGAAAAGGAAAGAACAAGGCTCTCATACCATCCATCTACATATAGTTTCAAAATTTAAATCATGATAGACAACTTAGATCCCACAAAAACTTTTCGACGTTATAGGCAACTTAGGTCCCTTGATGGAGAAATTTCATAGTATTTTAGGCAATTGGGCATCACACATAGCAACTTCGTAGCAATATAGGCAACTTGGTTTCTGAGGCGGATAACTTAGAAGCCATGTTAGGCAACTTTCCACTCTACGATAAACAAAATTCACAGAATCGTAGACAACTAAACTATATACAAGTTAATTTTTGATATATGCAAGTTAGCACCATGTAACCATCTATTAGACTAATTCACACAACTATTAGTAGGCTAGTAGGTGAATTCAGTAATACACATGATGTAATTCATCTAGCATCAATGTTGCTTCTGTTTAGCACTAGAGTTGCCTCATCTAGCATCGAAGTTTCTTTTAAAAATAACTTCAAAACATATTCATGTGGGATCTTGTTTTGAATAGTTCTTCATGAGGAATCCAATGGTGAAAATGGATCACAATTTTGATACGCGGTTTGAAAATTATAGTTGTTTGAATTTTCTTGTAAAGGAATTAATGCATGTTGTGTCATCATTAGGTTCACATGGTTGGTCAGACGAGGTAGAGAAATGTCAATGTACTGTAGTAGAGGAATCTTTCCATATATAAAATGGGTGGGTGAACAGTTTTCTAAATCTGGGTAAAGATCGTGGGAGTCGCGGGAGGATGGACAGCTGCCGCGCATGCACTCGGCTACACCAAAAACATTGCTGCACTTTTAAGCATTCGGGAAGAAACCTTCACAATATCGTAGGCAAGTAAACTATCTACAACTTAGTTTTTGATGTATGCAACTTAGCAACCATGCTAACCACTACTGCACAAAACTAATTAAGATGCAGCAAATTCAGTAATACACATGATGAAATTCATCTAGCATCAAAGTTTCTCATGTTTAGCACATAAGTTGCCTCATCTAGCATAAAAGTTGCTTTTGACAAAAATCGTCAAAACATATACTTATGGGATCTAGTTTTAAAGAGTTCGTCACTAGGAACCCAATGGTGAAAATAGATCATTATTCCAACACACAATTTGAAAGTTATAACCTTTTAAATTTTCTCGTACCAGAATAAATGCAGGTTGCGTCATCATTGGATACACACTGTTGGTCAGAGGAGGTGGAGAAATAATCTTTCCATATATAGAGATTGGTGGGTGGGCTGTTTCGTCCCGACCAGGTGACACATGGGATTAATCTGTCCAGATCGTGCGGTTCACGAGCGTGCGCTCGGGAGCCCCAAATAGTGCAGCCTCACTTTTAAGTATTTAGGTTTAATTTTAATCCCAGGAGCACTTTTTGAACGATTTTGTGGCAGCACAACCTTAGAAGAATTTGGACTCATGTGCGAGGGTTCGGGTCCTGGGATGTGGACCATAGATGTTGGGATGTTGACCGAGGACATTTTTATGTTCAGATATATTACAAATTAAAACATTGTCCAGACATATTTACAAATTAAAACATAGTCCAGCTAGTCGGACACATTATATAACTTGTGAGTTATTTCTTCCTAGTCCTTCCCTTCGGCCTCGACTGCCACGACCACGTCGCCTCTTACTCTTGTTGTCGCAGTCGTTGATGTGGAAGCACCGTCTTTGTTCAGGCCGGGAGAATATTTCATCCTATGCCCATAAGCCGTGCATTGCAAACATTGTCTAGTTGCTCCACCAGCTTCAGATTGGTCCATATCATTTTGGATGCGACGGGCCTTACGTCTACCCCTACTTGCTCGCCGAAGTTCCGGATCCGGGATGTATACTCTCCCACCATCAGTTACCTTGTTGAAATTGTCGACGACTCTAAACCCTATCATCTCACCGATCCATATGTTGAGTACTGCCTCTTTTAAATAGTATGGGAACACGAAGGAGATGGCGTCCAACTCAATCTGGCCACAGGCAGCCAATCCATGTGAGCAAGGCAGGTGCAACAACTTCAATTTGTTGCACATACACTCACATGTTTGATATAATTCCGTTCCAATTTTTACCTCATGCGTCTTCACCTCATTTTTAGAACCAAAACAATCGGTAGGTAGCTGAACCTCATACCTCATTTCCAGATTACCTATGAGTCTGACAGTGTGCTTCTTTGCTTTCTCTATCTTCTTTGCCATGTACTCCATGACATGGCTACAATAAGGTGTGTTGTGATTATCTGCAATATGCCTTTTTTGTTTGCTCGTGCCTTTTTCTAAAGTATCTCAAAGTGCCATGGAATACAGCCTCGACAATAGCTGTGAGTGGCAATGCTCTATTCCCTCTGAGTACAAAGTTATACACCTCTGCAAGGTTGGTTGTCATGTGGCCATATATACCTAGCTCCATGGGTGTCATGCAACAAAGATCAATTCACTGGAGGCTCTTTCTCTATCCACTGAGAAAAATTCTTTATTACCCGTCCCTTCGTTCTCTTATTATTAGGAGGGTCAATTGTTGGCAAGTCACAAAGACCTGTTGGCTCCTCTAGCTCTGCGATGAGTGTTGCTAATTTAACCTGATCTTGTTCCATTTTCTTCCTGGCACGGACATGTTTCTTAGTAAACTCATCTAGTTTTGACCAAATAAATTTGTATTTGTGATGCTAGTTCTGCTCACATAATTTTTTGAACAAGTTCATCAACCACTTGTTCTTGAACTGTGAGAAAAAATTAGCCCCAAGATGGCGCATGCACCACCGGCTCTACAAGTCCCTCCAAGGTGTTGGTTCATCTGTTGGATTTCTCAATGTCTTCACAGCCTTCAATATACCAGCATGTCTGTCATGAATGACACACTTGTTTGGTCGGTCCTTCATGATGGCAATTTTTAGTTGCCATAAGAACCATACCCAGCTCGAGAAGTTCCCACCCTCCACAAATGCCATGGCAAGTGGGATGATTTGATTGTTCCCGCCCACACCAACAGCAGTTAGGATTTGCCCTTTGTTATGATCGGTCAGGAATGTACCATCCACAAGCATCACAGGAGGACAATGCCGGAAAGCTTTGATGCACGTAGCGAAAGAAAAGAATACTCGTTTCAACACCTTGAAATCTGGTATACTCGGCAACCTCGTGTGTTGTACGTTCACATAACTGCCGGTATTCCTCTCTTTCGGTATGTCAAGGAGACGGACAACATTATCATATGAGTTGAAGAACGTCCCAAAACTTTCCTCCACGGCCTTATGCTTAGCCCTTTAAGCCTTCCCATATGGAATGTCATAATTCCATCTTACCTTCACTGTTGTCTGGATGTGTTTTGCTTCCATATCTTTCTTTTGCACTATCTTAGTATACATGAGTTGCGCAATGAGAGTTGAAGTCAGGTTTGGATAACGAATCAACAGGTTTTTCCTCACATAATTATGTGGGACGACTTCAGTGACAACCCAGTGGATGTTATACTTCGGCACGTGCCCATGAACCTTCCCAGGATGACTTGTTTCAACACACTTCGTGGTATAGTTTGTCGGACTTTATATCTGTGTCCGGAAACCCCTCTGCGTAGATATAGCCAACTTTAACACCGCATACTTTAATTTTTTCTTTGTATCAAACATAGCCCCTATATGGACTTGGTTCAGATTATATTGCCATAGAGTCTCATGGCCATCATTGACCGTAAGGCCGATGGATATGTCCTGATTCCATGCAGAAGGAATCGGTACCTCTACTTCATCCTCAGAATTTTTAGAATCCAGATCCTTGGCGAATCCATCCTCGTCCTATTCCTCCATGACTCTCTGCATTTCCTCCCCTTCCTCATCCCCATCAGTGAAACCAGAACCGGCTAATATTATCGACTGACTACTCTGGCCAGTATCATGACCACAAACATTGTGTGGCACGTAGTCTGACTCTTTCTCGAGTTGGCTAGCATCCACATCCGGTGTTGTGACCCGAATAAATAAATCTCGTTAGCCACTTGACTGCCCTGGTCGGGTTCATACCCCACGTGGAGTTGTACGGTATTCTCCTCCTTCGCCACAGGTTGCACTAGGGCATATGGGTGGATTCCTCGGTCTTGGCAACGACTTAACATGGTCAACAAATGCTGGCTCCTATCTATCAGCATCAACTCCCACTTGGCATTTTTATAGGATTTGGTCCAGAATGCATGAATACTGGCGAAACATACTTCAGGATCCAGCCCAAAACTAGTAGTCAACCAGTACTTCAACTGTCTAATGTCTAGTCTGTCCGGGTCTATCATCACACAATTTTTGTACTCGCTAAGATCAACCCCCAACTCATTATATCGAACACTACCAGGGCTGTAGTAAACAGTCAAATTTACTGATTTAGACATTTTCACCTGTCACACATTTTCATCTTCTCATTAATCACTAAAGTTACCCCACAAACAAACTAAGACTTACTAAACAAAACTCTACAACTTAGAGAAAAAACTCAGCAACACCGGCCACCTCGCGAAGTACTTGCACCATCGGACAACATTGTAACGCCCCGGATGTAACTTTCCATAATTGTAACTCCAACTCTTGCTATTCGGCTATGTTATATGTTACTTCCTTCGTGGTTGGGTTTTTGTCTCTCATGTTGCATTTGTGCTTGGTGTCATCTTGCATTCTCATCCTCATCATGTGCATGGTGTGATTTTCATACATATTATGTTGTTGCATGTTCCATGCATGAATCTTGCATCATCACCACCTCTCCTTCCCTTTCTTTCTTCTTTTTGCAAGATGACCATTACCCTCGATATCACTTCTATCTTTGCTTGCTAGTTGCTTCGTTCTATCACTATGATGCGCTACATATCACTTGTTTACCATACCTTCCATATTGCCATGTCAAGACTCTAACCCACCTTCCTAGCAAACCATTGTTTGGCTAAGTTACCGCTTTTGCTCAGCCCCTCTTATAGCGTTGTTAGTTGCAGGTGAAGTTGAAGATTGCTCCATGTTGGAACAGGATGATTTTGGGATATCATAGTATCTCTTATTTAATTAATGCATCTATATACTTGGTAAAGGGAGGAAGGCTCGGCCTTATGCCTGGTGTTTTGTTCCACTCTTGCCACCTTAGTTTCTGTCATACCGGTGTTATGTTCCTTGATTTTGCGTTCCTCACGCGGTCAGGTTTGTCGGAACCCCTTGACAGCTCGCCTTGAATAAAACTCCTCCAACAAGGCCCAATGTTGGTTTTACATTTGCCTAACAACCTATAACCCTCCCTTGGGGTCTGCAGCCCCGAGGGTCATCTTTATTTTAACCCCCCCCCCCCCCCCCCCCGGGCCAGTGCTTCTCTAAGTGTTGGTCCGAACTGAGTAGACTGCGGGGCCACCTCGGGGAAGCATGAGGGTTGGTTTGACTCATAGGATGTCTCATCCGGTGTGCCCTGAGAACGAGATATGTGTAGCTCCTATCGGGATTTGTCGGCACAGTCGGGCGGTCTTGCTGGTCTTGTTTTACCATTATCGAAATGTCTTGTAACCGGGATTCTGAGACTGATCGGGTCTTCCTGGAAGAAGGAATATCCTTCGCTGATCGTGAGAGCTTGTGATGGGCTAAGTTGGGACACCCCTGCAGGGTATAAACTTTCAAAAGCCGTGCCCACAGTGATGGGCTAAGTTGGGACACCCATGCAGGGAATTTGTTAATGTCCGATTGTAGAGAACTTGACACTTGACTTAATTAAAATGCATCAACCGCGTGTGTAGCCGTGATGGTCTTTTTTCGGCGGAGTCCGGGAAGTGAACATAGTCTTTGTGTTATGATTGTGCGTAAGTAGTTTCAGGATCACTTCTTGATCTCTTCTAGCTTCTCGACCATTCCGTTGCTTCTCTTCTCGCTCTTATTTGCATATGTTAGCCAGCATATTTTCTTAGTGCTTGCTGCAACTCCATCCCATTACCACTTCCTACCCATAAGCTCAAATAGTCTTGATCTCGCGGGTTTTGAGATTGCTGAGTCCTCGTGACTCACCAGATACTATCACAACAGTTGCAGGTGCCGATGATACCAGTGCAGGTGATGCAACCGAGCTCAGATGGGAGCTCAACGAAGACCTTGGTCGTTGCTATGTATCGTTTCATGTTGATCAGTAGTGGAGCCCAGTTGGGACGATTGGGGATCTAGCATTTGGGGTTATCTTCTTTTCTTTTGACTTCGTCCGTAGTCGGACTATGTGGGTACTCTGAATGATGTATGAATTATATGTTCATTATGTGAAGTGGCAATTGTAAGCCAACTCTTTATCCCATTCTTGTTCATTACATGGGATTGTGTGAAGATGACCCTTCTTGCGACAAAACCACCATGCGGTTATGCCTCTAAATCGTCAAGTAGAATAAGTAGTATGCCAAATATGTTGCTTGTCATCAATTTAAATTGGTGAATGATACGCACAATGTAATTCTTATTATTGTTTCATCCAAGTGATCTAGTTTCTTCTTTCCAGAGTTGTTCATCGTGTCACATTTCTTGGTTCAAGATGCTTCATCTTTTCTTTTCTGTAGTTCCAAGTTTTCCGCATTATCTCGTCGCGAAGCTCCTTCTAAAGCATCACAAGGCTTCACCTTGTGTTTTCAACTTTCCTTTCTTTTTATCATCCTTTTATTACCGGAGTTCTTGATGGAGGCTCTACATGGTGGTTCGTCAAGGATTCTTTTCATTCTTCAATTGTTCTTCAATATTTCTCTCGAAGCTAAGATCTGTCAAGCTATACTCAAAAATAAACATGGTGCCCAACACATGTTTTTTCTGAGGAGTTGAAGTATTCTTCTTCTTGCATTTCGAAGTGCAATTCTTTCTACCTTATCTTTTGAGATGGTGGTATGTCATTCTTGATAATTTCCCTTTGTGTTTCATGATTCCCATGTTGTCGAGAATGAGGTATTTTAAATCCATCAATTTCTTTGTTGGAGTTATCTTGGGTTATATTTCACCTAAAGCCTTCCCTAAGGAATGTTGATATTGTGGTGCTTATCAATGATCCAGGTTATCTCTCTATCATCTTGGTGGAAAAAGGTTTTCATCTCGTTGGTGTTATTAATTATATTATTTGTTTCCGTAGTGGCAGAATTCGCCTGAATTTTGAGAAGTTTTGCATAAGCCAACTACAAGTTTATTAGTTTCGTTGTTGGTTTTCCAACAACTCCATTATAACCTTCTTGGAAGGGTGCTTTCCAAGCTCATTTGTGGAAAAAGTTGGCATTTTCTTCTCCATTCTATTATTCCAATGATCTATCTTCTATTCCTTCTTCCGGAGGCATCTTCTATTTCACTCATCATCTCGAATTGTGAGGATCGTGTTCTTTTTCCTTGCTCATCCATGTAACCGGAGTGTTGTGTTATCATTAAAGTTCTTTAATCTTATCAAGTCATGCATCTCTTTTCAACCAGAGTGCTACCCGAATTCTTCCTTTCTCAACTTGTTTTAACCAGAGTGGTTTCGAATTCTATATTTTCCATTAAACTCTTGGTTCATGCCTTTGCGACCTTCTTGGTTCTTGTTGTATCACTTGTTCCTCTTGTCTAACGGAGTGTTTCAATTCCTTTCATCTCTATCATGGCATTTCTTCAAGTTCTTTACCTCTCAAGGTTTGTTGGTTTCACTCGTTTGTCAAAGAAGCAACTTAGTTTTACCTCTTCTCTTCCTCTTCCGTTTCTCTCTGGTGCTATCCTAGATCTCGGGACGAGATCCGCTTGTAGTGGTGGAGTGTTGTAACGCCCCGGATGTAACTTTCCATAATTGTAACTCCAACTCTTGACATTTTCGGCTATGTGATATGTTATTTCCTTCGTGGTTGGGTTTTTGTCTCTCTGTTGCATTTGTGCTTGGTGTCATCGTGCATTCTCATCCTCATCATGTGCATGGTGTGATTTTCATATATATTATGTTGTTGCATGTTCCATGCATGAATATTGCATCATCACCACCTCTCCTTCCCTTTCTTTCTTCTTTTTGCAAGATGACCATTACCCTCAATATCACTTCTATCTTTGCTTGCTAGTTGCTTCATTCTATCGCTATGCTGCGCTACATATCACTTGTTTACCACGCCTCCCATATTGCCATGTCAAGCCTCTAACCCACCTTCCTAGCAAACCGTTGTTTGGCTAAGTTACCGCTATTGCCCATCCCACTTATAGCGTTGTTAGTTGCAGATGAAGTTGAAGATTGCTCCATGTTGGAACATGATAATTTTGGGATATCACAGTATCTCTTATTTAATTAATGCATCTATATACTTGGCAAAGGGTGGAAGGCTCGGCCTTATGCCTGGTGTTTTGTTCCACTCTTGCCGCCTTAGTTTCCGTCATACCGATGTTATATTCCTTGATTTTGCGTTCCTCACGCGGTCGGGTTTATGGGAACCCCTTGACAGTTCGCCTTGAATAATACTCCTCCAGCATGGCCCAACATTGGTTTTACATTTGCATAACAAACTATAACCCTCCCTTGGGGTCTGCAGCCCCGAGGGTCATCTTTATTTTAACCCCCCCCCCCCCGGGTCAGTGCTTCTCTAAGTGTTGGTCCGAACCGAGTAGACTGCGGGGCCACCTCGACTTGAGGGTTGGTTTTACTCATAGGATGTCACATCTGGTGTACCCTGAGGATGAGATATGTGCAGCTCCTATCGGGATTCCGAGACTGATCAGGTCTTCCAGAGAGAAGGAATATCCTTCGCTGATCGTGAGAGCTTGTGATGGGATAAGTTGGGACACCCCTACAGGGTATAAACTTTCGAAAGCCATGCCCGTGGTTATGTGGCAGATGGGAATTTGTTAATGTCCGGTTGTAGATAACTTGACACTTGAATTAATTAAAATGCATCAACCGCGTGTGTAGCCGTGATGGTCTCTTTTCGGCGGAGTCCTGGAAGTGAACACGGTCTTTGTGTGTGCGTAAGTAGTTTCAGGATCACTTCTTGATCACTTCTAGCTTCTCGACCATTCCGTTGCTTCTCTTCTCACTCTTATTTGCGTATGTTAGCCACCATATTTGCTTAGTGCTTGCTGCAACTCCATCCTATTATCACTTCCTACCCATAAGCTTAAATAGTCTTGATCTCGCGGGTTTTGAGATTGCTGAGTCCTCGTGACTCACCCGATACAATCACAACAGTTGCAGGTGCCGATGATACCAGTGCAGGTGATGCAACCGAGCTTAGATGGGAGCTCAACAAAGACCTTGGTCGTTGCTATGTATCATTTTATGTTGATCAGTAGTGGATCACAGTTGGGATGATCGGGGATCTAGCATTTGGGGTTATCTTCTTTTCTTTTGGCTTCGTGTCCGTAGTCGGACTATGTGGGTACTCTGAATAATGTATGAATTATATGTTCATTGTGTGAACTCGCGATTGTAAGCCAACTCTTTATCCCATTCTTGTTCATTACATGGGATTGTGTGAAGATGACCCTTCTTGCGACAAAACCACCATGCGGTTATGCCTCTAAATCATGCCTCGACGCATGGGAGATATAGCCGCATCGTGGGTGTTACAAACAACACCGCACCTCCTCCTCACAACCACCTCCTCCCCAGCCGCACCTCCTCCTCACCACCACCTCCTCCCCAGCCGCACCTTCTCCATTACACCACCTCCTGCCTAGCCTCACCTCCTCCACCCCACCATGGCTTCTCCTCAATTACACACAAAATAACTACCCCATAGAAAAAAAAAATGACCGTAGGCCGCCGAGGTTTGCAACGATCTATTGCTTCTGCCGCTTGGATGGGAAAATGGGTGGAACAGGGAGGAGATTGGCAAGGGGGTCACGAGTACAGAGAGGAACGAGACATAGAGGAGGAGCTCGTGAGCTAGAGGAAGAAGACTGTGCTTCGGCCTTATCCACATCTTTTCAGTACCGTGGAGGCCGAAGACCTTTTTGGTCACCAGCGGGCCGAAGAAAACCTTCTTCAATCACTGCTAGGCCAACGGGCCCTCTTTGGTCAGCAGCCCACCGACAACGCCTCTTTAGCCCAGCTGGGCCGCTCTTCGGCCAACAGATGGCTGACGGGCCTAGTTGGGCCCACTGATGGCCGAAAACCTTGTCTTCGGCCTTTTAGTGGCACACTGGGTCATGCTTTTGCAAATTGTGCGTTCAGTCCTATAGTTTCCGAATTTGCTGTAAAAAAACATGTTAGTTTCAAAAAAAAACCAACAAGTATCACTTGTCATTCAAAGTGCTAGTATTCGACTAGAGGGGGGTGAAGGCGATTTTTATGAAAGTCTTCAAAACACGGGTGTTTCAAAGACAAACGATAGAAATGACCCTATTGATATGCAGCGGAAGGTAGACTACACTAGACAAGCCATAGTCAAGTAAGCGGAAGGTAGACTACACTAGACAAAGCACGAAGACTATAAGCAGCTAGGTAGATTGGATCAGGATGGAAGACAACATGAAGCCAAACAGACAATAGTCTTCACACAGTGAAGTTAAACAGATAAGGCAAGTAGGCAAAGACTTCATGAAGACAAACTGTAAGTAAGGTGAGAGAGGTAGGATAGAACCAGTTGCTCGGAGAGGACAAGGGGTTTGTTGGACCAGTTCCAGTTGCTATGGCAACTATACATATGGTTAGGGAGGCTGAGATTCAACTCAAAAGACCATGTCTTCACCTTATTCCCCTTGAGCTAAGAACACTTAGTCCACGCCCAATCACTCTAGTAAGTCTTCAAGGGAGACTTCCAAACCTTCACAGACTTCATTCACCGGCAGTCCACAATGACACTTGGATGCTTAGAACGCGACGCCTAACCGGCTGGAGGATTGACACTCCTCAAGTGTAATAAGTCTTCAAATCACGCGGACAAAAAGACTTCAGTGATGCCTAACACTCTTTGGCTCTGGGTGTTTTGGGCTTTGTCCTCGCAAGGATTCTCTCTCAAAAGGCTTCGGAGGTGGGTTGCTCTCAAATGACAAAAGCCGTGCACAAACTCTAAGCAGCCACCAATTTATGGTGTAGGGGGTGGGCTATTTATAGCCAGGAGGCAACCGACCTGATTTGTCCGAAATGACCCTGGGTCACTAAGGAACTGACACGTGTCCAACGGTCAGATTTCAAACACACGCGGCAGCTTGACTTGGGCTACAAGTAAAGCTGACTCATCTAGCTATGGATAAGATTTGCTCTCATTGTCTTTGCTCGAAGACATAGGATTTGGTTGAGCATCACTTCAGTCACTCTGACTTTGTTCACTTAGACCCCACTTAACAGTACGGTGGTTCCTATGACTCAACAAAGAAGAAAAAGAAACTACGAAACAACTACTTCTTCGCACTCCATAGTCTTCACGCGATGTTTTCTCCTGTCATAGTCTTCAATGTGAATGTATTCACAGACCACCATTGTCTTCAATGTCTTCACACATTTTTAGAGGTCATCTCTGCTAGGTAAACCAAATCAATATGGGACTACTACCTGTGTTATCCTGCAATTCTCCCAAACACATTAGTCCCTCAACCAAGTTTGTCGTCAATACTCCAAAACCAACTAGGGGTGGCACTAGATGCACTTACAATCTCCCCCTTTTTGGTGATTGATGACAAACTGGTTGAAGTTTTCAACGGGGATGAAAGTATGTGAAAGTTTAGTTTTGTGAGTATTGTCTTCATACATAAGACGAGGCTCCCCTTCAAGATGTGCATATAAATGATTTGCGTTTGAATGAATGTGCACATGGCAGGTTTTGCTTTGTGAAGGCCATCATCAAAGTGTGAAGACAATGCATTATGCATATAAGCAAATAACGAAGATAATGATATGCATAATGAAAAATGGACGTCTGCAGAATGACTTCATGCGCGATTTATCATCGCATTACAGAATAGCAGATAAAGTAGCAGACGACCATCAAGTTTAAGTGTTACAACTTAGAGAACCAAATGTATCATAAGACGAGAGTTGTAAGACTTAGCAAAATAATGCAGCCACCCATAAGGACCCGCTTGAAGAGTATCAACTCATATGCTTCTCCCCCTTTTGTCAGTGTGGACCAAAAAGGTTTGAAGACATAGAGCATCTACTCATTCCCAAAAGGAGCAGTTGGAGGAGCAGGGTCGTTGTTGGAGTTTGGTGGTGCAGAGGGGCCTAGTGCAGTGTCGATATGTGCCAAAGTGGTAGTAGGTGAAGTAGCATCATCTTCATCATCGATGACTTTGGCATTGACAGTTGATGCTGAGGAGGAGTACTCAGAGTCTTCGGGTGAAGGAGTCTGACGCAAGACAGCGTTCCTGGGAGGAGTGGAATCAAAATTGAATCTCTCTGTGAAGCCATCTTGCTGAAGATCATCTTCAGAACTGAGTAATGTCAGACTCTTCCACGACCGCCGACAGGTTTCAAGAGTGACAAATGCATTCTTGGTGGCGAGATTGCGAATGCGATTAACATCCACCAAGAGACTCTGCATCTGACGCTTGAGCCAGTCATGATGCTTATCTTGTTTCTGATGCAAGGCCACGAGAAGCTCTCGGTCATTGAGTACACGAGATCTCTTTCGAGGCCTTTGAGCAATAGTGCTTTCAGTGTCTTCAGTATGGGTACGATGAGGTCCATGGGTATTTCCAGCCAAAGGATAAACATGAGTTGCAGCATGAACTCCTTCAATATGTTGAGTGAAACTTTGACGATCGACATTGTGAAGATAAATTGGCTCCTTGGTAGGCTCTGGGTATATGGCTTCGACAGACATATCAACTTCTGGCAGAAATATGAGATGGTTGTGCACAGAGGATTGATAGTTGATAGCAGAGTCAAGCTTGATAAGATGCATTACCCATGGAGCATAAAACTTTAAACCAAATATATCAGAGCCAGACGCAGCAAGTTGTCTGATGAAGAAATCCTGAGCATTGAAGCTGATGCCATTGAGAATATAGAAGACCAATGTCTTCATTGAGCCTTCAAGCTTTGCTGCAGAAGAATGTCCTTTGATGGGCCATAGAGTTCGCCTTATAATATGATAGATGGTGCAGGGCAGATACTCTAGGTCTTCAACAAAGAATTCCTTTGGGTATTTAGCATCTTGTGGCAGTGGCTTCATCATGCTCAGCATTTGGCTCATATTGGGCTCAGGCTTCTGGAATATGCTCTCTAAAGCATTGCGGGGAAGCTGACAACCAGGTTCATAAAGTTCGCCTGGAGTGGGCAGGGCAGTAAGCTCAATGAGATCAAGAGTTGTGGCTTCATGGTGTACATTGCCTGTCATCCACTCAAGGACCCAAGTTTTCGTATCCCTGATGTAGCCGCGAATGTGAAGTGTAGCATAGAATTGTAGTAGAAGCTCTTCATTCCAATTTTGTTTGTCAGTCACAAACTGTAGAAGGCCAGCATCTCTGAAGCTGTCTAGGGCTTCTTCCAAATAGGGCAGTCCAGCAATGGCTTTGCAGTGTAGACACAAGAATAATAACTGTGCTGCTGAGAGCTCTAGAACCGATTGGATGAAATTCTTGGCCTTGAATATGGGTTCTTGGCACTATCAAAGAAGGTGTTGTGTTCTATGAAGCCATTCACATTGAACGATCCTGGCGAAGACGCAGTACTTGGAAACCTTGGCAGCCTCGGTTTTGGCTTCTGGACCTGAGACCTGTGCTCCACATGATAATCAAATTGAGGTCCGGGAGCAGGCGGAGGAACCATAATAGGCCATCGAACAGTGACAAGCTTGCCTTGATAAAATGCTTGCTCAATGGTGTGAGGCCGTGGAGGTTGTACAGGAGCAGTGGCATTGACATGGGCTTCAGATTGCACATTGGTTACCGGTGCATCATTGGTTTCAGACACCATATTCACTATAGGCGCCACATTAGCTTCAGCCATGACAATGTCATTGTCTTCAGTGGTGTTGTTAGTGGCCGCCTCAGTATTTTCAACCTCCACTTGAGGAGCTGGAGGATCAGGCACAGACTCGTTCTCCTCGAGAACAGCTTCTTGATTGGTGGGGGGTGTGACAACTTGCTCTTCTTCTTCACGGGGTTCTTGATGTTCTTCGGCTGATGCAGCCGGTATGTCTTCAGCAGCCTTGGCTTCAGACTCAGAGACGTTCACAGTAGGAGTGGCTTCAGGAAACACTTGACGTGCTACTGAGTTGGTTTGTACTTCTCCTGCTGGAATGCTCGGCATAGCGACTTGTGGCCTTGGTCCTTTGCGAAGCCTACGGAATGCGGGCGACGCTTTTCGAGTGGGAGTTGTCTTGACCACATAGTCATCATCATCAAGCACCGGAGTGGTGACTTGAGGTGGGGGAGTACTGGGTGAACTTTGACTTGTTGGGTGCGATCAGCCCACGATGCATCCTGAGCAATTGGTGTCAAGGGACGACCAGTGTTAATGATTTCTTTGTTCATGAGAACAGGCGATGATACCGTTTGGTGCTCGATCTAAGGAAGAACTTCATCATCATCTATATTGCCTTAGGGACCAATGTCTTCAGCTGCGATGGGGTCAATAGCTGAAACAACTTCAGCTTCAGGAGCCTCTGTGGAAGCAGGCTCGTGAAGTACTAGTTGACACTCTTGGTGGGCAGATGTAGGACGAGAAACTAAGAGGGGCTTGACAAAAAGGGGCTCTGAGGGAGCAGCCCGATCCTTCTTCGAGGACTTTGTCTTCCGCTTCTTGGTCAGTGGTGCAGCATCAGAAACATTTTTGTTCTTGCGTTTCCTGGCTTCAGCCTCAGCTGCCCTTGTCTTCTTTAGTTCTGAAGCAACTATGGGACCTTAGGCTTCGAGTCTGTCATGCTAGCAGGGAAGACTATGCAGGTGCTTCCCGCCCTAACGCTTCAGCTTGGGTCACAGTCGGCTTCTTCTTTCTGGCAACCATCTTGGGGTCGATGCCTGGACGCCCAAGAGCCTTGCACTTTTCAGCTTCATTGTGAGCCTGAACACATTTTGCAGTGAGGAGTTTCATCCGCTCTCTTGAACATTTTGCTTCTTCACGTTTCTTGTGAAATGCTTCCTTGAGATCATGCAGCAACTGCTTGAAGTTCTGAACATCAGTGACACTGAGCTTAGCCATGTGCTTCTTGAATTGAGCTTTTTCATAGTCAATCTTGTTCTTCATCTCAACTATCTTCTGAGCCAGACCAAGTTCGTTAGCAATGCCACTATGGAAGGAGACACTGATGCCAATGGGAAGTTGAAGATCATCAATACTGAGGTCCGGATTGGCAAACCACTCATCAATGAAGTTATTTAGGATGTCCACATCAAAGAGGGGCAGATCGTTGAAGATTTCCGCCTCTTGTTTGCTGTTTATCAGCAGCTCAAGAGCATCCTCACCAAGATCATCGTCACTAGACAGATCAATGGCTTCATTCTCGTTCCTCACAACGGCAGCTGGGGTCAGTTCTTGACTAGAACTCAGGATGGGCTTCTTCTTCTGTATAGACTTCTCGATCTTCTTGGAGATGCGAGAGAGATCTTCAGATTGCATACTGGATGCAGGAGGAACAGTTGCCAATGGCTTCGCACGAGAAGCTTTTGGTGTGACAGAGGGTTTTGAAGCCTTTGACTTCTTCTGCTTCTGTTGTTTAGGAGGAGCTGGCGCTTCATCAGAATCTTTGTCATCAGCTGAGTGATCCACGGCGGCCCCTTAAACTGCAATGTGAGTGATGAGGCCTTCGAGGTTATAGAAGGGGCCGATGACGTTGGGATTGGCATCACGGGTGCCAACAGCCCGAGGAGCAGATGGACCGGGGTTGAAGTCGAGTCCAAATCCTTTCTTCTTCTTCACAGCAGAATCCTTGGCAAACTTGAAGTTGCGCTTGAACAGATTGTCTTCATGACACCATAGGAGGGAAGATGGGTCAGCATTCTCTGGTTGTGGTCCGCGAACCATGCAATGGTAGAAGCCTTGATCAATGGCTTCGGACTAGGACTTGGGATGAAGATTTTTGTATAAAATATCTCCCCAAGGTTGCTTGATGGCATTCTTCTCGGCATACTCAACAGTGACCAATCTGTACTTAAACCATTCCTCTCCCCAATATCTTTGAATCCATTGGATTCGAGTTTTGCGTTCACCATAGGTTTCTTCAGGGTCTGTCTTGTACATTTCATACAGATCTGGTGGCAAATCTTTGGATGTATTCCCACGGTGCTGTCTGCCACCCTTTCTAGCAGAATTTTCTGTGCCCACGAAGTTTAAACTGGATGGCTTCAAAACTTGCAAAGGCTTCCGACGGTTGGACAGACAGGAACTGGCTTCAGGAGAATTGATTTGACACTATAAGAATTCTGCAAATGAATGCAGACTATGAGAACCAAGGGATTCTCCCACAGACATGTACCCGTGACAACATTAAAGGTGCGAGGGAAGGGAAGGGGAAGAGGTCATATGCATTCTCAGAAGATTTTGAAGATAAATCAGTTTGAAGATATTGACCTCATAACGCGAAGACATTCACTTATTAGTTGATAGCTGGTTCCATATTTGTACGAATCCAAGAATAGGTACTAGTGAGGACTCTAATTTGTAGTGAAGCATAAGTGAATATACTAGGCATAATATGAGATGCAAAATAGGATAGATTCAGTTTTCTAAGCATAGAAACCACTTTTGGTAGAGAAGGATGAATCTATCGGATCAAAAAGGTAGTAAAAAGTAATTTTTAATTACCACACAAAGAACTGCTAGATGGAAAGGAGTAGGAGGCCGAGCAGTTCAATCTTTCGTGCCCTAACTTGGCGACGGAAGACACCTACGGCGGCGGCGGAGAAGACAAGGTCTGCAGCCGACGTGAGGACGGCGTTGGTGAGGTCACGGTAGTTATGCGCTTCTTCGCCGGCATCGTCAAGAGCTAGCGGTGGTGCTAGGGTTTAGCGAGGTGTAGGGGTGGGAGAAGGATTTTGACCATGATGTGATGTGTATTTATAAGGAAAGGAACAGCACAACGCAATTACTCAGGTGCCCCTGGCGGTTCACATCTAAGGGACATGTGGCAAACATGCAACACATTGGAAGTTGTTCCATGTTCCCACTCACGCCTAGATTGTTGGGTGGTCGTCCCGGCTTCTCCGGTTTTCAGGCAATAAGGATGTAGCATTAAAAATAGATTAAATGTTTGTCATATTGTCATCTGCTGACCAGGACTCAGAGAAGACAATCGACATGCTTCAATAGAATGCATATGATTTGGACAAATAGAGTTGCGGTAGAAGCATAGAACAGGTTAGGGTCCGATCACATTCATTAGATCAAAACATTCATGAGTGAATAATAAGTGAATGTTGTAGAGGACAGAACACAAATATGAACCAAATCAACATTGTGAAGATAAATCATGAAGACAAATCAATGTTGAATATAATCCAAATGGGAAGACTTTGCAGTTGTAACGCCAAGAGAAACACTTCAATAAGAATTTGGAGGTGGCGTTACCCACCGTATAGGAAGTATTAGACCCAGACATGGCGCACAATTATCGTGGCACTCCAAAGTCAAATTCCACATTAATGTATTCACACTCAGAGGGTAAGTCTTCATTAGTTGAAGATATATGTTACTTCATGTGTTGCACATCTAAGTCGTCAACATGCATAAGCGTTAGGATGTGTGTCCATTTACAGGACATTCGAGGGTTCTAAGATATTTAGCTCACACAGCAACTTGCAAAACCTTTTCTCATCCAAGGGCTTAGTGAAGATATCTGCCAATTTCTCTTCAGTGTTGACGTGAATGATATCAATGTCTTCCTTGTTGACATGATCTCTGAGAAAGTGATGACGGATCTGAATGTGCTTTATCTTCGAGTGCTGAACTGGAATCTTGGAAAGCTTGATGGCGCTTTCATTGTCACAGAAGAGTGGCACATTCTTCGTGTTGATGCCATAGTCTTTGAGAGTTTGCTTCATCCATAGAAGCTGAGCACAACACAATCCAAAAGCAATGAGTCTAAGTGCAACATATGAGAACTTTGGCTTTGAAGCCCTAGCAAATAGCCTTGCAGGAGGAGAATAATACGCATAGGAATAAGCACAAAAGTTCTTAGACTTATGAACATAGCGGTTTGATGAAACACACTCATATTCAAAGTTCTGAGTATGATTTCCCTGCAAAACATTGGCATTAGGGTGACTCAGGTGAGTCTTATGTCTGTATGAAGCCTTTGGACTATATGAAGCCTTTGGTCTGGGGTTTGTCTTCTTCCCAGGTGGTGTCGTAATGACATTCACGGGAAGACTTTCAAGACACCTTTTGGGTACCCAGATCTTCTTAAGAGGTGGTCCATTCCTGCAGTTAGTACCAATATACCTGGCAAATACTTCACCATTTTGATTTCTAAACATTTTATAGTTTGCATCAAAGGATACATCAATGATAATTGGGTTAGCACTAGTGAAGCCAGATAAGGTAGATGGATCTGCTGAAGGTCCCTTAGCAACAACCCATGTGGTTTTGGGGTACTGGTCAAGCATCCAGTAAGAACCATCAACATTCATTTTCCTCTCGAACCCAACACCCTCTTTCCTAGGGTTTCGGTTCAGAATCTGCTTTTTAAGGACATCACATAGTGTCTGATGCCCTTTGAGACTTTTGTACATTCCTGTGTCAAGTAATGAATTCAACCTGGCATTCTCATCAGTAATAGTAGTGGTATCCTCAGATGAGGGGTTATTTACCACATCAGCGGTTGAAGATATTGCAACCGTAGTAGCAGTTGAACATTCAGCAACAGAGACATCATTATCACGCTCAATACATTTTAGACATGGTGGTTCAAATCCTTCCCGAGCGGAGCTGATCTGTTGAGCGCAGAGTGACTCATTTTCCTTTTGAAGATCTTCATGAGCCGATCTCAATTTGTCAAGTTCCTGCTTCCTTTGAAGATAATCATAGGAAAGCTTTTCATGAGAGGTTGAGAGCGATTCATGACGACTTTCAAGTTCCTCATACTTAACATGAAGATTTTTAATGTCTTCAATTAAGGACTGAGATTGGGTCATTTCCGTGTCCACAGGTCATCGCTTTTGTCTAACAGTTTTTGAATATGTTCCATGGCATTCTGTTGTTCAGTTGCAATTTTAGCAAGTGTTTTGTAGCTAGGTTTAGATTCACATTCAGAGTCATCTTCACTTGACGTTTGAAAGTAAGCATCGCGTGAGTTTACCTTGGCACCACGTGTCATGAAGCAGTAGGTGGGAGCAGTGTCATCCTCATCATTGACATCAGCGTTGGTGACGAGGCCATTGTCTTGAGTGTTGAAGATGGACTTAGCGACGTACGCAGAAGCTAGAGCCAGGCTTGCTACTCCAGAATCAGATTCCTCTTCTGACTCCACCTCTGCCTCCTCAGATGCAGACTCCTCCTCTGAATCCATCTCCTTGCCAACAAAAGCACGAGCCTTGCTAGATGAGCTCTTCTTGTGTGAAGAAGACTTCGATGAATACATGGAAGAAGACTTTGAGGCTTTCTTCTTCTTCTTTTCATCAGAATCATATTCCCTGCTCTTCTTCTTCTTCTTTGTCACGTTGTCCCACTATGGACACTCAGATATGTAGTGACCAGGTTTCTTGCACTTGTGACAGGTTCTCTTCTTGTGATCACGAGAGGAAGCTTCATCATTCCTTGAGTTGGATCTTGAAGACTTTCTGAAGTCTTTCTTCTTGTTGAACTTATGGAACTTCTTCACAAGCATAGCGATCTCCTTTCCAATGTCTTCAGGATCACCAGAACTGCAGTCAGATTCTTCTTCAGACGAGGAGACGGCCTTTGCCTTCAAAGCGCGAGTATGGCCATAGTTGGGACCATAGATATCTCTTTTCTCAGATAGCTAGAACTCATGTGTGTTGAGCCTCTCAAGTATGTCAGACGGATCGAGAGTCTTGAAGTCAAGGCGCTCTTGAATCATCAGGGCCAGGGTGTCAAATGAGCTGTCGAGAGATCTCAGAAGTTTATTATGATTTCGTGCTTGGTGATCTCAGTGGTGCCGAGTGCATGAAGCGCATTGGTGATATCAGTGAGGCGATCAAATGTGAGCTAGACATTCTCATGGTCATTTCTCTTAAAGCGGTTGAAGAGATTGCGAAGAACACTGATCCTTGAATCTCTCTGTGTTGAGATGCCTTCATTTGACCTTAGAGAGCCAGTCCCAGACCAGCTTTGCAGTTTCCAGAGCACTCACACGACCATACTGCCCCTTGGTCTGATGACCACAGTAATGTTCTTAGAAGTTGAGTCCAGTTGCACGAACTTCTTGACATCAGCAGGAGTGACACCTTCACTAGTCTTTGGAATGCCGTTCTTGACGACATACCAGAGATCGGCATCAATGGCTTCAAGATGCATGCGCATCTTATTCTTCCAGTAGGGGTAATCAGTGCCATCGAAGATAGGGCACGCAGCACAGACTTTGATTATCCCTGCAGTCGACATAGCTAAACTCCAAGTGGTTAAACCGAATCACACAGATCAAGGGAGCACCTTGCTGTGATACCAATTGAAAGTGCTAGTGTTCGACTATAGGGGGGGTGAATGGGCGATTTTTATGAAAGTCTTCAAAACATGGGTGTTTCAAAGACAAAGATAGAAATGGCCCTATTGATATGCAGCGGAAGGTAGACTACACTAGACAAGCCATAGTCAAGTAAGAAATGAAGTGAAAGCATGAAGACTATAAGTAGCTAGGTAGGTTGGATCAGGATGGAAGATAGTATGAAGCCAAACAGACAACAGTCTTCACACAGTGAAGTTAAACAGATAAGGCAAGTAGGCAAAGAGTTCCCGAAGACAAACTGTAAGTAAGGTGAGAGAGGTAGGATAGAACCAGTTGCTCGGAGAGGAGAAGGGGTTTGTTGGACCAGTTCCAGTTGCTGTGACAACTATACGTCTGGTTAGGGAGGCTGAGATTCAACTCAGAAGACCGCATCTTCACCTTATTCCCCTTGAGCTAAGAACACTTAGTCCTCGTCCAATCACTCTGGTAAGACATCAAGGGAGACTTCCAAACCTTCACAAACTTCATTCATTGGCAATCCACAATGACTCTTGGATGCTCAGAACGTGACGCCTAACCGGCTGCAGGATTCACAGTCCTCAAGTGTAATAAGCCTTCAGATCACGCGGACAGAAAGACTTCAGTGATGCCTAACACTCTTTGGCTCTGGGTGTTTTGGGCTTTGTCCTTGCAAGGATTCTCTCTCCAAAGGCTTCGGAGGTGGGTTGCTCTCAAACGACAAAAGTCGTGCACTAACTCTGAATAGCCACCAATTTATGATGTAGGGGTGAGCTATTTATAGCCAGGAGGCAACCCGACCGGATTTGTCCGAAATGACCTTGGTTCACTAAGGAACTGACACGTGTCCAACGGTCAGATTTCAAACACACGCGGCAGCTTGACTTGGGCTATAAGTAAAGCTGACTCATCCAGCTCTAGATAAGATTTGCTCTCATTGTCTTGGCTCGAAGACATAGGATTTGGTTGAGCATCACTTCAGTCACTCTGACTTTGTTCACTTGGACCCCACTTAACAGTACGGTGGTTCCTATGACTCAACAAAGAAGAAAAGGAAACTACGAAACAACTATGTCTTCGCACTCCATAGTCTTCACGCGATGTTTTCTCTTGTCATAGTCTTCAATGTGAATGTCTTCACAGACCACCATTGTCTTCAATGTCTTCACACATTTTTAGGGGTCATCTCTGGTAGGTAAACCGAATCAATATGGGATAACTACCTGTGTTATCCTGCAATTCTCACAAACACATTAGTCCCTCAACCAAGTTTGTCGTCAATACTCCAAAACCAACTAGGGGTGGCACTAGATGCACTTACAGTCATTACACACTACTCCTGTAAAGTAGAGTTTATTTGTTGTCTCTGCGGCGAGATTGCCTTTGGATGACGTGCCACGGGGCTTCTAGGGCTCTCTGCACAGTTCAATCTGTTGAGAAATAAAACATATGATTAATTGTATGGGAGGAATGCCTCTGACGAGGTGTTTGTTGGGAAAAGATGTCTTCCCAACACACCTCTTCACCATGTAAGTGGGTCTCCCACATTGCTGAAATAAGTGAATCATTTGGACTCTTCGTTTGTCTCTATTTCTTTCGCTTTATAACATGTTATCGGTTATCAACACATAACCTCTACCAGACATGAGCCTTTGCATCGCACAGAGCAGCATGCTACAATGGAACGAGCGGCGGCTACACTACACCCAGAGAGCATGGCACACCGAGTCGTCGACGGCTAAGAGGAGCATGCATAGGCATGCATGCATCCATTGAACAAATCGATCAGGAGAAGGCCTAACTTGATTTTTATTTTTTAGATTAGCATCAACGATCCACAAATCGTTACTCTCCAGAACCGATAGAGCAATCCGGCCAAGATGATGGCGGCTACGCACCACCATGGCCTCTTGAAAAATGACAACGCTTGTCACATAAAGACCAATTTCATTCAGCGTGAGATGCATGTTTTTTTTTGACCGGAAAGCTTACTTTATTAATCAAAGGATGGATATATCATCTGCCAGCAGACTCACAATGAAATCAGGCGGGGCATCAATCCAACGAGATGGATTATTAGCACGTCCCCATCTAGCCAGCTCATGAGCTACATAATTTGACTCTCTAATACAATGCTCAATAGTAAACCTCCTGAAATCTACTAGATAACTACGACATTCATCAAGAACCGGCGCTGCCACCATAGAATAACCTTCATTGAATCTAAGTGCATCCACCACCGTGATATTATCTGATCTCACCACCAAGTTATTGCACCCTGTATCTCTTGCTAGCTTCAGTCCTTCAAGCAGAGCTGCGGCATCTGCCATGAACACATCAGCTACATGCTCTAATCTCGCCGTGGACGCCGACATGAAAGATCCTCGGTGATCATGGATGACAACACCACAAGACCCTGCATAATCGCCTTCTGTGAATGAAGCATCGACATTAAGGACAAGTTGTCCTGCTAGGAACGTCGGTCACCTGTTGATCTTGGGTGTAGATTTAGCTTGTGCTCCAAGAACATAATTGATCGCTAGGGCAACCACTGCCGGCGCTGTTCGTTCTGGAGTCAATATTTCTTCCCCTCGCACGAACTGTCTTCTTTGCCACCATAAGAACCAACAAACTGTTGATATGAGCTCTGGTAGCTCGACCAATCCAGAATATTGTAACCGATAATAATCATCACATAAAATGAACTCCAAGACTGCTGAACCTGCTTGATCAGCCAATGAAGCAAAGCTAATATCTGCTGCGATTCCCAAAGCTTCCCAAACTGCTTGCGCCATTGCACACTTAAACATCATATGTGCTCAGTCCTCCATGCCATCTGTACAGTATGGGCATTGGGACAAGTCTCCAACATGGCGATTCATAAGAGTACTCCGGCATGGGATGGCATTGTGCAAGCATCTCCAGATATAAATTTTAACTTTCGCTCGCACTCTCAAACTCCACAACTTCTTCCAAATTGGATGGGGCGCCATGGGGAAGCGGGCCAGACCGCTGTCATCTGTATAATATTCACTTCCCATTGCTTATAATAAGCAGAACGTACTAAAAAAATGCCGCTCCTCATGAGATGCCATGCAACATAGTCCTGTGTCTCCACATGGAATAATGGCATTTGTAGTATGCGTTCAGCATCAATATGCCAGAAATTCTCCCAGATTAACATCTCATCCCATTCTCCCATGATTGGGTCAATTAACTCATTCACATTAGTAAGTACTTGGTTCTCCCTTACTGTTAAAACTTTTTTGGAGGCACTGTTTGGGATCCAACAGTCATCCCATATATTAATCTTTTCTCCATTTCCTACTCTCCAAATGTAACCCTTCTTGAACATTTGAATTCCAAACCAAATGCTTTGCCACACATAGGATGACCCCTTCTTCAGTTGACAATTAAGAATATCTCCTGTAGGGTAGTACTTTGCTCTCAGAACTCGTGCACATAATGAACCAAAGTTCTCAATTAGTCTCCAACACTGCTTGGCCAACATTGCCAAGTTAAAGCTATGAATATCCCGGAATCCCATACCTCCTTCGGAATACACATCTTCCACCATGCAAACCAATGCATCCTTCGTTGGTCCTCCTCATGACCCCACCAATATTGCGACATTGCATCAGTGATTCCCTTGCAAATTTTCTTCGGGAATTTAAATACACCCATCGCATATGTTGGGATGGCTTGGTCCACCGCTTTCAGCAAAGCCTCTTTGCCTCCAAATGAGAGAGTTCTCTCTTTCCATCCATTCACCATTGCTTGAATTCTTTCTATTATGTGTTTAAAGCAGTCAACACGGTCCACCCCTATCATGGATGGTAGACCCAAATATTTGTCTGAAATAGACTCCGTCATAATATTCAGAATTTGACATACTTCTGCCTTCACCTCCACATTTGTGTTAGGACTGAAAAATATAGACCATTTTGATTCACTCACCAATTGACCTGATGCTGCACAGTACTCATCTAAAATCCCATGCAGGGTGTTTGCATTGTGGGCGTCTGCTCTCATGAGAATAAGAGAATTGTCAGCAAAAAGTAAATGAGAAATCGTTGGCGAATCTCTACACACCTGCATACCATTCAAGTTACCAGCCTCCTCCTCATGAGCAATAAGGGCCGATAGTCCTTCAGCACATAAGAGAAACAGATATGGGGAGAGGGGATCCCCCTGTCTCAAACCTCTCGTAGGTGAAAAAGTCAATGTTTCATTTGAGTTGAACTGAACCTTATACTCAACCGACCTTACGCAAGTCATCACCATTTGAATCCACTGAGCATGAAATCCTAATTTGGTGAGCATGGCCTCCAAGAAAAACCACTCAACTCCGCCATATGCCTTGTGCATATCTAACTTGATTGCACATGTTCCAAACTTCCCCTTCTTTCTATTCTTCATCGTATGTAAGCACTCATATGCCACTATGACGTTATCAGCTATGATGCGCCCTGGCACAAACGCACTTTGTGTCTCACTGATTATATCTGGAAAAAAACCTTCAGGCGTGCTGCGAGCATTTTTGAGATCACCTTATAAACCACATTACATAAACTGATAGGACTAAATTGGGTGATCTTCTCTGGGTTGTCCACTTTGGGAATCAACACGATAGTAGTAGAGTTCCAACCTTCTGGAATCGTACCTGTATTGACAGCCGCAAGAACCTCCTTCGTTAGATCTCCTCCGAGCAGGTGCCAAAACTTTTTATAAAAGATAGCATGTAATCGGTCCGGACCCAGTGCTTTCAAATCACCAATACTAATAAAGCTTTCCTGACCTCCTCCTCTGTGTACGGAGCCATAAGTGACTCATTCATATAATCTGTAACACACCTCTTAACTTTAGTTATAACATTCATCGCTGGTACATTAACTTCAGCGGAGAAGAGATGCTGAAAGTACTCAGTAATCAAACTTCGCATAGCTTCATTGTTCTCTCTCCATACACCTGAGTCATCAAGCAAGTGTTTAATATAATTTCTTTTCTTCCTAGCCGATGCAAAATTATGAAAGAAACTAGTGTTCCGATCACCGAATTTTAGCCAGTTTGCGCGGCTACGTTGTACCCAATAGATCTCTTCCTTCTCCAAATTTTCTTCTATCTCCATTAGCAGTATTCTCTCCCTGTCTCCTGCCTCGTCAGTGAGAGGGCCTGACTGCAGCAATTCCAACTCCGCCTTCAGCTCCTTCAAACGCCGATGGGGAGCCTTCAACATTGAACGATCCCATTCATGCATGGTGGCGTGTACACTTGTTGTGCACTCTGCAATTGGTGCCAACGGATTGGTTCGATCCCAAGCTTCAGACACAATTTGCATAACATTCTCCTCTTGCAGCCACCTAGATTCAAAACACCTCTGATGGGTTCGCTGATGGTCCCGCTGTACATCTCCCTCCGTATCAATGAATATCGGTCTGTGATCAGACTTGGTGTGTGCAGCATTAGTAATCTTTGCCTCAGGAAAAAGCCCATGGAACAGACCATTACATATCGCTCTGTCGAGGCGTTCTCTAAGCCTCCTCGTCCTCCAAGTATATAAATCACCACTACAACCCATGTCCTCGAATTCGCAATCAACAAGGGCATCTCTGAAATTTTGCATAATGTGGCCTCGGTGCACCGCCCTCCTTCTCGTGGGAGTATAAGATCTCATTAAAATCCCCGGCTATCAACCACAGGAGTTTTATTTGTTGATGTAGAGCACGCAAACATGACCATGACAGATGTTTATCTTCCCAGTTCGGCTCACCATAAAACCCTGTAAACCTCCAAACCTCATTCGTGCCATCCCCCATGGTAACATCTATGAAATTTTTATCCTTATCTCTGAGTTGAATTGCCAAAGGTCTCCGCCAAAACAGAAGCAAACTGTTAAAAATAATTACCCCAATGGTTATTAGGGGATAATCCCCACTCCTCATTAGATGAGCGGTTCCACGTTTGCGGGAACCGTCACGACAGTTGCCTTCCGTGGAGACACCCCTAGGGAACCGTTGTGTCCTTTCCCATTGTTTATAAGCACTAGTACATCATCAATAAATAGTAGTTCGATCATTTGTTCTTTTTGATCTCAAACACGTTATCAGCACGCTCCTCCTGAGCAACTCAGGTGAACAGAATCGATCGCCGATGGTAAAATCCAGAGTGACCCGGCATCATATCCGCCGAAGGCGGAGTGACTCCCAGCGTGGATCCCCCGGTAGCCTTGTCTGTACACAGGCAGACACCCCCCACGCGCGGTGCTCGCTCCCGCTGCCAAGCGGCGGTCAGCGTCACCTTGGCACCAGACTTCAGAGGAGGACGGATGAACTGCAGCGTCTTCGGCGGAGAGCGGCTGCAACTCCAACGATCTCCATGAGAGCAAAATTCAGAGTGGAAGAAGAACCGAATCGGAGTCAAGCACCACGCAAATAGGAGTGTCTTCATCTAATTGCTACGAACAACCAAGGTGCTATTTTTCTAATTCTGTTCATGGCTACAAAATATTTGCTTTACCACGAATGGAAGCCACGAAGCATATCACAGAGAAACAGACCGAGAAGAATGTACGACCTACGACGCCTTACTTGTTTGCTACAAGGACATTCTTCGCCATTCGTATCTGTCCTATCGCTGGACCGCGGAGGTATGATGATGGCCGTGAGGCCGCAGCTTGCATCCTCGCGGCGTGGCAGAGCCAATGACTGTGGCTACACGGTCGCGTCGACCCAGCCTCCGCGCCTCGCCCCTGGCCACGGCCTCCGTGCCACCGGACCCGTGCCCTCCAACCGCGCTGCGCCGGGCCCCGATCCCGACCGCCGCCTTCCACCCGCCGGCGGCGTCGTCTAGCATGTGGGGATCGAGCGGGGTGGTGCGGGCTTCGGGTCTCCGGCCCTTATCCGTAACTGCCGCCTCCTCCGTCTATGCGGTGTGGCTGCGGGTGGGCCGACCAAAGGCCTTGGAGGCCCCGTCCCGGGTGCCTGGCTTGACCTCCGGCCGCCTTCTCTGGGCTTTAAATTCCAGAAATATGTGTATGTTGATACTTGACATGTTCAATGTGTTTACCAGATATTAGATTCTCTAGAACATGTTTTTCGCGATTGAGATTAAAATTTTCTCACACAACAATAGAGATTTGCAATTGAGAATTATTATTTTCTCGCAAAACAATGTCATTGCGATTGAGATCAATTTTCTCTCGCAAATTATCAATTCACCTCGCTGAATTATCTGCAACTTGATACAAGATCATCTCATTTTAATTTGATGTCTATACAATTCAAGTTTTCACTTGAACATCAAGTCCGCAACAACATTATTATTTACTACATTAGTAGTATTTTTCTATTGAGTACCGAGATGTATTCCAGATCTTAAGTTGATGTAATACACTTCCACGTTTATCACATGTTGAGATTAATTACATCCATTTGCAATAGAGAATTTTAATCTCTTGCAAAGATAAATTCATTACCTTTGCAGTACTATTTCTTCGTTGAGTACTAGGTATTCCGGAATATTTCTATGATGTATCTATTTCCATGTTAACCACATGTTGAGATTAATACGTCTATTTGCAATTGAGATTTTCAAATTCTTGCAAATACGGATGCAAAATTCAAGGTGATTTCTTCAAATTGATGCTTGAGATCACAAGGTAGTCATATGGATCTACTGCCTATGCAGATTATCGATGACTACTAAGATCACAATGTCCACCACTACCCTACCTGGGCATGGACATCATGATCACTCTTGTGTCTTGTGGAATAATGTGTGCAATCCAAGACCGTAGGATTCACCTCTGGTCGGAATCACACTGCTAACAGAAAAAATGTCTTATACATAACAAGGCATTATATTGATTTAGATCTCTGCATCTGGTTATTCTGTATTAGCAATTCCTGTGACACAATGAAACTCAAGGGCAAAGGTTTGAATCTTACTTCACCCTTTAACTCCGACATCACCAGCGGTGACCGGACCCTGTGGGTACAGAGGACATGAAGGTTGAATATGCCTGAACTAACATGTTTGAAGGCTTCGTCTAGTCTCTCAATCTCCTGAGTGGTCAGTATTATTTATGTCCATTTCTTATATTCCAATAAGAACATAGGTATTGTTGTCATCATATATTGTATATCACAATATATTATATCAGCACTTTGGTACAATTTGTAAGTATTCTATATATCTGACTTTGATTTTCATTTTGAAAATCTTTAAGTCTATATATAGATTTCTACGGGGGTCAATCCGATGAAAAATGATATGTGCCTTGTGGACATATGCTCCACAAACTTTATACTCAGGGAAGTCCAATGTTTACACTCTCATTGAGAGAAAAGAGATATTTTAAAATCGCTAGACGCGATGATGCAATTGTTGGCTCAACTCGAGTCATATTTACTATCCCTATGGGTACTTGAGTAGAATCAAGGATGCTTTATCGTGTCTGGATCAACTCGTACCATACTAAACTATAGAGATATCCGTCAAAATAGTTTCCATAGTGAAACTTATGATGACAACAAAGAGGAATATCTCCTCTTTACCATATGTAACGGATATGTCAAGCACATTCTATGTATCATCAGGATTGTACTACACATACTAAAAAACCTGTAGCACATGTTGCTTACAAGATAGTTTTCCAAAATGTCTTGTACATGATGAACTTGGCATTCTCGCCTTGGTCATCGAGACATTGTGTTGAAACTGAAGCTATCAGCAATTCCAATAGTTTATGATTATTATGATGCTAAATTCTAACAACATTTCGATTTTATGTGCACTACAAGTGACACAGGGAAGCTAATTTTAAGGCTCGCACACCTTAAAGTCTACGCCGAACCACTCAGGCTCCTTCAATGCATCAAGTTGAGGTAAGTAGCTCTTCCTATCCATTGACTAGACTATTGAGGTATTCCATGGTTCTAAAAGACATATCTACATGATGGTCTTAAGTGTGTGCTTTATTCACACAAAACCATTCGCTCATTATTCTGACATCGATTTCAAGAAAATCGTATGGATAGCATTGCAGAATTCTCCTTGAGTGCCCTTCTCTATGGTCCTCGGATTGAAGTTTAGCAATTTGTCCAAATGTCTAGACTCAAAATGGTTTGGTAGAATCCTTTATCCAAAGAAGTTAAGCTCATTGCATTATCTTTACTCTGGAATTGCAAATTAATTACTTTACGTTGGAGTCATGTAGTTTTACATGCTCATGACCAAACTACATAATATTATTCCCCTCTATATTTGAACGTGGAAATCTACCAAGTATTTCCTATCTGTGGTAATTCGGTTACACACCGATATCACTACCCCGACATACATCATTAGCCCCTCAACATATAGTTGGGATCTATGCGAGGAATAACTATATTACCGTCAATACCTCAAGCCCCTCACATGGGGAGTTATTCAAGGCCAGTATGTTGACTCAATGAGGAATATTTCCAGGCATTAGGGGGAGAATTCGAGTACCATCAAGAATGCCGAGAAATTAGTGGAATGTTCAACACATGTCTTCCTCATATCCACGTACCCAAAGAGTTGAACCATGCATTCAGAAGATTTGCGACATATTGCAAATAACCTGCCAGATTCATTTACAGACTATAAAGGTGTCACACAATCCTACAATCCTGCAAAAGTATGCCTGAAAGAGTGGTACTCCACTCCCTGTTCAAAGCAACAGGGGAAGATGTATGGCAGAAGTACATCAGGATTCAGCTCCTCCGAAGTAAGGATATCAAGGTTTGTGAATTATAAATGCAAGTCAACTTCACGCTGGCAGACACCCAATGGGTAGTATACACCCAGTGGACGGGAAACCTCCACCAACCCAGGTCATAGTGCACACAATGACCGGGACATCGGAATACCTGACTCAATTGCATTGGGAAATCACGAGCAATCACTACGGGTAACGATATTTTCATCAACTATATATTGATATATAGATTCTAGAGAATCATATAACCAGACGTCTACAATAGTCGACATACGTTTCTCAACTAGATTGCAAAACATTTCAAATGATTCAGATCCAAAGACCATGGCCATGGCAAAGTGTGATCAACACTCGGACTAAACTCAAGCAAAGGGTATAATCTAGGTAGAAATGATCTTGCTCAATAATGGGAAGGTATTCATAAGCAATACCTACTCCAGTTTTCTTCTGGAAACAGAATTGAGAACAACGAGGTGGTGAAATAAAGAGCAAGTATTGTAGCACAAGGGTTCACACAGATACCCAACTATTCTCGAGAGGTTGAATCTCATTCTGATAACTTATATCATTGGCAGTTCAAAATCATCTATCTCTGCAGTTGATAGGTGTAGTGATTACATACCCATGTAGATCACATGATTCAGATATAGATGGTTCCCGGTGGAACCTCGATTCTGAACCGAAGTACAAAATGCAACATACATTGTGTAAAATCAATAAGTCACCATATGACTTATTATTATTGTCGGTACATTTGGTACAACCGACGTAGTGAGTTCCTTATTCAGAAGGATTGCTCCTACAATAATGATTATCCATATTTGTGTGTCTACAATGACGACACATGTAATCATCTAAATGACGGAGCTTAAAATGAAGGATTTGGTAAAACAAAATAACGCTCGTTACTACAACTTGAGCACCTTCATTCATACACTATGGTATACTATGTTGTCTATATCCATAATATATTTGTCGGATTTAGGGTTCCGGCAGACCCTTGAGGTTTGAACACTGGGGTGCGCACGGAGATTTCGCCCTCTACCTACCTACTCCTCACCGCCTCGCTAGGATCTAAGCTACGGAAGGAACAACACAAGAGACACAGAGTATATACTGGTTCAGGCCACCATTGCGGTGTAATACCCTACTCCTGTGTGTGGTGTGGTGGATTGCCTCTTGGGCTGATGATGAACAATACAAGGAAGAACAGCCTCGCGAGGGTCTGTTCTTGGTTGGGACGATGAACTGCTAGGAGGAGTTCAGTCGCTCTCTCTACTGGTTTCTTGGCCAGGATTCAGATGCCTCTACCCTCGGGGTGGCTAGTCCTATTTATAGGCAAAGGCCCTGGGCCTCTTCCCAAATATTGAGCGGGAAGGGCGCCAACAATTGGCCATTTTGAAGGGGAACATCGGGTACACTTATCCTGACTAAAGTTGGTCCTCGCCTGTCAAAGGCTCTGGTGGTGATGCCTGCTTGGGCTCCACAATGACTTTCTTCCCGCCGTTGGGCTGCTCTTGGTCTTGTTGCACCGAAATGGATGCCTTTGCTTGATACTCCCGCCTACGCTTGCTCCCTTTGTACCAAAGAGGAAAGGAGGACACTCCCCGGGCTGGCGCCCGACTAGCGCCGTTGGTCGTCATGGCTTGCGTCATGGGCACCTCATGAGGTACCCCGCCGTGAACTCTCCGCCTCCTCGTGAGCCAGCCTGATGAGGCCACGCCTGAGGAAGCTCCTTGTCGTCCGCCCCGCGAGGCTTGGCCCCTCGCGAGGGTCTTGAGCTTGTGTTGATGAAGATGGGCCGTGTTGGCCCCCCTCCCCTTTGAGCCACGCCACAGGCCGCAGGCAGGCAAGTCTGGGGACCCCCGTTCCCAGAACGCCGACAGTAGCCCCTAGGCCCAAGGCGCGCCCGGACTTGGCCGAGCAGAGAGGCGAAAGGGCAAGTGCGAAGCACCATGGGCCCTAACAGCCTGCGGCCTTGGGCGCCGCGTGGCGGCTGATTGGACGTGGGCGGCACTGTTCCCCCACGCCTCCTTATTTTGTGCCATGCTAGGCGGACTTGTAGTTGCACACAGCCGCTCCCCTTTTCGTCGCCCGAGCGTCCTCTGCCCTTCCTCCTCTCGAACTCCAGCTTCCGCCCTCAATCCAATCTTGAACCTTCACCCCCCTTCCGTCGCCATGGCTTCAACGAAGAAGGGAAGAGGGAAGAAACCCATGCCTCCGCCTCGCTCACCGTCGCTGGCGGCCCCCGCCGTCGACCGGTCAATTATAACCAATCGAGAGGGCTTGGGCAAGGTCAGCTCGGCTCTGGCCACCCTCTTCAACGAATGCGGGAGGACGACGGCCTGGCCCGCGTCCCGCTTCTCCACCGACAGGATAGCCACCGAGGTCCGGTATTTCGCCGATGCCCTGTGGGCAGGACTGGTTCCCCCCTTCTCCGATTTCTTCAACGCTGTGCTCTCCCACTATCAAATCCACATGATGCATCTGGGTCCTGAATCCATCACTCTTCTTGCGGTCTTCGCCTTCGTTTGTGAGGCAATGATGGGCATCCTTCCTTCGGTTGCCTTGCTGGACCACTTCTTCGCTTTGCGCCTTGTCGACTCCACCCAATGCTCGGAGTGCGTGAGCTTCATTGCTGCACCTGAGACAGCGGCTTCAGGGATCGACTTCAGTCTTCCTCCGCCCGCTCCTGGGTTTCCCGAGTGGTGGCTGTATGTGGATGTAGGGGTGCCCAGCCCCCTGCTGTCGGAGCCATCTTCGCCTGCTGTCCCCAACTCAGGCTGGGGCCAGGAGACGCTCACGAGTTCCCGGCTCGTCTTTTTCTGGCGTCGCTTCGCGTTCTTGAGGGGGCTCGGCGTGACGGCGCCCATGGTGGTGAAGGAGTTCCTTCTACGCCGTGTCGCCCCTCTCCAACGCCATTCTCACTGGATGTGGGCCTTCAGCGGGCGTGGGGATCGTATGAGGCTCCAGGAGGAGGACCTGACACCTGAAGCGCTGAGGAAGGTGCTCTTGGTCTTGACTGGGGACCCCACCCCCGGCAGCATCCGGCATGGGGGCACTTGCTGTACCTTTGCCCGAACAGAAACGACTTTGTGAATCAGATGCCCATCTTCGATGAGTGGGGGCTGCGCCCCGCTGGCCTCCAGGGGCCTCGCGAGAACCCAGTGGTGGTGGCCGCCCTTGTAGGCCAAGTCGACTCTTCCTCAAGTGGCGGAGCAGGGAGGCATGAGCCGCCGGAGGCCGAGGGGGCCCCCGCCGAGGTGACGGCGCTAGGCGGCGCTCGTGAGGGAGCAGCCCCTGAGGCCCATGCTGTTGTGGTTTAGGGCGGCGAGCGGCCGCCTGCAACGCCTGCGGCTGTGGCCCCTGAGGCCCCAGCTGCTCTTCTTGGTGAGGCGACCGGCAGCGCGCATCAGGCAAATGCCCCAGACGCGGGTCGCCTTGACGCTTCTGCCTCGTCGCAGGTTGACCCCTGCGCTCAACTCCTCGGTCGCTTCCGCATGGACTTCGAGGCCGTCCGGAAGAGAAGGGAGGCCCTGGGTGATGAATACCCTTGTCGCCTACTGATGCGTAGGAAGTACTTCGCCACCTATGAGTAAGCATTCTCCCTTCCCAGCTCCTGATCCTTCCGTTGCTTTCCCTGATCCTTGCTCCGCAGGGCCCTTCCCGCCGAGTTCGCGGAGATGACTGAGGAGCCATCCCCCTTGTCTCCGCCCTCTCCACCGTCTTCGAGCACTCCGAGCAGCAGAGCCCTTGTGGTGAGGCCAGTTGGAGAGATGAACCATCCTGAGGTGCATCCCGACCCCGCCCGCCTCGCGACTTTCTTTCGCGAGCCTTCTGGTGGCGTAGCCAGCCTACCGTGGACTTCTCGTCTGGTTGTGAACTGTGATTGGCTGGGGTACTCCCAGCGCTCTTCATTTGGGGATGGACTGGCTCCAGGCCGAGCTTCTGGCGAGGCGTGCCTGGTTGCCACGAGGGCGCCAGCCCCCAGCCCCCTGCCCGGAGGGGGAGTGCTGACTTGCGTCCCCCGGCGCTTGCTTGGGGCGGATGATGGTGTGGAAGACATACTCGAGCGCGCCCGGGAGCATCGCACTCTTCGCCAAGGGTTTCTTCGGAGGGCAGCTGACGCGGTGAGCCTGCTTGGTGAAGAGCTCGTTGATGAGGACGCGCGCCTTGAGGCCGAGGGCCTGCGCCTGGTTGCAGAGAGGCGCGAGCTGGAGGCGGCTGTTGCCCTCGCGCGGTATCAGTGCGATCTTGACGATGAGGAGGCCAAGGCGTCGCTGGCGGCCTCCCGGGAAGCTGACCGATAGCGAGAGGCGACGGAGGAGCGGGCACGGGAACTCCTGGCCCGGTGCCGCTCACTGGAGGAGCAGGTGGAGCTGTGCGAGGCGGCCCTCGCCTCGATGAAGGTGGCTTCGGGAGACCCAGCGGAGCTCCAGAAGCGTGAGGAGGCGCTAACGCTGGAAGCCGCTGAACGCGCACGCGAGTATGAACAACTGGAGACAAGGGGGCGCTTGGTGGGGCGGAGGATGATGTCGCTGCGCACGAAGCCCGTGTCCTGGAGGAGGTCAGACGTCGGGTGGCGACGGCACGCTTGAACCTCGTGCGTGAGTCCGAGGAGAGGCTGGGGTTGATCTGGACCGAGGCTAAAGGTAGGACCTCTGTCCTAAGGGTCAGGCTGGAGGAAGCGACGCGGCGGGTCGATGCTTTGCGGGCCGCACTTGAGGTGGCGCAGGGGGAGTCAACTACCTCCGAGGCCGAGGTGCTTCTCCTTCGCCAAATGGTGGACGAGGCTGAGGCCGTCGCGCGCCAGAATGCGGACGAGATACACCAGCGGCGGGTCCTGTAGCCTGAGCACGCCCGATGCTCACCACGCTTCGGGAGAGAGCCAACACAGCCTTGGGTAACATTTGTGAGGCGGCTGTTGGCGAGCCGCACGCAGTTAACTACGCCGGCAAGCTTCAGTTCTTCACCGACGTGGTGACGCAGCTGGAGGCGCGGTCGGTCAGAGCCGACAGGTTGGTGGAGGAGAGGAGCCGCGCCCTGCTCGGTGCGCCTTTTCTCGCGTCTTCAGCCATCTTCGGAACATGGATCCCCACTTTGACTTCGACGCTGCCATCGCCCCAGTCCCCCAGGCCGTCCGGGACGACCTGGCGCACTAGGTGGAAGACAACGTGGACGCTCTCGTCAGGGCCTTTGCTTTAGATAACGACGACGCAATCGTGGCCGCCGATGAAGGCAGCGTGGTGAACGGTCCTGACGCCGCTGATGACAACGCAGAGGGCGATGGCGTGGCCAGCGACACCAGCAACAGTTCGGGCGGTGCTCCTCAGGATGCATTGGGGGATTTATCCGACTGACCGCGTATCGTTCCTGTCTCCTTACCCTGCATGAATAGAACTCAGGTTTTGACCTGATGGTTGTAAAAGCATTTTGGGAGGGCTTGCCCCTCATGTAAAACTCATGTTCAGCGTACTAGTGGATGCCACATCACCCGTACGCCCGCGCCAGGTGGTTGGCTAGGCGACGAGCCGGCTGGCTAGTTTACCTTTGTCCTGTGCGGGCCCTAAGGTAGCTTGTAGGAGGCTGTGGTGCCTCGAGTGTCTCCTGATCGAACCTGTAGGATCTGAAGTAGAAGCCTCCTGAGAGGATACGACGGCGGCAGTCTGGGCTGCATGCAAGCTAGGCCAGACCCGGCTCGTGAGGGGCTCACGAGGGGAGGCAGCTGAGGCGAAGTGGTAACCGAAACGCGAGAGATTGCTCGAACGAGACTAAGCACCCCTTCCCCAAACACACGCAAATCTCAAATTCGAGTCCAACTTAAATCCAGCGGGCGAAAGAGACAACCAAGGTAAAAGCAATGAAAGTAGAAAAAAGGCCGCGTCCGGCACCTAGTCTAGTCTTGGACGTCTTCTCACCAGTGCAGAGCTAAGTGCTGCCACTGGGCATGGGAGGGAGCCCCAGGGCCTGAGGTCGGCACCCCTATGACTCCGGGGCGTGTACAGCCCCACTCATTATTATGTGAGAGTGTCACGGGGCGGCGAGCTTCACAGGCACTGGGCCTTCTTCACAGGTACCGGCCTTGCTTCATATCGCCACACGAGGGCCCCGCCTTGTGCCACACTCTAGTGCCATCAATGACGACCGGAAACCAGGACGCCGCCGATGGGGTAGAGCGGTCGCCAGCGGTTCCCCCGACGACCACGGGTCCTCCGCCAGGGGCAGGCCCTGAGGCACCTCCCCAGCGGAGGGCCTACCTCCTGAGAACGCCTTGCTCCGAATGCCGCGGTGGTGATGCCGGATCTCGGCCCCTCTCCTGCAGCCCCCGACGCCCTCCTCCTGAGGGGTAGGAGACCGCAGGAGCGGGGCAGTTGCTCGCAGTGGCGACCTGCACCTCCTGCGATCCATGATTAGTGTATGCCTGCTCCTGAGGAATTAGCGCTACCCGATAATCGTCGCTTCCAGCATGGTCGGTGGGGCCTTCCCGGGGCTCCTGGAAGAGCTCAGCTTCTGGCGCCTCGTCCCCCCAGCTTGGGCTGAGGAGCGAGCCTTGTTCGCCCTCATGCGGGTGCCCTTGGTCCATCATGTGGGGCACGTATTCTTCTGGGGCCGTCATTCCGAAGGCCGCGCCATAGCGCTCCGCGTGTCATGCAGCTCTGCCTGATGCGCCCACCTGGGGGTGGTAGCGCGGCGGCCCACTGGGGCCGTGGGTCACGACGAGTCCTTCTTCGCTGGCCGGAGGCAGAGTCAGCGCTGCCGCTGGCCCGGTGCTGACAGCTTCACTGGTGCTGGAGTAGCCTTGGAGCCTGCAGGTGCGCGCGGAGCCCCCGCGCAGGCCTCCCTGGACCTAAGATGGGAGCTGGGTGCAGAAGGGGTGAGCCCCCGAGGCAGCAAAGCCCAGGAGCTCTGCCACCCGCTCTAGTAGCACGTCACGGCCGCCTTCCATCAGCCTGCACTGCAGCAGCTCTCGGGCCACTGTGAGCGCAGCCCTTGAGTCGGGGTACATCGTCGTGGCCGCGGCGTGGTTGGAGGCCCTTGCTGCCGACCGCGCCTGCCATGGTGTGAGAGCTGTCGGAGCATGTCCGCGTCACCCACGTCCCGCAGCGCCCTGCGGACCGCGAGCTTCCTGGGGCATGGGGTTGCTCGGGGCGAGCAGCTCTGCGCGGGCGGGCCAAGCCGCCCAGGGATCAGGGTTGCCCGGCTGGTCGCCGTACATGGTGATGACGATGCGGCGGGACGCGAAGTGGCAGAAAGCAGATCCCGGCGCGCCCCTACCTGGCGCGCCAAATGTCGGATTTAGGGTTCCGGTAGACCTTTGAGGTTCGAACACTGGGGTGCGCACGGAGATTTCGCCCTCTACCTACCTTCTCCTCACCGCCTCGCTAGGATCTAAGCTACGGAAGGAACAAAATAAGAGACACAGAGTTTATACTGGTTCAGGTCACCATTGCGGTGTAATACCCTACTCCAGTGTGTGGTGTGGTGGATTGCCTGTTGGGCTGATGATGAACAATACAAGGAAGAACAGCCTCGCGAGGGTCTGTTCTTGGTTGGGACGATGAACTGCTAGGAGGAGTTCAGTCGCTCTCTCTACTGGTTTCTTGGCCAGGATTCATATGCCTCTACCTCGGGGTGGCTAGTCCTATTTATAGGCAAAGGCCCTGGGCCTCTTCCCAAATATTGAGCGGGAAGGGCGCCAACAATTGGCCATTTTGAAGGGGAACATCGGGTACATTTATCCTGACTAAAGTTGGTCCTCGCCTGTCAGAGGCTCTGGTGGTGACGCCTTCTTGGGCTTCACAATGACTTCCTTCCCGCCGTTGGGCTGGTCTTGGTCTTGTTGCACCGAAATGGATGCCTTTGCTTGATACTCCCGCCTACACTTGCTCCCTTTGCACCAAAGAGGAAAGGAGGACACTCCGCGGGCTGGCGCCCGACTGGCGCCCTTGGTCGTCATGGCTTGCGTCATGGGCACCTCGTGAGGTACCCCACCTTGAACTCTCCGCCTCCTCATGAGCCAGCCTGATGAGGCCGCGCCTAAGGAAGCTCCTTGTCGTCCGCCCCGTGATGCTTGGCCGCTCGCGAGGGTCTTGAGCTTGTGTTGATGAAGATGGGCCGTGCTGGGGCCCCCTTTGAGCCACGCCGCAGGCAGGCAAGTCTGGGGACCCCCGTTCCCAAAACGCCGACAATATTGGAATAATTCATTGTGGACAAATCTTATTCCATCCATAACTCTCATGGTAGTTCATTCTCTAGACATAGAGAAAGATCTATTTAGAAATGAGATATTGGGACTCAACGTTCCATAATGCCATTGGATCCACCAAACACAATTGGTTGGAACTCAAGAATATCTTTCAATATCTCCAAGGCATCAAACATCTTGTCCTGGTTTTTCAGTTTCACAGAAATGTGAACACCGATATCATTGGATACATCAATCACAAATCCACTATGTCAGATCGTAGACAAGCTTAGTGTTCCTACTAGGTGTGGTAGCCCTCTCATGAAGAGTCTTTGAAACAGACCTCATGGCTACATCCACCAACCATTATGTCAAAGGTAATGTTGCTTGTGCTGCCCGGATGCAAACAGGCTACTAATAAGCAATATCTTTCTATTGTATGTCTTGCAAGTCAAATCATGTGACTGATTTGTTCACCAAGTCTCTACCAACTTCTACATTCCAGAAATATGTTCATGGAGTTGGTATATGACGGCTTCGGAATTTGCAAGAAACAGGGGGAGTATCTTCCTGAACTGTTCCTGTTCAATGCATCATATTATACTGTTTTTTCCTTCATGAGTTTACTATACAGGTTCTCATAAATGTTTTTAATGAGGAAAAATCAACATGAGATCATATGTCATACTTTTAGTTTTCCCCACCGGGATTTTTAGGAAAGTATATACGACATGTTTATTGTTCTTTAAACTCTATGGTTCTCACATATTGAGTTAATGGAGATGATAACTATTGTATGTTGTAGCATTTTCTCCTTATTTTTCCCACTGGGTTTGCAGGAGTTTTCGCAACATATCATACACTACTCATATTTTTCCCACATGGTTTTTGGAGGAGACTTCCTCAAGATGATGTATTCTTATGACAAGTGAAGATTAGGGGGAGTGTTAAAAATAATTACCCCAATGGTTATTAGGGGGATAATCCCTGCTCCTCATTAGATGAGCGGTTCCACGTTTGTGGGAACCGTCATGACAGTTGCCTTCCATGGAGACACCCCTAGGGAACCGTTGTGTCCATTCCCATTGTATATAAGCACTAGTACATCGTCAATAAAGGGTAGTTCGATCATTTGTTCTTTTCGATCTCAAACACAAACCACCACTCACCCCATTACATTCATGCACCTCCATGTTGTCCATCTTTAACTTTCTTCAGAGTTTTTCTGCCTTAGGTTTGTTCAGATGCATCTCAGACAGAAAGACGACATCTAGCCCCCACTGCTTCTGGACGTCCAAAAATGCTCTTTCTGCCCTGGCACTAGCTATGCCACGATAGTTCCAACATTTGAGTTTCATTATTCATGGAAAAATGTGTGCTTATGGCGCACTTGCGTTGTGCGGTACACAACCATGATGATCTGATCGGCAACTACCCAGTTCACGACAAGATCACGTACAAAAGGGAATTAATCAACCAAGCGATTTCTAGTCCATGGCGTGATTCATTTTGTCTTCTTGTGATCATTTCATTGATTTCTCTTGTTAGTGCATGCCCTTCCAAGGATAGATCTCTGACATGGTGGCACTCGGCCACAGCTCCATACGAAATAGTGGTAAGCACACTACGGAGCCGCAAGGGGAGAAGACGGCTCCCCATCGACCAGGCGAATCTTAATGCTCATTTCTGCGTAGGCCGCGATGTTGCCGACGCCGCTAAACAGCAACCACGCTATCCAGGAGCGATCGGCTGCACGGACGCCAAACTTCTCCCCAAGAAAGATCATAATCGATCATGATGGATGTGACGCCCCCTATTCAATCGTACACTAATCATACACGCAAATGTGTACGATGAAGATCAGGGACTCACGGGAAGGTATCACAACACAACTCTAAACACAAATAAAAGAATACAAGCTTTATATTACAAGCCAGGGGCCTCGAGGGCTCGAATACATAAGCTCGATACACAAGAGTCAGCGGAAGCAACAATATCTGAGTACAGACATAAGTTAAACAAGGATGCCTTAAGAAGGCTAGCACAAAAGCAACAACGATCGAAGAGGCAAAGCCTCCTGCCTAGGACCTCCTAACTACTCCTGGTCTTGGATGGCCTCCAAGTAGTAGCATCCATCGGCAGTGGCATCTGGCTCCAGGGATCCATCATCTGGTTGCATCAACCGGAAAGAAGAAAGAAGGGAGAAAAGGGGGTAGCAAAGCAACCATGAGTACTCATCCAAAGTACTCGCAAGCATCAGATCTATACTAAGTATGCATTGGTATCAAATGGAAGGTTTGTATCTGTGGACTGAACTGTAGAATTCCAGAATAGAGGGGGAAGGCCTAGCCTATCGAAGACTAGCATCTTCAAACAGCTTCGAGCATCTTGCAGCATGTACAAGAGTAAAGAATAGCATTTTAATTAACAAACATGTTGTAACATTAATGCCCAGAGATCATTCCTCGACTCCCTGCGAGAAAGCAATCCCGGAGCCACATATCTCAAGTATCCATTTGTAGTTGTATAAGATCAGGATATAAGTCTGAACGTCTGTTACCGTGGACACGGCTATTAATAGATAATCTTCCCTGTAGGGGTGTACCACGTTTTCCAACACGCTTGATTACTCTAGCTGGACACACTTTCTTGGGTCATGCCCGGCCTCGGAAGATCAACACATCGCAGCCCTACCTAGGCTCAGCAGAGAGGTCCCCGCCGGTCTACCTCCTAAGCACTCCGGGGTCTGGGCCCATCGCCCGTTGCACTCTGGATCTTGTGCGTAGGACGGACCTAGGCACATCCTCTGAGGTGCCGGCCCAGCCATGCCGCATTGCTGAACTGGACGTCTGACAAAGCTTCGGCTGATACCACGACGCCGAGGCCGATAATTATTCTCGCGTGGTGGTTTGTGCATAAAGGCCAGAGGCCAACCCAGAACAAATACCCAACCCACAGTGTATTATTAGCTTGCGGAGACGAGTAGAGACTCACAATAATGTGACCCCATCGCCCCGTCTCGTGGACTTACGGCAAGGGCCCAGAATGCTCGGCCATGCCATGTAACCATCTTGCGGGTGCTCTCCGGGCCCGCCCGACTTTCACCAAGGTCTCAAGCAAAGTCAAGGTAACCGTGTGTCCAAACATCAAGGGGAAAACCTGAGGAATCACCCTCGGTGTATTCCACTCAATGTAATCATCAAGGTAAACGAAAGAGGAACCACCCTCGAGGTTCACACTTGAGGTGTTGCACTACAGAGTCGTATCGGAAGTGGTTAAGGAGGAATCACCCTCCATGATCATGACCGAATAGCTACACTACAGAGATCTCATCAAGAGTGATGTATGAGGTTCCACCCTCGACATTCGATGGTATCTCTGCAAAGTCGAACAACAAAAGGGGCGTGATGTGATGTGAGGTGCCGGGCTCTGGTCGTCGATCACGTTGATCGAGTCATCGATGATGAAGCAGGGGCAACAAGGACAAGGTGGGGGTCACTAATGGATCACTAACCAACCTATACTAAGCAGTTTAGGATAAGCAGGTAAGGTACAACAGCAGGTTACAAAAGCCGACTATGCATCAGAAATAGGAGCAATTAATAACAATAGAAAAATCTAATGCAAGCATGAGAGAATGGAATGGGCGATATCGGGATGATCAAAGGGGGGGCTTGCCTGGAATCTCCGCTGAAAGGGAAGACGGTCATCGGTGACTGAGGGAGTCCTGGATTATGGGGTCCTCGAACAGCCGGACTATATGCGTATGCCGGACTGTTGGGCTATGAAGGTACAAGATAGAAGACTTCGTCCCGTGCCCGGATGGGACTCTCCTTTGCGTGGAAGGCAAGCTTTGGCGGTTCGGGTATGAAGATTCCTTTCTCTGTAACCGACTCTGTGTAACCCTAGTGTAACGCCCCGGATTCGATGCGCCAGGTGTCCGCCAGTTATTCGCCGTCGTTGCCTTGTCATTTGCTTGCGTATTGCACTTTACCATGTCATCTTATGCATTTCATATCATGTCGTCATGTGCATTGCATTGCATCGCATACATGTTCATCTCATGCATCCGAGCCTTTTCCCCGTTGTCCGTTTTGCAATCCGGCACTCCTATGTCATCCGGCGTCCCCTTCTTGACTCTTTTCGTGTGTGGGTATTAAACTTTCTCGGAATGGCCCGAGGTTTGCCAAGTGGCCTTGGTATAGCACCGGTAGACCGCCTGTCAAGTTTCGTGCCATTTGGAGGTTGTTTGATACTCCAACGGTTAACCGGGTAACCGCAAAGCCCTCCTTGAGTTGCAGCCCAACACCCCTTCTAAAGTGGCCCAAAACCCATCTAACTCCCCTCCATGCTCTCGGTCGTTCGATCACGATCGTGTGGGCAAAAACCGCTCCTCATTTGGACTCTCCTAGCTCCCTCTACCTATATATGTGCCCCTACCCCCGAAATTCACGGATGTTTTTCCCCCGAAACCCTAGCCTCGTCTTCCTCCGCGCGCCGGACACGTCCGCCCACGCTGGACGCGTCCGCCGCCGCCGCCCGGTCCAACCCGCGCCTGCCACGTGGCTCCCACGCCGTCTTCGCCGCCGCGGCCCGGCGAGCCCGCAGCGGGCCCGCCCGGCCCGGATCTCCCCCGCGCGCCTCCTGCCTGGCCCGCCCGCCACCGTTCGCCGCCCGACGCCGCCGGCCTGGGCCGCCGCCGCCCGCCGCCGCGGCTGGCGCCTCCGTCGACCGCGCCTGCCCCGCGCCCCGCCGCCCGGGCACCCGCGCCCTTCGCCGCCTCCTCCCGGTCTCCCGCGCAGCCGGGGAGCGCCGCCGCCGCCGCCTCGCGCGTCCGCCTCCCTCTGCCCCGCTCCGCCGGCGAGCTCCCTGCCGGAGCCGCCCGCGACCCCGCGCGCCCCGCCTCCAGCCGTCGCGCCTCCCGCCGGGTCCGCTGCCCCCTGTCGTCAGCGCCTCGAGAACCGTGCCCGCCGGCACCGCCTCCTCCGGCGTCCCCGACGAACTCCGGCGAGCTCGCGCCGCCGCCTCGAGAACCGTGCCCCAGATCCAGATCCGGACGAACCCTAAGGTTGACCCCGAAAAACTGCCAAGTCCCAGATTTTTGACATTATCATGCCATGTTCATCGCACCGTATCTCTGCATCCGTAGCTCCGATTCGTGCGTGTAATATGTCAAATTGTTCGCCTCGACGAGTACTTCAATTCGTTCCATTGCACCATTTTCATTTGAGCTCATCTTGATGCCCGAAATGCTGTTGGAAGAGTGCATGTTGATGTTAATCTGCTGAAACTGTTATAACTTGCTCATTTGTCATTTTTGCCATGTTTGATGTGTGCATCCTATGAGGTTGATCTCTACATGTGTTTTAATCTATGACATGCCATATTTCCAGGGGTGCCAACCATGTATTTTTGTGAGTTGTGAGCTGAGTGCATCGAGCTTGTTAAGTAGGGCACTTGCTGTTACTGTTTTGCTAGGCAGATTCTGTTATATTTTGTTGCCATGTTAACATGCTTTTACAATTCATTCTATGCATAATCTGGAGATGTCCTATAAACATGTTTTGATCTACATGTCATTCTCTATCCATTCATACCCTTGGTTGCTATTATAGCCTGATGTAGCTTGTTGTAATCTTGCTCCAAAGTTGCTTGATAATGTTGCTATCAGCCTGTTAACGTTAAGTTCACTTGTTCCCATGTGTTTTGCTAGTGTTCCATGCACCCTATGACCTTGCTCTTGCCATGCTTAGCTTCATAAATACGTCTTCTTACTGTTGGTTGCCTTGCCATGCCATGTATTGCTCTGTGGTGAGTGGTTCAAGCTCACCAACATGCCTACTTATTGTTATTTTTGCCATGTTTGAATCTGTCATATAACTTGTCATGTTTACATGGGTGCCATCATATTTTCTGTGCCTTTTTGGCTCATGGTCAGTAAGGGACTTTTGTTCTATGCCATTAGTAGATTCATGCCATGCCTTTTTTTTGCCATGATAGGTTCCTGTAACATGTTGTTTGCTTGCTCTAAACATTGCAACCTGATGTTATTTCCTGATAAGTCTGAAACTGTTATTATTTGCAATCTTACCATGTCCTTTTGAGCTTGTTATAGTTGTTTCTAGAGGTAGCTCAGTGTTCATGTTTTGTTGTGCTTTACCTGTACTTCATGCTCATGCCTTTTCTTATTATGTTGGGGTGCTGTAGCTTGTTGTTTTGATGCTTGTAAGATGCCTAGTTGCTGTTATGGACAGATTGCTGTTATGACTTGTATAGAGTGTATGTGTTGAACCGTTGCTCCGTTTTGAGTGTGCTCTATATGTAACTTGCTTGATTTTGCATGTTGTTTCATATTATCATGTTGCATTCTTGTTTTGAGGTGTTTGCTTGATGTTCGTATACATTTTGCATCAATGCCATGTTTAACTTGTTTTGCTCATATCTTCTAGGTCGTAGCCCCGAATCTAATGAACTTTATATGTAACTTGACTAGAATTTCATGTAGATCATCTTGGTGCATCTTAACTTGCTGTTTAACAACTTGAACATAATGTTTATTCAGATCTGGACCAATTTCGGAATTTGCATATGAGGACTTACCGAAATTATTATATGTTGTTTCCGGCCTCATTTAAACTTGCTTTGATGTGTTGTTCTTGTTTGCATCATCTCTTGCCATGAGTAGCTTCATGTAGCTTTGTCATGCATCATGCTTGTTGCGCATCATGTCTTGTTATGTGTGGTGTGTTTACCATGTTGTGTGCTTCTTCTTGTTAGTTACTGTTTTCGTTGGGATCGTGAGGATGCGTTCGTCTACGTGTGGTTCGTCTTCGTGGCTTCTTCTTCTTCATGGACTCGTTCTTCTTCCTAGCGGGATTTCAGGCAAGATGACCGATACCCTGGATCTCACTACTATCATTGCTATGCTAGTTGCTTCGTTCTATCGCTATACTGAGCTACCTATCACTTGTTCATCAAGCCATCCCATATTGCCATGAACCTCTAACCCTTGACACCTTTCCTATGCAAACCGTTGTTTGGCTATGTTACCGCTTTGCTCAGCCCCTCTTATAGCGTTGCTAGTTGCAGGTGAAGTTGAAGATTTCTCCATGGTGGACAGGTTTATGTTGGGATATCACAATATCTCTTATATTATTAATGCATCTATATATTTGGTAAAGGGTGGAAGGCTCGGCCTTATGCCTGGTGTTTTGTTCCACTCTTGCCGCCCTAGTTTCCGTCATACCGGTGTTATGTTCCAGGATTTTGCGTTCCTAACGCGGTCGGGTGATTCATGGGACCCCCCTGACAGTTCGCTTTGAATAAAACTCCTCCAGCAAGGCCCAACCTTGGTTTTACCATTTGCCTCACCACCACCTATACCCTTCCCTTGGGTCGGCCAACCCGAGGGTCATCTTTACTTTAGCCCCCCCGGGCCAGTGCTTGTCTAAGTGTTGCTCCGAACCGAGCCGCCTGCGGGGCCACCTCGGGGAAACTCGAAGTCTGGTTTTACTCGTAGCCTGTCTCATCCGGTGTTGCCCTGAGAACGAGATATGTGCAGCTCCTATCGGGATTGTCGGCGCATCGGGTGGTCTTGCTGGTCTTGTTTTACCATTGTCGAAATGTCTTGTAAACCGGGAATCCGAGACTGATCGGGTCTTCCTGGGAGAAGGTCTATTCCTTTGTTGATCGCGAGAGCTTGTCATGGGCTAAGTTGGGACACCCCCGCAGGGTATAAACTTTCGAGAGCCGTGCCCGCGGTTATGTGGCAGATGGGAATTTGTTAATGTCCGGTTGTAGATAACTTGACACCAGATCCGAATTAAAACACATCAACCGCGTGTGTCGCCGTGATGGTCTCTTCTCGGCGGAGTCCGCGAAGTGAACACGGTTTCTGTGTTATGATTATCGTAAGTAGGAGTTCAGGATCACCTCTTGATCATTGCTAGCTTCACGACCGTTCCTTTGTTTCTCTTCTCGCTCTCATTTGCGTATGTTAGCCACCATATCATTGCTCAGTCGCTGCTGCAACGTCACCACTTTACCCCTTCCTTTCCCATTAAGCTTTGCTAGTCTTGATACCCATGGTAATGGGATTGCTGAGTCCTCGTGGCTCACAGATTACTACAACAACAGTTGCAGGTACAGGTTATGCGATGATCATGACACGAGAGCGATGTTTGCTTATTTGGAGTTCTTCTTCTGCTTCTTCTTCGATCAGGGGATAGGTTCCAGGTCGGCAGCCTGGGCTAGCAGGGTGGATGTTGTTTGAGTTTCTGTTTGTGTTTCATCCGTAGTCGGATGTTGCTCTTATGTATGTTGTATTGATGTATTCTTGTGGCATTGTATGCCTCTTGTATGTATCCCCAGCTATTATGTAATGTTGATGTAATGATATCCACCTTGCAAAAGCGTCTTCAAGATGCGCTTCTATCCTTGGTGGGACCTTCGAGTTCCGTTAGGATAGGGTCGCATCTTGGGCGTGACAAGTTGGTATCAGAGCCTCGACCGACCTTAGGAGCCCCCTTGATTGATCGTGTAGTTTGGCCGTTGTTGAGTCTAGAAAAAACTGTTTTCAGAGTCTAGTTATATCGGAGAGTAGGAATTCTTTTTACTGCTCAGCCCCTTCATCGCTCTGGTGAGGAATCTTGACGTAGGTGTTTTGAATTGCTCCTCTTCCCGTTCAAATTTTTCTTTAGGATCACGCGGTTAGTTTTTCGTTCGTTGGTTCTCAGCTCTTTTATCCGGTGCATTTCTCGTCAAGTTGACTCGAGCCTCTTCATCTTTGAGTTCAATCCTCAGTTGTTTTTTTTCCCACCCGCCCTCCCTGTTCTCCTTTTCGAAACCGGAGTCCGTAATCGAGTATCCTTTCTACTTGTGCGATGTCTTTGTTTTCTTTCCTCAATGTTTTCAACCGGTGTTCTCTTCAAGATATTCGTCAATTTCCCCTTCCAAGATGATTTTGTTTTCCCGCCGTCCCACCCTTTTTCTTCCCGGAGTCTGACTCTCTCTCGACCATCTATCTCATTCGTGTGGAGCCTCTTCAGTCTTTCGTCAAGTATTTCAACCGGTGAATTCTTGTCTCTGTGGACGTTCTTCATCTCTTTTCTTCTCCGGTGGACTCAATTCAAGTTTTTCGGGTTGATCATATTCTTTTCCTCGAAGTGTTTTCCTCGCTCGTTCGCCTCTCGCCAGTTTATCCTTCCGGAGTGCTCAAGATATCTCAGGAGATTCATCTGTGTTCCAATTAATTTGAGGTGGTCACCTCATTCGAATATTTCAATTGTTCCGGTGCATCATCTATCTGTTCAACATCCCTTTTCAACGGTGTTTTCTTCAGTGGGCCCTAACCCACAGGTCTTTTCCCAGGATCTTACCTGACTCTTCTAATTTCCCCGGAGTTATTCTCAATTCTTTTCAAGTGTGACGTAAGAATGGATTTCATCAGTCACATGCCTTGTCCAAGATCGCTTTCAAATTCTCTTCATCGTCGGCTCAACCTCTTTGCTTTTCATTCTCTCGGAGTATCTCAGTAATTTTGGTGGTGTTTTTCGTCGTCACTTGAAAACCGAAGAAGAGTTCCTCTTAGATCTTGCCCGTTCTCTTGAAGTTTCGTGGTTCCAGCTTCACGTTATCCTCTCGAATTATTCCATTTGTCAATTATTCATTTTTCTTACCCATCCGGAGTATGTCAGGAGTTGTTTTTCCATTTCTTTTCACCGGAGGCCTTCATTCCAGTTATCGTTCTCTATTTATCCCGATGCTTCATTCAAGTGTTCTTTAATCAGCTTATGTTCTCCCCGTTCTTTTCCATCTAAATCCCCTCAAGAATAGTTGTCCCGCAAATTCTTCCCAATGATTCATTCTTTTTTGTCAGTCATCTCTGAATTCTTACGGTGGTTCGTTCAAGATTCTTTCTCTTTGATTATTATATTAATTCATTCGATCTTTCCAATCCTACCGGTGGTTCATGAAGACTTTCTCAAATTTTGTGCTATGTTCCCCTTAATCCTTTTCAAGAAGGATAAGTAGTATGCAAATCCATTGCTTGTCATCAATTTAATTTGGTGAGGATAGCATAACGTAAATATTATTCTTATTTCATCCAAGTGAGTAATCCCTTCCTTCGGAGTTTGTTCTTGATGAATAAATTCTGGTTCCAAGTGTTTTCATCTTTTCTTTTCCGGAGTTCAAATTTCCTCGGCCATCTCGTCGGAACCTCCATCTAAATCATCGCAAGGTTTTAATCTTATTCTTTCATCTTTCAATTCTATCTCATCATCCTTTTGTCACCGGTGTTCTCCAGGGTGGTTCGTCATGATTTAATTCATTAATTCTTCAAGTTTTTATCAAGATTCTTCTCGAAGGAATTCAAGTATCTTTCCTTTTTGCTTTTCGAAGTGCATTTAATTCTCGGTATTCTATTGAAGTGGAGTTTGGCATTTCTTCGTTCTTCTCAGATATTCAACTCTATTCAATCCTTCCTTCTAAGTTCTTTTTTTTCCATCCTTTCTATTCTTCCGGAGGCATTGCATTGTTCATCTCGTCAAGTGCCATCCCATCTTGTGGAGTTCTTGTTCTATTCCTCCATGTTTCAGCCGGAGTGCTGCCTAAATCCTTTCAGACTTATTCGTTTCTTTTCTCATTCTAACCACTCCGGTTAAAATGAGTGGTTTCATAGTCTATCTGATTCCGTGAGCTTTCGATTCTCGTCATTCTCGTCGTTCCTCTCTTCTTCTTGAGTGCTCTCGATTCTTTGCTTCTTCTCTGGAGTTCTTGTTTCACCTCATCCCTTTTTCCTTCCGTCTCGGTCCTAAGATCTCGGGATGAGATCTCTTGTTAGTGGAGGAGTGTTGTAACGCCCCAGATTCGATGCGCCAGGTGTCCGCCAGTTATTCGTCGCCGTTGCCTTGTCATTTGCTTGCGTGTTGCACTTTACCATGTCATCTTATGCATTTCATATCATGTCGTCATGTGCATTGCATTGCATCGCATACGTGTTCATCTCATGCATCCGAGCCTTTTCCCCGTTGTCCATTTTGCAATCCGCACTCCTATGTCATCCGGCGTCCCCTTCTTGACTCTTTCCGTGTGTGGGTATTAAACTTTCTCGGAATGGCCCGAGGTTTGCCAAGTGGCCTTAGTATAGCACCGGTAGACCGCCTGTCAAGTTTCGTGCCATTTGGAGGTTGTTTGATACTCCAACGATTAACCAGGTAACCGCAAAGCCCTCTTTGAGTTGCAGCCCAACACCCCTTCCAAAGTGGCCCAAAACCCATCTAACTCCCCTCCATGCTCTCGGTCGTTCGATCACGATCGTGTGGGCAAAAACCGCTCCTCATTTGGACTCTCCTAGCTCCCTCTACCTATATATATGCCCCTACCCCCGAAATTCACGGATGTTTTCCCCCGAATCCCTAGCCTCGTCTTCCTCCGCGCGCCAGACACATCCGCCCGCGCCGGACGCGTCCGCCGCCGCCGCCCGTTCCAACCCGCGCCTGCCACGTGGCTCCCGCGCCGTCTCCGCCGCCGCGGCCCGGCGAGCCCGCAGCGGGCCCGCCCGGCCCGGATCTCCCCCGCGCGCCTCCTGCGTGGCCCGCCCGCCGCCGTTCGCCGCCCGACGCCGCCGGCCTGGGCCGCCGCCGCCCGCCGCCGCGGCTGGCGCCTCCGTCGACCGCGCCTGCCCCGCGCCCCGCCGCCCGGGCGCCCGCGCCCTTCGCCGCCTCCTCCCGGTCTCCCGCGCCGCCGGGGAGCGCCACCGCCGCCGCCTCCCGCGTCCGCCGCGGGCGCCGCCTTCCTCCGCCACCCTCTGCCCCGCTCCGCCGGCGAGCTCCCTGCCGGAGCCGCCCGCGACCACGCGCGCCCCGCCTCCAGCCGTCGCGCCTCCCGCCGGGTCCGCCGCCCCCTACCGTCGGCGCCTCGAGAACCGTGCCTGCCGGCACCGCCTCCTCCGGCGTCCCCGACGAACTCCGGCGAGCTCGCGCCGCCGCCTTGAGAACCGTGCCCCAGATCCAGATCCGGACGAACCCTAAGGTTGATCCCGAAAAACTGCCAAGTCCCAGATTTTTGACATTATCATGCCATGTTCATCGCATCGTATCTCTGCTTCCGTAGCTCCGATTTGTGAGTGTAATATGTCAAATTGTTTGTCTCGACGAGTACTTCATTTCGTGGCATTGCATCATTTTCATTTGAGATCATCTAGATGCCCGAAATTCTGTTGGAAGAGTGCATGTTGATGTTAATCTGCTGAAACTGTTATAACTTGCTCATTTGTCATTTTTGCCATGTTTGATGTGTGCATCCTATGAGGTTGATGTCTACATGTGTTTTAATCTATGCCATGCCATCTTTACAGGGGTGCCAACCATGTATTTTTGTGAGTTGTGAGCTGAGTGCATCGAGCTTGTTAAGTAGGGCACTTGCTGTTACTGTTTTGCTAGGCAGATTCTGTTATATTTTGTTGCCATGTTAACATGCTTCTACAAGTCATTCTATGCATAATCTGGAGATGTCCTATAAACATGTTTTGATCTACATGTCATGCTCTATCCATTAAAAACCCTTGCTACTGCTACTTAGTAGCAGCGCAGGTTTTTAAACCTCGCTACTACTAAGTTGATAGCAGCAGCGCGGGTTCGTAACCCTCGCTACTACTAAGCGGTCTCTACCGTGCCCCCCGGGATATGCCATAGCAGTAGCGCGGGTTTTTAACCCTCGCTACTACTAAGTTGATAGCAGTAGCGCAGGTTTTTAACCCTCGCTACTACTAAGTGGCCCCTGGACCATGCCATAGTAGTAGCGATGGTTATAAACCCGCGCTGCTGCTATCAACTTAGTAGTAGCGAGGGTTGAAAACCCGCGCTGCTGCTAATCATCTGTCATAGTAGTAGCACGGGGTATGGCCTATTTGTCAAAGTCTACCCCCCCCCCCCCCCCCCCCCGTGGACCGCCTTTTCAGTTTTAAAAAAAATAAAAGAAAATGATAAGAATGTCAAAAAAATAAAAGAAAATAAGTTTCCCATGTGATATGTGGTCTAGTTGTTGGGAAAATTTACAAATATGAATTTCGACTTTATTTGCAAAATCTCTCTGGAAATTTGTAAAATGGCCATAACTTTTGCATACGAACTCGGATGAAAAAGTTTTTTATATGAAAAATCATCTACTCGAAAAGTTACATCCAAATTTAAACATTTTTAAAATCCTCAAAAACCTAACAGAAAAAAAGTTACGGGGCTTTTAAGATCTGGAGGCAAAAAAATTCAAAAAAAATTAGTTTTTTTTATTTTTGTTAAATCTGGTCAAACTATGGTCAAACTAATTGTTCAAGAATATTAGTGTTAATAAATAATTATTTTAGTTTTTTTGAATTTTGGTCAAATCTGGTCAAACTATGGTCAAACTGTGGTCAAATCTGGTCAAACTGTGGTCAAACTAATTATTCAAGAAATATTAGTGTTACTAATTTTTTAGAACAATAGTTTCAAACTCAAACAGTGAAATGTGTGACTTCATGCTCAAGCTAAATTCTTGAGGTTAATAGGATTGACATCTTACTATTGTCAGGAAAACAACAAGTGCAGACTTGGAAACGAGGGAGAATAGAACCCGGAAGTTAAGCATGCTCAGGCTGGAGTAGTGAGAGGATGGGTGACCGTCCGGGAAGTTAGATGATTTGGAATGATGACGGGTGATTAGAGACTTGAGTTAAAATAATTCAGAAATTTGAAAATTTCGAAAAAAAATCAATTTTTTTTTCGAAAAAATTCAAAAAAAATTCGGAGATTACAGATTAGTAGTAGCGCGGGTTTTTACCCACGCTACTGCTATACGTTAGCTGTAGCACGGGTGGCACCAACAAAACCAACAAACTATACCCACGGCCGTACCAGATTCTTTCACCTGGTTCTTTCTTTTTTACAGATAGGCCATCATGATATACCCTTCAAGGACACTGCACAACGGAGACAAAGGCACAGACGTGTAGCACGGCCTGTTTCAAGGTTTTTGTTTAGATTAAGAACCTGTGTAAAAAAAATTCTTATTATTATCTCTTGTTGTTTCATATCCTCCTGGCATATAAAACGCCCAGGAAAGATATCGGCAGTACTTGCGAACTTACGATTCGCCGTACTAAAATGGATGTTATAGAAGCAGCCAGCAGTGTGCTTTGAGAACTATATTCTCACCATAGGCACTCTCTCCACACGTCTGGTCGTAGCACGTGCCTTGAATTCAGGGTTCATTACCGCGGGCTGTACCCAGCCCGGTATATACTGAAAAGTCCGAATACCTTCGGGAGTGTTCGGCGTCGCGAGTTTTGGCCTTATATGCATCAGCTCTGAATCATGTCTTCGGTCAATAGTTGGGTTTGCCCGGCTCATGTGCTTGCTATCTTACGTTCCATTCTATTGGCTAAGGTGGCCAAGGGAGAACTACTGCGATTGTGCCCTTGTTCATCTGGACAACCACCTCAGTAGTGAAAGCCAGACTGTCATGATAAGGCGAGAGCTGGTCAACCACTCGATGACTCAGCGGAATCTTCGCGATTCCTCCGCATTAACAAAGGACCGGTTTCCTGGTCATGTATGTAAACGCACCGTATTCGGATAAACGCAGACATACCAGGGGCTATATAGTAGCCCCACCGTCAAACTCCTATGGCTAAGTGAAAGTGTTAAAGCTCTATAGTCCGATTGCCTAGTTTGCCGCACTAACACCTCCATAACGGACCAAGACGTTGGGTCAAGTGTGATCAGGTGCTTTTCCGGACACCCCCGCGTTATACGCGAGGGGGGCTGAAGACGACAACTGTAAACTTTCAGGTTATATACATATATACATAAACGGCCGCACAGGAGGCACTAAAATACTTTACGGGCAAAAGTATAAACACAACCATCATTATCATAAGAATTGTTTTTACAATTCGGATACATGTCACTCGAACATAACATTCTTCAAGCACTAACCCTCTATCAAGCGGGCACCCTCTAAGACTTCTTCAAAATATTGATCTGGTGTGTCCTGACCCCCGGGTGGACCCCCTACAATATTGGTGGCCTTCATCTTCGCCCAATACGTCTTCACACGGGCAAGGGCCATCCATGCACCTTCTATGCACGGTGACCGCTTGACAGCGTCGATGTGCGACACCTCACAAACAAGTTGCTGCATTAAACCAAAATAACTATTCGCAGTTGGTCCCCCAGGCCATAGCCGGTCCACGACAGCCTTCATGGCAAGTCCGGATATCCTATGGAGCTCGGCCCATTCGGCCATCTGCTCATTCAACAGCAGCGGACATCTTGGCATGCTAAACTGCGACTAGAAAAGCCGTTCCGCTTCATGGCCTTCTTGGGCCTGGAAAAACTGCGTCGCATCAGAAGCACTCTTCGACAAGTCCAAATATGCGTCCGGAGAACTCCACATTTGATCAAGCGGGGCATATGGCGGATCGCCGAACTTAGTTCGTAATAAAAAGGGCTTCCCAACCGCGATCTCCCCGGCTTGCCGGATCTCCTCCCGTGCCGCTCTAGCCTCTGATCGAGTTTCCTTTGCCGCTTGTAAGGCCTTCTCAAGGTCAGCCAGTTTTTCTTTGCACTCTTTCTCGAGAAGTGCATATCAGCTAGCGGCATCCCTTAGCTCAAGCGCCATGTTGGATATTTTCTCCTCACGCACGCGATGAGCAGCCTGTTCGGCTTTTAATTCACCAACTGCCTTCTCGGTAGCCGTGTTGCTTATCCTGGCTTGCTCCTTGGCCCGGGCAAGCTTAGCCCGAAGGGTCTCCACGGCGGCAGCACCATCTGCAGTCAAGCATACTATAAATTCCAGCATCATGCTCCTATTTATACTCACTGACCGCCCAAAAGACATACCTTGCGCCTCGTCAAGATGCTTGTTCACGAGCATGATGTCATCATCCGCTACATCAAGTTGCCGCTTCAGTTCGGCAAATTGGGCAGCCCGAACAGCGGCCAGGGTTGCAGCCGCCTGTGTACAAATTAGCAAAATTATTACCTGAGCATATTTATCTTTTGATCCTCTGATCGTCCCATTCGAAGGGCAACTAGAGTCTTAGGGGATACTATCTATACACAGTGCACATTGCGTTTACGGTACAAAAACAAAGAGAGGCTACATTACGTAACTCAAAGCCTCTTAGCAGGCTCGTAAAGGCTTCACTCAATCCGATTTTTGCAGACGAAATTCTCTCAATCACCGTACCCATTAAGGTACGATGTTCCTCTGAGATAGGCGCTTGCCGCAGTAGACCCGTCCATATGTCCGGCTGTATAGCGGGTAGTTCGGGACTGTTGTTGTTGGTCTCTCTAGGAGCCGAACACCCCAGACCTCGGGCGGCCAAAGTGTAACACCCCAAGACCAATTCTCCAGATGCCTTCCTTTATTTTAGTTGTTGTCGTGTGTTTATTATGTTTGTTACATTATCATAATTGTGTTGCATATTTCATTCCTATATGTTGTTGCCATGTTCATGATGAATGCCATTGCCATATTTTGCTCTTGCATCATGTTTATATTTTATTATATTGCATTGTGCCATCCTTGTTTGCTTGCCATGGTCGTCTCACTTGCTTTGTTCTATGCTTCATGATGTGATTTTGCCTATGTCATTTTATTACATTTGCATCATGATCATCCTTGTAGTGTGCATATTCATCGTGTGCACATTTGTTGTGTGCTTGTCATCTTTGTGAACTCCTTCTCCACATCTTCTTTGTTGTTCCATCTTGCCCTTCTATCTAAACCATCATCAAGTGCAACACCCCATCACTAGCCTCTTCCTTTCAATTCTCACATATTTATTGCAAGTGGCATTTTCCTGTCCCAGTAAAATGTTCACTTATTTTCTGTAAATCTTACATCATGTCTGCACCCTCTCTGCCAAGTTGCAGCTCTTTGTAAGTTGTTTTGGTTGGCCTAGAATTTAACTCAAGTTTGAATGAAATTCAAACTTGTTTTAAATTTCTGTCTGTAAAATATCCAAACCAATTTTACTTAATTATCCATTATACCAGGAGCCCATAAATATTTTCATCTTCGCCACTACCCTATCCAAACTCCGTGCACTTTTCTCTCTTCTTTTCTGTTTGAAAAATAGGGAAGAAGGTGAGGAAACCAGCAGCCCAGCGCAGCTGAAGCGCAGCCTAACATCGCCCGAGCCCAGCCGCCGGCAAGGCCTCTCTCCTGCGCCTCCTTTGCTCCCGTGGATGTCCCTTTCCACGTGGACAACCACACCGGGCCCGCATGCCAGTCTCCCTTCGCTATTGTTCTTCCTCCTTCCTCGTTCGTTACCCTCTCACAGTAAAACCGACGAGGCAGGCGCACATGGCCACCGTGGTCGAGCCAGCTCGCCTCGCCCTCCTATAAAACCAGCAGCCCTCACCCTAGGGTTCCTTCTCCTTCCTCTTTTCCCCTCCGCACTGCCGCCAAAGGTAAGGGGCACCCACACACCTGCTTCCCCGCCTCCAGGAGCCATGGCCGGCTCGGGCACGACCTCGCCGCCGTCCTATACCTCCGCCGTGGCCTCCCCTCCGTCGTCTTCTCACTCGAGAACACTGCCTTGGACCCATTCTGACGACGAGCCACGCCCAAGGATCGCTAAGTCCGGCTACCTCCCCATCGTCCTCTTCTTCCCCTGCTTCACGGGCAGCACCTTCCCTCGTCACTTCCGCTCTTCCCCGACCCCGATCGAATCCAGCAACACCCCCATGGTGAAGCTCCGCTCCTCCCCATCTCTCTATGGTCTCGTTGTCCGCATGTCCGTCGATCCGCGCAACCCGGAGGCCGTCCGCCATGGCCGACCAGGGGAACGAGTTCAAGCTCGTGCTTTGCCTCTTCTGCACAGCACCCACACATCCACTCACATATGCAGCCTGGGACCCAAGCTCCTGCAGCTGCTCCGCTTGCACACGCATGCGCTTGCACAACCTCAGGGACCTGTCCAGCCCCTGCCTAGCCGCTGCTCGCCGCACACCAGCACACGGTGTCATCCTTCCAGCCGGAAACCATGGCCAGCCAGGCATGGCCTCGCACATGCACCCACACCCCCGCGTCGTTGCTCCACCACACGCACCCTCGCACGTTTTCGCACCCCCGCCGGTCCTCTAAAACCACGGCAGGGGTTGCTGCTTGCTCCCATTGCCGGCGAGTCCCCGTGCTCACGCTTCAATTTTTGTCCTGGTCACCATACGCATATGCATTATCTCTTGACGATCTCCCTTTGCATCATAAACACATAGCTAGCCCAGTGGTTCCTCCCTCATGCACGCATCCAGGAGGTCCTGGATTCAATTCCCAGGCGCCCCTGCTTTTGCTCTATTGTTTTATTTCTTTTGCACACCACAGCCACATGGGCCGAATCCTCATCTGGGCCGCTGCACCGTAATGCTTCGGGCTCGTGCATATTTCTTCCCACTCTGTGTATTTTAGCTTTTTCCAATGCATTCTTACTTACTGAAATGCCACTGTTTTGCATTGTTAATAACTAAATGTGCACGCGTCCAAATTAAACAAACTATATATGTAAAATGCTTAGAATTTCATGTAGTTTCACAATATCCATCTTTCATCCATATTTGAAATGTTTAAATTGATGTTTGCATTTAATTTGTATAATGCCATGTTAAAATGGTTTATTTCATAACTAAATAACCTTAGCTCGGAATTAAATGTTCTTTATATGTAAATGGGGTAGAAAAATGCATAGATTAACTTGTTGTACTTTATTTTGCTGTTTAACAACATTAAAATTGTGTTTAGGGCAGAACAGTAGCAAATCCAAAATATGCATATGAGGATTTTCCGGAATTGCTGTTTGATAGTTTCGGCCTCATTTAAACTTGCCTAATTAGTTAGTTTACTTATGCTTCACCTCTTGGCATGTTAACAACATTTAACTGGACATGCGTCATACTTGTTTGTGCATCATGCCATGTTTATGCTTGTGCATTTACCATGTTGTTTGTTTCTTTCCAGTGTTGCTTCTTAGTTCCGGTAATGTTGCGATTGTAAGGATTCGTTCGACTACTCCCGTTCGTCTTCTTCATGGACTCTTTCTTCTTCCTTGCGGGATTTCAGGCAAGATGACCGTCACCTTGGATCTCATTACTATCATTCCTATGCTAGTAGCTTCGTTCTATCGCTATATATGCTGCGCTACCTATCATTTGCTCTTCAAGCCACCCAAATTGCCATGTCAGCCTCTAACCTTTTCACCCTTCCTAGCAGACTGTTGCTTGGCTGTGTTACCACTTTGCTCAGCCCCTATTATAGCGTTGTTAGTTGTAGGTGAAGTTGAAGATTGCTCCATGATGGACATGATTATGTTGGGATATCACAATATCTCTTATTTAATTAATGCATCTATATACTTGGTAAAGGGTGGAAGGCTCGGCCTTATGCCTGGTGTTTTGTTCCACTCTTGCCGCCCTAGTTTCTGTCATACCGGTGTTATGTTCCTTGATTTTGCGTTCCTTACGCGGTTGGGTGATTTATGGGACCCCTTGACAGTTCGCTTTGAATAAAACTCCTCCCGCAAGGCCCAACCTTGGTTTTACCATTTGCCTACCTAAGCCTTTTTCCCTTCGGTTTCCGGAGCCCGAGGGTCATCTTTATTTAACCCCCCTCCCCCAGGCCGGTGCTCCTTCGAGTGTTGGTCCGAATCGAGTAGACAGCGGGGCCACCTCGAGGAAACTTGAGGTCTGGTTTTACTCATAGGATGTCTCATCCGGTGTGCCCTGAGAACGAGATATGTGCAGCTCCTATCGGGATTTGTCGGCACATCGGGCGGCTTTGCTGGTCTTGTTTTACAATTGTCGAAATGTCTTGTAAACCGGGATTCCGAGACTGATCGGGTCTTCCTGGGAGAAGGAATATCCTTCGTTGACTATGAGAGCTTGTGATGGGCTAAGTTGGGACACCACTGCAGGGTGTAAACTTTCGAGAGCCATGCCCGCAGTTATGTGGGAGATGGGAATTTGTTAATATCCGGTTGTAGAGAACTTGACACCAGATTCGAATTAAAACGCATCAACCATGTGTGTAGCCATGATGGTCTCTTTTCGGCGGAGTCTGGGAAGTGAACACGGTTTTTGGGGTATGTATGAACGTAAGTAGTTTCAGGATCACTTCTTGATCACTTCTAGCTTATCGACCGTTCCATTTTCTTCACTTCTCACTCTTATTTGCGTATGTTAGCCACCAGATATGCTTAGTCGCTGCTGCAACCTCACCACTTATCCTTTCTATACCCATTAAGCTTTACTAGTCTTGATACCCATGATAATGGGAATGCTGAGTCCTCGTGGCTCATAGATTACTACAACAATAGTTGCAGGTACAGGTATTGCGATGTTCATGACGCGAGAGCGATGCTTACTTGTTTCGGAGTTCTTCTTCTGCTTCTTCTTCGATCAGGGGATAGGTTCCAGGTCGGCAGCCTGGACTAGCAGGGTGGATATTGTTTGAGTTTCTGTTTGTGTACCATCCGTAGTCGGATGTTGATCTCTTGTATGATGTTGATGCATTCTTGGGGGCGTTTGTGCATTATGTATGTATCCCCAACTATTATGTAATGGTTTGATGTAATGATATCCACATTGCAAAAGCGTCTTCAAGATGCGCTTCTATCCTTGGTGGGACCTTCGAGTTCCTTTAGGATAGGGTCGCATCTTGGGCGTGACACGAAGAGTCATCTTCTAGCCTAGCACTCCTTTGCGGATCGGGAGAGATCCTCCGGGACGTCACCTTGGGGTCGTCCGCCTTATGCGGCGGGGAAGTATGAGGCGGCGTTTCGGTCTCCATCATCTCCGGAAGAAGATCCCCCGAGGACGAAGATTGTTGAGGGAGGCTATAGGCCAAACTGCAAAACATACGTTTCAAAATATTACCCTCACAAACGGGAAAAGAACGGGTATGCTTATTAAACACCTGTTTTCACTCACGGTTCTGCTAAAGGTTGGCCCCCTTGTGGGCATGGTGCAGCAATATCGCCTCCCGAATTCGGGCCCCCTGATAGGGATTTCTTCCCTCGCTTGGAAGCCTCTTCCTTCAGGTCTTCGGGAGTGGCTCTTCTCTTCCCGTGGGGGAGGGAATGTTAAATTCTCCTCCCCATTCACCCTCCAACACGGGAGTTCCGATTTCCCCGGATATGGTGCGTGACGCACCTCTGGTATGAAGGCCGTTTTGGGCCTCTCCACTCCTCTCCTTTTCTTCCCTCAACGGCACTTGATAAAGTGCCGAAGCCAGCATCCTGGTTAACACTGGGTCCGCTGGGTTTTCGGGAAGAGGGGCCGAACACCTGATCCTCTCCGCCTTCTTTAACCAGCCCTGGCAGAGTGTGGTTTTTCTCAATTTTGTTATGGGAAACTTAAACTAAAAACGTGTTCAGAAATTGAGTACTTATCGGGGAATCCGGATGGTTACAGTCGAGGCCTGCATCCTCGGTAGTGTCCGGACACCTTTTTCGTGACCCGAAGAATAATTCATACATCCCTTCGAGCGTTGTGCCGAAGAAGCGTTGAATGGTTCGCGGTCCTTCCGGATTGAACTCCCACATATGGAGAGGTCGGAGTTGGCATGGAAAGACCCGACAGACTAACATAACTTGGATTACCTTGATGAGGTCGATGTCCTTCTTAATGAGGCCTCGAATGCGGCTTTGTAGTATCTAAACTTCATCTAGCGATCCCCAATCCAGCCCCTTGTTGATCCACGATGCAAGCTGTGGCAGAGGGCCGGATCGGAAGGTGGGTGAAGCCACCCACTTGGTACCACGGGGCTCCGTGATATAAAACCACTCCCATTGCCATAGGCCGGAAGTTGCGGTGAAGAACCCTTTGGCCAGATGACGTCAACCAATTTGCTTAGCAAAGCACCTCCGCACTCTGTGTGTCTCCCGTCTATTATCTTTGGCCTTACATCAAATGTCTTGAGCCATAAGCCGAAGTGTGGAGAGATACGGAGGAAAGCCTCGCATACGATAAATAATGATGAGATGTGAAGGAGGGAGTCTGGAGCTAGATCATGGAAATCTAGTCCGTAGTAAAACATGAGCCCTCGAACGAAGGGATGAAGGGAGAAACCTAGCCCCCGGAGGAAGTGAGGGATAAATATGACCCTCTAGTTAGGCCTAGGAGTAGGGATAACCTACCCTTGTGCAGGAAGCCTGTGAAGGATTTCCGCGGTCAAATACCTCGCCCCCCTAAGCTTCGTGATATCCTCCTTGGTGACCGAGGAAGCCGTCCACCGGCCTTGAAAGCTAGATCCGGGCATGGCCTGAGGTTCGAAGTGACTGGTTAAACCTTCGGTGTTGGAACTCGAGGTGGGAGGAGGAGGGGAGTAGCGTAGAGGGGAAAGGCGGGTCTCGGCATCCTTATAAAGATGACGAATATCAAACGTCCCCTACGTGGCCTTAAAACATGCCTATTTCCAAGGAATCATACCAACAGGACGGTTGGGTTACCCATGCCCGTGTTGATGAGAATCCCGTAATAAGTGGACACGATCTCGGCTTCGACGAGATGTGCCAATGAAACCGTCTCGTGAAGCGTGGAGCAGTGGGTTGGAAAAAAGATTCAAAATAATGGCCGGACGATGACGTAATGTTGTGTTGCAAAAGCTATCAGTGGATTGGACTCGTGAAAACATTATGCTCTCCATGATGGTATATGGAATTTGTTTTGCAGAGCCGGACACGATTCTTATGTTCAAGATCTACTTTGGTGTAATCGGAGAAGGAACCCGCCTTGCAATGCCGAAGACAATCTCCGCCGGAATCATCGTCATTGAAGCCTGGTTCAGGGGCTACTGAGGGAGTCCTGGATTAAGGGGTCCTCGGACAGCCGGACTATATGTGTATGCCGGATTGTTGGGCTATGAAGGTACAAGATAGAAGACTTCGTCCCGTGCCCGGATGGGACTCTCCTTTGTGTGGAAGGCAAGCTTGGTGATTCGGATATGAAGATTCCTTTCTCTGTAACTGACTCTGTGTAACCCTAGCCCCCTCCGGTGTCTATATAAACTGGAGGGTTTAGTCCATAGGAGAAAAACAATCATAATCATAGGCTAGCTTCTAGGGTTTAGCCTCTACGATCTCGTGGTAGATCAACTCTTGTACTACTCATATCATCAAGATCAATCAAGTGGGAAGTAGGGTATTACCTCCATCGAGAGGGCCCGAACCTGGGTAAACATTGTGTCCCCCGCCTCTTGTTACCATTAGCCTTAGACACACAGTTCGGGATCCCCTACCCAAGATCCGCCGGTTTTGACACTGGCGGTGACGTAGACGATCACCGGGGCATCAACAACGGTCTTGGGGTCTACCGTAGAAGAGGGGGAAGAAACAGTAAATACACACAAACATATGCATAACAAGACAATAAGCGGGGCTCGAGGTGTTCTAACGTAGTGCTAGGCGATACTGGCGAAGGGGGAAACATCCGGGAAAGTTTTCCCGGTTCTGGACGTCTGTCAGACAGATGAACCGGAGGGGAAAAGTCCAGCGTTTGCTAAGATAGGGATGTGTGGCGGACGAACGGACTGCGTATTCGGATTCGTCTCGTCGTTCTGAGCAACTTTCATGTACAAAGTTTTTGATCCATGCTACGGTTAATTTTCTATTATTTTTCAAAGTTCTATTTATATATAGGAATTAATTTTAATCCGAAAATAAAAGCAGAATTGCTAAGTGCACACAACACTGTGTAGACATAAGTGTACACAGGTTGACATGTGGGTCCAGGGGGTCCCAATTGACCAGTCAACGCTTGACTGGTCAACAGGGGGTGAGGCCCTCCTGTCAGTGACCCATTTTAAGCTAACTACACATTAGGTAGTTAATTAGCAGAATAAGTTAATTAGGTAGTTAACTATGCTAATTAATTAACTTACTAATTAATTAAATAATTTATTATTAATTTTTTTATTAATTTTACTTAAAAAACATTTTTTAATTCGCTTTGGGGGCGGCCCCCCCGTGTCATAGGCCTAAGTGGCCTTAGCGGGGCGGGCTTAACGAGCAGTGGGCGCTAGGGCGGGGTGCACCCAGGCGCCCAACACGCGGGGGAGGCAAGGCTGGTCGATGCCCCGAGCGGCGCCAGCAGCCACTGGGAGCCGGAGGTGGCTGGGGATGGGAGGTAGGGGCCACGGCGGCGCGGCTCGCGGGCAGGGAGGCGAGCGGGGCGGCACGGCTGACGGTAGCGCGGGTGGCGGCCAGCGAGAAGGTGGAGCAGCAGCGGGCAGAGGGAGCGGGCAGCGCGGCGCGGTGGCGGGCACGCGGGGGCGGCTGTAGCGCGGGATCGCCGGGCATGAGGACGTGCGGGCAAAGGCAGCAGGCACACTGACCGCGAGCTCCGCAGGAGCTTGGGCGTGACGGCGGGGACGGGGCCTGGGCACGGACTCGCGCAGGCGTGCGTGGGACGACGACCAACGTCGAGAGGAAAACAGGAGAGGGAAGGGGGAATCAGCATGGGAGCTCACAGCGAGGTAGACGATGGCAAGCTCGCATGGACACGGGGAGGACCAGAGCTGGCAGATCGATGAGGTAGCCGAGGCAAGCACCAACGAGTGGAACTGGCGCTACCGGCGCGGTTGAGGCTCCCCGGCGCCGACCTGGTTCTACAGACGAAGAAGACAAGGCCCACGGTGCGGATGGGCACGGCGATGGGGTGCGACGATGCCAGTGGCCACAGCGTAGACGGGCCATGGTGACGCCCGGAGACAGTGGCGGCTTCGGGCGCTTCTCCCCGGCACTGGAGAAGGGAGAGGAAGCGAGGGTGATCTAGGAGGCGAGGCGGGATCTGGGCGACGAGGGGCCGAGAGGGGGGCTGCGGCCTTATCCTCTCGGCGAGGCCGACGAGGTGGTCGGGGTCAAACTCACACCTGCAGCGATCGCGCCACGGGAACAGAGGGAGGAGACAAGTGGGGGGGAGTCTGGTTGACTGGGCAGGCCAGTTTGCTAGCTGGATCGGACGGTTGGCTAGCTAGGCCGGTCGGTTCAGCTGGGAGGGGGGGTCTTTCCATTTTATTTTTATTTTAATAAAACTGCTAGTGTTCTTTTAAATAGTGATTGATTTTTGTCAAGGCTCAAACTTTGCACAAAAGATATACAATATCCTAGGGCTGCACAAAGTTTTGGAGGCATTTTCAAAGGTTGAGAAGATTTGCTTTAATTGAAAAGGCCAATTTAGAAGCCTATGGACCACTTATTGAATTCCTAGGAATTTATTTGTGAGTCAAATCTAGTTGGTTCAACTTGACAAAGGTCAGGGGAATTTATACAATATCACGAACATTTTAGTTTGAACGTTTGAAAACTTTTACTGTTTGACTTGATTTAGAATTTTGAATTCGAACGGGATTGAATCAACGCGAGTTTATCAACAATAATCATGATGACGTGGCACCATTAGCAGGGAATTACAGTAACTTAATTGTCCGGGCCTCACAATGGATCAATACATGTCTTGTTCGTTTGTTTTCGTTTTGATTAAACAAATACTGATCGGCAACACGCCTTGGCGCGAGGGTGCCGGTCCTAACGATGTGGTCAAGCCATGGAAGATCAAGCGGCATCATGCATTAGTATGAAGGCAAGTTTAGCACATGTAACAGGACAAACAATTATCGAGTTCAATGGTAAGAAGAAACATCCAGACTATACCAGAAGTGTATCATCATCAAGTTCAATATAGTCATGAGATTATAAAAGCTAACCCGTCCCAGCAGCAAGGCAACATCCAATTCAGCACGGTCATATGATTACAAAAGCTAAATAGCTATAAGTTCAGTAATATGAGCAGGAACACAAGAGAGCAAAAGCCAATAATGGCAATAGAGAGATAAAACTACGATGCCATAGCTTGGTTCAATTGCCTCCACGAGTGCCATTCCATTTGAGATGCGACACCAAAAATGACCAACAAAATATCAGTGATGTTTGTCCTGCTTTCAGATGTCTTTGTTTTGTGCCCAGCAAATTTGGCAAAATTTCTCACAATTCTTAAATACTCCCTCCGTTCCTAAATATAAGTCTTTCTAGAGATTCTAACAAGTGACTACATACGGAGCAAAATGAGTGAATGTACATTCTAAAATATGTCTACATGCATCCGTATATTGTAGTCCATTTTAAATGCCTAAAAAGACTTATATTTAGGAACGGAGGGAGTATATCACTTTAAATATGAAAACTGATACATGCACACATATGTAATGAAATTAAACTTGACTAATGCAACAGCAGAGTGGAAGTCTCATGAATATGGGAAGAAATGTTACAAATGTTCTACATCCATTTGACAATACCAATCCAAAGTGATTATTTCTATGGGCAAATTTTTTTAACGAGCTTTAGTTAAATTAACAGTGGCTCTGAACTGTACATGACCATAAGTGCATCCATAGACAGACCCTTTTTCCTTTGATATTATGATATACAAAAATCCTTGATAAATAAAGTGTATCTAAGTCAGTAGTATAACAAACTACCTGGATAGACTGGGCCTTCATGGAACCTCCTAGATTGATCCATACATGGCGTAGGTGCACCACTACCGACCAACTCCAACACCGTGCTGACAGCCCGCCTTGCCGATACCAACCCGCCCACACTTGGTCCTCTTGCCCAGGACATTGCATAGCAGGCAATACATAAACTTGATCACAAAGATGGGACGACGACGACCACAAAGATGGGACGACGACCATCTTTGTATTTTCTGCTTGAAAAATAAATGAGCATATTCCTAAACCACAAAGATGGGACGACGACCATCTCTATCAGAGGAGGTAGTGTATGATTAAAAAATGGTAGTTTGTTGTATTAAAAAATTGTGGAAATTGGGGTGGACATTCGTGGATCTACCATGTAAGGAATATACCGAACATAATTTGGTCTCACTATTTGTAGAGCTTAGAGAACAACAAAGTAATGCAGAAAACAAAACATGGGACTGTACATATTCTACATAACACAACACTCCACCATATAGATACAAGGCAGATCAATTAGAAGGGGCAACTTGTGCTATGTTTACAACAGAAATAAATCAAATAATATTGCAAGAGACTGAAAAATGATGGCAAGAACAAATCAAGTAATATTGCAAGATAGAACACATTATGAAAGATCATACCTCGACAAAGCAAACCAGGGATAGTAGATCCGCGGATGGCCACCCGCAATTTCTACAATTATGCAAAATAAAATACAAGGTAAGAAAATCACTGAATTATAATTGGAAACTGAATTTTGCTCTGAACCATAGCATGCACTTGACAAAGTTAAATACCCAGAAGGAAAATATCATATGCAATAGAGATCATGGAGAGATCGAACTGATTGGAGTCTTTACTAAACACTTATCGGCTTCATCATATGGCCATTATGCTTGCTTCTGACAATTATGCTTATAACTAAAGTACAAAAATATCCAATGAGATCGGAAACGCGCCTTGGCACGAGGGTGCTGGTTACAATGTTGTGACCAAGTACGTAATGCACAATTTGATAGCTCAGTTGATAAGAAATCACATAGGACTAAAAAATTCACTACCTTTAAATATGTAATCACCTGGAAAAAATTGCATAATTGTTATGATAATCCTACTGGAAACTATGATAACTAGGATAACAACCTTGGTGTTTTCGTATGAAAAAAGCACCAACAATCATGAGGCCCTTAAGGAATCCGTACGGTACACGGTTCACATATTTATTGTAGATGCAACAATTGATGAGCATACAAAATTATTTGAAATTTCCTCGCAAACATATAGAACGTGGAAGCAAACTGCAGATAGAAGAGAAATAAGGCAACATGCAAAATAGAAACTGGCCTCACCATGATACCTGTTACTTTTGCGATCAAGCGTTCGTGGCCCAAAATTTTAAGATGAAGCCTGAAGATTCAGATCAATAAAAAGTACACTGTCACTGCTTGCACAGGCTAGCACCTGTGGATTGAAAGAAATAAAAGTTTTCCAACAGAAAACTAAGGCTGCGCCCTTGCTTTTTCACTTGATTGGAGATGATATTAGCCTCTCTGCTGATGAGTATGTGAAGTAACCCCTCTTTGTTGTACAGCCGAGAGAGCTCCAGACTTCCTTTTTCCTTGTTTTACCATTACCTGTACTCACTCCGTGGAACAGCAGGAATTCTGTTCTTCGCTTCAAAAATGAAAATTGTGTCTTCCAGCTAGAAGTCTCCAGGTTTGTTACGGTGTAAATTTATGTAGCAGAAATCTTAACTCATCTATTATTTATGCTGACAGTAAAATCAACATAGTTACATAATACTGAAGTGCATCCTTAGAACAAAAATAGCAGGGAGATCTGAATGCCTATAAAAATGGAAAATGACACCATTGAATAGACAAACTAATAAATATTATTTGGAAATGTGTATTCATATGGTCATCGAATAATAATTAATTCAGAGTAGTAAATAGATGTCAGAGGATCCTAATTCTACAGTCTGTACTCCAGATACCAACTATGGCTTTTTCAGCAAATTGTAACATAATAAGGTAATGAGGTAGCATGAGAGTACGATTAATTCAGGGTAATATGAATGGAATAATCCCTGAAGACAATCATTAGTACACATATGATGAACATTAATTCAGAGCTAACCTTCCAGAATACGACCCTATTACATCTCATGCAGTACCTTCTTTGCTGCAGTTATGTGACGATGTAGTTTCTTCTTTTCGTTCCAATCCTGTAACGTAAAATATCCAGAGAAGAAATATTACCATTCAGTACTAATTTAGTGTGACGGAAGTTGCAAAAGGGGTAAAATGCTTCCACGGCAGAATCTGAAACAATCATGTTAACTACTACTACTGTACTATAATATAAGACGTTTTACAGTTCACAATATTTTGAAACCCTAAATCAATCCATGATATTGTAGAGGTTTCTAACTATAACCACCTTAGCTCTATAAGGTTAACTTTATGTGTGATGAGAAATAGTTGCAGTTGCAATTAACAGAATTAAATTAATTTTGTGCCACCGTAAAACTTGAGTGATGTAAATCAAGTCAACAACCTATACAATGCAATCTATGCAACAAAAATATCATTTTTCTAAGGATTAGTGTCAAATTGATTTGTGAAAAAAAACTTGAATTTACAATTTTTAACCCTATGTTTGTCCCATTTATCCCAAAACTTCAAGCCATTTTTGTGTGTAACAGCTCATACACTAATGCAGTAGGATACTGTAGGATTAAGAAATGAGGTCAGATCATATATTCTTTCTATTTGTATAAGACTAATTTTTTTTAAAATTCACGCAGTCAGTGATACTTTTGAGCACCATGGAGGAAGGGGAGAAGTGAGACCGACGAGGAAAGAACCGCACGCCCTCCCCAGCTCGTAGAGGAAAACACCAGGGACTCAATCTGCCAGTGCTCCTCGCCACCCCCGGGAAACTCTTCAAACTTCAGCAAGAGTACAAACATGGCAAATGATTTTAAATAATAGAACAGCCGGTAAGATCTTACATAGAAAAATTATATTTCAAAGAGCAACTGCTTAAACCATTGAGTACAAAAGCCATTCACGCCAACCACAAAAAGGAAATAATCTGCACTTCAAGGCTAATATGATTTATCTATTGCCAATCGCCGTATCAATTTAAATTATAATCTGAACATATATACTTTCAAGTCACATGGCATCACTTTTTAACTGAACTAAACCTCCAACGTTATGTCAATGATTAAATATGGCATTTGTGTAAAATATGGTAATGGGGTGGTTTATTTGGGTCAGAAAAGGCAAACAAGACAACACTGTAGAGTATCCAATTAAGCATAGCAATTAACAATTAGGGATACTAATAAGGGAACTCTGAAAATGGATAGATTACCTCACATAATGATTGTCTCAGCATACCTAGGCCAGGCAAGTGAAACCGACAATAAGGGTAAACAGAGCAGCCGTTCCCTTGGAACTGGCCGCTCCATGTCCTCCTCCCCCTGCGTATCCTGCCATGGAACAACCGATAGAGCGACCCCAGATCAGAAGCCCGCGCGCGACGAAACAAACTTGCGAGATGGGGGTGACGTGGGCCCACCATGTTACCTGGATGAAGAGGAGGGAGCCAAAGAAGCCCACGAGGAAGAAGAGGCAACACGAGAGGAGCAGCACAGGGAGCCACAGCCGCGTCCGCGTCAACCAACCGCAGTCGCTCCTGATGGCTGGCTAGCACAAGGGAGGGCCGACATGATCCCGCAACAACAACGTGAAATTTGCAGCAATCCATCCATGCTCTTATCATGTTTTCTGCAAAACACACACAAAATCCGCTCATGTTAATAGAGCACTACCAGAACCTTCTATTTCATATGGAGATTAAAAGGAATAAGAATTAAGGATATATGAAACGAGCGGTTCAACTCTACACACATGATCAAGAAAATGTAGTGTGGGCAGCATATATATGCAGCAATCCATCTCCATGCTCTTATCATGTTTTCTGCAATCCAGAGTGACACCTACCATCAGCAGCATAACCTGCATAAAAGCACACCTATGATTAGTAATACTGGGCTAAATCTCGCTATAAGTCAGAGCACGTTGATACTCTTTATGGGAATAAATTAGAACAAAAACTGAAAACAAATTATGGATACATATTATCGGATCTAGCATGAGCATTTGAAAATTTGTGCCAAAAACATACAAGATTGTGTTCTTTGAGAAAAGGAGAAGTGTCTGACACACAAATAGATGCATTACAGACAAACATTTTCAGGTTCTCAACTTCTCAAGTAATCAATTTTCAACACAAATGTTATTCTTTAAAAGGCATGAGTTCAAATGTGTAAACTGAACCAAGGCATTACTTCTTCTATGGTACAAATAACCCCCTATGCACTCTTGCCCTTCTTCTGGCCATATAAATTCTCAAGCTCTTTTAGATTTCTCAAAACCCTGCCTTTCTCCGACAACATGTCCATTATCCAACTGATTCAAGCGATTAACTTTGAACATGGCAACTGAGAGCCATTGTCTTCCTCGACAGAAAGGAAGCAAGTTACATTCAAGCAAACTAAGCACAAGCTTGTCCTATTAAAATACAAGATATAAATGAAAGAATAAGGTAGGAAGAGGGCTCCCGGAAATGCTTAAAACCCACTAAACACCAACGCTGACTATTGGATATTTTGCCAAATGCACCATTTATTCTTCTCTTAATTCACCGATGATGGTGCAACACGTGTATTGCTCAATCTATCTATCCAACTAATGTATAGCCTTCAACCATCTATGTCGATACATCTCACCTCTAACTGAACTGTTACCACCCAAAACATAAATACACTGCATATGTACCAAGAAAAGTAATCCTTGATTTCTCTTTGCATAGCAATAATGAAATTAAACAAAGGAGAACACAATGCTTACATAGACATGAAAAGCAACAGAATTAGATATTTTGTCAGAAGCATAGCACACACATGATAAAGTAAAAGCCCAGGAAAAGAAACAAATTGTGAGAGGAATGGAATATGGAGAGAAACAACCTTGGAATCAGAGTGAGAGGGGGATCACATGTACGTGCTACTTCCATGGATTGCCTCATTCTTCAGGCCATTGCAGATCTGAAAATAAAAGGCAACCGAGGTTGACATCAGAGAGAGAGAGAGAGAGAGAGAGAGGGAGAGATGGCCAGGGTGCTTTGCTCCCTGATAAACCATGGCGAGCCAGCGTGCTAATGGATGGAATCGAAGCCCCTTGGCACAAGGCGCTTGTAGGACTGGATGTATAGGAAGAGGATCACGTTGTGGAGGTCGGCCTCCCACGCGCTGTCCACTGCGGGGTCGTCATTGTCGTCACCGGGGAGCACGGCGGCGAGCGCCCCGAGCGCCAGCGCGGCCTCGTCGGCGGGGATCTACAGCGGCTCCGCGAGCACCACCGCACCCACGCGCCCGGGCCCCGGCGCCACGAGCTTCGCCTTAAGCTGCGCTAGGGATTGCATGGAGGTCGGCCTCCCACATGCCGTCTGCTGCGGGGGGGGGGGGGGCGTCGTCGCCGGGGAGCACGGCGGCGAGTGCCCCGAGCGCCAGCGCGGCCTGGTCGAGAGGAAGGGGAGGAAATGCGGGAGCGCCGCGGCGGCTGCACGAGAGCGAGGGGACAAGAGGGGAGGGGAGGGGAGGAGGCGGGGCACACGGGACGAAGGGTGGCAGCGGCGGCGAGTGCGGGGAAGATGGGGTGGCGAATGGGAGGACGAAGAGGCGAGGCAGGCGCCCCCCTTTGTCTCATCCAACCACGGGCTAACCAGAGACCAACACGTCACGGCCCAACACGTGAAATGACAAAAATGCCCTCGGGGGCACGGGAATAACAGTGGTGGCACGAGATCTTTACAGCGGGGGTGAAACTGTTCATTGTGGCACTAACTCCAGGTCGATCCAACGGCCCAGCTCCTCCCACCACTCGATCCGACGCCCGGAAACACATCAAGCGACTCGATCAGACGGCCGAAATGCCCTGACCTCTGAGAAGCCTCAGGTTCTCCCAATGTGCTTATTTCTGCATGCTAATCAATTCTGTTGTGGCTTCCATGCATTTAGAACAAGACCAACAGACAAACTGAAGCCAAAAATTACGGCCACTATGTCGCTCCGGTGCTCAGCGGCATCAAACCGACGGTGGCCTCATCGAGGACGCATGAACAGTCGCGGTGCAGTTCTTCCTCGGCGATGGTCGACACCATCCACAATGGTACTCTGGGAAGTCCGACCGACTATGACCCAAGCGCGGTGTTGCGGCGGATGACGACACCCTCCATGGTAGCCGAATCACCGTGTAGCAACGCGGTGGCGTCTTCATGGTCGGCGTCGCACTCGCGGCGACTGAGGATGCCGGCGTGGAGGAATTCCCAGTTGCGCACGCAACCCTCAGTTCTGGCTCGGCCTCGGTCCCGTGGCAACCAGTTCGCCATGAGTTGAAGCGCTCCGGCAGCGCCTGAACCTTACCGACGAACGAGGGGAGATTATTTTTCCCCATGGAATTTCAAATCTTTTATTCGTCGTAGGTTACCTTTCGTTTGTTGTAGGGTGCGACCTCCCCCTGGCTTTGCCTTCTCTGTTCGCTGGCTAACGCCCCGCATCTCCGCAGGTGACTGTGGCCGCCGGTTGCGGGACCGACAATGTTGGTCGTCACTCTGATCCATCGTGGGGTGGTGCTTCTCGTGGTATCCCAGTATCTTGTGCCTCCTTCTGTTGATCACAGCCGAGAGGGGGTGGCGCTGGTAATGGCCTAGCAAGATAGGATAAGCTCTTCCTTGTTCTTTTGTGTTTGAATCAGATTTGGTAGTTCTCAATTTTATAGGCATGTATTGATCTTGGTCTTGTTCTGTATGTAGGGTACTTGTTGTTTCACGATTTTTACTGCGGATTTTTAGTATACTAAGGGCATATCTTGTCTTAGAATGTTGTTGGTTCGACAAGCATCATGGAATGTGGCAGATGAGTGCTCCTCTTCTCTTTTCCTCCGCCAAAAATCAATTCCAATTGTCATACAAGTTCCTCGATATGGCTTGCTGGATTGGGATTTGCCGCTCGTTTGTTATTGTTTGGCCTACATCTAGAGGTAAATGTTTTGTACGAGATTAGGACCTTGTCGTTGACTACTTGGACAACATATGCAATGTTGAATTCAGTGAGATATCACGATTCAATTTCACTTTCTATGTAGAGTTGAGATCATAATTTGGTTAAAATGTTGCATTTTTTATAGATATAGATTGATAACATTTAATGATATAATCGGATGTATAATGATTAGAAAAAGACAGACTGCATGTTTTATGGATCTGAACTGATACTTGCTCATGCCCTCATGATGAGAAATGCGTGGTTCATTTATTCGAGTGTCTTAATTTGTCTCATGTAGTAAAAGCAAGAGATAGCCAAAACATTGACCCAACTCCTCAAACAGTGTAATCCCTTGATGCAGTTACTTTGGCGCACATGATGAATACTCATTCTTCTCATCTTTGTGTTTTGTTTTGTTTCGACAAATGGAATTGATGTGTTGTGACAACTTTGTGACACATGTAATATGTGTATTCATCTAACTGTTGTTCCTCTTCAAGCCTGCAGGATTGCATCATCAGGAGTTCCGGGATCCAGCTGCGTGTCTCCACATTCCTTTACAATGTGGCATGGTGAGCGAGTCATGTGTTATCAGTGTGTGATTAGCTGGGCTCTGGTATCTGGATTGCACAGTTGGACGAATTTGTTTGAGCAGGGAGTAGGTTTAGTATTCGTTAGTGCTCCGACGGTGGCTTCGTGCTATATACCCGGATTGCATAGATTAGATCACTTACCCATGCACACATATCTTCCTTGGTGTGCTGATTTGGACATCCTTATTTATGACGAAGAATTCACAAGCTAGCTTAAGCAGTGTCCAGACAAATACAGGTTACTAGACCTCTTCCGTCTACGTACCCATTTTCTGTTATTGACCTAGGTGCTTCTGTCATTGTAGAACATTACTATAGATATTGGGCATGCCACCTTTGGGTATGCTCATCAAGTTTTATCTTCCTTGTTGCAGTTTGCACAAGCTTTACCAGATATATTTGCCAGCCAGTCTGTACACTGGTTGCATTCTATGCCAGAGGCGCCGAACGCGGCCCTCTCCATGCCACTACCGGCGGCCTCCCTCCACTCCTTCAGCCACTAGATTTCGTCCACTCGGTGAGCCCCTGGGTTTCGTCCACCCCTATTGTAATTCAGTGTATTCTGAAAACAATCAACCTTTCATGGTTATTCTGATTCACATGTCTAATATTTGGCACGAAAACACTCTTTGCGAGGCTGTGATGCCACCGGTCCAGAGTCGGCGCGACTAGACGCCGTTGTGTCCTGCATATTACCACGAGGCACCATTGTATCATGGTTGGCATTTACTAGCCCCCACCAGTGATTATGCCACACACAAATCCGAAGGAAATATGCCCTAGAGGCAATAAGAAAGTTGTTATTTTATATTTCCTTATTCATGATAAAGGTTTATTATTCATGCTAGAATCGGAAACTTAAATACATATGTGAATACATAAACAAATACCATACCCTAGTAAGCCTCTACCAGACTAGCTCGTTGATCAAAGATGGTTAAGGTTTCCTAACCATAGACACGTGTTCTCATTTGATAACGGGATCACATCATTAGGAAAATGATGTGATGGGCAAGACCCATCTGTTAGCTTAGCATAATGATCGTTATGGATATTGCTTTCTTCATGTCAAATACATATTACTTCAACTATGAGATTATGCAACTCCGGATAATGGAGGAATACCGTGTGTGCTATCAAACGTCACAACATAACTGGGTGATCATAAAGATGCTCTACAGGTATCTCCGAAGGTGTTTGTTGAGTTGGCATAGATCAAGATTGAGATTTGTCACTCTGAGTATCGGAGAGGTATCTCTGGGCCCTCTCGGTAATACACATCATAAGCTTGCAAGCACATGACTAAGGAGTTAGTTACGAGGTGATGTATTACAGAACGAGTAAAGAGACTTGCCGGTAACAAGATTGAACTAGGTATGAAGATACCGACGATCGAATTTCGGGCAAGTAACATATCGATGGACAAAGGAAATTACGTATGTTGTCATAAAGTTCGACCGATAAAGACTTTCATAGAATATGTAGGAGCCAATATGGGCATCCATGTTTCGATATTGGTTATTGACAGGAGAGATGTCTCGGTCATGTCTACATAGTTCTCGAAGTCATAGGGTCCGCACGCTTAACATTCATTGACGATATAGTGTTATATGAGTTATATGATTTGGTAACCGAATGTCGTTCGGAGTCCCAGATGAGATCACAGACATGATGAGGAGTCTCGAAATGATCGAGAGGTAAAGATTGGTATATAGAACGATGGTATTCGGACACCAGAATAGTTTCAGAGTGCATCGGGTACTCATCGGATCTCCGGAAGTGGTTCCGGGCACCCCCGGCAAGTGTATGAGTGTTATGGGCCAAAGGGGGGACAGACCAGCCCACAAGGGGGCTGGTGCGCCCCCTCCCTTGGATGGCCGGCCCTAGGGGAAGGAAAGGGGAGGGGTGGCCCCTCTTGCCTTTCCCTCCTTAGGAGAGAAAGGAAAGCGAGGGGGGCACCACCTCCTCCTTCCTTCCTCCCGCACTCCAAATAAGGAAGGGGCGCGCCACTTGGGGGAAGACCCCAAGTAGGATTCAGCCTACATGGGGGCGCCTCCTGGCTGCTCTCTCCACCCCCCCCCCCCACACACACACACACACATATATATATAGGGTGGGTCTATTATGATAACACCTTTAAGAGTCTTATTCTGCACATCAGTTTCTTATTCTGCTAACACCACCACTCGCCCCCACACCCACGATTCCTTCCCACTTGCCTCCTTCTCCGGTGCACCCCACCTTCATCTGCCACGATTCTACCCCCGATCCACTTTTTGGCCCGCCAGCGCCGCCAGCACCCATCCACCTTCTTCCCTCGCTGGCGCCGCCCTCCATCGACCCACCTTCTCCCCCCGCCGGCGCCGCCCTCCATCGACCCACCTTCTTCCCCCGCCGGCGCTGCCCTCCCCCATCCACATTCTTCCCCGCCGGCCCCGCCCTCCCCTGTTCCACCTTCTTCGCCCACCGGCCCCGATCCACATTCTTCCCCGCCGGCCCCGCCCTCCCCTGATCCACCTTCTTCCCCGCCGGCCCCGATCCACCTTCTTCAACCGTCGGCGCCGCCCCACCCGTATCCGGCTTCTTCCCCCGTGGTGCCGCAGTTGGCCACACCTCCCAGTGCCCTCAGCTTGGTCGCGCGTTGCCCCTGCCCCGGCGTCACCCATCCCCCACGCCTGGATTCGTAGCTCGTCCTCGATCTATATCAAGCAGGCTTCCGGACCACTTCTCCTGGCCTACCCCCCCTCTGCTTCTGCCACGGGACGGCGATCGGCCATAGCGACGATGGGCTTTGACTCTATCGCTTGCCATCCGTAGCGAAGGCCACCTCCTCCCCCGCATAGCCCAGGTGCAGTTCAGTAGCCACTCGCTGGAGGGACAGAGGAGTGCATAGCCAGATCCTCCTCCTCTTTGCAGAATCAGCGCTCGCAGGTCTAGCTCACACTACTTCCTTCCTCCTCTCTGGTGGTGGCCGCCCCACTGACATTGAGCTCCCCCTGTTGTCTAGGATGACCGCCACCGCAGCTCGAGCAAAGATCCGAGGAGTGCATAGCCAGATCCTCCTCCTCTTTGCATCATGATCCAATTCAATTTTGGTTTTGTTTTTAGTGTTATGCAGTTCGCTTCAATGTTCATGTGCGTTTAACATTTGACTTTTTCTCAGGAGAGAACTGCAAAAAAATAAGGAATGGCTCCGCCCTTGGTTCACAATATCTCCGGTGGGTCTCCGTCGAGCAGTTCTCCTCACACGCAGGGCCTCCCAACGACAAGAACCAGCGACCTAATTTCCTCTCATTCAAGACTGTGCAATTCGTTTAGTTTTTAGGCTCTTGGATGCAGTTCGTTATTTGAAAAAAGCCAAACCTCACTTCGTTTGGTTTCTCCTCAATGGAGCAGCCCTGGGTTTCATTTTGATAAATTATGCAGTTTGTGTGTATGTGAAGTCCTCTGTTTAATTTGAGAGGTTTGTTCAACTCTGTAGTGCCGTTCTATTTATTTGATGAAGTCCCTTTTGTTTTGCAAATTCTTAGGGACATGAGACTGTAATCTGCTGGTGCTTTCGTCGTGGCAGTAACACCAACAGAATGAGAGAAGGGCCTTGAGCCACTATGCGGGGGGAGCACCACATCTTTGGCCAGACGAGGAAGAGGCCAAGGCAAATGGAAGCTAACCTCGCCATTGGGGACATGTATGAGAGAACATGGGATCACCTCGCCGTTAGCATGATATAGTTTTTCAGGGGTTTGCACTGCACGGGTGTGGCCAGAGGGGAAAAGGAAGTGCTATCCATGGCGGGTGCAACCAATATTATTCTCTTGGATCTGTGTAGCCCGTCTCTGGCTCATCTTGCCCATTATGGGATGGTTTCTTCTGCCTGTACTCTGAAATCTGAAGTTGAGTGCCCAGCAGTATCAATTGTTTAGTTGATGGGTGGGGCTGATTAAATTTCTTGCAGCAAATCAAGCAAGCGTGGTCGCACGAAAAGTCTGTAATCCGCTGCAATTAGATCAACAAACAATTAGAGTTGGCTGCAAATGACCATGTTCTGATTAGTATGTTTCACTCTGGTTTTGCTTCTGACCCTTGTCACTACTTTTCTCTGCTATTGTAATCATAGGAACCGAGCTGGGCATGCACATAGACAACTTGTATCATCATGGTTCCAAAACAAGAGGGAAACCCATCCAGCATTATTACGAGGCAAGAGTAGAACAAGGATTACTTACCGACAATCGCGACAGCGTAGAAGGCAAGCTGATGAACATCCTTTGCTAGTTCCGAGCAAAGCCGGGGAGGAGATCACCACCACACATGACTAGCTAGAGGAGTGCAAGTGAAGCAGCCAACCATGAGAAGTCCTTCATGTTGACTTGCAGCAATGCGTTTGTTGTGGCTGTGCAGCTCGGGCGTGCAGTCCACTGTTTGACTTTTTTGTTTTGTGTTTTGGAGGTGGTCACGGTCCGTGGGGTATGGGCGTGCAGTACGCCGCTGGGGTGTGATCTAGTGCAGCTCGGCTAGTCCACAAATGCGGTTCGGTGGCTTGTGTGTGAAGTTTTTTTTTTGTATTTTTTCTTTGGTTCGGACGGCATGATTCACTATCAGGTTCACTTTGGTCACCATCCAAAAAATCTGAACCCTCTTGCTGCAGTACACTTTGTTGTTGTAAAAAGAAAATATATATATTTTATGAAGTGCACTTTGATTCCTTGTGCAGAAAAAAAATACTGAAAAAATTGATGCAGTCTGCTTGCCTTGTCTCAGTGTTACATATTCGAAAAAATATGTTAGAAAAACCGGCAAAAAAAGTAATGCGGCTCACTTTCGATATTGTTGCGGTTCACTTGCCCTTGTCTTTGCGGTCTACTCGTCCATAGAAAAAGTAAAAAAAAATACAGAAGAAACCATGTACTTCGGTTGGAAATCCGATGTAGTGTGGTTTTGAGTCTGAAGCAGTACGGTCGGCCTGTGATGTTGTTCATCCTGTAAGTGCCAAAAAATTGTTACAGAAACGAAAAAAAGTAATTCGGTTCACTTCTTGATAGTGTTATGGTTCACCAACGCTCGACATGAAGTGCACTCCACCTCGTTTGCGAAAATATACGTCCCACAAAAAAAACCGTGTAGTGCACTTGCCCATCTAATGAAAGTGAGGTATTTTATCTGAAGCAATGTGTTCTTTTTTCCTCGTCCGAGAAAAAATACGTCTAAACAAAAAGAAACCATGCAATGCACTTGCCCATCTAATGAAGTGCGGTATTTTGTCTGAAGCAGTGCGTTCTTCTTACCTCTTCCAAGAAAAAAACGTCTAAACAAAAAGAAACCATGCAGTGCATTTGCCCATCTGATGCAGTGCGGTATTTTGTCTGAAGCAATGCGTTCTTCTGTCCGATGCAGTAAATATGACGATTTTGGTCTCGCGAAGAACAGAGTGTCCGCTTTTCGGTAAAATCGAAACTGCTCTTAAACCGTAAGGAATTAGAGAGAGTGTTCTACATGAAAAAGTTGCTTCTCGTTGATATCTTTCCAACGGCGTATGAGTTGAATTATTCTGACCAGCCATTCGTACAAATTTCGCGAAAAAACAACCGCTGCCTCTCGAAGTCAGCCGCACGATTTTCAAAATTAACTAAAAACCGTAAGGAATCTCAAAACCATTTCAACATATAAAAGTTGCGCCTTGTCCGTAGCTTTCCAACAGCGTATCATACGTCTCGTTTCGACAAACGGTTAGAAAACAGGAGTAAAAACTGTACCGAAAATTTCAAAAAATTTGAAAAACAGAGTTCCGTGATTTAGTAAATTTGAAACTGCTCTTAAACCGTAACGAATTAGAGAAAAATTTATATATGAAAAAGATGCGCCTCCACGATATCTATCGAACGGCGTATCATTTTCTTCATTCCAACGAGTGGTTTAGAAGAAATCGCCAAAAAACGCTCGCTGCCACTCGGCATGGGACGCGCCAATTTCAAAACTGTTCTTAAACCGCGTGGAATCTCGAAAAGTGTTCAACATGTCGAAGTTGCGCCTAATCCATAGCTTTTCAACGGTATATTACACGCCTCGTTCCGATAAACGGTTAAAAAATTAGAGTGAAAACAATACTGAAAAAATAACGCGTGCAGTTTTTTTCGACGAGAAGTTCACTCGTGTGAGTATTGCAGCACACTTGGTTCAAAGAATGACGTGCATTTGCGTGCAGCGTGCAGTGCGGAAGTGGTGTGCATAATAGTTATTCTGCTAATATTAGCAGAATAGACCGTCTGTATATATATATATATAAATATATAAATATAAATATAAATAAATAAATAAATAAATAAATAAATATATATATATATATATATATATATATATATATATATATATATATATATATATATATATATGGGTCTATTATGATAACACCCTTAAGAGTCTTATTCTGCACACCAAAAGGCTTATTCTGCTAACACCTCGCAATGTAATAAGGTCAACCCCCAGCCCACCCACCCACAAACCACATCTCTTCCTCCCCCACCCCCACGACCCCCTCCGCCTCCACCATCGTTGTCCCCCCGCCAGCCAGCCCCCCGACTCCACCACCATCCACGGCCGGCGCCCCCCACCCCCTCCAACCGCCGGCCGGACCTCCTCTCCCATCTTCTCCCTGCTAGATCGGGCCGCCCCGGCCACCCTCGCCACTGGATCGGGCCGTCCCCGGCCTCCCTCGCCGCCGGATCAGGCTGCCCCTCGCCACCATCAGCCGCGCGCGCCGCCGTCCACACGGACCTCCCCGCCGCCGCCGCTCCATTCACCACCACCTCAGGCGTCCCGGCTACCTCCAACCACGGCCGGATCCATCCTTCCCACCCCAAGATCCGCCGCAGCCCTGCCTCACCGACCTCCGCCAGTCCCGCACCGGCGCTCTTGGATCCACACCTTCCTACCCCTGTCTCTGCCGGATCCACCCGCCCCACTACCTTCCACCATGGCAACGCCGCTGGGGCCAGTGTCTTCCTCTCCCTCTCCAGCAGGGCGGCCCCATCGAGCAACTCCCGATTGCAATTCACTTTTTGGTTCAGAAGAAGGGGTGTTAATTCTCTAGGGAACTATAAGTTCATATTTTCTTAGAAAAATTTTCTTCCTTTTTGAGAGGTTCGCTCATATGTCTGCTGCGGCTCACTCTGTCTGCTGAGGTTCTTGCTATTTTTCGCAGGAAGAAAAGAAGTACCACTGCATGCAGTACATCACTGCAACCGTCGCAGTGCGGGTCTCCTCCCCCGGAGTGAACTGCTCGCGCCAACCCCGCCGCCCCTCACTTACCCTGATCGACTTTGCATCTTCCCAGGACTGCTGTTCAGCTCAGCGCCGCCGTGCAGTACGCTCGTCGCGGTTTTGTGGTTCGCTGGCGATTCTGGACCAGAGATGCCACGTACATTCAAAGTTTAGATGGCCCTAGAGTGTAGCTCGGATGTGCTGCATGCATGGTTCAGATGGCCTTGGTTGTGCTTTTATTTTTTCTGTTATCCCTTGTTTTGTTGTTTTGATTTGAGCAATTTTGATGTGTTTTGCATCGCAATGAACGACAGAATTGCAGTACAGGGCATAGTACAAAGGAATTCACTTTGTAAAAAAAGTTGTACAGAGGAGATCACTTTTTATTATTTTGGAGGTAATTTTTTCTTTGCAAATTTGTATGGATATCGATGCAGTTTATTAAGAAAACCTTGGCGGTGCACTTCGCAAAAACAAAAAAGCAATGAAGCTCATGGTTGCTCTGATGCAAATACACACATGCGTCTCCGTTCAGTTAAACTATATTTTGCAAGAGAAGACGAACACAAGAAAAAATTGATGCAGCTCACTAACACTAACCATGTAGCTCACTAATATTGACCATGTAGTCTAGATGAATTTACAAAGAAATTAAGAAAGACAAAATAATTATGTAGCTCACTCTGACATAAGGTTGTGGTTCACTTGCCCTTGTCACCGCGGTCCACTCGTTCATAAAAAATGTTGAAAAACACTCACAAAAACTCGTGTGAGAAAGTTAACTCCCGACAAAAGAAACCAGCAAGTTCACTTGACTGTTTGTTGCAGTGCAGTTTTGCGGTCTGAAGCAGTGCGTTCATCTGTCTGATGCAGTACACGCGATGATTTGGGTGCCGCAAAAAACAGAGTGTCCGCGTTTTGGTATTTTTAAAACTGCTCTTAAACCGTAAGTAATTAGAGGGAGCATTCTACATGAAAAAGTTGCGTCTCGATGATGTGTTTCCAACGACATATAATTTGAATCATTCCGATCAGCGGTTTGTAAAAATTTCGCGAAAACGGCCGCTGCCACTCGTCGTCAGTCGCATGATTTTCAAAATTAAATTAAAACCGTAAGGAATCTCAAAAATATTTCAACATATGAAAGTTGCGCCTTGTCCGTATCTTTCCAACGGTGTGTCATATGTCTCGTTTCGACAAACGGTTAGAAAACTGGAGCAAAAACAGTACCAAAAATTTCAAAAAAATTGAAAAATAGAGTTCCGCGATTTAGTAAATTTGAAACTGCTCTTAAACCGTAATGAATTAGAGAAAGATTTATATATGAAAAAGATGCGCCTCGACGATATCTATCCAACGGCGTATCATTTGCTTCGTTCCGACAAGCTGTTTAGAAAAAATGCAAAAAAAACGGTCGCTGCCACTCGTCATCTGCCGCACTATTTTCAAAACTGCTCTTAAACCGTGTGGAATCTCGAAAAGTGTTCAACATGTCGAAGTTGCGCCTAATTCATAGCTTTTCAATGATATATTACATGCCTCATTCCGATAAACGGTTAAAAAATTAGAGCGAAAACAGTACCGAAAAAACACCGCGTGCAGTTTTTTCCGACGAGAAGTTCACTAGTCTCTATTGCAGTGCTCGTCGTCAAAATGATGCAGTGCGCTTCTGTTGAGAGTGCAGTGCCGAAGTGGTGTGCAGAATAGTTATTCTGCTAATATTAGCAGAATAGACCGTATGTATATATATATATATACTAGGACACATGCCTGTGCATTGCAACGGGAGAAGAAAAGCACGTCCCTAATTGCTCAAGAAGTAAGGACGTCATCGTCGCTCTCCTTCCATCGGGCTCATATTTGCATAGCCTAAGAAGAGATTGCATTGTTTAGACTCCTCTGTAGAAAACAAATGTTGCAAGAACCAGGATTGGTCGGGTTGACTACGTCCTAGCTCATGACGACTTGTAAAGGATTGCTAGATCCATTTTTCCACAACCTGGGAAGAAAAATCTTGGCACCAAAGAAAAATATCTTGAGGAATGAGGAAGACCACATGTCTGCCTAAAGAGGATAGTTGTACGATAAATAAACCAGTAGCATCTGCCTGAACTGTACTTTCAAATCAAGGCCTAGTTTAATCTGATAGGGCCAGAATAACCATTTTCATGAAACATATAGTCAATTTTCTATAAGGGAACATATAGTCCAATTGTCCACGAATGATCAAAGAGTGCAGTTCGAAGGGACTGCCCAATCTACATAATTCATGACCACAATTTCTACATTTCCTAACTAAAACAACATTGTCTAACCATTGGCTTAGGCATACAGACTCTAATACAAATTGCAAACTGCTGAGAAGTGTAGACTTGTTGTTATTTTTTGGTGACCATACAAATTTAGTTGAGTGAATAGATTTCAATCATAGTAATAGCTCGAGCTAAGAACCAAAAAAAATAGTCCCATTGGCTATAAATGTCTAGCAATCCAAAGAGGTGTTGGCTCCAGAGGAGCAGCACTGAACATCATCATAATAAGGTATATCCCGAGAATATGAAAATGTAAAGTCAGAATCATGAACAAAGATAGTACGGGGCACACTTAAATAATGGGGAAAAACAGGATGCGTTTCTTACAATGTACTCTCTCCGTTCCTAAATGTAAGTCTTTTTAGACATTTTAAATGGACTAAAAGATATGGATGTATGTAGACATATTTTAGTGCATAGATTCACTCATTTTACTCCGTACGTGGTCAGTTGTTGAAATATCTAAAAAGACTTATATTTGGGAACGGAGGGAGTAAAAAATAAGCTCTCTCTTTACTGGGCATCGCCTTGTCGCTTTGCAAGCTAAAAAGAAATACTTCTTTTGTTGGTAATACCACATAGAGCATAATATAGACAACTAAATCAAGTTAAACAATTAGCATGTTTAATCATGTAATATCATACACTGAAGAAAGGACAATGCCAATCTTGAAAAGGCACTTATGTTTGATAGAATTCTGCAGTTCACCTGCACTGTGAAAGGATTGGAACCGCATATTAGATGCCATTATCCAATGAAGGAAGCTCTCGATGCTCTCTAGTGTGTGACTGGTCACATTCTGGATGCTTTGCATCTGGAAGAAGAAAATATGTCAAACACAGAACAAGATAAATAACACCTAAACCAAAGTAGTAGATCGGGTCATCTGCTTTACGATATCTCAGGTTCACTGTTGTTATCTTTGCAACTTGACGGATCTTTTGGATTAAGTGAGCAAGCCCACTTGTGATGCTGCTCATATTTACCTTCTGAAGATACCATGGGTAACAAACTGAAGTGTGTTTCCCCTGCTTCAGTAGTCCTCTCGTCACCACCTGATGGCTGTTGATTGCGCATGACAAAGGCATATATGCAGTTTCCTAACTAGGTGAAATAGATCATATAAGTTTGAATTGGATAATTTGGAGTCGATATTGTTCTTTTTTTCTCTCCCAGCGGCATGTACCATGTTGCCTTCTTACTGTAGCATATAAGCTATAAAGATGTATAATATGTCTCACGCCCTGTTCAACCGGATTTTAGCAAAATGAGATGAGCTTACCTTCTCTAGCTCCTCCACGTGCGTGATATTCTCCATATTCGGGCCTCTACCTCTTTGCCTGTTGCGGCCAGTTCTGCATTAACTTTTGATTCCGCTAACGAGATTAGTTGTCTATTCCTCCGCTGCGCACACAGCCGCGACTGCCTCCAGGAGCGCCTTCGTTGCCTCGTGCCTCGTACTCGGCGGTCATCGCTGCCGTGGCGGTTGCACCCATGAACCTCCCCACGACGTCCTCCCCATGCACGTTCCTCACACCAAGTTGCAGCGTATGGTGGGTTCTCCAGGGCGCTTGGCCTCCGGGGTGCCCAACCAACTCGCCATCTCGAGAGGACGCGCGCAGGGAGATGGGGGCGGCGAAGCTGGCTTCCTGGACCGGCCGCTCGGTGTGGCTTTGTGGAGGATTACAAGCAAAGGACCCCACCCAGTTGGTGTGCTCCGGCGTCGCCGCGTGGACGGTGATGCTGATGCTGTGGTGCGGACTCGGGGGAGGAAATGTGGAAGGGATATCGATGGGGACGACTTGAGAATCGCTGGCGTTGGCCTCGACCATTGTTACTAGGGACTTGCAAATCCTCCGATGCTGAGATCTCACAGCTGGGTAGGAACGTAGGAGAGGAGGGTGATGGTGCCCACGGCGGGCCCAGATGAATCGCTCCATAAGATTGACCTGGCCGTATGTCTCCTCCGGTGCCTCGTCTGCTGTTTCTTCACCTCCTCATCAGCAGCATATTCATGGGACGCGTTAGGGAAGGATTAGTCAGAGTTCGGGTCGTGAGGGATGTAGTGTTCGACTCCAACTCCAACTGAGTTTCACATCTCAGGGACAAAATAAACTTATGGGTCGGCAGGTTCATTTTGTTTCGGCAACAAAATAGACATATGGGCTGACCGCTACGTTCCTTCTTTTGTTTCGTTTGCACGTACTTCATAAAATAGAGTCCGAACAAAACTAAACAACAGCGTAGGCGTGAAAACAATAGCAGGACCAATAAAGCGGGACAAAACCAAGAATATCACCTCCTTTTAATAGTAGGAATATATATATATATATATATATATATATATATATATATATGGAGGGGAGGGGCCCCTAGCACAAAACACAACATTGTCTTAGCTGTGTGCGGCGCCCCCTCCACCGTTTACAACCATGATCATATTTTTTGTAGTGCTTAGGCGAAGCCCTACGGAGATAACTTCGCCATCGCTGAGGGAGTCCTGGACTAGGGGGTCCTCGAACAGCCAGACTATATACTTTGGCCGGACTGTTGGACTATGAAGATACAAGATTGAAGACTTCGTCCCGTGTCCGGGTGGGACTCTCCTTTGCGTGGAAGGCAAGCTTGACAATTCGGATATGTAGATCTCCTTCTCTGTAACCGACTCTGTGTAACCGTAGCCCCCTCCAGTGTCTATATAAACCAGAGGGTTTAGTCCGTAGGACAACAACAATCATAATCATAGGCTAGCTTCTAGGGTTTAGCCTCTACGATCTCGTGGTAGATCAACTCTTGTAATACTCATTTCATCAAGATCAATCAAGCAGGAAGTAGGGTATTACCTCCATCGAGAAGGCCCGAACCTGGGTAAACATTGTGTCCCACACCTCCTGTTACCATTAGCCTTAGACGCACAGTTCGGGACCCCCTACCCGAGATCCGCCGGTTTTGACACCGACATTGGTGCTTTCATAGAGAGTTCCACTGTGCCGTCATAAGGCTTGATGGCTCCTTCAATCATCTGCAATGATGCGATCCAGGGTGAAGTTTTCCTAACCGAACAGATCTTCGTATTCAGCAGCTTCATGCTGCGGTCCAACTCGCTTGGCCATCTGGAGCAGATCGATAGCTACGCCCCTGGCCATCGGGTCAGGTTTGGAAGCCTGAACTACACCGCCGACAGCCGTGGAGATTTGATCTTCGATGGATTCGAGCCCATGACAGGTGTGTCGAACAGTCACAATGAGCATGACTTAGATCTGCCATCGGACGGTGTTCAGGAGATCACACCTGCGGCTGCCCCGGTTTTTAATCCAGAGCAGATCGTGCCATCTGAGGACGGGTGGATGGACCCCGCCATGGAGGCCGCACACTCATCGGCGCTAGAGCCGAACACAGACTTCACCTCCAAAGATATCTGTGTCATCGGACCCTCGGACACGTCTCTGGCCATAGGTTCCAAACTACGCGTGTTCGTGCCTATCGAATCTGATTGGGCACCGATCATGGAGTTGACCTCCGCGGATATCTTTCAGCACTCGCCCTTGGGCGACGTGCTAAATTCACTGAAATCCATCTCCTTATTGGGAGACTTTTGGCCGAACTATATCCGGCTTGAGGGGGAAGCGGACGACGAAGAAATTCATTTCTCACCCACCACCCACTGGGTAGCCACTGTCGATGACTTAACCGACATGCTTGACTTCGACTCTGAAGACATCGATGGTATGGACGACGATGCTGGAGAGGAACAGGAACCAGCGCCCATGGGGCGCTGGACAGCCACCTCATCATATGATATATACATGGTGGATACACCCAAAGAAAACAACGGCGAGGAACGAAAGGATGCAACGGAGGATAATCCCCTTGAGAAGCAACCAAAGCAATGACGTAGGCGCCGCTCTAAATCCCGCCACAGTAAAAACAGCGATAACAGCGCAAGAAGAAACAGTACCCCGGTCGACTCCAAAGGAAACAACGACCCCATGGATCCAGCGATGGAGCAGGATGAGCCAGGGGACGGCGAACATAGTCCGGGCCCGCTATCCAATCATAGCGATGGCGGAGTCAAAACTCATAAACCTGTCTCCGGGGAGGAGAACTGTCCGAGCGAAGATGCACTCATCATCCCGGAAAAACACTTGGAACAAGAGAACATCCAAAGAAGGCTTATTGCCACCGCGAGGAGCTTGAAGAAGCAGAAGCAAAGGCTTAAGGCCGCGCAGGATACGCTCAACCGTAGATGGAACAAAGTGCTCGTCACTGAAGAAAAATACAGTGGCGATCGCCACACAAAGAGCTACCCAAAGTGCAAGCTACTGCCTGAATTCGACGATGAGGCTATAGAGCCCATTTAGCCAAAAAATAAAACGGCCGTTCAGCCAGACCAACCACCCCGTGGCCGCGACAGGGCGCCTAATGACGCCGCACATAAATCAGCGCACGATTTACGTGAGCACCTGGACAAAAAAGCCGGTATGGCCAGGTCCATCTATGGATCTAGGAAGCGTGCTCCGGCAAAGGATCATGGCCACCCAAACGACTATACTGACCGAATAACAGCTCGAAATCAAAACCAAACACTACAACCGTCAGAAGAATGCCATGACACATCCAAATACAGGGGTGCCGCACACCCCCTGTGATTCACCTATGAGGTGCTGGATCATGAATTTCCAGAGGGATTCAAACCCATGAACATAGAGGAATACGACGGAACGACAGACCCTGGGGTCTGGATTGAGGACTTTATCCTTCACATCCACATGGCTTGCGAAGATGATCTCCACGCCATCAAATACCTGCCCCTCAAGTTGAAAGGACCAGCTCGGCACTGGTTGAAAAACCTCCCTAAAAACTCGATTAGAAGTTGGGAAGAACTTGAGGATGATTTTAGGGCTAATTTTCAAGGGACCAATGTCCGACCTCCGGATGCAGACGATTTATGTCACATAATTCAACAACCCGAAGAGTCAGCCCGAAAGCTTTGGAACAGATTTCTCACTAAGAAGAATCAAATCGTCGACTGCCCAGATGCCGAAGCCTTAGCGGCTTTCAAACACAGTGTCCGGGACGAATGGCTCGCCAGACACCTCGACCAGGAAAAACCGAGGACAATGGCAGCCCTAACAAGCCTTATGACCCGCTTTTGCGCGGGCGAGGACAGTTGGTTGGCCCGTAGCGGCACCAGCGACCCAGGCACATCCGAAGTCAGGGATGGCAACGGGAAACCGCGGCGCAATAAAAACAAGTGTCGAAACAATGAAGACAGCCCAGACAACACGGCGGTAAACATCGGATTCAGGGGCTCTCGACCCGGTCAACGGAAAAAGCCATTTAAAGGCAGTAGAGGTGGACCATCCAACCTAAACAAGATTCTAGACAGATTATGTCAGGTTCATGGCACCCCCGAAAAACCTGCAAATCACACCAATAGAGAATGCTGGGTCTTCAAGCAGGCGGCAAACTAAATGTCGAACATAAGGGGAGGGAGACGCCAAGTGAAGACGAGGATGAACCTCGCCAGCCGAACACTGGGGGATAGAAAAAATTCCCACCAGAGGTCAAAAGAGTGAACATGATTTACGCAACTCACATACCAAAGAGGAGGCACAAACGTGCACTCCGAGACATATACGTTGTAGAGCCCGTCGCCCCCAAGTTCAACCCTTGGTCGGCCTGCTCGATCACTTTTGATCGCAGGGATCATCCGACTAGTATCCGACACGGAGGATCGACTGCCTTGGTGCTTGACCCAATAACTGACGGATACCATCTCACCCTCCTTATGGACGGCGGCAGCAGTCTCAATCTGATAAATCAGGACACTGTCCGCAAAATGGGGATAGACCCGTCAAGAATCAGCCAAAGTAATACTACCTTTAAAGGAGTAATACCAGGCGTAGAGGCCCACTGAAGGGGTCTCTAGTACTAGAGGTTGTATTCGGTTCTCCCGACGACTTCCGAAGCGAAGAATTAATCTTCGACATCGCTCCATTCTGAAGCGGCTATCACGCACTACTCGGAAGAACGGCCTTCGCTCGTTTCAATGCAGTAATGCATTACACTTATCTTAAACTTAAGATGCCAGGTCCATGTGGCGTAATCACAGTTAGCGGAAATACACAGCGTTCCTTACGTGCGGAAGAATATGTGGCGGATCTAGCAGCCGAACACCGAATGGCCTATCCAACCAGAAAAAATGATCGGGCGTCAAGACCGCGGACACGGTTAGATGAGTCCGGCGCACCACTAGTTGTAGCAGCCCAGATAAACCTGAGCTTGGGTCGATGGATATACCCCCATAGGTGGTGCTAGGGGCTGCCCGCATGTAAAAAGGCCCATAGTTCGGCTTGACCCTATTAATACAATAACAAATTGCATTTTCATGGTTCATTAAGGATAACCAACGTTTCGCACGAAGTCTTTCACCTGGGTTTTTCTTTTTTTATAGACGATCATCATGCTACACCCTTCCAGGATACGGCACAACGTAGACAAAAGGCGCAGACGTGCAGCAGGGCCCTGCTCAAAAGTTTATTTTTAGATTAAGACCCTGTGTAAACCTTTTTTAATGTCTCTTGTTGCTTCACACCCTCCGGGCACTTAACACAACCAAGAGGGATACTGGCGTTATTGGCATTTCATCATGCCAGATTAATGCATGTACCTGGAAACTCAGGGCTCATTATCGAGGGCGTTACTCAGCCCAGGATATGTTGTAAAGTCCGAATACCTTAGGGAGTGTTCGGCATCACGAGTTTGGCCTTATATGCATCAGCTCCGAATCATGTCTTTGGTCAGTAGTTGGGTTTGCCCGGCTCCCGTGTTTTGCTACCTTACGTTCCGCTCTATCCGCTAAGGCGGCACCGGGAGAACTACTATGATTGTGCCCTAGTTCATTTGGATGAGCACCTCAGTAGAGAAAGCCAAAAATTGACTGTCATGATAAAGCGAGAGATTGGTCAACCACTCGATGACTCAGTGGAATCTTCGCGATTCCTCCACATTAATGAAAGACCGGTTTCCCTCTCATGTACGTACGTGCACCATATTCGGATGAACGCGGAAGTAGCAGGGGCTATATAGTAGCCCCACCGTCAAACTCCTATGGCTAAGTGAAAGTGTTAAAGCTATATAGTCCGATTGCCTTGTTCGCCGCGCTATCACCACCTTAATGGACCAAGAGGTTGGATCAAGTGTGATTACGCGCTTTACCGAACACCCCCGCATTATATGCGTGGGGGCTAAAGCCGACGACTGCAAACTTTCAGGTTATATACATACATACATACATACATAAACGGCCGCACATGAGTCACTATCATACTTCCAGGCAAAAGTATAAACACAGCCTTTATAATCAAAATAGCATTGTTTTTACAATCAAGATACATGTCACTCGAACATGGTACTCTTCGGGCACTGAGCCTCTATTAAACGGGCACCTTCTAGGACTTCTTCAAAATAGTGCTCGGGCGAGCCCTAGCCTCTGGCCGGACCCCGAGATGCAATAGCGGTGGCCTCCATCCCTGCCCAATATGTCTTAACACGGGCAAGAGCCATCCGCGCACCCTCTATGCACGCCGACCTCTTTACAGCGTCGATATGCGACAGAACATGAAGGAATCGTTGTACTAAACCAAAATAACTATCCAGCCTTGGTCCCTTCGGCCAAAGATGATCCACGACAGACCTCATAGCAAGCCCAGACAACCTATGGAGCTCGACCCACTCGGCCATTTGTTCATTTAACAGCAGCGGACGCTTTGGAGCATTGAACTGCGACCAGAACAACCTTTCCACCTCATGATCTTTCTGATCTTTGAAATACTCAGTCGCATCAGCATCACTCTTTGCCAAGTCCAAGTATGTGCCTACATCACTCCATAATTGATCCAGAGGGGCATACTTTGGATCTATGAACTTCGTCTGCAACAAAAAGGGCTTCCCAGCCATGATATCTCCGGCTTGACAAAGCTCCTCCCTTGCCGCTCTGATTTCAGAGCGAGTTTCCTGGGCTGCTTCTAAGGCCTTCTGTCAATGTCAAAACCGGCGGATCTCGGGTAGGGGGTCCCGAACTATGCGTCTAGGTGGATGGTAACAGGAGACAAGGGACACGATGTTTTTACCCAGGTTCGGGCCCTCTCGATGGAGGAGATTAATATTGATGATATGGGTAGTACAAGAGTAAATCTACCACAAGATCAGAGAGGCTAAACCCTAGAAGCTAGCCTATGGTATGATTGTTGTTCGTCCTACGGACTAAAACCCTCCGGTTTATATAGGCACCGAAAAGGGTTAGGGTTACACAGAGTCGGTTAGAATGGTAGGAGATCTACATATCCGTATCGCCAAGCTTGCCTTCCACGCCAAGGAAAGTCCCATCCGGACATGGGACGAAGTCTTCAATCTTGTATCTTCATAGTCCAGGAGTACGACCAAAGGTGATAGTTCGGCTATCCGGACACCCCCTAATCCGGGACTCCCTCAGTAGCCCCCGAACCAGGCTTCAATGGCGATGAGTCGGCGCGTAGATTGTCTTCGGCATTGCAAGGCAGGTTCTTCTCCAAATCCTGTGTACCTATTGAATAGCGTCCAGCTTCTCGTAAATATTGCGCTCCTTGGCTTCCACGCCCAATAATGGCCATCTTCCACGTGTTGAACGAATGCGAAAAGCCAGGGTATTTTTACATTTACCCTCCTAGCTGCGCAAATGAGCTGCCTAGAAAGGAGACGAGGATCTAGATCCGAATCACACCATCCTCCCTTCGCGAGCATTCATCAGAGCGCATCTGACTGAAATCCATTCCATCATGGACAGTCGACGCGGCTCCTCCTCTCGCCCTCCCAGCCCTCAGCCTGGAGATTGGGAGAGATGCTTCGTCCCGCATAGCGAGTTACTGACGCTCCAAACCAAGGGATTTCTTCCCCTAGACTTCATGGTTCTGGTTCGAGCCAGACTCGCCACCTATAAGGGCGGAAAGCAAGCGGAGAGCATCCCCAGCCCCTCCAAAGGAGAGCGGGTATGCCTTGTCCCTTATTTGATAAGGGGGCTCGGATTTGCTATTCATTCATTTCTCCGGGGGCTCTTGGAGTTCTAGGGTCTCCAGTTGCACAACCTTACGCCTGCCTCCATTTTGCATATTGCGGCTTCGTGGCCCTTTGCGAGCTGTTTTTGGGCATCGAGGCTCATTTTGCGCTGTGGAAGAAGCTGTTCTGCCTTGTGCCCCATTCTCAAGAGGGGTCAATATATCAAGTGGGCGGAGCCGAACTATGGCGCATCGCTGGGACCGGATATCTATCCGGAACCCCGAAGAAGGCGTCCGAAGACTGCTTCGGAAAGGTTTTATATAGAAGATGTCCCCCTGCCGGACCCTGTTCGAATCGGCCTCCCTGAGTTCAATGATGCTCCTTTGAAGAAACGCCTAAGCTGGCGTCCACGGAGCCCTCAGAAGGAAAATGACAGGGACGTCCTTTACCTGATAAGCGGAATTAGGCTGTTAGCTCATTCCGGACTGACCATGATTGGGGTCATGGCCACATGCATTATGCGGGGGGTGCAGCCGCTCCAGTATAGAGGCCACCCCATGTGGGATTTCAACGGGTAGGATGATGCCACCCGCTGCGGCCGTAAGGGGCTGGGATCGGTTGCCGATCTGATGAAGATCTTGTCCACATTGTACAAGGGAGAAGCGGAGGAATTTCTCCGCGTCAATCCGCAGGACGGATTTTCTATGTACAATCCTCCAAGCTGGGTAAGCGGACATTTGTTTTTTCCCATCCGATCCATATTCCCATAGTCAAGTATCTCATTTTGCGATTTCGACGCAGGAACTGCGCCAGGCCGTAAGGGATATAAACAGCCCGCCTCCACAACCCGAGGATCTGGAACGGTTCCTCGATCCGGCCTCCCAAGAGGATCCGGACATATCGATGGAGCTGATTGATGGGGTATTTCACCAACTGAGCATCGATAATGCCTTGGTCGCCATTACGGCCGATTACCCCGGAATACTTCCAGCCTCACAGGTAACTGAGACCAAAGTCCCAATACTTTGAAAATGACCCATCTGTGCTTATTTTTAATCATCGTATACCAATGGTGTTTCGCAGGGGAAGTCCTTGAGGCGGAAGGCCGAGCCTGCGGCGGCTAGTCAACAAGGGACAGCAAGGCCCAGCATGCTGAAAAGGAGTGCGGTCCAGATTGAGACGCTGGCGCAACGGTATGGCGTGTCATCTTACTCCCAAGTTTTATTCCCGGAAGGCATACTGACACTTGTGCTCTTTTCAGGAAAAAGAGCGCTCGCCGGACTGTATTCGGAGAGGTTGCCCATCGAGCCTCCGTTAGCCAGGCTCCACCGCCAGGTCCAGAAGCGGAGGCGGACATGAGGCATGAGTCGGACGCTCCTCCGACAGAGGAAGCCGACAGGTTATCTGCCACCAATTCCGAGGTGGAGAGTGCCATGAATCACAGGCATTGCCGGACAGTTCTTTGTGACGCATGTTTCTCCCCAGAGGCATTGGATGCCTTCAATTTGGGAGATGCGCACCTCCATGCCGCTCAAAATGGTCTAGCCAGAGCCACGGAGCATTATGTAAAAGACATACTGGTGAGAAAATTTGACAGTTATATATGCCAGTAGCCCCCGAGACTTGAAATAGTTAGAATAACTGATTGAAGGATCATTTATTATGCAGGATCTTACAGAAAAGAATACCCAACTGTCCCAGGAGCTGGATGAGTGCAAAGCCCAACTTGAGGCTGCACTAGCCGCGGCGGGGGAAGCCAAAGGGACCCCCTCTGGTAATTTATGCTTCAAAAGATAAGTAGTTTGTGAAGTGTGGCATGTGTATAAGTCTGACAATAACATTGCAGATGGCGCCGGGGTAGATCCGTACAAGCAACAGCTCTTGTGCCGGTTAAAGGCCGGTGAGAATGTGCTTACGAGGGTGAGGCAGGAGAAAAATAATCTCCAAGATGCCAACACCCAGCTGGGTGAAGAACTAAAGGATGTTCGTGCCCAGCTGTCTGACTCCGTTAAGGAGAATCGGTGGCTTCGACATGGCATGTTTAGTAAGTGCTTGAACGAACTTTGAAAAAAGAGTTTGGCGAGGAAGTCGACTAACAGAGTTATGTCTGTAGGTATGCTCACAGGTCATCCTGCAGAGGAAATGCCCGGTTCTACGGGTGACCTTCTTCCCGAGCTCTTACAACTGCATGAACGAGTTCGGCAGGTGATGAAAGGCGTCGCCCAGGCCTTGTGGCCATCAGTCTCCCTGCCCGAAGGCCTTGGAGAGCTTGCAGAGAGGCTTCAGGGAGCGTGGCAGTGCTTCCGATTATGGAAGATATCGGCCTGCCATCAAGGCACCAGGGAGGCCTGGGCCATGGTGAAGACGCGGTACACGAAGGCTGACCCAAACCACATGGCCGAGGTCGGACCTGTGGGGCCCGATGGGAAGGAGATCCCTGTGAGCTTAGTGTACGGCCAAGTAGAGTTGGCCGCAAAGTATTCCCAGCGGGACTGTAAACTAGACAGCCTATTATATGGCATTGAAGAGGAATACAATCAGTCGAATTGACTATGTAATTTGAGATGACATGTAAAATGCCTTCTAGCCGGATTGTAGATCGTTTGTCATAGCGGACCTTTTCGCTTCAACCTCGGGACCCAATAGTCCGGAGTGTGTCCGAATACTCTCGCGGTTATATAAGAACCGGGGCATGCGTGGAGACCAGGCGTAGGGGTCATTAGTGCTTTATCAGATAAGTGCCCAACTAGTTATGTTATATTACATGGTTAGTAAGAAACATCTTCCAAGGAGAATAGTTCCATTAGGGGTTCCTTTCCCTATGAGGCATGCCCTAAAGTGCATGTCTGGACTGCGAAAAAAGCAGAAAAACATCTGGGGGCAGATAAATAAATAGGTAAGAAATCGTCTTTTAGTTCAGTGACCGAATATTCCCTTAAAAACGCTAGCTTTCGGCTTCACCCAGTCTGAGGTACACATCCGGCTGACCCGGTAGTAACAATCGCAGAGGTGCTCCCTTTACCACCTAGCCGAACAATCGGGAACGTAGGGGTAAGCACATGAGCCAGGCAACCCAGCTTGGCCAAAACTTAAGTCATATCGATGCATATAATGGTGAATAAAAGGTACATGTGGAAGTGTGACACATGTGTTGGACATGAAGCCCGTATAAATAAGCTTCTGTTAAAGAAGCCCCCAGGTATATTGAGCACGGATAGCGTGTCAAGTGTGTGCAAACAAAGCACGAACGATCCTTCAAAGGCTGTAAGAGAAAAGGAGGGAGAAGGGGAGAAATATAAGACAACTACTGTATAAAATATAGACGGAGGAAGGAGACGAACTCAGAATCCGGCACTAGGCGTAGAATCTTCGGAGACGGGCTGCCTTCCATGGGTTCGGTTCGAGTCGGTTATCCGATGCATTTCACAGATGGTATGCTCCGCCGGTCAGGACTTGGTCGATGATGAAGGGACCTTCCCATTTGGGCTTGAGTTTGTCCTTTTTCTTGTCCGGCAGGCGTAGAACTAACTCGCCAACATTGTAAGTTTTGGCCCATACTTCTCTGCTTTGATATCTTCGAGCCTGCTGTTGATAGAATGCGGAACGGGCTTTTGCCACGTTGCGATCCTCCTCCAAGGCGTCCAAACTGTCCTGCCGATCGAGCTCGGCTTCTCTTTCTTCGTACATGCGCATGCGAGGTGAGTCATGAATTATATCGCAGGGCAAAACTGCCTCTGCGCCGTATACCATAAAGAATGGTGTGAATCCGGTAATGCGATTCGGCGTGGTCCGCAGCCCCCAGAGTACGGAGTAGAGCTCCTCTACCCAGTGCGTGTTAGATTCCTTGAGGGACCGCACTAGTCTGGGTTTGATGCCGCTCATGATTAGACCATTTGCTCGCTCGACTTGACCAAAAGTTTGAGGGTGATAGACTGAAGCATAGTCGAGCTTGATACCCATGTTTTTGCACCAGAGTTTGACCTCGTCGGCTGTGAAGTTCGTGTCGTTATCAGTGATGATGCTGTGGGGGACGCCGTAACGGTGTACGACCCCTGATATGAAGTCTATCACTGGTCCGGATTCGGCCATCTTAACAGGTTTGGCCTCTATCCATTTGGTGAATTTATCCACCATGACCAGTAGGTATTTTTGCTTGTGGGTTCCTCCTTTAAGGGGTCCAACCATGTCAAGCCCCCAGACCGCGAAGGGCCAGATGATGGGTATAGTTTTGAGGGCGGTGGGTGGCATGTGGTTTTGATTAGCAAAGAGCTGGCAACCGACGAATCGTTGGACTAAGTCCTGAGCGTCTGTCCGGGCCGTCGGCCAATAAAATCCTGTACGGAAGGCCTTGCCTACAAGGGCCCGGGCTGCGGCGTGGTGCCTGCCAAGTCCGGCATGAATTTCGGCCAGAAGATTCCGCCCTTCCTCTTCGGAGATACACCTTCGAAGGACTCCGGTTGTGCTTTTCTTATAAAGCTCTCCCTCATGGACCTTGTAGGCTTTAGATCGCCGCACTATGAAGCGGGCCTCATTTTGGTCCTCGGGAAGTTCCTGCCTGGTTAGGTAGGCTAGGAATGGTTCCGTCCACGGGGCGATGACTGCCATTATTATGTGGGCTGAGGGTGTTACTTCGTTGGCAGAACCACCAATTGTGTCAGAATGTTCGGTGTCGGGCAGTGCGGTTGGGTCCGGATTGTTATTTCCGGACACCTCCTCCCATAGTACGGATGGCTTAAACAGCCTCTATAGGAAGATGTTGGGAGGGATGGCATCGCGCTTTGCGCCAATGCGTGCCAATACGTCTGCTGCCTGGTTGTTATCCCGCGCTATATGGTGAAATTCGAGCCCCTCGAACCGAGCTGACATTTTTAGGACGGCGTTGCGATAGGCTGCCATTTTTGGATCCTTGGCATCAAAGTCTCCATTTATTTGGGATATCGCGAGGTTCGAATCCCCGCGCACGTCTAGGCGTTGAATGCCCATGGAGACTGCCATCCGGAGACCATGTAGAAGGGCCTCGTATTCGGCTGCGTTGTTGGAGTCCGTATACATTATCTGGAGTATGTATTGAACTGTATCTCCGATTGGGGACGTTAGAACGACGCCAGCCCCCAGACCAGCCAACATTTTGGAGCCGTTGAAGTGCATGATCCAGTTGGAATATGCGCCGTACTCTTTAGGGAGTTCGGCTTCAGTCCATTCGGCGACGAAGTCGGCCAAAACTTGCGACTTAATAGCTCGCCGTGGCTTATAGGTTATGTCGAATGGGAGGAGCTCAATGGCCCATTTGGCAATCCAGCCGTCGCGTCGCGGTTGTTTATAATGTCGTTAAGAGGTACTTTGGAGGCTACTGTTATCGAACACTCTTGAAAGTAGTGTCGCAGCTTCCGAGATGCCATAAACACCGCGTACGCTATCTTTTGATAATGCGGGTACCGTGACTTGCATGGAGTTAGGACAGTGGACACGTAGTAAACTGGTTTTTGAAGGGGGAACTTGTGTCCGTTTGTTTCTCGTTTGACAACGAGTACCGCGCTTACAACTTGATGAGTTGCCGCGATATATAATAGCATTGGTTCGCCCATGTTGGGTGCGGCCAGGACCGGGTTTGTTGCCAATATGGCTTTTATTTCTTCGAGTCCGGCCGTGGCGGCATCCGTCCACTCGAAGTGTTTGGTGCGGCGGAGGAGGCGATAAAGGGGTAATGCCTTTTCTCCCAAACGGGAGATAAAGCGGCTTAGAGCCGCCACGCATCCATTCAATTTTTGTATTTGTTTGAGGTCCTTTGGGATATCCAATTGTGACAGAGCTTAGATCTTGGCTGGGTTTGCTTCAATTCCTCTGCCGGATACAATGAAGCCCAAGAGCTTTCCGGCTGGTACACCGAAAACGCATTTTTCCGGGTTGAGCTTGATGTCATATGTTCGGAGATTATCGAATGTGAGCCTCAAGTCGTCTACTAGAGTTTCGACATGCTTGGTTTTAATGACCACATCGTCTATGTATGCCTCCACTGTTTTGCCGATCTGGTTTGCCAGACATGTCTGAATCATGCGCTGATATGTTGCGCTGGCGTTTTTGAGCCCGAAGGGCATTGTGTTGAAGCAGAATGGGCCGTATGGGGTGATGAATGCCGTTGCGGCTTGGTCGGGCTCTGCCATCTTAATTTGGTGGTAGCCGGAGTATGCGTCGAGGAAGCACAATGAATCGTGTCCTGCAGTAGCGTCGATAATTTGATCGATGCGGGGGAGGGGGAAGGGATCCTTTGGGCAAGCCTTGCTAAGGTCCTTGAAATCGAAGCATAGGCGCCAGGATTTGTCCTTCTTTGGTACCATCACCAGGTTTGCTAGCCAGTCCAGATGTTTTATATCTCTGATGAATCCGGCCTCCAATAGTTTGGCTAGCTCCTCTCCCATGGCCTGTCTCTTGGGTTCGGAGAAACGCCGAAGAGCTTGTTTGACTGGCTTGAATCCTTTTAGGATGTTTAGGCTGTGCTCGGCCAGCCGGCATGGGATTCCTGGCATGTCTGAAGGGTGCCAGGCAAAAATGTCCCAATTTTCGCGTAGGAATTCTCGTAGTGTGGCGTCTACATCAGGGTTTAATTGTGCCCCGATGGAGGCCATTTTTGTAGAGTCCGTTGGATGGACTTGGAATTTGACTATTTCGTCCGCCGGTTTAAAGGAGGTGGACTTGGATCTCTTATCGAGTATCACATCGTCCCTGTTCACCGTGGAGCGCAGCGTAGTGAGTTCCTCGGCTGCTAGGGCTTCGGATAGTGCCTCAAGGGCCAGTGCGGCTGTCTTGTTTTCGGCGCGAAGTGCTATGTCCGGGTCACTAGCAAGAGTGATGATTGCGTTGGGCCCGGGCATTTTGAGCTTCATGTACCCGTAATGGGGTATAGCTTGAATAATTGTGAATGCCTCTTGCCCTAATAGAGCGTGATATCCGCTGCTGAACGGGGCCACTTGGAACATGACCTCCTCAGACCTGTAATTATCCGGCGTGCCGAACACCACATCCAGTGTGATTTTTCCTGTACAGCATGCTTCCCGACTGGGGATTATTCCTCTAAAGGTTGTGCTGCTTCGCTCAATGCGGCTCCAGTCTATTTCCATTTTTCTGAGGGTTTCCTCGTAAATGAGGTTCAGTCCGCTGCCACCGTCCATGAGTACCTTGGTAAGGCGAAAGCCGTCCACTATTGGACTGAGGAACAATGCGGCTGGTGCTCGGGCTGTTCGGAATTTAGGTTCGTCACTGGCATTAAAGGTAATAGCCGTGTCACTCCATGGGTTTATTGTTGCTATTTGGTAGACTTCGGCAAGGCTATGGAGTGTTCGTTTCCGCATATTATTTGATGCGAAAGTCTCGAAGACTGTTAATACCGTACTGGTATCCTTGGGCTGGTCCTCTGGAGTTAGAAGCTCTTCGCCACTTTTGGCCACCTGCCGTAGTATCCAACATGCTCTAAGGCTATGAGTGGAGTGGCGCCCTCTGTACTATGAATTTTGCAGGGTCCATTGATCCATCCTTCTAGTACGGTTCCATGCCCTATAGAGGGTTTTTGCTTTTTGGTATTTAACCCAGGTGCCTAGCGATGATGCACCCTTTTATTTCAGACTGGGGTTGTATTCAGGGCCGGATTGTCCCAAAAATTGATTTCGGTTTTCCAGGCGCTTTCCATCGCACAGTACTTTCGTACTATGGACGCCAAGTCAGCGAAGCGTGTAATTTCACGACGACTTATGGCGTTGAGGATTCCCTTGTCCGTGCAATTATTGTAGAAGAATGAAATTGCGTCCTACTCACGGCAATCCTTTATCCTGTTCATGACCAGGAGGAATCTGGCCCAGTAATGGTGTACTGTTTCTGCGGGCTCTTGCCGGATTTGGGATAGATCGCTTATGTTTGGGTGGGCGGGTGGAATTAAATTCGGAACCCCGTCCAATCTAAGACTCAGGGGCCAAGAAGTTTCCGAACTTGGAAGCTTGGGTTCTTGGATGTTGTCCAATGAATCTAGCCCGCTGCCTGACTTTAGGTTCAGGGCTTGAGTGATGTCCTCCCCTCCGCGGGAATCCATCATGGAGGGATCGGGAATCCGGACATAGCTAGTCCTATAGAGGAAGGGTCGCCGTATTGTTCCTCAACCACGGCAACGTGGTGGGTAACCTGGGGAGAGTTGATCTCTCTTAGATCGGGTTTAGGCCCAATCTGATCGTAGTCTGTAGTGACTCCGAGGGCGGCGATGCGATCCAAGAGCTCGTTTAAGGAAGAGAGATCCTTCAGATCTAACTGCTCGGCGAGTTTCGAGATAACGTGAAGATTGCTTTCGATGACCCGAGAATTCATCGTCGGCGCGGTGGCCGAACAGGCGGTCATAAGAAAACCGCCTAGCCGGAGAGGTTGGCCGATGGCCAAAGCTCCTTTAGCAACAGTGCCGTCTTTAAAGACGGGATGAGGCATCCTTCCTGATGGCGACGACACAGAGGAACTCTCAATGAAAGCACCAATGTCGGTGTCAAAACCGGCGGATCTCGGGTAGGGGGTCCCGAACTGTGCGTCTAGGCGGATGGTAACAGGAGACAAGGGACACGATGTTTTTACCCAGGTTCGGGCCCTCTTGATGGAGGTAAAACCCTACTCCTGCTTGATTAATATTGATGATATGCGTAGTACAAGAGTGGATCTACCACGAGATCAGAGAGGCTAAACCCTAGAAGCTAGCCTATGGTATGATTGTTGTTCGTCCTACGGACTAAAACCCTCCGGTTTATATAGGCACCGAAAAGGGTTAGGGTTACACAGAGTTGGTTACAATGGTAGGAGATCTACATATCCGTATCACCAAGCTTGCCTTCCACGCCAAGGAAAGTCCCATCCGGACATGGGACGAAGTCTTCAATCTTGTATCTTCATAGTCCAGGATTCCGGCCAAAGGTGATAGTTCGGCTATCCGGACACCCCCTAATCCGGGACTCCCTCACCTTCTGTAGGTCAGCCGCTTTTTCTTGGCTTTCTTTTTCGAGGAGCTCATATCGGCTGGCAGCATCTTTCATCTCAACAGCCATCTTGGCTAAGTTATCATCGCTCTGGCAATGAGCAGCCTGTTTGGCTCTTAACTCTTCGGCCGCCTTTAGGGCGGCCGCATCGCTTCTCCTAGCTTATTCCTTGGCTCGGGCAAGTTCTGCCTGAAGGGTCTCCACGGCGGCAGCTCCATCTGCAGTCACATCATATTATAGATACTAGCATGATGCTCCTCTTAATATTTGCTGAACACTCAAAAATACATACCCTGTGCCTCGTCAAGCTGCTTGTTCACAAGCGCGATGTCGGCATCCGCCACGTCAAGCTGCCGCCTCAATTCGGCAAAATCAGCAGCCTGGCCAGCCGCCGGACCCTCAGCCGCCTGCACATGAAAGTAACACGATCATTACCTGGGAATATGATCCTCCGTTTGCCGCCTCTGGACGGCAACCAGAGTCTCAGGGGCTACTATCTATACAGAGCACACCTAGCGTGTGCGGTACCGTAAAAAAACACATATATTACTTTGCGTACCATAAAGCCTCTTAGCAGGCTCGTAAAAGCTTCATTCAACCGGCTTTTGGCGGATGAAATCCTCTCAACCACTGTACCCATTAAGGTACGATTGGCCTCTGAAATAGCCGCTTGCTCCAGAAGACCCATCAGTGTGTCCGATTGTGCACCGGACAATTCCGGACTCTTTCTGTTTCTCTCCTTAGGAGCCGAATACTCTGGACTTCGGGCGGCCGAAGAGTTACCTTCCGGCCTTTGCGAATCAGGAGAAATCCTCCGTGACGACACCTCGGTGTCGTCCGCCCCATGAGGCGGGGAGAGAGGAGGAGGCATTTCGCTCTCCATCATCTCCGGAAGAAGATCCCCCGAAGACGAACTTTGTTGAGAAGGGCTACGAGCCGGACTACAAAAATACATGCCTCGGTTATTGTTCTCAGAGATAAAACAGGATATATTTACCAAAGTACTTTTGATTCACTTACAGCTCGGTTGAGGGCTGGCCCCCTTGTGGGCGCTGTGCGGTAAGGACGCCCTTCGGGGCAGGGCCCCCTAGCGAAGGTTTCTTCCCTCATTTGAAAACCTCTGTTTCCAAGTCTTCAGAGGCGGCCCTTTTTCTCCCGTGGGGAGAGGGAATTCTAGATTTACCTCCCCGATTATCCTCCTTCACGGAGACACCAATTCCCCTGGTTTGGATGTGTAATGTATGAAGCCCGCTTTCGGCTTCTCTATTCCTCCCTTCATCTTCTCCTGATGGCACTTGATAGGGTGCGCGCTCAAGCATCCTTGTTAGAACAGGATCCAGCGAGCCTTCGGGAAGGGGGGCCGAACACCTGATCCTCTTCGCCTTTCTTATCTAGTCATGGCCAAGACCAATTTTTCAGAATGATGTTGTAACAAATATAAAGACGGCATGCTCGATCGCGGAATTACTTACTTGGGTATCCAGACGGTTGCAGTTGAGACCCGCATCCTCGGTGGTGTCCGGACACTTTATTCGTGATCCGAAGTACAATCCATACATCCCTTCGAGCATCACGCCGAAGAATTGTTGAATAGTTCGCGGTCCTTCCGGGTTGAACTCCCACATACGGAGAGATCGACGTTGGCATGGCAGGACCCAACGAACTAGCATTACTTGCATTACCTTGACAAGACTGACATCCCTCTTAAGGAGATCTCGGATGCGGCTTTGCAATGTCAGCATGTCATTAACTGGCCCCCAGTCCAGCCCCTTGTTGACCCATGACGCTAGTTGGGGCAGAGGGACCGGGCGGAAGGCGGGGGCGGCCGCCCGCTTTGTGCCTCGGGGAGCTGTGATGTAAAACCACTCTCGTTGCCATAAGTCGGACACCTCCGGGAAGGAACCCTTTGGCCATAGGGCGTCGGCACCTTTGCTTATTATAACGCCTCCGCACACCGCGTGCCGCCCGTCGATCATCTTCGGCTTCAAATTGAAGATCTTGAGCCATAAGCCGAAGTGTGGGGTGATGCGGAGGAAGGCCTCACACACGACGATAAATGACGAGATGTGAAGGATGGAATCTGGAGCTAGATCATGGAAATCTAGCCCGTAATAGAACATGAGCCCTCTAACAAAGGAATCAAGACTAAAGCCTAGCCCTCGGAGGAAGTGGGAAACAAATACGACAATCTCGTTGGGTTTGGGAGTGGGGATGACCTGCCCTTGAGCAGGCAGCCTGTGCGGGGTTTCGGCGGTCAGATACTTGTCCTCCCTAAGCTTCTTGATGTCCTCCTCTGTGACAGAGGAGGCCATCCACCGGCCTTGAAGGGTGGATCCCGACATGGTTGAAGGTCCGAAGCGCTTAGCCTGAGCCTTGGGTGTTTGGACTCAAGGTGGGGGAAGGGAAGGATCGAGCGTGGGAAGAAAAGGACAGGCCTTGGCCCCTTTATAATGGGGGTGAATATCAGGCGTCCTCCGTGTGGCCGTTTGGAACTTGCCTAAAATAGAGGAGTCATACTAACAAGAACGGTTGGGTTAACCACTCCCGTATTGATGAGAATCCCGTGATAAGGGGAACACGATCTCTGCTTCGACAAGACGTGCCTGTCACAGCCCTAGATTAGCCTTGTTGTCTTGCTTGGTATTCATGTCATCATGTCTAAATTCTAATGAAACTTGAATTGAGGATTGTTGAAACCTCAAAAAAATCTAATTAAAAGAAGGGCAAGCACCATTTAAATTGCATTCTGTGAATCCAAAATGCCCTAAAAATAGTTTTGTGAATTTTGGCAAGAGTTATATATCAAACCAAAATTCTGGAATATTTTTAAGGAATTATTTGGTCTCTGAATTTAAATCAATAGTCTATTTGAATTTGGGGATATATTCATAATATATAATGAATATATTTTCAAATGCTTTGAAATGTTTTATGTACTTTTGGAATAGTCCAGAGAGGTGACATAAAATATTTCAGAATGTTTTGGCACTGTTTGAAATTATTTTGAATTTGAAAACAGTGGCAAAATAAAATAAAAAGGATAACAGAACAGAAATAAAAAAAAACAGCACTTACCTGGCGCTCACCTCCCAGCCCACCTGGTGGCCCAACAGGACCGGCCCAGCTCAGCCCAGCCACCTGGCCCCCCTCCTCTGTCGTCTTCCTCCCCGACAGGAGGACGGGCGCGTGCCCGACGCGCGCGCACCGCCGCGCCGCGCCACCTCCTCCCTCCCTGCCTGCCTGCCCTCCCCCCCTCCTCGTCTGGATGCCCCGGAGACGCCACGCAGCCACCCCGACCTCTCTCGCACTCTCCCTCGCCCTCGTCCCCTCCTCTGTCACCCTCTCTCGCACGCACTGAGCGCAGCCGAACACCACCGTCGCCGCCGTTCGCCTTAGCAGCCGTCTCCGGCCACCCCTCGCTCCCCCGACTAGCTCAGAAGCTCCGCCACAACCCCCTCTTCCTCCCCACCGCTCCACGGGCCTCCGGAAGCCCTGCATCGCCGCCACGTCGCCGTTCCCCTCTTCGGGCTCCGACCATCATCGCCGTCGAATTCGCCGTCTCCAGCGCGTCCCCGAGCCCGCTTCGACGCCCACTTCAACCGCGGTGAGCTACGCCACCGTTTCCCCCTCTTCTCCCCCTCGTTCCCTCACCGTAGCCTCCTCCCCACCACGGCCGAACCTCCGCCGTCGCCGAGCTCGCCGTCGACGCAGCTCCGGTGACCATTTGGTCACCCCGGCGAGTCCAACGAGTTCGTAAGGCTCCATAGAGCATCCCTAGCGCCTCGCTTCGCTCGCCTTCGAGCTCTAACCCCGTTTCCGTGCACGACCGAACTCCGGCGGCCGCAGCCGAGCTCGCGCCGTCGACTCCGGCCACCTCAGGCACGGCCACCACCACCGTTCGACGCGCGGGAGCAAGGGCTCTCCAACGAGCCCAAGCACAGCCTCGCCCGTGCCCTGTAGCGCGATCCCGCTTCACGCCGCCGTCTCGGACCTCGCCGGCGTCATGTCGCCGGTGGGGTTTGACTTGTCCGACCTGGGGTTTGACCCCCCAGGGTCACTGACGCGTGGGCCCCGTCGGCCAGGTGGACATCATCAGCGCTAACCACTGTTAGTTAACCCCCTGACACTGACCAGTGGGCCCCAGCGCCACTAATTAGTAATTAGGATTAATTTAACCCTGTTTGACCCCTCTGTCACTGACGTGTGGGCCCCACACGTCAGGTTTGACCTCAGCCAGCCGCAGTTGACCACTGACGTCATGCTGGCGCTTTTGACTTGATGACGTCACCCTGACGCAAAGCTGACGCAGTAATTGTTTTCTGGATTTAAAATAATTCAGGAAATTCCAGAAAATAACCAAAACTTCTAAAATTCATAGAAATTCAACCGTAACTCCAAATTAAATAAATTATATATGAAAAATTATCAGAAAAATCCAATCTATCCATCTGTACCATTTTCATGCATGTTTGAACAATGTTTGTCCTCTGTTTTGGACAAAACAAATAAAGGACATTTAAATAATCATATATGGAGTTTGAATTTGAATCTTGGATTCAAACCAACTTCATTTAACTTGTTGCTAGGTGCATTAGCCCAAAACACATGCATATTGCCATGTCATAGCATGCATCATATTGTGCATTGCATTGATCGTGTTTCCTCTGTGTTTTGCCGGTGTTGCTCCCCCCTCGGTAGACGTTGTACCGACGATGTGATCATTGACACTGATGAAGACTCAATGTTATCTTCAGAAGTGCCAGGCAAGCAAAACCCCCTTGTTCATTCCGATACAATCGCACTCTCTCGCCCTGCTCTCTTTTACTGCATTAGGACAACAACGATTCATCTGTTACTTGCTGCGGTAGCTGAACCCCTTTATCCTTTGCATGACCTGTCATTCCACAGTAAATAGATGAAACCCACTAGCATGAGTAGAAGTTGTTTGAGCCCTGTTGTGCCTACTCATTCATGCTTGTTTGTCATGCCTGCTACTGCTTAGAGTTGAGTCGGGTCTGGTTCATCGAGGATGAATCAGGTGTGTGTGAACATGTCCTACTGTGTGTGAGCTAAGTGTGTGAACACGATTTGGAAAAGGTAGCGGTGAGAGGCCATGTAGGAGTACATGGTGGGTTGTCTCATTGCAGCCGTCCTCAGGAACTGAGTTCTGTGTTTGTGATCCATGATTCAGCTACTACCACGCATTGGGCCCGAAACCAATGGACCCTCTCGGCTTCTTAATCGCCCTTGTCCTCTGTCCAGGAGTTGCAAGTAGTTTCTGGTGTTTGTAGTATGCTGGAGGCCGTGCGCAGCGCTGACCGTAGGGGTGGGCTGTGATGCGGTAGGCACGTGGCCGGGTAAACCGGGCGCCCGTTTGGTGTCACGGAACCCTGTTCACATCGTTTGGGGCTGTGAGCGAAACTTCGGCCGGATCTCCTCATGGATGGAACCCAAATAGGCGATAAACCTGGACTAGGGACTTGAGTGTTTAGGTAGGTCGTGGCCGACACCCACGTTGGGCTTCCGCTTGAAGGTTGCCGAGTACATGTCGTGTAAACGGCGGTAAGTGGTGAGAGCGTGTGTGAAGAAGTACACCCCTGCAGGGTTAACATTATCTATTCGAATAGCCGTGTCCGCGGTAAAGGACTTCTGGGTTGCCTATAACAGTTCATAGACAAGTGAAAGTGGATACTCTAAAATACGCAAGATAAGTGTGAGTGCTATGGATGGCGTTCTCGTAGGGAGACGGGAGCGGATCCATAGTGGTGTATTGATATGGTGAATATGTGGACTCGTGTGCGCCACCTCAAAGAGTTACTTGCAGTCGTAGTTCAGGATAGCCACCGAGTCAAAGCTGGCTTGCTGCAGTTAAACCCCACCATCCCCTTGTTGATAATGATGCATATGTAGTTAGTTCTGATGTAAGTCTTGCTGGGTACATTTGTACTCACGTTTGCCTATTTTATGTTTTTGCAGAGAGACTTCAGTCTCGCTAGTAGTTCCACGTGGACTTCGACGTTTAGCTTGTTACCTCAGCTACGATCTTGTGCCCTCGGCAGGATCTGGTAGAAAGTCAGGCTTCTAAGCCTTTTTCATTTGTAGATGTCTGTACTCAGACATGTTAGCTTCCGCATGTGTTTGATTTGTATGCTCTGAATGTTGGGTCATGAGACCCCTGCTTGTAATTTCTCGCTCCTCGGAGCCTAATGAATAAATACTTGAGTCGTAGAGTCATGTTGTGATGCCATGTTGCATTTGCACCTATCGAGCATATTGTGTGTATGTTATTGAAATGCTTGGTATGTGTGGGATCTGACTATCTAGTTGTTTTTCCTTAGTAGCCTCTCTTACCGGGAAATGTCTCCTAGTGTTTCCACCGAGCCATGGTAGCTTGCTACTGCTCCGGAACACTTAGGCTGGCCGGCATGTGTCCTTCTTCGTTCCTGTGTCTGTCCCTACGGGGAAATGTCACGCGATGAATACCGGAGTCCTGTTAGCCCGCTACAGCCCGGTTCACCGGAGTCCTGCTAGCCCAGTGCTACAGCCTGGATTCACTCGCTGATGACCGACACGTTCGATGCTGGGTCATGGATGCCTGTCCCTGTAAGTTTGTGCCACTTTGGGTTTACGACTAGCCATGTCAGCCCGGGCTCCTTATCATATGGATGCTAGCGACACTATCATATACGTGTGCCAAAAGGCGCAAACGGTCCCGGGCAAAGGTAAGGCGACACCCGTGGGAAAACCGTGCGTGAGGCCGCAAAGTGATATGAGGTGTTACATGCTAGATCGATGTGGCATTGAGTCGGGGTCCTAACAGCGTTGGTATCAGAGCCTGACTGCCTGTAGGATTACCAAGCCAAACTGGTCGAAGTTGAGTCTAGACATGCTTTAGTTATGTAAGGGAATTGATTGTGGGTTGGAACGTAAGGCTCTTTTTACTCCTTATACCTCATGGCCTTCTGATCTGAGTCAACCTCTTCTCTTCTACGGGGTTTAAGAACTAGGCCTTCTCATCTATCTATCAGGATGACGTGTTACTAATCCATAGACTTATAGAATTGTTAGTTTCAAATCTCAGCTCAGTTTTACTACTTCCGTATGTTCATAACTGTTGATCTCGAAACCTTGATATTGTGCTTCGGAGTGGCTATGCCACCATTTTTGTAGCATGTCTCCAATCTTTTGAGCATTTACAGCCGTTATGCTGTCCGAGTCATCCCAGGTTTCTAAATAGTCTGATGCATTTGCAAATCCTTTCTTCCCGTTCCCGATGTCCTTTTGGTCAGAATAAGCACACTAACTGGGGAGTTGAGGTAATTTATTGCCTTGACATATGTGTTGTAGCTATTTTATGACCCTAGGTGTCTAGAGTATCACCTAGTAATTTAGCCATGTTTTGTGTTCCCCGTGTGATGAGTCTGGCCATCATTCTCGAAAGCATCCCGTGATGTTATTAGTTAGTAGGTATTCCATTCCGGGGTTCTGAACCCAAGATTCACCCCATTTACCTCATATTGATAGTGTTTGCTAGTTCCTTTAGGAAATTAGTAACCTTTGCATTAGTCCCCAAGGTTCATGGTATATCCTTCTTCCAATACCATGAACCAATACGGCAGAAGTTCGGGAACCAAAAGATCACAACAAGAGTGCTCTCGATGAGTTCCCCTTCTATATTACGATTCTGCCAAACCTACCTCTCTGCATGGATTGTCGGGAAGAAATATGTTGAACTCGTTCGACATACTAATCTATGCATCCACAACTCAGAAAAACCGTATGTTCCTTTAAGCTGTCCCGCTTTAGTTGTCTTCTGACCCTCGTCTATCAATTGATAGTCAAGAGTATGCGTGCATTTGTTTATCGATGCCTATTACTCTTGTGGTCCGTCAAGCCATTCTATTCGGAATGACCTGGAGAAACAAACTCCAGTACCTCATCCATATCCAGGATCGAGTCAAAACAGTTGAGCTCCGCAGATCAAAATGCCAACCCAGCTTTTGAATTCTGCTCCACCTTGGAGTATTACCATCTTTATATCAAGAATATCATGGGAATTGCACACCATCCTATGAACTCTTAACACAGTGATACTTCTCTCCATCATTTTTCATTTCTCGGTCTCGTCTTGTTGTAACCGGAATGCCGACAAGTGAATCATGGTGTGTGAAATCAATACTTCTAGTAACTCCGTAGCTTGATAGTTAATGGACAATATTCTCATTCTTAGCGTGTTGGTTATCAAATCATCATCCTAAGATTGATCGTGCTACCTAGTCTCTATTTCTGGTGCACTCTTCGATCAAGGAGTTAGGATAGTGCCAATCCTTGCTTATTTGATCATATCGTCTTGCCCTGAAAAGCAAGATTGTTCTCGAGCTTAGTAACATATCGGTGGTTCGTCATTTTCCGAATATCTTCTCGGAGGTATTACCAGGTTGTCACCTGACCGCTATGTTGAGTTCGTGATCAAGTTGGTTTCATATAAACCACCCCTTCTCCAAGAATCTGTGTTGCATACCCCTGAGCTAGTTGGTTAAGCTAAACAACAACTTGGAGAGTTGGAAGATAAAAGCTTGTCCGACTTAGCTCATGTTAAGGGATATCTTTTGGTGTGCGTGTGTTGAAGAAAGATGATATCTTCATAGATTGATCCTCGTGGTCAATTGTTGGATCTATTGTCTGACCCCAAACCTTTGATTTGAGTATGGGCTATTATCAAATCAAATCAGAACCAACGATGTTCGTAATGTTGTCTTACTCGTGGTTGTTTCCTCGAGCATACACCGTTATGTCTTTTGGGTCTGACCAATACTATCACCTTGCTCACATAGTTATGGAATTCCATCTCCATGGGAACCTAGATGAATTGTTGTTGAGCCCATTGACAACATCCTTATCTTCTTCATGATCTGTGTTGAACATCCAGCTGGTATTGGAAACTTTTATAAGCGTTATATTCATGACCCGTTCATGAAGCATATGTTTGGACGAAAGAAGTGAGTCCCTCTAATTTATGTGCATTTGATGCAAGTTGCCGCCATGAGTTTGAGAAGTCTTATTTTACCTCCTCCGGAATCTTCCCAAGTCAGTCATGCACGTGCAAAGTATTCTGTGGTCTGTTAGACTGATCATCTTCGTTCCATATGAACTCCGTAGCACATCAAGCCACTGATTGATTTGTTCAAGGAGAAGAAGCTCCTTCCTAAGAGTATACCTTATGCAAGGACTTCGATATCCTCGATGATGGTTCCCCACCGGAACTCGGTAGCGTTTTATTGTAAGACTACCATGTGATCTTGTTTGTCTGGGACAGCGTGATCACACGTGTGCAGCAGAATCAGCTCATGTTTTGGAGCTTGCTATCGTAGTTCATTTCCTGAGAATCTCGCAACGTCATCTCGTCGGTTTGTGTTGCAAACTTTCATTTTTCTTCCTAGACTCGATGAGTCTAGAATATTCTGACACCAACCGGATCCGAATCTCAGGCAGATATGATGGTTGGAATGTTTTCCAATGGTTACAATATTGGTATCTCTGTAACCCGGTAAAATGGATGTCATGGCCAACACACCCAGTTGGAAGACCTATTATTGTAGTATCTTGACTGAAGAAGTTGGCCACCTCCCCATAAGGACATCGTAGGAATTACTCCCTAGCTGTCCCTTATGGTTTTTTGTGCTCCCGAAGTCCGACCTTTACTTGATGTTCTAGATACCAAACCATATCTATGAATGGGATACGCTAGTACATCAACGAGAACATTAGAAGCGGAGTGCTAAATGTCTCTCGGTCGATCATCCAGATTTTGTTTCCTTGGCCCCGCTAAGGTGAAATCTGAGAAGGTTATCTTCCTTTGCATCTGCATCGTCCATCGAAATCCATCATGGTAGTATGTTGTGTTGCCAGGATCCTTGACACGGATATTGGTAAAACCTTGATGAATATGGAAATGCTCAAGTTCTTGAGAGCACGCACAAGCATTAGGTGCTATCCTAGCTACTAACCGGGATTGCTCTCAGTTTCCTCGGCAATGCTACGACCTTTCAAACAGTGAATTCACTCTCTATTGTTGGGTTTTTCCCCAGTTACCAGAATTATTCCCAGCATTTGCATTTTGTTCCCAGCTTGCACCGCCAATGTGCCATTCTACCATGGGTCTCTTTCATTTCCGGTGGTAAGCAAATTCATCCATTACATTGTCTTCAACAAGGTAATCCACATCATCCATTCTGATTCGAGTATGCCATTCTACCGAACCCCTCCAAACGATCGCTCGAGATTTTCCTTAGGCTGGTATAAAGAGTTTCAATGATCTCTGAATCAAAGGTAATTCTTTTTGCCACTTAAGGGGATATCTCTACGAGTCACCTTCCCTAAGGTGCCCCGTTATGGTATCATGGCAACTCAAACTCTCGCTACGTTGACAACCGTTCACCACCCTCTTATGTGTGGAATTGTTGTCTACCTAGTGAACCCTCGTCATCTGTTCCACTTCATTCCTCTAGATGTGTGCTTTGTATCTCAGCTTGCGAGATGTTTATATGACTCACCCCGAGAGCTGATCCTAAGTTGTTTGATCTTCGAGAAGATCGATTCTTTTAGAGTTTTTCCTTTCCTCTCATTGTCAAGTTAGTTGGAGTTCTCAGAGCAAGACTTCGAGACAAGATGGTGATTTAATCAACGTTCATTTGAAGTGCAACTTGGATCGTGAAGATTATATTAGTTTGCGCTTCCCTTTTATCTTACCCTACGCCTGAATCTCGGGACGAGATTCTTGTTTTAGTGGGGGTGAGTTGTCACAGCCCTAGATTAGCCTTGTTGTCTTGCTTGGTATTCATGTCATCATGTCTAAATTCTAATGAAACTTGAATTGAGGATTGTTGAAACCTCAAAAAAATCTAATTAAAAGAAGGGCAAGCACCATTTAAATTGCATTCTGTGAATCCAAAATGCCCTAAAAATAGTTTTGTGAATTTTGGCAAGAGTTATATATCAAACCAAAATTCTGGAATATTTTTAAGGAATTATTTGGTCTCTGAATTTAAATCAATAGTCTATTTGAATTTGGGGATATATTCATAATATATAATGAATATATTTTCAAATGCTTTGAAATGTTTTATGTACTTTTGGAATAGTCCAGAGAGGTGACATAAAATATTTCAGAATGTTTTGGCACTGTTTGAAATTATTTTGAATTTGAAAACAGTGGCAAAATAAAATAAAAAGGATAACAGAACAGAAATAAAAAAAACAGCACTTACCTGGCGCTCACCTCCCAGCCCACCTGGTGGCCCAACAGGACCGGCCCAGCTCAGCCCAGCCACCTGGCCCCCCTCCTCTGTCGTCTTCCTCCCCGACAGGAGGACGGGCGCGTGCCCGACGCGCGCGCACCGCCGCGCCGCGCCACCTCCTCCCTCCCTGCCTGCCTGCCCTCCCCCCCTCCTCGTCTGGATGCCCCGGAGACGCCACGCAGCCACCCCGACCTCTCTTGCACTCTCCCTCGCCCTCGTCCCCTCCTCTGTCACCCTCTCTCGCACGCACCGAGCGCAGCCGAACACCACCGTCGCCGCCGTTCGCCTTAGCAGCCGTCTCCGGCCACCCCTCGCTCCCCCGACTAGCTCAGAAGCTCCGCCACAACCCCCTCTTCCTCCCCACCGCTCCACGGGCCTCCGGAAGCCCTGCATCGCCGCCACGTCGCCGTTCCCCTCTTCGGGCTCCGACCATCATCGCCGTCGAATTCGCCGTCTCCAGCGCGTCCCCGAGCCCGCTTCGACGCCCACTGCAACCGCGGTGAGCTATGCCACCGTTTCCCCCTCTTCTCCCCCTCGTTCCCTCACCGTAGCCTCCTCCCCACCACGGCTGAACCTCCGCCGTCGCCGAGCTCGCCGTCGACGCAGCTCCGGTGACCATTTGGTCACCCCGGCGAGTCCAACGAGTTCGTAAGGCTCCATAGAGCATCCCTAGCGCCTCGCTTCGCTCGCCTTCGAGCTCTAACCCCGTTTCCGTGCACGACCGAACTCCAGCGGCCGCAGCCGAGCTCGCCGCCGTCGACTCCGGCCACCTCAGGCACGGCCACCACCACCGTTCGACGCGCGGGAGCAAGGGCTCTCCAACGAGCCCAAGCACAGCCTCGCCCGTGCCCTGTAGCGCGATCCCGCTTCACGCCGCCGTCTCGGACCTCGCCGGCGTCATGTCGCCGGTGGGGTTTGACTTGTCCGACCTGGGGTTTGACCCCCTGACATCATCAGCGTGGGCCCCGTCGGCCAGGTGGACATCATCAGCGCTAACCACTGTTAGTTAACCCCCTGACACTGACCAGTGGGCCCCAGCGCCACTAATTAGTAATTAGGATTAATTTAACCCTGTTTGACCCCTCTGTCACTGACGTGTGGGCCCCACACGTCAGGTTTGACCTCAGCCAGCCGCAGTTGACCACTGACGTCATGCTGACGTCATGCTGGCGCTTTTGACTTGATGACGTCACCCTGACGCAAAGCTGACGCAGTAATTGTTTTCTGGATTTAAAATAATTCAGGAAATTCCAGAAAATAACCAAAACTTCTAAAATTCATAGAAATTCAACCGTAACTCCAAATTAAATAAATTATATATGAAAAATTATCAGAAAAATCCAATCTATCCATCTGTACCATTTTCATGCATGTTTGAACAATGTTTGTCCTCTGTTTTGGACAAAACAAATAAAGGACATTTAAATAATCATATATGGAGTTTGAATTTGAATCTTGGATTCAAACCAACTTCATTTAACTTGTTGCTAGGTGCATTAGCCCAAAACACATGCATATTGCCATGTCATAGCATGCATCATATTGTGCATTGCATTGATCGTGTTTCCTCTGTGTTTTGCCGGTGTTGCTCCCCCCTCGGTAGACGTTGTACCGACGATGTGATCATTGACACTGATGAAGACTCAATGTTATCTTCAGAAGTGCCAGGCAAGCAAAACCCCCTTGTTCATTCCGATACAATCCCACTCTCTCGCCCTGCTCTCTTTTACTGCATTAGGACAACAACGATTCATCTGTTACTTGCTGCGGTAGCTGAACCCCTTTATCCTTTGCATGACCTGTCATTCCACAGTAAATAGATGAAACCCACTAGCATGAGTAGAAGTTGTTTGAGCCCTGTTGTGCCTACTCATTCATGCTTGTTTGTCATGCCTGCTACTGCTTAGAGTTGAGTCGGGTCTGGTTCATCGAGGATGAATCAGGTGTGTGTGAACATGTCCTACTGTGTGTGAGCTAAGTGTGTGAACACGATTTGGTAAAGGTAGCGGTGAGAGGCCATGTAGGAGTACATGGTGGGTTGTCTCATTGCAGCCGTCCTCAGGAACTGAGTTCTGTGTTTGTGATCCATGATTCAGCTACTACCACGCATTGGGCCCGAAACCAATGGACCCTCTCGGCTTCTTAATCGCCCTTGTCCTCTGTCCAGGAGTTGCAAGTAGTTTCTGGTGTTTGTAGTATGCTGGAGGCCGTGCGCAGCGCTGACCGTAGGGGTGGGCTGTGATGCGGTAGGCACGTGGCCGGGTAAACCGGGCGCCCGTTTGGTGTCACGGAACCCTGTTCACATCGTTTGGGGCTGTGAGCGAAACTTCGGCCGGATCTCCTCATGGATGGAACCCAAATAGGCGATAAACCTGGACTAGGGACTTGAGTGTTTAGGTAGGTCGTGGCCGACACCCACGTTGGGCTTCCGCTTGAAGGTTGCCGAGTACATGTCGTGTAAACGGCGGTAAGTGGTGAGAGCGTGTGTGAAGAAGTACACCCCTGCAGGGTTAACATTATCTATTCGAATAGCCGTGTCCGCGGTAAAGGACTTCTGGGTTGCCTATAACAGTTCATAGACAAGTGAAAGTGGATACTCTAAAATACGCAAGATAAGTGTGAGTGCTATGGATGGCGTTCTCGTAGGGAGACGGGAGCGGATCCATAGTGGTGTATTGATATGGTGAATATGTGGACTCGTGTGCGCCACCTCAAAGAGTTACTTGCAGTCGTAGTTCAGGATAGCCACCGAGTCAAAGCTGGCTTGCTGCAGTTAAACCCCACCATCCCCTTGTTGATAATGATGCATATGTAGTTAGTTCTGATGTAAGTCTTGCTGGGTACATTTGTACTCACGTTTGCCTATTTTATGTTTTTGCAGAGAGACTTCAGTCTCGCTAGTAGTTCCACGTGGACTTCGACGTTTAGCTTGTTACCTCAGCTACGATCTTGTGCCCTCGGCAGGATCTGGTAGAAAGTCAGGCTTCTAAGCCTTTTTCATTTGTAGATGTCTGTACTCAGACATGTTAGCTTCCGCATGTGTTTGATTTGTATGCTCTGAATGTTGGGTCATGAGACCCCTGCTTGTAATTTCTCGCTCCTCGGAGCCTAATGAATAAATACTTGAGTCGTAGAGTCATGTTGTGATGCCATGTTGCATTTGCACCTATCGAGCATATTGTGTGTATGTTATTGAAATGCTTGGTATGTGTGGGATCTGACTATCTAGTTGTTTTTCCTTAGTAGCCTCTCTTACCGGGAAATGTCTCCTAGTGTTTCCACCGAGCCATGGTAGCTTGCTACTGCTCCGGAACACTTAGGCTGGCCGGCATGTGTCCTTCTTCGTTCCTGTGTCTGTCCCTACGGGGAAATGTCACGCGATGAATACCGGAGTCCTGTTAGCCCGCTACAGCCCGGTTCACCGGAGTCCTGCTAGCCCAGTGCTACAGCCTGGATTCACTCGCTGATGACCGACACGTTCGATGCTGGGTCATGGATGCCTGTCCCTGTAAGTTTGTGCCACTTTGGGTTTACGACTAGCCATGTCAGCCCGGGCTCCTTATCATATGGATGCTAGCGACACTATCATATACGTGTGCCAAAAGGCGCAAACGGTCCCGGGCAAAGGTAAGGCGACACCCGTGGGAAAACCGTGCGTGAGGCCGCAAAGTGATATGAGGTGTTACATGCTAGATCGATGTGGCATTGAGTCGGGGTCCTGACAGCGCCAATAAAACTGCCTCACAACACATGCACTGGCAGGCTGGGAAAAACGGTTCGTAATGACCGGGCCGCGGTGTAATGTCACGCTATGAAAAGTTGTCAGCAGATTAGATTTGTGGAATATTGTGCTCTCTACGGTGGTATGTGGAATTTGTTTTGCAGAGCCGGACACGATCCTTGTGTTCAAAATCTTCTATGGAGTATTCGGAGAAGGAACCCGCCTTTTGAAAGTGCGACTATCCCTAGGTGGTTTTCTTAATTCCTAACAACATATAGCTCATTGAGCTAATGCTATTTCAAGATAAATATTTCAGGAAAGCTCAATGATTGGCATGGCATGGATGAGAAAAGTGGACCCGTCAAAATGCTAAGTACAAAAGGATTGGCTCAAGCTCGAAGCTCAAGACTCTACATTTTCTATTTTAGTGATCCAAGATCACATTGAGTCTATAGGAAAAGCCAATACTATCAAGGAGGGGTGAGGTGTTGCTTAATGAGGTTCTTGCTCAAAATGCTTAGAGATATGCTCCAAAGCCCTCAACTACTTTCTCACATCCACATATGACCTAAACCAAAAGTCAAACTCGGCCCCACCGATTCTTCCTATCCGGCGCCACCGAGTTCAGATGTCATAGCCACTACCACAAACCCTAGGCAAATCGGTCTCACCGATAGGGATCTCGGTCTCACCGAGATGGGATTGTAATCTCTCTGTTTCCCTTCGTAATGTTTCGGTCCCACCGAGATGCGCGATTGGTCCCACCGAGATTGCAATGTAAACTCACTGTTTTCCTTTCGTAACATTTTGGTCTCACCGAAATGAGCAAATCGGTCCCACCGAGTTTACCTGACCAACTCTCTGGTTAGCTTATTACAAAAATAGGTCTCACCGAGTTTGTGTAATCGGTCTCATCGAGATTACGTTATGCCCTAACCCTAATCATATTGGTCCTACCGAGTTGCATGTCGGTCCCACCAAAAATCCTAATGGTCACTAGATTTGTTGAATCGGTCCGACCGAGTTTCTCAATTTGGTCCCACCGAGATTGGCAAGTTGTGTGTAATGGTTAGATTTTGTGTGGAGGCTATATATACCCCTCCAACTTACATTTTCTGAGAGAGAACCACCTACACTTGTGTTGAGGCCAAGATATTCCATTCCTACCATATGAATCTTGATCTCTAGACTTCCCCAAGTTGCTTTCCACTCAAATCTTCTTTCCACCAAATCCAGATCCTGTGAGAGAGAGTTGAGTGTTGGGGAGACTACCATTTGAAGAGCAAGAGCAAGGAGTTCATCATCAACACACCATTTGTTACTTCTTGGAGAGTGGTGTCTCCTAGATTGGCTAGGTGTCACTTGGGAGCCTCCGACAAGATTGTGGAGTTGAACCAAGGAGTTTGTACGGGCAAGGAGATCGCCTACTTCATGAAGATCTACCGCTAGTGAGGCAAGTCCTTCGTGGGCGACGGCCATGGTGGGATAGACAAGGTTGCTTCTTCGTGGACCCTTCGTGGGTGGAACCCTCCGTGGACTCGCAGCCGTTACCCTTCGTGGGTTGAAGTCTCCATCAACGTGGATGTACGATAGCACCACCTATCGGAACCTGGACAAAAACATCCGTGTCTCCTATTGCATTTGCACTCTCCAAACCCTTCCATTTACATTCTTGCAAGTTGCATGCTTTACTTTCCACTGCTCATATACTCTTTGCATGCTTGCTTGAATTGTGTTAAGATTGCTTGACTTGTCCAAAGTTGCTAAAATCTGCCAAGAACTAAAATTGGGAAAAGGATAAGTTTTTACTTGGTCAAGTAGTCTAATCACCCCCCTCTAGACATTCTTTTGGTAGTCATAGCCTTGGTTTCACAACCTAGGAGAGTATGACATCTAGTGAGGGAAATTACCACCATAGAGGTCCTTACTTTGATGGTACTAATTTTGCTAGTTGGAAGCATAAGATGAAAATGCATATTCTTGGACATAACCCCGCCGTTTGGGCTACTGTGTGTATTGGCTTGAAAGGTGAATTCTTTGATGGGAGAGAACCGAACCGTGAAGCTACCGTGGAAGAGTTGAAGATGTTGCAATACAACGCTGAAGCTTGTGATATCCTCTTTAACGGATTGTGCCCCGAAGAATTCAACAAAATCAGCCGTGTTGAGAATGCAAAGGAAATTTGGGATACTTTGATTGATATGCATCTAGGTACCGACTTCGTCAAGGAATCCAAGTTGGATGTGCTTTAAAGTCAGCTTGACAAGTTCAAAATGAAGGATGGTGAAGGCGTCGCTGAAATGTACTCTAGGCTTGCTCTTATCACAAATGAGATTGTCGGCTTAGGAAGTGAAGAGATGACCGACAAATTCATCATCAAGAAGATCATAAGAGATTTGGACGGAAAATATGATATTGTGTGCACATTGATCCAAATGATGCCCAATTACAAAGATCTCAAGCCAACGGAAGTTATTGGAAGAATTGTTGCTCATGAGATGTCACTCAAGGATAAGGAGGAGCTCCACAACAAGTCAAGTGGTGCTTACAAAGCCTCATGTGAAGCTCCCACATCATCAAATGAGAAACAAACCTTCAATGAAGAATTGAGCCTAATGGTGAAGAACTTCAACAAGTTCTACAAGAGTAGAAGCAAGGAAAGAAGTTCCAAGTCAAGGTCCTACACTGACAAAAGATCTTCTAGTCGAGAGCGTAATTGCTACAATTGTGGAAGACCCGGACACTATTCCAATGAGTGTACGGCTCCCTACAAGAGAAGAGAAGAATCACCTAAGAGAAGAAGTAGAAGAGAAGAATCACCACCACGAGAGAGAAGGACTAGATATGATTGTTATGAATGAAGAACATCCCGGAGAAGCAAGGATTCGGAAAGGAAGGACAAGTCATCAAGGAGCTACACAAAGCAAAGACATCAAGCTCATGTTGGTGAATGGGTATCCGGCTCCGACTCCGACAATCACTCCGAGAGAAGTTATCACTCTGACTCCGAATATACTCAAGATGACGGTGTTGCCGGTCTAGCACTTGTGTCAACCAACTCCTACGACATATTTAATTCACCAAATGAAGGACTTGGAAGATTCTTCATGGCTAAAGGCCCAAAGGTATCACACCCCGAGTATGTTGATTTCAATAGTGATGAAGATGACTTGTTAGGTGATGATGATTTACTTGTGGACAACTCTAGTGATGAATACTATGATGAAACGTCAAAAAATTGTGCTAATCAAGATAAAACAAATGACAATGATAAGGCGAAGATTGAGCTTCTAACTAAAAAACTAAACACTCTTAAGTTAGCTCATGAAACTATCTTAGGAGATCATCGAGAACTTTTATGGACTCATGAGAAGTTACGCTTTGAAAAGCTCAACCTTGAGCAAGAGCATGAGTTCTTAAAGGCAATCAATGATGATCTTTGCAAGAAAAGTTCTGCTTACATTGCCAAGCGTTTACTCTTATCCACTTACATGCCTCAAGTCAAGTCTAGTAACAAGAACAAGAAAGATTCTTCCTCTAGTAGTAACAATAATCATGCTAAATCCAATGTTGTTGCTTCTAGAGGTTCTCTTGATTCCACTAACGATTCTCTTAGCCAAGTTACACTTGAGCAAGAAAATAGCTTATTGAAGGGAATTATAGAGAAGGGTGTTTACAAGAGCCTTGCCGGGAGTAAGCAATTCGAGGAAATTGTACGCAAGCAAGGAAGGCAACAGAAGAACCAAGGTGTTGGTATTGAATGAAAGTTCAATGCCAATGGAGTTGAGTGGGAAGAAGATCAATACCCCAAGACAAAGTTTGTTCCTCAACAAGAGAAGTATGATCCTACTTCTTTCAAAGGGACACAAGCTCAAGATGATCTTCCACCACAATACCACAAGCAAAAAGGCAAGGACAAGCTTCAAGAGGAGATTGATGCATTTGAAGAAGCTCCTAAGGCCTTGGTCGAGTGGGTTCCCAAGACTTCGTCAAGTTCTACTTCATCAAGTACGACTACAACTCCAAGGATTCCCATCAAGATGGTGTGGATCCCGAAGAAGAAGAACTACAGAGTTCTTGAGGGTGACTCTGCCAACACACTTCACTCTTATCATTTTGGCAAGAACAAGTGCAATCAACTTCCACATCTTGCAATAATTCATCAAGTCACAAACCCTCTTGTTGGTAAGACAAGGGACAAGGTAACCTAATGCTTTCATAGACATCATCTTGTGTGTGCATCACTCTATGTCTATGGATATCCTTGTTTGTTCCTTGTGGGACTAACCCGTGTAGGTGTTGAAAGTGCAACTCACTCCAAAGGATTGCTCCAAATGATCTACATCAACATTGAGCATCCACATCTTCAACACCTACATGAAGTCATCATTGACAAAACCCAAGGTTAGTTCATCCCTCTTAGGGGGGGATCTCACATCTAGGGGGAGCTTTACTCTAAGAATTGAGCTAAAGAAACTCTAATGGTGTGAACACAACAATGCTTTATGTAAAAGTGGTAACCCAACTTGAGCTTAAACGATGCGTATGACCTATGATCAAAGGTTCTCATTTGACTCCTAAGTCAATATACTCATATATAGATGACCTAGTCATCGCCAATTGCTTGATAGATGCTAGAATTGGTTGTGCATGCTTTGCCACACATTTCATTTGCCATTTTATTGTGTGAGCATGATGGTTGCATATTTTACTCATTCGAGGACATCCACTTGTTGCTTTGATTGTTTGATTTATTTTCTTTTGCCAAGTGGATGGACAAGAAAGCCTAAGACCCCTCTCTAGCTATCTATGCTTTTCTTGTCTCAAACTCTATTCATGCTACATCACAAAGATTGATCAAGTCAGATTCGAACCACTCTGTGTGAGGAGCACTCGGAGTCCCTGATTCGTCATAGACTTAAACTTCCAAAATTTCTTTGTGTGTTTCAGTCTGACCGATTCATCCATTTCGGTTATACCGAGATCACTAAGTCGATCTAGGTTTTCAATCTCGGTGCAACCGATTTGAACTTTTTGGTCACACCGAGTTGCAGTAACTGATTGCAGTTATGCATCTCGGTGCCACCGAGTTGTTCCACTTGGTCACACCGACAGGGTCAGGCTATATATATCGCTGGGCCAAAATTTGGAAATTTCTCCGAACCCCTTCGCCTGCGCTCAGCTTGATCTGCCTCCTCGGGTCTCCGGATCGTCCTCCTCTTCGCCAGCTGCCTCCTGCTGCTGGTCTCCGCCATCGTCAATGGGAATCGTCTCCGCCGTAGCAGGTCCATCGCTGCACTTAGGGGTCTGCTGTTAGTGTTTGCATCATGTCAGATAAGAGTGACAGTCAGAACAAGTCTGAGGAGCAAGTTCAAATGAGTGAGGGCACTAGTCCCTCTAGCAGCTATGATGATGGTAGCAGGAGCACACCCAGCAACTTGCCAAAGGCAGCCACCAGGACCAGAAAGAAGAGAACTTTAGATTGTGAGGATGAGGACTATGTGGTTGTTGAGGATGAGGCCACCTCAAAGAAGAAGGTGCTGAAGAAGGAATATGGCACAACTGCTGCCCCTAAGCCTGGTATGAGGACCAAAGAACCTGCAAGAAGGATTCCCACTTCCAAACCTAGGAAGGTTGCCACTGGTGAAACCATGAAGTTCACCATTGAGTCTGAAGATGAAGCTGCTGGCCAAGACAAGAAGAAGAAGAGAGTTAGAACCACTACTCCCAAGGTACTTGGTAAGCCCTCCATGAGGAGAGACTCTAAAGAAGGAGAAGGCAAGGGCTGAGAAGGCTGCAAAGATGCCAGCTGCTGAAGAGGCATCTCAGATTTTTCTGAAGAGCAAGCAATATCAGCTTGGCTACTTGATTGCCTCCACTGTGAGGATTGAGAAGGGATTGGCCACCCTGACTCAAAACCAGGAGAGCTTGGAGAGGATCATAGAGCAGAAGTTCTATGATTTAGATGTGAAGGTCACTGAGATATAGTCAGTTGTTGAGCAACTTCAGGATGAAGTGCAGGAGAAGAAGGGCAAGTCTACTACTGATGCTTTTGCTAGAGTGCACAGAAGTCAGAGATCTGCTGCAGTGCAAGTTACAAACACCAGAGCAACTTTGTCTGCTCCAGCAATAGCTTCAGTGCCACCAGCTCCAGTAGCCACTCCACCAGCTCCATCTACATCAACTGATGCCTTCGTCCTTGGAGTTTTATCTACACCACCACCTGAAGACCAAGCCTGCGAGTCGATCTAGCACTATGCATTTTTTATGAACTTTTTGGTAACTTGTTGCCAAAGGGGGAGAAAATGTATAGATCATAGGCTTCGAGAGGGAGTGTTGCTTTTTGTTCTCTCTTGTTTTTGGTGGTTGAACTTTGTTATTTGCTTGTTTGAGATACACTATAACTTTTGTGAGATACTTGGATGATCATGTGTTTGATCATAAGCTACCTTAATGCTTGTTGGATGACATTATCCTTTTATATCTCTATATGATCATTCACTTTGCTCGGTGATGAGTGCATGTATTTAATTATTATCATTTTGAGCGCTCCACCAAGATGTATGTTACATGGAAGAGTAACCCATGATCCTAACTCATTGTGCATTTGCAGTCCAAAGCAAATCTTAAACTATGCACAAATATAGGGGGAGCTCTTGCTTTTCACATACTTCTCAAAGCGACAATGTTTTTCACTCTTACTATCATTTGTCGAAGCTTTGATCTATATGTTGTCATCAATTACCAAAAAGGGGGAGATTGAAAGTGCAACTATCCCTAGGTGGTTTTGGTAATTCCTAACAACATATAGCTCATTGAGCTAATGCTATTTCAAGATAAATATTTCAGGAAAGCTCAATGATTGGCATAGCTTGGATGAGAAAAGTGGACCCCTCAAAATGCGAAGGACAAAAGGATTGGCTCAAGCTCAAAGCTCAAGACTGTACATTTTCTATTTTAGTTTTCTAAGATCACATTGAGTCTATAGGAAAAGCCAATACTATCAAGGAGGGATGAGGTGTTGCTTAGTGAGGTTCTTGCTCAAAATGCTTAGTGATATGCTCCAAAGCCCTCAACTACTTTCTCACATCCACATATGACCTAAACCAAAAGTCAAACTTGGCCCCACCGATTCTTCCTATCCGGCGCCACCGAGTTCAGATGTCATAGCCACTGCCACAAACCCTAGGCAAATCGGTCTCACCGATAGGGATCTCGGTCTCACTCAGATGGGATTGTAATCTCTCTGTTTCCCTTCGTAACATTTCGGTCCCACCGAGATGCGCGATCGTTCCCACCGCGATTGCAATGTAAACTCTCTACTTTCCTTTCGTAACATTTCGGTCTCACCGAAATGAGCGAATCGGTCCCACCGAGTTTACCTGACCAACTCTCTGGTTAGCTTATTACCAAAATCGGTCTCACCGATTTTGTGTAATTGGTCTCATCGAGATTACGTTATGCCTGAACCCTAATCACATCGGTCCTACCGAGTTGCATGTCGGTCCCACCGAAAATCCTAATTGTCACTAGATTTGCTGAATCGGTCCGACCGAGTTTCTGAATTCGGTCCCATCGAGATTGGCAAGTTGTGTGTAACGGTTAGATTTTGTGTGGAGGCTATATATACCACTCCACCTCCTCTTCATTCGTGGAGAGAGCCATCAGAACGAACCTACACTTCCAACTTACATTTTCTGAGAGAGAACCACCTACACTTGTGTTGAGGCCAAGATATTCCATCCTACCATATGAATCTTGATCTCTAGCCTTCCCGAAGTTGCTTTCCACTCAAATCTTCTTTCCACCAAATCCAAATCCTGTGAGAGAGAGTTGAGTGTTGGGGAGACTATCATTTGAATCACAAGAGCAAGGAGTTCATCATCAACACACCATTTGTTACTTCTTGGAGAGTGGTGTCTCCTAGATTGGCTAGGTGTCACTTTGGGAGCCTTCGACAAGATTGTGGAGTTGAACCAAGGAGTTTGTACGGGCAAGGAGATCGCCTACTTCGTGAAGATCTACCACTAGTGAGGCAAGTCCTTCATGGGCGACGGCCATGGTGGGATAGACAAGGTTGCTTCTTCATGGACCCTTCATGGGTGGGGCCCTCCATGGACTCGCGCAGCCGTTACCCTTCGTGGGTGGAAGTCTCCATCAATGTGGATGTACGATAGCACCACCAATCGGAGCCACGACAAAAACATCTGTGTCTCTTATTGCGTTTGCACTCTCCAAACCCTTCCATTTACGTTCTTGCAAGTTGCATGCTTTACTTTCCGTTGCTCATATACTCTTTGCAAGCTTGCTTGAATTGTGTTAAGATTGCTTGACTTGTCCAAAGTTGCTAAAATCTACCAAGAACTAAAATTGGGAAAAGGATAAGTTTTTATTTGGTCCAGTAGTCTAATCACCCCCCCTCTAGACATAATTTCGATCCTACACCTTGCAATGTCAAAGACAATCTGCGTGCCATACTGATCGTCATTGAAGCCTGGTTCAGGGGCTACTGAGGGAGTCCTGGATTAGGGGGTCCTCGGACAGCCGGACTATATACTTTGGCCGGAGTGTTAGACTATGAAGATACAAGATTGAAGACTTCGTCCCGTGTCCGGGTGGGACTCTCCTTTGCGTGGAAGTCAAGCTTGGTGTCGGTGTACTAAAGTAGGGGTACCTTAGTATCCCGAACTTGTGCACGGGCAGTCGCAGCACCCAGTGGCAGGGCTTGCTGGGCGTCCGCCAAGATCCTCCGTAGCTCATATTGATGCCATTCAAGAACAAAGTGTTTTGACTGAGAAGACAAGACTCCGGCAAGAGCAGCTCGCCGGGAAGGACAAGGCCCCGGCAAGAGGAGCTTGCCGGGAAGGCCAACCAAGGCACTACGAAGAACTTGCCGCGACGCGCCGCGCGTCCCGGCAGGGCCCGACGAGCGGCAAGCTCTCGGGTGCGGCAAGACAACGACCGCGGCAAAGCGCTTGCCGCAATGAAGCCACCACTCTGCGCCCACGCTCCAGCGCATCCGACGACGCGTCGCCCCAAGATCGTTCCTGGCGCACGTGGTGGGCGGCTGTGCAGCCAAGCGGTGCGAGGTGGCAAGTGGAGATGACGAGAAGGCCATCGTGGCGATTGGTGGCGCCCCTAACGGTCGTTTCCTGCACTGTTTGGGCGACCAGACGGGCATTAAATGCCCTTTTCCCCTGCCGTCAGAGTTAGGTAGGGAGCACTGTAGATAGCGGTTGTACCAACCCCTCTTTTTACTTTTATACCCCTCTCTGTGTTGCCACCTGTCGGTGACCCCTTTAGCCTATAAACGGAGGCCCATGCACAACGTAGAAGGGGTTTGACTCCTTCGAAAACACAGAACGCTCACGCCTTTGAGCAAGAACATAATACCACCACAAAGAAGCAGTAGGAGTTTTATCTCTCCGGAGAGCTCCGAAGCTGGGTAAAATCCCTCGCGTGCTTCGCCTCGATCTGCTCTTCGTGCGCTCTCCGCTCCCTTGCCGGACCGAAAGGGGCCCTGCCCCATAGGTGTTCGTTCCCCACGACATCTTTGGCGCGCCAGGTAGCGGGGCGTCGAGGTTGTGCGAACCTGATCCGGTGTTCGCGCGCGCTACATCAACATCTTCATCGACATGCCACCGAAGAAGAAGACTTCAGAGGTGGTTGGTCCGTCCGCGTCGATCCCACCGCCACCGGAGAAAACGGGTGGTGGGGTGGACGCCGGCGGAGGAGCGGGCGCCGACGGGGGGACTCACGTCGTCACCAGGTCCAAGGACAAGGCCCCGCAAGCTTCGGCGTCTGTGCATAAACCGCACCCCTCCCAGGAGGTGCGGGATCGACAACGCCATGGTGCTCCTAGCACCGTACTCGCGTTGGAACAAGGCCAAACTGGTGGGTCGCGGGACGCTCAAGGTCAACATGCGCGTCAACATGTTGGCGCGAGCGCGGTACGGTCGCCTGGACGAGATGTTGCTCCTTCTAACACTGTTAGAAGTTTTAGCATATCCCGCTCCTCGCGTCGCTCGCCACCGCCGCCCAAGACTCCAGAGGAAGCGCTGGCCCGAGCCCAACTGCTTCTAGATTACCCTCTAGCGCCAGACAAGATCGACGACTGGAGGGCCACCATTCAGAGCCTCATTGGCTTCGCCAACGGCGACAAGCCCTGGCAATCGAGCACATCAAAGCCCCGGCAAGACGCCCAGGCGCAAGCCGATGCCGACAAGACCGCTGGGGGTGCCACCACCGTGCACTCCCCGCCCAGAAGGCCAAGATCGCCGACTCGCCGGGCTAACCTCGACACCGATTCCACCACGTCGTCGGACCCGCGAGCTCGTCGCGATCAGCGCCAAGTTCTCCAAGAACGACGACAAGAAGATGCTCGTACTCGCATGGAGCGTCGAAGAGAAGCGCGGCGTACTCGCATGCGCCAGGGGAACCAGGCGACTTGCTGTACGCAGTAGGTTGCCCTGCGTTCACTCGTGAGCTGCGGCAGGTCCAGTGGCCCAGTACTAAGAACTTCAAGCCAGATGTACCCTAGAAGTACGATAGCAGGATACATCCGTCAGAGTTCCTTAGCGTCTACACCATCGCGGTGCAGGCTGCCGGGGGGCGCGACGAGAAGATCCTCGCCAACTACTTCCCATTGGTGCTCAAGCCCAACGTCAGATCTTGGCTCATGCACTTACCAGACAACTCCATCTCTTCATGGGCAGATCTGTGCCATCAGTTTGTCGGCGCCTTCAGAGGCGGCCACAAGCCCCATGGCCAGGAGAGTGATCTTCATATGCTCGCCCAGAAAGAAGGAGAACCTCTGCGCAAGTACATTCAAAGATTCAGCCAAGTGCAGTGCAACATCCCAGATGTCCACCCTGCTGCGGTTATCAGCGCGTTCCATCAGAACGTGCATAACCGCAGGATGAGGGAGGAGATGGCGATGTGCAAAATTAGAGATGCCAGCGAGCAATATGCTCTGGCCGACAAGTGTGCACGTGCTGAGGAGGGGAGGAAACTCCCCGGAGAAAACGCAGGAGCAGAGGGATCTGACAGTGAGGATGCCGCTCCGGCAAAGAAGAACCGAAGGCGAAATAACAGGAAGAGGAAAGCTAAGGATGTGCTAGTTGTCGAGCAATCCGGCAACGGAGGTGGCGCCGAGAAGGCCAAAGCCGGTGACTCCGGCGAGGCTGTGGTGGACGCCGACAAGCAGGACGGCTCCGGCAAGTAGTACTGCAAGATCCACCGCACCAAGGGCCATGATCTCCAGACTTGCAAGAAGGTTGAGCAGCTTGTTGAGCTACAGAAAGCTGAATACGAGCGCCGCGACAAGGAGAAGGCCCAGGAAGGTGGCGGAGGATTCGGCAAGAAGCATCCCGGCCGGGGAGGACGCCGCGGCAAGGCCAAGCAGCGGCAAGGAGATAGGCCTCCCCATGGCCGCGACAAGGATGAAGATGAAGATGAGGATGAAGAGATGGATGAAGATGAGGCCGACGAGCAGGAGTTTCAGAAAGCAACAGAGGTTTTGTGCGTCGACGGCGGTGCTTCTCTGCATACTTCACACCGACAACTCAAACAGTGGGTGCGTGAAGTTAATGCAGCAGAACCATCAGTTGAGTCACGCAAGCCTCTGACGTGGTCCAGCACGCCCATCATCTTTGATGTTGAGGATCACCCTGATCGCGTAACTGCGGTCGGGTGCATGCCGATGTTGGTTTCACCAACTATCCGCAACCTCAAGGTCACAAAGATGCTGGTTGACGGCGGGGCCGGTTTGAATCTGATCTCCTCCGCGGTGCTCAAGAAGCTCCAGATCCCCGACAGCGAGCTCGAAGGGACTGGTACCTTTCAAGGAATTAACCCGGGAAGGAGCAAGCCGAAGGGGAAGATTACACTGCCAGTGACATTTGGCAGCAAACTGAACTTCAGGACAGAGAAGGTCACCTTTGACGTTGCTGATTTCCCATTGCCCTACAATGGGATACTTGGCCGTCCAGCGCTCGCCAAGTTCATGGCAGCCTCTCATTATGCTTACAACGTGCTCAAGATGCCCGGTCCGATAAGTGTCATTTCTGTCCCTGGCGACAAGAAAGATGCCCTTATCTGTACCGACAAGATCTACCGGGAAGCAGCAGCCGCAGCAGATCGCAAGACACTTGCCGCTGAAGCTCCCGGGGGGAAGAAGAAGACCAAGTCCGGCAAGAACAGCTCTGATGCCCACTCCGACAAGCGCACCTCTTCGGAGTGCTGCGCTACCGTCGAGGACGCACCATCGAGCTCCACCGGCAAGTGCAAGAAGGCAAAGACAGCTTCACCGGAGACCAAGAAAGTGGCCGCCAAGGAGGTTGGCACTGGTGGTACCTTCACCATCAGTGCCACGCTTGACCCTAAATAGGAAAGCGCGCTCGTTGCTTTCCTGCGGGCGAATGTTGATGTGTTTGCATGGCAACCATCTGACATCCCCGGTGTTCCCAGGAAAGTAATTGAGCACCACCTTGCCATCTGCCCTCACGCGCGGCCCGTCAAGCAGAGAGTTAGGAAGCAAGCAGTGGAGCATCAAGAATTCATCGCAGAAGAGATCAAGAAGTTGGAAGCAGCAGGCCTTGTCAGAGGAGTGCTCCATCCTACGTGGTTGGCCAATCCTGTAGTCATACGCAAGGCGAATGGGAAGTGGAGGCTTTGTATTGACTTCACTGATGTTAATAGAGCTTGTCCCAAAGATCCATTTCCCTTGCCGCGCATGGACCAGATTGTCGACTCCACGGCAGGATGTGATTTGCTTTCATTTCTTGATGCATACTCAGGATATCATCAGATCTTCATGGCAGAAGAGGATGAAGAGAAAACCACATTCATTACTCCATGTGGCACGTATTGCTTTATACGGATGCCTTTCGGACTGAAGAATGCTGGTTCAACATTTGCAAGGATAGTCAGTCATGCTTTTGAGCCACAGCTGCATAGAAATGTAGAAGCTTACATGGATGACATAGTGGTCAAGAGCAAGGACAAAGAAACTTTGATCCAAAACTTGGACGAGACCTTTGCAAATCTGCGCAAGATCAATCTCAAGTTGAACCCCGAGAAGTGTGTGTTTGGAGTCCCTTCCGGCAAGCTTCTCGGGTTCTTTGTATCCCAGAGCGGGATTGAAGCTAATCCCGACAAGATCAAGGCCATTGAGCAAATCGAAGCACCGAAGCGCGTCAAGGATGTACGAAGGCTTGCCGGCTGCGTTGCTGCTCTCAGCAGGTTCATTTCCAAGTATGCTGAACGCGCCCTGCCGTTTATGAAATGGACTCCAGAAGCGGAGGCTGCGCTGCAAGACTTGAAGAAATATTTGTCCTCCACTCCAATACTTGTCGCACCTAAGCCACAAGAGAAGTTGCTGCTATACCTAGCGGCAACCAATCAAGTGGTTAGTGCTGCGTTAGTAGCGGAGAGGGAGGCAGATGATGAGCCAGCGGCCGCGGCAAGCACATCCAGCGACAAGCAGGGCGCTTCCCCGACAAGCTCGGGTCCCGACAAGGATAGATCTGTGCAGCCAGAGGAAGAGAAGCAGAAGAAGATGGTGTAGCGCCCAGTTTATTTTGTCAGTTCCCTTCTATAGGGGGCTAGGTCAAGGTACTCTGGAGTGCAGAAGTTGCTTTTCGGCCTTCTCATGGCCTCGAGAAAGCTGCGCCATTACTTTCAAGCACATGAGATCACAGTTGTCACTCGCTTTCCTTTGAAGAGGATACTGCAGAATCCAGAAGCAACAGGCAGGATTGTCGAGTGGGCACTGGAACTGTCGAGCTTTGGCCTCAAATTTGAGAGTACCTCAACTATCCAGAGCCGAGCATTGGCAGAATTCATAGCAGAGTGGATGCAGACACCTGATGAAGAAACTTCGGAGACGAGCATCCCCGTCAAGGAAGCAAACAAGGAATGGGTCATGTACTTTGATGGTGCCTTCTCGCTGCAAGGCGCCGGTGCGGGCGTACTACTTGTCGCACCCACCAGAGAGCACCTCAAGTACGTGGTCCAGATGCACTTTCCCAAGGAGCAAGCGACAAACAATACTGCAGAGTATGAAGGCTTGCTTGCCGGACTCAGGATCGCGGCGGACCTTGGGATCAAGAAGCTTATTGTCAGGGGTGACTCGCAGCTTGTCGTTCGCCAAGTTAACAAAGATTATTAGAGTCCGTTGATGGAAGCCTACATTGATGAAGTAAGAAAACTAGAAGAGCATTTCGACGGCCTACAAATGGAACATGTTCCGAGAACTCAGAACGACATAGCAGATGGCCTGTCAAAATGCGCCGCACTCAAGTTGCCTGTGGAACCAGGGATCTTTGTGCTCAAGTTGACTCAACCATCTGTAATACCATCAACTGGACAGCACAAGAAGAGGAAGTTGATTTTTGGTGACTACTTTCCGGCTGAGCTTCCCGAAGCCGCCGCCAAGAAGGTCCCAAAGATCAACACCAAGAGTGCTGAGGAGCAGTCTGCTCCGACAAGCCCTAGGGTTTGTTTCGTTGAAGCAGACGCTCCCGACAAGTTTTGCTCCGGCGAGCTTGCCGGGGAACATCAAGCTCCCGCTGAACCTCAGGTTCTTGCCGTAGAAGCTGATGTTCCCGCAGCAGCATTTGTGCCTTTAGTCCTTGTCGTTGAGCCGCAAGATCCGGCATGGGCGCAGCAGATTGTCCGTTTCCTTCAAACGAGAGAACTTCCCGAAGAGCAAGAAGAAGCGGAGAGAGTAGCCCGGCAATCAAGTATGTACCAGTTTGTCGATGACATACTGTACAGAAGGAGATTCAACGGAGTGAAATTGAAGTGCATTTCCCGGGAAGAAGGACAGGAGCTGTTGGTGGAGATACATGGAGGCATATGTGGTCACCACATTGGCGCAAGAGCACTTGTCGGCAAAGCATTCCGGCAAGGTTTCTTTTGGCCGACAGCCCTCCAGGATGCAACTGCACAAGTAACCAAGTGTGAAGCGTGCCAGTTCCACTCCAAACAGATATATCAACCAGCTCAAGCTCTCCAAACAATCCCTTTATCCTGGCCATTTTCGGTCTGGGGGCTCGACATCCTCGGCCCCTTTCCCCGAGCTGTCGGGGGCTTCGAGTACTTGTACGTGGCAATCGACAAGTTCACGAAGTGGCTGGAGGTGGAAGCAGTGAGGAAGGTGACAGCACAGTCAACAGTCAAGTTCTTCAGGTCAATTGTTTGCCGCTTCGGAGTCCCTAACAGGATCATCACCGACAATGGCACACAATTCACGAGCCGCACCTTCATGCAGTACGTCCAAGATCTTGGCGCCAAGATCTGCTGCGCTTCTGTTGCTCACCCGAGAAGCAACGGTCAAGCGGAGAGGGCAAACGCTGAAGTGCTGCGCGGGCTCAAGACCAGAACTTTCGACAGGCTGCACAAGTGTGGAAGAAATTGGATCGAGGAGCTGCCAGTGGTTCTTTGGTCAATCAGGACGACACCAAATCGAGCCACTGGCCAGACACCTTTTGCTCTAGTCTATGGAGCAGAAGCAGTTCTCCCCACGGAACTTGTATACGGATCGCCACGAGTGCTCGCTTATGATGAGCTTGAGCAAGAGCAGCTGCGGCAAGATGACGCGCTGCTCCTTGAGGAAGATCGTCTTCAGGCTGCTGTATGAGCTGCTCAATACCAGCAAGCTTTGCGTCGCTACCATAGCCGCAAAGTTAATGCCAGAAGTTTCGACGAAGGCGACCTTGTTCTTCGGCGCGTTCAATCCGCCAAGAATTCCAACAAGTTGACGCCGAAGTGGGAAGGCCCTTATCGGGTAAAACGAGTCACTAGGCCTGGCGCTGTCTGCCTTGAGACCGAAGATGGCTTTCCGGTGAGCAACTCCTGGAACATAGAGCATCTCCGTAAGTTTTACCCCTAAGGCGCGGTTGCCGGAACCTGCTGTTCTGACAACCACCTTTTGTACAAGCCTTGCCGCTGTGGCATGTAACCCTTTGTACAAAGCCGGGTGCAGATCCCGTGCATAAATAAAGTTCATGTGCTTCACACATCTTGTCAAATTTCATGCATTTTTTCTTTTTTGCATGCTTTATCTGACACTTTGTGCAGCACTTGCCCCGGTAAGCAATAATGAGCCTTATGGTTCCATATCGTTAATTTCTCTTCTTTTTCTCAAAGAGAAGGTTCCTTCACCCACAAGTTCACCGGGGGGAAGGAGAAGATAAGAAGATAATGGTGTGGACTAGGCATCGTTCAAAGAAGTTTGGCCTTGCCGGGACACAGACGACAAAAAGAAAAAGCTAAGTAGCCAAAGTCTGAGCATGATCAGTTTTTAAAATTTTAAGTTATCTTCCTTGAACAACCGTGCTTTGTATGGAAAACCTGTGCGCGGAGGAACCTCCTCGTAGCTAGTTGCGCCCTTACTTTGTTTCGAGTCCGCTCAACAACTTAAGTGTGCTGCAACTAGTTGCGGCAAGGTTTCTTGCCAGAGGCGGCACCGCCAGCGGGCTGCTGATGTTCCACACTCAGTGCTCGTGGCAAGCGTGCCTGCGCCGGCAAGTTCCCTAAAAGCGTAGGGTAAAAACATACAAAGAAAGGAATCAAGTAAAGGAGATAACGTAGCAAGCATTGCCCAGAATAAAGTTATATTACAAAAGTAACTTGTTGCGACACTGACTAAATTGTTTCCATAACATAAATGGCAGCGGCAAGGAAAGGAGAGAAAGAGCAGCCTAATCCATGCGCTCGCCGTTGATCCTCCTGACTTCATTCACCTTGTCCACAATGGGTGCGACAATGGCTTTGAGCTCTTCAAGATCAGCACCCGCCGGCAGCTTCTTGAGGACGCGGGTGAGGTCGAGGCCCGGATTGCGGAAGAGTATCTTCACCAACACCTTCTCCAAGACCTTGGCACAGATTGCGCGCGACTCGTCAGCCAGCTTCTTTGGGATCCTTTCCCGGAGTTGCTGGAGGGCCGTCGCCACACCCTTGAAGAAAAGAGTAAGCTTGGCGCTGGGCTGGAGGTTCTCGTCAGAGGAGTACCCGAAGCCCGCCAAGTCCAATTGCGCCAGCTCCTCGTCGATGACTGCAGCAATGTTGACGAGGCCCTCCGTCCAGAGCTCCACCGTGGCCCTGAAGGTGTTTTGAGTCTCGGCGGCCCTCGCTAGCAGCTCCTCGTTGGCCTTGATCTCTTTCTTCAAATCCTCCTCTCGCTTCTTGGCGCCGCCCAGCGTCTCTGACAGCGTGGCCAGCTTCAGCTCCAGATTAGCATTTGAGTCCTTGGCGGCGTTTAGTTCCTTGCCCTTGTCAGCGAGTTGGACTTGCAGATCACCATGAGCGAGGGCATCCTTCTCGCGTTCGCGCTGGAGTGTGGCAAGCTCCTCATCATTCCCTTTCAGATCAGCCTCCAGCTGCGTCATCTTCACCTCTAATTCCTTCTTGGCGGCCTCGGCAGCTGCGGCAGCGTCCTTCGCTTCTTTGAGTGCCCCGCCAAGTGATTGCTCGCTGTGGCAAGCTCCTCCTCGTAGCTGTCCAGATTGACTTTTCGCTGTGTCAGTTCACCTTCCCGGGTGGACAGCTCTTCAGCGGCAATCCTCTGCTGCTCCTCGGCTTCGGCCTTCTAAAGGATGAACGCCTTCTTCGCCTCGACAAGCTGCGCCCTCTCCTCTGCAATAGACCGGAGGGCCTCTTGGTTGCGGCTCTGGAGCTCCTCCTGTCGTGGGGAACGAGCACCTATGGGGCAGGGCCCCTTTCGGTCCGGCAAGGGGGCGGAGGGCGCACGAAGAGCAGATCGAGGCGAAGCATGCGAGGGATTTTACCCAGCTTCGGAGCTCTTCGGAGAGATAAAACTCCTACTGCTGCTTTGTGTTTCTATTTTTGTTCTTGCTTGAGAGTGTGGGTCGGTTGTAGTTTCGAATGAGTCGAACCCCCTCTACGTGTGCATGGGCCTCCTTTTTATAGTTTAAAGGGGTTACCGACAAGTGGCAGCATAGAGGGAGGGGTAAAAAAGGTAAAAACGGGGGTTGGTACAACCGCTACCAACAGCGCCCCCTACCTAACTCTGACGGCAGGGGACAAGGGCATTTAATGCCCGTCCGGTCGCCCAAACAGTGCAAGAGAAGCGACCGTTAAGGGCGCCACTGATCGCCACGATGGCCTTCTAGTCATCTTCACTTGTCACCTCGCACCGCTTGGCTGCACAGCTACCCGCCACGTGCACCAGGAGCGACCTTGCGGCGACATGTCATCGGATGCGCTGGAGCACGGGTGCAGAGTGGTAGCCTCGCCGCGGCAAGCGCCTTGCCGCGGTCGTTGTCTTGCCGCACCCGAGAACTTGTTGCTCGTCGGGTCTTGCCGGGATGCGCGGCGCGTCGCGGCAAGTTCTTCGTAGTGCCTTGGTTGGCCTTCCCGGCAAGCTCCTCTTGCCGGGGCCTCATCTTCTTAGTTAAAATACTTTGTTCTTGAATGGCATCAACATGAGCTACGGAGGATCTTGCCGGACGCCCGGCAAGCCTTGCCGCGGGACGCTGCGACTGCCCGTGCACAAGTTCGGGATACTAAGGTACCCCTACTTTAGTACACCGACAGGAGCCCCTGGGCCTGGGCCATACACGGTGCCGAGCGCTGTTGGGCCAGGCCCAAAACAGGGAACGGGCACACGCGGCCTGGGTCCACACTAAGTCCGACTCCGTACCCACCGCGCCCTCTCGTAACGGCACCCGTCAAACGCGGCGTCGTGGGAGAGATCGTGGGCAATTCTTTAATCAGGAAAGGCGTAACGTCCGCCCCCCTGTTTATAAGCAGGGGAAACAGGGCCGTTCCCCCACCTTCGCCACTTGCAGTTCCTTCCTCAGAAAGCTCCGCCGCTCCCCTCCACTTCCCAAGCCGAAAGAGAGCAGCGCTCTGCCGCCCGTCGCCGCCGCCGCCGCCAACCTCCTCCACTGCTCCCGCCATGGCTCCGAAGACCGGGAGGAGTGTGAAGTCGGCCGAGGCGCTGCGGCTGGAGGCGCTGCGCAAGGAGCGAGCACTTCCCCCCCCCCCCCGAGCTCACCCCGAAGGCGCTGCGGGAGGAGTTCTATCTCTTCTGGTCGACGGAGACGCGGGCGCATCCGCGCACGCAGGTGCTCTCCGCCGAAGCTTCCACTTCGAAGTGGTGCCCAAATGGGTACTATTTCTTTCCGGTGTTCTTCTATTGTGGGCTCTGCCCACCTTTTTCTGATTTCCTCTGCGACATCGTGAATACCTACGGGTTTCATCTTCTTTATTTCACCCCCAACGCCGTTCTGACAATGGCAGTTTTCGCACACCTCTGCGAGAACTTCGTTGGCATCCACCCAAATGTTGCTCTTTTTCGCCACTATTTCACCCCCCGAGCCGAGAAAGGAGATCCATTGGCTGGCGGAATCGCCTGGACCTCACGAATCGGCATGAAGGAGGTGTATCTGGCGGGCGAGCTCAGCAGCAAGTGGGACGAGTGGAGGGTGGAGTGGTGCTGGATCATTGACGCCAATCCGCAGCCATTCACCAACCTGCGCCAGACCCGGGTAGTGCGCGGCGGCGACTGGAGCGCTCTGTCGCCGGGCGACGCCAGGCTGAAGATTGCCACCACCCGAATCCTCCGGCTCAGGCTTGCCGGGCTCACAGCAGGGGCAGTTGGCGCGGATTTCCTTCGCCGTCGCATCGCCCCTCTGCAGAAGAGGGGGAGGCCCGCCTGGCTGTTTGGCGGCCCGACGGATATCATGAGGCTGCGTCCAGGCCTCAACTTCAACTTCACAGTTCTGGAGCTTGACGGGATGCTGAAGGAGCTGTTCAAGCATGACGCCAACCATCCAGAGTGGTTCAGGCTGCCGCAGGGCGTCATCCCATTGTGCAACAACTCCCAGCACGATCGCATCTGCGCAATGATGCCAGAATGCGACTCGCACGGGATAAGCCCAACTTGGATGGAGCCCGCCGACGACGTCGTGCGGCAATTCTTCGATGGCTTGACAGAGGTAGCAGTCAATGCCGACGAGCAGAGGCTCCTCACCCGCAACACCACCGACGACGAGATGCGGTACATCGCCACCAGGGTCGAAGAGGCGGCGGCAGCTGCCGCCGCGGGCGAGTTTGGCTTCACATTGGAGGAGGCAGAGGCGGCCGAGGCGGCAAGCCTTGCCGACCGGGAGGACCTTGCCGGAGGGGTCGTTGGCGAGGGGGAGCCCGAGGCCGAAGCGAGCGAGCCCGCCGAGGGCGCGAGCGGCCAGCCGTCCTCGAGCAGCTTGCCGCAGGAGGAGCCCCCAGCGCAGCCCCAATTCCAACCAAGAAGGCGCCTCCGTCGAGTTGGAGACACAGCAGAGCGGCAAGTAGGCCAACAGCCGCAGCGTCGTGGGACGCGCTCCACCGCGGCAAGTACCGTTGCCGCGGGAGCGTCTCAGGCCGTGCCGACAACTGAGGCGGGGTCTTCCCGGGCTGCCACGCCCGATCCTGCCGCAGCTCCCGGCAAACGTCCAAGGGAGCCTACTCCTCCGCCTCACCGCGCAGAAAGGGTACCAGATTTCGACCTCTCTGCGCTGAGCTCTGACGAGGAGGAAGAAGAGGAGGAGGGGTAAGGCTTTCCTCTCACTGTACTTGTTTTTCTTTGATCTTTGTTGTTGCTTGTCTTGTATCTGATTTGCTTCTCTTTGAATCCCTGTTCCATTTCAGGATTCTGGCCGAGAGAGCGGCGAAGAGGGCCAAGATTCCTGTGGTTGTCATCGAGGACGATCCTGCTGTGATGGCAGAAGACACGTCCGAGACCACCTTGACGGACCCGATTCCTTCTCCTCGTAGCAGCCCCCAGCATAAGTGTTTGGTTCACTTCCTGTTGTGGGGCGCGCATGGGTGTTCTTCTTTTGCTGACATCTTGATTGTTGATTTGCTCGTGTAGGAGTAGAGCAAGCCCATCAGGAGGAACCAGAAGCCGCTCCAGAGGTGCTGTCTGCTTCAACTACGCCGCCAAGGGGCGATTTTCTGACAAGGGAGCGCTCTCCGGCAAGGGAGCGGTCCCTGGCAAGGGGCAGTTCCCCGGCGAGGGGCGGGACCAGCGAGCCTTTAGTGGTGGAGCCCACGGTCACAGAGCCCAGCACAGGTAACCCTCCTTGTCGGAAATTTTCCCTTGGGCTTCTCTTCTTCTGATCTTCTTTTTGGATCTTTGCTTGACTTTTTCTTCCTCTTCCTGTCTTCTGGTCCCCCTCTCACAGATCCGATGGAGACTGAGGCCACCGGTGAGGAAGGCGCACGCGGCAATACTGAAGATGCCGCCGCAGACGAGGAAGAGGCCGGTGCTGATGAACCCGCCGACGAAGAAGCCGCCAAGGCTTCTGGCGCAGGAGCTGGCGAGGGGTCCGGCAATCATACTAGCGACCCTGAGGGTGTAGGAGCGCAGGGCGCTACACCGACTGCCGACCCCTCCGCCGCTGATGCAGTGCCGGGCTCCGAGGAGCCCCAGCCAGGCGCCTACTTGAAGGTCGGCGAGGGCGTATACATCAAGCTTCCTTGGGCGTCGAGCTCCAGGGCGCCGGTCGAAGGAGAAGAGTTTGACGGAGAAGTACTCGCCTCTGCTGGGATGGTAGTGGTTGACGCGCCCAGCAGCAGTAGTGGTGAGTCCGAGGAGGAGCAGTTGCTCCGGAAGTTGGTGTCACTCTACCGCGCCCGTCAAGCGAAGCTTGAGTCCCGGGAAGCGCTTGTCGCGCGGGCGGGAGTTGACATAGAAAAGCATGCGGAGGAGCTCAAAAGCCGCAACCAGGAGGCCCTCCGATCCATTGCGGAGGAAAGGGAGCAACTTGACGAGGTGAAGAAGGCGTTCATCCAGGAAAAGGCTGAAGCCGAGGAGCAGCAGAGGCTCACCGCCGAGGAGCTGTCCAGGCGGGAAGGTGAACTGACGCAGAAAAAGGTTAATCTGGATAGCCACGAGGAGGAGCTCAAGGCCCGGGAGCAGTCACTTGGCGGGGCACTCAAGGTGGCGAAGGATGCCGCCGCGGCTGCTGAGGCCGCCAAGAAGGAGTTAGAGGTGAAGGTGACGCAGCTGGAGGCGGACATGAAAGGGAAGAATGAAGAGCTTGCCGCACTCCAGCACGAACGCGAGAAGGATGCACTTGCCCATGGCGATCTGCAAGTTCAACTCGCCGAGAAGATCAAGGAACTGAACGCCGCCAAGGACTCGAGCGCTGATCTGAAGCTGAAGCTAGCCACCTTGACGGAGACGCTGGATGCCGCCAAGAGGCGAGAGGATGACTTGAAGAAAGAGGTCAAGGGCAACAAAGAACTGCTGACGAGGGCTGCCGAGACTCAGAAAACCTTCAAGGCCACGGTGGAGCTCTGGACGGAGGACCTCGTCAACATCGCTGCATCCATCGACGAGGAGCTGGCGGAACTGGACTTGGCGGGCTTCGGGTACTCCACTGACGAAAATCTCCCGAACAGCGCCAAGCTTACTTTTTTCTTCAAGGGCGTGGTGATGGCCCTCCAGCAACTCCCGGAAAGGATCCCGAAGAAGCTGGCGGACGAGTCGCGCGCAATCTGCGCCAAGGTCTTGGAGAAGGTGTTGGTGAAGATACTCTTCCGCAACCCGGGCCTCGACCTCACCCGCGTCCTCAAGAAGCTGCCAGCGGGTGCCGATCTTGAAGAACTCAAAGCCATTGTCGCACCCATCGTGGACAAGGTGAATGAGGTCAAGAGGGTTGACGGCGAGCGCGTGGATTAGACCATCTTTCTTCTCCTTTCCTTGTCGCTGTTTATCTAAGTCATGAGAACAATTTAGTCAGTGCCGCAACAAGTTACTTTTGTAATGTAACTTTATTCTGGGCAATGCTTGCTATCCTATCTCCTTTACTTGGTCCTTTCTTTATATGTTTTTACCCTACGCTTTTAGGGAACTTGCCGGCATGGGCATGCTTGCCGCGAGTGCTGAGTGGGGAACATCAGCAGCTTGCTGGTGGTGCCGGAGCACGCTTGCCGCGAGTGCTGAGTGCGGAACATCAGCAGCTCGCTGGCGGTGCCGGCTCCGGCAAGAAACCTTGCCGCAACTAGTTGCAGCACACTTAAGTTGTTGAGCGGACTCGAAACAAAGTAAGGGCGCAACTAGCTACGAGGAGGTTCCTCCGCGCACAGGTTTTCCATACAAAGCACAGTCGTTCAAGGAGGATAGTTTAAAATTTTAAGAACTGATCATGCTCAAACTTTGGCATCTTAGCTTTCTTTTTTTTTGTCTGTGTCCTGGCAAGGCCATACTTCTTTGAACGACGCTCGTTCCACACCTTTATCCTCTCCCTTCCCCTCCCCCCCCCCCCCCGGTGAACTTGTGGACGAAGGAATCTTCTTTTTGAGAAAAAAGAAAGAAGAGAAAATAAAGATATGGAGCCTTATGGCTCGTTATTGCTTACCGGAGGCTAGTGCTACACAAAGTGTCAGATAATACATGCATAAAAGAAAAAGGCATGAAATTTGACAACATGTGCTGAGCACATAAACTTTATGCACGGGATCTGCGCCCGGCTTTGTACAAAGGGTTACATGCAACAGCGGCAAGGCTTGTACAAAAGGTGGTTGCCGGAACAGGTTCCGACAACCGCGCCTTATGGGTAAAACTTATGAAGATGCTCTATGTTCCAGGAGTTGCTCACCGGAAAGCCATCTTCGGTATCAAGGCGGACAACGCCATGCCTAGTGACTCGTTTCACCCGATAAGGGCCTTCCCACTTCAGCGTCAACTTGTTGGAATCCTTGGCGGATTGAACGCGCCGAAGAACAAGGTCGCCTTCCTCGAAGCTTCTGGCATTAACTTTGCGGCTGTGGTAGCGGCGCAAAGCTTGCTGGTAGCGAGCAGCTCGTATAGCAGCCTGAAGACGATCTTCCTCGAGGAGCAGCACGTCATCTTGCCGCAGCTGCTCTTGCTCAAGATCATCATAAGCGAGCACTCGAGGCGATCCGTATACGAGTTCTGTGGTGAGAACTGCTTCTGCTCCATATACTAGAGCAAAAGGTGTCTGGCCAGTAGCTCAATTTGGTGTCGTTCTGATCGACCAAAGAACCACCGGCAGCTCGTCGATCCAATTTCTTCCGCACTTGTGCAGCCTGTCGAAAGTTCTGGTCTTGATCCCGCGCAGCACTTCAGTGTTTGCCCTCTCCGCTTGACCGTTGCTTCTCGGGTGAGCAACAGAAGCGAAGCAGATCTTGGCGCCAAGATCTTGGACGTACTGCATGAAGGTGCGGCTCGTGAATTGTGTGCCATTGTCGGTGATGATCCTGTTAGGGACTCCGAAACGGCAAACAATTGACCTGAAGAACTTGACTGCTGACTGTGCTGTCACCTTCCTCACTGCTTCCACTTCAGGCCACTTTGTGAACTTGTCGATTGCAACATACAAGTACTCAAAGCCCCCGACAGCTCGGGGAAAGGGGCCGAGGATGTCGAGCCCCCAGACCGAAAATGGCCAGGATAAAGGGATTGTTTGGAGAGCTTAAGCTGGTTGATGTATCTGCTTGGAGTCGAACTGGCACGCTTCACACTTGGTTACTTGTGCAGTTGCATCCTGGAGGGCTGTCGGCCAAAAGAAACCTTGCCGGAAAGCTTTGCCGGCAAGTGCTCTTGCGCCAATGTGGTGACCACATATGCCTCCATGTATCTCCGCTAATAGCCCCTGTCCATCTTCCCGGGAAATGCACTTCAATTTCACTCCGTTGAATCTTCTTCTGTACAGTATGTCGTCGACAAACTGGTACATACTTGATTGCTGGGCTACTCTCTCCGCTTCTTCTTGCTCCTTGGGAAGTTCTCCTATTTGAAGGAAATGGACAATCTGATGTGCCCATGCCGGAGCTTGTGGCTCAACGACAAGGACTAGAGGCGCAAATGCTGCTGCGGGAACATCTGCTTCCACGGCAAGAATCTGTGATTCAGCCGGAGCGTGATGCTCCCGGCAAGCGTGTCGGGACACAGCTTGTCGGGAGAGTCTGCTTCAACGAAACAAGCCCTAGGGCTTGTCGGAGCAGACTGCTCCTCAGCGCTTTTTGTGTTGATCTTGGGGACCTTCTTGACGGCGGTTTCGGGGAGCTCTGCCGGAAAGTAGTCGCCAGTAACCAACTTCCTCTTCTTGCTCTGTCCAGTTGATGGTGTTACAGATGGTTGAGTCAGCTTAAGCACAAAAATCCCTGGTTCCATAGGTAACTTGAGTGCGGCGCACTTTGACAGGCCGTCTGCAATGTCATTTTGAGCTCTTGGAACATGTTCCATTTGCAGGCCGTCAAAATGCTCTTCCAACTTCCTCACTTCATCAATGTAGGCTTCCATCATCGGACTCTGATAATCTTTGTTTACTTGACGGACGACAAGCTGTGAGTTACCCCGGACAATGAGCTTCTTGATCCCAAGGTCTGCCGCGATCCTGAGTCCGGCAAGCAAGCCTTCATACTCCGCAGTATTGTTTGTTGCTTGCTCCTTGGGAAAGTGCATCTGGACCACGTACTTGAGGTGCTCTCCGGTGGGCGCGATGAGTAGTACGCCCGCACCGGCGCCTTGCAGCGAGAAGGCACCATCAAAGTACATGATCCATTCTTTGTTCACTTCCTTGACGGGGATGCTCCTCTCTGGAGTTTCTTCATCAGGTGTTGGCATCCATTCTGCTATGAATTCTGCCAATGCTCGGCTCTGGATAGTTGAAATGCTATCAAACTTGAGGCCGAAGCTTGACAATTCCAGCACCCACTCGACAATCCTGCCTGTTGCTTCTAGATTCTGCAATATCCTCTTCAACGGAAAGCGAGTAACAACTGTGATTTCGTGTGCTTGAAAGTAATGGCGCAGCTTCCTCGAGGCCATGAGAAGGCCGAAAAGCAATTTTTGCACACCAGAGTACCTTGATCTAGGCCCCTGCAGAAGGGAACTGACAAAGTAAACTGGGCGCTGCACCATCTTCTTCTGTTTCTCTTCTTGTGGCTGCGCAGATCTATCCTTGTCGGAACCAGAACTTGTTAGGGAAGTCCCCTGCTTGTCGCTGGACTCGCTTGCCGCGGTCGCTGGCTCATCATCCACCTCCCTCTCCGCTACTAACGCAGCACTAACCACTTGATTGGTTGCCGCCAGATATAGCAGCAACTTCTCTTGTGGCTTAGGTGCGACAAGTATTGGAGTGGAGGATAGGTATTTCTTCAAGTCCTGCAGCGCGGCGTCCGCTTCCGGAGTCCATTTCATTGGACCTGCCTTTTTCAAAATTTTGAAGAATGGCAGGGCGCGCTCGGCAGACTTAGAGATGAACCTACTGAGAGCAGCAACGCAGCCGGCAAGCCTTCGCACATCCTTGACGCACTTCGGTGCTTCGATCTGTTCAATGGCTTCGATCTTGTCGGGATTAGCTTCGATCCCCCGCTGGGACACAAAGAATCCGAGAAGCTTGGCGGAAGGAACTCCAAACACGCACTTCTCGGGATTCAACTTGAGATTGATCTTGCGCAGATTTGCAAAAGTCTCATCCAGATCTTGGATCAAAGTTTCTTTGTCCTTGCTCTTGACCACTATGTCATCCATGTAAGCTTCTACGTTTCTGTGCAGCTGTGGCTCAAAAGCATGACTGACTACTCTTGCAAATGTTGAACCAGCATTCTTTAGTCCGAAAGGCATCCGTACAAAGCAGTACGTGCCACATGGAGTAATGAATGCGGTTTTCTCTTCATTCTCTTCCGCCATGAAGATCTGATGATATCCTGAGTATGCATCAAGGAATGAAAGCAGATCACATCCTGCCATGGAGTCGACAATCTGGTTAATGCGCGGCAAGGGAAATGGATCCTTGGGACAAGCTTTATTAACATCGGTGAAGTCAATACAAAGCCTCCACTTCCTGTTCGCTTTGCGCACGACTACTGGATTGGCTAACCACGTTGGATGGAGTATTCCTCGGACCAAGCCTGCTCCTTCCAACTTCTTGATTTCCTCTGCAATGAACTCTTGGCATTCTACTACTTGTTTTCTGACTCTCTGCTTGACGGGCCGCGCGTGAGGGCAGACGGCAAGGTGGTGCTCAATTACTTTCCTGGGAACACCGGGGATGTTAGATGGTTGCCATGCAAATACATCGACATTGGCCCGCAGGAAAGCAACGAGCGCGCTTTCCTATTTAGGGTCAAGCGTGGCACTAATGGTGAAGGTACCACCAGTGCCGTCCTCCTTGGCGGCCACTTTCTTGGTCTGTGGTGAAGCTGTCTTTGCCTTCTTGCACTTGCCGGTGGAGCTCGATGGTGCGTCCTCGACGGTAGCGCAGCACTCTGAAGAGGTGCGCTTGCCGGAGTGGGCATCAGAGCTACTCTTGCCGGACTTGGTCTTCTTCTTCCCCCCGGGAGCTTCAGCGGCAAGTGGTTTGCGTTCTGCTACGGCTGCTGCTTCCCGGTAGATTTTGTCGGTACAGATAAGTGCATCTTTCTTGTTGCCATGGACAGAAATGACGCTTATCGGACCGGGCATCTTGAGCACGTTGTAGGCGTAATGAGAGGCTGCCATGAACTTGGCAAGCGCTGGACGGCCAAGTATCCCATTGTAGGGCAATGGAAAATCAGCAACGTCGAATGTGACTCTCTCTGTCCTGAAGTTCAGCTCACTGCCAAACGTTACTGGCAGCGTGATCTTCCCCTTCGGCTTGCTCCTTCCCGAGTTGATTCCTTGAAAGGTGCCGGTCTCTTCGAGCTCGCTGTCGGGGATCTGGAGCTTCTTGAGTACCGCGGAAGAGATCAGATTCAGGCCGGCCCCGCCGTCAACCAGCATCTTCGTGACCTTGAGGTTGCGGATTGTTGGCGAAACCAACATCGGCAAGCACCCGACCGCAGTTATGCGGTCAGGGTGATCCTCAACGTCGAAGATGATGGGCGTGCTGGACCACTTCAGGGGCTTGCGCGACTCAACGGACGGTTCTGCTGCGCTCACTTCCCGCATCCACTGTTTGAGTTGGCGGTGCGAGGTGTGCAGAGAGGCACCGCCGTCAACGCACAAAACGTTTGTTGCCTTCTGAAACTCCTGCTCGTCGGCCTCATCTTCCTCCATCTCATCATCTTCATCTTCGTCTTCGTCTTTGTCACGGCCGCGGGGAGGCCTGTCTCCTTGCCGCTGCTTGGCCTTGCCGCGGCGCCCTCCCCGGGCGGGGCGCTTCTTGCTGGATCCTCCACCACCTTCCTGGGCCTTCTCCTTGTCATGGAGCTCGTATTCAGCTTTCTGTAGCTCAACGAGCTGCTCAACCTTCTTGCAGGCCTGGAGGTCATGGCCCTTGGTGCGGTGGATCTTGCAGTACTGCTTGCCGAAGCCGTCCTGCTTGTCGGCGGCCACCACAGCCTCGCCGGAGTCACCAGCTTTGGCCTTCTCGGTGCCACCTCCGTTGCCGGACTGCTCGACAACTAGCACATCCTTAGCCTTCCTCTTTCTGTTATTCCGCCTCCGGTTCTTCTTTACCGTGGCGGCGTCCTCACTGTCAGATCCTTCTGCTCCTGTGTTCTCTCCGGGAAGTTTCCTCCCCTCTTCAGCTCATGCACACTTGTCGGCCAGAGCATATAGCTCACTGACATCTCTAATTTTGCACATCGCAACTCCTCCCTCATCCTGTGGTTACGCACGTTCTGATGGAACGCGCTGATAACCGCGGCAGGGTGGACATCTGGGATGTTGCCCTGTACCTGGCTGAATCTCTGTATGTACTTGCGCAGGGGTTCTCCTTCCTTCTGGGCGACCAGATGAAGATTGCTCTCCTGGCCATGGGGTTTGTGGCCGCCTATGAAGGCGCCCACAAACTGATGACACAGGTCCGCCCACGAAGAGATGGAGTTGTCCGGCAAGTGCATTAGCCAAGATCTGACGTTGGGCTTGAGTACCAGCGGGAAGTAGTTGGCGAGGATCTTCTCGTCGCGCCCCCCGGCAGCCTGCACCGCGATGGTGTAGACGCTGAGGAACTCCGACGGATGTATCCTGCCATCGTACTTCTCGGGTACGTCTGGCTTGAAGTTTTTGGTACTGGGCCACTGGACCTGCCGCAGCTCACGGGTGAACGCAGGGCATCCTACCGCGTACGGCAAGTCGCCTGGTTCCCCTGGCGCATGCACATCAACAGTGGGCCCAGCGCGCTGGTCTGTCTGACGCCGCGCTTCTCTTCGGCGCTCGATGCGAGTACGAGCGTCTTCGTGTCGTCGTTCTTGGAGAACTTGGCGTTGATCGCGGCGAGCTCGCGGGTCCAATGACGCGGTGGAGCCTGTGTCGAGGTTGGCCTGGCGAGTCGGCGATCTTGGCCTTCGGGGTGGGGAGTGCACGGTGGTGGCACCCCCAGCGGTCTTGTCGGCGTCGGCTTGCACCTGGGCGTCTCGCCGGGGCTTCGATGTGCTCGGTTGCCGGGGCTTGTCGCCATTGGCGAAGCCGATGAGGCTCTGAATGGTGGCCCTCCAGTCGTCGATCTTGTCTGGCGTTGGAGGGTAATCTAGAAGCAGCTGGGCTCGGGCCAGCGCTTCCTCTGGAGTCTTGGGTGGCGGTGGCGAGCGACACGAGGTGCGGGATATGCTCAGGCTTCTAACATTGTTAGAAGGAGCAACATCTCATCCAGGCGATCGTCCCGCGCTCGTGCCAGCATGTTGACGTGCATGTTGGCCTTGAGCGTCCCGCGACCCACCAGCTTGGCCTTGTTCTAGCGCGAGTACGGTGCCAGGAGCACTGTGGCGTTGTCGATCCTGCACCTCCTGGGAGGGGTGCGGCGGATGTACAGACGCTTAAGCTTGCGGGGCCTTGTCCTTGGACCGGGTGACGATGTGAGTCCCTCCGCCGGCGCCCGCTCCTCCGCCGACGTCCACCCAACCACCCGTTTGCTCCGGTGGCGGTAGGATAGACGTGGATGGAGCGGCCACCTCCGAAGCCTTCTTCTTTGGTGGCATGTCGATGAAGATGTTGACGTAGCGCGCACGAACGCCGGATCAGGTTCGCACAACCTCGACGCCGCCCCCTACCTGGCGCGCCAAAGATGTCGTGGGGAACGAGCACCTATGGGGCAGGGCCCCTTTCGGTCCGGCAAGGGGGCGGAGGGCGCACGAAGAGCAGATCGAGGCGAAGCACGCGAGGGATTTTACCCAGCTTCGGAGCTCTCCGGAGAGATAAAACTCCCACTGCTGCTTTGTGTTTCTATTTTTGTTCTTGCTTGAGAGTGTGGGTCGCTTGTAGTTTCGAATGAGTCGAACCCCCTCTACGTGCGCATGGGCCTCCTTTTTTATAGTTTAAAGGGGTTACCGACAGGTGGCAGCATAGAGAGAGGGGTAAAAAAGGTAAAAACGGGGGTTGGTACAACCGCTAACAACAGTGCCCCCTACCTAACTCTAACGGCAGGGGACAAGGGCATTTAATGCCCGTCCGGTCGCCCAAACAGTGCAAGAGAAGCGACCGTTAAGGGTGCCACTGATCGCCACGATGGCCTTCTAGTCATCTTCACTTGTCACCTCGCACCGCTTGGCTGCACAGCTACCCGCCACGTGCACCAGGAGCGACCTTGCGGCGACACGTCGTCGGATGCGCTGGAGCGTGGGTGCAGAGTGGTAGCCTCACCGCGGCAAGCGCCTTGTCGCGGTCGTTGGCTTGCCGCACCCGAGAACTTGTTGCTCGTCGGGTCTTGCCGGGATGCGCGGCGCGTCGCGGCACGTTCTTCGTAGTGCCTTGGTTGGCCTTCCCAGCAAGCTCCTCTTGCCAGGGCCTCGTCTTCTTAGTTAAAATACTTTGTTCTTGAATGGCATCAACATGAGCTACGGAGGATCTTGGCGGACGCCCGGCAAGCCTTGCCGCGGGACGCTGCGACTGCCCGTGCACAAGTTCGGGATACTAAGGTACCCCTACTTTAGTACACCGACACCTCCGCATGCTTCTCTATGTCAACTCCCGCCCGTGCGACAAGCGCTTCCCGGGACTCCAGCTTCGCTTGTCGGGTGCGGTAGAGCGACACCAACTTCCGGAGCAGCTGCTTCTCTTCAGATTCGCCACTGCTGCTGCTTGGCGCGTCAACCACCGCCAGCACAGCAGAGGCGAGTACTTCTTCGTCAAAAGTCTCTCCCTCGACGGGCGCCCTGGAACTCGACACCCAGGGAAGCCTGATGAAGATACCTTCACCGGCTTTCAAGTAGGCGCAGGGCTGGGGCTCTTCGGGGCCTGGCGCTGCGTCAGCGGCGGAGGGATCGGCGTTCGGTGTAGCGCCCTGCGCTCCTGCGGCCCCCGGGTCGTCAGTGCGATCGCTGGATCCCTCGCTAGCTCCAGCGCCGGCAGCCTTGGCGGCCTCTTCGTCGGCGGGGTCATCAGCGCTGGCCTCCTCTTCAGTAGTAGCGGCGTCACCAGTATCGCCGCGCAAGTTCTCCTCGCCGGTGGCCTCGGTCTCCATTGGCTCCGCAGAGGGAGGATCTGAAGGCAGGAAAAGAGGGGAGAAAAAGTCAAGCAAATATCAAAAAAAGAAGACCAGAAGAAGAAGAACTCAAGGGAAAATTTCCGACGAGGAGGGTTACCTGTGCTGGGCTCTGTGACCATGGGCTCCACCACCGAAGGTTCGCTGGTTCCACCCCTTGCCGGGGACCTCCCCCTTGCCGGAGAGCGCTCCCTTGTCGGAGAATCGCCCCTTGCCGGCGTAGTTGAAGCAGATTGCACCTCCGGAGCGGCTTCTGGTTGCTCCTGATGGTCCTGTTCTGCTCCTGCACAAGCAAGTTAACAACCATGATATCAGCAAGGAGAAAGCACCCATGCACGCCCCACAACAAGAAGTGAACAAATACTTACGCTGGGGGCTGCGCTAGGGGCTGCTTCGAGGAGAGGGTGCCAGGTCCGTCAAGGTAGTCTCGGACGTGTCCTCTGCCATCACAGCAGGATCGTCCTCGATGACAACTACGGGCACCTTGACCCTCTTCGCCGCTCTCTCGGCCAGAGTCCTGGAATGGAACGAGGTTCAGAGGGAAGCAGATCAGATACAAAGACAAGAAACAGCGAAAATCGAAGAAATATAAGTACAACAGGAAGAAAGTCTTACTCCTCCTCCTCTTCTTCCTCCTCGTCGGAGCTGAGCGCGGAAAGGTCGAAGTTCGGTACCCTTTCGGCGCGATGAGGCGGAGGAGTAGGCTCCCTTGGACGCTTGGCGGGAGCTGCAGCAGGATCGGAAGTGGCGGCCCGAGAAGACCCCTCTCCAGTTGCCGGCACGACATGAGACGCTCTCGTGTCAGCGGTGCTTGGCGCGGTGGAGCGTGTCCCGCGGCGCGACGGCTGTTGGCCCGTCTGCCGCCCTGCTATGTCTCCGGTCCTGCGAAGGCGCCTCCTGGGTTGAGCTGGGGGCTGCGCTGAGGGCCCCGTCTGCGGCAAGCTGCTTGAAGACGGCTGGCCACTTGTGCCCTCGGCAGGCTCGCTTGCCTCGGCTTCGAGATCCCCCTCGCCAGCGACCTCCCCGCCAAGGTCCTCTCGGTCGGCAAGGCTTGCCGCCTCGGCCGCCTCTGCCTCCTCCAACGTGAACCCAAACTCGCCCGTGGCGGCGGCTGCCGCCGCCTCTTCGGCCCTGGTGGCGATGTACCGCATTTCGTCGTCGGTGGTGTCGCGGGTGAGGAGCCTCTTCTCGTCGGCACGGACTGCTACCTCCACCAAGCTGTCGAAGAATTGCCGCACGACATCGTCGGTGGGCTCCTTCCAAGTTGGGATAATCCCGTGCGAGTTGCACTCCGACATCATTGCACGGATGCGATCAAGCTGGGAGTTGTTGCACAGTGGGATGACGCCCTGCGGCAACCTGAACCACTTTGGATGGTTGGCGTCGTGCTTGAACAGCTCCTTGAGCATTCCATCCAGCTCCAGAACCGTGAAGTTAAAATTGAGGCCTGGGCGTAGCCTCATGATATCTGCCGGGCCCCCGAACAGCCAGGCGGGCCTCCTCCTCTCCTGTAGAGGGGCGATGCGGCGGCGAAGGAAGTCCGCGCCAATAGACCCTACAGTAAGTCCGGCAAGCCTGAGCCGCAGAATCAGCGTGGTGGCGATCTTCAATCTGGCGTCATCCGCCGCCAGGGCGCTCCAGTCGCCGCCGCGCACTACTCGGGCTTGACGCAGGCTGGTGAATGGCTGCAGATCTGCGTCAACAATCCAACACCATTCGGCCCTCCACTTGTCCCATTTGCTGCGGAGCTCCCCCTCTAGATACACCTCCTTCTTGCCGGCCCTCGAGATCCAGGAGACCCCACCAGACAAGGGCTCTCCTTTCTCGACCCGAGGCATGAAATAGTGGCGGAAAAGGGCAATGTTGGGGTGGATTCCGACGAAGTTCTCGCTAAGATGCGCGAAAACCACCATTGTCAGAACGGCGTTGGGGGTGAAATCGAGGAGATGGAGCCCGTATGTATTCATGACGTCGCAGAAGAAATCGGAAAAGGGCGGGCAGAGCCCGCAGTAGAAGAACACTGGGAAGAAATGATACCCTTTTGGACACCGCTTCGAAGTAGAAGCTTCGGCGGAGAGCACCGGCGTGCGCGGATGCGCCCGCGTCTCCGTCGACCAGAAGAGATAGAACTCCTCCCGAAGCGCCTTCGGGGTGAGCTCGGGGGGGGGGGGGGGGTGCTCGTTCCTTGCGCAGCGCCTCAAGCCGTGGCGCCTCGGCCGACTTCACGCTCTTCCCGGTCTTCGGAGCCATGGCGGAAGCGGTGGAGGAGGTTGGCGGTGACGGCGGCGGCGAGGGCGGAGCGCTGCTCTCTTTCGGCTTGCGAGGCGGAGGAGAGCGGCGGAGCTTTCTGAGGAAGGAACCGCAAGTGGCGAAGGTGGGGGAACGACCCCTGTTTCCCCTGCTTATAAAGAGGAGAGGCGAACGTTTCGCCTTTCTTGATTAAAGAATTGCCCACAATCTCTCCCACGACGCCGCATTTGACGCGTGCCGTTACGGGAGGGCGCGGTGGATACGGAGTTAGATTCGGTATGGACCCAGGCCGCGAGTGCCCGTGCCCTGTTTTGGGCCTGGCCCAACAGCGCTCGGCACCGTGTGTGGCCCAGGCCAGGGGGCTCCTGTCGGTGTACTAAAGTAGGGGTACCTTAGTATCCCGAACTTGTGCACGGGCAGTCGCAGCACCCAGTGGCAGGGCTTGCCGGGCGTCCGCCAAGATCCTCCGTAGCTCATATTGATGCCATTCAAGAACAAAGTGTTTTGACTGAGAAGACAAGATTCCGGCAAGAGCAGCTCGCCGGGAAGGACAAGGCCCCGACAAGAGGAGCTTGCCGGGAAGGCCAACCAAGGCACTGCGAAGAACTTGCCGCGATGCGCCGCACGTCCCGGCAGGGCCCGACGAGCGGCAAGCTCTCGGGTGCGGCAAGACAACGACCGCGGCAAAGCGCTTGCCGCGGTGAAGCCACCACTCTGCGCCCACGCTCCAGCGCATCCGACGACGTGTCGCCCCAAGATCGTTCCTGGCGCACGTGGCGGGCGGCTGTGCAGCCAAGCGGTGCGAGGTGGCAAGTGGAGATGACGAGAAGGCCATCATGGCGATCGGTGGCACCCCTAACGGTCGTTTCCTGCACTGTTTGGGCGACCAGACGGGCAATAAATGCCCTTGTCCCCTGCCGTCAGAGTTAGGTAGGGAGCACTGTAGATAGCGGTTGTACCAACCCCTCTTTTACTTTTATACCCCTCTCTGCGTTGCCACCTGTCGGTGACCCCTTTAGCCTATAAAAGGAGGCCCATGCGCAACGTAGAAGGGGTTCGACTCCTTCGAAAACACAGAACGCTCATGCCTTTGAGCAAGAACATAATACCACCACAAAGCAGCAGTAGGAGTTTTATCTCTCCGGAGAGCTCCGAAGCTGGGTAAAATCCCTCGCGTGCTTCACCTCGATCTGCTCTTCGTGCGCTCTCCGCTCCCTTGCCAGACCGAAAGGGGCCCTGCCCCATAGGTGTTCGTTCCCCACAACACTTGGCAATTCGGATATGTAGATCTCCTTCTCTATAACCGACTCTGCAACGATGTAGCTACCTCTAACCACTACAAAAAAGACACATCCGTGACATTTTGGGCCGAACGAAACTTTTTTCTGTCATACATATGACACTTCTATGACGATAATTGTGACAAAACCCGGTATCATCATAGATGTGGTGGGCTCCTACTTCTATGACAAAAAATCATGATAGAAAATGGGCTTTTCATCCTGGGCGGGCCGGAGACGCAGCTGCATGACATTCCTTGGGTCGTCCATGACGGAAAAAACTGTGCTAGAAGCGAGGGCGAGGAAAATTTCGGGGAGTTCCCGGTTACGGTGGGCGGTCGGGGGCCGAGCGATGGGCGTTTCTCTCGTCCACGTACGCGCATGTGTGCGAGGCATTGGCTCTAACTGAACCCAAGCGAGGCGTTGGGTTCTATTGAACCCAAGCGATTGCACTGCATGCTACGCGTTACTGAACCCGAGCGATCGTCGATGGCTGTTAACTGAACCCGATCAAGCGATTCCTTCGCTACTGCTGCTAACTGAAGCCGATCGATTGGATGAACGTTGAGCGTTATGGGGGGGTTGGATGAACAGTGAGCGGTGGGGATGGATGCAGGACCCCGTGGCGTTGCCTCTGTATGAACAGGACGACCCTGTGGAGGGCTGGATGAACAGTAGACGGTGAAGGGGTGCCCGTGGAGGGGTGGTTGAACAGTAGCCGGTGGAGTAGGGCACGGTGGAGGCTGGATGAATTGGAGCCCGTGGAGGCTAGAGGAGGTCGACGGTAGCCCGTGGAGGCTGGAGGAGGTCGACGGTGGAGATGAACAGTAATGCCATGCTATCTTGTTGCAAAGGCATTATATATGTGAATTATGCAATGCCATGTTGTTTAGCCAATCATCATGTATGTGAATTATATCATGCTATCATTTTTTTGTATTACGTGTTCCATTTGTCGAAAACATTTGTATATTCAACTACTCTTCTTGTGCATCAGCCATTTCAAGCGGTGATGGAAGTATCTGGAGTGAAAACAAGGTATTCAGAGCCGACAATGCTACCTGCTGAAGCAGACATCTTGCTGGTTACAGAGAGTTCCTGAGAGGAGGATTCATAGACTGATGACGAGTCCTATTTCCCCCCTGAGGTCTATGCTCAAACTTGGCAGGGTTATATTACCCATGTCATGCATGTTGTCTTGCATTGCTTAGTTTTTACATCATATATGGATTGCCATCTGCTTACTTGCTTACTATATAAATCATATATTTCAATTATATTATGCCATCATGTTTACATAGTACCTACATATCATCTATCTAAATTATGGCATGGCAACCCATTTAATAAAGACATCATATAGTTATATCATCTCATCCTATTTAGTGTTTACAGTCATCATATTTTGAATTATGGCATTCTATCCGTGAATGTATGTGAATTATGGCATGCCAACCTATTTAATAAACACATTATATAGTTATATCATGTCATCCTGTTTACATAGTCTCATATTTTGAACTATGTCTTTCCATTTTTTTAGTTAGCCATCATAATGTGAAATTGTGTCATGCTATCCTGTTTAGTTAGCCATCATATATGTGAAATTGTGTCATGCTATCCTGTTTGGTTAGACAACATAAATATGAATTATTTCATGCCCTCTTTTATTCCCCACTATCCATTGCACCTGTCTATCATACAATGTCTATACTTTCAATTACTTTTCTTGTTTATCAACCATTTGAATTGGAGAGGGTGATGGCAGTATCTAAGGGAGTAACAACACGGTCTTCAAAAAAGATAGTGCTACAAGTTGATCCAGATAGAACCACGGTTGTACTTGCCCAAGGACCAGATCCACCACACATAACCCAGACTCTCGCAGATTGTACCCCTACCCAGTTGGACAGAGAACCAGCTACACCCCTTCTAACCCCAACCCCGGCAGATAGTAACCCAGTTCCAGTTAACACAACACCGTCTCCACCACAGAGCACCCAAACACGAGCAGTTAGTAAGGGAACTGCAGTGCCCAGAGCACAAGGACCACCACTCTAAATCCCAACTCAATGCTTAAAGGAGAAGAAGATTTGTTCTCAAGTTAGGTTCTGTAGCTATGGTTCATACTCCTTTGCTCATGCATTACTGTATTTACTCATACCAACTATTTTCAAATTTGAAGGATGGAATTTGAACTCCAATGGCGCAACAGGTATGTTTTAAACTTGTTTCTTTAACTGGTTTGCTGTTGTAACCTGCTCATTGTTGATTTCAGTTTCAATTAAATAAACAGTTATGTTCTCATGTCATGCACATTACAAGTGTTGTTATTTCTCTATAGTTTCCCACACTTATATTCTGTCTATTCTGCTTTGTCTTGAACAAATATTATTTGAACTGTGTCTCTATCTTGATTTGGCAACAAAAACTAGGATGATATAGACCATAAAGTGACCATGGTACACAGATATATGTTTGTTTCATGTTGTTATCCTGTCCACTTTACTACTAAACTCATTTACCAAAATGAGTTTAATATACAACATGGTAAACATGTAATGTGTCTGCTTGTTTCTCTTTTAGAATGCGGACAAAATATTGGAGAACAGTACCGCGTTATCCAATGGTAAAGGAAGTAATGCAGATAAGGTTCAAGATAGTGAGACATCCCTGTTGGTCTCCAAGAAAGCTGATAAAAACTATCTTGACGACAGTGAGAGAACCCAAAAGTCCTATCTTGATGTAGTGTTCGAGTTACTGGCCACTACTGCTGGCACAAGCTCTTCGAACTCGCTGCCTGAATCAGTTCATCTTCTTGAGTCTCAACTTCAAGTCGAAAGACATTGATCAGATGTGCTGTGACAGGAAGCTGAAGGACTGAGGAAGTCCCTGCAGAATTCAGATGCATATTTCCTAGTGCAACAGCAAGCGTTGGAGGATTTAAGCGCCAAACAAGAGAAAGTTAATAAGCTTGCTAAGCATCTTGCCAGCATTACGGGTACCCAGGATACTATTTCTTGAGATCTTCTGAAGTGGTTTCAGTTCTGGATTTGTTTTGTTGTGGCGTTTATTTGCGCTGGTCGCCAACGTTGACAACTAGTGTATATGATATGTTGCTTTGTTCCCTATATTGGCACGGTGGCGAACTTTGATGCCCAGTGGATGTAATATGTGTAATAGCTGTGATAGCCTAGCGTTAGTTGCTTGCTTATTTATTTCCTTGTTGTCTTGTTTATTTTTTTGCTTGTAGTTATTGCAGTTCTTTTTCCGCGGTTTGCTAGTGGCTGCAATAACCTATTTTTTAAAACTAGGCCACAATAACCATGGGCTAATATTTACTGTAGTGACACTGGGCCTCCTACGGGCCGTAGAAACAGTGGGCCTTCTACGGGACGTGGAAACAATGGGCCTTCTACAGGCAATAGAAACAATGGGCCTTCTGCGGGCCGTATCATCAATGGGCCTTATACGAGCCGTATGATCGATTGGCCAAACATGGGCCAAACAGACCCCATTATGGGCGTAATGGGCTAGAGTTGGAATCGTCCGTTCATGGGCCGACCATAACGGGCCATCGTTAATAGGCCGTATTTGATGACGCTATGAAAACGGCCCAACGTATTAACGGACCACAAACGGGCCGACTGTAACCACGGGCTGAATTAGGCCCACAAGCAGAAAATGACAGTAATGGGCCGTAAGTAAACGAATGCTGGAAATGAGCCCAAGAATAAACGGGCTCTGAGAAGGCCGAAAGATAACATGGGCTGGAAACGGCCCAACGGAATAATGGGCCGTTAATGGGTATAAGGTAATACACTGTTTATTACGGGCCAGTTTCACCACGGGCCGTTAATGGGTGTAAAGTGATACACTGTTCATTACGGGCCAGTTTCACCATGGGCCGTTAATAGGCCAAGAGTTACAAAGGGCCTCATATGGGCCGAAAGACGTCATGGGCCAGAACTGAAAACGGGTTGGAATCATATTGGATGGCCTAGATGACGCTAGTGGGCCTAATTCAGATAGGGCGTAACGGGCCTTGGGTTAGCGGGCTGTAAACGGGCTATATGCGAACAGGCCGTTAACAGGCTTTCCATGGGCTGGCCCGCCACCTTTTGACCAAGTCAAACAGGCCGGCCTTTTCACAGGAATGGGCCTCCGTTGGGCCGTGCCACGTGTGAACGTATCATAGGCACCTCCTGTCCAATGAGTGGATGACATCTGTCCCAACGATGAGCCGACACGTGTTTCCTCGAGCCAATGGTGATTTTATACGTGGAAAATCCCCATTGGTCGGGGCTGTTAACGGGTTATCGGATCCAAAACCCAACCCGATAGCTTAACGACGTTCCGTTACGGTGGATGCCACGTGTCGGTCACCCTTGACGAAAGCACTTCTATGACACGCGATTAATCGTCATGGAAGTGGACACTTCCGTGATGATAATTTTGGTAATGTCATGGAACACTTCTACAAAAACACATGTATGACTATCTTGATTCTGTCATAAAATCGTCATGGATGTACATGCATGACAAAAAACGCGACCTACTGTGACAAACACGTATCATCACGGAAGTGTATTTTTTTTGTAGTGAACTTAGCAGTCTTTCATAGCTTATTTAAATTTTAAAAATACGTTCAACTTTATCAGTTATGCTATATTCACTGGTAGGTGATAAGTGGCGTATTTGATAATTAGTTTTCTCAACAGAAAGTTGGGCAAGTGGAGACTTGTGCTAAAGTATCATATTCCCACATTGCAACCTGATGTATTTATTCATTGGGCCCCAGGATATTTAATTAGTTCAACACTGATTCTGATTTTTCTTTGTTTTATGCATATAAGCTTTTAGTGGAATACTCTTTCAGCTATAAGGTTAGTTCATGATGATTTGTATTCTCTTGATGCAACATTGTGAGTTTATAAATATATCCTTTTTCGAAAAACTGTGATCAGTTATGTATATTATCATTATGCGATGGTACACCTCTAGCTCCCAGTTTTTCATTGGCTTAGGAAACTTTTTAAATGTAAGTGTTGAATCATCACTTGGAGGTCGTAGTATGAGATTTTAAAAATCTGACAGTGTAGGAGATATCTAACTCCATGGCATGTCTGATGGCTGTTCTATGAATTGTTCACAAGCCATGAAAAATTGGGGTTTAACACTGCCTATATTGTCTTACACTCTCATGGTCTGGTGATAGTTTGAATTGCTCTGATTTGTTTTGTACTCCCTCTATCCTGAACTACTTGTCGCTCAAATGGATGCATCCAGCACTATCTCATTTGAGCGACGAGTAATTTGAGACAAGTATGGTCAAGAATTGCTTCAGTGGCAACATCCCTCTTGAGTGGGTGTTGTATTTTAGCAGACTTGTATTTGAAATAGTTGAGAACCACTTTTGTTGTTTCTATATGGGTGCACATCAAATTATACCTTTCGAGAATACTAATGTTCTAATGATTTACCTTCCGAAAATGGGAACTTGCAATCCTTCCGCAGGGGATGAGCTGGAGGTAGGGGACGCAAAGGTAACCAAGCAGCCACATATTACGACGGCGTAGTGGTGCCTCCTTGTGGCCATCAACACGAGCAGCCGATGCAGCTGCAACATAGGGCGTCAGCGGCATCACGACATCGACACGAGTACCAACGAGAAGAACGCGACAGCCAGGATATAGAGCCAAGTGTTGTTTTTTTTTTGAAAAGAAGGATGTACCCGGCCTCTTCATCTCGGGGAAGCATGCGGCCACTTTATTAATTATTCAAAAAGACTTTACAAAGTAGTACATCAGTAAGCCTGGAGCCACCATCTTAGCAACACATATCGCTACTCCTATCCTCTTGATGTAGGGGTGCCGAATGTCCGAACCTAATACCAAACAGAGATCACACTAAGACCTAACATCTAAATCGCCCATCATAGCCACATACCGGGACTGGGTCACACACCGGTTCGGCGCACTCACTGAGCCTGCCACCGTCGTCTTCCACCGATCCATCTCCATAGCAGGGACTGATGCAAACCTTGCCAGCCTGCCGTCGACGCCACCATGGCATCAGACAACGCCACCGCCCTGCTCTCGACCAGCCAGCCGCATCCGTCTATGATATCTAGCTGCACCATGCCGCCAAAACTCGTCGTCATTAACACGGTAGATACAACGCCGCACCACCTGACAACCACCACACCGTCGCCACTGCTAGAGCCACGCGGAGCCCCACCACCCGCAGCATCTCTCTCCTCCCTAGACGGCGCCTCCATGGAGAATACGATGTGCAGGACGCCGCCGCCGCGCAATCTAGACTAGATTTTGGACTATCATCCAGGAGGGATTTGGGGGTGGATGGGACAGACCTCGACTTCGCCTCCGGGGGGATAACGGCGCGGAGTGACGTCACTGATGCCGGGCCGAACAAGCCAACCAAACTTTCCCCCAGTCCCATTTTATACCACCAAATCTCCGTCTGCTCCAGATCCGGCAATAGCCATGAACCAAAACCTGCAGAGATGAAAGAGCCATGGGGCTCAGCCCACTAGGAAGGAGGACCAAGAATACCCCAACATAGAACTCCAGACGCCGAATCCAGTGATCCGGCATGGCCAGCAACGACCACCACCACCCTGCGGCAGCCGACAGATTCCAAAGACAGGATCTAGATGGATCTGATCTGGATCCGGCGGCACTCACAACCACGGGTCAAATCCAACGTAGCCACCACTTTGCTACAAGCAGCGCTCCACCACCGCGCTGCGCAGAACGCCATTGGGAGACCCGCCTACCGTGATGCCGGACCCCGCGCTTGCCCAGCGCACCTCCCGATCTCATTTTCCCGCGCCAGCCTTGACGGAAGAGGTGAGGAGAAGCCCCGCCGCCGCCCTACCGGCTAGGCTTCGCCCAGCGGCGCCGCGAACGGCGGCGAGGATGGCAAGAACTGGAGGAGGCCGAGAGGCGGCGCGGCTAGGGTTTCCCCCCAGGTCGCCCGCGGGGGTGACGCAAGACCCTCTTGTGTAAGAATTTCATCTACACTTATAGGAGTATTATTTTTCAAGGTCCTAATGAATACAGTGCTCTAATTTCTTCCGGATGCATCGGAACACACTACTACCAATCGTAATACTCCTGAAAACCAACGCATATAGTTAATATTCTGGGCAATAAAGAAAACTGTGGTATAATGAGGATCCTGCTCTTCAATGTAAACAAGATACTGATCCCAAATGGAATTTATATGTAAAAATTACTGACAGAGTGGAGAAGTGCACCACTTCATAGTCCTGAGTCAAAGTACAGCCAATAAGTTCTTCGGATGGGCTTCTGTTGGATGGTAGAAAGTTTTGACTCAAGTTCTTCTTTGGTCAATTGGCATGACTACTTGTAAGAGGTGTGGTATTGTTAGTTTTCAACATTTTATCAACTCGATTGTTTCAGTCTGTGCTTATGAAAGTAGCCCGGTTAGGTAGTGTTCACATCGTAGTACCTAATACTTCACATGTGAGTAATATTAATTTACTCAAGATACAAGAATTTATTTTTACTATATTCAGGATAATATTAATTTTCAATTGTAGGGATGTGTTTGACTATTTCTTTTCTTATTTATGCTCTCATGGAATGGTAAAGAACTGGCTTGTTCAATTTGCACAGTGAGTAATCTCCATTGCACATTTCTAGACCATCCATGTGGAATATTCGTGTTGTTGGGGAACGTAGTAATTTCAAAATTTTCCTACGATCACACAAGATCTATCTAGGAGATGCATAGCAATGAGAGGGGAGAGTGTGTCCACGTACCCTCGTAGACCGAAAGCGGAAGCGTTTAGTTACGCGGTTGATGTAGTCGAACAACTTCATGATCCAACCGATCCAAGTACCGAACGTACGGCACCTCCGCGTTCTGCACATGTTCAGCTCGGTGACGTTCCACGTACTCTTGATCCAGTTGAGGATGAGGGTGAGTTCCATCAGCATGACAGCGTGGCGACGGTGATGATGATGTTACCGGCACAGGGCTTCGCCTAAGCACAACGACGATATGATCGAGGTCTGTAACTATAGAGGGGGGCACCGCACACGGCTAAGAGAAGACTTGGTGTGTTTTAGGGTGCCCCCCTGCCCCCGTATGTAAAGGAGGGAGGGGGAGGCCAGCCAGCCCTAGGGGCGCGCCAAGGAGAGGGAGTCCTACTAGCACTACTAGTCCTAGTAGGATTCCTCTACAAGGAAGAGAGGGGGGAGGAAGGAAAGGGAGAGGGAGTAGGAAAGGGGGCGTCACCCCCCTTCCCTTGTCCAATTCGGACTGCTAAGGGGGGAGTGGCCAGCCCTTGCAGACCTCTTCTCTCTCCACTAAGGCCCATGAGGGCCCATTAGTTCCCCCGGGGGTTCCGATAACCCCTTCCGGCACTCCGTTTTTACCCGATACCACTCGGAACACTTCGGGACTCCTCATCACGTCCGTGATCTCATCCGGGACTCCAAACAACCTTCGGTCATCAAAACACATAACTCATAGTACAAGTCATCATCGAACGTTAAGCATGCAGACCCTACGGGTTCGAGAACTATGTAGACATGATCGAGACACATCTCCGATCAATAACCAATAGAGGAACCTGGATGCTCATATTGGCTCCTACATATCCTACGAATATCTTTATCGGGCAAACCGCATAACAACATAGGTTGTTCCCTTTGTCATCGGTATGTTACTTGCCTGAGATTTGATCGTCGGTATCATCATACCTAGTTCAATCTCATTGCCGGCAAGTCTCTTTACTCGTTCCGTAATACTTCATCCCGCAACTAACTCATTAGTCACATTGCTTGCGAGGATTACAGTGATGAGCATTACCGAGAGGGCCCAGAGATACCTCTCTGATATACGGATTGACAAATACTAATCTTGATCTATGCCAACCCAAAAAACACCTTCAGAGACACCTGTAGAGCATCTTTGTAATCACCCATTTACGTTGTGACGTTTGATAGCACACAAGGTGTTCCTCCGGTATTCGGGAGTTGCATAATCTCACAGTCTAAGGAACATGTATAAGTCATGAAGAAAGCGGTAGCAATGAAACTGTAATGATCATAATGCTAAGTTAATGGATGGGTCATGTCCATCATATCATTCTCCTAATGATGTGATCCCGTTCATCAAATGATAACACATGTCTATGGTTAGGAAACATAACCATCTTTGATTAATGAGCTAGTCAAGTAGAGGCATGCTAGGGACACTATGTTTTGTCTATGTATTCACACATGTACTAAGTTTCCGGTTAATACAATTCTAACATGAATAATAAACATTTATCATGAAATAAGGAAATAAATAGTAACTTCATTATTGCCTCTAGGGCATATTTCCTTCAGTCTACCACTTGCACTAGAGTCAATAATCTAGATTACAAAGTAATGATACTAACACCCATGGAGTTTTGGTGCTGATCATGTTTTGCTCCTAGAAGAGGCTTAGTCAACGGGTCTGCAACTTTTATATCCATATGTATCTTGCAAATCTCTATGTCTCCCTCCGACACTTGATGACGGATGGAATTGAAGCGTCTCTTGATGTGCTTGGTTCTCTTGTGAAATCTGGATTCCTTCGCCAAGGCAACTGCACCTGTATTGTCACAAAAGATTTTCATTGGTCCCGATGCACTAAGTATGACACCTAGATCGGATATGAACTCCTTCATCCAGAGTCCTTCATTTGCTGCTTCGTAAGAAGCTATGTACTCCGCTTCACACGTAGATCCCGCCATGATGCTTTGCTTGGAACTGCACCAACTGACAGCTCCACCATTCAATAAAAATATGTATCCGGATTGTGACTTAAAGTCATCCGGATCATTGTCAAAGCTTGCATTGATGTAACCGTTTATGACGAGCTCTTTGTCACCTTCATAAACAAGAAACATATCCTTAGTCCTTTTCAGGTATTTCAGGATGTTCTTGACCACAATCTAGTGTTCCACTCCGGTATTACTTTGGTACCTCCCTGCTATAGTTATAGCAAGGCATACATCACGTCTGGTACACGTCATTGCATACATGATAGAACCTATGGCTGAAGCATAGGGAATGACTTTCATTTTCTCTATATCTTCTACAGTGGTCGCGCATTGAGTCTGACTCAACTTCACACCTTGTAACACAGGCATGAACACTTTCTTTGACTGATCCATTTTGAACTTCTTCAAAACTTTATCAAGGTATGTGCTTTGTGAAAGTCCAATTAAGCGTCTTGATGCCCAATATGTAAGCAGCTTCACCGAGGTATTTCATTGAAAAACTCTTATTGAAGTATCCCTTTATGCTATCCAGAATTTCTATATCATTTCCAATCAACTATATGTCATCTACATATAATATTAGAAATGCTACAGAGCTCCCACTCACTTTCTTGTAAATACAGGCTTCTCCAAAAGTCTGTATAAAACCATATGCTTTGATCACACTATCAAAGCATTTATTCCAACTCCGAGAGGCTTGCACAAGTCCATAAATGGATTGCTGGACCTTGCACACTTTGTTTGCACCCTTTGGATCGACAAAACCTTCTGGTTGCATCATATACAACTCTTCATCCAAAAATCCATTCAGGAATGCAGTTTTCACATCCATCTACCAAATTTAATAATCGTAAAATGCGGCAATTGCTAACATGATACGGACATACTTAAGCATCGCTACGGGTGAGCAAGTCTCATCATAGTCAACTCCTTGAACTTGTCGAAAACCTTTCGCAACAAGTCGAGCTTTGTAGACAGTAACATTACCGTCAGCGTCAGTCTTCTTCTTGAATATCCATTTATTTTCTATGGCTTGCCGATCATCGGGCAAATCCACCAAAGTCCACACTTTGTTCTCATACATGGATCCCATCTCTGATTTCATGGCCTCAAGCCATTTCACGGAATCCGGGCTCATCATCACTTCCTCATAGTTCGTAGGTTCATCATGGTCTAGTAACATGACTTCCAGAACATCATTACCATACCACTCTGGTGCGGGCCGTACTCTGGAAGACCTATGAGGTTCTGTAGTAACTTGATCTGAAGTTTCATGATCATCATCATTAGCTTCCTCACTAATTGGTGTAGGAATCACTGGGACTGATTTCTTGTGATAAACTACTTTCTAATTCGGGAGAAGGCACAATTACCTCATCAAGTTCTACTTTCGTCCCACTCACTTGTTTCGAGAGAACCTCCTTCTCTAGAAAGGATCCATTCTTACCAACGAATATCTTGCCTTCGGATCTGTGATTGAAGGTGTACCCAACAGTTTCTTTGGGTATCCTATGAAGACGCACTTCTTCGATTTGGGTTCGAGCTTATTAGGTTGAAGTATTTTCACATAAGCATCGCAGCCCCAAACTTTACGAAACGACAACTTTGGTTTCTTACCAAACCACAATTCATAATGCGTCGTCTCAACGGATTTTGATGGTGCCCTATTTAAAGTGAATGCAGGCGTCTCTAAAGCATAACCCCAAAAAGATAGCGGTAAATCAGTAAGAGACATCATAGACTGCACCTTATCTAATAAAGTACGGTTATGATGTTCGGACGCACCATTACGCTGTGGTGTTCCAGGCGGGGTGTGTTGTGAAACTACCCCATGTTGTTTAAAATGAAGACCAAACTCGTAACTCAAATATTCTCCTCCATGATCAGATCGTAGAAACTTTATTTTCTTGTTACGATGATTTTCCACTTCACTCTGAAATTCTTTGAACTTTTCAAATGTTTCAGACTTATGCTTCATTGACTAGATATAACCATATCTTCTCAAATCATCTGTGAAGGTAAGAAAATAACGATACCCCCCACAAGTGTCGGTGTACTAAAGTAGGGGCGCTCCTTTGTACCCCTTATTTGTGCACAGGCATTCAGAGCCGCGCCCACGACCACACTTAAGCAGGGCGGAAATACAAAATCAAAGCGATGCCAAGACAGAAGCATAAAGAGCAAGAAGGTGAAGTGGTTTCCCCCCAAGGCCCTTGCCGAGGTAGCCTCGCCTTGCCGGGGCATGCCTACCTGATGCCAGCAGGGCGCGCCGCCCTTGGGACCAAGTTTCTCCAGCGTCGCCAACCACGTTGGAACATAGGGTCGGGAGGCGCCTCCATGGTGGCATACAGATCTTTGTGAAGACAAGGAACACTTCAACTCAAAAAAGTAGAAGATGACGAACATCGGCGAGATCCTTGCCAAGGAAACCCACAAGACCCCCGGCAAGATCCTTGCCGGGGACGACTGCAACGCCATGGCAAGACCCTTGCCGGGGCCCCGGCAAGGCCCTTGCCGAGGACATCCGCGAGGCCACGGCCAGGCTCGCACCCGCCAGGTTTTTGCCACTGCTCCCATGCAGCTGCCAGCCCACCAGCTAGGCAGGCACCTGCGTGTCAGCACAAGGCTTCTCGGCCAACTCAGCGCATGCCTACGTGGTGGCATGCAAATCTTCGTGAAAGCCCTACCACCGCGCCACGTCAGCAGCCTGCCAACCTACATGGCGCTGACCGCCTCGCTGGCCCAGGCGCATGTCGAAGCAGGGCAAAGCGGTGGTAAAGTGGAGGGGACACGTCAGGGGCGCATTAAATGCACTTTATCCCGTAATGGTAAGGGATAGGCTTAATCGCAATACCCCGGTGCCACCTCCTGTGTGCCACCGTGGCGATCCCCTTGCCTATTAAAGGAGGCCCAAGGCATCCAGGAGAAGGATTCGGACTTTTGGACAAGTTACGCCCATTGTAGCTAGTTCGAGAACCTCAAGAACGCAAATACAAACATCCAAGCAGGACTAGGGTATTACGCATCTCTGCGGCCCGAACCTGGGTAAACGACCCGCGTGCTTGAACTGACTGCTGATCCTGCTCTCCTCACCACCCAGCGCCCCCGCAATCATAGTAGGGATTCTTGTGATCCCATAGGTGTCGTTTCCCACCGACATCTTTGGCGCGCCAGGCAGGGGGCGTAGTAGTGAGTATCTGGTTTTGCAGGCAGTGGCACAACTCTTCGTCGCCATGGCTCCCAAGAAGAAGATGACCACGGCGATCGGTTCGTCCGGGACCGGACTGCCTGTACCGGTGCGGACCAGTAGCGGGCCAGTCGCGGAGAGAAGCCGTGCCGTAGCCCGCAAACATCCACATCCCCCTGGCAGTCTGGGCCTGGTGAGAGGCATAGTTCATGCGCCAGCGGACGGGCCACACGCCGCGAACTCCAGAGACGGAGTTGGGCCCCCCGCAGACAGCGCGGGGCCATCCAGGGGCATCGTCGTGTCGCTGGACAGCGATGCGGCAACCTCCAAGACACCAACACCGGCACCCACGACACGCTCATCTTAGGTCTTGCGCGATGAGCAGTGCCGCCCCGCTGGTGACCCTGGGCGCCGCCCTGGGAAGAGTCCCGTGTGCCCTTCACGTGACGAGGAGGGCCAGCATGCGCGCCGAGGTGTTGGCGGAGGTGGCGGACGGCCACAGGGCCGTGATGGAGCTCCTTCTAACGTAGTTAGAAGTCAAAGCACGTCACGGTCCACGCAGCTCTCGCCACCACCCACACCAGCAGAAGTCCTTGCGCGCGCTGTTGCTCCTCGACTTTCCTCCCGCTGCGGAGAAGCTCGACGAATGGAGGGCCACCGTCCGGAGCCTCGTCGGCATCGCCAAAAAAGATGAGTTGCGACCGGCGGGGCCCATAGGCCGTCGCTCCGTCGAGCCACCGCATGCCAGTGGTGGACGGCCCGAAGGCGATGCGGCCACGGTGCACTCCCCTCCTCCACACCAGCCACCGCGGGCGTCGATCCGTCGTGACGACGCTCGTGATGATATCTCCATCATGTCATCCGACCCGCGAACCCACCGCGATCAACGTCAAGTCCTTCGGGAGCGAGCTCATGAAGACGCTCGAACCACCATCGAGCGCCGACGCGATGCGCGCCACTAGTCGGATAGGCGAGCAAGGCCGACTATGGACCACCCAGCACCGGAAGGCTACGGTGGCCTACCCTATGAGGTGGACTGTCCGGCCTTCACTCGTGAGCTGCGGCAGTTCCAGTGGCCCTCCCACCACACATTTAAACCCGACGTTGGCGAGAAGTACAATGGCAAGACTAACCTGTCGGAGTTCCTCAGCATCTACACCATTGCGATGCAAGCTGCCGGGGCTCACGATGATAAGGTGCTTGCCAATTACTTCCCATTGGTGCTCAAGCCCAATGTTATGTCATGGTTGATGCACTTGCCAGTGGACTTCATTTCTTCCTGCTCGGATCTGTGTCATGAGTTTGTTGGCGCCTTTACTGGAGGCCACCAAGCTCATGGCCAGGCGAGCGATTTTCATATCATCCCCTAGAAGGAAGGAGAAAACTTGCGCAAGTACATCCAAAGGTTCAGCCAAGTGCAGTACAACATTCCAGACGTCCATCCTGCCACCGTGATCAGTGCATTCCATCAGAATGTGCGCAACCGCAAGATGCGTGAGGAGCTGGCGATGAACAAGGTCAGGGATGTGGTCGAGCTTTATGTTCTAGCCGATCGGAGTGCTCGGGCTGAAGAGGGGAGGAAGTACCCCAGCAAGGACGCCGGCGCGGAAACCGACTCCATGGATGATACCGCCACCCCGGCAAAGAAGGGCCGGCGCCGTAACAGGAAGCACAAGGGCAAGACCGTGCTTGCCGTCGAGGGGTCCGATGACACTGGCGCCACCAAGAAGGCCAAGGTGAGTGACCCCGGCAAGGAGCTTGCTAGGTGTGTCGCTTGCCGGAACTTGGCAGCTGCCGACAAGCCAGGGGGCTCCGACAAGCAGTATTGCAAGATCCACCGCACCAAGGGCCATGACCTCCAGAACTGTCGGCAAGTTGAGCCGCTCGCTGAGAAGCAGAAGCCGAGTATGAGAGGCGGGACAAGGATAAGGGCCGAGAGGGTGCCGAGGGATCCGGCAAGAAACGTGGCGGCCAAGGAGGCCGCCACGGCAAAGATAATCAGCAAGAGAGGCCCGCCCAAGGCCGCGACAAGAAACAGGAGGACGATGATCATGACGAGGACGATGAGTCCAGTAACCACGAGTTCCAGAAAGCTACAGAGGCCATGTGCATCGATGGTGGCGCCTTGCTGCATACATCCCACCGCCAGCTCAAGTAGTGGGCGCGTGAGATCCCAGTGGTGGAGCCGTCGCTTGATGCACGGAAGCCGCTGAAGTGGTCCAGCACGCCTATCATCTTGGACACCGAGGACCACCCTGACCGCACTACTGCGGTCGGGTGCCTGCCGTTGTTGGTCTCACCAACAATCCGCAACCTCAATGTGACGAAGATGCTAGTTGACGGCGGGGCCGGTCTGAATTTGATCTCGCCTGTTGTGATCAAGAGGCTACAGATCCCTGATGTAGACCTCGAGGAGACGGGCACGTTCCAAGGGGTCAATCCAGGGAGGAGCCAACCGAAGGGAAAGGTCACTCTGCCCGTGACGTTCAGAGGCGAGTTAAACTACAGGACGGAGAGGATTGTCTTTGATGTAGCCGAGATCCCCTTGCCTTACAACGGGATCCTCGACCGCCCGACGTTGGCCAAATTCATGGCGGCCTCTCACTATGCATACAACACGTTGAAGATGCCCGGGCCGATGAACATCATCACCGTCCCCTCCGACAAGAAAGACGCGCTGATTTGCACTGACCAACTCTACCGGGAAGCGGTTGCAGCGGCTGTCGCCAAGGCACCTGCTCCTGCCGTTGAAACCCTGGGAGGAAGGAAGACCGGCGAGACTCCTCGCACCCACTCCGGCAAGCGCACCTCTTTAGGGTGTTGCGCTCCCGTCGAGGACGTGCGAGAGAGCTCCATCGGCAAGAGCAAGAAGTCCAGAGCTGCACCAGCACGGGAGGGGCTTTTATCATAAGCTGCACCCTCGACGGCAAATAGGAAAGCGAGCTCGTCACTTTCCTGCGGACGAATGTCGATGTGTTTGCATGGCAAGCATCCGACATCCCCGGCGTTCCCAGGGAAGTGATTGAGCACCATCTTGCTGTCTGTCCTCATGCACGGCCCATCAAGCAGAAGGTCAGGAAGCAAGCTCTGGAGAGGCAGGAGTTCATCATGGAGGAGATCCGAAAACTAGAGGCGGCAGGCTTGGTAAGGGGGGTGCTCCATCCGACGTGGTTGGCCAACCCGGTAGTGGTGTGCAAGGCAAACAGGAAGTGGAGACTGTGTATTGATTACACAGACATCAATAAAGCTTATCCAAAGGATCCCTTCCCGTTACCGTGCATCGACCAGATTGTTGACTCCATGGCCGGGTTACCTGCTATCATTCATCGACGCCTACTCAGGGTACCATCAAATCTTCATGACAAGAGAAGATGAGGAGAAGACAACATTCATCACCCCATGTGGTACATATTGCTTTTTACGGATGCCTTTGGGTTGAAGAGTGCTGGCTCGACCTTTGCAAGAGTAGTCCAAATTGGTTTTGAGCCCAAGCACATAGAAATATGGAAGCTTATATGGATGACATAGTGGTCAAAACCAAGGACAAAGCAACACTTGTGCATGATCTAGAGGAAACATTTGCAAACCTGCGCAAGATCAACCTCAAGTTGAACCCTGAGAAGTGTGTCTTCGGTGTCCCGTCCGGCAAGCTTCTCGGGTTCTTTGTGTCGTAGCGCGGGATTGAGGCAAACCCAGACAAGATCATAGGCATCAAGCAAATTGAGGCACCTAAGCAGATCAAAGACGTGCGTCGGCTCACTGGTTGCGTTGCCGCCATGAGCAGATTCATCTCCAAGTCTGTGGAGAGTGACCTTCCCTTTTTCAAGATCTTGAAGAAGGCGGGCCAAATGGAGTGGACCCCAGAGGCCGAGGCAGCGCTGCAGGATTTGAAGAAATACCCCTCCTCTACCCCGATGCTGGTAGCGCCTAAACCACAAGAACCGTTGCTCCTATACCTAGCGGCAACGAATCATGTGGTTAGCGCCGCACTGGTGGCACAGAAAGAGGTCGAGGAAGAGGCAGCAGCAACGGCAGCATTAACGGATGGCGAGCCAGAACCATCCACGGCAGGGCTCGGCCCCGGCAAGACCAAGTCCCCGGCAAAGGCTGACACCAGTGCAACAAGGCCCACGCGACTAGGTGAAGTGGTGCAGAAGAAGAAAATGGTACATCACCCAGTTTACTTTGTTAGCTCCCTCTTGCAGGGGGCTAGGTCGAGGTACTCAGGTGTGCAAAAATTGCTCTCCGGCCTCCTTATGGCCTCGAGGAAGCTGCGTCATTACTTCCAAGCGCACGAGATCACCATTGTCACCCGCCTCCCGTTGCGACAGATACCGCATAACCCAGATGCAACGGGGAGGATTGTGGAATGGGCCCTAGAGCTGTCAATTTTTTGTTTAAAGTTCGAGAGCACCTCAACAATTCAGAGCAGAGTCTTGGCGGACTCCCTTGCAGAATGGACCTTGACGCCCGACGAAGAGGTACAGGAGACCACTCTCCCCGGCAAGGAAACAAGCCGCAACTGGATCATGTACTTTGATGGGGCTTTGTCGCTGCAAGGCGCCGATGCTAGAATGCTGCTTGTTGCACCCACCGGAGAGCACCTCAAGTATGTCATCCAAATGCACTTTCCCGGGAGATGTCAACTAACAACACCGCCGAGTACGAGGGCTTCATTGCCAGTCTCAGGATCACAGCAGACCTCGGAGTCAAAGAGCTCATCGTCAGGTGTGATTCATAGCTCGTCGTCAGGAAAATCAACAAGGATTATCAAAGCCCGCTCATGGAAGCTTACGTAGATGAATTGCGGAAACTGGAGGAGCGCTTTGACGGGATACAGGCGGAGCATGTCCCCCGAGTGGAGAATGACATCGCCAACTATCTATCGAAGCGTACTTCCCTCAAGCTACCTATGGAACCAGGTACTTTTGTGCTTCGGTTAACTCAACCATCCGTCAAACCATCAACAGGGCAGAACAGGAGGAAGAAGCTAGGCCCCGGCAAGTACTTCCCCACCGAGCTCCCTGGAGCCGCCGGTGAACGAGTTGCCATGGATGCCGAGCCCGCCGTGGGACAACCGACTCTGGTGGGGCGCCAGGCCCTTGCCGCGGAGGCAACCGCTCACGCGGCAGAAGAAATGCCTTTGGTACTTGCCGTCGAGCCACACGCTCCGGCATGGGCGCAGCACACTGTCCGATTCCTCCAAATAGGAGAGCTTCCTGAGGAGCAGGAAGAGGCGGAGAGAGTAGCCCGCCGGTCTGCTCTATACCAATTCATTGACAACGTCTTGTATAGAAAAAGACCGAATGGGGTGAAATTGAAGTGCATCTCCCGGGAGGAAGGACTGGAGCTGTTGGCAGAGATACATGGAGGCATATGTGGCTCCCACATAGGGTCAAGGGCCCTTGCTGGCAAGGCTTTCCGGCAAGGTTTCTTCTGGCCCACTGCCCTCTAGGATGCGACGACACTAGTAACCAAGTGTGAAGCGTGCCAGTTCCATTCGAAGAAACTTCATCAACTAGCTCAAGCCCTTCAAACCATCCCCCTCTCCTAGCCCTTCTCGGTCTGGGGGCTCGACATATTGGGCCCTTTCCCTCGTGCCGTCGGGGGCTTTGAGTACTTGTACGTTGCAATCGACAAGTTCACAAAGTGGCCTGAGGTGGAAGCAGTGAGGGAGGTGACAGCGCAGTCAGCCATCAAGTTCTTCAAGGGGCTAGTTTGCCATTTTGGTGTACCCAAAAGGATCATCACCGACAACGGCACACAGTTCACAAGCCACGCCTTCATGCAGTACATCGAGGATCTCGGCAGGAAGGTCTGTTTTGCTTCCGTGGCACACCCACGAAGCAACGGCCAAGCAGAAAGAGCAAATGCTGAAGTTCTGCAAGGCTTAAGAATGAAGACTTTTGACAGGCTGCGCAAGAGTGGAAGGCGCTGGATTGACGAGTTGCCGGCGGTTCTTTGGTCGATCAGAACGACGCCAAATCGAGCCACCGGCCAGACACCCTTTGCCCTGGTCTACGAGGCAGAAGCAGTTCTCCCCACGGAACTCATATACGGGTCACCTCGAGTGATCACTTATGATGAGCCTGAGCAAGAGCGATTGCGGCAAGATGACGCAACATTCCTTGAGGAAGATTGTCTCTGGGTGGCTATGAGAGAAGCACGCTACCAGCAAGCCTTGCGTCACTACCATAGCTGCAAGGTTCATGCCCGGAGCTTTGAGGAAGGCGACCTTGTTCTTCGGCATGTTCAGTCGGCCAAGAATTCCAACAAGTTGACGCCGAAGTGGGAAGGCCCTTATCGGGTAACACGAGTCACCAGGCCTGGCGCAGTCCGCCTGAGACCGAAGACGCCATTCCAGTGAGCAACTCCTAGAGCATCGAGCATCTTCGCAAGTTCTACCCATAAGGCGCGGCTGCCGGGCCCCCTGGCAAGCCACCTTTTGTACAAGCCTTGCCGGCAAGGCATGTAACCCTCTGTACAAAGCCAGCCGCAGACCCTGAGCATAAATAAACGAAGCGCTGGCGCCCTAAGTTGTAGCATGCATGCTAGATTAAGTCTCTCCCTCGGTTAGGGTTGATAGTGCCTAGCAGCGACTAACCCCTAGCATAGAGGTCAAGTTTGCGTCTCCTTGTTCCTGTCCATCCTCTTTGGTTTGCAGGATAGATAAATGTTTCTGCCAAGCCGAGTGAAAGGAGGAGGACAAGCCGGCGCTCCATACCCGGCAAGCTAAGCTTGCCAAGGGCTGAAGACACGAAGGTCCACCCACGGCAAGTCAAGGTTGCCGGGGGCTGAAGATCTAGATAAGTGTTCCCATCCCCTGTCATGCATTTTCGTATGAAACTTGGGACGTACGGAACCTCGTTTTGTTCCAAGGCTGTCGTGCTCCCTACGTTACCATTACCCAAGGACTCCACGGTTCGGAACGTGGTTGTAGCCACGGTGGCAAGGAACCAGGCGTTGGGCCCACCCCCACTTCGTCCCTGCCTCCACCAAAGGCGTGAGTGTGGACGAATGAAGTGGGCGAACGGCAAGGCCTACTGCCGGGCAACGGTGTTTATAATGAAAATAACAAGGATTTGTTCCTTGGTATGGGCCTTGCTCACACACACACAAGACCCGGCAAGCACCCTTTTTCCATTAATACGTTCCATACAGGTACAGCTCGTGCGGAATATAAACATGAACAGGGAGATTACAGGTTTTAGATCTAAATCAGGCCTGTGGGCTTACAAATTAAAAAAGAGATAAGGTGCCCGTAATCCCTTTCTTGTCCCACTCCTCAGGAAATGAAACAAGAAGGCAAAAGGGCAGAAGGAGCGCCTAGGCGAGGTACGAGCAGTAGAAGACGCCAAGAGAACATGTCGACGGTTGCCTAGGAGAGGGCTGGAGGTGGTGGTGCCAGAGGAAGAGCTGGAAGTTGAGGCAGCGGTCCGTCAACACGCTACAAAGGCGTCGGTGCCATCGTACTCCTACTTGACGGCCCGCCACCCTCCTTCTTCGCCTTCTCCGGCCTCCCCACACCAGCCGCCCAAGGAGGCGACCCCGAGAAGTTCAAGGAGCCGGCAACATGGATGATGGGGTCGCCGGTGTTGCCCCGGTGCGGCGCGCCCGACGCCTAGTCGGACCCGTCATCCTGTCGCCTGCTACCCTAGTCATCGCTGCCCCTGTCCTCCTCGCCACTCCCGCTCGATGAAGAATCTTTGTCATCAGAGGAGCTCTCTGTGCGGCACGTTACGCGAGTCTCGTAGTGCCCAAAGACCTTGACAGAGAGGAGGCCGCTCTCCATTAATTTGAAATGGAGAATGAGCCCCTCCGTCAGGCTATGGATGCGAGCAAAGGTCTTCCACCCTAGGCGAAGATACATGATGTGAAGGGCGGGGAACTCGAAGCCGGGCCATGTGCCGCTGTTCCCACAACCCCTCATATGCAGCCGCAGTGCCTGCGGTGGGTCCAGCTCCATCTCCCGCGCCAATGGGGTCGGGAGACGAAGACGACGGCGCACCGGCTGGCGCAGCCTGATGAAGAACTCGTAGGGGTTGTCCCCGACGTGGCCCTCCACCAGGGGAGGGGCCGCTGGTGGAGGCGAGGCCGATGTGCTGCCCCGTCCTCCTCTTCCCCGACACCACAACGACCTCGACCTCGCCCCCTCCCCCTTCCTCTAATGGCTGTGTCCGCCTCCACGAGCTCTTGGGGAAAAGCGATGCGTTGTCAAGCAGAGACCCTCGCCGCCACCGGTGAAGCATCACTACACCCTCTCGCCATGGTAGAAGAGAGGAAGGAGCAGGGATGGGGAGGGGCGGATGATGAAGGACTGAGATGCAACGTTCCTCCCGCTCCCCTCCTTATATAGAGACGGGGGCGGGGCTCGGCCGCCCCTCTCTTTCAATCCGGCTCATTAAATGTGACAGCGGGCGAGGCCGTCGACCTCCCTCCTCGCCCAATTAAAGGCGCGGGGGAATCGACCCACGCGCGCACGTCTTCCTGTATCCCACATGCCTGGCATTCTCTCTGCGTCGTGCATGCGGCATACGTGGTGTGAGAGATGGCATAATGGGACGCGTGGAGCGACGGTTCCTAGGTAAGGACAGTAAATGAGCGGCGGTCCTGCGGTCTCGAAGGGACACCCAAGCCGCCTCTTTACTGTTCACCGCAACATGACGCAATCGTGCTTCGATCACCCGCGCGTGCGACCCCCACGTCACGCACTCAACACGGGTCATGGGGAAGCGCAGCGGATGGAAAGCTACCGCGATAAAAAACTAAAAGCACAAGTGCTCCCTAGGTGGTTTTGGTAATTAATGTCAACCTATCTCTTGTTGGACTAACACTTTTATCTAGTATGTTTCAGATAAGTTCAACAATGGAGTGGCATCGACTACAGGATGTGGGAACTCCTTCTAGATGCTAAGGACAAAGGATTGGCTCGAGCTTCAAGCTCAAGACTCTTCATTTTACATTTTAGTGATCCAAGATCACATTGAGTCTATAGGAAAAGCCAATACTATCAAGAAGGGATGAGGTGTTGCTTAATGAGTTTCTTGCTCCACAGTGCTTAGTGATATGCTCCAAAACCCTCAACTACTTTCCCACTTCCACACATATGACCTAAACCTAAAGTCCAACTCGGCCCCACCGATTCTTTCTATCCGGGGCCACCACATATGACTTAGGCACTGCCACAAACCCTAGGCAAATCGGTCTCACCGATAGGGATCTCGGTCTCACCGAGATGGGATTGTAATCTCTCTGTGTATGTCTGAGGGAGTCCTGTACTAGGGGGTGTCCGGACAGCCGGACTATCATCGTCCGCTGGACTCCAAGACTACGAAGATACAAGATTGAAGACTCCGTCCCGTGTCCGGATGGGACTTTCCTTGGCGTGGAAGGCCAGCTTGGCGATACAGATATGTAGATCTACTACCATTGTAACCGACTCTGTGTAACCCTAGCCCTCTCCGGTGTCTATATAAACCGGAGGGTTTTAGTCCGTAGGACACAACATCCATTACAACAATCATACCATAGGCTAGCTTCTAGGGTTTAGCCTCGTTGATCTCGTGGTACATCCACTCTTGTAATACACATCATCAATATTAATCAAGCAGGACGTAGGGTTTTACCTCCATCGAGAGGGCCCGAACCTGGGTAAAACATCGTGTCCCTTGTCTCCTGTTACCATCCGCCTAGACGCACAGTTCGGGACCCCCTACCCGAGATCCGCCGGTTTTGACACCGACATTGGTGCTTTCATTGAGAGTTCCTCTGTGTCGTCACCGATAGGCTCGATGGCTTCTTCAATCAACAACAAGGCCGTCCAGGGTGAGAATTTTCTCCCCGGACAGATCTTCGTATTCGGTGGCTTCGCACTGCGGGCTAATTCACTTGGCCATCTGGAGCAGATCAAAAGCTACGCCCCTGGCCGTCAGGTCAGGTTCGGAAGCCTAAACTTCACGGCCGACATCCGCGGGGACTTGATCTTCGACGGACTCGAGCCACAGCCGAGCGTGCCGCACTGTCACGATGGGCATGATTTAGCTCTACCGCCGGATAGTGCCTTGGTGGCCGCACACGAATCCGCTCCGGCCCTCAGTCCGGAGTCGATCGCCCAGATTGAGGACCGGTGGCTGGACACCGTCTCGGGGGCTGCAACTTCCACGGTGATGGTGCCGAACACTGACCTTGTCCCCTATAAAGCTTGTGACTCCGAGGTGCCGGACTCCCTGCCGGACTCCGAACCTCCTGCGCCCCTACCAATCGAATCTGATTGGGCGCCGATCATGGAGTTCACCGCTACGGACATCTTTCAGCACTCGCCCTTTGGCGACATTCTAAATTCGCTAAAGCATGTCTCGCTATCCGGAGAGCCCTGGCCGGATTATGGCCAGGATGGTTGGGAAGCGGACGACGAAGAAATTCAAAGCCCACCCACCTCCCACTTTGTAGACACTGTCGACGATCTAACCGACATGCTAGACTATGACTCTGAAGACATCGATGGTATGGACGACGATGCTGGAGACGAGCAAGAACCAGCGCCTACAGGGCACTGGAAGACCACCTCGTCATATGACATATACATGGTGGACACCCCAAAAGATGGGGACGGCGAAGAAGAAGCGGAGGCAGATTCCTTAAAGAAACAGCCCAAGCGCCGACGTCAGCGGCGCCGCTCTAAATCCCGCCACAGCAAGAATGGAGATTCCGGCACAGGAGATAATAACACCCCAGACAGTGCCGAAGACAATTCCCTCCAGCAAGATTCAGCGCAGGAGGATGCAGAAGCAAGCCCTCGCAAGAGAGCGGCAAACGAAGAGGTCGAGGATGATAATTACATGCCTCCCTCCGGAGACAAGGCAAGCCTCGACGACGACGAATTCGTCGTGCCCGAGGATCCCGTCGAACAAGAGCGTTTCAAACGCAGGCTAATGGCCACGGCAAATAGCCTAAAGAAAAAGCAGCAGCAGCTTCAAGCTGATCAAGACCTGCTGGCCGATCGATGGACCGAGGTCCTCGCGGCCTAAGAGTACGAACTCGAACGCCCCTCCAAAAGCTACCCAAAACGCAAGTTGCTCCCCCGATTAGAGGAGGAAGCATACATACCCTCATCACCAACGCACAATACGGCCGACTGACCACCACGTGGTCGCGACAGAGAGGCATCCAGGCCTCCCATCAAGACCGTACCCCGGCATCGCTCGAAAAGTACGAAGCCACGAGGGAACGCGCCGGACTTGCGGGACATATTGTTGGATAAGGCAAGACAATCCAGATCTATCTATGGATCACATGGGTGCCCCACGACCCACGACGAATACCGTCGAGCCGGATACAACAACTCCGGCCGGGCCGAACATAGCAGACAACGCTCCCTTGAGCTACGTCGTGATATTGCTCAATACAGAGGCGCCGCACACCCGCTATGCTTCACCGACGAAGTAATGGATCATCAAATCCCTGAAGGGTTTAAACCCGTAAACATTGAATCCTACGATGGCACGACAGACCCCGCGGTTTGGATCGAAGATTATCTCCTTCACATCCATATGGCCCGCAGTGACGATCTCCACGCCATCAAATACCTCCCGCTCAAGCTTAAAGGACCAGCTCGGCATTGGCTTAACAGCCTGCCCGCAGAGTCAATTGGGTGGTGGGAGGACCTGGAAGCCGCATTCCTCGACAACTTCCAGGGCACATATGTGCGGCCACTAGACGCCGATGACCTAAGCCACATAATCCAGCAGCTAGACAAATCGGCCAGACAATTCTTGACACGGTTCTTAACAAAGAAAAATCAAATCGTCAACTGTCCGGATGCAGAGGCCCTCACAGCCTTCAAACATAACATCCGCGACGAATGGCTAGCCCGGCACCTAGGACAGGAAAAGCCGAAATCCATGGCAGCCCTCACATCATTAATGACCCGCTTCTGTGTTGGAGAGGATAGCTGGCTAGCTCGCAGCAACAACCTCAGTAAAAATGCTGGTAGTCCGGACACTAAGGACCACAATGGCAGGTCGTGTCGAAGCAAAAATAAACGCCGCGTTAACGGCGACAACAAGGAGGATACGGCAGTTAACGCTGGATTCCGAGGCTCTAAACCCGGTCAGCGGAAGAAGCCATTCAAAAGAACCACTCCGGGTCCGTCCAATTTGGACCGAATACTCGACCGCTCATGCCAGATACATGGCACCCCCGAAAAGCCAGCTAATCACACCAACAGAGATTGTTGGGTATTCAAGCAGGCAGGCAAGTTAATCGCCGAAAACAATGACAAGGGGCTGCACAGTGACGATGTGGAAGAGACCCGACCGCCGAACAGTAGAGGACAGAAGGGCTTCCCCCCACAAGTGCGGACGGTAAACATGATATACACAACGCAGATACCCAAGAGGGAGCGGAAGCGTGCACTAAGGGACGTATATGCGATGGAGCCAGTCGCCCCAAAGTTCAATCCATTGTCCTCTTGCCCGATCACTTTCGATCGAAGAGACCATCCGACCAGTATCTGCCATGGCGGATTCGCCGCATTGATTTTAGACCCAATCGTCGATGGATTTCACCTCACAAGAGTCCTGATGGACGGCGACAGTAGCCTGAACCTGCTTTATCAGGATACAGTGCGCAAGATGGGCATAGACCCCTCAAGGATTAAACCTACAAAGACGACCTTCAAAGGCGTCATACCAGGTGTTGACGCCAATTGTACAGGCTCAGTCACACTGGAAGTGGTCTTCGGATCCCCGGATAATTTTCGGAGCGAGGAGTTAATCTTCGACATAGTCCCGTTCCGCAGCGGCTATCACGCTCTGCTCGGACGAACCTCTTTTGCAAAATTCAACGCGGTGCCGCATTACGCATACCTAAAGCTCAAGATGCCAGGCTCTCGTGGAGTCATCACGGTCAACGGAAATACGGAACGCTCCCTCCGAACGGAGGAACATACAGCGGCTCTCGCGGCAGAAGTACAGAGCAGCCTTTTAAGGCAATTTTCGAGTCCGGCTGTTAAACGGCCGGAAACGGCCAAACGCACCCGAAGCAACTTCAACCAAGACCACCTGGCACGATCCGAGCACGCGTAGCAATGCGGCCCCAAGCCTAGCCCTTGCATAATTGCAAGACCAACCCTTCACGTACATCACTACGCTCTGGAGATACCATGGGCCTAGGGGGAGGGGCACGACCACAACAGACCTAGAGTGCGGCTCGACCACACTAGGAGCTCACAAGTGTGTCGCTCTTTTTTATTATTTTCTTTCTTTGTATACACAAGACTCCGTTCGTCAGAGGCCTTGTCCGGCGGTGAACCCGCCAAACTCACGATGCAACAGCTAGGGAAGAAAGAAGGCTGCGATGAACACTCAGGTGGTCTCCATTACGAGCATTAAATTTGATTATATACACCAGTCCGCAGCCCACCCCTGGAGGGGGACATGTTTAATTAGTCCAATCCCTTGCTTACCGCACTATTTGTATCATTCCGCACTCACTGCAGAATCCCTTGAATAAATAATGCAGCACTTTTTGCCTGTTATTGCATTACTTTACATATATGTTCACTAATGACATCTTGCACCCGTATATTTTGGTACGGCCGAATACACCAGGGGCTTATGTTCCCCGCATTATGGTGTGATAAGTCCGAACACTTTCACAAGTGCGGCACCCCGAACTTATAGCATTATATGAATCAGCTCCGAATCATGTCTTGGGTCAATAGTTGGGTTTGCCCGGCTCCCACATTTTGGTACCTTACGTTCCGTTCTGTCGGCTAAGGTGGCACTGGGAGAACCACTGCGATTGCGCCCCGGTTGAGCTGGGCGAGCGCCTCAGTGGAGAAAGCTGAAACTGACTGTCATGATAAGGCGAGAGACTGGTCGCTGTTCGAGAGGTCTTTTCGAGTCCTTAAAGACTTATGCCGCGTCAAGCAAAGAACCAGATAATGTCCGGCCAAGGCGTGGATAGAGCCCCCAAATCGGTCTTCCGAATACCAGGGGCTTCGCCGAAATTTGAAATTATAGAATTCTATGGCTAAGTGAGAGTGTTCAAGCATTATAAGTCCAGTTGCCTTGTTCGTTGTGTTGAGCGCCTCCCTAGATGGACCCAAGAATGGGAACAACAGTGCTCAAGTTTATCCCGAACACCCCAGCACTCGTGGCTTGGGGGCTGAAGCCGACGACTTGCCATCTCTCAGATTTTATAAACGGCCGCACAGAAGGTAATATTTTAAATCAAACAAGCGTTGCTTAGCACATATGAACAAAGTTTTCAGCGCACAGGATAATACATAGCGAGTCTACTCAATAATTACATCTCTGGGGCACTCATCCGCAATCTTGCGGGAACCCTTTAGGACAGTCTTATGGTACATCTCGGGCGTACTATACTCCTTGCCCGCTGGCGGCGCATCAGTGATAAGCTTCTCCGCATCCAGCTTGCCCCAGTGCACCTTCGCACGGGCAAGGGCCCGACGAGCGCCTTTAATACAGGCGGAGGGCTTGACGACCTCCAACAAGGGGCACGCATCCACCAGCCGCCGCATGAGGCCGAAGTAGCTCCCAGGCATGGCCTCTCCAGGCCACAGCCGGACTATGAGGCCCTTCATGGCCTGCTTGGCTACCTTATGGAGCTCGACTAGCTGCTTCAGCTGGTCGCTAGGGGGCACCGAATGGCCGGCCTCAGCGTACTTTTGGGCAGAAGCGGTTGAGACAGCTTGTCATGCAACAAATCGCTTGTATCTTCACAAGCTACTCGACAAGACGGCATATGAGCTCCTCACCGATAGCAAACCCCAAGTTGGATACTTTCGAGTATTCGGCTCAATGTGCTACATTCTTGATAAGCATCGTCATTCTAAATTTGCTCCTAAGTCTCATGAAGGTTTCCTACTAGGTTATGGCTCAAACTCTCACACTTATCGTGTCTACGACAATTTCACCCGAAAGGTCGAAGAGACGGTAGATGTGAAGTTTGATGAATCTAACGGCTCGCAAGTAGAGAAATTGCTAATTGATGTAGGAGACAAAGATCCTTCGGAAGCAATCCAAGACTTGTCTATTGGCAAGGTCCGTCCAACTGAGGTGAAGGAGAGTACCTCGTCCATCCAAGTGGAAGCTTCTACTTCACGACAAGGTGAATTAAGAGTTGATACGGAAGCATCCACAAGTGGAACACACCAATATGAAGAAAACGAGGAAGTAAATGAGGAAGTGCATCAAGATGAATGTCAACAACCTCCTTCTCCACCATGACAAGAGAACGACAACGCCAACAATGAAGAAGGCCAAGAAGAAGAACAAGATGAAGCAGAAGTTCAAACAAGAACCAAGCAAAAGCTTTCACGAGTTCGAGCAAGAATTGCTAAAGACCACCCCGTCGAGCAAATCTACAATGATATTCAAACCGGGAGAATCACTCGCTCTAAAACTCGTTTAGCTAACTTTTGTGAAAACTATTCTTTCATCTCTAGCATTGAACCAATGAAGGTTGAAGAAGCATTGGAAGATCCGGATTGGATAAATGCTATGCATGAAGAGCTACACAACTTTGAGAGGAACCAAGTTTGGACATTGGTTAAGAAGCCCGACAACAACCACAACATCATCGGTACCAAATGGGTGTTTCGCAACAAGCAAGATGAAGATGGACAAGTAGTTCGCAACAAAGCATGTCTCGTCGTCCAAGGCTACACACAAGTCGAAGGTATGGACTATGGTGAGACTTACGCTCCCGTTGCTAGACTTGAGTCCATTCGCATCTTACTTGCCTATGCTAATCACCATGATATCACCTTGTACCAAATGGACATTAAAAGTGTTTTTCTAAATGGTGAAATAGAGGAGGAAGTTTATGTTAAGCAACCTCCCGGCTTTGTCAATCCTAAGAAGCCAAATCATGTTTACAAACTTCACAAAGCCCTTTATGGTCTTAAACAAGCTCCTAGAGCGTGGTATAAATGCTTGACCAAGTTCCTCATTGAAAAAGGCTTTGAAATTGGGAAAATTGATTCCACATTTTTTACTAAAAGGGTTAATGGAGAACTATTTGTGTGCCAAATCTATGTTGATGATATTATATTTGGTTCAACTAACCCTCATTTTAGTGAAAAGTTTGGGAAGCTAATGTCGGAGAAGTTTGAGATGTCTATGATGAGTGAACTCAAATTCTTTCTTGGTTTGCAAATCAAGCAAACTAAGGAAGGTACCTTGGTCTCTCAAACGAAGTACACCAAGGACCTATTCAAGAAGTTCAATATGCAAGAATGCAAAGGTATGACTACACCCATGCCTACTAGTGGACATCTTGACTTGACCAAAGATGGTGAATCGGTTGATCAAAAGGTTTATCGCTCTATGATTGGTTCATTGTTATATCTATGTGCTTCACGTCCGGATATCATGCTAAGTGTGTGCATGTGTGCACGATATCAAGCTGCTCCTAAAGAATGTCATCTTAAGGCCGTGAAAAGGATAGTGAGATACTTAATCCATACACCAAATTTTGGCATTCGGTATCCTAAGAGGGCCTCTTTCGATCTTGTTGGCTACTCCGACTCAGACTATGCCAGAGACAAGATTGATAGAAAGTACACTTCGGGTACTTGTCAATTTCTTGGTAGATCTCTTGTGTCTTGGTCCTCCAAGAAACAAAACTTGGTATCCTTATCCACCGCCGAAGCGGAATACATTGCCACTGGCTCATGTTGTGCTCAATTACTTTGGATGACCCAAACTCTTAAAGATTGTGGCATATATGTGAAACATGTTCCATTGCTTTGTGACAATGAAATTGCTATCAAAATTGGTCATAATCCCGTACAACATTCTCGAACTAAGCATATTGAAGTTCGTCATCATTTCATTCAAGATCATGTTGCTAAGGGTGACATTAATCTTAAGCATGTTCGCACCAAAAAACAATTAGCGGATATATTCACAAAACCTCTTGATGAGAAAGTGTTTTGGAGGTTGAGAGGAGAATTGAACATCATAGATGCTTCAAACTTGGAGTAGAAACTCCATTGGACACATGCAAGACATGAGCTTATGACTAATCCTTGATATTTCTCTTATGATGAAGATCCTATGTCTTGGATACATTTGCATCTTGCATGTTATATAACCCATGTAGGTACTTGGTTGAATCAAATTCCATGAGATTGACATCTACTCACATCTTGAGCAATCTCTACATCACCAAGCTTCTACACTATGGTGGTTGAAGACAAGGAAGCACAGAACCATTTCAACATATCCTTTGACAAATTCTATGTTGAGCTTCATGATTGTCATTTTTGGATACACAAGTGCTCTCCCTTGCAAGAACTAACTCATGTAGGTAGATGGACTCAAATTCCAAGTGGTGCTCCCAATTCTTGATGAGCTACATCAACCTTGAGCAACCCACACAAGTTCAACTACATGTTCAACACCACCAAACCAAGGTATGTTATTCCATCTTAGAGAAGCTTTACTCCAAGTCATGAGATAAAGCTACTTGACAAGATGTGAATACATCAAGATGCTTAAATGAAAAATGGCAACCCCATTTTGAGCTTAAACGATGAGTATGACCTATGATCAAGTGATCTCACTTGACCCCTAAGTCAATATACTCTAACATAGGTGACTTTGTCGCCGACCATCTCTAGATGAAGTTCTCTTGTGTTCTTTTCTGTGTTTTTGCATTTGTCTCATGCATATTTGTTTCCCCTTTCAAAAAAACTTAATCTAGATTTCTTTCTGTATGCTCTGCATTTTCTGCATCCAATTGTTTGCACATCATTTAGTAAATTCCTTGCAAATCTTTGTAAGATCTTACTAGTCTAGTGAGCTGAGATGACAAGTGTTTTCTCTGCGATGAACTCGGTTTCACCGATTTGTTGTTTTTGGTCCAACCGAATCATTTCGGTACAACCGACACATACCACTCGGTGCCACCGATTTCTTATGATCCAGCTCCACTCAATGAATCTTGTCCTCTACAAGCATCACATTTATATAAATGTTTTGTGCTGTGACTCAAGGATCAAACCCTTCTTGGAAATTGATGTCAAAGGGGGAGAGAGATATCACATCAAAGCTTATCACTTAGAGAGATCACATCAGAGAGAGAGAGTATCACCTCCTCAGGGAGAGAAAGAGATCTCCAGGGGGAGAGAATACTCAAGTAGAAAGTATTTCTCAAGGATCCCAGATGCCTGGTGTTCAAGAGGAGAGATGCCACATGTCTTCTTGAGGGGAAAGACATGTTCATATGTGCTTATTTGCATTAGCTCTGTTCATTTATATCCTTTAGCTCTGATTTTTTGTTCCCTATCTTCTCCAAGTATCCCATGCTAGATTCAGGGGGAGCAAGACATCTAAGGGAAAGAAATCATTTAAATTCATTGCATATATTTACCCTTGGGGACATGTCTAATACAATGTGGTACTTAGTACTCATTCTCTACATGTCATCCTAGTCTTGGTATTCTTGTGGTTTCTTCTGTTTGCTCTGGCTAGTAGATGTACCTGTGTTATCTAACCTTGTTTACGCAGGTTCATTCCATCCTAAGCCAACTCAAGAGTACAAGGTAAGTATATGCATCACAATCATGTGTATGAGGAATTCTTGCTGATGTACATACTGTTTGCAAGGACTCATGGGAATGAAAGTATTTTCTTTAATATTCTTTGCTCTGATGCATATGGCCAAGATACATGTAACACATTGCCTACTCTATTATGGTTATGCTCTCACATGCTTCTATATTCCATATTCACATGATTGCATACATGTAGGGGGAGCCTATGCTGGTTACATGTCTTTCCAAAGCTTTACTTGCTATTCTTTATATCTTTATCTAAAGCTTTGATGTATGTTGTCATCAATTACAAAAAAGGGGGAGATTGAAAGCACAAGTGCTCCCTAGGTGGTTTTGGTAATTAATGTCAACATATCTCTTGTCGGACTAACACTTTTATCTAGTATGTTCCAGATAAGTTCAACAATGGAGTGGCATGGACTAAAGGATGTGGGAACTCCTTCTAGATGCTAAGGACAAAGGATTGGCTCAAGCTTCAAGCTCAAGACTCTTCATTTTACATTTTAGTGATCCAAGATCACATTGAGTCTATAGGAAAAGCCAATACTATCAAGAAGGGATGAGGTGTTGCTTAATGAGTTTCTTGCTCCACAGTGCTTAGTGATATGCTCCGAAACCCTCAACTACTTTCCCACTTCCACACATATGACCTAAACCTAAAGTCCAACTCGGCCCCACCGATTCTTTCTATCCGGCGCCACCGAGTTCAGATGTCTTAGCCACTGCCACAAACCCTAGGCAAATCGGTCTCACCGATAGGGATCTCGGTCTCACCGAGATGGGATTGTAATCTCTCTTTGTATGTCCATTACCCAAATTGGTCTCACCGAGTTTGAGCAATCGGTACTACCGAGATTACAATGCAAACTCTCTGGTTAACTTATTACCAAATTCGGTCCCACCGAGTTTGAGTAATCGGTCCCACCGAGTTTGCCTGACCAACTCTCTGGTTAGCTAATTACCAAAAGCGGTCTCACCGAGTTTGTGTAATCAGTCTCACCGAGATTATGTTATGCCCTAACCCTAACCATATCGGTCCTACCGAGTTGCATGTCGGTCCCACCGAAAACCCTAACAGTCACTACATTTACTGAATCGGTCCGACCGAGTTTGTTGATTCGGTCCCACCGAGTTTGGTAAATTGTTTGTAACGGTTAGATTTTGTGTGGAGGCTATATATACCCCTCCACCTCCTCTTCATTCGTGGAGAGAGCCATCAGAACGAACCTACACTTCCAACTCTACATGTGTTTTGATCTATGCTATGCCATCTTTCCAGGGGTGCCATCCATGTATTTTTGTGATTTGTGTACTGAGTGCATCGAGCTTGTTAAGTAGGGTACTTGCTGTTGCTGTTTTCCTGACAGATTCTGTTATATTTTGTTGCTATGTAAACCTGCTCCTACAAGTCATCTCGTGCATTAATCTGGAGATGTTCACTAAGGATGTTTTGTTATACATGTCATGCTCTATCCATTCATGCCCTTGGTTGCAATTATAGCCTGCTGTAGCTTGTTGTAATCTTGCTCCAAAGTTGCTAAATGATGTTGCTGTCAGCCTGTTAACATTAAGTTCAATATTTCCATGATTGTTTTCTAGTGATCCATGCACCCTATGACCTTCCTACTCATGTGTTGAGGCCTAGATATTCCATTCCTACCATAGGAATCTTGATCTCTAGCCTTCCCCAAGTTGCTTTCCACTCAAATCTTCTTTCCAGCAGATCCAAATCCTATGAGAGAGAGTTGAGTGTTGGGGAGACTATCATTTGAAGCACAAGAGCAAGGAGTTCATCATCAACGCACCATTTGTTACTTCTTGGAGAGTGGTGTCTCCTAGATTGGCTATGTGTCACTTGGGAGCCTCCGACAAGATTGTGGAGTTGAACCAAGGAGTTTGTAAGGGCAAGGAGATCGCCTACTTCGTGAAGATCTACTGCTAGTGAGGCAAGTCCTTCGTGGGTGACGGACATGGTGGGATAGACAAGGTTGCTTCTTTGTGGACCCTTCGTGGGTGGAGCCCTTCGTCGACTCGCGCAACCGTTACCCTTCGTGGGTTGAAGTCTCCATCAACGTGGATGTACGATAGCACCACCTATCGGAACCACGACAAAAACATCCGTGTCTCCAATTGCATTTGAATCCTCCAAAACCCTTCCCTTTACAGCCTTGCAAGTTGCATGCTTTACTTTCCGCTGCTCATGTACTCTTTGCATGCTTGCTTGTTATGTATTGTGAATGTTAAACTTGTGCCTAAACTCCACTTAAACTTAAAGAAGTTAAAAACTGCAACTTTGATACTTAGTGTCTAATCACCCCCCCCCCCCCCTCTCTAGACACCTCATCTCAAGGTCCTACAAAAACAGCCCCGCCTGCCCGCGCACCATTCTGGGCCTGGCCCAACAACGTGTCATGCTTATGTGTGGCCCAGGACCGGGGGCTCCTGTCGGTGTACTAAAGTAGGGGCGCTCCTTTGTACCCCTTATTTGTGCACGGGCAGTCAGAGCCGCGCCCACGACCACGCTTAAGCAGGGCGGAAATACAAAATCAAAGCAATGCCAAGACAGAAGAATAAAGAGCAAGAAGGTGAAGTGGTTTCCCCCCAAGGCCCTTGCCGAGGCAACCTCGCCTTGCCGGGGCATGCCTACCTGACGCCAGCAGGGCGCGCCGCCCTTGGGCCCAAGTTTCTCCAGCGTTGCCAACCACGTTGGAACATAGGGTCGGGAGGCACCTCCATGGTGGCATACAGATCTTTGTGAAGACAAGGAACACTTCAACTCAAAAAAGTAGAAGACAACGAACATTGGCGAGATCCTTGCCAAGGAAACCCACAAGACCCCCGGCAAGATCCTTGCCGGGGACGACTGCAACGCCGTGGCAAGACCCTTGCCGGGGCCTCGGTAAGGCCCTTGCCGAGGACATCCGCGAGGCCACGGCCAGGCCCACACTCGCCAGGTTTTTGCCGCTGCTCCCGTGCAGCTGCCAGCCCACCAGTTGGACAGGCACCTGTGTGTCGGTACAAGGCTTCTCGGCCAACTCAGCATGCCTATGTGGTGGCATGCAAATCTTCGTGAAAGCCCTACCACCGCGCCAACTCAGCAGCCAGCCAGCCTACATGGCGCTGACCACCTCGCTGGCCCAGGTGCGTGTCGAAGCAAGGCAAAGCGGCGGTAAAGTGGAGGGGACATGTCAGGGGCGCATTAAATGCACTTTGTCCTGTAATGGCAAGGGATAGGCTTAATCACAGTACCCCGATGCCACCTCCTGTGTGCCACTGTGGCGATCCCCTTGCCTGTAAAAGGAGGCCCGAGGCATCCAGGAGAAGGATTCAGACTTTTGGACAAGTTACGCCCATTGTAGCTAGTTCGAGAACCTCAAGAACGCAAATACACACATCCAAGCAGGACTAGGGTATTACACATCTCTGTGGCCCGAACCTGGGTAAACGACCCGCGTGCTTGAACTGACTGCTGATCCTGCTCTCCTCACTACCCAGCGCCCCACAACCATAGTAGGGATTCTTGTGATCCCATAGGTGTCGTTTCCCACCAACAACGAGCCTCAAAACTCATTGGACCACATACATCGGTATGTATTATTTCCAATAAGTTAGTAGCTCGTTCCATTGTTCCGGAGAACGGAGTTTTAGTCATCTTGCCCATGAGGCACGGTTCACAAGCACCAAGTGATTCATAATCAACTGATTCCAAAAGCCCATCAGCATGGAGTTTCTTCATGCGCTTTACACCGATATGACCCAAACGGCACTGCCACAAATAAGTTGCACTATCATTATCAACTTTGCATCTTTTGGCTTCAATATTATGAACATGTGTATCACCATGATCAAGATTCAACAAAAATAGACCACTCAGCAAGGGTGCATGACCATATAAGATATTACTCATATAAATAGAACAACCATTATTCTCTAATTTAAATGAATTACCGTCTCGCATCAAACAAGATCCAGATATAATGTTCATGCTCAACGCTGGCACCAAATAATTATTATTCAGGTCTAAAACTAATCCCGAAGGTAGATGTAGAGGTAGTGTGCCGATGGCGATCACATCGACCTTGCAACCATTTCCCACGTGCATCATCACCTCGTCCTTAGCCAATCTTCGCTTAATCCGTAGCCACTATTTTGAGTTGCAAATATGAGCAACAAAACTAGTATCAAATACCCAGGCGCTACTACGAGCATTAGTAAGGTACACATCAATAACATGTATATCAAATATACCTTTCACTTTGCCATCCTTCTTATCCGCCAAATACTTGGGGCAGTTCCGTTTCTAGTGACCAGTCCCTTTGCAGTAGAAGCACTCAGTTTCAGGCTTAGGTCCGGACTTGGGTTTCTTCTCCTGAGCAGCAACTTTCTTGCTGTTCTTCTTGAAGTTCCCCTTCTTTCCTTTGCCCTTTTTCTTGAAACTAGTGGTCTTGTTGACCATCAACGCTTGATGCTCCTTTTTGATTTCTACCTCCGCAGCCTTTAGCATTGCAAAGAGCTCGGGAATTGTCTAGTTCATCCCTTGCATATTATAGTTCATCATGAGCCTTTATAGCTTGGTGGCAGTGATTGAAGAACTCTGTCAATGACACTATAATCAGGAAGATTAACTCCCAGCTGAGTCAAGTGGTTATGGTACCCAGACATTCTGAGTATGTGTTCACTGACAGAACTATCCTCCTCCATTTTGCAGCTATAGAACTTGTTGGAGACTTCATATCTCTCAACTCGGACATTTGCTTGAAATATTAACTTCAACTCTTGGAACATCTCGTCTGCTCCATGACGTTCAAAACATCTTTGAAGTCCCGATTCTAAGCCGTAAGGCATGGCACACTGAACTATCGAGTAGTCATCAACACACGTCTGCCAGGCATTCACAATGTCTGCAGTTGCTGGCGCGGGTGTCGGATATCGGGTTCCGGCAAAACCCTTAAGGTTCGAACTCTAGGGTGCGCGCGAAGATCTTCCCCCTACCGCTCCACGTCCCAACGTCTGGCTGCGAATCTAAGCTACACGATGAAAAACACAAGGGACAAAAGGTTTATACTGATTCGGGCCACCGTTGTGGTGTAATACCCTAATCCAGTGTGTGGTGTGGTGGATTCCTCAGGGGCTGATGATGAACAGTACAAAGGAAGAACAACCTCGCAAGGGGTGTTCTTGTGGTGATGTTCTTGGAGAGGAATTGCTCCGTCTCTGTTGGCTCTAGGTGAGATCTAGATGCCTTCTACTGTGATGGCTATCTCTATATATAGAGGCCCTGGTCCTCTTCCCAAATATTGAGCGGGAAGGGCGCCAACAACGTCCATTTTGAAGGGGAACATCTAGTACAAGTTATCCTGACTAAAGTTGGTCTTTGGCTGCCAAAGGCACTGGCGATGAAGCCGCCCTGAGCTCCACGGTGACCTCCGTCTTGCCGCTCTGCTGGTCTTGGTCTCTTCGCACCAAAATGGTAACCTTTGCTTGATGCCTTGGTACTCCGCGCCTGCGCTTGCCCCCTTTGCACCAAAGAGGAAACAAGGACACTGCGCAGGCAGGCGCCCGCCTGGCGCCTGCCTGGTCTCAATCATCATGGCTTGCGTCACGAGCACCTCACGAGGTACCCTTGCCTTGATCTCTCCGCCTCCTCGCGAACCGTCCTGGTAAGGCCGTTCCTGAGGAAGCCTTGCATCGTACGCCCCGCGAGGCTTGGCCCCTCATGTAACGCCCCGAGAACGATGCTCCAGAAGACTTCCAGCTATTCCGAGTTTTGCCTTGTGTTTCTTTTGTGCTTGCTCTTTTATTTTTGCATTGCATCATGTCATCATGCCTTCATGTCATTAACCTTTGCATCTCAACTCAACTAAATAAATTTCATAGATCTTTTGATCTATTTAAATCGAGGGAATTCACATGGTGATTTCTCTTTATAACATATCCTCCTCATATTTATGGAGCTATATTAAATATTTCTTTAATTTGGAAATCACCATAACACACTTGCAAATAAATCTCAATGCCTTTGTTATCTAAATTCTTGGTCTCCGACTTGTCCTCTTATTCTTTTATCATTTTATCGAGGCTCTTCCTAAATGTTCAACATTTTCGGAAACTTCGGATTCCTACTCCTTGTTCAAACCATTTGAATTAAATTCAAATGTAAACCTTGCAATCTTGCCCACTCCATTTTTCTTGGAACGAGCACATTTTTATGAGTCCAGGAAAATTGTCCTCCTACTCAACTTCTTTTCCCTAGCCCATCTTCCTTTTCCTTCTCTCTAATGCTTTTCTGTTACAGAAAATTAGTGAAAGAGAGAGAGCCCAGCCCAGCTGCACAGCCAGGCCTCTGGCCACTTCTTTCTCTACCAGGCCGGCCTCTAAGCCCCAGCCGCACCACTTAACCTAAACCCTAGCCCGATCAAACCCCCTCCCGATCCCCATCTCCTTCCCTCCAGCGCCGCCAGCGCCCGGCCCCCTCTCCCTCTCCTCGCGCTCGATCCCCATCTCCCTCCGCGCGCCAGCACCTGACCTCCACCTCATCCTCATTGAAACGCGCCACCGGAGCCCAGCAGGTCGACGACCACTCCTTCCTCTCCTCCGCGTCCGCCCCGCTCAAGCATCTCCGCCGAAGCACGCCCGTTAAGCTCCATCGCGCCCCCTCGTCGGCCCTCCTCCGCGCCATTGCCTCGCCAGGACGCCGCGCCGGGCCTCCCGCGCCGCAACTGGAGGCCAAATCCGGCGCCCCTGCCTCACGTCGCCCTCTGCTTCCGTCTACGCCGCAAATTCGCCGCCCCGCCGTTGAGCACGAGCGCTGCTGCTCTGCTCCACTTCGCCGTCCCTGCTCCATCTAGCAAGCGCGCCGCTGCTGCCCTCCTCTGCTCCGCCTCCATTGCGCCAAGGCACCCCGGCCACCTCTCTGCTTCATCCTCGCCTATGCACCTTCCGCACTGCTGCCCTGACGTGCCTCGTCCTCGTCGCCTTGCCGCACGGCCTCGAGCAGCCTGAGCTCGCCATCTGGGGTGCACCGTGCTGCCATGGCTCTGCCTGATGTTGTGTCGTGCCGCTGCTCGACTTGGCTGTGCAACCTTGAGGCCATACTGTCACTGGATCGCAAAGACTTTGCCCCGAAGCCTCCATGCTCGCTGCCAAATTCCACCTTGGCATAACTTGCACCCCATACATCTGTGATCCTTGTTGGGACGACAAGACCGGACCCGTCAAGTACCCTTCGGATTCGTCAAGACCCTCATGTACAACTACACCCGATGATGCGACAAGTACCCTGACAACATGTACATCTACACCGCCAAGACCGGACCGACAAGTACCCCGACGTCGCGTGTACCACTACCGTCGCCCCGAAGATGTTGGATTCTTCAAGTACCTCTCCGAAAACGAATACCACTACTTCCACTACTCCGCCACGTGTGCCACTACTTCCCACGACGACTCGTGAACGACTACTTCCACTACAAACTCGATTCGCTCCAAAAGGCACGCTTCGAAGGTATAACCCCGAGATGACCGCCCGTGTACGAATGCATGTTGTATGAGATGTTCATGTTCAAACCGTGTCCAAGTTGGTCCTTGCACGTTCCTCCTCGTTTGCCATTTCGTTGACCCGTGGGAACCCGGTAACCGGGATCACCCAACCATCCTTTGCATGTTCCGCACATCCGCACACTTTCTTTTGCACCGACATCTCAATGAGTTGTCGGATCATCGGAATGTTGCCGTGGCACCATTTCTGTTGTCGTTGCCATGGCACCCCTTTTGTTCCACCACGGTGACAAATGTTTCATATCATGCTTTTGTCAACATTTTCATAAAATGGCATAAAACTTGCATATGCCATCCGCATCATGATAACAACATTTAAATGGTTAAAATTGTTGTTTGCATTAAATTAAAAATATGCATATGGGGATTTTCCGGAATTGTTGTTTGTTATTTCCGGCCTCATTTAAACTTGCCTAAATAGGTAGTTTTATTATGCCTTACCTCTTGCCATGTTTAACAACATTTAATATTGTTGAGTAGCTTATAACGAGATCAAACTAAATAATTGCATGTGGTGTTTTGTCAATATGCAACTCGTTGGATATTGAGCTCCACTTAACATGTAGTATTGTTTGTTGCACTTTGCCATGCCATGCCTCATTAAACCGGACATGCATCATACTTGATTGTGCATCATGCCATGATTATGCTTGTGTGTTACCATGTTGTTTGTTTCTTTCCGGTGTTGCCTCTTAGTTCCGGTAATGTTGCGATTGTGAGGATTCGTTCGACTACGTCTGTTCGTCTTCTTCATGGACTCGTTCTTCTTCCTAGCGGGATTTCAGGCAAGATGACCGCTACCCTGGATCTCACTACTATCATTGCTATGCTAGTTGCTTTGTTCTATTGCTTTGCTGCGCTACCTATCATTTGCTCCTCAAGCCTCCCAAAATTTGCCATGTCAGCCTCTAACCTTTTTCACCCTTCCTAGCAAACCGTTGCTTGGCTATGTTACCGCTTTGCTCAGCCCCATTTATAGCATTGTTAGTTGCAGGTGAAGTTGAAGATTGCTCCATGGTGGACAGGATTATGTTGGGATATCACAATATCTCTTATATTATTAATGCATCTATATACTTGGTAAAGGGTGGAAGGCTTGGCCTTATGCCTGGTGTTTTGTTCCACTCTTGCCGCCCTAGTTTCTGTCATACCGGTGTTATGTTCCCGGATTTTGTGTTCCTTACGCGGTCGGGTGATTTATGGGACCCCCTTGACAGTTCGCTTTGAATAAAACTCCTCCAGCAAAGCCCAACCTTGGTTTTACCATTTGCCTCACCTAGCCCTTTTCCCCTTGGGTTTCCAGAGCCCGAGGGTCATCTTCATTTTAGCCCCCCCCCCCCCCGGGCCAGTGCTCCTTCGAGTGTTGGTCCGAAACGGGCAGACTGCGGGGCCACCTCGGGGCAACTCGAGGTCTGGTTTTACTCGTAGGCTGACCTATCCGATGTGCCCTGAGAACGAGATATGTGCAGATCCTATCGGGATTTGTCGGCACATCGGGCGGCTTTGCTGGTCTTTTTTACCATTGTTGAAATGTCCTGTAAACTGGGATTCCGAGACTGATCGGGTCTTCCTGGGAGAAGGAATATCCTTCATTTATCGCGAGAGCTTATCATGGGCTAAGTTGGGACACCCCTGCAGGGTATAAACTTTCGAGAGCCGTGCCCGTGGTTATGTGGCAGATGGGAATTTGTTAATGTCCGGTTGTAGATAACTTGACACCAGATCCGAATTAAAATGCATCAACCGAGTGTGTAGCCGTGATGGTCTCTTCTCGGTGGAGTCCGGGAAGTGAACACGGTTTCTGTGTTATGAATGACGTAAGTAGGAGCTCAGGATCACTTCTTGATCATTACTAGTTGACGAACGTTCCTTTGCTCCTCTTCTCTCTCTCATTTGCGTATGTTAGCCACCATATATGCTTAGTCGCTGCTGCAACCTCACCACTTTACCCCTTCCTTTCCCATTAAGCTTTGCTAGTCCTGATACCCATGCTTATGGGATTGCTGAGTCCTCGTGGCTCATAGATTACTACAACAATAGTTGCAGGTACAGGTTATGCGATGATCATGACGCGAGAGCAATGTTTGCTTGTTTTGGAGTTCTTCTTCTGCTTCTTCTTTGATCAGGGGATAGGTTCCAGGTCGGCAGCCTGGGCTAGCAGGGTGAATGTCGTTTGAGTTTCTGTTTGTGTTTCATCCGTAGTCGGATGGTGCTCTTATGTAAGATGATGTTGTATTGGTGTGGCATTGTATGCCTCTTGTATGTATCCCCATCTATTATGTAATGTTGATGTAATGATATCCACCTTGCAAAAGTGTTTCAATATGCGGTTCTATCCTTGGTGGGACCTTCGAGTGTCTTTAGGATAGTATCGCATATTGGGCATGACAAGTTGGTATCAGAGCCTCGACCGACCATAGGAGCCCCCTTGATTGTTGGCCGTTGTTGAGTCTAGAAAAAAAACTATTTTGAGTCTTAGGATTATATATATCGGAGAGTAGGATTCTTTTTACTCCTCAGCCCCCTTCGTTGCTCTGGTGAGGACTCTCGATGTAGATGTTTTATCTTTCCTCTCCTCAATTTTTTATCAAAAAAAATTTAGGATCCCGCGGGTATCTTGGAATCGTTCCGATAGTGTTGTGACGAGAACATTGTTCTTGGTGCCTCCTGACATTTAGGGGTTGTGGCTGTGTCCCGGGGAGTTGAGCTCTGAGGTGTTGTCGTCACAATTTTATCGTTGCATTTCTGGAATACCTGAGTTTTGCTGACATTGAAAATCTCTTTTATGCAGTTGTTGGTGAGATAACCTCGACGTCACCCAGTACAGGGGAGTTCGGGAGTATTGCCATAGCTCGTATAACGGATGCTTTTCGAAGGTTGAGGTACATGATTTCCGGAGTTTTCTAGGTTATGTGTTGACGGATGGATACAGCTGGATGTAGGGATTGTTATTTTGGTTGACATATATTGCTTCCCCTGTATCCCCAACACCAGATTGCATAACCAGAAAGTTTCGGGAGTTTTATAGGTGGGAATTCAAGTAGCTCCTAGAATATCTTTCCGACAAATGCATGATATGGGATTGGGTAAATCTCTATCATATGTATTTGTTCCGGCTTATTCTGCAAGCCAATCCTTTGTTTTGTTTTGAGTTGTGGTATTTGAGTTGCTTCAATGTCAAGTGTTGATTCCATACCTTTTCTAAACGGTGTTCTCATATTTCTATGTGAATACTAATCCTTCTTGATTATTGAGGTTGTCATGTTAATTCTTTTCCAACCGGCGTGCTTCTCTTCAAGTGCATCCGATCATTCCAACATTTGTGAGATCAATTCTAAGTTTTTCTCACCGGTGTTTGTTCCATTCGTCCCCAAGTTGCCTTTGTTTTCCCGCCCTCCCACCCTTTTTCTTCAAGGACTTAGATTTCTTAATCATGTATCCTTTTTATTTGTGAGAAGTCTCTTCATTCTTTTCTTTCAATGTTCTTATCCGGTGATTTCCCATGAAGATGCTCAACAGTTTCAAGTTCATCATTCTTCATTCTCGTATTCTTTTCCGGTGGTTTTAACTCAAGCTTTTGATATTCATCATATTCCTTTCCTCATTTCTAATGCTTTCTCATGCCGATGCACCTCTTAATCATTCACTTCATCCTATTCATTTGTTCTGGAGTGCTGAAGATATCTCACAAGACTTGTGTTGCCATTCTTAATCCGTTCAAGCCATTTGGAGATTGTTATCTCATTCAAGCCATTTAATTCAACCGGTGCAATCTCTCTTTGAAATCATTTCCAACGGTGTTTTCTTTTGAGTGGGCCCTAACCCACAGGTCTTTTCCCAGGATCTTACCTGACTCTACGAATTATCAGGAGCGATTCTCAAATTCATTTCCAAGTTTGACGTAAGAATGAATTTTCATCAGTCACATGCCTTCTCCAAGGTCGTTTTCAAATTCTTTTCATCTTTGGCTCAACCTTTCCTATTTTAATTCTCCCGGAGTATCTCAACAATTCAGGGTGGTTCTCATCATCATTCTCAACATTTGAAGACCGAAGAAGAGTTTCTCTTAAATCTTGGTCCATTCTCTTGAATATTCATGGTTCTAGCTTCATGCTATCCTCATAATTGTTTTGATTGTGACAATTCTTTTCTTACCAACCGGAGCATTTCATGAGTTGTTTTCCATTTCTTTCCTCCGAAGGTCATCATGTCATAGTTCTTCATTCTCAGTGTGTAGCTATCATTCTCCAAATCTTACCGGCGTATCGTTCAAATACCCTCTAATCAGTTCATGATCTCTTCGTTCTCATGTATCTAAATCCCCTCAAGTATCTTCATTCGTTTTCCAATTCTTCCCGGTGAATTGTGCCTTTGCTACTTTCATTTTCAATTTTTATGGTGGTTCGTTCAAGATTTCACTTCCTTTGTTATCATATCAATTCATTCATTGTTTCCAATCCCACCGGTGGTCCCATCAATAACTTCTTCAAGTTGGCGCTATATCTCTTTTCAATCTCTTAAGAAGAATAAGTAGTATGCCAAATTCATTGTTTGTCATCAATTTAATTTGATGAAGGATAAGCATACAATAAATCTTATTCCTATTTACTCAAGGTGATTCTATTCTTTTCTTCCGGAGATTATTCACGATGAATAAATTCTTGATTACAAGTGATTCATCTTTCTTTTCGGAGTTGGTCATCATATCACATTCTCGGTTCGAGAGGCTTCATCTTTCTTTTCGGAGTTCCAAGTTCTCTCAATTATCTCGTCGCGAAGCTCCATCTAAATCATTGCAAGGCTTCACCTTGTTCTTTCAACTTCTCTTCCTTTCTGTCATTCTTTTATTACCGGAGTTCTTCATGGAGGCTCAACATGGTGGTTCGTCAAGGATTCTTTTCATTCTTCAATTGTTCTTTAAGATTTTATTGGAGTTATGATCCTCCAAACTATACTCTAAAATAAACATGGTGCTCAACACATGTTTTGTTTTGAGGAGTTCTAGCATTCTTCATCTTGCATCCAAAGTGCAATTCTTCCTACCTTATCTTTTGAGGCGGTGTTATGCCATTCTTGATAATTTTCCTTCGTGTTTCATGATTCACAAGTTTTCAAGAATGACATATTTTAAACCCATCACTTTCTTCCTTGGAGTTATCTTGGTATAGGTTTCACCTAAAGCCTTCCCTAAGGAATGTTGCTATTGTGGTTCTTACCAATGATCCAAGTTTTCTCCTATCCTCTTGGCAAAAGCAGTTTTTCATCTCGTTGGTGTTATCAATTATATTATTTGTTTCCATAGTGGCAGAATTTCGCCTCAGTTTTGGGACGTTTTCCATAAGCCCACTACAAGCTTATTCGTTTCGTTGTTGCTCTTCCAATAATTCCGTTATAATCTTCTTGGAAGGGTGCTTTCCAAACTCATTTGTGGCAAAAGTTGGCATTTTCTTCTCCATTCTGCTATTCCAATGATCTATCTTCTATTCTTTCTTCCAGAGACATTGTGATGTTGCTCTTTTCACTCATCATCTCGTTTTGTGAGGATCGTGTTCTTTTCATGCTTATCCATTTAATTGGAGTGTTGTGTCATCTCTTCAAGTTCTTTTCATCTTATCAAGTCTTGCATCTCTTTTCAACCAGAGTTTTTGTCCGAATTTCTTCTTCCTTGCTCCTTGTTTATCTCGTTTCAACCAGGGTGGTTCCAATTCCTTCTTGTCCATTGTACTCATCATTCATAGCTTTGCAACCTCCAATGTTCACATGGCGCTCCTTGTTTCTATTTTCTACTACAGTGCTCTCAATTGTGTTCAACTCCGTTGTGTTCTTTCTTTCAACTTTTCAACCTCTCAAGGTTCTTTGGTTTCACTCTTTTTTCGAAGAAGCAACTTAGTTTTACCTCTTCTCTTCCTCTTCCATTTCTCTCTGGTGCCATCCTAGATCTTGGGACGAGATCCTCTTGTAGTGGTGGAGTGTTGTAACACCCCGAGACCGACGTTCCAGAAGACTTCCAGCTATTCCGAGTTTCGCCTTGTGTTTCTTTTGTGCTTGCTCTTTTATTTTTGCATTGCATCATGTCATCATGCCTTCATGTCATTAACCTTTGCATCTCAACTCAACTAAATAAATTGCATAGATCTTTTGATCTATTTAAATCGAGGGAATTCACATGGTGATTTCTCTTTATAACATATCCTCCTCATATTTATGGAGCTATATTAAATATTTATTTAATTTGGAAATCACCATAACAGACTTCCAAATAAATCTCAATGCCTTTGTTATCTAAATTCTTGGTCTCCGACTTGTCCTCTTATTCTTTTATCGTTTTATCGAGGCTCTTCCTAAATGTTCAACATTTTCGGAAACTTCGGATTCCTACTCCTTGTTCAAACCATTTGAATTAAATTCAAATGTAAACCTTGCAATCTTGCCCACTCCATTTTTCTTGGAACGAGCACATTTTTATGAGTCTAGGAAAATTGTCCTCCTACTCAACTTCTTTTCCCTAGCCCATCTTCCTTTTCCTTCTCTCTAATGCTTTTCTGTTAAAGAAAATTAGTGAAAGAGAGAGAGCCCAGCCCAGCTGCCCAGCCAGGCCTCTGGCCACTTCTTTCTCTACCAGGCCGGCTTCTAAGGCCCAGCCGCACCACTTAACCTAAACCCTAGCCTGATCGAACCCCCTCCCGATCCCCATCTCCTTCCATCCAGCGCCGCCAGCGCCCGGCCCCCTCTCCCTCTCCTCGCGCTCGATCCCCATCTCCCTTCGCGCGCTAGCACCTGACCTCCACCTCGTCCTCATTGAAACGCGCCACCGGAGCCCAGCAGGTCGACGACCACTCCTTCCTCTCCTCCGCGTCCTCCCCGCTCAAGCATCTCCACCGGAGCACGCCCGTTAAGCTCCATTGCGCCCCCTCGTCGGCCCTCCTCCACGCCATTGCCTCGCTAGGACGCCGCGCCGGGCCTCCCGCGCCGCCACTGGAGGCCAAATCCGGCGCCCCCTGCCTCGCGTCGCCCTCTGCTTCCGTCTATGCCGCGAATTCGCTGCCCCGCCGTTGAGCACGAGCGCTGCTGCTCTGCTCCACTTCGCCACCCCTGATCCATCTAGCAAGCACGCCGCCGTTGCCCTCGTCTGCTCCGCCTCCATTGCGCCAAGGCACCCGGCCAGCTCTCTGCTTCATCCTCGCCTATTCACCTTCCGCATTGCTGCCCTGACGTGCCTCGTCCTCGTCGCCTTGCCGCACGGCCTCGAGCACCCCGACCTCGCCATCTAGGATGCACCGTGCTGCCATGGCTCTGCCTGATGTTGTGTCGTGCCGCTGCTCGACTTGGCTGTGCAACCTTGAGGCCATACTGTCGTTGGATCGCCAAGACTTTGCCCCGAAGCCTCCATGCTCGCTGCCAAATTCCACCTTGGCATAACTTGCACCCCATACATCTGTGATCCTTGTTGGGACGACAAGACCGGACCTGTCAAGTACCCTTCGGATTCGTCAAGACCCTCATGTACAACTACACCCGATGATGCGACAAGTACCCTGACAACATGTACATCTACACCGCCAAGACCGGACCAACAAGTACCCCGACGTCGCGTGTACCACTACCATCGCCCCCGAAGACGTTGGATTCTTCAAGTACCTCTCTGAAAACGAACGTGTACCACTACTTCCACTACTCCGCCACGTGTGCCACTACTTCCCATGACGACTCGTGAACGACTACTTCCACTACGAACTCGATTCGCTCCAAAAGGCACACTTCGAAGGTATAACCCTGAGATGACCGCCCATGTACGAATGCATGTTGTATGAGATGCTCATGTTCAAACCATGTCCAAGTTGGTCCTTGCACGTTCCTCCTCGTTTGCCATTTCGTCGACCTGTGGGAACCCGGTAACCGGGATCACCCAACCATCCTTTGCATGTTCCGCACATCCGCACACTTTCTTTTGCATCGACATCTCAATGAGTTGTCGGATCATCGGAATGTTGCCATGGCACCATTTCTGTTGTCGTTGCCATGGCACCCCTTTCGTTCCACCACGGTGACAAATGTTTCATATCATGCTTATGTCAACATTTTCTTAAAATGGCATAAAACTTGCATATGCCATCAGCATCATGATAACAACATTTAAATGGTTAAAATTGTTGTTTGCATTAAATTGAAAATATGCATATGGGGATTTTCCGGAATTGTTGTTTGTTATTTCTGGCCTCATTTAAACTTGCCTAAATAGGTAGTTTTATTATGCCTCACCTCTTGCCATGTTTAACAACATTTAATATTGTTGAGTAGCTTATAACGAGATCAAACTAAATAATTGCATGTGGTGTTTTGTCAATATGCAACTCGTTGCATATTGAGCTCCACTTAACTTGTAGTATTGTTTGTTGCACTTTTCCATGCCATGCCTCATTAAACCGGACATGCATCATACTTGATTGTGCATCATGCCATGATTATGCTTGTGTGTTACCATGTTGTTTGTTTCTTTCCAGTGTTGCCTCTTAGTTCCGGTAATGTTGCGATTGTGAGGATTCGTTCGACTACGTCTGTTCGTCTTCTTCATGGACTCGTTCTTCTTCCTAGCGGGATTTCAGGCAAGATGACCGCTACCCTGGATCTCACTACTATCATTGCTATGCTAGTTGCTTCGTTCTATTGCTTTGCTGCGCTACCTATCATTTGCTCCTCAAGCCTCCCAAAATTTGCCATGTCAGCCTCTAACCTTTTTCACCCTTCCTAGCAAACCGTTGCTTGGCTATGTTACCGCTTTGCTCAGCCCATCTTATAGCGTTGTTAGTTGCAGGTGAAGTTGAAGATTGCTCCATGGTGGACAGGATTATGTTGGGATATCACAATATCTCTTATATTATTAATGCATCTATATACTTGGTAAAGGGTGGAAGGCTCGACCTTATGCCTGGTGTTTTGTTCCACTCTTGCCGCCCTAGTTTCCGTCATACCGGTGTTGGTCCGAAACGGGCAGACTGCGGGGCCACCTCGGGGCAACTCGAGGTCTGGTTTTACTCGTAGGCTGACCTATCCATTGTGCCCTGAGAACGAGATATGTGCAGCTCCTATCGGGATTTGTCGGCACATCGGGCGGCTTTGCTGGTCTTGTTTTACCATTGTCGAAATGTCTTGTAAACCGGGATTCCGAGACTGATCGGGTCTTCCTGGGAGAAGGAATATCCTTCGTTGATCGCGAGAGCTTATCATGGGCTAAGTTGGGACACCCCTGCAGGGTATAAACTTTCGAGAGCCGTGCCCGCGGTTATATGGCAGACGGGAATTTGTTAATGTCCGGTTGTAGATAACTTGACACCAGATCCGAATTAAAATGCATCAACCGAGTGTGTAGCCGTGATGGTCTCTTCTCGGCGGAGTCCGGGAAGTGAACACGGTTTCTGTGTTATGAATGACGTAAGTAGGAGCTCAGGATCACTTCTTGATCATTACTAGTTGACGAACGTTCCTTTGCTCCTCTTCTCTCTCTCATTTGCGTATGTTAGCCACCATATATGCTTAGTCGCTGCTGCAACCTCACCACTTTACCCCTTCCTTTCCCATTAAGCTTTGCTAGTCTTGATACCCATGGTTATGGGATTGCTGAGTCCTCGTGGCTCACAGATTACTACAACAACAGTTGCAGGTACAGGTTATGCGATGATCATGACGCGAGAGCAATGTTTGCTTGTTTTGGAGTTCTTCTTCTGCTTCTTCTTCGATTAGGGGATAGGTTCCAGGTCGGCAGCCTGGGCTAGCAGGGTGGATGTCGTTTGAGTTTCTGTTTGTGTTTCATCCGTAGTCGGATGGTGCTCTTATGTAAGATGATGTTGTATTTGTGTGGCATTGTATGCCTCTTGTACGTATCCCCATCTATTATGTAATGTTGATGTAATGATATCCACCTTGCAAAAGCGTTTCAATATGCGGTTCTATCCTTGGTGGGACCTTCGAGTCTCTTTAGGATAGTATCGCATATTGGGCGTGACACCTCGCGAGGGTCTTGAGCTTGAGTTGATGAAGATGGGCCGTACTGGGCCACCACTTGAGCCACGCCGCAGGCAGGCAAGTCTGGGGACCCCCATTCCCAGAACGCCGACAGTAGCCCCCGGGCCCAAGGCACGCTCAAACTTGGCTTAGCAGCGAAGCGAAAGGGCAAGTGCGGAGCGCCGCGGGCCCCAACAGCCAACGGCCTTGGTCGCCGTGTGGCAGTTGATTGGACGTGGGCGTCTCCGCCTCCCCACGCTGCCTCGAGAACTACCCGATTTGACGAGTCCCTGCATACAAAAATGAGTGATGATTACCTGCGATCGTGGAGGCCGACGGTTGGCCTTCTCTGGACTATAAGTACGGACACTACTAGAAAAAGGGCTGCTAGTGGCGCACCTGTTTTCGCTACTAATTGCGCACTACAGGTGCGCCACTAGCACCACGCCATTAGATTTTTTTTCTAATGGCGCACCTGTGGTGCGCCATTAGTATCTGGTATACTAATGGCGCACCGCTGGTGGGCCATTAGTATAGCCCATGGTGCGCCATTAGTATCTGGTATACTAATGGCGCACCACATAGAAGTGCGCCATTAGTAACAATTTTTTTATTAAAAAAATCAGAATTTTTTTTAAATTTTTTTTTTAAAAAAATTCAAATTTTGTTTTCGCTTTTTTCTTAATCTCAGGTCACTATGACTTAATCTCGGGTCAATATGCTTAATCACGGGTCAAATGGCACTCCGTGGTCAAACTTCCCGAAACGTCACCCATCCTCAAACTACTCCAGCCCAAACATGCTTAACTTCAGAGTTGTATCCAACCCCAGCAACAGCTCACTTCACAGGCACTTGTTGATATATCTAGCATATCAATCCTATTATACCTTGTTAATGTCTAGGACTTTCTTCATGTTCATGACTATGATGAAATTTTGAAAAATATTTCAAACTTCCTGGTCATATTACGTATCATTTTTTGAAAAAAAAATTCAAAAAAAAATTTCAAAACCAATTTTTTTCTGTTACTAGTGGCGCACCACATCCACGGTGCGCCACTAGTAAGTTTGAATTTTTTTTCTCTAGATCTTGAAAGTGTTGGAAATATGCCCTAGAGGCAATAATAAAAGCATTGGGTGTGACAAACGTCACAACGTAACTGGGTGACTATAAAGGTATACTACGGGTATCTCCGAAAGTGTCTGTTGGGTTGACATGGATCAAGACTGGGATTTGTCACTCCGTATGACGGAGAGGTATCACTGGGCCCACTCGGTAATGCATCATCATAATGAGCTCAAAGTGACCAAGTGTCTGGTCATGGGATCATGCATTACGGTACGAGTAAAGTGACTTGCTGGTAACGAGATTGAACGAGGTATTGGGATACCGACGATCGAATCTCGGGCAAGTAACATATCGATTGACAAAGGGAATTGCATACGGGGTTGATTGAATCCTCGACATCGTGGTTCATCCAATGAGATCATTGTGGAGCTTGTGGGAGCCAACATGGGTATCCAGATTCCGCTGTTGGTTATTGACTGGAGAGTCGTCTCGGTCATGTCTGCTTGTCTCCCGAACCCGTAGGGTCTACACACTTAAGGTTCGGTGACGCTAGGGTTGTGAAGATGTGTATATGCAGTAACCCGAATGTTGTTTGGAGTCCCGGATGAGATCCCGGACGTCACGAGGAGTTCTGGAATGGTCCGGAGGTAAAGAATAATATATAGGAAGTGCTGTTTCGGCCATCGGGACAAGTTTCGGGGTCACCGGTATTGTACCGGGACCACCGGAAGGGTCCCAGGTTCCACCGGGTGGGGCCACCTATCCCGGGGGGCCCCATGGGCTGAAGTGGGAGGGAACCCAGCCCAAAGTGGGCTGGGGCGCCACTCCCCTAGGGCCCATGCGGCTAGGGTTGAGGGGAAACCCTAAAGGGGGCGCCCCCTTGCTTGGGGGGCAAGCCCCCCACCCTTGGCCGCCGCCCCCCCTAGGAGATTCCATCTCCTAGGGCCAGCGCCCCCCCCCCTAGCACCCCTATATATAGTGGGGGAGACGAGGGACTTCACACACCAGCCCCTGGCGCCTCCCTCTCTTCCCGTTATGTCTCTCTCTCGTAGTATAGGCGAAGCCCTGCTACTGTGACGCCCTGCATCCACCACCACGCCGTCGTGCTACTGGATCTTCATCAACCTCTCCTTCCCCCTTGCTGGATCAAGAAGGAGGAGACGTCTCCCGTCCCGTACGTGTGTTGAATGCGGAGGTGCCATCCATTCGGCGCTTGGTCATCGGTGATTTGGATCACGTCGTGTACGACTACCTCATCCCCGTTCTTTGAACGCTTCCGCACGCGATCTACAAAGGTATGTAGATGCATCCGATGATTCATTGCTAGATGAACTTCTAGAAGGATCTTGGTGAAACGAGTAGGAAAATTTTTGTTTTCTGCAACGTTCCCCAACAGTGGCATCATGAGCTAGGTCTATGTGTAGTTCTTCTTGCGCGAGTAGAACACAATTTGTTGTGGGCGTAGATATTGTCAACTTTCTTGCCGCTACTAGTCTTATCTTGCTTCAATGGTATTGTGGGATGAAGCGGCCCGGACCAACCTTACACGTACGCTTACGTGAGACCGGTTCCACCGACTAACATGCACTAGTTGCATAAGGTGGCTGGCGGGTGTCTGTCTCTCCTACTTTAGTTGGAGCGGATTCGATGAAAAGGGTCCTTCTGAAGGGTAAATAGAAGTTGACAAATCACGTTGTGGTTTCACGTAGGTAAGAAAACGTTCTTGCTAGAACCCTACTTCAGCCACGTAAAACATGCAACAACAATTAGAGGACGTCTAAGTTGTTTTTGCAGCAAGTGCTTTGTGATATGATATGGCCAAAGTTGTGATGAACGATGAATGATCTATATGTGATGTATGAGATGTTCATGCTATTGTAATAGGAATCACGACTTGCATGTCGATGAGTATGACAACCGGCAGGAGCCATAGGAGTTGTCTTTATTTTTTGTATGACCTGCGTGTCATTGAGAAACACCATGTAAATTACTTTACTTTATTGCTAAACGCATTAGCCATAGTAGTAGAAGTAATAGTTGGCGAGCAACTACATGGAGACACGATGATGGGGATCATGATGATGGAGATCATGGTGTCAAGCCGGTGACAAGATGATCATGGAGGCCCAAGATGGAGATCAAAGGAGCTATGTGATATTGGCCATATCATGTCACTATTATTATTTGATTGCATTTGATGTTTATCATGTTTTGCATCTTGTTTACTTAGAACGACGGTAGTAAATAAGATGACCCCTCATAATAATTTCAAGAAAGTGTTCCCCCTAACTGTGCACCATTGCGACAGTTCGTTGTTTCAATGCACCACGTGATGATAGGGTGTTTGATTCAAAACGTTCACATACAACGGGTGTAAGACAGATTTACACATGCAAACACTTAGGTTGACTTGACGAGCCTAGCATGTGTATAGACATGGCCTCGGAACACAGAAGACTGAAAGGTCGAGCATGAGTCGTATAGAAGATACGATCAACATGAAGATGTTCACCGACGTTGACTAGTCCGTCTCACGTGATGATCGGACACGGCCTAGTTGACTCGGATCATGTTATACTTAGATGACTAGAAGAGGGATGTCTATCTAAGTGGGAGTTCATTAAATAATTTGATTAGATGAACTTAATTATCATGAACTTAGTCTAAAATCTTTACAATATGTCTTGTAGATCAAATGGCCAACGTAGTACTCAACTTCAACGCGTTCCTAGAGAAAACCAAGCTGAAAGACAATGGCAGCAACTATACGGACAGGGTCCGGAACCTGAGGATCATCCTCATAGCTGCCAAGAAAGATTATGTCCTACAGGCACCGCTGGGTGACGCACCTGTTCTCCCTGCAGAACAAGACGTTATGAACGCTTGGCAGGCACGTACCGATGACTACTCCCTCGTTCAGTGCGGCATGCTTTACAGCCTAGAGCCGGGGCTCCAAAAGCGTTTTGAGAGACATGGAGCATATGAGATGTTCGAAGAGCTGAAAATGGTTTTCCAAGCTCATGCCCGGGTCGAGAGATATGAAGTCTCCGACAAATTCTTCAGCTGTAAGATGGAGGAAAATAGTTCTGTCAGTGAGCACATACTCACTATGTCTGGGTTACATAACCGCTTGACTCAACTGGGAGTTAATCTCCTGGATGATGCGGTCATTGACAGAATCTTCCAGTCGCTTCCACCGAGCTACAAGAGCTTTGTGATGAACTTCAATATGCAGGGAATGGAAAAGACCATTCCTGAGGTATTTGCAATGCTGAAATCAGCAGAGGTAGAAGTCAAGAAGGAACATCAAGTGTTGATGGTCAATAAAACCACTAAGTTCAAGAAGGGCAAGGGTAAACAGAACTTCAAGAAGGACGGCAAGGGAGTTGCCGCGCACGGCAAGCAAGCTGCCGGGAAGAAGCCAAAGAATGGACCAAAGCCCGAGACCGAGTGCTTTTATTGTAAGGGAAGTGGTCACTGGAAGCGGAACTGCCCCAAATACTTAGCAGACAAGAAGGCCGGCAAAACAAAAGGTATATATGATATACATGTAATTGATGTGTACCTTACTAGTACCCATAGTAGCTCCTGGGTATTTGATACCGGTGCAGTTGCTCACATTTGTAACTCAAAACAGGGGCTATGGAATAAGCGGAGACTGGCAAAGGACGAGGTGACGATGCGCGTCGGGAATGGTTCCAAGGTCAATGTGATCGCCGTCGGCACGCTAACTCTATGTTTACCTTCGGGATTAGTTTTAAACCTTAATAATTGTTATTTAGTGCCAGCTTTGAGCATGAACATTGTATCGGGATCTCGTTTAATTCGAGATGGCTACTCATTTAAATCCGAGAATAATGGTTGTTCTATTTATATGAGAGATATGTTTTATGTGCATGCTCCTATGGTGAATGGTTTATTCTTAATGAATCTCGAGCGTAATGCTACACATATTCATAGAGATGTAAAGTTGATAATGATAGTCCCACATACTTGTGGCACTGCCGCCTTGGTCACATAGGTGTCAAACGCATGAAGAAGCTCCATGCAGATGGACTTTTAGAGTCTCTTGATTACGAATCATTTGACACGTGCGAACCATGCCTCATGGGTAAGATGACCAAGACTCCGTTCTCAGGAACAATGGAGCGAGCAACCAACTTATTGGAAATCATACATACTGATGTGTGCGGTCCAATGAGTGTTGAGGCTCGCGGTGGCTATCGTTATGTTCTCACCCTCACTGATGATTTGAGTAGATATGGGTATATCTACCTAATGAAACACAAGTCTGAAACCTTTGAAAAGTTCAAGGAATTTCAGAATGAGGTTGAGAATCAACGTGATAGGAAAATCAAGTTTCTACGATCAGATCGTGGAGGAGAATACTTGAGTCACGAATTTGGCACACACTTAAGACAATGTGGAATAGTTTCACAACTCACGCCGCCTGGAACACCTCAGAGTAATGGTGTGTCCGAACGTCGTTATCGCACTCTATTAGATATGGTGCGATCTATGATGTCTCTTACCGATTTACCGCTATCTTTTTGGGGCTATGCTTTAGAGACTGCCGCATTCACTTTAAATAGGGCTCTATCGAAATCCGTTGAGACGACACCGTTTGAATTATGGTTTGGTAAGAAACCTAAGTTGTCATTTCTGAAAGTTTGGGGATGCGATGCTTATGTCAAGAAACTTCAACCTGAAAAGCTCGAACCCAAGTCGGAAAAATGCGTCTTCATAGGATACCCTAAAGAAACTGTTGGGTATACCTTCTACCTCAGATCCGAAGGCAAGATCTTTGTTGCCAAGAATGGATTCTTTCTAGAGAAAGAGTTTCTCTCGAAAGAAGTAAGTGTGAGGAAAGTAGAACTTGATGAAGTGTTACCTCTTGAACCGGAAAATGGCACAACTCAAGAAAATGTTCCTGAGGTGCCTGCACCTACTAGAGAGGAAGTTATTGATGATGATCAAGATACTTCTGATCAAGCTCCTACTGAAATTCGAAGGTCCACAAGGACACGTTTCGCACCAGAGTGGTACGGCAACCCTGTCTTGGAAATCATGTTGTTAGACAACGGTGGACCTTCGAACTATGAAGAAGCGATGGCGGCCCCGGATTCCGACAAATGGCTAGAAGCCATGAAATCCGAGATAGGATCCATGTACGAAAACGAAGTATGGACTTTGACTGACTTGCCCGTTGAGCGGCGAGCCATAGAAAATAAATGGATCTTTAAGAGGAAGACAGACGCGGATGGTAATGTGACCATCTATAAAGCTCGGCTTGTCGCTAAGGGTTATCGACAAGTCCAAGGGGTTGACTACGATGAGACTTTCTCACCGGTAGCAAAGCTGAAGTCCGTACGAATCATGTTAGCAATTGCCGCATTCTACGATTATGAAATATGGCAAATGGACGTGAAAACGGCATTCCTTAATTGTTTCCTTAAGGAAGAATTGTATATGATGCAGCCGGAAGGTTTTGTCGATCCTAAGAATGCTGACAAGGTGTGCAAGCTCCAACACTCGATTTATGGGCTGGTGCAAGCATCTCGGAGTTGGAACATTCGCTTTGATGAGATGATCAAAGCGTTTGGGTTTACGCAGACTTATGGAGAAGCCTGCGTTTACAAGAAAGTGAGTGGGAGCTCTGTAGCATTTCTCATACTATATGTAGATGACATACTCTTGATGGGAAATGATATAGAACTCTTGGACAGCATCAAGGCCTATTTGAATAAGAGTTTTTCAATGAAGGACCTTGGAGAAGCTGCTTATATATTAGGCATCAAGATCTATAGAGATAGATCAAGACGCCTCATAGGTCTTTCACAAAGCACATACCTTGATAAGATATTGAAGAAGTTCAATATGGATCAATCTAAGAAGGGGTTCTTGCCTATGTTACAAGGTGTGAAATTGAGCTCAGCTCAATGTCCGACCACGGCAGAAGATATAGAAGAGATGAGTGTCATCCCCTATGACTCAGCCATCGGTTCTATTATGTATGCCATGCTGTGTACCAGACCTGATGTAAACCTTGCCGTAAGTTTGGTAGGAAGGTACCAAAGTAATCCCGGCAAGGAACACTGGACAGCGGTCAAGAATATCCTGAAGTACCTGAAAAGGACAAAGGAAATGTTTCTCGTTTATGGAGGTGACGAAGAGCTCGTCGTAAAGGGTTACGTCGACGCCAGCTTCGACACAGATCTGGATGACTCTAAGTCACAAACCGGATACGTGTATATTATGAATGGTGGGGCAGTAAGCTGGTGCAGTTGCAAGCAGAGCGTCGTGGCGGGATCTACATGTGAAGCGGAGTACATGGCAGCCTCGGAGGCAGCACATGAAGCAATATGGGTGAAGGAGTTCATCACCGACCTAGGAGTCATACCCAATGCGTCGGGGCCAATCAAACTCTTCTGTGAAAACACTGGAGCTATTGCACTTGCCAAGGAGCCCAGGTTTCACAAGAAGACAAGGCACATCAAGCGTCGCTTCAACTCCATTCGTGAAAATGTTCAAGATGGAGACATAGAGATTTGTAAAGTACATACGGACCTGAATGTAGCGGATCCGTTGACTAAACCTCTCCCTAGAGCAAAACATGATCAACACCAGAATTCCATGGGTGTTCGATTCATCACAGTGTAACTAGATTATTGACTCTAGTGTAAGTGGGAGACTGTTGGAAATATGCCCTAGAGGCAATAATAAAAGCATTATTATTATATTTCCTTGTTCATGATAATTGTCTTTATTCATGCTATAATTGTGTTATCCGGAAATCATAATACATGTGTGAATGATAGACACCAACATGTCCCTAGTAAGCCTCTAGTTGACTAGCTCATTGATCAACAGATAGTCATGATATCCTGACTATGGACATTGGATGTCATTGATAACGAGATCACATCATTAGGAGAATGATGTGATGGACAAGACCCAATCCTAAACATAGCACAAGATCGTATAGTTCGTTTGCTAGAGTTTTCCAATGTCAAAGTATCTTTTCCTTAGACCATGAGATCGTGTAACTCCCGGATACCGTAGGAGTGCTTTGGGTGTGCCAAACGTCACAACGTAACTGGGTGACTATAAAGGTATACTACGGGTATCTCCGAAAGTGTCTGTTGGGTTGACATGGATCAAGACTGGGATTTGTCACTCCGTATGACGGAGAGGTATCACTGGGCCCACTCGGTAATGCATCATCATAATGAGCTCAAAGTGACCAAGTGTCTGGTCACGGGATCATGCATTACGGTACGAGTAAAGTGACTTGCTGGTAACGAGATTGAACGAGGTATTGGGATACCGACGATCGAATCTCGGGCAAGTAACATATCGATTGACAAAGGGAATTGCATACGGGGTTAATTGAATCCTCGACATCGTGGTTCATCCGATGAGATCATCGTGGAGCTTGTGGGAGCCAACATGGGTATCCAGATCCCGCTGTTGGTTATTGACCGGAGAGTCGTCTCGGTCATGTCTGCTTGTCTCCCGAACCCGTAGGGTCTACACACTTAAGGTTCGGTGATGCTAGGGTTGTGAAGATGTGTATATGCAGTAACCCGAATGTTGTTCGGAGTCCTGGATGAGATCCCGGACGTCACGAGGAGTTCCGGAATGGTCCGGAGGTAAAGAATTATATATAGGAAGTGCTGTTTTGGCCATCGGGACAAGTTTCGGGGTCATCGGTATTGTACCGGGACCACCGGAAGGGTCCCGGGGTCCACCGGGTGGGGCCACCTATCCCGGGGGGCCCCATGGGCTGAAGTGGGAGGGAACCCAGCCCAAAGTGGGCTGGGGCGCCACTCATGCGGCTAGGGTTGAGGGGAAACCCTAAAGGGGGCGCCCCCTTGCTTGGGGGGCAAGCCCCTCACCCTTGGTCGCCGCCCCCCTAGGAGATTCCATCTCCTAGGGCCGGCGCCCCCCCCTAGCACCCCTATATATAGTGGGGGAGAGGAGGGACTTCACACACCAGCCCCTGGCGCCTCCCTCTCTCCCTGTTACGTCTCTCTCTCTCGTAGTATAGGCGAAGCCCTGCTACTGTGACGCCCTACATCCACCACCACGCCGTCGTGCTGCTGGATCTTCATCAACCTCTCCTTCCCCCTTGCTGGATCAAGAAGGAGGAGACGTCTCCCGTCCCGTACGTGTGTTGAACGCGGAGGTGCCGTCCGTTCGGCGCTTGGTCATCGGTGATTTGGATCACGTCGTGTACGACTACCTCATCCCCGTTCTTTGAACGCTTCCGCACGCGATCTACAAAGGTATGTAGATGCATCCGATGATTCGTTGCTAGATGAACTCCTAGATGGATCTTGGTGAAACGAGTAGGAAAATTTTTGTTTTCTGCAACGTTCCCCAACAGAAAGCCCCGTACTTTTTTCTGTTAGGTTTTTGGTGATTTTGAAAATGTTTAACGGGATTTTGAAAATGTTAAATTCGGATGTAACTTTTCGAGTAGATGATTTTTCATATAGAGAACTTTTTAATCCGAGTTCGTATGCAAAAGTTATGCCCATTTTACAAATTTCCAGAGAGATTTTGCGAATAAATTCGAAATTCATATTTGTAAATTTTCCCAACAACAAGACCACATATCACATGGGAAACATATTTTCTTTTATTTTTATCATTTTATTTTATTTTTTAAAAAACTGAAAAGGCGGTCCACGGGAGGGGGAGTGCATTCGGTGAATTTTTGGGCCAAGTTAGTAATGGCGCACTGTGGGAGTGGTGCGCCATTACTAGTTCAACTAGTAATGGCGCACCACTCCCACGGTGTGCCACTACTAGTTTCAAAAAAAAATTGAATTTTTTTTACTAGTGGCGCACCGTGGATGTGGTGCGCCATTACTAGTTAAAACTAGTAATGGTGCACTATCCCCTGGTGCGCCATTACTAGTTTTGAAATAAAAAAATTGGAAAAAAAATTGAATTTTTTTTACTAATGGCGCACCGTGGATGTGGTGCGCCATTACTAGTTTAACTAGTAATGCTGCACTATCCCCTGGTGCGCCATTAGTAGTTTTGAAAAAAAAATTGTTACTAATGGCGCACCAGGGATGTGGTGCACCATTAGTATTTGGACACTAATGGCGCACCAACACATGGTGCGCCATTAGTATATAGTAGTGGCGCACCACATGTCTGGTGCGCCATTAGTGTCCATTTCATCTATAGCCCTTTTCCTAGTAGTGGGAGAGGTGTGAGCCCCCGCAGTCCATCTCTTCTTGCGCCGCTCCTTCTTCCTTCTTGACGCCAATGGCACCGATCCGTCGGTTCTCAGCCGAGGAGAAAGGAAAGGCCCCCTGAGAGGAGCCCGAACCGCTCCCGCCGAAGAAGCGGCCGGTCCCCGGCCGCCGCGAGGAGGTTGCTCGGCCGGAGGCGTCGATGCCTTGGTACGAGCGGCCGCCTCCTGGGTTTCCACTCCCTCTGTATGCCTGGGCCGAGGGCCCTGCAAAAGAGGATGCCGAGTGGCGCCGTCGGCGACGTCGACGAGTCACGACGGCGCGTGCCGTCGCTCATGGAGTTCACGTCGTTGAATACTCTCGCGAGCTCATGTTTCACGCCGCCATGCCTCCAAGCTCCTGGATTCACCTTCCTCCTTCCTTCACCTTCGAGATGCCGCCGAGGGGGCCTCTTGAGCTCTGGCTACAGCACGCCGACTGCAGTACCCCCGCGACCGGAGCGGAGGTTGAGGTCGTCGCTCCGGGCAAGGTCTACATGACCCGAGGCTGGGGCGAGATCACCCAGGTTTGCCGAACAGGGGGCGCCTTCGTGATTCATTTCAAATATGATGGCGCCTCCTTTGTGCTCTTCAAGGTCTTCGATGCGGAAGGACGCCGACTGGAGTGCTTCCCCAGAGGAGGCGGCCAGGACGCCGGCATGGCAAGGGCCAGGCCTGCCCTCTGCTTCCTTAGTAGCTCCTCTGGAATCGGCGGAGATGCTGGAGGGTCCAGCGACACTCCCGAACTTCTCATGACTCCAGAGACGAGCGACGACAGCTACGAGCCCCCAAGCTCGCGCCGCACCCGGAGCAAGGCAGCTGCACCAGGCCGCCGACGCGGCTGATCTGGATTGGGTTATCACCGACACTTGGTGGCCCACTGTTAATGATGGCATCGGCCGTGGAAGCGCGTGTAGTTAGGGCTCCTTAGGATTTGTGCTTTTTGTTTCCTGCAAGGAACCGAGGAAGTACCCCTTGGGGGCATGTAAAGCGTCTGTCGTGTCTTTTGTTGATATCATCCTTATTATGAAGTGGTGCAAGATGCTTGTCCTGTCCCGGCTCGGTTCCCCCTTTCTAACCTCGCAATGGCTTGGTGCTCTACGCTGACAGGACCCAGTCCCCGGGCAGGCTTCAGCCGTCGCTGGTATGCCAGGTCGCGATGCCGTGGTCAAGGCCAGGAGGTGAGCGGCCCGAGGTCCAGTAAGAGCCCCTGAGGCGCGATGCTCAGGAGGTCCCCTTTAGCGCTCAAGCAGCCGCCGCAAGGCGAGAAAGGAAGGCAGCGTCGTCGTCACAGGGCCGCATTAAGTGAGGGTTTGGTGTCGCGTCGATTAGCTGTTCCAGGAGCGTGACTTATCTCGAAAGCTTGGAGTCGTTCCTTCGCGAGGTGCTGGACCTGCGTGTCGGCAGCTGGGATGTCGCTGGGTCAGGCCTTCGTGGGCTTCTCCTCCCTTCCCCGCACTCTCCTTCGTGCTCTACGTCCTTAGGTCCTAGCCCTCGAGCAAGCTCAGCCGCCGCTGGTATGCCAGGTTGCGATGCCGGGGACAAGGCCAGGGGGTGAGGATTGGAGAGCCAGTAAGAGCTCCTGAGTCGCGATGCTCAGGAGCCCCCCCTTTAACGCGCGAGCGGATCACACGGGTAAGAGACAGAGAGAGCTCGCGATGCCCCCCATGTTATTCCTCGGGTAGTTCCTGTGAGCCAACATGAGAGAAGCAAGGGTTGCCATTATGATTGCCGGCCGGCCATTGGTTGCTCCGAGCGGGTGATGAGGGCACTGAGGGCCTGGTGAGGTAGCGCTTGTGTAGCGACCCGACCTCAAATGGTCAAGTCTCTGTGCCTCAGTATCATCCCTCGATCAGTAATGCTGACACGCACAGTACTCGAAGGATTTATAATAGAGTAGCAATCACACACTTATTACATTGAATGTCTCAAAAGAGAACTTATTACAATAATATGGCTAAAGGCCATCTAATGCGATAACAGCGGAAAGCATGGAAGATAAAGTAAGTCCATCAACTCCAACGGCATAGCTGAGCTGCACGGCAATGACCTAACGAACCTTACTCCTCGTTTGAAAAGTCTGCAACATAATACGTTGCAGCCCGAAAATGGGTCAGCACATGGAATATGCTGGCAATATAACACAGTAGAGTAGAAACAGAGTAATGCTATCACTACATGCATATATGGCTGGTGGAAAGCTCTAGGGTTATCGTTTTGCGGAAAGCAAATTTTTCCCTACAACAAAGGAATATATTTTATTTAACTACAAAGTTGGTTGATAAAATATTGAGAAGGTAAACCCCCTCTCAATCCCAAATTAAAGTCATTAACAACCCAACAATATTAATTAAGAGTGTTGAGATACATGTGAATACTCAAGTACTAGATACTCAAATTGTCCATAACCGGGGACACGGCTAACCATGATTAGTTTGTACACTCTGCAGAGGTTTGCGCACTTCTCCCCACAAGACTCGATCGCCTCCATTGGATTTCTCGCACTACATGGCGTTTGAGAAACGGATGACCGAGACACAGTCTTTCAGAAACATTAACTCTCTACTCCGGGTAGACCATACCAAACCTACAAAACCCACTACCTGCTGATCTACCTCTTCAAGAGCTTCACGTAACTTACTCAACTATGCTAGAGCCCATAATAGCTTGTGGCTGCACACGGAAGTTTCTAGCATGAATAATCTCAGTTCCCTTTGAGCCTGGGTGGCGGTCCACAGGAAGATCACACGGATACCCCGGGATTTCCAAAAATAAAACAGACAACACTGGATTCCCCAGGTGCCTCAAACCACCCAGATGTGTATTTAAGTTGCCACCTTAAGTAAAACATTAATTAACAACCTCACATCTGTCATGGATATACTCAAACCCAATCCACGTCTACGAGCATAGCATAGCAATATAAGCAACGCGTAGAAGTAACTCCCAAGGGTTTGATAATAAACATGGCAATAGGTTCTACCTCATCAACTACTTCCCAACCCACAAGTTAAAGACATCCTAATCATGCAATGTTTGAGGATTGAACTAATGCAATGAAAACTGGGTATAGAAAGAGTATGATCAATGTGTTACTTGCCTTGCTGACGATCCGTGAATCCTAGAGACTCGTAGTAACACGCTTCGCACTCTGGGAATTCTATAGCAAACAAACAATAACATACATAAGCAACTAGCAAAGATACACAAGTAAAACTCCAAATGAAAGAGATTAACCAGAAAGTTCAACTTAAGAACTCCGGTTTGCAAAAAGAATCAAACCAAACGGAGGAACGAAACTCAAACGGCGAAAGAAACAAGATTTGTTTACTAATCTGAACTAAGGTCAAATTTTACAGTACCAAAACTTTGTTTAAGTTAATCAAACAGAGAGAGGGTCTCGAGGCGAAACTCTAGGCGTTTGAATCACCTGATTCCGACTAACGAGCGCGAAGAAAAATAGAATCTAAGATCGGATCAGAAATCGCGACTGAAAAATAATCGCGGATAAATCCGATAAAAGAAATCTAACGAACAGACTAACGAACGAGCGTTCGTTATCTATAACTAACGGAAGAAAACCGTTCATTTAAACGAACGTACGGACGAACGTCCGTTAAATAAACGAACCGATAAAATCGGCGAACCAAATCTAAAAAAACCGACCTAGGGTTTCTAAAAAAATGAACGGTTTTTAAAAAAAAACCGGCGGCGACGGTTCGGCGCGGTACCTCGACGAGGTGGCTCCGGCGAGGCGGGGTTGGGCGGCGGGGCGGCGGCTCTCGGGGCAGCGGGGCTTGACGGCGGCGGGGCGGCAAGCGGCAGCGCTCGGCTGCGGCGGCGGCGAGGCGTGGAGGCGGCGGCGGCGAGTGCGGCGGCGGCGCTCGGCTCGGGGCGGCGGGGCTGGTGGTGGTGGCGGTTTGGGGGCGGGGTGGCGGCGTATATAAGGGGGGCGGTGACTTGGAGGAGGGGCTAAGGCAGCGGCGGAGACGGAGTGGCGGCGGGGCGGGCGTGCGCGCGGGAGGCGGCGGCGGCTTGGCCGGCCTGCTTGGCTGGGCCTTAGGCCCAGTCGGGCGGGGAAAGTTTTTTTTTAATAATTTTGCCAGCAGAAAAATAAATCCTATAAAATAAAATAAAAACTTAAAAATGCCAAAACAAATTTTCATCTTCTAAATATAATATTTAGAACGAGATGAACATTTTCTTGGCCCTAAAATGAAATTTTAAAAGCGTGCATATTTTTCTAATGCAAATAGAATCCAAATAAACTCAAATAAAATCTAACAAATGATTTTAACATTTTTTCTCCAATATTTCAATTGTTTTGGAGAAGTCATATTATCTCCTCTCATATATTTTTATAGAAATATTTTTCGGAGAGAAAAATAATTAAAATCAAATATCCTCATTTCACTATTTGATACAAAATCAAATATGAAAAATCGGGAAATCCCCAACTCTCTCCGAGGGTCCTTGAGTTGCTTAGGATTTTGAGGATTTCGGAACAAAAATGCAATAAATTATGATATGCATGGATGATCTATGTATAACATTCCAAATTGAAAATTTGGGATGTTATAAACCTACCCCCCTTAAGATGAATCTCGCCCTCGAGATGCGGTGGTCCTTGCGGAGATCATCCTCTCATTCCCAGGTGGCTTCATCTTCGGTATGGTGGCTCCATTGAACTTTACAAAATTTGATAACCTTGCTGCGAGTGACTCGGCTGGCAAACTCAAGAATCTTGACTGGTTTCTCCTCATACGTCAAATCACTGTCCAGCTGAATTGCCTCTAAGGGTACGGTATCTCTCAACGGTATATCGGCCATCTCAGCATGACACTTCTTCAGCTGTGAGACGTGGAACACATCGTGCACTCCTGACAATCCTTCAGGTAATTCCAACTTGTAGGCAACTTCTCCCATCCTTTCCAAAACACGATATGGTCCTACAAACCTCGGGGCTAATTTTCCCTTAATTCCGAATCGTTTCACCCGTCGCAAGGGTGATACTCGCAGATATGCTCTATCTCCAATTTCATAGGTAACCTCCTTGCATTTCGAGTCTGCATAACTTTTTTGCCTGGACTGAGCTATCTTCAGACTATCCCGAATCAACTTAACCTTCTCCTCGGACTCTTTGATCAAGTCTGGTCCAAACAGCTGTCGGTCTCCTACCTCATCCCACATCAATGGTGTTCTGCATCTACATCCATACAAAGCTTCGAACGGTGCCATCTTCAAACTGGCTTGGTAGCTATTGTTGTATGAGAATTCAGCGTAGGGCAAATTGTCATCCCAACTAGACCTGTAGTCTAGTGCACAAGCTCTCAACATATCTCCCAGTATCTGGTTGACTCTCTCGGTCTGTCCATCTATCTGCGGGTGGAATGATGTACTGAACTCCAATCTCGTACCCAAGGTCTGGTGTAACTGATGCCAAAATTTTGAAGTAAACTGCGTCCCTCTGTCTGATACGATGGTCCTCGGAACTCCATGCAAACATACGATCCTGGACATATATATCTTGGCCAACTTTGCACTTGTATAAGTGGTTTTCACCGAAATAAAATGTGCCACTTTGGTCAAGCAATCCACTACTACCCATATTGAGTCATATCCTGCCTTTGTCCTGGGTAGTCCGGTGATAAAGTCCATGCCAAGTTTATCCCACTTCCATTCGGGTATCGGCATGGGCTGCAACAGTCCTGCTGGCTTCTAATGCTCTGCCTTCACTCTTTGACATACATCACATACAGCTACATACTCAGCGATATCCTTCTTCATACCAGTCCACCAGAAATGTTCCTTTAAATCCAAGTACATCTTGGTGTTTCCGAGGTGTATCGAGTATGGTGAGTCATGAGCCTCCTGAAGTATTAACTTCCTGATCTCTGGGTTGTTGGGCACATAAACTCGGTCCTCAAACCATAAGGTATCCTGCTCATCCTCGCGAAAACCTTTGGCCTTTCCTTCGCTCATCTTCTCCTTTATCTCCGCAATATCTTTGTCCTCCTTCTGAGCTTCTCGAATTTTGTTTAGCAAGGTTGACTGAACCTCCATTGTTGCAACGAAACCTCGTGGAACAATCTCCAATCAAAGTTCCATGATATCCTCGGCTAAGTCCTTTGGCAATCCCTTACTTTCAAGTATGTTAGCATAACTCTTCTGGCTTAAAGCGTTTGCTACAACATTGGCCTTCCCTGGATGATAGTGTAGCTTCATATCGTAATCCTTTATAAGTTCCAACCGTCTTCTCCGTCTAAGGTTCATCTCCTTTTGGGTAAAGATATATTTCAAACTCTTATGATCCGTGTACACATCACAACGGTTCCCAATAAGGTAATGTCTCCAAGTCTTTAATGCATGCACTACAGCTGCTAACTCCAAATCATGGGTGGTATAGTTCAACTCGTGGGGCTTCAGTTGTCGTGAGGCATACGAAACAACTTTTCTGTCCTGCATAAGCACACATCCCAGTCCCAAGCGGTAGGCGTCGCAATATACTTGAAACTCCTTATGTATATCTGGCAACATTAGTACTGGGGCTGTAGTCAAACGTTTCTTCAACTCCTAGAAACTTGCCTCACAATCTTCTGTCCATGTAAACTTATTATCCTTCTTCAACAGTTCAGTCATGGGTTTTGCCAGCTTGGAAAAATTCTCAATGAATCTCCAATAATATCCTGCGAGTCCAAGGAAACTGCGGATCTCGCCAACTGAAGTGGGTGCCAACCATTCAGTGACCGACTGAACCTTGCTAGGGTCCACTGCTATACCTTCTCCTGATATAACATGCCCAAGAAATCCAACCTCCTTCAACCAAAATTTGCACTTGCTGAACTTGGCGTATAACTGGTGTTCCCTGTGTTTCTCGAGAACTAATCGCAAATGCTCCTTGTGCTCCTCTTCATTCTTCGAGTATACCATAATATCATCGATAAACACCACAACAAACATGTCCAAATACTCCATGAACACTTTTTTCATCATATTCATGAAATAGGCAGGGGCGTTTGTCAGTCCAAACGACATGACCGTATACTCGTATAATCCATACCGCGTAGTGATCGCTGTTTTTGGTATATCCTTCTCTCGGATCTTCAACTGATGGTATCCTGATCGCATATCAATCTTAGAAAACACCGCAACTAATCAAACAAATCATTGATCATCGGTAGTGGATACTTGTTCTTAATGGTTACTTCGTTCAAGGATCGATAATCAACAACCATCCTTAAGGATTTATCCTTCTTCTCCACCAAAAGTACTGGAGCTCCCCAAGGTGATGAACTCCTTCGAATATAACCTTTCTCCAACAACTCCTTGATCTTCTTCTTAATTTCCTCCAGATCATTTGCGGGCATCCGATAGGGTCTCTTGGATATGGGCCCTGTACCTGGCAATAGCTCTATCAAAACTCAATGTCTCGATCCGGTGGCATGCCGGGTAACTCTTCTGGAAAAACATCCGGGTAATCCTTTACTACAGGCACTTCCTCCAGCACAACTCCTGTGAGGGCATTCACTTGGGTCCTCCTAGGAACATGCCTAGATACGTACTTAATCCTTTTTCCCTCCGGGGTGGTGAGATAAATTGACTTACTAGCACAATCAATACTTCCTCCATACTTTGACATCCAGTCCATACCTAATATCACTTCCAATCCTTGTGACTCCAAGATAATTAGGTCAGATGGAAAAACATGCATCCCAATGGTTTGGGGTACCTGGTTACACCATCGGCTAGCCATATACTCTGCTCCAGGCGAGCTCACTAAAAGAGGGGTCCTTAGGGTTTGGGTTGGTAGGTTAAACTTATCCATGAATCCCCTTGATATGTACGAATGCGATGCACCAGTATCAAAAAGAATAAGAGCGGTAAATGACTTAACCAAAAACTTACCTATTACCGCGTCCGGCTGTTCTTCAACCTCCTCCACATTGACGTGGTTCACTTGTCCTTTGTTGAATGAATTAGGCTTCTTTCCAGCGCTCCCGCTTCCGTTTCCATTCCTTCCTTCAGGACAATCATTGGCATAGTGTCCTGTCTTCCCGCACTTATAACAAGTAACTTGACTTAGGTCTCTCTTGGCGGGTGTGGCTGGATTGGAGTGATTATTGTTAGCTCCGTTCCCATTCCCGTTCTTAGCGCCATTGTGATTATGCGATCCTCCTCCAGGGTGGTTATGACCTCCATGGTTATGAATGAGTCCTCCCGAATTCGGGGTTAAGCGAGGCTTCTGCTGAGCTCCTGAATTATACTTCCCTTGTCCATACTTCCTCTTACGGCTCTCAATCTGCTGCTGCTTCCCTTCAATCATAAGAGCTTTATCTACCAACTCCTGGTAGTTGTTGAAGGTTGCCACCATCAACTCCATGCTCATATCATCATTCAACCCTTCCATAAACTTCTCCTATTTCGCGGCATCGGTGGCCACATCATCAGGGGCATAGCGTGATAACTTGCTAAAATCATCCACGTACTGGCCAACAGTACGGTTCCCCTGGCGCAAGTTGTGAAACTCCTGCTTCTTCATCTGCATAGCTCCAGTGGAAACATGGGCAGTACGAAAGGCCTGCTGAAACTGAGCCCATGTGACAGTGTCGACAGGATAGGTGGTTGTGAAATTTTCCCACCATGCTGCTGCGGGTCCATCGAGTTGGTGTGCAGCAAAACGCACCTTCTCCGCATCTGTGCACCCCTGCGGTGGTTAACACCCTTCCGACATGGCGTAGCCAATCATCTACAACTATTGGCTCGGTGCTACTAGAGAACACCGGCGGCTGTAACCTTAGAGAACGGGCTAGATTGTACACTGGTGGCGGGTTGTTGTTGTTGTTGCCCTGGTTCTGAACTAGCAATTGCATCAAAGCATTCTGTTGCTGGATCAACTGGGTGAGCTCCGGTGGGAGAGCAAAACCGGTGTCACGTCTCGGAGGCATCTGAGGGGTTTAGATGGAAGAGATTAGAATAGAGGAAAAGGTCTGGTGAGAAAGCACTACCCATATGCACATGAGACAAACACAATCATTTCACTCAATCAATCAAGCAAGGACATACATCGGTCTAAAACTATCGCAAAAATGCTCAACTATATTTGATACATGGGGGGATACTAATATTGTATGGTGGTCATCTAAAATTTTTGTTCGGTGGAAGATTCCATGATGTCTGCTCCAGCTTCGTCTTCATAGTCATCATCACTCGGATCAGAATCAGGGTCGTCGATGATGATGTAGTTGTCCGGGCAGGTAGGGTCATCATCTTCGTCTCCCAGTGCTGGTCCTCCCATGAATATCCCGATCTTATTAACCAGGTCGCCGTTCTTCTCTAGTAGTGTCTTGATTTCCTCCTCATATCCATCGCGTGTGAACTTGAGTTCTTCCTCCAGCTCGATGATCCTAGTCTTTGCCTTCTTCAATTCCATCATGTCGGCGCACATCTGGTTCTCCTGGCATCGAATGTGTTGGTTTAGCTCCTGGAAAAAAGCTGCGATAGATCTATCCTTCCTGGTGCTGATCATCTCCCATTGCTCATCTCGGCGCCCACATATTTGATAGGTAGTGTCCTTGAGTTCCCTGTTGTGCACTTCTCCAATGCGTCCCATGGTAATGTGGGCTGCCATGCTCTTGCCTAGACTCCAGGTTGGTGCTTCGAAAGAAAATTCTATGGGTTTAGAAGTTGGCGAGAACGTTCTTCTTGGAACTTGTACTTGAATCATCCAGCGCTCTTCTTCTGGTAAGGTGGCGTTGTACGTCCCGGTGAAACTAGGTATTCCAATGTTCAAGTACCTAGTGACTTCCTTCAAGTGGCGTCCAAAAGGTGTATCCTCATCCGGTTGCGCGAACTTGTTCTTCTTCTCGGTCATCCTAAAGAGTGGAAAAGGAAGAGGAGTCAGAAATGAATAGAGAAGAGTGACCTATGGTTTATCTTAGTGGTCGTGTCCTACACTCAGCGTGTGCTTTGATACCATCTTGTAGTGACCCGACCTCAAACGGTCACGTCTCTGTGCCTCAGTGTCATCCCTGGATCAGTAATGCTGACACGCACAGTACTCGAAGGATTTATAACAGAGTAGCAATCACACATTTATTACATCGAATGTCTGAAAAGAGAACTTATTACAATAATATGGCTAAAGGCCATCTAATGCGATAACAGCGGAAGCCTTGGAAGATAAAGTGAGTCCATCAACTCCAATGGCATAGCTGAGCTGCACGGCAATGACCTAACGAACCTTACTCCTCGTCTGAAAAGTCTGCAACATAATACGTTGCAGCCCGAAAACGGGTCAGCACATGGAATATGCTGGCAATATAACACAGTAGAGTGGAAACAGAATAATGCTATCACCACATGCATATATGGCTGGTGGAAAGCTCTAGGGTTATAGTTTTTCGGAAAGCAAATTTTTCCCTACAATAAAGGAATATATTTTATTTAGCTACAAAGTTGGTTGATAAAATATTGAGAAGGTAAACCCCCTCTCAATCCCAAATTAAAGTCATTAACAACCCAACAATATTAATTAAGAGTGTCGAGATACATGTGAATACTCAAGTACTAGATACTCAAATTGTTAATAACCGGGGACACGGCTAACCATGATTAGTTTGTACACTCTGCAGAGGTTTGTGCACTTTTCCACACAAGACTCGGTCGCCTCCATTGGATTTCTCGCACTACATGGCGTTTGAGAAACGGATGACCGAGACACACTCTTTCAGAAACATTAACTCTCTACTCCGGGTAGACCATACCAAACCTACAAAACCCACTACCTGCTGATCTACCTCTTCAAGAGCTTCACGTAACTTACTCAACTATGCTAGAGCCCATAATAGCTTGTGGCTGCACACGGAAGTTTCTAGCATGAATAATCTCAGTTCCCTTTGAGCCTGGGTGGCGGTCCATAGGAAGATCACACGGATGCCCCGGGATTTCCCAAAATAAAACAGACAACACTGGATTCCCCAGGTGCCTCAATCCACCCAGATGTGTATTTAAGTTGCCACCTTAAGTAAACCATTAATTGACAACCTCACATCTGTCATGGATACACTCAAACCCAATCCACAACTACGAGCATAGCATAGCAATATAAGCAACGCGTAGAAGTAACTCCCAAGGGTTTGATAATAAACAGGGCAATAGGTTCTACCTCATCAACTACTTCCCAACCCACAAGTTAAAGACATCCTAATCGTGCAATGTTTGAGGATTGAACTAATGCAATGAAAACTGGGAATGGAAAGAGTATGATCAATGTGTTACTTGCCTTACTGACGACCCGTGAATCCTAGAGACTCGTATTAACACGCTTCGCACTCCGGGAATTCTATCGCAAACAAACAATAACATACATAAGCAACTAGCAAAGATGCACAAGTAAAACTCCAAATAAAAGAGATTAACCAGAAAGTTCAACTTAAGAACTCCGGTTTGCAAAAAGAATCAAACCAAACGGAGCAACGAAACTCAAACGGCGAAAGAAACAAGATCCATTTACTAATCTAGACTGAGGTCAAATTTTACAGTACCAAAACTTTGTTTAAGTTTGTCGGAGTAATTGGACACGGATACCCCGAAGACGGTGAGAAGATATTTCAAGACATCGGGGCTAGCAAAGCCCCTCAGTCCGACTGCTCAGCCGCTTCTGCCGGCTCTTCGTCCGACTGCTCTGCCCGGCCGGCTGCCGGCTGCTGACTGCAACGACCAGCCGGCTGACCGACTGCGCCAACCAGCCGGCTGCCGACTGCAGCCCGAAGCGACACCGACAAGTCCCTGACGAGACAGTCATACTGCGGATAAGACAACTGTACCACGACGCCATCATGTACAGTGTCACTTGTCCCTGGGCACTATTTATGAAGTGACCCAGGAGACAAGAATGACACTCACCCATGCCCCCATGCCACTAGCTAGCTTACATACTAAGCTACCTCACACTATAAAAGGAGACACACATCCATCCATCCAGGGGATGGACTCTCACGCACATACCCACAAGCATGCTAGCTAGCAAGAGAGCTAGCTAGCCATCCATCCACACAACACACACACGCATGGCACTGACATGCTCACGGCTATGAGCATGGCCGGCTACTAGCAAGCCTCATATAGGCATATACAAAGTGAGATACCCTTGGTACTGATCCCAGATACAGCTCTAGGAGCACTCTGTACCAGATATACTAGATACACTCAGACATGCAGCAGTAGGAGTATTATCTCTCCGGAGAGCTCCGAAGCTGGGTAAATCACTGCGTGCTACTTGCATACCCGCTCCCGGTCCTATCAGCAGCAGACTTACCCTCACACTAAGCCCTTGTGACATCTGTCGACTCGCAAGGCCCCCGTGAGAATACCATGATAGTTGGCGCCCACCGTGGGATGGTACTACTATTATGCTACCACGCTGCTGGTGGTTTCGCTGTCCGGGCGGGACCATCTTCGTCTTCCCCACCGCGGCGTCGCTTCGTCTCTCCGGCAGCGCTCGGGGGCTCGACTTCGACCCGCCCCCGGAGCGGCCGTGCGGGACAGCGTGCCCTCGTCCTTGCTGTCGGCCTCTTCGTCATCACCATTGCAATGTCGGCCAGCAGTCCGTGCACGCACCGCGCGCGGGCTTCGCTTCGGTCGGCCGGCATCCGTCCACGCGCCGCTTGCGTCTGCTTTCCTCCGCGTTGCGCCTTGCTCTGGCCGAAACGCGCGTTGGCTCCTCCATATATCATCTACGCAGGCTAGCTACATGCAAGTCAAACTTTGGCCATACACCACCCAAAAAATCTTTTGGATGCAAGTCAGATATTCCCTAGATAATAGTCAGATAATCCCCGTATAATCCACTGCCTGTACACATTGGCTATGGCGCTGCTCGTTGCTCCAGCCACCCCGCACGCCTGGCCTGTCGTCCTCGCGCGGCTCCGGCCTCCTCCGCGCTCGGCCTGCCCGGCCCGCGCTGTGCCCTGCGTCTGGCTCCGCGCCTCCGTCACGGCCGCATCGGCTCGCCTGGCCATTCGCTCCGCCTCCACGCACCTGCACGAGTTGCCACTGCGGCCTCCCACGCGCCGGCTCCGCCTCCTGCGCCGGACGGGTCGCCGCTGCCGCCTCCCCCCGGCCGGCTCCGTCTTGCTGCGCCAGCCGGGTTTCCCCTGCCGCGTCCAATGCCAGCCGGGTCCTCCGCTGCCGGGTCCCCGTGCCCTCCGCGCAACCTGGTCCGCGCCTCTCGGGCTCGGCTCCGCCCCGCCTGCCGGTCTCCTCCTCACGCACGCGCGCCCCCTGCATCACCCGGTGCTCGCCCCGCCCGCTCGGGGCCTCGGCGCGCTCGTCGCCCCCTCGGCTCTGCCCGTGCCCGGCCCTTACGCCGGCTGTGCGCGGTCCCCAGCCTCGCCCCTCGCCGGCTCCGGGGCCCCCGTTGGGTCGCCACCGCCCGCGGCCGGGTCGCCCGCGCCGGCCAGCTTTGGGACGTCGCAAGGTTGCCTCGCGCCCCATGGACCCCGCGCCACTGCGACCCGTCACGCTCGTCCCCCGAGCCGCTCGCCAGCCGTGTCGGCCTCGCCCCGGCCGCCTGCTCCCCTTCGCCGGCCTCGCCCCAACCGCGCGTCGTGCCCGCGCCTGGGCCTGGGCCGTCTTCGCGTCGGTCCACCCCCGCCCACTGCCACCTCCGCCACTGCAGTTGGCCCGGCTGCTCGTGCCCGCGCATCATCTCGCATCGCGCCGCTCCGGGTCGCCTCCCCACACTGGTTGGCCGGGTCGCCGCCTTGCGCGCCGGGTCCCCGCAGCCCAGCCGTCTCCGCCTCGTCCTCAGCTCTACCGATGCAGCGCCGGGTCCTGCCCCATCTTCCATCCGGCTTCCGCACGTCCCGGCCAGCTTCTGTGTGCCTGTCCCCATCTCCTCCCCACCACCTACCAACCCGGCCACGCCGGCTTCCTCGCAACCCGGCCTGCCGGCTTCTCCCCGGGCCGGCTTCCCTGCAACCCGGCAGGGCCGGCTCCGCCCGTTCCGGTCGCAATCCGACTTCGCCCGGGCCGACCGCTCCTCCGCCCCGTGGTCCCGGCCTCCTCCCACGGTGCCCCGTGGCCGCCTCCGCACGCCGCGCCCGCCGGCAGGCTTCCCGGCGCCGCCCCACGCCTAGCCGGCTCTGGCCCCCTCCGCCTCCCGGCACCCGCCCCAGGTCGGCTGCTCGGCAGAGGCTGAGGGACCGGCTGCCCCTGCGGAGACAGAGAAATAGAAAAGTTAACCGGCTAAAAAAAGCCATCGGATGCAAAAAAAGAGAGGTCCGGCTGCCACATGGGGTTGGACTGAAAAAAGAACAAAGAAGAGGCTGACTGGAGTGGTTCCGGCTACCAAAATAATTGGAGAGAAGAGCTGGGCCGGCTGCTAGCAAAAAAAAAGTGGTCGGCTGATGAGAAGTCTGAGTAGACTGCTGCAAAGAAGAAAAAGAAGAGAAAGGAAGTGCACCGATGGTTGCACTACATACGTGCATGCCTGGCTGGTTGCCAACCGCACTGGCGGAGCGCGCCATACCCAGCGGGTGCGCTGACGCGCCCCCGCGAAGAAGAAGACAAAGTAGTCACCGAAGAGATCCAGCCCGACTGCTCAACAGTCTTCCCGAATTTCGGGGGCTACACCAAGTGGGTGCGCTGATGCGCCCCCGTGAAGAAGAAGACAAAGTAGTCGCCGAAGAGATCCGGCCCGACTGCTCAACAGTCTGCCCGAATCTCGGGGGCTACACCAAGTGGGTGCGCTGACGCGCCCCCGCGAGGAAGAAGACAATGTTGTCGCCGGGAGATCCGGCCCGACTGCTCAGCAGTCGGCCCGAATCTCAGGGGCTACACCCAGCGGGTGCGCTGACGGGCCCCCGTGAGGAAGAAGACAAAGTAGTCGCCGGGAGATCCGGCCCGATTGCTCAGCAGTCGGCCCGAATCTCGAGGGCTACACCCAGCAGGTGCACTGACGCGCCCCCGCGAGGAAGAAGACAAAGTAGTCGCCGGGAGATCCGGCCCGACTGCTCAGCAGTCAGCCCGAATCTTGGGGGCTACACCCAGCGGGTGTGCTGGCGCGTCCCCGCGAAGATTGCAGACAAGTGAAGAGTTTATCCGGCTGCCAGCAGCCGGCAGGAGAGAAAAAGAAGAAAAAGGGCATTGCAAGATGCCTCGCTGCCTGGCCGGTCAAGCCTGACCGGCCGGGACCACCCTTAGAGCACCCGGGGGCTCGAAGGCTACACCCAGCAGGTGCGACGACCGAGACTACACAAAAATCAATGTGAGCTCCTCACCCGCATGTTTTTTGCACCACGCAAGCACGGATAACCCTGAGTGATGCTCGTGGGCTATCTCCGCATTTTGTTACAGTAGCATCACTGTTCGTCCCGGCGCCAGCCAGAGTTGGCCCGGGGGCTGGCCGCTTGGCCTGAGACGTTAGTTCCCGCAGATGGCTTAGTAGCGTGCGCGGTACCAAAGGCCCACTCTTAGTCATAGACCGCAGAGCGGCTGTCCGACTGGCAAGAGTGAACACTGGAGGCCACCCACGCAAAAAACGTCTGGGAAGAGAAACGGTTCGGGCGACCTGACTGTTTCCTTTACAAGTATCTGCTCGGTTGAATCGGCTCCCAGACTCTGAGTACTGTACACTCCACTTTGCGGTCCACTCTCAGCCACAGACCGTAGAGCGGCTGTACGACAGGCAAGAGCACAAGCCAAAGAGCGGAGGGAACACGAAAAAAATTGAAGGGGGCTCGGACGAAACCGGGTCGGCACCCTCTGCATAAAACTTGCAATGCTAAAAGCAAACATTTGATATATCTGCATGGACTAACTTTGTCTTTTTCCATGATCATTTTCATGAACACTCGCCAAAAAACCTCCTCCCAACTTTGCCAAGTTGCCCGGAGGCTTGGGGGCTACTGTCGGAGTAATTGGACACGGATACCCCGAAGACGGTGAGACGATATTTCAAGACATCGGGGCTAGCAAAGCCCCTCAGTCCGACTGCCCGGCAGCTTATGCCGGCTCTTCGTCCGACTGCTCTGCCCGGCCGGCTGCCGGCTGTTGACTGCAATGACCAGCCAGCTGATCGACTGCGCCAACCAGCCGGCTACTGACTGCAGCCCGAAGCGACACCGACAAGACCCCGACGAGACGGCCATACCGCGGACAAGACAACTGTACCACGACGCCATCATGTACAGTGTCACTTGTCCCTGGGCACTATTCATGAAGTGACCCAGGAAACAAGCATGACACTCACCCATGCCCCCATGCCACTAGCTAGCTTACATACTAAGCTACCTCACACTATAAAAGGAGACACACATCCATCCATCCATCCAGGGGATGGACTCTCACGCACACACCCACAAGCATGCTAGCTAGCAAGAGAGCTAGCTAGCCATCCATCCACACAACACACACACACACGCATGGCACTCACATGCTCACGGCCATGAGCATGGCCGGCCACTAGCAAGCCTCATATAGGCATATACAAAGTCAGATACCCATGGTACTGATCCCAGATACAGCTCTAGGAGCACTCTGTACTAGATATGCCAGATACACTAAGACATGCAGCAGTAGGAGTATTATCCCTCCGGAGAGCTCTGAAGCTAAGTAAACCACCGCGTGCTACTAACATACCCACTCCCGGTCCTATCAGCAGCAGACGTACCCTCACACTAAGCCCTTGTGGCATCTGTCGACTTGCAAGACCCCCGTGAGAATACCACGACAAAGTTGATTAAACAGAAAGAGGGTCTCGAGACGAAACTCTAGGCGTTTGAATCACCTGATTCCGACTAACGAGCGTGAAGAAAAACAGAATTTAAGATCGGATCAGAAATCACGACTGAAAAATAATCGCGGATAAATCCGATAAAAGAAATCTGACGAACAGACTAATGAAAGAGCGTTCGTTATCTGTAATTAATGGAAGAAAATCGTTAGTTTAAACGAACGTACGGATGAACGTTCGTTAAATAAACGAACCGAGAAAACCGGCGAACCAAATCTAAAAAAAACTGATCTAGTGTTTCTAAAAAAACCGAACGGTTTTTAAAAAAACGGTGGCGACGGTTCGGCGCGGTACCTCGACGAGGTGGCTCGGGCGAGGCGGGGTTGGGCGGTGGGGCGGCGTCTCTCGGGGCGGCGGGGTTTGACGGCGGCGGGGCGGCAAGCGGCGGCGGCGGCGGCGCTCGGCTGCGGCGGCGGCGGCGAGTGCGGCGGCGGCGCACGGCTCAGGGCGGTGGGGCTGGTGGTGGTGGCGGTTTGGGGGCGGGGTGGTGGCGTATATAAAGGGGGGGGGGCGGCGACTTGGAGGAGGGGCCAAGGCGGCGGCGGAGACGGAGTCCGGCTCGGACTCCGGTCCGAGCAGCGGCGGGACGGGTGCGCGCGCGGGGGAGTCGGCGGCGGCTGGGCCGGCCTGCGCCACCGGGCCTTAGGCCTAGTTGGGCGGGGAAAGTTTTTTTTAAAATAATTTCACCGGCAGAAAAATAAATCCTATAAAATAAAATAAAAACTTAAAAATGCCAAAACAATTTTTCATCATCTAAATATAATATTTAGAACGAGATGAACATTTTCTTGGCCCTAAAATGAAATTTAAAAACGTGCATATTTTTCTAATGCAAATAAAATCCAAATAAACTCAAATAAAATCTAACAAATGATTTTAACATTTTTCCTCGAATATTTCAATTGTTTTGGAGAAGTCATATTATCTCCTCTCATATATTTTTATAAGAAATATTTTTCGGAGAGAAAAATAATTAAAATCAAAAATCCTCGTCTCACTATTTGATACAAAATCAAATATGAAAAATCGGGAAATCCCCAACTCTCTCCGAGGGTCCTTGAGTTGCTTAGGATTTCGAGGATTTCAGAACGGAAATGCAATTAAATATGATATGCATGGATGATCTATTTATAACATTCCAAATTGAAAATTTGGGATGTTACAGCTTGCGGGGCTGCCGCGGGCCAGAGCTCAACCACTCAGATTTGTCGACGTTGCAGGCACGGACCCATGCGCAAGCGTCGTGCCAGAGCGAGCGGCTCCAAAGGTAGGTGTCAATCGAGCAGGCGATTGTCATAGGCAGGTTAAGCATGAAGAGCAAATCATGTTAGATAGATGCAAGAAAGATACATGCCACTGGTTCAGGCCCGAGCGGCTTGGGGATGATGCATCCCGAGGGGCACCCCCAGCAAAGTGAATTAAAGACAGAAGCAAAACGGATACATGCCGCAGGGACGGACCCGCGCGCCTTGGAATAATGCATCCCTAAGCGCGCTCCCAGCTGAAATGAAACTCGAAAGATGTCACCTGATATCATTGCAGAGCGGGTGTTGGAGTAGCTGACGATGCGCGATGAAGAAGCCGACCCTCACGAGCCTCCGGAGCCCTGAGCCTCGGGAGGCTTTGGGGGTCCGGGCGGTTCCTCAAGGTCCATCTCCATCTCCGCCAGGAATGCGTGGTGCCTGATCTCCTGAGCTTCCAGAATGCTCCACATTAGGCGCTGGTGAGCAGCAGCCACGTTCGACAGACCGAAAGGCAAGCAAACGTAGCTGTGAGGAGGACCCTCGCAATGTCCCACGCGCGAAGGCTAGAAACGCTCCTGAGACGCGACTCGGTTGAGCCCTGGGTAGTCGATGCAGATGCGCAGCCCGCCATCCTCGCCTGGATGGGGAGCTACACCGGGTAGGCGGCGATGGCCGCACATGACTCTCAATTCTTGCAGCTCCTGAGTAACCTTGGTGATGAACTCCTGAGGGTTGGGCCCTCCTTGCCTCATGCCTTCCTGAGGGAAACGTGCCGCAAAGCACGCCTCCAAGTGGTGCCCAAGCACCTCCCTTGTGATCTTGGCAAAGTCTGAGGCCCTCCAGGAGAGAACCCCCGAGCCTTGCCCGAGGAGGGCGCCGGGCGCGCCTTCCTATGCGATGGAGGGAGGCTTCCCTTGGACGGGCGCAGATCCTAGCGCGGTGCCTCCGGAGATGCCTGCCTCCTGAGGCCTTGAGCTGGGTGATGCCTTCTTCTTCTTGGGAACTGCCTCGAGAGGGTTCCCGCTCTTGCTGTCTGGGTCGTGGACTGATGCAGCTTGGAAGGAACGCTCGAGAGAGCACACCACATCCTTCTCTTCGCAGGGGACTGTGATGACTCTGCCGCTTCCCGGCATCTTGAGGACAATCTAACCATGGTGAGTCACTGCCATGAACTTGGCCAGGGCTGGATACCCGATGATGGCATTGTATGGCAGGCGAATGTGGGCAACATCGAAGTCGATGAGCTCGGTACGGTAGTTCTTGCGATGTCCAAAGGTGACAGGGAGGCGGACCTACCCTATTGGGGTGGTGGAACTGTCAGTGACTCCTGAGAAAGGCTTGGTGGGCTGAAGCTGGTCATATGGCACTTGGAGATTGTTGGACGTCTCGACGGACAGAACATTGAGTAATGCGCAGCCATCGATGAGGGTCCTGGTAACTTGCACATTGCTGATGACTCGGGAACAAAGCATTGGGAGGACCCCGGCTGTAGCCGCACACTTGAGCTGATCTGCTAAGCTGAACATGATGGAGCACATGGACCACCTGAGAGGGCGCGTGGCCTCGAGCTTGGGGAGGACTGCGTTCACCTCGTGAGAAAACTGCTTGAAAATGCGCTGAGAGGCTGGGGCCTGGGCACCGCCCAAGAAGCAAGCGATAGCACGTGGCTCCTGGAAGCCCCCAGCCCCCTCGTCCTGATGATGGTCGTCATTCCTTCTTGGTGGTGGCGGCAGGGGAGGAAGGACTGCGTTGCCCTGCGGGCGATCCTCGTGAGACTGATCCCTCCAAGCCCCCTCGCGAGGCTGGTCCTACCAGCGGTCCTCGTGAGGTCGGTCACGCCACCCTTGGCGAGGGCCACGGTCGTCCCATTGACCTCCACCTCGTCCTCCACCTCGGTCGTAGCCCCGATCATTGCGCTCAGGGTGTCAACCGATACATCCTTCTCGCACGGCCCTGAGCTCTTGGCATTCGTTGGTGTTGTGGGTGTGGAGGTCATGGTACACGCAGTACCAGCTGCCCTTGGACGACTCCGGCTGGTCCCTGCCGTGCTTCGTGTCCGGATCTGCTGCGAGCATGTCTGCTCCTTTGCACTTCACGTCCTTGGAGTTGGCTTTCTTCTCTTCTGGGTCAGCAGCTGGGAGCTTGAGAAGGGAGAGGCGTCCCTCCTCGGCCCTTGCGCACTTGGTCGCCAGGTTGAACAGCTCCAGAGATGTGCACAGATCCTTGTGGATTGCCAGTTCCTCCTTCATCTTGACGTCACGGACGCCATCAGAGAACGCTGAGATGATGGCCTCCTCGGTCACGTTGGGAATCTTGAGGCGAGCGCTATTGAAGCGTTGGATGTACTTCTGCAGGGGCTCTCCAGGTTGCTGCTTGATGCAGCACAGGTCACCCACAACTGGAGGACGGTCGTGAGTGCCCTGGAAGTTGGCGATGAAGCGGGTGCGCATCTCATCCCAAGAGGAGATCGTGCCGGGAGGCAGGTTTAGGAGCCAGGTGCGGACACCATCTTTGAGCGCCATGGAAAACCAATTTTCCATGAACTTCTCGTCTCCGTTGGCCGCTTCGATGCCCAGCTTGTAGAGCTGCAAGAACTCTGCGGGGTCGGCAGTGCCGTCGTAGAGAGGAGGCAGATCCGGCTTGAACTTGCCCGGCCAGGCGACACTGCATAGCTCGGTGGTGAAGGCGCGACAGCCTGCGGTGGCCACCGGAGCCCTTTGCAGATGCAGGGCTTACTCCTAGGGATTCCCGCACGCCGCCGCCAGGGGCAGCACGGGGTCTTGACGTGCTAGCACAGGGATGCGGTCATGGCGTGCTGGTGCAGGGAGCACGCGAGCGCCTTCTTGGGGACGAGGGATTTCTTGGCAGCTCCTTTCTTGTCGCGCGGGCGCCGGACGCAGTGGGTCTCATCCTGGGGCCGCGCACCTTGGAGCCAAGGCGCCTTCTTGGGGAGGAGGTGGCGGAGGCACCTCCTGAGCTGCATCACCCATGCAGGACGGAGGGCGAGGCAGCGAGAGGGATGGCACAGGGGAGCCCCCTGCGGCGTTGACGAGCTCGGGTGACACGAGCGAGCCACTATTCCTAGAGGTCGTCGACGGGGCGGTAGTGCAGGAGCTCATGTGCCAGGAGCAACGCGGCATGCGCGTCCGTGGGAGCGCGATGGGCGTGGGACGATGAACCAGCTAGAGGTAGCGACGGAGTGGCGGTGCGGCCTTCCCGCCGCACCGAGGGATGCAGCAACGACGCCTGCTGCTCGTTCCCCGCCGGGCCGGTGGCGGCGTTGGCGGCAGGCGACGGAGAACGATGGGGAGGCCCACCGACGGGAGCCGTCTGGGTGACGCGGGCGGCGAGAGCAGCCCGACGCTCGGCACGAGCTCGGCGAGCATCAGCCATGGATGCGACGAACGATCGAATGCGGAACAGCGGAAGAAAGATCCCGGCGCACCCCTACCTGGTGCGCCAAATGTCGGATATCGGGTTCCAGCAAAACCCTTAAGGTTTAAACTCTGGGGTGTGTGCGAAGATCATCCCCCTACCGCTCCACGTCCCAACGTCTCGCTGCGAATCTAAGCTACACGATGAACAACACAAGGGACACAAGGTTTATACTGGTTCGGGCCACCGTTGTGGTGTAATACCCTAATCCACTGTGTGGTGTGGTGGATTGCCTCAGGGGCTGATGATGAACAGTACAAAGGAAGAATAGCCTCGCGAGGGGTGTTCTTGTGGTGATGTGCTTGGAGAGGAATTGCTCCGTCTCTGTTGGCTCTAGGTGAGATCTAGATGCCTTCTACTGTGGTGGCTATCTCCATATATAGAGGCCCTGGTCCTCTTCCCAAATATTGAGCGGGAAGGGTGCCAACAACGGCCATTTTGAGGGGGAACATCTAATACAAGTTATCTCGACTAAAGTTGGTCTTCGGCTGCCAAAGGCAGTGGCGATGACGCCGCCTTGAGCTCCACAGTGACCTCCGTCCTGCCGCTCTGCTGGTTTTGGTCTCGTTGCACCAAAATGGTAACCTTTGCTTGATGCCTCAGTACTCCGCGCCTAAGCTTGCCCCCTTTGCACCAAAGAGGAAACAAAGACACTGCACAGGCCGGCACCCGCCTGGTCTCGATCGTCATGGCTTGCGTCATGAGCACCTCGCGAGGTACCCTTGCCTTGATCTCTCCGCCTCCTCGCGAGCCGGCCTGGTGAGGCCATTCCTGAGGAAGCCTTGCGTCGTCCGCCCCGCGAGGCTTGGCCCCTCGCGAGGGTCTTGAGCTTGAGTTGATGAAGATGGGCCGTACTGGGCTACCAATTGAGTCACGCCGCAAGCCGCAGGCAGGCAAGTCTGGGGACCCCCGTTCCCAGAACGCCGACAGCGGGTAGTACACCTAGCGGTGCTTCCATGACGTAATTCTTCTGTGTAGCAATGAGGATAATCCTCAAGTTATGGACCCAGTCCGTGTAATTTCTACCATCATCTTTCAACTCAGCTTTCTCTATGAACGCGTTAAAATTCAAAGGAACGGCAACACGGGCCATTGATCTATAGTAATATAGACATGCAAAATAACTATGAGGACTAAGTTCATGATAAAATTAAGTTCAGTTAATCATATTACTTAAGAACTCCCACTTAGATAGACATCCCTCTAGTCATCTAAATGGCCACGTGATCAAAATCAACTAAACCATATCCAATCATCACGTGAGATGGAGTAGTTTTCAATGGTGAAGATAACTATGTTGATCATATCTACTATATGTTTCACGTTTGACCTTTCGGTCTCAGTGTTCCGAGGCCATATCTGCATATGCTAGGCTCGTCAAGTTTAACCCGAGTATTCTGCGTGTGCAAAACTGGCTTGCACCCGTGATTCGTCTCCAACGTATCTATAATTTTTATTGTTCCATGCTATTATATTACCCGTTTAGGATGTTTATGGGCTTTACTTGATAATTTTTGATCTATCCTCGCTTTTATGCCTAGCTTGGGGCGTTAAACAATAGCGCTTGTTGGGAGGTAACCCAATTTTATTTTAGTTTTTTGCTTTTTGCTTTTGTTTAGTAATAAATATTTCATCTAGCTTCTGTTTAGATGTGTTTTTATGTTTTAACTAGCACAGTGCCGCTCGATTTTATGAACTTATAGGTTTAAAATATATTATTTAATTAGTCCAAAGAAAGATTTAAACCAAGTGTGATTACATTTTGAAATATAAGAATATTGCGAACATGGTTTTGTGTTTTGTGTGTTGGGTTTTTCATTTTGTATGTAAATATATGTGTTTTCTGTTCATTCTTACTTGCCAATTATGCATGCCATGCAAATTGTAGTTTTATGATCAACAACATTCTTCAAATTATATTTGTATTTTGTTGCTGAAATTTTTATCATGTTGCCTTGTTTTTCTATAAACAGAAATTTAATAGTTTTGATTTTTTTTCTTGTAGCCATATTTTAATTTTGTAACGGTCTGCAAGATTGACATATTTATTTAGTTATTTTGTACTGAAATTGATATTTTTATCTTTTTACAAAGTTATGACTTAGATGCCAATTACTGAAAATGTTTATCGTGTAAAAGAATTCCAAAACGTTAAATCATGTGGTTACATAGCCTTACTTTTGTGACCTTTTTTGTTTGCACACTGCATAGCTATCATTTTCTCCAGACCTATGTACGGCAAACTTATAATCAGCTATACTTTACAAATGGGAGCTGGTGAGTTGTCCATGCACATGTCTCCTGCATTGTAAAAAATATCTGCTATTAAATTTTAAAATATTTCAAAATTTGACAATGTAACTTAACAATCTCTATAAAAATCCTGTAATAGAAAATTAAGAAGGCCATGGATCATTACTGTTGAGAAGTGGCATTGGCCTAGGAAAAATTGGACTTGTGTGACAACATAGACAATGTGTGGAGTGAGTTAGGCCGACACAATGTCTTAACCTGATTAGTTATATTTTGAAAGCTTGGCATAACATGGGGAAGGTATATACCTAGTCACGCTAGTGTCCACGGTAAAGTTGACACCACTGTGTCTCCCATTTTTATAAACAAAACACACTGAAAAATTGTGTCCTACTTTCAATGCGTATGTGTAATTAGATGGGTAGCAGGTAACCATATTTCTTATATTATAAGATAAATTTTATCTCCTCGTCAATAACAGGTTTAACTAAGAGTTACAATCACTTCAAGTAAATGAGTCCTGCGTATAGGAACTGTACACTCAATCAATCTGTGTATCAAACATGTAAATAAAAAAATGAAAAAAATTATGTGATGGTTAAATAACCCATGACCTCAAGGTCTTCAATTAAAAGTGCATGTAGATCGATGCCAAAAGCTTGACAATAAATCTAAAGCATCGTCTGAACAATCACAACGGAGGAAACATATTTAGTCACCATAATCTTTGGCGCCAAGTACATAAATTTGATTTTAAATATAGTAAAGCTGAAGTCAAACTGACACTACATATCATGTTGACCATCACCACTTCATTTCTTTGTTATTCCTACATAAATAAATATGTATACTTTGGAATGCTGACTAACCCAAGTATACAGATCTTTGGAAGGAAGAACATGCCAATGGACATTTAACCTTGCTATACCATGCCATCATTGCCTAGTTCGCCTGCAAAGTATATGAATATGTTTCTGGCGCAATAATGGGGGTATGTCAATATTATCTATTTGTAATATGGAAATATAATTATCATTTTTTTGGTGTTATGCAAGTCAAAAAAAAAAAATCCACATAGCAAGTAGGCCATCACTACTGTGTTAATCTTAGCTATATAAATTATTTATTTACACTTTAGAATGCTGACTAACCCAAATATATCAGATCTTTGGGAGGAAGGACTTATACCCTTGCTAGACCATGCTGTAAATACCTTGATCAACTACAATGGAAAATATCTGAATTGTTTTCTGAACAATCAATTGAAGTACGTAAAAAATACATTTTAATACCACCAATATTTTTGTTGGTGTTACGCAATTGGATATGCAAGACAATGAAATACCAAAAACGTTGGTCCAATCCTTAAGCACTTCCAATATTCTTCTATTCCTCAAATCCTGGCACATCATTTGGAAGATACGGGGACTTGTCATGTAATCAATAACCTATTTGTAAGTAAAGTTCTTGCAGTATTACCCCGATTCTAGACATGTGCTTGAGATTTCTACTTGTCAAATCCCAATGATATAATATAAAAAATAGAGAAACATTACTCGGCAAGATATTTCTAAAGCATTGCAAACATGCATGATTAGGTCAGCTAGATATTTCACAAAAGATTTATATAGCTTATCAAGTGCTATTGAATGGGTAATGTACGCTGGATAACATCAGAAGAATCATTGCATCATTGAAGATAAAGATAATCTCTCAATGACACAACACATAGTAACAACAATCATAAATGGTAGACATAATTTGAAGATAGATGTTTCAAGGTCATACTACATATTTTTTTCATTTATACTGCATCCAAATAGTATTGCTCGAGACCAATCAGCTTGAGGTCCTTTGGCTCACCACCTTTAATTTTCATTGGCCAGCGTATCCATTCTCCTATTTTGAATTTAATAGGAGTATAAGGATCCTCGTCAATTGAGCAGAATCATCTCAAATAAAAAATATGCACACAGGATAAAAATAGAACCATAGACAATAGTCTTGAAGTCACACTCTTCCTGCATACCGATCTTTCTTCTCAAAAGCTAGTATTGTACCCAATGCTAATAGGGAATCGTTGGAGAACGGCGCACCGTACGAATTTTCCGCCGGTCGCGACGCCACGCTGGCGTCGTGCGCCCACGCAATCAGCCCCCCGCGCGAGACGCGTGTATTTGGTGGACCCAGGCAGACCGCCCCTTCCTGCCTTATCTTTTCTCCTCGCACTTCATCCCCTACCTTCAGCCACACCCCTCCCAGCGTCATGTTTCTTCTCTCCCTTCCATCTCCTCCTCTGCCCATACCCTTCCTTCTCCCCTGCAGCAAAATAAGACGAGGAGGGGCACAAAAAGCTGGCGCGCGACGCGTCCTGGCCGCTGCAAGCAACCTTGCGGCAGCTGCGAGCGAACGCCATGGCTGGCTTCGAGCGCTCCTCTCCATGGTCGCCGCAGCTGAACGCGCTATTCGCCATGGCTAGCTTTCGATTTCCTTCCGTGAGAGCTGCATCCCGGACGACGGTGGTGGTGGTGGAGCCGTTCAAGCGATGAGCTTCAACCGGCAAGGCCAGGACCTCACTGACCGGAAAGCTGCAACCGGCCACACAATATGCTGGAAGCGGTGGTCTCTGGAGCTGGAACCATCGTCCACTTTTGCTGCAATTAGCAACCGCCAGGGGGTGAAAAAGGCGAGGTACGGTGCTACTACCAAAGAGTTTTTTTTGCTGGAACCGGATCGTGGAGATGCTGGAACCATCTTCTATTTTTGCTGCAACCAGCAGCTGCCGGGGTGAAGACGTCGAGGTATGGTGCTACTACCATATAGTTTTTTTTGCTGGAAGTGAACGGAGAAAAGGTTGCAACCTCTATTGCTCAGTGATGCAACGGGACGGCGTCGAGATGTGTTTTGCTGGAACCGGCAAAAAAATGCTGGAACACATAAGAACTTTTGCTGGGAAGATACACGAGAATTTTTGCAAGTGGTCGACGCGATGGTGGTTCTTTTTTGCTGGATTCGATGATTTTTTTGCTGCAACCAGCATGTGATTTTGCTACTACTCGCAAACTAATGAAGTTTGTGTTTTTGCCGAGGACAAGGTGCTTCGAACTGAACGACGGTGACGAGCGGAGGCGCCGGCGGTGCCTCAGGGATGTTGCAACCATGGCGACTAGAGCTTGAACCGACCGATGGGCGAGCTGCAGGCGTCAATGTCATGTGGCGGCCGAGGGATGAGTGCAGGTGGCACGGGTGGCTGGCGAGCAAGAGACGAGTCCTTTTTGGTGCCGGGGCCGGCAGTGCAACGACTAATCCGGTCGAGGGGGGAGCGGCGCTGCCTCCGGCGAGGAGTGGTGTCGCGGCGGGGGACCATCTGTAGATTTGGTCAACGGGCACGAGTAGGAGGAAGGGCAAGGGCACGGGGTGAGCTGGGCGTCGGGCGGAATCTAACGGCTCCGTAGCTCGCATCGTATGGCTGGTGTGCGACCGGCCCAAAGTTTGGGCCGGCGCACCGGCGCCTATCATCCCCCATGCTAATAATAGTCTTCAAGGCACACTTTATGTGAAAGTCACCATCTACAGACCTAATTTCTTCTCAAAAGGTAGTATTGCTACACTTCCGAAGCACAACATAGCAAGACGATTATGTACATTGTGTGTTCCTTCGCTGCACAACATAGAAAACTTGTTGTTGCCGCCGGCCTCCTCCTTTGCTTGCCGGAGCTCGACCTCCCTGCCTCACTCAGCTCTCGAGGAAGAAGAAGACTAAAGAAAGAAGATGGACACACAGATACAAGGACTTTCCCTGCGCACGAACGCCCATCGAGCACGTACTCAACCTTCCTAAGCACAGACTCAACGCCAGTTACATGGCTTACAACACAGCTCCCCCGGGTACAACCATCACGCGGTCTCTACGGGATTTATACCCGGGCTGGCCACACATGCTAGCACACGCAAGCACGCAAGCCCCGGCCGTCCATGTAGCTAACAACCAGCTAAATACATGCACGCCACATTCAGCTGCTTGATCCGCAGGCTCCGGCCACTACGCCCCACACACACATCTACTTATCCATCTGATGCATGCACGCATGACCCGGCCAGTCAATCCACTAACCAACTACATGTACAAGATTAGTACTAACATTTTCCCTCCTAATCTTGACTTGCCCTCCCCGAAGTTGTTGCAGCTCCCCTCGTCGATGTCGCCATAACCGTGACCCAACCCGCAGACCCGACCTGGCGCACTGACGCCGGTCCCACCGTGCTCCATCATGTCTCCGGTGATATACGCCGAGCTCCATCTCCGCCGACGACACACGCCTGGCGTTCCTCCGCGCCCCGCACGTCCCGCGCGCACCCGATGCGCCCGACGAGCCCGACTGCAACAGTGCGTCCCGCACGTCCCGCGCGCATCCGACACGTCCGACGAGCCCAACAGCATCAGACGCTCACCGCGTGCCGCCTCTACGTCCGCCATGGCAGCCGCCAGTGACAAACGCCGGAAGGATGTAGCCGAACTCGAGCACGGACTCGAGCACCATGGCGACATGCGCCTCCTCCCAATGTCAACCGCACGCTCGTACGCGCGCCCGCGGTGCCGACGCGCCCGACGCGTCCAGTGCGCACCCATAACACGCACCGGTCACGCCCGGCTCGCCGCCGCGTCTTATTGCCCTGCACCGCCGCGGCCTCCATGCCTCCATGCAGTACCTCCACGCCGCCACGCCGTGCTGCGCCGCCGCGCCACCACGCAGCGCCTCGGCGGCCTCCGCGGTCGCCGCACGTACGACATCACCGCCCCGTCGCCTCCGCCATGCGCCATGGTAGCCACAGAGCCGCCCACTTCCATAGGCCGACACACAGCCCGGAGCTCCGTCGCGCAGCCGCCGGCGAGCGCCGCCATCGCTGCCACGCCTTCGGCACGGCAAGCACGCCCAAGACACCAAACTCATGATACCAATTGTTGTTGCCGCCGGCCTCCTCCTTTGCTCGCCGACGCTCGACCTCCCTGCCTCACACAGCTCTCGAGGAAGAAGAAGACTAGAGGAAGGAGATGGACACACAGATACAAGGACTTTCTCGGCGCACGAACGACCATCGAGCACGTACTCGACCTTCCCTGAGCACAGACTCAACGCCCAGCTACATGGCTTACAACACAGCTCCCCCGGGTACAACTATCACGCGGTCTCTACGGGATTTATACCCGGGCTGGCCACACATGCTAGCACACGCACGCACGCAAGCCCCGGCCGTCCATGTAGCTAACAACCAGCTAACTACATGCACGCCACATTCAGCTGCTTGATCCGCAGGCTCCGGCCAATACGCCACACACACACATCTACTTATCCATCTGATGCATGCACGCATGACCCGGCCAGTCAATCCACTAACCAACTACATGCACAAGATTAGTACTAACGAAACTTGCAGTAATCACAATGGACTGAACGGACAAAACCACCGAATTACGATTGTACACCATTTATTTCACATTTAATTACGTACTGGAGAATATAATAAACTTGCAATCAGCTTACAAACTGCAAAGCTTGTGCATAAGAGCTGTGCCAAGCAAATGGATATAGATATGCTATTCCGAGAGATAAAATGTTAATGTTAATTTACAGCACAATTTTATTGAAAGAGTAATTTATATTACAATTAGTGACACGAATTAGCTTAGCCACAAGGTATATTTTTTTTAGCTGCAAGAAGCACAACATAATCGCATTCTTTTCATTTTTTAATACAAATTTTAGAACACTCCTCACATAGGTTGAGAAAATAATTCATTATAAATTAGAAGATTACCTTACTATTTTGTACGTACAAGAGAAAAATGGTATCTTCCACAATGATCTTTGGTAAATTGCCTAGAAAATGAGAGCATCTCATCCACCGTGTCCATCAATGGAAAATAAAAGAAAATTATGTAAAGACTACATTGTGTAGGAAATAATCTCTGAGAGGAACTATTTACTCCTACACACACCATGTTAGTACTCCTTTGCACCTCCACTTCCAACCAATAGAGATATGTCCGACCTCTCTTTTTCATGGCCATGCCTACTAATTATTTTTGCTGCCCCCGAAAGAATAATCTATTTGTATTTGTAGCTGCAAGGTTCCAATAATTTAGAATGGTATGCATATATTTATTTACAAAAGCTGATGCTAATTACTATTTGTGAACTCAGCATCTCAGTATAAATTAGTCAGCAACATGATATGTGTTTTGCCTGGAGAGTCTTGTATAATATTAGTATTTGCTTTTTAGATTACCACAATCATCCTTGCTGTACACACCTTTTGGGAGAAGCCCACTTGATTTAGAATTTATTAGAATACGCTATGTGCTTCACTTATATCTTTTGAGGTAGATAGTTTTTGCTCTAGTGCTTCACTTATCTCTTTTAGAGCACGGCGGTGGCTTAATTTTGTAGAAATTTTTGATCTCTCATGCTTCACTTATATTATTTTGAGAGTCTCTTAGAACAGCATGGTATTTTCTATGGTTATAAAATTGGTCCTAGAATGATGGGCATCCAAGTTGGGTATAATAAAAACTATCATAGAAAGTGAATTGGATGCTATGATCAATTTGATACTTGATAATTGTTTTGAGATATAGAGGTGGTAATATTACAGTCATGCTAGTTGGGTGATTATGAATTTAAATAATACTTGTGTTGAAGCTTGTGATTCCCGTAGCATGCACGTATGGTGAACCGCTTTGTGATGAAGTTGGAGCACAATTTTATTTATTGATTGTTTTCCTTATGAGTGGCGGTCGGGGACGAGTGATGGTCTTTTCCTACCAATCTATCCCCCTAGGAGCATGCGCGTAGTACTTTGTTTAATCAATGACTTGTAGATTTTTGCAATAAGTATATGAGTTCTTTATGACTAATGTTGAGTCCATGGATTATGCACTCTCACCCTTCCACCATTGCTAGCCTCTCTTGTGCCGCACAACTTTCGATGGTACCACACACCCACCATATACCTTCCTCAAAACAGCCACCATACCTACCTATTATGGCATTTCCATAGCCATTTCGAGATATATTGCCATGCAACTTTCCACCGTTCCGTTTATATGACATGCATCATCATTGTCATATTGCTCTTTGCATGATCACGTAGTTGACATCGTATTTATGGCAAAGCCACCTTCATAATTTTTCATACATGTCACTCTTGATTCATTGCATATCCCGGTACACCGCCGGAGGCATTCATATAGAGTCATATCTTGTTCTAAGTATCGAGTTGTAATCTTGAGTTGTAAGTAAATAAAAGTGTGATGATCTTCATTATTAGAGCATTGTCCCAGTCAGGAAAGGATGATGGAGACTATGATTCCCCCACAAGTCAGTATGAGACTTCGAACTTTATAAAAAAAGAGAAAGGCCAAAAAAAAGGCCAAATAAAAAAAAGAGAGAAAACGAGAGAAGGGACAATGCTACTATCCTTTTTACCACACTTGTGCTTCAAAGTAGCACCATGATCTTCATGATAGAGAGTCTCCTATGTTGTCACTTTCATATACCAGTGGGAATTTTTCATTATAGAACTTGGCTTGTATATTCCAATGATGGGCTTCCTCAAAATTTCCTAGGTCTTCGTGAGCAAGCAAGTTGGAAGCACACCCACTTAGTTTCTTTTGTTGAGCTTTCATACATTTATAGCTCTAGTGCATCCGTTGCATGGCAATCCCCACTCACTCACATTGATATCTATTAATGGGCATCTTCATAGCCCGTTGGTACGCCTAGTTGATGTGAGACTATCTTCTCCTCTTTGTCTTCTCCACAACCACCATTCTACTCCACATATAGTGTTATGTCCATGGCTCACGCTCATGTATTGCGTGAAAGTTGAAAAAGTTTGAGATTACTAAAGTATGAAACAATTGCTTGGCTTGTCATCGGGGTTGTGCATGATTAAATACTTTGTGTGATGAAGATAGAGCAACAGCCAGACTATATGATTTTGTAGGGATAACTTTCTTTAGCCATGTTATTTTGAGAAGACATGATTGCCTTGATTAGTATGCTTGAAGTATTACTATTTCTTATGTCAATATGAACTTTTATTTTGAATCATTTGGATCTGAACATTCATGCCACAATAAAGAAAATTACATTGAGAATTATGCTAGGTAGCATTCCACATCAAAAATTCTATTTTTATCATTTACCTACTCGAGGACGAGCAGGAATTAAGCTTGGGGATGCTTGATATGTCTCCAACGTATCTATAATTTTTGATTGTTCCATGCTATTATATTACCCGTTTTAGATGTTTATGGACTTTACTTTACACTTTTATATCATTTTTGGGACTAACCTACTAACCGAAGGCCCAGCCAGTTTTGGCTGTTTTTTTGCCCATTTCAGTGTTTCGAAGAAAAGTTATATCAAACAGTTCAAAAGGGATGAAACCTTCGGGAGCGATCTTTTTGGAACAAGTGCAAACCTGGAGACTTGGAGTGGAAGTCAAGCAACAAGCGAGGAGGCCACGAGGGTGCCCGGCGCCCCCTACAGGTGGGCGCCCTCCCACACTTGTGGGCCCCTTGAGCGTCCACTGACCTACTTCTTCCTCCTATATATACCCACGTACCCCGAGAACATCAGAACAGACCACGAAAACCTAATTCCACCACTGCAACCTTATGTATCCGCGAAATCCCATCTTGGAGCCTTCGCCGGCACTCCGCCGGAGGGGGAATCGACCACGGAGGGCCTCTACATCATCTCCAAGGCCTCTCCGATGAGTTGTGAGTAGTTTACCACAGACCTTCGGGTCCATAGTTATTAGCTAGATGACTTCTTCTCTCTCTTTGAATCTCAATACCAAGTTCCCCTCGATCTTCTTGGAGATCTATTTGATGTAACTCTTTTTGCTGTGTGTTTGTCAAGATCCGATGAATTGTGGGTTTATGATCAAGTTTATCTATGAGAAATATTTGAATCTCCTCTGAATTCTTTTATGTGTGATTAAGTTATCTTTGCAAGTCTCTTTGAATTATCAGTTTGGTTTGGGCTACTAGATTGATCTTTCTTGCAATGGGAGAAGTGCTTAGCTTTGGGTTCAATTTTGTGGTGTCCTTTCCCAGTGACAGCAGGGGCAACAAGGCACGTATTGTATTGTTTCCATCGAGGATAAAAAGATGGGGTTTATATCATATTGCATGAGTTTATCCCTCTACATCATGTCATCTTTCTTAATGCGTTACTCTGTTCTTTATGAACTTAATACTCTAGATGCATGCTGGATAGCGGTCGATGTGTGGAGTAATAGTAGTATATGCAGGCAGGAGTCGGTATACTTGTCACGGGCGTGATGCCTATATACATGATCATGCCTACATAATCTCATAATTATTCGCTTTTCTATCAATTGCTCGACCGTAATTTGTTCATCCACCGTAATACTTATGCTATCTTGAGAGAAGCCACTAGTGAAACCTATGGTCCCCGGGTCTATCTTTTATCATATAAGTTTACAATCTACTTTTATTTGCATCTTTACTTTTCCAATCTATATCATAAAAATACCAAAAATATTTATCTTATCATATTATCTCTATCAGATCTCACTTTCGCAAGTGGCCGTGAAGGGATTGACAACCCCTTTATTGCGTTGGTTGCGAGGCTCTTGTTTGTTTGTGTAGGTGCGTGGGACTTCTGTGGAGCCTCCTACTAGATTGATACCTTTGTTCTCAAAAACTGAGGGAAATACTTACGCTACTATTGCTGCATCACCCTTTCCTCTTTAAGGAAAACCAACGCAAGCTCAACACGGAGCAACCCATTGTATGTGAATGTAGAGCTTATCACATCCGATCATCACATGGTGTCTCAGCACGACGAACTGTAGCAACGGTGCATACTCAATGAGAACACTTTACACCTTGAAATTAATTAGGGGATCATCTTATAATGCTACCGCCGTACTAAGCAAAATAAGATGCATAAAAGATAAACATCACATGCAATAAAAATATGTGACATGATATGGCCATCATCATCTTGTGCTGATGATCTCCATCACTGAAGCATCGTCATGATCTCCATCGTCATCGGCGCGACACCTTTATCTCCATCGTAGCATCGTTGTCGTCTCGCCAACTATTGCTTCTACGACTATCACTACCGCTTAGTGATAAAGTAAAACAATTACATGGCGATTGCATTGCATACAATAAAGCGACAACCATATGGCTCCTGCCAGTTGCCGATAACTCTGTTACAAAACATGATCATCTCATACAACAATTTATATCACATCATGCAGGGGCGGAGCTAGAAAATTTAGCCGATGGGTTCATTCATTGGCTTGCCGTGAGGACAAAAAATTTGGGGGAGGGGGTGTGCGCATAGCCAACTACAGGGATTTGATATCTGTTCATTAGTACGTAGCCCAATTTCACACCATCTTACAAAGACTATAGCACTCAGAGGCAACATAAAGAATATAATTGTTAAAATCATATCACTATTCGAATGTAATCGTTATATTTTAAAAACCAAAGAGAGCAATACGTACCACATGGATGAAATTAATTGCATTTTTCATGCATCTTTCTGAAAACATTAAATAAAGATACACGTTAGTTTGACAAGTTTAAAATAAGTACCATCAAGCAAAAAAAAAACATTGAACGCATCATCATTCTAAGTGATAGTAAACATATATTTCTCGACACTAAAAATTAGACAATGACCCTAGTAGGTGGATAATCAAAATTAGGCCCTGGTGTAATGTTCGTTGGTTAAATATATTTGTCTAATCTAATCTTGCTTCTTATAGGATTTCTTATGTAGTTTGATATTCTCTTCCGATCAATTCAATCATAAGGCAGACCATCTAAATTGTTTTCTCTCTAATATATGTCTTAGGGATACTACTTGCAACAACGATATTTAATCTTTTGTCAACATCTAGCATTATTTTTGAACCTGGAAGTGGTAACACCATTATCTGAACCTCGTGGCCTGATGATTGATTTCTTTTTAGAAAGTTATTTGATAACCTAGATCAATCAAAGTTCACGAAAAGCCAGTGAGAAATCTAGGGAAAAGATGATTAGAATAGAAACTCTACTTCTAGGCAGACTAGATTGAACATGCACAAGAGGGATACGGAGTAGATGTGGTGATGTGATCTCAATACCTTGAATTCGGACTGGGATCTGCCATTAACAGCTTGTGTCCGGCGGCCGAGCCCTGGGTGAACGACTGAACGGGGGAGACGAGACATTTTTTTCAAGGATTAGGGAGACGAGACAGTTGTGGGGAGTCGCCGAGTTAGGAAGCAAATCAAGCGATCGAGTCAAATTGCTGTGTGCGGCGTGCGTTATGCATGTACAAGACATGGAATCCATCGATCAAAAATTGATCCAATCCGGTCAATTTACTCGTGGGCCTTTGTTTGGGCTAATTACGCTAGAATATTTTATGCGGACTGAAAGGCTTCGTGCTTGTGCATGACATTCGATGGGTTCAGGCCTCACATTTTACTAGGTTCATACCAAAGGATTATGTACACACAGATACGTGGCAAGAAAAATTCTTTGGGTTCAGCTGAACCCAACAGCTGTACACTGGCTCCGCCCCTGACATCATGTCTTGACCATATCACATCACAGCAAGCCCTGCAATAACAAGTTAGACGTCCTCTACTTTGTTGTTGCAAATTTTACGTGGCTGCTATGGGCTTCTAGCAAGAACCGTTCTTACCTATGCATCAAAACCACAAGGATTTTTCATCAAGTGTGCTATTTTAACCTTCAACAAGGACCGGCCGTAGTCAAACTCGATTCAACTAAAGTTGAAGAAACAGACACCCGCCAGCCACCTATGTGCAAAAGCACGTCGGTAGAACCAGTTTCATGAACGCGGTCGTGTAATGTCGTCCGGGCCGCTTCATCCAACAATACTACCGAATCAAAGTAAGACGTTGGTGGTAAGCAGTATGTCTATTATCGCCCACAACTCTTTCTGTTCTACTCGTGCATAAAACATCTACGCATAGACCTGGCTCTCATGCCACTGTTGGGGAACGTAGTAATTTCAAAATTTTCCTACTATCACGCAAGATCTATCTAGGAGATGCATAGCAACAAGAGGGGAGAGTGTGTCCACGTACCCTCGTAGACCGAAAGCGGAAGCGTTTAGTAACGCGGTTGATGTAGTCAAACGTCTTCGTGATCCAACCGATCCAAGTACCGAACGTATGGCACCGCCGTGTTCTGCACATGTTCAGCTTGGTGACATCACTCGTACTCCTGATCCAGTTGAGGACGAGGGTGAGTTCCGTCAGCACGACGGCATGGCGACGGTGATGATGATGTTACCGGCGCAGGGCTTCACTTAAGCACTACGATGATATAACCAAGGTGTGTATCTGTGGAGGGGGGCACCGCACACGACTAAGAGAAGACTTGGTGTGTTCTAGGGTGCCCCCCTGCTCCCGTATATAAAGGAGGGATGGGGAGGCCAGCCGGCCCTAGGGGCGCGCCAAGGAGAGGGAGTCATACTAGGACTACTAGTCCAAGTAGGATTCCTCTACAAGGAAGAGAGGGGGAAGGAGTATGAAAGGGGGCGTCGCCCCCCTTCCCTTGTCCAATTCGGACTGCTAGGGGGGCGGCCAGACCTTGCGGCCCTCCTCTCTCTTCACTAAGGCCCATGAGGCCCATTAGTTCCCCCGGGGGTTCCGGTAACCCCTTCCGGCACTCCGTTTTTACCCAAAACCACTCGAAACACTTCCGGTGTCCGAATAACATTTCGAGACTCCTTGTCATGTCTGTGATCTCATTCGGGACTCCGAACAAACTTCGGTCATCAAAACACATAACTCATAATACAAATCGTCATCGAACGTTAAGTGTACAGACCCTACGGGTTTGAGAACTATGTAGACATGATCGAGACACATCTCCGATCAATAACCAATAGCAGAATCTGGATGCTCATATTGGCTCATACATATTCTATGAAGATCTTTATCGGTACAGACAACTGAAGCTAAAGACAACTGGTATTGTGCAAGAATATCTTAAATGCGTCAAGTAGATCTTAATTCCTAACAGATTATTAGTTGGATCATCACCCTCTATGTATACATTGCCAAATTACCTTTTTTTATCGACCTACATTCAAGTGAAGTAGTTTACAATAACTACTGGATATCTTTTCTATACATGTGAAATTTAACATGCATTATGTTTATATATAACGTCAACAAAACATTTCAGATGTCGATGGCAACGTACGGGCATTCTACTAGTTAATATAAAGCGGGGCGTTTGCCTGTTTCGAAAAACTCCAAGGTATGCCCAATGGTCATGCGCAGTTATAGAGAAACTCCAAGGTATGCCCAATGGCCATGCGAAGTTACAAGGTAAACAAGAACCATGTGTGAGAACTGTATGATTGCACGAGATGTTGCTCTTCGTGCATAGGCCATACAAGGAACTAGGAGGCGGGCCCAATACATGATATGCACATAACACATATACTCAACCCCCCCCCCCCCACAGTTGAAGCAGCACCGCGGCTGACGCAAAGACTGGACCGGAACTCCACAAATGACGCCGTAGGCAAGCCCTTGGTCATGATATCGGCAATTGTTGGGAAGTAGGGACGTGTAAAACACGAATATGGCCAAGGCCACCTGTTCTCGAACAAAATGAATATCCAACCAATATGCTGGGTGCGTCGATGATGCACCGGGTTAGCGGAGAGGTAAACCACCAAGACGTTTGAGGGAGTCCTGGATTAAGGGGTCCTCGGACAGCCGAACTATATGCATATGCCGCACTGTTGGGCTATGAAGATACAAGGTAGAAGACTTCGTCCCGTGTCCGAATGGGACTCTCCTTTGCGTGGAAGGTAAGCTTGGCGATTCGGATTTGAAGATTCCTTTCTCTGTAACCGACTCTGTGTAACCCTAGCCCCCTCTGTTGTCTATATAAACTGGAGGGTTTAGTCCGTAGGAGGGGAACAATCATAATCATAGGCTAGCTTCTAGGGTTTAGCCTCTACGATCTCGTGGTAGATCAACTCTTGTAATACTCATATCATCAAGATCAATCAAGTAGGAAGTAGGGTATTACTTCCATCGAGAGGGCCCGAACCTGGGTAAACGTTGAGTCCCTCGCCTCCTGTTACCATTAACCTTAGACGCACAGTTCGGGACCCCCTACCCGAGATCCGCCGGTTTTGACACCGACATTGGTGCTCTCATTGAGAGATCCACTGTGTCGTCACCGTAGGGCTTGATGGCTCCTTCAATCATCTACAGCAACATAGTCCAGGGTGAATTTTTTGTCCCCAGACAGATCTTCGTATTCGGCGGCTTCGCACTACGGGCCAACTCGCTTGGCCATCTGGAGCAGATCGACAACTACGCCCCTGGCCATCAGGTCAGGTTTGGAAGCTTGAACTACACCGCCGACATTCGCAGAGACTTGATCTTTGACGGATTCGAGCCCATGACAGCCGTGCCCTGCCGCCATGATGAACATGACCTAAATCTGTCATCAGACTGTGTGCAGGAGATTGCGTCTATAACCGCACTGGCCCTAGATCCAGAGCAGAGCACGCCATCCGAGGACGGGAGGCTCAACCCCGCCATGGAAGCTGCGGACTCAGGTGGCACTAGAGCCGAACACAGATCTGACCTCCAACCAGGCCTGTGTCATCGGAACCTCGGACTTGTCTCCGGCCACAGGCTCCAAACCGCGTGTATCCGCACCCATCGAATCTGACCGGGCGCCAATCTTAGAGTTCAGCTCCGCGGACATCTTCCAACACTCACCCCTAGGCGATGTGTTAAACTCATTAAAGTCTCTCTCCTTGTCAGGAGATTCTTGGCCGAATTATGTCCAGCTTCAGTGGGAAGTGGACGACGAGGTACTTCGTTACCCACCCACCACTCACTTTATAGCCACTGTCGACAATTTGACCGACATGCTTGATTTCAACTCCGAAGACATCGACGGTATGGACGACGATGCCAGAGAAGAACGAGAACCACCGCCCACAGGGCGCTGGACAGCCACCTCCTCATACGACATATACATGGTGGATACACCCAAAGAAGACAATGGCGATGACAAGAAGGACCCAGTTGAGGATAAAACTCCTGGAAAGCAGCCAAAGCGCCGATGTCAGTGGCACCGCTTGAAACCACGCCATGGTAAAAATAGCGATAGTGGCACAAGAGGGAATAACACCACGGACGACGCCGAAGATAATGAAGAAACCGCGGACCCAGCAATGGAGCAAGATGATCAAGGTGATAGCAAACACAGTCCGGGGTCCGTGTCCGATCACAGCGATGCCGAAGACTCCAATTATCAATCTGTCTCCAAAGAGGAAAACAGTCTGGATGATGATGCATTCATCATCCCGGAAAAACAATTGGAACAAGAGCACCTCCGCTAGAGACTTATCGCCACCACGAGGAGCTTGAAGAAGTAGAAGCAACAGCTTAAAACCGCACGGGATACGCTCAATAATAAATGGAACGAAGTGCTCGACATTGAGGAAAAATACGGAGGTAGTCGCCAAACAAAGAGCTACCCCAAACGCAAACTGCTACCTGATACGTCCATTTTGCATCATGCTTTTATATCAATATTTATTGCATTATAGGCTGTTATTACTCACTATGTCTCAATACTTATGGCTATTCTGTTTTATTTTACAAGGTTTACCAAGAAGAGGGGGAATGCCGGCAGCTGGAATTCTGGCTGGAAAAGGAGCAAATATTGGAAACCTATTCTGCACAGCTCCAAAAATCCTGAAACTCCACGGAAGTCATTTTTGGAATTAATAAGAATTAGTGAGTGAAGAAAACACCAGAGGGGGCCCACACCCTGGCCAGGAGGGTGGGGGGCGCGCCCACCCCTACTGGGTGCGCCCACCCCTACTGGGCGCGCCCCTGTCTCCTGGGCACCCTGGTGACCCTCTGGTGCCCATCTTCTGCTATATGAGGGCTTTTACCATGGAAAAAAAATCAGAGGCAAGCTTACGGAACAAAACTCTGCCGCCACGAGGCGGAACCAATCTAGGGCTCCGGTAGAGCTGTTCTGCCGGGGAAACTTCCCTCCGGGAGGGGGAAATCATCACTATCGTCATCACCAACGATCCTCTCATCGGGAGGGGGTCAATCTCCATCAACATCTTCACTAGCACCATCTCCTCTCAAAACCCTAGTTCATCTCTTGTATCCAATCTTGTATCAAAACCACAAATTGGTACATGTGGGATGCTAGTAGTGTTGATTACTCCTTGTAGTTGATGCTAATTGGTTTACTTGGTGGAAGATCATATGTTCATACCCCTCTGATTATGAACATGAATATGCTTTGTGAGTAGTTACGTTTGTTCCTGAGGACATGGGTGAAGTCTTGCTATTAGTAGTCATGTGAATTTGGTATTCGTTCGATATTTTTATGAGATGTATGTTGTCTCTCCTCTAGTGGTGTTATGTGAACGTCGACTACATGACACTTCACCATTATTTGTGCCTAGAGGAAGGCATTGGGAAGTAATAAGTAGATGATGGGTTGCTAGAGTGACAGAAGCTTAAACCCTAGTTTATATGTTGCTTCGTAAGGGGCTGATTTGGATCCATATGTCTAATGTTGTGGTTAGGTTTACCTTAATACTTCTTTTGTAGTTGCGGATGCTTGCAATAGGGGTTAATCATAAGTGGGATGCTTGTCCATGTAAGGGCAGTAGCCAAGCACCGGTCCACCCACATATCAAATTATCAAGTACCAAACGCAAATCATATGAGCGTGATGAAAACTAGCTTGACGATAATTCCCATGTGTCCTCGGGAGCGCTTTTCTCATTGTAAGAAATTGTCCAGGCTTGTCCTTTGCTACAAAAAGAATTGGGCCAGCTTGCTGCACTTTATTTACTATCATTGCTTATTACCAGTTACAAATTATCTTATCACAAAACTATCTGTTACCTACAATTTCAATGCTTGCAGAGAAAACCTTACTGAAAACCGCTTGTCATTTCCTTCTGCTCTTCGTTGGGTTCGACACTCTTACTTATCAAAAGGACTATGATAGATCCCCTATACTTGTGTGTCATCACTACCCGAATTCGACGACGATGCTATTGCACCCATACTACCGAATAACAATACGACCGATCAACCAGGCCGACCACCTCGTGGTCGAGACAGAGCGGCTTACAACGCTGCACACACACCCCCTCTCCATAAAAGAAAGGAGGTCGCAACCCAGAACAAGAAACACGATTTACGTGAAGACTTGGACAAAAAGGCTGGCAGAACCAGGTCCATTTATGGATCCAAGGAACGCGTTCCCGCATAGGATCAGGACCATCAAACCAAATATGGAGGTAACTTACCAGTTCGGAACCAACACTGAACACTACAACCGTCGGGCCCGCGCCGTGACACAGCCAAATACAGGGGTGCTGCACATCCCTTGTGCTTCACCGATGAGGTGCTGGATCATGAATTTCCAGAAGGGTTTAAACCCGTGAATATAGAGGCATACGACGGAATGACAGATCCTACGGTCTAGATAGAAGACTTTATTCTTCACATCCACATGGCTCGCGGAGACGATCTCCATGCCATCAAATACCTACCCCTCAAGCTAAAAGGACCAGCTCAATACTGGCTAAAAAGCCTCCCTGAAAATTCCATTGGAAGATGGGAAGAACTTGAGGATGCTTTCAGGGCCAAGTTCCAAGGGACATATGTCCGACCTTCGGATGCAGACGATCTAAGTCACATAACCCAACAACCCGAAGAGTCGGCCCGTAAGCTTTGGAACCGATTTCTCACTAAGAAGAACCAAATCGTCGACTGTCCGGACGCCGAAGCCTTAGCAGCTTTCAAACACAGTGTCCAGGACGAATGGCTAGCCAGACACCGAGGCCAGGAAAAGCCAAGGACAATGGCAGCCTTAACTACACTCATGACCCGCTTTTGCGTGGGAGAGGACAGCTGGTTAGCTCGCAGCAGCACCAGCGATCCTGGCACATCCGAAGTCAGGGATGGCAATGGAAAGCCACGACGCAATAAAAACAAACGTCCGAACAATGCAGAAAGACCGGACAATACGGCGGTAAATGCCGGATTTACGGGCTCCAGACCCGGTCAACGGAAAAAGTCACTTAAAGGCAGCAGAGATGGTCCATCTAGCCTAGATAAAATTCTAGAAAGGTCCTGCTAGATTAATGGCACCCCGACAAACCAGCCAATCATACCAACAGAGAATGTTGGGTCCTAAAGCAGGTCGGCAAGCTCAACGCCGAACACAAAGGGAAGGGACCGCAAAGCAAAGATGAGGACGAATCTTGCCAGCCGAATATGGGGGGACAGAAGAATTTCCCATCGTAGGTCAAAACAGTGAACATGATTTATGTCACTCATATCCCAAAGAGGGAGCGCAAACACGCACTCTAAGACGTGTATGCTATAGAGCCTGTCGCCACCAAATTCAACCCATGGTCGGCCTGTCCGATCACCTTCGATCACAGGGATCATCCGACTAGTATCCGTCACGGGGGCTCGGCTGCCTTATTGCTCGACCCAATAATTGATGGATACCACCTCACCCGAGTCCTTATGGACGGCGACAGTAGTCTCAATCTGATATATCAGGACACTTTCCGCAATATGGGGATAGACCTGTCAAGAATCAAGCAAAGCAGCACTACCTTTAAAGGAGTAATACCAGGCGTAGAGGCCCGCTGCACGGGCACCCTAACATTGGATGTCGTCTTCGGCTCTCCCGATAACTTTCGAAGCAAAGAGCTAACCTTCGACATTGCTCCACTCTGAAGTGGCTATTACGCACTACTCGGACAAACGGCCTTTGCCCATTTCAATGCAGTCCTGCACTATGCTTATCTCAAACTCAAGATGCCTGGACCGCGTGGCATTATCACGGTGAGCGGAAATACAGAACGTTCTCTTTGCACAGAAGAATACGCGGCGGCTCTAGTACCCGAATCATGAAGCGGCCTTTCCAAGCCTAATAACTCATCGGTCCTCAAGACCGCGGACACACCCAAACGTGTTCGGCGCACACCTACGTGCAAAAGCTCAGATAAACCTGAGCTTGTTTAGCAGCCCTGCCCCCACAGATCGCCCCATACGAAGACTGTACATGTTCTCCTGTATACATAAATATACACTCAAAATTCCTTGGGTAGCGCTGGGGGCACCCGGCATGTAAGAAGTCTATAGTTCGGCTTGACCCTATTCGGACTCAAGAAGCTATAGTTCACGGTTCATCAAAATCAACAAACTATACCCACGGCCATACCAGATTCTTTCACTTGGTTCTTTCTTTTTTACAGATAGGCCATCATGATATACCCTTCAAGGACACTGCACAATGGAGACAAAGGCGCAGACGTGCAACAGGGACCCATTTCAAAGGTTTCTCTTTAGATTAAGACCCTGTGTAAACCTTTTTTATTATTATTATCTCTTGTTGTTTCATACCCTCCTGGCATATAAAATGCCCAGGAAAGGTATCAGCAGTACTTGTGAACTTACGATTCGCCGTACTAACATGGATGTTATAGAAGCAGCCAGCAGTGTGCTTTGAGAACTATATTCTCACCATAGGAACTCTCTCCTCATGCCGGGTCGTCGCATGTGCCTTGAATTCAGGGTTCATTACCGGGGGCTGTACCCAGCCCGGTATATATTGAAAACTCTGAATAACTTCGGGAGTGTTCGGCGTCGCGAGTTTCGGCCTTATATGCTCCAGCACCGAATCATGTCTTCAGTCAATAGTTGGGTTTGCCCGGCTCCTGTGCTTGCTACCTTACGTTCCGCTTTATCGGCTAAGGCAGCCAAGGGAGAACTACTGCGATTGGGCCCTGGTTCATCCGGACGAGCACCTCAGTAGAGAAAGCCAAAAACTGACTGTCATGATAATGCGAGAGCTGGTCAACAACTCAATGACTCAGTGGAATCTTCGCGATTCCTCCGCATTAACGAAGGACCGGGTTCCTGGTGTAAACGCACCGTATTCGGATAAACGCGGACATACCAGGGGCTATATAGCAGCCCCACCGTCAAAATCCTATGGCTAAGTGAAAGTGTTAAAGCTCTATAGTCTGATTGGTCAAGTGTGATCAAGTGCTTTTCTGGAAACCCTCGCGTTATATGCGAGGGGGTTGAAACCGACGACTACAAACTTTCAGGTTATATACATGTATACATAAACGGCCGCACAGGAGGCACTAAAATACTTTACGGGCAAAAGTATAAACACAACCTTCATTATCATAAGCATTGTTTTTACAATTCAGATACATGTCACTCGAACATAATATTCTTCGAGCATTGACCCTATATCAAGCGGGCACCCTCTAAGACTTCTTCAAAATATTAATCTGGTGTGTCCTAATCCCCGGGTGGACCCCCTGTTGCAATATCGGTGGCCTTCATCTTCGCCCAATGCATCTTCACACGGGCAAGGGCCATCCGTGCACCTTCTATGCACGTTGGCCGCTTGACAGCGTCGATATGCGACACCGCACAAACAAGTTGCTGCACTAAACCAAAATAACTATTCGCAGTTGGTCCCCCAGACCACAGCTGGTCCATGACAGCCTTCATGGCAAGTCCGGATATCCTATGGAGCTCGGCCCATTCGGCCATCTCCTCATTCAACAGCAGCGGATGCCTTGGCATGCTAAACTGCGACTAGAAAAGCCGTTCCGCTTCATGGCCTTCTTGGGCCGGGAAAAACTGCGTCGCATTTGAAGCACTCTTCGAACAGACCAAATATGCGTCTAGAGAACTCCACATTTGATCAAGCGGGGCATACGTTGGATCGCCGAACTTAGTTTGTAATAAAAAGGGCTTCCCAGCCGCGATCTCCCCGGCTTGCCGGATCTCCTCCCGTGCCGCTCTGGCCTCTGATCGGGTTTCCTTTGCCGCTTGTAAGGCCTTCTCAAGGTCAGCCGTTTTTTCTTTGGTCTCTTTCTCGAGAAGTGCATATTGGCTAGCGACATCCCTTAGCTCAAGCGCCATATTGGATATTTTCTCCTCACTCAGGCGATGAGCAGCCTGTTCGGCTTTTAATTCACCAACTGCCTTCTCGGCAGCCGCATTGCTTATCCTGGCTTGCTCCTTGGCCCAGGCAAGCTCAGCCCGAAGGGTCTCCACGGCGGCAGCACCATCTGTAGTCAAGCATACTATAAATTCCAGCATCATGCTCCTATTTATACTTACTGCCCACCCAAAAGACATACCTTGTGCCTCGTCAAGCCGCTTGTTCACGAGCGTGATGTCATCATCCGCTACATCAAGTTGCCGCTTCAGTTTGGCAAATTGGGCAGCCCGGGCAGTGGCCGGGGCTGCAGCCGCCTGTGTACAAATTAACAAAATTATTACCTGAGCATATTTATCTTTTGATCCTCTAATCGTCCCATTCAGAGGGCAACCAGAGTCTCAGGGGCTACTATCTATACACAGTGCACATTGCATTTACGATACAAAAAAAGAGAGGCTACATTATGTACCTCAAGGCCTCTTAACAGGCTCATAAATGCTTCATTCAATCCGCTTTTTGCGGACGAAATTCTCTCAATCACCGTACCCATTATGGTACGATGTTCCTCTGAGATAGGCGCTTGCCGCAGAAGACTCGTTCAAATGTCCGGTTGTATATCGGATAGTCCAGGACTTTCGTTGTTGGTCTCTCAAGGAGCCGAACACCCCAGACCTTGGGCGGCCGAAGTGTCATCTTCTGGCCTGACACTCCTTCACGGATCGGGAGAGATCCTCCGGGACGACACCTCGGGGTCGTCCGCCTAATGGGGCGGGCAAGTATGAGGCGGCGTTTCGCTCTCCATCATCTCCGAAAGAAGATCCCCCGAGGACGAAGATTGTTGAGGGAGGCTATAGGCCGAACTGCAAAACATACATTTCAAAATATTACCCTCACAAACGGGAAAAGAACGGGGTATGCTTATTAAACACCTTTGTTTACTCACGGTTCGGCTAAAGGTTACACCCCTTGTGGGCACTATGCGGCAATATTGCCTCCCAAATTCGGGCCCCCTGATAGGGATTTCTTCCCTCGCTTGGAAGCCTCTGCCTTCAGGTCTTTGGGAGCGGCTCTTCTCTTCCCGTGGGGGGAGGGAGTGTTAGATTCTCCTCCCCGTTCACCCTCCTACACGGGAGTTCCGATTTCCCCAGATATGGTGCATGACGCACCTCTGGTATGAAGGCCGCTTTGGGCCTCTCCACTCCTCTCCTTTTCTTTCCTCAACGGCACTTGATAAAGTGCCAGAGCCAGCATCCTGGTTAACACTGGGTCCGCTGGGTTTTCGGGAAGAGGGGCCGAACACCTGATCCTCTCTGCCTTCTTCAACCAGCCCTAGCAGAGTGTGGTTTTCTCAGTTTTCTTATGGGAAATTTAAACTAAAAACGTGTTCAGAAATTGAGTACTTACCAGGGAATCCGGATGGTTACAATCGAGGCCTGCGTGACCCGAAGAATAATTCATATATCCCTTCGAGCGTTGTGCCCAAGAAGCGCTGAATGGTTCGTGGTCCTTTCGGATTGAACTCCCACATATGGAGAGGTCGGCGTTGGCATGGCAAGACCCAACAGACTAACATAACTTGGATTAACTTTATGAGGTCGATGTCCTTCTTAATAAGGTCTCGAATGCGGCTTTGCAGTATCTGAACTTCATCTAGCGATCTCCAATCCAGCCCCTTGTTGATCCACAATGCAAGCTGTGGAGGAGGGCTGGATCGGAAGGCGGGTGAAGCCGCCCACTTGGTACCACGGGGCTCCGTGATATAAAACCACTCCCGTTGCCATAGGTCGGAAGTTGCGGTGAAGGAACCCTTTGGCCAGACGACGTCGGCCGATTTGCTTATCAAAGCACCTCCGCACTCTGTGTGTCTCCCATCTATTATTTCGGCCTTACATCAAAGGTCTTTAGCCATAAGCCGAAGTGTGGAGAGATACGGAGGAAAGCCTCACATACGATAATGAATGATGAGATGTGAAGGAGGGAGTCCGGAGCTAGATCATGGAAATCTAGTCCGTAGTAAAACTTGAGCCCTCGAACGAAGGGATGAAGGGAGAAACCTAGCCCCCGGAGCAAGTGAGGGATAAATACGACCCTCTCGTTAGGCCTAGGGATAACCTGCCCTTGTGCAGGAAGCCTGTGAAGGATTTCCGCGGTCAATACCTCGCCTCCGTGAGCTTCGTGATATCCTCCTCGGTGACAGAGGAAGCCTTCCACCGGCCTTGAAAGCTGGATCCAGACATGGCCTGAGGTTCGAAGTGACTGGTTAAGCCTTGGGTGTTGGAACTCGAGGTGGGAGGAGGGGAGTAGCGTAGACAGGAAAGGCGGGTCTCGGCCTCCTTATAAAGATGACGGATATCAAACACCCCCTATGTGGCCTTAAAACATGCCTATTCCCAAGGAATCATACCAACGACACGGTTGGGTTACCCACGCCCGTGTTGATGATGAATCCCGTAATAAGAGGACACGATCTCTGCTTCGACAAGATGTGCCAATAAAAGCGCCTAGCGAAGCGTGGAGCAGCGGGTTGGAAAATACGATTCGAAATAATGGCCGGACGATGATGTAATGTCGTGTTGCAAAAGCTGTCAGCGGATTGGACTCGTGAAAACATTATGCTCTCCACGGCGGTATATGGAATTAGTTTTGCAGCGCCGAACACAATTCTTATGTTCAAGATCTACTTTGGAGTATTCGGAGAAGAAACCCGCCTTGCAATGCCGAAGACAATCTGTGTGCCAGACTCATCATCATTTGAAGCCTGGTTCAGGGGCTACTGAGGGAGTCATGGATTAAGGGGTCCTCGGACAGCCTGACTATATGCGTATGCCGGAGTGTTGGGCTATGAAGATACAAGGTAGAAGACTTTGTCCTGTGTCTGGATGGGACTCTCCTTTGCGTGGAAGGCAAGCTTGGCAATTCAGATGTGAAGATTCCTTTCTTTGTAACCGACTCTGTGTAACCCTAGCCCCCTCCGGTGTCTATATAAACTAGAGGGTTTAGTTTGTAGGAGGGGAACAATCATAATCATAGGCTAGCTTCTAGGGTTTAGCCTCTACGATCCCGTGGTAGATCAACTCTTGTAATACTCATATCATCAAGATCAATCAAGCAGGAAGTAGGGTATTACCTCCATCGAGAGGGCCCGAACCTGGGTAAACGTTGTGTCCCCCGCCTCCTGTTACCATTAACCTTAGACGCACAGTTCGGGACCCCCTACCCGAGATCCGCCGGTTTTGTCACCGACAACATTGTCGCAGTAGACCATCGTGGCACGGTCAATAGGGCAAGATTGCTCCTGAAGCAGCTGGCGAAGCCACGAACACTCGGCGACGGCGTTGGCCACCGCACGATACTTAGCCTCAGCACTAGAACGAGAGACCGTATAGGCTGCCAGTTGGACGACCACGAGATAAGTGAGGGTCCAAGGTAGATACAATAGCCCGAAGTGGAGCAATGAGTGTCAGGGCAGCCCGCCCAATCTGCATCAGAGTAGGCGGTGAGGGCGGTGTCGGTGGAGGCGTGAAGCGTGACACCAAGATCCATAGTGCCACAGATATAGCGGAGAATCCACTTGACGGCAGCCCAGTGAACTTCTCGAGGAGCATGCATATGAAGACACACCTGCTGCACGACATACTGGATTTCCGATCGAGTCAGAGTAAGGTACTAGATAGCACCAACGATAGACCGATAGAAAGCAGCATCCGAAGCAGGAGAACCATTGGTGGCAGAAAGCTTGGCCTTCGTATCAACTGGCGTAGTGGCGGGCTTGCAATTAAGCATGCCGGCGCGCTCCAGGAGCTCGTGAGCGTACTTCTGTTGATGAAGGAAGAAGTCATCCGGACGGCGCACCACCTCGACACGGAGGAAGTAGTGCAAAGGACCCAAGTCCTTGATGGCGAACTCAGCGCGAAGACAAGCCGTGAGCTGACTGAGGAGACCAGCTATACATGCCATCAGGATGATGTCATCGACATAGAGCAGCAAGTAGGTCGTGTCAGAGCCCTGATGATAGACGAAGAGCGAGGCATCCGAGCGGGTAGAGCGAAACCCAAGCTTATGGAGAAATGCCGCGATGCGTTGGTACAAAGCGCAGAGCCTGCTTGAGTCCGTACTAGGACAGCGAAAGCAGGCACATGCGGTCTGGAAGCGCCGGGTCAACAAACTCGGTGGGTTGCTGGCAGAAGACCCGCTCCTCGAGGTGACCATGGAGGAAGGCGTTGGAGACGTCCATCTGGTGCACCGGCCAAGCACGGGAGACCGCAAGGTGGAGAACCGTGCGTATCGTGCCGGGCTTGACGACCATAGCGAAGGCGTCGGTGAAGTCGACGCCAGCACGCTCTTGGAAGCGCACTTTATAGCAATCAAGGATACTATCAGGACGGAGCTTGTGTTTAAAGACCCACTTCCCGCTAATCTCGTTGGCGTGTCGGGGACGGGGAACAAGCTGCCACATCCGGTTGCGCAACAGGGTGTCAAACTCCTCTTGCATCACAGTCGTCCAGAGCGGGTCACAAAGAGAGGCTCAAGCGAAGGATGACAACGTCAACGGCTCAGAGGTGGGCGCCGCATGGACGTAGTCATCCGAGGTGCAGCGCGAGCTCGGGCGAAAAACGCCCGTATGAGCGTGGGTGACCGGACCGGCCACATGCCCGGGGGCTGGGGGCGCCGAGGAGGTCGGGGGTGCCGGGGGCGCCGAAGAGGTCTGGGACGCCGGGGGTACCAAGGGGGCCGCGGGCACCGGGGGCACCGGGGGTGCCGGAGGGGGGCACGGGCGCCGTGGGCGCCGCGAGGGCCGCGGGCGCCAACGTCGAGGGCGCCAGCGCCGTGGCTGTAGGAGGCGTCGCATGCGGAGGCGCGCCTCAAAGCCAGGGGCGGCCCAAGAGAGGCGCGCGAGGGCTCTGGGAAGGCGTCGAGGGGACCGCGTCACCGGTGGTGGGAGGAACAGCCGGGGGTACCTGCTAAAACGGAAACACATGCTCATCAAAGTAAACGTGTCGGAAGGTGAACAGACGGTGGGAGATGGGATCATAGAACCGATATCCCTTGGATTTATGGGGGTAACCAATGAAGATGCAAGCGACGGATCGAGGTGCAAGCTTGTGAGAAGTAGTGTCGGTAGTGCTGGGATAGCAAAGGCACCCAAAAAATACGCAAGTCATCATAAGACGGGGGTGTACCAAAGAGAAGATGGTGAGGTGCGTAGTTGCACTGTGGGCGGCAGGGTCTAAGGTTAAGAAGAAGTGACGCAGTGGCGAGTGCGTCCGGCCAGAAACGAGGCGGCACGTTGGCATGAAACAGGAGCGTGCGAACGCAGTCATTCAGAGTGTGAAGGACGCGTTCGGCTCGATCGTTCTGCTGTAAAGTGTATGGGCATGTGAGGCGGAGAATGTTGCCGTGATGCGCCAAAAAAGTGCGGAAAGCGAGGTTGTTGAACTCTTTTCCATTGTCCGTCTGAAGCACAAGGATGGGATGCCCAAACTGTGTGCGCACATAGGAGTAAAAGGTCGTCAAGGTAGAGAGTGCATCCGACTTTCTGCGCAAAGGAAAAGTTCACACATAATGAGAATAATCATCAAGAATGACCAGATAATATAAATAGCCTGAGTTACTAGGTACCGAGAGGTCCACAGATCGCTATGAATCAACTGAAAAGGAAAAGAAGCAATGGTGGTGGAATTATTAAATGGCAGGCGAACATGTTTGCCGACTCGACAGGCATGACAAGTGTGATCCTCGATCTTATTCCAAATGAAACTGAAACTCCTAAGAATATGACGAAGTGTGACGGGGTTGGGGTGACCCAAGCGAGCGTGCCAGAGATCAACTCCGGCGGAGAGAGCGACCGGTGCAGTGGTGGTGGATGAGGGCGAATGCACCGGATAGAGCTTGTCGGGGCTGTCACATCAGTGAAGTACCATCCTGGTTCTGGCGTCCTTGACACTAAAACCAAACTCATCAAATTCAACAGTGATAGGATTTTCACGAGTGAAATAATGAATGGAGATAAGATTCTTATTAAGATGAGGAAACACAAGTATGTTAGACAAAGATAAAGGCGTAGAAGTGGAAGGAAAAGAAGTGTGCCCAACATGTGTGATAGGAAGTGTAGAACCGTTGCCGACAATGATGCGGCGGTCGGTGGAGACATGAGTGAAGGAGGCAAGGTTACCAGGATGAGCAAACATGTGAGCCATAGCACCAGTGTACATGTACCAATCACCACCTCCAGTGTAGTTGTTCGGCGTAGGAGCGACATGCAGCCCGGTGAGGAGCACCGGGTCCTAGGGCGCTGGTGGCAGGGTCGGCGAGGGGGAAGGAGACGCCATGGGGAAGCCGTAACCGCCGCTCAGTTGCGGCGGCGGGTACTCTCCATACGGCTGCGGAGCCGCGTAGTACGCATGAGGCACACGAGGGACGGAAGGCCTGTACGGTATGGATAGCAGCCCCGGCGGCAACTACGGTGCCGGGTACACTACTAGGGAAAAGCCTAGCAGCAGCGCGGGTTATAGGCCTATCAGTAGCGCGGGCAGGAGCGCTACTGATAAGGCGCTACAGCTAATGCTTAGCAATAGCGCGCCTAGACCCACGCTACTGCTAAATTGACTTAGTAGTAGCGCTTCTTCAGAACAGCGCTACTGGTAATTAGTAGTAGCGCTTCTCCTTTCCCGCGCTACTACTATTATTTAGTATTTTATTTCTTTTTTATTTCATGTTGTATTCATACAACTTTACACAAGTTTTCATACAACAGGAATTTAGAGATTGTTTTTACATCATAATGAGTTATTACATAACGGGGTGAAAGAACCGTGGACTAGTTTCAAGTGGATGTCCATCCACTTGAAACTAATCTGCGGTTCTTTCACCCAATGATATAATAATATCATCATCATCATCATATCATTAACAACTTATCATCATAATACATCATTGTCATATAACACCTCCTCAAGATCATCGTTTTCATCAATGACATCACATAGCAAATTGGTCACTAGTCGTAATCACATGTACTCCTCATTATCAACTCTAACACATTACCACATAATAAACATATTGTACCTCATAGGACATATTACATTCGATTAAGACCTACTACATTTTCTAAGGTAAAATAGCAAAAAACAAGATAGCCCCTGACTCTCCATTATGGAGAATGGAGATTAGCCTGTCTCCAATTCTTGCCTTTCGCTGAATGTTACTTCCAAGAACCTCCTTGCGAATGTCCATACATTTCTTCCGTTCTTTGATGAACATGTGTTCACGGGTTTTAGAAATCCGATATGCACAGGTGAGCTCTGTAGATTTACCTGGCAGTATGTTCAGAACTGAGAGGCGACCATGCAGAGACATCAGATGAGGCACACAATCCATCGGGAGTTTCTATTGAAAAACATAATAATAACTTCGTAGTTAGCAATGATGTACTAGTTTTAAAAGTATGCAAAAGATGCACGGATGTCGTAATAGTAAAATCCTTACCAAGGTATCTCCAGAGAAGTTACCGTGGTTCAACACATGCACTAGTGGCACGTATTCACCATAATTTGGAGGAGTTCGATAATAGTTATTGTAATTCTCAAGAAGAGTACAAAATGCGATCAGATGATTTTTCTCCTTATACGTTAATTCGGTGCCATCGGTGTAGTGGGTTTTATCTACCATCTTCCGCACAGTCTTTGAAGAATCAAAATAAGCTGTCAATGGAAATAAGCTATCAACTATTTTGAAATAAACAATATAAATTAGTTAATAACTATGTTTGAGAAACTCACATAGCGGTACAATCAGAAGCGTATCAACAAGGACCCAAATGTCCATATTGTCTTGCTCGATGTCAGGATCACCAAGATCCATGGTGATAATCATACCCTCATAAAAACCATACATTTTGCAAAGTGCTTCCCAATTTTGGCAACCAAAATGTGTTACGCTCTGAGCATTGCACAGATTTACTTCAAAATCCATATCATGATGGGTCCTTAGGTGTATTTTCTTTGTTTCAAAATTTTCATTGTCTTCAAAACCCATCCTCTCCAAGACATAGCGTCTTGCATGGCATGGGATAAGCTAGTCGAATTGTAAAATATGAAAATTAGACGTTGAAATAGTTGAAGTCATGCTTAATTACGAAAAAACACTTGTCGTTGTTGCGTACCATTTCACAATTGAAGGTCTCCTCGAGCTTAATGCTGAAGCGCCGATCTTCGTCCAACTGAACGAACCTGTCGCACATACCTCGATTGTCGTGGCACCAGCTACACTCCCCCGGGAGACTGTCGTCATCCGAGTACGACATTTCCTACATTCATAATTCAAAGATTAAACTTGTACATATTCTAGTACAAGTCATGTCAGAATTCACGAAAAAATCTGGCATGACCTTTGCTAAAAAAGGACATATCGAGCGCCTGAAATTTGCTGGAACGGAAATTAATCAACACTCCGGCAAAACATAGGCCACTCGGAGATGTAAACTGAACATGAACGGCCACTTGGGCAACCACATATCCTATTTGAGCAACAACATAAGATATACAAGGATATTTGGCTGGTCTCACCTCGATGTTGGAGGGGGTCGGTGACTGGGACGACGACGGGGATGTCGGAGGGGGTCGATGACGGGGACAACGGTGGTCACCTGAAACCATATAATTTATCACTAATACATCCCGAATAATTGCTTAAACTAAAAAATAACAACAAATATGACATGTTCAACTAGTTTTATTAATTGAACTAGTTCTTACTAAATATAAACTTACTATAAATAGAAAAAAACTAGTTCTTTCTAAAAATAAAGTAGTTCAACTAGTTATATTAATTATCTTACTAAAAATACATTAGTTCTATTAATTCAACTAGTTCAACTAGTTTATTAATTTACTTATTGAACTAGTTCAACTACAACTAAAGTAAACTACAACTACTATTAATCATACTGCCCTAGTTAACTAGTACCATCACTACTAGTAATTAACATCTACTACTACTAAAAATCTAGTACTAACTAAGCAACATCTAGTACTAGCAATGAACCCTAAATTAACATCTACTACTACTAAATCTAGTACTAACTAGTGGCAGGGGGTGGGAGGCAACGGAGGGGTAGCTAGGGGCGGCGAGGTCGAGGGCGGTGGGAGGAGGGCTGCCGGCGGAGGAGGGAGGAGGGGCGGCCGCAGGCGGAGGGAGTAGGGCAGCGGCGGAGGAGGGAGGGGCGGCCGCAGGCGGAGGGAGGATGTGCGAGGAGGAGGGAGGAGGGACGGAAGGAGGGGAGTACCTCGGTGGCGGACGGACGAAGGCGGCGGCGGCGACGACGCACGACGACGGTTATCGGCACGCGGGCGAGAGTGAGAGTGTGAGTGAGGGCCGGTCGTGCGCGTGGGGATAAGGTAGGGATAGTTGTAGCGCGTTTGCCAAAATGCGCTACAGCTAATCTGAATAGCAGTAGCGCTTTGCATATAAACCGCTACTGCTAAGTGTAACTATACAAAAAATACGTCAATGCAAAAATACATTGGCCATCAATGATCTTTTTGTGTACAATCTGAATTGTCAATATGAGTCCTCTCCGGTAGGAACCGGAGATGACTCATATTGCGGCCACAAATTTTACACATAGAGTTCAGTGAAGACCAACTGGTTGTGGTAGTTTCAGAAATAACATATTTAAGGTGGTAAACACCCTGTTCACGGAGCGAGGTGAGACTAAACTTGTGGGCTGATCTTAGCAGTAGCGGTTTTCCTAGAAGCGCGCTACTGCTAACTTCTATAGTAGTAGCGCTGTTCAGTATAGTGCGCTACTGCTATAACTAGCGGGAGGGCGAGGTCATGGCAATTATAGCAGTAGCGCAGTTTGTGGTGGACGCGCTACTGCTATTTTCCTGTCAGCAGCGCGTTTTGATAACACACGCTGCTGCTAAATAGCAGTAGCGTGGTATTTTGAGGAGCGCTGCTGGTAAGATTCTGTGTATAGGCTTTTCCCTAGTAGTGGTAGGCCGGATTGTCCGCCGGAAAAACCTGCTGGCCCGCTGACAGATGCTGCAAGTGTTGGGCGCCGTCTGGCTACTGCCCAGCGGGCGAGTGCTGGCCCGCTGACGACCCCCACCAGTACCCGGGAGACTCATACGCGAGCGGAGCCCCGTATGTGGGAACGGGCGCGTGGGGGGCCGCGCCGGAGGGCGCCAGCGGCGGGGCGACGACAGACTGGCCAGAGGGCGCCGACGGTGGACGGGCCGGTTGACGCCATCACTGGTCCGAGGGCGGCGGCTGGGTGGTGGCGGTTGGTTCAGGAGGCGCGCAGGCGGCGGCGGCTGGCGGCGCGACTGGTGGTATCGCCCGCATCGAAGCATGCGGGAAAACAGCGACACGGGTTCGCTGCTGGCGACGCGGGCGTCGGGTGAAGCGGGCAAAGCGGGTCGAGCGATGTGGCGCGCGGCGCGTGCAGAGATCGAGCAAGGCAGGCGAGCGAGCAAAGCGTGCGCGGAGCATGCAGCGATTTAGCAAGGCAGCAGGCAAGCAAGGAAAGCATGCGGCGCGCTGCGCGTGGGGCGATCGGCCAGTGCATGAGCGAGCAAGCAAAGCGCGCGTGCGTGCGGGCGGGGCGATGCGTCAATCTGGCTAGATGGCGATCGGGCGTGCCTGCGGCTGGAGTTGGCGGCTCATACGGCTACAGGCGACTCCAGGCGTGCGGACGTGGCGTTGGTGGAGAGTAGCAGTTGGCGTGGCGTGCGGCTCCAGGCGACTCCGGGTGATCGGGCGTGGCGTGCGGCAGCAGTTGGCGATCGGGCTGGCTGGCGGCTGGAGAGTAGCGCGGGTGGGAGAGGGAGTAGCGCGGCGGCCGGCGCGAGAAACGCGCGGGCGGCGGTTGGCGGCAGCTGCAGCAACGGCAACGCGGAGGAGGCGCGCGGCGGCGGTGGCGGCGAAAGACTAGGAAGAAAATCTAAAAACTGATATCATGTATGATTGCACGATATGTTGTTCTTCGTGCATAGGCATGTATATATGATGTACAAAGATGGGCCACGGACCTCAACTATACAATAAACTAGGAAGTGGGCCCAATACACAATATGCACATAATTCATATACTCAACAAGAACCAGTATTATCTCTGTAGTTTATGTAAATCTATAACTATGGCCGCGGGCATTGGTTTCTTTGGGATCAAAAGAAGTTGAATAAGGAGGCAAGTTTTGCTACAACCAAGGTCCTATATTCGCTCTTCTAATTTTTTATCAGCTCTGAAGCCTGGATCATTTGTACAGTGGCACGACGGTAGGCGATGGCGGCGTTCTCGCCATTACCTTGATGGAGGCATCGTCGTGTAACTACTGTCGACCCACTCGTGCTGCTCCTGGGAAACCCTAGGTTCTGGTGTGCCAGATCAGACGATGGCGGCACTGCGGTGTCGTTTCTCTCTTGGGAGCATCGTTTGCGGAGCAGCGCTGGAAGTCAGAGGCAGGAGGTGGAGTGGCTTCGTCTTGTATAGAGCTTCGGTGGAGATGTCAAGTGATGGCTGACCGACAGGTGCTACGCTTTGTCATGCCTGATCGGCAGGTGCTACGCACGACAAATCTTCCAAGGGCTTCAAGCTGTGTCGGCTGGTGGTACTTGGCAGCATGGCGCTGAGGTGTATCAGTGGCGACCGCGTCGTGCTCAGCTGTTTGCGCGCAGGAAGAAGGTGCCGTTGGGCGCCGTGCTAGCGTCGACGATAGCTAGACCGAGCAAGGTTGATGCATCAGTACAATTCTGAAGATGGAACGGTGGCAGTTGGCGGCGGCGGCCTATGAGAGCACACCGGACCAGTGCCCCAGACCCGACAAGTGGCTAGGTTGGAGTCTCAGGTCTTAGATGTTAGGCTTGGCCGCGATGTCTATTTGGTATTAGGCCCAGGCTATCTGCGCCTCTTTATCAACTGGATAGGTGTAGCGACAGTTTGTTGCTTAGACGGCGGCTTTAGTTTTACTGTTGTATGACTTTATAAGGTCTTGTAAAAATAATTAATAAAGTGACCATATGCATCGCCCAGATGCAGAGGCAGGGGGTCATCCTCTTTTTCTTAAAAAAACTGGGCTTAAGACTGCTTCCGAGCTCGCCTCCTGCTCTTTAGAAAGCTGAGGTTGAAGCGGGTGAAAAAAAATTATAAGTCAAGATCAGATGTGACGTAGAATGGCACCAAGAGCTATGGTTGCTATTTTTCTCTACGATGATTCTTTTTCCTGAAATAATGTGGGTGTAGAAAAGCTACCTTTGCTTATGTGTGATGCAATACACAGGCTACCCTTTGAACCTGGAGGGTTGCAGTTGCGCCATCTGAAGGGGGCATGGAAGTTTCTTTACACTGATGATCCAACGGCACCTGCAACCGCGACTGCGCCTCGGAAACTGGAACGTTGCGATCCTGATGGAACAAAATGTAAGCTTTCGGATGCAATGGTGAAGACCCAATAGCTTGAGTGGCAAACAAACAATAATGCACATAATTCTCATGGTCAGTTCTCAACTATGATCTGATCTTGTGCAAGGAAAAGAAAATACCAACATACCTATTTTGCACACGAACGAAAGACCGACTTACAACCGTGGTTTGGATCGGGTGAACTTGAATTTCATTCTATGCCAGCCAGATTCTCCAGAGACAAGAGCGCGAACGCGATACATAACAAGCACAATGCTAACTAGCAGTTGCAGAAACATTGTGCTAGCTAGATAATCGTTAATCCTTTTAATGAAGTGATCAGAAAAAAGAAATAACTGGTCAGTTGCACAACAATTTTAACTCCTGCAGAGTGCAGATACATGCCAGAATAAAATTTGCCCGATGGGTGGTTAGTAGATATTACAAGAAGAGAAGGATGTAAACCATGTATAATAAGAAACTAGCAAGCACCATTCATCCGGCACAAAATATGGTCTTACCACAGGTGCCTGTAGAAACAAACAGATGACAAATCATAAGTTCTCCATAATCATCAGGAAGGCAGAAGAGAGAGCTTCAGTCGTGAGTTTGGTTTCTGCAAGATTTATCAGAAACAATTAAAACTGGCCGTACCTGTTCAGGAGCACCAGCTTTGTTGAGGAGTCTGACCCAGGTGAGGGTGGTGTCGACGTAGCTGACGAGAGGGAAAAGCTGGAGGTAGAAGGTGATCTCACCCTGCACCTCGCGGAGCTCGTCGGCGTGGCGTGCCCACATGAAGCACCGGTAGAGGTATCCGCGGCCCTGGCAGGACCTGACGAGCAGCAGCGCGCGATGGAGCATCTCCTCGAGCTGCTCCATCGGGTTCCTCGTCTCTGGCTGCTGCATGAGCTGCGCGGCTTGGAGCCGGTGCAGCAGGTCTCCGATCATCTTGGCGCGGCGCGCGAGCTGCAGGCAGGTGGCTCTGTTCCTCCGGACCGTCTGCGCCGCATCGGCGATCATCTTGATGAGCCCGTAGGCGTCCACTCCTGCAAACTGCGCAACCATGGCAGCCTGACCAACTAGAGCCATTGTTTATCTTTCTTTGGTTCAGGATCGATCTTGGAGCAGATCCAGTGTTCCGATCCAAGAGGAGGAGGAGGATGTGTTTACTCTGGGCCAGGGAGAGCAAGATCCAACTAGCTGCTCATAAAAAGGCCGCCCGCGAGATATGGTGTACAAGTGAAGACGATGACTTTGACTAGCGTGGGCAATGCACACCATATGCTCCTACCGTTCAATTATTGGATTTTTCAACCACACCTCCATTATTGACTTTTGGACAGAGATAGCTTAATGTGAGTGCAAAGTTGGGCAGGTTCCCAGAAACTTCAGGCTTCTAGCAGTATGAATGATTTGTCGGAAATGAGACTGAGCAAGGGCTAGGGCAGCCGGTCTGACGTCACACGACCAATTGTTCAAGGTTTGAATCTTTCTCTTACTACTAGACTAAACAAACCATATATGTCCATGCACTATATGAGCAGCATTTAGAGATTGAAGTGATACATGACTGCCTAGGGTGGGCTTTTGAATATCCGCATCATTGTGAGCAATCTAAACAACCTATTGTTCTTCTTATATTGGACTTTGAGAAAGCATTTGATCTGCTCAATCATAAAGCCATACTTGCTATTCTAAAAGCCAGTGGTTTTGGAAGGAGATGGATTAATTGGATCACAATGTTGCTATCCTCAGGTACCTCATCTGTTCTGCTCAATGGAGTGCCGGAGAAAAATTTTCACTGCAGACAAGGAGTCGGACAAGGGGATCTTGTCTCTCCTTTGCTCTTTGTACTTGCAGCTGATCTTCTTCAGTCCATGCTGAATGAAGCTATGCACCAGAATTTGATTCAGGCCCCCATTTGCAGTCAAGCTTGCCCAGATTTTCCTGTAATACAATATGCTGATAATATAATCCTAGTACTGCCTGCTGATGCCAGACAGCTTCCTCAAGTCAAAAATCTCATCTTGCATTATACTGCGTTTACTAGGCTCAAAGTCAATTATGAGAAATCTTTCATGGTGCCAATTAATGTTTCAGGCTCTCAGCTCCAAACCCTGCTCAATATTATGGAATGTCAACAAGGCCAGTTCCCCTTCACCTATATGGGCCTTCCACTAGGTACCTCTAAGCCCAGAATTGAAGACTATATCCCAATGATGCAAAGAATTGAGAGAAGGCTCTCTAGGTGTTCTACCATGCTTTCATATGATGGAAGATTATTGCTCATCAGATCTGTATTTGCAGCCTTACCAATATTCTTCATGTGTACCCTGGCACTTCCTATAAGTGTGGTTGAGCAAATCAATAAGTATTTGAGAAATTTTCTCTGGAGAAAATTTGGCATGGAAGATAGAGGGACAACACTGATTGCTTGGTCCAAGGTGTGTCTACCAAAACAGCATGGGGGACTTGGTATTCTTGATATGGCTCTCCACAATAAGGCACTCATGAAAAACCTCATGAAGTTCATGAACAAAGAAGATATACCATGGATTAAGCTGGTACGGGAGAAGTATTACCATTCAGAAACTCCAACAGGAAAAGCTGTGGGTTCTTTCTGGTGGAAATCACATGTAGGTCTCCTAGAAAGGTTTAAGCAAATTAGCAAGTGCACAATTGGAAATGGGCAAACAGTGCTTTTTTGGAAAGATACTTGGAATGAGCATAACCTACAATCTACCCTTCCACATCTCCACTCCTTTACACTGAATGATGAACAGTATGTACAAGGTTTTTTGGTTGAGAATGATTGTACAGACAACTTTCATTTGCCTCTTTCTATTGAAGCATATGAGGAATTTCATCAACTTGAAAATCTGGCACCCAATTTGCTCCCAAATAGAGAGGATAAGTGGACTTTCATTAGGGCTGCTGGCAAGACCTCTGCAATCCACATCTACAATCTGCTTCTGGAACAGAAGGAAAAGCACCCCTTTTTTAGTATCATTTGGAGAAGCTCTAGCAGACTCAAGCATAAAATCGTTTTTTGGTTAGTGGCTCATTGCAGAATCAACACTAGAGCTCTCCTACTCAGAAAAGGCATGCAGCTAGATGATATTCATTGTCCCAACTGCAACCAGCAAGCTAAGGAGACCATTATGCACTTATTATGGGACTGCAACTTTGCTTAGGATTGTTGGAATTCCCTGATTCCACATAGGAAAAGAGGCACATCAGTTTATGAGGATACCACACTGGCCCTTTCACTCTTGCCAAAGCAGTTTGCACTTGAGATCATCATTTTGGGCTGCTAGAATATATGGCTGCAGAGAAATGGCAAGGTCTTCAGAGCGATTCCACAGTCCATTCAATCTTGGAGATTTTATCTTAAACAAGACCTTAAACTCCTCAGACACAAGATCAAGCAAAAATTTGAAGCCTAGTTGTCTCAATGGATAGATCATACTCTGTAATCATGAGTTTCATACCTCGAGCAGGCATTGGCTAGCTTCTTAGCTGCACCTCCTCCCTTTGGGGATCTATAATATTTTGTACTATATTTAGATTAATATATTTACTGTAGAACAATTGTTCTACAGTGTTGGGTCAAAAAAAACTTAGAAAGAAGCTTCCCATCTTCTATGGCCTCCATATTCATACTTGCTGGAGCCAGAGGCAATGATACAAACCTCACCATGAACAGGCTTTCGTTACACTTTTATAGATAAAGCAACCATCACGTCTATACAATAAGTTTAAGTACAGGCAAAATAAATACATGTCTGCTGGGGATATAGCTCAAATATGCCCAAATAAAAATAAAAATAAAATAAGGCCACCAAGTGGTCGGCAGATCAACGGCTAGGGGCCGAAGCAAGGTGGCGTCCCGCGTAACCGATCTCTGTCCAGCTCAGTTGGACTAATCAAAGAATGTACAAACTTTTTGGTCCCTTTAGTACCTAGGTTTTCTATCTTTATAAAGCCGGAGTAATGTAATTAATCCGTCAAAATTTGAAGCCAAATTTATAAATTTCAAAGTTATCTACACAATATAAAGAACAGATGAAGGGTACCAATGCACCCCTAAGTGTTCTCACGATAAAAGGAAACAACAATAGTTCACTGGCAACTTCCATTTCTGTTAACATAGCTAAGTTTATCTTCACACATCATAAAGTACATAAACAATTCAACTAAGAAGAACCGACGTTTCAGATGCGCAAAAATATATATTATAGAGATATTATCAATGGAACTAAATGTTTTTAGTGTTAACATCTATAGTTCAAGGACTCTAGGCTGCCGCATATTGTTTTCCTAGGATATCTTGTTAGCACCGACATCTTGTTGTAATCCTTCCTTGCCTCTCAAGTTTCCTATAACGATCCTTCTCAGGGTCGAACTCCTTGCATGCATTATCTATGGGAGGTGCGCCCCAATATATAACATGAATCCCTCGACCTGAAATGGCAAGAAGTTTTACCCAATCTTACATGGCATCCGAGCCAAGAGGTCTTGAGTTCAAGACCCTGCCAACACAGTATTAAAATAAAAGATCCTGCGGCTTACATCGATCCCACGTCTAAGGACTAAATAAGGCTAGACGTTAGGGAGAGTGTTGAAATAAATTGCTCGCATCTCTTCATTAGTTCGGACTTTTGGATGAGTTGACTGGAACATGAATTCGATATGGTATCAGAGCCCTCTCTTCCAATACGTCTAGCTATCGAAACCCAACTAGAAACCCACTTCAAACGAGAATACCATCGCCAGAACCAAGTAACAGAAGCCCATCGCCAAAACCATCAGATCGGGAACCATCTCCAAGCATCAAAACCCATGGCGTCTTCCTCAACCCCTGTTGTAGCCCTAACCACCCAAGTCATGGAGAAACTCACTCGCCAAAATTATATTCTTTGGAGTGCTCAGATTCTTCCCCAAGTTCATAGCGTTGAATTATGTGGCCTCATTGATGGGTCTGATCTAGAGCCGGAAAAGAAAGTCATTGTGAAGCACAAGGAGGGGAAGGACTCCACCATCACCAACCCAAGCATGTGATCTGGGTCAAGCAAGACCAGATCGTGCTCGGTTATCTCCTCAACAACTTGACGAAGGAGGTCCTGCTCCAGGTAGTACCGATTCCCACTGTTGCTGCTCTCTGGAAATATCTTGCAACCATGTTCTCCTCCACCTCCAGATCAAAGATCAACAATCTTCGCGTCGCCCTCACCAATGTCCAGAAGGGAAACCAGACCGTGGCTAGCTACTTCACGCACAAGAGGTCCTTGGTGGATGAACTTGCAGCCGCTGGGAGTCCTCTTGATGGTTACAACCTCATCAAATGAGGCAGTGGCAAGATTGTTGAAAGATTTGAGCTCAGAATTTGCCCTCAAGGATCTAGGAGATTTGCACTTCTTCCTTTGCATTGAAGTAAAGAAAACTGGGGAGGGTCTTCATCTCTCTCAATAGAAATATACAATTGATCTTTTAACCATAGTTGGCGGGCTATAAACCATCACCAACACCATTATCTAGTACGGAAAAGTTATCTCTTACAAAAGGTGATCATTTGAGTCAAGATGACAGTACCAGATACATGAGTATAGTAGGAGCACTTCAGTACTTGACTCTCACTCAAGGTTGATCCCCCTTCACCGTCGTTCAGAAGATCACGGTCGACAACCTCGTCACGCTCAAGCTTCTGACTCCTGACACCCTGAAAGTGATCGTCTTCAATGACGACGACGTCGAGGTGGTGACGAAGTGCAAGAAGCACGACGAGGCCTTCATCATGAATGTGTAGAAATTTATCTCTTGCCTAAATTGCTTCTTTCTGTTTAGCATTGAACGGTTTGGTTAAGACTTATGTTTAATTATGTCGTGCTTGGTATGCTATCTATGCTAAAATCTGCTTGTTTAAGATTGGTACTCCATTAAAACTGGTTGTTTAAGATTGGTACTCTGTTAAAGCTGATTATTTAAGATTGGTATGCTATCTATGTCCTTCTTGCGAGTGTGTTGGTAAGCTTATCAGCTCCACAAGGAGGTTACAGACAACATATGTTGCATCTAACCAAACAACGTGACTTGCATTTCTGCCTAAACAAGCCTACAACAAAACAACACGACTTGCTTTTCCTCGCAGCCAGGCTGGGGAGTATGCAAGCAACCAAATGATGCGTAGATGATGGTTTTTGGCCAGCATTTGCTCAACCAGACCCACCCGGGACAAATGTGGAAACTGGCAAAAAACGATGCAGGCAACCAAACACGCCCCAAGTAAGGACACTAAAATTAAAAAATGAGATGCTAATACTAGATATTTTCAAGCTAAGGCTAATGGGAGAAGGAAGAAGAATAAGATTGTAACTTTAGTGCAGGATGAGGGTGTGATAGAAGTTCATAAAGAGTTGATGCAGTACATTACTATTTTTTACAAAGATCTCTTTGCAAAACACAAAGTGTCAAAATTAATATAGATACTGATGCTGCTGAAAAACTTTGCGCTCTAGAAGCTAATAGGCTAACAAAATAATTTACCATGGAGGAAATATATAAAGTGGTCTTTACTATGAAACAGAATAAAAGCCCTGGCCCTGACGGATTCCCTATTGAATTCTATCATATAATTTGGCACTTGATTAAATGGGATCTAAAAGTCATGCTTAATGAATTCCATAATGACAATTTAAATATTGCCATGCTCATCTATGGGGTTATTACTTTGGTACCTAAAACTAGGGATGCTACACAAATTTAGAAGTTTAGACCAAATTGTCTTCTCAATGTTAGTTTCAAAATTTTCACAAAAGTTTTGATGAATAGGCTAAGTGAGGTGGTGGGATCCATTATATCTCTTGTGCAAACTGCTTTATTAAAGGCAGATACATAATGGAGGTGATGATCTTACATGAAGCACTCAACACTATCCATAGAAAAAATAGAATGTTGTGCTTGTCAAAATGGATTTTGAAAAAGTATATGACAAAATTAATTGCCTTTTGTACACAAAATGTTTTTCCTTAAAGGTTTTCCTAACAAATGGAATGACTGGATTATGTCTACAATGAGAGGGGGGCAAGTAGCTATTAAAGTTAATGATGAGATTGGACCTTATTTCCCAACCTATAAGGAGTTAAGCCAAGGAGATGCTTTATCTCCCCTCCTTTTTGACCTTGTTGTTGATGCCTTAGCTATAATTATGGACAAAGATAGGAAACATGGCTATGTCAAGGGGGTTTTAGAGGAATGTAGTGAAGGGGGAATTAATATGTTGCAATACGTAGATGTTACTATCTTCCTCCTCCCTGATGATTTAGATGGTGCAAACAATCTGAAAAATATTACGCATCCTTTTGAACAAATGTAATGATTTAAAATTCATTTCCTCAAGAGTGAAATTTTCTTATTTGGAGCAGCTTCCGTTAAAGAGGATACTTATAAGATCTTTACTTGTCAGCAGGGCATACTGCCCATGAAATACTTGGGAATGCCTTTGAACAAAACTAGAATTAGGAATGCTGACTGGTAACCCTATGAAACTAAGATGAGTAAAATCCATAGAACAACCAAATTTGTGTCACGATTAGCAGAAAACCACCACTTTACAATTCATGGCATTTCGATTTTTGACAGTGGCAAAAAAATTGAGCATAATTTTGAGCACGTTTCTGTTGGTGCAATGATAGGCCCCTTATGTTTTGGAGTTATTTGACATAAACAATATGGGACTTATGTGTTTTCTAGTGCACACAGAGTAACATGTCCCTAAAGTATCGAGGAGTTTGACACAAATGACAAAGCTAATCTCCATGCGTTGCAACGAAGGTTATCACCAAAGATGATGCTAACAAGAGTGACCCCTAAAAATTGTTGAAGTTCAAGCAATTGGTTCAGTGTATGTTTGAAGAAAATGATTATGCTCGAGGAAGAATGAAGACGAAGTGAAGACGTAGCATTTTTTTTCATTATTCTTCTTCTTTCATTGATTCATAGGACCACTGTACTATTAAGAGGGTGTACGTTCAAAACTTGGTTTCTCTGATGCTAAACCCAAATCCTATGGAAGTAGTGACAGAAGTCTCTTTGTGTTCCGAGCAAATACTTGCCAGCAAGAGACTGTGATCTTCTCTGCAGCGAGAGATTTGTCTCGGGCCGAGGAGTTAGCATTACTTGTTCCTCAAGTAATGTTATCGTTGCTCCAAAATCCAACCGTTGTGAACGTGTCGGTTGGCCATTGGTTGGACCCCGTGTCCAAATGGCCATTTCCCATCTAGGAAGGCTGCGACTATAATAGCCACCCCGCGCTGGCTTTGTCTGGTGGCTGCTCCGTTTGATTTTGAGAAGATTGTTGAGCAACCCACTCTCTGAGCGATTTGAGTTTAAAATCCACCAAGAGAAAAACCCTAGAGTCGAAGAATTAGATAGAGGTTCAGCATCACTGAAATCTAAGTCTAGTACGCTTTGCCTATTACTCTTGAGAGCTGCGAACTCTCTGGACGGTTAGGTGTCAATTTCTTCAGAGACCAAGAGTAATCGGCATCGGTTGACGAATCAATTGTCGAGGAGAATAGGGTGATGAGAGTTTATTTTCCGTGTTAAGTCACAGCCCCTCCAACCAGACGTAGTCCTTGTGAGAAGGACGAATTGGTCAAAGAAATACCATGTTGCCATTGAGTATCATTGGTTATCTTTGTCACCCATGCTTACCATTGATGCATTTTCATTCGCATGATTTGTATCAATGCATGTCTTATTTTCCTTTCGGTACTCTGTTTTAGTTTGCTATAGTTTGTTTTTCATTCGTTCCGCTGCTGGGTACTGAATGATTTGAGTTTTTCATAGAAAATTTAAAACTCCCATTCACCCCACCCCCCCCCCCCGCCCCTGGTACACATACTTCTTTACTACAATTGGTATCAGAGCAAGTTACTCTTTGAGTCTGCTCATTTGAGTCTAACGACTTTGGAGTTTAAGTATGTCTTCAGTGAACTACATATCGCATCTCTAGATTCCCATATTTGATTGAATGGACTACCCTTCTGGAAGGAGAAGATGAAGATCCGTCTTTGTGCTATAGATGATGATATGTGGAACATGGTGCGGTTTGGGCTCACAATCGCTGTACCTCATGCCCCTACCGACGAAGAAAAGAAGCTCATTCAGGTGGATGATCAAGCCAAAGATGAGATTGGTGGCCACCCCAATCGAGCGCAGTTTCTTCATTATCGCCAATGTGAAACTATGAAGGAACTATGGGATGTCCTTGAGAAGATCAATGAAGGAGTTTCAACTCAGAAAGAAGCTCGAATTGACACTCTTCAAGCGAAATTCAATCGCTTCAAGCGCATTGGAAATGAAAGCTGTCAGCAAACCTTTGACCGCCTTAGTGACATAGCAAATGAACTTCAAGGTCTCGGCGCCAAAGACATCACTGACCATGAAGTTATGAGGAAACTGCTTTGATCTCTTGATAGTTCATTCGACACTTTGTCTTGATGATTCGCGAACATCCTGATTTCAAAACCCTCGACTCATGGAAAGACTGAACACTCACGAGGAACAAGAAGAAGAGAAGAGAGATCTCTATGGCTCCAATCAACGCAAAAATCATGCTCTGGAGGATGTAGCTGATTCTTCCTCCGACGCAAATGCCGAAGAAGATTCAGATGATCCAGAAAGGCTCAGTAAAGATGTCGCACTGATCATGAAAAGATTCCAATGCTTCGACAAGAAGAGCCAGTTCCAGAAAAGAAGTTCAAGCAACTCTGGGGGTCCAAAATCTTCATCAAAACCTGCTGGAGAATACACCTACTTCAAGTGCAAAAATCCTGGACACTTCATTCCAGACTGCCCTCTCTGGGAAGCTGAAATTTGTGCTAGTGGAAGATATGATTCGGGAAACTATCGAGGTAAAAGCAAGAGCAAGAACTATGACTCCAATGAAGAAAAGAAAACGAAGAAATTCTTCAAGAAGAAGGACAACTCCACTTCAAAATCTTCGTCAAGATCTTCATGGAGGAACCCTTCCAAGTCCTCCTCCAACCGCAAGAATACTTCTCGCAAGGCCAAGGCGTACATCTGCAAGGAGATGGATTCTGAAGAAGAACCATCTGCCTCCGAAGAAGTTGATGAATCCGATGAGGATTCTGACTCGGGCATGGCTGGCATAGCATGTGCCTCCTCTCCTGCAACGAATTTTTCAGGAACCCGTCAAGCAATGATGAAGCTCCTGCCTACTGCTTCATGGCCAAGGCATCGAAAGAAAAGGTATCCTCCAAACATCACAAGGTTCACTTCAGTGATCAATATTCTGCTGATGAGAATGACCATGCTAAGTTGATCAAAATTGCCAATATTCAACAAAACTCTCTTGAGAAAATTGAGAAAACCCTTAGGAAATCTAAAGGGTTGTTGGTTGAGGAGATGGCGAAAAATCACTCGTTGACCAAAGAGATTCCACTCTCAAGTCACGAAAGATGAACTATCGACTCGTCATGATTTGCTCTCAGCTGACCATGAAAGATTAACCTATGATTACATAAAAAGGAAACAAGAACTCAAGGCGCTGAGAGAGACTCATGAGGATTTGATGAGAGAAAATCCTCTTCTCACCCAACAACTTAAGGATAAACCTGAGGTGTTTGTGCCACCTTGCTTAAAATGCCTTGAACAAACCAATGCTGAATCATTTGTTAGCGCTAACTCCTCAGTCGAGGAAAATGGTTCTGTTTCTGATGAAAATGCTAGGTTGAAGGATCTTCTTCAGATGGAATGTTCAAATCTCTAAAGGGGCATCAAACCCTTTGTGATGTTTTGAAGAAATCCATTCTTCACAAAAATCCCAGGAAAGAAGGCATCGGTCTTCAAAGGAAACTGAATGAAAATGGCACCTACTGGGAACCACATCAATATCCTCAAACGGTGTGGGTTCCTTCAAAAAGCAAAACGCTCAATCCATTATTACTCTCAGGATATGACTCTCCCATCCCTGAATATCCTGATGATGATTCTCTGGACAACTATAAGTTGTTTAAGAATCAACATGGTGAAACTATTGCTTGCTATGTTGGGCCAAATAGCAGAAATGGCCCCCCCAAAGAGAACTATTTGGGTGCCGAAGAAATCTGTTGATGCCTTGACTATTATTGCTCAACTAACCATGCGGGCAGAAAAAGCTCGACAGAATGAGTACATGCATACCTCAGCCAATTATTATACTCATGCTTCTAGAAGAAATTTTAATGCTTATTACTTCAGTTATGCTCGCACCTTATCGAATAACAATTATGCTTATCGAAAGAAATCATATCCTGCTCGCTCTACTGTTTCGAAGCCACCAGCAAAGATGTGGGTGGTTAAGAAAGCCTAATTCTTCTGCAGGACTATGTCTCCGGGTGTACATAATGGATAATGGATAGTGGATGCACTAGTCATATGACCGGAGACAAATCGTTGTTTGTTGACCCCCAACTTAACTGCTTCTCCTCTAAAGTATATCACTTTTGGCGACAACAACAAAGGAAAGGTAATTGGGCTAGGTAAAATAGCCATATCCAAGGACAAGTCCATTGATGATGTTTTACTTGTTCAGTCTCTTGGATTCAATCTTATGTTAATTGGCAAGCTATGTGATTTAGGCATGCTAGTTCTACTTTTCATATCCAAATGCATTGTCTTCATGGCCTCTGACAATTCCTTCGTCTTTGAGGAATTAGAAAGGGTGGTCTTTATATTGTGGATTTCTCTAAGGGTCCCTCGATCCAAACTTGTTTGCTTGCAAAAGCAACCGAAGGATGGCTGTGGCACCGAAGACTTGGTCAAGGTATGAGAAATTTGCAGACCCTAGTGAAGAAAAATCATCTCCGTGGCATTCCTCATGTAAAATTCAACAAGAATCGTCTCTGTGCTGCATGTGAGGCTAATAAATTAGACGAGAAGCATCACTCTTCGAAGACAGTTATGACCACAACAAGGCCACTGGAAATTCTTCATATGGATTTATTCGGTCTTCAAAATTATGCAACCTTTGGTGGCTGTCATTATGGCCTTGTTATTATTGATGATTTCTCTCGATACACTTGCGTATTCTTTCTCGAAGACAAGACCTGCACCCAAGATATCTTCAAAAGTTTCGCTAAGAAGGCCCAAAATGAATATGATGTGCGAATTAAGCATGTCAGAAGTGACAATGGAACTGAGTTAAAAAAATACTCATATTGCTGAATTTCTCAATGAACATGGTATTACTCATGAGTTCTCTGCCGCATACACTCCCCAACATAATGTAGTTGTTGAACGAAAGAATATAACACTCTTAGAACAAGTGAGCGTTACTATTTCTACCATACCGCCTGATCTTCAAGCTTGTGTTGTCCCAATAGCACCTCCGAAGAAGAACTCCTTGAAGAGAAAGACTCCTCCTACCACGGTCGTAATGGTTGATCAAGTAAATACAACCCCTCATCTTGATGCAATAGATTTGCAAGATTTGGTAGTTGATGCCCCTGTAGGCACAACTAAGCTAGTGGAAAAGCTCCCGAAGCAATAGGTGAAGAAAATCACGGCTCCCTCTGCCAAGCAAAGTGCTCCGCAAGGAAATACAGTGAAAGAAAAAGTAGCTCAATTAGCTCCAAAGTTGACACAACCTTTGGCTTCTATGCCTTCGACCGAGCAAAATCTAGTTTCGACTGCTCCTGTTGCACAGACCAATGATGACTCTAATGCACCAAATTAATTTAATCAAGTGTTCATCATGGAGCAGCTTGACAGATTTGGGGAGAACCTATTGGATGGAGAAGTGGCATCTTTGCCCATTCCCTCTGAATTAATTGCACCAGCTTCTGCTCTGGTTCAGGACATGAGAGATGACTCTGTTGAGATCAACAACCTCACTGCCCATCTCGATGATCTTGACAACCGAATGAAAGCTCCAAAATCCAAATTTGTCATCAAACAACTTGAAGAATCATATGTGGATGTCAATAAAGCCTTGACTATCTTTCGGAACAGAAGATTAGGATTTCATTATGATTTGGATCAAATTGTTCACAAGATATGCCTCGATCATCAAGCCCAAGCCACCAGATATAATGATCTTGTCAAAGGGCATATTGATCCATCGAAGAAAAAGAAGAAGAAAACTATAAAGATGAATGTTCCTCCTCCTCCTACGGAAGAAAAGTCTCCAGATGTTGTACCACAGAAGGAAAACTCACCAAAGCCTGCAATTCCCTTGCAAGTTCACGCACCAAATGTAGATGCTCCTACTTCGCCAAGGCCAACTGAAACAGTGCTTGTGGCTTCCCCCATTCATGAAGCAAACCCTTCTCAGCAAAATGTATCAAAAGAATGTGAGATTCATCAGTCCGAGCACCAAGCCTCTCCAGCTCATGTCAAACCAAATGCAATGATTCCTCCTTCTGCACTCAACCATCTGCCGAAGAACATCTTCATCAGTCCACAATGCGTGATAAAGCTTCAGTGCCTGATAAAGTGCTTACTCCCTCTCCACTGCGAATTTCCTTCAACATTACGAAGAGAACTTCAGATGTTGGTCCTTCTGCAGTAAAGTCTATTTCTACTCATCATTCAGATTCGGTAATTTATGGTGATGAAGTGATTACTGTTGAAGATGAGCTCAAATATCCTTATCCTCATGAACAACTTCCGTTATTCTCTATCGGCATTGGCGTCAAAGGGCCACTTTTCAATCGGAACACTCATCCTGTTTTCTTTCAAGAGAGTCCATACAACAAGCCTCACACTTCTGAATCTCCTCGGATCTGGACTCGAGAACATGCTATATATTATTCTCGGATTCTTTATGAAAGCTGCAAGATTTTTCCTCATGAGTTCCCGAATATCGCTGCGATGAAGAACATTGGCTGCTTCAATCAAGTATTGCAAGATATCAAAGATTTTGGCCTCACGCATGTCTTTGCATTTCAGCATCCATGGAATAGAGAAATTATAATTCAATTCTATGTCACACAGTATATCTTTGGTGATGAAGCTGATAGCACCAAGTGGATCTTGGAATGGATGACCGAAGGGAAACGCATAAAATGCTCTGCAACGGAATTTGCCTCCCACTTTCATTTCCCTCGGTTAGAGCATGGCAAGACTGAAATTCGAGTTCACAACATTGATGCAATTTCCGATGAAGATTTCCGTTGCACAATGGATCAAGAGAAGATTCGGAACTACAATGGTCCTCCCTTGCCCGAGAATTTGACCTTTGATAATCAAACTCTATATCATCTGCTCACTTATACCATCTGTCCTCTGTCTGGGATGAATTCTACAATGCTATATCTGATGTTCTTCAGAATACCAACCATGCCGTCGGTGTCAAAACCGGCGGATCTCGGGTAGGGGGTCCCGAACTGTGCGTCTGTGCGGATGGTAACAGGAGACAAGGGACACGATGTTTTTACCCAGGTTCGGGCCCTCTCGATGGAGGTAAAACCCTACTCCTGCTTGATTGATATTGATGATATGGGTAGTACAAGAGTGGATCTACCACGAGATCAAGGAGGCTAAACGCTAGAAGCTAGCCTATGGTATGATTGTTGTAATGGTTGGTCGTCCTACGGACTAAAACCCTCCAGTTTATATAGACACCAGAGAGGGCTAGGGTTACATAGAGTCGGTTACAATGGTAGGAGATCTACATATCCGTATCGCCAAGCTTGCCTTCCACGCCAAGGAAAGTCCCATCCGGACACGGGACGAAGTCTTCAATCTTGTATCTTCATAGTCTTGGAGTCCGGCCGATGATGATAGTCCGGCTATCCAGACACCCCCTAGTCCAGGACTCCCTCAGTAGCCCCTGAACCAGGCTTCAATGATGATGAGTCCGGCGCGCATATTGTTCGGCATTGCAAGGCGGGTTCCTCCTCCGAATAATTCATAGAAGATTGTGAACACCAGGATAGTGTCCGGCTCTGCAAAATAAATTCCACATTCCACCGTAGAAAGAATAATATGTACACAAGTTCAATCTGCTGGCGTATTTTGTGGCATGACGTCATACCACCACCAAGCCTTTACTTGAATCATTTTTTATTATACCACCTCAGCGCGTTTAGCGAAGCGGTTTCCTTGGCACGTCTTGTCGAAGCAGAGATCGTGTTTCCCCTTATTCCGGGATTCCCATCAATACGGACGTGGGTAACCCAACCGCGCCATTGATGGTGGCGCTTGGGAGATAAGCGAGTTTTACCAGGCCGGTGGGGACGCATAGTCTTCGTCCGCCCATATATAAGGGGATAAGGATCCACCTTTTTTACCTACGCCTTCTTCCTCCTTTGCTTATCCATCTCCGCGCACTCGAGCTCCAGTGCCCAAGTCCGCACACCTCATCTCAACCTTCTCCAGCCATGTCCGGAGCGGGAGGCAAGTTGATGGCCTCCTCCGTTATGGAGGGGCACATCAAGAAGCTGCGCGGTGCCGGATACCTCTCCAGCGACATCGCGCATCGGCTGCCCGACGAGGGGCAGCTCATCCCCACCCCCAGGCCTCATGAGAGGGTCATATTCCTTCCCCACTTCCTCCGCGGACTGGGCTTCCCACTTCACCCCTTCGTCCGGGGGCTCATGTACTACTACGGCCTGGACTTCCACGATCTGGCGCCAAACTTCATCCTCAACATCTTGGCGTTTATCATCGTGTGCGAGGCCTTCCTCTGCATCCAGCCCCACTTCGGCTTGTGGCTAAAAACCTTCAATGTCGAGCCGAAGGTGGTGAAGGGCGTCCAAGCGGAGTGCGGAGGCGCCATAGTGGGCAAAATGGCCAACGTCATCTGGCTCGAGGGTGCCTTCGTGGAGTCCATCAAAGGGTGGCAATCGGGGTGGTTCTACATCACCGAGCCGCGTGACCCTAAATGGGCAGCGGCTCCCGAGTTTAGATCTGGTATCCCCATGCAGCTCACCTCCTGGAAAGAGAAGGGCTTGCTATGGGGTAGTTCGGAGGAGCTGACAGGACTCCAATCCTATCTCCAGACCCTGGTGAACAAGAAGCTTAAGCTTGTCAACGTGATCCAGGTCATGCTCGTCCGCCGGATTCTCCCCTGCCAGCAGCGGACCTTCAATTTGTGGGAGTTCGATCCGGCACAGCACCGGACCCTGAGCGGGCTCTTCGACACGACGTACGAAGCTGCCTGGAGGGTGCTGTTCAAGGGCGGAGAAGCCCCCGTGTCCACAACCGAAGATCGCGGATTCAACACCAAGCGCCCGGCCGGCGAGGTTAGCTTTGTTATCCTTTACGGGACACTTACTTCTTTCATAGTTTGACTCTATGTGGGATCTAAAACTCCCAATGCCTTTAATAGGATTGGCAGAGGACGTCCGGATAGGTCGACTGTCCGGCTCCGCTTCCCGAAGACCCAACAGACGCCCGTTTGACGGGGCTGCTGGTTCCGGCCCTTTTACGTGGTGCCGGAGAAGAAGGCCAAGAAGAAGGCCACGGGAAACCGAAGTAGTTCGCAGCGCCAGGTGGTATCGGACTCGTCGTCCGATGGCTCCGAGGCGGACTCCTCCCCCAAAGACAAGGAGGAGAAAGAGGACTCTCCCCAGGAGGGGGGAGAGCGGAAGAGGAAGGCTTCCCCAACGGGGGAGGCTGAAGGGTCCAAGAGGGGAAGGACCCTTCCTCCGGACAGCTCCGCCAACACCGACGACGGCGACGAGGGGTGGCCCTCAAGGGCCAAGCCCTCGGCAAGATCGTAAGTATCCGGATTCTTGAATGATTTATAATTTCTCTTTTGTGCCACATAGTGTCCTTCTAATGCCGCATACAACCTGTTATCCGGCCAAGGACAATTTTCCCGCTTCTTCGAGCGGGTCCTTGGCTCCGTCGGATGTGGATTCCATTCCGACCGCCTCCAACCCTCGTGATGCTGAGGACGCCGAGGTGGGATCCCAGGAGGAGACCCGACAGGAGGGGGAGGCTCCAGAGGTGCCACAGGGCAACCTCCCGGACTTCATGCCGGACTCCGCACCGGAACCCGCAGTGGTTCCGGAGTCTGGCAGGCGGCCCCTTCGTAAGAAGGGCAAGACCGTGACACCGGCGGCCTCCGTCCAACCGGAGGCGCCGGATAACTTGTTGGAGGCGCTCAACGGCTCTTCCATCGAGGAAGAGCACCGCACTATCATGAGTGCGGTGATTCAGAAGGTTCAGCTCGCCAAGAGCGGGCTGACCGAAGCCTACAGCAGCCTTCTAACAGGCTTTGAGGTAAGGCGTTTTTTTAAATATGTAATGTAATACCACATAGACAGTAGCCCCTGATGCTCAGTTCGGTGTTCGGAAAGAAAAGCCGGACTGAGGATCTAAAAAGTTATACGCAGGAGTTCTAAAAATTATGTCAATATGGGATTGCAGGCTGCGCTGCTGACCTCTGCCGCATCGACTGCAGAGGTCGGTGCTTTGAAGCAGGACCTCGAGCGGTCCGAGAACGAGCTCGGCCTCGCCAAGAAGCAGCTCGAGGACAAAGAAGGTGAGTAACACCGTATTAAATTTGTACCTTACAAAAAAGGATTTTGGTTGCAATAGAAATAACAAGGATAACATGGGCACTGCAGGGGCCACGGACGAGGTGGCGACCCTGAAGGAGGCCGTGTCCGCGGCCAAACGTAATGCGGCTGCGGAACGAGTGGAGCGAGAGAAGCAGGAGGCGCGGGTGGCGGAGGTGCGTCAAGAGCTCCAGGCTCTCATGGAAAAGCATGAGAGTTTGGAGCGCGACTCGAAGACTCGAGAGTCCGAGCTTGCCTCGGCTCTTGAGAGTGCCAAAGCCGCTAAGGCCGAGGCCCATAAGGCCCTTCAGGAGATTGAGGCAGTGAAGAAAATAGCGGCGGGTAAGGCATTTTTCATGCAAAGCAAGCATGTGAATGTGAATTACCTGTTACTTACCCGAATTCGGAGCTCTCCAGGAGCGTTTGTAGATCTGCCTTGCAGCATGTCCGATGCCGCCGCATTCTACCGGGCCGAGGAGGGGATCTCGACGGAGAAGGTCCTCTTGTCTCGGTATGCTGAGGCCGGACATCCGGTGCCCCTTAGCGACCAGCTGAAGCAGCTAGTCGAGCTCCACAAGGTAGCCGAGCAGGCCATGAAGGGCCTCGTAGTCCGGCTGTGGCCTGAAGAGGCCATGCCTGGGAGCTACTTCGGCCTCGTGCGGCGGCTGGTGGATGCGTGCCCCTGGGTGGAAGTCATGAAGCGCTCCGCCTACATTGAAGGTGCCCGTCGAGCCCTTGCCCGCGCAAAGGTGCACTGGGGCAGGCTGGATGCTGAGAGGCTTCTAACGGACGGACGCGCCGCCGGCGGGCAAGGAGTATCGTACGCTCGAAATGTACTATAAGATTGTCCTGAAGGGTGCCCGCAAGATTGCGGATGAGTGCCCCAAAGATGTAATTTTTGAGTAGACTCGCAATGTGTTATCCTGTGCGCTGAAAACTTTGTTCATATGCGCTAAGCAATGCTTATTAATTTAAAATAGGACCTTCTGTGCGGCCGTTTATCAAATCTGAGAGATGGCAAGTCGTCGGCTTCAGCCCCCATGCCACGAGTGCTGGGGTGTTCGGGATAAACTTGAGCGCTCTTGTTCCCATTTTTTTGGTCCATCTAGGGAGGCGCTCAACACAGCGAACAAGGCAACCAGACTTATAACGCTTGAACACTCTCACTTAGCCATAGAATTCTATAATTTTAAATTTCAGCGAAACTCCTAGTGTTCGGAAGACCGAGTTCGGGGCGCTATCCATGCCTGGGCCGGACGAAGCCGGTTCCTCGCTCTAAGCGGCATAAGTCTTTAGGGACTCGAAAAGACCTCTCAAATAGCGACCAGCTCTCGCCTTATCATGACGGTCAGTTTTAGCTTTCTCCACTGAGGCGCTCGCCCAGCTCAACCGGGGCGCAATCGCAGTGGTTCTCCCAGTGCTACCTTAGCCAATAGAACGGAACATAAGGTACCAAAACATGGGAGCCGGGCAAACCCAACTATTGACCCAAGACATGATTCGGAGCCGATGCATATAATTCTATAAGTTCGGGGTGCCGCACTTGTGAAAGTGTTCGGACTTATCACACCATAATGCGGGGAACATAAGCCCCTGGTGTATTCGGCCGTACCAAAGTGTGCGGATGCAAGATGTCATAAATGAACATATATGTAAAAAAGGAATGCAATTGTAAGCAAAAGGTGATGCATTGTTTATTTAAGGAATTCTGCTATGAGTGCAGAATGATACAAATAGTGCTGTAAGCAAGGGTTTGGACTATTAGACATGTCCCCCTCCAGGGGTAGGCTGCGGAATGGTGTATTAAACAGATTTAACGCTCATAATGGAGACCACCCGAGTGTTCGTCGTAGCTATTGTCCCTCCCTGGCTGTTGCATCGTGAGTTCGGCAGATCTACTGCCAGACAGGGCCTCTGGCGAACGGAGTCCTGTGAAAAAAAATGAAAAAAAAGGTGACACACTTGGGAGCCCCTGGTGTGGTTGAGCCGCACTCTGGGCCTGTCGTGGTCGTGCCCCTCCCCCTATGCCCATGGTATCTCCAGAGCGTAATGATGTACGTGAAGGGCTCGTCTTGCAATCATGCAAGGGCTGGGGTTGGGGCCGCATTGCTACGTGTGCTCGGAACGTGCCATGTGGTCTTGATGTATGTTACTCCGGCCGCGTTTAGCCATGTCCGGTCGTTTAACGGCCGGACTGGAAAATTGCCTTAAGAGGCTGCTCTGTACTTCTACCACGAGAGCCGCTGTGTGTTCCTCCGTTCGGAGGGAGCGTTCAGTGTTTCCGTTGACCGTGATGACTCCACGAGGACCTGGCATCTTGAGCTTAAGCTATGCATAATGCGGCACCGCGTTGAACTTTGCAAACGCGGTTCGTCCGAGCAGAGCGTGATAGCCACTGCGGAACGGGACTATGTCGAAGATTAACTCCTCGCTTTGGAAATTATCCGGGGATCCTAAGACCACTTCCAGTGTGACTGAGCCTGTACAATTGGCCTCAACACCTGGTATGACGCCTTTGAAGGTCATCTTTGTAGGTTTAATCCTTGAGGGGTCTATGCCCATCTTGCGCACTGTATCCTGATAAAGCAGGTTCAGGCTGCTGCCGCCGTCCATCAGGACTCTAGTGAGGTGAAATCCATCGATGATTGGGTCTAAAACCAATGCAGCGAATCCGCCATGGCGGATACTGGTGGGGTGATCCCTTCGATCGAAAGTGATCGGGCAAGAGGACCATGGATTGAACTTCGGGGCGACTGGCTCCATCGCATATACGTCCCTCAGTGCACGCTTCCGCTCCCTCTTGGGTATGTGGGTTGCGTATATCATGTTTACTGTCCGCACTTGTGGGGGGAAACCCTTCTGTCCTCTACTATTCGGTGGCCGGGTCTCCTCCTCGTCATCGCTATGCAGCCCCTTGTCATTGTTTTCGGCAATTGACTTGCCTGCCTGCTTGAATACCCAACAATCCATGTTGGTGTGGTTAGCTGGCTTTTCGGGGGTGCCATGTATCTGGTAAGAGCCGTCGAGTATTCGGTCCAAATTGGACGGACCCGAAGTAGTTCTTTTTAATGTCTTTTTCCGCTGACCGGGTTTAAAGCCTCTGATTTCGGCATTAACTGCCGTATCCTCAGTGTTATCACTGTTAACGCGGCGTTTGTTTTTGTTACGACGCGACCTGCCATTGCGGTCCTTGTTGTCTGAACTGCCAGAATTTTTGCTGAGATTTTGTTAAGAACCGTGTCCAGAACTGTCTGGCCGATTCGTCTGGCTGCTGAATTATATGGCTTAGGTCATCGGCGTCTGGTGGTCGCACATATGTGCCCTGGAAGTTGACAAGAAATGTGGCTTCCAGTTCCTCCCAACACCCAATTGACTCTGCTGGCAAGCTGTTAAGCCAATGCCGAGCTGGTCCTTTATGCTTGAGTGGGAGATACTTGATGGCGTGGAGATTGTCACCGCGGGCCATATGGATATGAAGGAGATAATCTTCGATCCAAACCGCGGGGTCTGTTGTGCCATCGTAGGATTCAATGTTCACGGGATTAAACCCTTCAGGGATTTGATGATCCATTACTTCATCTGTGAAGCATAGTGGGTGTGCGGCGCCTCTATATTGAGCAATATCACGACGTAGCTCAAGAGAGCTTTGTCTGCTGTGTTCGGCCCAGCCGGAGTTGCTATATCCGGCGCGACGGTAGTCGTGGTGGGTCGTGGGGCGCCCACGTGATCCGTAGATATAGATCTTGATTGTCTTGCCTTATCCTCCAATATATCCCGCAAGTCCGGTGCATTCCCCCGTGGCTTCGCGCTTTTCGAGCGGTGCCGGGGTACAGTTCTGGCGGAGGGCCTGGATGCCTCTCTGTCGCAGCCACGAGGTGGTTGGTCTGCCGTATTGTGCGCTGGTGATGAAGGTTTGTATGCTTCCTCCTCTAGTCGGGGGAAAAATTGCGTTTTGGGTAGCTTTTGGAGGGGCGTTCGAGTTCATACTCTTCGGCCGCGAGGACCTCGGTCCATCTGTCGGCCAGCAGGTCTTGATCAGCTCGAAGTTGTTGCTGCTTTTTCTTTAGGCTGTTCGCCGTGGCCATTAACCTGCGTTTAAAACGCTCTTGTTCAACGGGATCCTCGGGCACGACGAATTCGTCGTCGTTGAGGCTTGCCTCGTCTCCGGAGGTAGGCATGTAATTTTCATCCTCCTCGTCTGCCGCTCTCTCTTGGGGGCTGGCTTCTCCGTCCTCCTGTGCTGAATCTTGCTGGAGGGGGTTGTCTTCGGCACTCTCTGGGGTGTTATTATCTCCGGTGCCAGAATCTCCATTCTTGTTGTGGCGGGATTTAGAGCGGCGCCGCTGATGTCGGCACTTGGGCTGTTTCTTAGAGGAATCTGCCTCCGCTGCTGCTTCGCCGTCCCCATCCTTTGGGGTGTCCACCATGTATATGTCGTATGACGAGGTGGTCTTCCAGTGTCCTGTAGGCACTGGTTCTTGATCGTCTCCAGCATCGTCGTCCATACCGTCGATGTCTTCGGAGTCATAGTCTAGCATGTCGGTTAGATCGTCGACAGTGGCTACAAAGTGGGTGGTGGGTGGGCTTTGAATTTCTTCGTCGTCCGCATCCCAACCATTCTGACCGCAGTCCGGCCAGGGCTCTCCTGATAACGAGAGATACTTTAGCGAGATGAGGATGTCGCCAAAGGGCGAGTGCTGAAAGATGTCTGCAGCGGTGAACTCCATGATCGGAGCCCAATCAGATTTGATTGGCAGGGGCGCAGGAGGTTCGGAGTCCGGCAAGGAGTCCGGCACCTCGGAGTCATGAGCTTTGCAAAGGACAAGGTCGGTATTCGGCTCCATTGCCATAGAAGTTGCAGCTCCCGAGGCGGTGTCCAGCCACCTATCCACGATTTGCGCAGTCGGCTCCGAACTATGGGTCGGAGCGGATTTGTGTGCGGCCTCCAAGGTACTGTCCGGCGCAGAGCTAAATCATGCCCATCGTGATAGTGCGGCACGCTCTGTTGTGGCTCGAATCCATGGAAGATCAAGTCTCCGCAGATGTCAGCCGTGAAGTTTAGGCTTGCAAATCTGACCTGATGGCCAGGGGCGTAGCTTTCGATCTGCTCCAGATGGCCAAGTGAATTGGCCTGCAGTGCAAAGCCGCCGAACACGAAGATCTGTCCGGGGAGAAAATTCTCACCCTGGACTGTGTTGTTGTTGATTGAAGAAGCCATCAAGCCTATCGGTGACGACACAGAGGAACTCTCAATGAAAGCACCAATGTCGGTGTCAAAACCGGCGGATCTCGGGTAGGGGGTCCCGAACTGTGCGTCTGGGCGGATGGTAACAGGAGACAGGGACACGATGTTTTTACCCAGGTTCGGGCCCTCTCGATGGAGGTAAAACCCTACTCCTGCTTGATTGATATTGATGATATGGGTAGTACAAGAGTGGATCTACCACGAGATCAAGGTTGCTAAACCCTAGAAGCTAGCCTATGGTATGATTGTTGTAATGGTTGTTCGTCCTATGGACTAAAACCCTCCGGTTTATATAAACATCGGAGAGGGCTAGGGTTACACAGAGTCGGTTACAATGGTAGGAGATCTACATATCGGTATCGCCAAGCTTGCCTTCCACGCCAAGGAAAGTCCCATCCGGACACGGGACGAAGTCTTCAATCTTGTATCTTCATAGTCTTGGAGTCCGGCCAATGATGATAGTCCAGCTATCCGGACACCCCCTAGTCCAGGACTCCCTCACATGCCATCTCCCAAGGATATATCTTTGATGTCGAAGAAATGTTTCTACGCATATTGAAGGATTCTGCACAACATCCAAGAACTATCAAAGTCTTTGGGCCTTGGATTCAGAAAGTGGTTAATTATGCTATGAAAACCGAATATCTAGCGAAAGTCAGTCACAAAAGCTTCTTTCCTCCGGTACGTGATAAGTTGCAAGTCATGGAAGATTTCTTTTTGGGCAAAGCACCAGTGTCAAGCCCTCCAGTTTATCATAACACATTCAATAGGCCACGGCTACCTCAGCATGATCGACAACCGAATACACAACCTCCTTCTCATCTCTAAGTGAGTTTGCGCACTCAACAACTGTTGTTGCAGCATATGGCTGAGGATCGCCGCGAAAAAGAACATTTGGCTTCCGAACTGAATGCCATCAACAACTGTACGCAAGTTGTGCACATGATCACAGCTGAAAACAATAAGCGTCTATGGAAGCTGCTTCAGAAGTTCTTCCCCAAGGAACATTTGAGTAGTTCAGATCTTAAAGAGGTTTATGTGTATATTGATCAAGGCTTCTCTGCTGAAGAGTTTCAAGATCGTATCACTCCACCTCTGCCAGCTCGTGAACCAACAACATATTTACTTCTATTTCATCTATAAAAATTGCTCGATGAATCAGATGCCACCTCACCTACCGAGAAGCCTGCTGAAGAAAATGTGTTGTCCCGCAAGAATCAACAACCTAATCCCAATGTGCCTTCATCTTCTCAGACCCAAGCCAGTCTTGAAGGAACATCTGATGTTGCTGATGATTAAGATTTACGAGTCACTTCTGAATCAGAAACATCTTCGGGCAATTCTTCTGGCGATGCCTCAGAGTGAATCAAGTTCACTTCTTCTGCACTCATTTTCTTTGCCACCTTTTTATATCATTTTGAAAAAATGTCAGGATTTAAAATTCATTTCCTTAAGAGTGAAATTTTCTTATTTGGAGCAGCTGTCATTAAAGCGGATACTTATAAGATCTTTACTTGTCAGCAGGGCAAACAAACCCATGAAATACTTGGGGATGCCTCTGAACGAAACTAGAATTAGGAATGCTGATTGGAAACCCTATGAAACTAAGATGAGTAAAACCCATAGAACAACCACATTTGTGTCATGATTAGCGGAAAACCACCACTTTATGATTCATGCCATTTCGCGACGAACCGAATTTTCAACAGTGGCATAAAAATTGAGAAAATTTTTGAGCATGTTTTTGTTGGTGCAATGATAGGCCCCTCATGTTTTGTAGTTTGTTGACATAAACAGTATGGGACTTATGTGTTTGCTAGTGTACACAGAGTAGCAGGTCCCTAAAGTATCGAGGAGTTTGACGCAAACGACGAAGATAATCTCCCTGCGCTGCAGCGAAGGTTATCACCGAAGATGATGCTAACAAGAGTGACCCCTAAAAATTGCTGAAGTTCAAGCAATTGGTTCGGTGTATGTTCGATGAAAATGACTACGCTCGAGGAAGAATGAAGAAAAAGTGAAGACGTAGCATTTGTTTAGTTATTCTTCTTCTTTCATTGAGTCATAGCACCACCATACTATTAAGAGGGGTGTAGTGTTCGAATGATTCGTATGATTTGTATCAATGCATGTCTTATTTTCCTTTCGGTACTCTGTTTTAGTTTGCTGTAGTTTGTTTTCATTCGTTCCGCTGCTGGGTTATGAGAGATTTGAGTTTTCCGAAGAAAATTTAAAACTCCCATTCACCCCCCTCTAGTAGACATAATTTGTTCCTACTGTTTTGGCATGGTTGATCATTCGAGAGCGAACAGCTGTGACGGACGCCGTTATCGGCCGGTCAGAAGTGCGTGAGTCGGGCAGGTCGGAAGCGCCTCGTGGAGCTCACTCACTAGGTAGTAGGGTGCTACTAGGTCATTCACTCAATAGCATGGCACTACTAGTCGTGGTGTCCGTTTGCTAGATAAGGTTCCCCCCGTTCGGTTTCCCATATGTCTAGGAAACTCCCGGCATCGTCCTCCCACCACATTCATGAGCAGTCACATCACACATAAAACCACCTTGCCTCTCTCCTCTCACCTCTCTCGTCTCACCTCACATCACCACCTCCACCGCTATTGATGGTGAAGTCTAACCTCGGTTGGGAGAGGGTTGTTCACGACTGCGCAGACAACGATCCAACAAAGCTTGCAATCGGCCGTGAGATCGCCGGTGGTTCAATTGTGTCCCCACACTCGTGAACCACGCTAGAGGCCTCCTGCCAACATTCAGGGAGGACAAAGGCCCGCGTCTTCCCTGATGGCAAGGGCATGCCGGTGGTTGCCACCATCATCTGGTGCATGCTGGAGTCCATTTCTAGCGATGTTTGGCAGCAGAACCGGTGGTGCATGTACCGCCCTTTGAAATGCAGGTTTCCGACAGATCTGACGGATGTAAGGGCATGGTGGTCAAGGTTGTCGTGCCAGATCGTGTCGACCCCGAGTACCAAATCCTTGTCTGCAATCCTCTACCTGCTGTGCCTATCATTTCCATCGACAACGAGGAGCCGGAGGTGCATGTCATGGCTCGCCCTCGCGTCGCATGAGTTGCCATCGAAGGAGAGAAGGAGAAGCCAATTGATGTTGAGCTGTTGGCGGACGTGGATGTCCAGGTGAAGATGGAGGAGGAGGGGGAGGCAAAATCGGTGGTGAAGAAGCATAGGAAACAAAAGAAGAAGCCTTTGCGCGCTCTACTCGCCTCCTTGGTGCGACGCCGCTACCTCTCCATTCTACTCGACTAACCATTGATGACCAAAGATGTTGTTGATGTGAAGACTGAACTTGACGTAGTAGTTCTAAGTTAGTTGCATTCTAGTCAGTATAGTAGCAATGCTAAGTTTGGACTATCTCTATTTGGTTTCTGCTTGCTTTTGGAACTGATGTGCTCATTAAGTAACTATACTTTGTAGCATCTTGTTTGTCAGTTTGAATATGTTGGTTACAATATTCGGCAGCATCTCATTTATATTTCTCAAGCGACGTGGGGTGGAGCCTGCTCGGTGGCTAGATCCACCCCACGGGTGAGCGTGGGCTGCGGCCAACCGGCTACATCATGGCTATGGAGGCTGCTTCTGACATGTCTACCTACCCGGCGCGTCCTTCTGACAACGTCGCGGCAGAGCTGGTGGTGGCCTTCTCGTCATAGTGATGGGAGGTCAAGCGCAACTGACCATGGGGCAGCGCGTGAGGGATTCATGACCTAGTGCCTAGATCTGATGGTCGTGATGGCGGCTGCCATTATATGGGCGACGACAACGGCTAGCGCGGCGGTGGATGCTTCCTGGAGCACCCAGAATCAGGGTATCGGCCCCTCTTCTTTGATGGCGGTGGACTCCGTGGTCATGCGGGCAACATGGAGTCTGGATCTCGAGGTGGTGATAGCCTTCTGAGGCTAGTGGCGGTATGGGATGTCTCCTTCATCAATACATCGGGTTCGATGCGTCTCTTTCGGAGTCGTCGGGCAGTGCTTGTCGCTGGCAGTGAAGCCTCCAGCGGATGCGCTGCCAATGGTTGCTACGCATGACGTCTCATGCGGGGACGTTGATATGTCTCCAACGTATCTATAATTTTTGATTGTTCCATGCTATTATATTATCTGTTTTGGCTATTTAATGGTCTTTAATATGCTCTTTTATATTATTTTTGGGACTAACCTATTAACCGAAGGCCCAGTGCCAATTTCTGTTTTTTCTGCCTATTTTAGAGTTTTGCAGAAAAGGAATACCAAATGGAATGAAACCTTCGCGATGATCTTTCTTGGACCGAAAGCAAACCAGAAGACTTGGAGATGAAGTCGGAGGCATAACGAGGAGGCCACAAGGCAGGAGGGTGCACCCAGGGGGGTAGGCACACCCCCACCCTCATGGGCCCCTCGTAGCTCCACCGACCTAGTTCTTTCGCCTATATATATATACTCTTATACCCTAAAAACATCTGGGGAAGCCACGAAACCAATTTTTCCACCGCCGCAACCTTCTATACCCGTGAGATTCCATCTTGGGGCCTTTTCCGGTGATCTGCCGGAGGGGGGTTCGATCACGGAGGGCTTCTACATCAACACCATTACCTCTTCGATGAAGCGTGAGTAGTTTACCACAGACCTTCAGGTCCATAGTTATTATCTAGATAGCTTCTTCTCTCTCTTTGATTCTCAACACAAAGTTCTCCTTGATGTTCTTGGAGATCTATTCGATGTAATACTCTTTTGTGGTGTGTTTGCCGAGAACCAATGTATTCTGGATTTATGATCAAGATTATCTATGAATATATTTGGTTCTTCTCTGAATTCTTATATGCATGATTTGATATCTTTGCAAGTCTCCTCGAATTATCGGTTTAGTTTGGCCTACTAGATTGATCTTTCTTGCCATGGGTGGGTTCAATCCTGCGGTGTCCTTTCCCAGTGACAGTAGGGGCAGCAAGGCATGTATTGTATTGCTGCCATCGAGGATAAAAAGATGGGGTTTTCATCATATTTCTTGAGTTAATTCCTCTACATCATGTCATCTTGCTTAATGCTTTACTCCGTTCTTATGAACTTAATACTCTAGATGCATGCTGGATAGCGATCGATGTGTGGAGTAATAGTAGTAGATGCAGGCAGGAGTCGGTCTACTTGACACGGACGTGATTCCTATGTTCATGATCATTGCCTTAGATGTCATAATAATTATACGCTTTTCTATCAATTGCTCGGTAGTAATTTGTTCACCCACCATAATACATGCTATCTCGAGAGAAGCCACTAGTGAAACCTATGGCCACCGAGTCTCTTTTCCATATTATTGAATCTTGTTTACATCTTGCTAGTTTCCGATCTATTATTTTGCAATCTTTACTTTCCAATCTATACATCAAGAATACCAAAAATATTTACTTTAATATCTCTATCAGATATCACTTTTGCGAGTGACCGTGAAGGGATTGACAACCCCTTTATCACGTTGGTTGCAAGTTCTTGATTGTTTGTGCAGGTATTCGGTGACTTGTGTGTCATCCCCTACTGGATTGATACCATGGTTCTCGAAACTGAGGGAAATACTTACACTACTTTGCTGAATCACCCTTTCCTCTTTAAGGGAAAACGAACGCAAGCTCAAGAGGTAGCAAGAAGGATTTCTGCCACCGTTGCCGGCGAGATCTTCGTCAAGTCAAGCCATACCAAGTACCCATCATAAACTCTTCTCCCTTGCATTATATTATTCGCCATTCGCCTCCCGTTTTCCTCCCCCCACTTCTAAAATGATTTTCGAAAACCTTTGCCTTTTCTTCACCCCTCTTCCATTCATCTCTTTTCTCTTGCTTCTTGTGTGCTTGTGTGTTGGATTGATTGCTTGTCATGATGGCTCAAGATAATACTAAATTGTGTGATTTTTCCAATACCAACAACAATGATTTTATTAGCACTCCGATTGCTCCTACTACCAATGCTGAATCTTGTGAAATTAATGCTGCTTTGTTGAATCTTGTTATGAAATATCAATTCTCTGGACTTCCTAGTGAAGATGTCGCATCCCATCTAAACAACTTCGTTTATTTGTGCGATATGCAAAAGAAGAAAGATGTGGATAATGATATTGTTAAATTGAAGCTATTTCCATTTTTTCTTAGAGATCGTGCTAAAACTTGGTTCTCATCTTTGCCTAAAAATAGTATTGATTCATGGAATAAGTGCAAAGATGCTTTTATCTCTAAGTATTTTCCTCCGGCTAAGATCATCTCCCTTAGGAATGATATTATGAATTTTAAGCAACTTGATCATGAGCATGTTCCACAAGCTTGGGAGAGGATGAAATTAATGATACATAATTGCCCTACACATGGTTTGAATTTGTGGATGATTATAAAAAAGAATTATGCCGGATTGAATTTTGCTTCTAGAAATCTTTTAAATTAGGCTGCAGGAGGCACTTTTATGGAAATCACTTTAGGAGAAGCTACTAAGCTCCTAGATAATATTATGGTTAATTAATCTCAGTGGCACACCGAAAGATCCACTAGTAAAAAAGTTCATGCGATTGAAGAGATTAATGTTTTGAGTGGAAAGATGGATAACTTATGAAATTATTTGCTAATAAAAGTGTTTCTTCTTATCCTAATGATATGCCTTTGTCCACTTTGATCGATAATAATAATGAATCTATGGATGTGAATTTTGTTGGTAGGAAAAATCTTGGTAACAATGCATATAGAGGAAATTTTAATCCTAGGCAATTTCCTTGTAATTCCTCTAATAATTATGGTAATTCCTACAAAAAGTCTTATGGAAATTTTAATAAGTTGCCCTCTAATTTTGAGAATAGTATTAAAGAATTTATGAGTCCGCAAAAGAATTTTAATGCTTTGATTAAAGAAAAATTGCTTAAGATTGATGAGTTGGCTAGGAACGTGGATAGAATTTCTCTTGATGTTGATTCTTTGAAACTTAGAACTATTCCACGTAAGCATGATATCAATGAGTCTCTCAAAGCCATGATAATTTCCATTGATGAGTGCAAAGAAAGAACCGCTAGGATGCGTGCTAAAAACATTGGTTTGTGAAAGCGTGTTCTTCTAGTTTACATGATAATAATGATGAAGATCTAAAAGTGATTGATGTGACTCCTATTAAATCTTTGTTTTCTAGTATGAATCTTGATAAAGATGGGACTAGAGATGAGTCAAATTTAGTTAAAAGGCATCCCAATGATTTGCAATTTTTAGATCTAGATGCAAAAATTGATAAAAGTGTGATTGAAGAGGTCAAAACTTTAGGTAGCAATGAACCCACTATTTTGGATTTCAAGGAATTTAATTATGATAATTGTTCTTTAATAGATTGTATTTCCTTGTTGCAATCCGTGTTAAATTCTCCTCATGCTTATAATTAAAATAAACCTTTTACTAAACATATCATGGATGCTTTGATGCAATCTTTTGAAGAAAAGCTTGAACTAGAAGTTTCCATCCCTAGAAACCTTTATGATGAATGGGAACCTACTATTAAGATTAAGATTAAAGATTATGAATGCTATGCTTTGTGTGATTTGGGTGCTATTGTTTCCACGGTTCCAAAAACTTTGTGTTATGTGCCAGGTTTCCGTGAATTTGATGATTGTTCTTTAAATTTGCATCTTGCGGATTCCACCATTAAGAAACCTATGGGAAGGATTAATGATGTTCTTGTTGTTGCAAATAGGAATTATGTGCCTGCAGATTTCATTGTTCTTGATATAGATTGCAATCCTACATGTCCTATTATTCTTCGTAGAACTTTCCTTAGAATTATTGGTGCAAATATTGATATGAAAGAAGGAAACATTAGATTGCAATTTCCGTTAAGGAAGGGCATGGAACACTTTCATATGAAGAAAATTAAATTGCCTTATGAATCTATTATGAGAGCCACTTATGGATTACATACCAAAGATGGCAATAGCTAGATCTAATCTTGTTTTTATGCCTAGCTAGGGGCGTTAAATAATAGCGCTTGTTGGGAGGCAACCCAATTTAATTTTTGTTCTTTACTTTTTGCTCCTGTTTAGTAATAAATAATTCATCTAGCCACAGGTTAGATGTGGTTTTATGTTTTAATAGCAAAAATGCCCGTGCGTTGCAACGGGAGAAAATAACTTTCTTAACATAAACTAATATAATTATTATTATTTAATTTGTGATCCACATCAATTATTCCCAACATGAAAATACCAAAGATTTGTGTTTTCAACCATACTGTCTTTGCAAAAACAATTAATGCGTTCATGGATTTCCTAGTTCTGGAAGGAAAGGGGTTGAAGGAGTAGTGGAGTAATGTCAACTATTGGTGTTCTGTTCATGGTGTGAGTGAGCTTCGAAAACTGTAATAAGTTGAGGCTCACTGATCTAAACTCTTACGGACCAGTCTAACAAAGTGACACGAAATATTACATAGGAGCGACATTTCAATGACTGCGTCGAGGTGATGATAGAATTTGCAACCTCTAGTTCACGTCCATGGATGGCATGGATCGCGGTGCTCGGGAACAAGAATAACGGTCGGACCTAGGACATAGTCTAGGAGGTTGACGACATCTGGATGAGTATATTGGTGTGAGTAACTAAAAATTCATATATTGAGTGCGATGTATGCTTGAGACGATTGCCATAGACTGAAAGGCAAAATTAATCATTCACGAAGCGCGAGTCAAGCTCTTGTTTATTTGAATGGATTTTTATTGTCGTTGTGGTCGTATGTGTTCGGCTAAAAGAGGTCTAATTATTGAAGGCGTGAAAAAAGCACGGTCGAATATCGGGTATGTGAAGGATCTTCATGGTCAATCGGAATTGTGGCTGTCTTTGGGCTAAGGAAGGATTGGGCGAACTAAAAAAGAAGAATAAATTCTTGGAACAGAATTGTGGGATATCTAGGTGAACTAAAAGGAAGGATGGATCGTTGGGCTGCAAGTATATTCACATGCACGATGATGGACGTGCACACCTTCCTTCCTTTATACCCCCTTGAGGCCAATCATGATGGACGTTCACGCCTTCCTTTATACAAACAAGGGAGCCCATAATCTTCCCTTTTAATAGCCTCATCCTTCCTTTTTTAATACCCCAAAGACAACCCGCAATTTTGTTAAATATGGGGATACATCCTACCTTTATATCGACAATTCTCACTGTTATCTGTAAGGCTTCTTGTTGATACTACGTGAAGCATGCATGTCCTATATAAACTGGTATAAGTGTATCTAAATGAGCGAGGTGGTATAATTGAACATCAAATAACGATAGCTCAGTTGGTCGTAGTCGCTGCCTATTTAATCGGGCTTGAAGTCGCGAGGTCAATCTCCAATTTTAACATTTTTTTCCAGCGTGGCTCACAGTCCAAAATAAAAGGCCCATCCATGGTCCATAAGAGAGGCCAGCCGTGGAGTGATTTGAGGGCCCATCAGATTGTTTGATCGACAAGGATGTAAATTTTGATCGAGAATGACTCTTTCCTCGTGTATATGTTTACTATACTTTAGTACCACCTCGTGTATATGTTTTAAATTCAAAGTGAAAGCGTAAATTGATGGGAAAAGGCGTATTGTGATGGTGAACCCAAGGAGTCAATCTGTGATTTATTATCAGGGAAAGATTAGTGTTTGTGCCAAGTAGAACCTTTGGGATGACTTGGGTGAAGTCTTTGCGATCTTGCTGTAAAAAACAAAAACTTTTGCACTCACGAGAATAGCAGTCATTTTTTTACAGAAGAGAGCTTTTAGGTTGATTATTTTTGCAGAATATTAATAGGCAAATTCCTCACTTCCACCAATTTCTTCCAGAATTTTTGGAGTTAAAGAAGTATTCGAAAGTTACAGATTCCTACAGACTGTTCTGTTTTTGACAGATTCTGTTTTTCGCGTGTTGTTTGCTTATTTTGATGAATCTATGAGCAGTATCGGAGGGTATGAACCATAGAGAAGTTGGAATACAGTAGGTTTAACACCAATATAAATAAAGAATGAGTTCATTACAGTACCTTATAGTGGTGGTTTATTTTCTTATACTAACGGAGCTCATGAGATTTTCTGTTGAAGTTTTGTGTTGTGAAGTTTTCAAGTTTTGGGTAAGGATTTGATGGATTTTGGAATAAGGAGTGGCAAGAGCCTAAGCTCGGGGATTCCCAAGGCACCCCAAGGTAAAATTCAAGGACAACCAAAAGCCTAAGCTTGGGGATGCCCTAGAAGGCATCCCCTCTTTCGTCTTCGTCTATCGGTAAATTTACTTGAGGCTATATTTTTATTCACCACATGATATGTGTTTTGCTTGGAGTGTCTTGTATGATTTGACTCTTTGCTTTTTATTTTACCACAATCATCCTTTCTGAACACACCTTTTAGGGGAGACACGCATGAATCGTGATTTATTAGAATACTCTATGTGCTTCACTTATATCTTTTGAGCTAGACAATATTGCTCTATTGCTTCAGCTATATCTTTTTAGAGCACGGTGGTGGCTTTATTTTATAGAAATTGTTGACCTCTCATGCTTCACTTATATTATTTTGAGAGTCTTTTAGAACAGCATGGTAATTTGCTTTGGTTACAAAATTAGTCCTAATATGATGTGCATCCAAGATGGGTATAATAAAAACTTTCATATAAAGTGCATTGAATACTATGAGAAGTTTGATTCTTTATGATTGTTTTGAGACATGAAGATGGTGATATTAGAGTCAGGCTAGTAGAGTAGTTGTGAATCTGAGATATACTTGTGTTAAAGTTTGTGATTCCCATAGCATGCACGTATGGTGAACCGTTATGTGATGAAGTTGGAGCATGATTTATTTATTGATTGTCTTCCTTATGAGTGGCGGTCGGGGACGAGCGATGGTCTTTTCCTATCAAGGTATGGGTACTTTGTTTTGATAAATAATAGATCTTTGCAATAAGTATGTGATTTCTTTATGACTAATGTTGAGTCCATGGATTATACACACTCTCACCCTTCCACTATTGCCAGCCTATCTAGTACCGCGCAACTTTCACCGGTACCATACACCCACCATATACCTTCCTCAAAACAGCACCCATACCTACCTATTATGGCATTTCCATAGACATTCCAAGATATATTGCCATGCAACTTTCCATCGTTCCGTTTATTATGACACGCTCCATCATTGTCATAATTATTCGCATGATCATGTAGTTGACATCGTATTTGTGGCAAAGCCACCATTCATATTTTTCATACATGTCACTCTTGAATCATTGCACATCCCGGTACTCCGCCAGAGGCATTCACATAGAGTCATATTTTATTCTAAGTATCGAGTTGTAATTCTTGAGTTGTAAGTAAATAAAAGTGTGATGATTTTCATTATTAGAGCATTGTCCCAGTGAGGAAAGAATGATGGAGACTATGATTCCCCCACAAGTCAGGATGAGACTCCGGATGAAAAATAAAAATAAAAATTAAAAAAGAGGCCATAAAAAAAGAGAAAAGGCCCAAATAAAAAAAGAAAAAATGAGAGAAAAAGAGAGAAGGGGCAATGCTACTATCCTTTTTCCACACTTGTGCTTCAAAGTAGCACCATGATCTTCATGATAGAGTGTCTCCTATGTTGTCACTTTCATATACTAGTGGGAATTTTTCATTATAGAACTTGGCTTGTATATTCCAATGATGGGATTCCTCAAAAGTGCCCTAGGTCTTCATGAGCAAGCAAGTTGGATGTACACCCACTTAATTTCTTTTTTGAGATTTCATACACCTATAGCTCTAGTGCATCCATTGCATGGCAATCCCTACTCACTCACATTGATATCTATTGATGGGCATCACTATAGCCCGTTGATACGCCTAGTTGATGTGAGACTATCTTCTCCTTTTTGTTTTCTCCACAACCACCATTCTATTCCACCTATAGTGCTATGTCAATGGCTCACGCTCATGCATTGCGTGAAGATTGAATAAGTTTGAGAACATCAAAAGTATGAAACAATTGCTTGGCTTGTCATCGGGGTTGTGCATGATTAAATACTTTGTGTGATGAAGATAGAGCATAGCCAGACTATATGATTTTGTAGGGATAGCTTTCTTTGGCAATGTTATTTTGAGAAGACATGATTGCTTTGTTAGTATGCTTGAAGTATTATTTTTTTATCTCAATGTTAAACTTTTGTCTTGAATCTTTCGGATCTGAACATTCATGCCACTATAAATAAAATTACATTGATAAATATGTTAGGTAGCATTCCACATCAAAAATTCTATTTTTATCATTTACCTACTCAAGGACGAGCAGGAATTAAGCTTGGGGATGCATGATACATCTACAACGAATCTATAATTTTTGATTGTTCCATGCTATTATATTATCTGTTTTCGATGTTTAATGGGCTTTAATATGCTCTTTTATATTATTTTTGGGACTAACCTATTAATCGAAGGCCTAGTGTCCGTTTTTGTTTTTTTTGGCTATTTTAGAGTTTTGCAGAAAAGGAATATCAAACAGAATGAAACCTTCGCGATGATCTTTCTTGGACCGAAAGCTAACCAGAAGACTTGTAGATGAAGTTGGAGGCGTAACGAGGAGGCCACGAGGCAGAAGGGTTCGCCCAGGGGGTAGGCGCGCCCCCACCCTCGTGGGCCCCTCGTAGCTCCACCGACCTAGTTCTTTCGCCTATATATACTCTTATAACCTAAAAACATCAGGGGAAGCCACAAAACCACTTTTCCACCGCCGCAACCTTCTGTACCCGTGAGACCCCATCTTGGGGCCTTTTCCGGCGATCTGTCGAAGGGGTATTTGATCACGGAGGGCTTCTACATCAACACCATTACCTTTCCGATGAAGCGTGAGTAGTTTACCACAGACCTTGGGGTCCATAGTTATTAGCTAGATGGCTTCTTCTCTCTCTTTGTTTCTCAATACAAAGTTTTCCTCGATGTTCTTGGAGATCTATTCGATGTAATACTCTTTTGCAGTGTGTTTGCCGAGATCCAATGAATTGTGGATTTATGATCAAGATTATCTATGAATATTATTTGGTTCTTCTTTGAATTCTTATATGCATGATTTGATATCTTTGCAAGTCTCTTCAAATTATCGGTTTAGTTTGGCCTACTAGATTGATCTTTCTTGCCATGGGAGAAGTGCTTAGCTTTGGGTTCAATCTTGCGGCGTCCTTTCCCAGTCACAGTAGGGGAAGCAAGTCACGTATTGTATTGTTGCCATTAAGGATAAAAGGATGGGGTTTTCATCATATTGCTTGAGTTAATTCATCTACATCATGTCATCTTGCTTAATGCGTTACTCTGTTTTTATGAACTTAATACTCTAGATACATGTTGGATAGTGGTTGATGTGTGGAGTTATAGTAGTAGACGCAGGCAGGAGTCGGTCTACTTGACACGGACGTGATGCATATGTTCATGATCATTGCCTTAGTGTCATCATAATTATGCGCTTTTCTATCAATTGCTCGATAGTAATTTGTTCACCCACCGTAATACATGCTATCTCGAGAGAAGCCATTAGTGAAACCTATGGCCACCAGGTCTCTTTTCCATATTATTGAATCTCGTTTACATCTTGCAAGTTTCCGATCTTTATTTTGCAAGCTTTACTTTCCAATCTATACATCAAGAATACCCAAAATATTTACTTTATTATCTCTATCAGATCTCACTTTTGTGAGTGACCGTGAAGGGATTAACAACCCCTTTATCGTATTGGTTGCAAGTTCTTTATTGTTTGTGCAGGTATTCGGTGACTTGTGCGTCGTCTCCTACTGGATTGATACCATGGTTCTCAAAACTGAGGGAAATACTTACGCTACTTTGCTGCATCACCCTTTCCTCTTCAAGGGAAAACCAACTCAAGCTCAAGAGGTAGCATATGTCAAGTCATGCCTGCAACCGGCATGTGATGCACAGTGGCTCTGCCGGAGGTCTCATGTCTAGCATGGTGCTGCTGGATCAAAGGTGGTGCGACAGTGGCGGGAGGCAGACGGTATGGAACGTTTGTCTTCTAGTGTCTTCTCCAGATGTATTTGGTTATCAAGGTGTCGGTACTCAGATAAGGGATGATGGTACATATGCCTTCAATGATGACTTTATGCACTCCGGTGGAAACATAAGATCTATGATCAGGCTATGTCGGCGCGCATGCACCGTGTCCTTGCTAAAAGTGGTGGATTGAAACTTTGATTTGGGGATGAGAATACAGAGTTCAACCTCGTGTTGGACTTTCCATCAGTGGTGCATGTGTTGTGATTTCTTCTTGAAGGCGTAGCCTAGGAGTTGTGTATTTTTCGCTTTACGGTCGTCTTGTAACATAGAGTAAGTGGTTATCTGGTGGTATTACTGTTGCAAGGCATGCGACCTCGGATTATCTTTTCGCATTTATTTCTAGGTCGATGTTGTTCGGCTGGTGGATTTTGCATTCTTAATAATATGTGGATGTATGCATCGGAGGCACGGGGTTATCCTCCTTTTCCAAAAAAAAATCACATTATCGATCAATGTTATTATCTAAAGTTATCTCTATCACCGGCGACGAGCGCGTGTGGATGAACGCATGCAGGATGGTGGCGTTGTCTGGCGTCGCGGTGATGTCGACTGCAGTATGGCCTGGAGAGGTGAATATATTGATCACTGCTGAAGGTGGGGCGATTCAGATATGTAGATTCCTTTCTCTGTAACCGACTTTGTGTAACCCTAGCCCCCTTCAGTGTCTATATAAACCGGAGGGTTTAGTCCGTAGAGACAACAACAATCATAATCAACTCTTGTAATACTCATATTCATCAAGATCAATCAAGCAAGAATTAGGGTATTACCTCCATAGAAAGGGCCCGAACCTGGGTAAACATTGTGTCCCCCGCCTCCTGTTACCATTAGCCTTAGATGCACAGTTTGGGACCCCCTACCCGAGATCCACCGGTTTTGACACCGACATTGGTGCTTCCATTGAGAGTTCCGCTGCGTCATCACCAGAAGGCTTGCTGACTCCATCAATCATCTACAACAATGCAGTCCAGGGGGAGATTTTCGTCGCAGGGCAGATCTTCGTATTCAGCGGCTTCGCATTGCGGGGCAACTCGCTTGGCCATCTAGAGCAGATCGAAGGCTACGCCCCTGGCCATCAGGTCAGATTTGGAAGCCTGAATTTCGTGGCCGATATCCGCGGAGACTTGATCTTCAACGGATCCGAGCCTACGGCGGCTGTCCCCTGCCACCACGATGAACATGACCTAGATCTGTCATCGGACCGCGCTCAGAAGATAGCGCTTGTAGCCGCTCTGGCCCTAGATCTGGACCAGACCGCACCCTCCGAGGATGGGAAGCTCAACCCCGCCATGGAAGCCGCAGACTCAGTGGCGTTTGAGCTGCACACTGACCCAACATCGAGCTGGGCTAGTGTCATCGGAGCCTCAGATTCGTCCCTGGTCATAGGTTCCGGACCGCATGCATCCGCGTCCATCAAACCTGATTGGGCACTGATCTTGGAGTTCAGCTCCGCAGACATCTTCCGGCACTCGCCTGTTGGCGATGTGTTAAACTCATTGAAATCCCTCTCATTGTTGGGGGACCCACAGCCGAATTATATTCGGTTTGAGCAGGAAGCTGATGACGGAGAATTTTGCTTCCCACCCACCACCCACTTCATCGCCACTGTCGAAGACTTAACCGACACGCTCGATTACGGCTCCGAAGACATCGACGGTATGGACGATGATGCTGGAGAGGAGCAGGCACAAAAACCACCACCCATAGGGCGATGGACAGCTACATCCTCATACGATATATACATGGTGGACACACCTAAAGAGAAGGAGGCCGATGGCGATAACGGTATGCCTGTCGATGAACCTCCCAAGCATCGGCGTCAGAAGCGCTGACCTTAATCTAGTAAAAGGAAAAATAGCAACATTGTCAGGGACGACGATGATAATCTGAACCAAACTGGGGACCTAGCAGAACCAGCGTTGGATCAGGACGCGCGAGAGGACGCTGAGCACAGTTCGGCGATGTTGTCTGACCCAAGCGATGCCAAAGATAGGAATTACCAACCTGTCTCCGAAGAGGAGATCAGTCTGGGCGATGATGAATTCGTCGTCCCAGAAGAACCCTTAGAACAAGAACACCTCCATCAAAGGCTTATGGCCACCACAAGGAGCCTAAAGAAGTAGAAGCAGCGGCTTAAAGTCGCACAGGATACGCTCAATGACAGATGGAACGAAGTGCTATACGCTGAGGAAAAATACGGCGGTAATCACCAAATAAAGAACTATCCTAAGCGTAAGCTGCTGCCTGAATTCGACGATGAGGCTATTGCACCTATACCGCCGAAAAACAATACGGCCGACAAGCCGGACCGACCACCTCTTGGTCGAGACAGAGCGGCCAGCAATGCTGCATACAAGCCCGCACCCCCTCCCTGTAAAGGAAGGGAGGTTGCGGCTCAGGACCAGAAACACGATGTACATGAGGACCTGGACAAAAAGGCTGGTAAAACCAGGTCTATCTATGGATCCAGGGAACATGCTCCTACACAGAACCATGATTATCGAACCAAATATGCCGGTCATTTACCAGTTCGGAACCTATACCGAACATTACAACCGTCGGACCCATGCCACGACACAGCCAAATACAGGGGTGCCACACACCCCCTGTGCTTCACCGATGAGGTGCTGGAACACGATTTTCCAGAAGGGTTTAAACCCGTAAACATCAAGGCATATGATGGAACGACAGACGCTACAGTTTGGATAGAAAACTTCATTCTTCACATCCACATGGCCTGCGGAGATGATCTCCACACCATCAAATACTTACCCTTCAAGCTAAAAGGACCAGCTCGGCACTGGCAAAAAAGCCTCCCCGAAAACTCAATCGGAAGCTGGGAAGAACTTGAGGACGCTCTTTGGGCCAATTTCCAAGGGACCTATGTCCAGCCCCCGGATGCAGATGATCTAAGTCACATAATCCAACAACCCAAAGAATCAGCTCGTAAGCTTTGGAACAGGTTTCTCACTAAGAAGAACCAAATCGTCGATTGTCCGGACGCCGAAGCCTTACCGGCCTTCAAACACAGTGTCCGGGACGAATGGCTAACCAGATACCTCGACCAAGAAAAGCCAAGGACAATGACAGCCTTAACTACACTCATGACCCTCTTTTGTGCGGGCGAGGACAGCTGGCTAGCCCGTAGCTGCACCAGTGATCCCAGCACATCTGAAGTCAGGGATGGCAATGGAAAACCACGACGCAAAAAAAAACATCGGAACAATGAAGAAAGCCCAGACAATACAGCAGTAAACACTGGATTCAGGGGCTCCAGACCCAGTCAACGGAAGAAGCCATTTAAAGGCAATAAAGACGGTCCATCTAGCCTAGATAAAATTCTAGACATGCCCTACCAGATCCATGGCAACCCTGCTAAACCTGTGAACCATACCAACCGTAGTTGTTGGGTTTTCAAGCAGGCCAAAAAACTCAACGCCAAACACAAAGGGAAGGGACCTCAAAGCAAAGACGAGGACGAATCTCGCCAGCCGAACACGAGGGGACAGAAGAAATTTCCACTGGAGATCAAAACAGTGAACGTGATCTATGTCACTCATATCACAAAGAGGGACCGCAAACGCGCTCTCCGAAATGTCTATGCCGTTGAGCCCGTCGCCCCCAAATTCAACCCATGGTCGGCCTGTCCGATCACCTTTGATCGAAGGGATCATCCGACTAGTATCCGTCACGGGGGTTTGGCTGCCTTAGTGCTCGACCCAATAATCAACGGATACCACCTCACTCGAGTCCTTATGAACGGCGGCAGCAGTCTCAATCTGATATATCAGGACACTGTCTGCAAGATGGGGATAGACCCATCAAGAATCAAGCCAAGCAGCACTACCTTTAAAGGAGTCATACCGGGCATAGAAGCCCGCTGCACGTGCTCTTTAATATAGGAGGCTGTATTCGGCTCTCCCGATAACTTTCAAAGCGCAGAACTAATCTTCGACATAGCTCCGTTCTGAAGTGCCTATCACGCACTACTTGGAAGAACGGCCTTCGCCCATTTTAATGCAGTCGCGCATTATGCTTATCTAAAACTCAAAATTCCTGGACCACGTGGCGTCATTACGGTCAGCAAAAATACGGAGCGCTCTCTTCATACAGAAGAATACACGGCGACCCTAGCAGTCAAAGCACAAAACGACCTATTCAAGCCGAGCAGCTCATCAGTCGTTAAGACCGCAGACACAGCTAAACGTATCTGGCGCACACCTCAGTGCAACAGCTCAGATAAACCCGAGCTCGATTAGCAGCTACGCTCCCGTCGACCGCCCCATAAGGAGATAGCACACGTGCCACGTATACATAAATATACACTCAAAATTCCTTGGGTGGCGCCGGGGGCACACTGCACACAAAAAGTCCATAGTTTGGCTCGACCGTATTCGGTCGCTAGAAGTTATATTTCACGGTTCATTAAAACAAACCAGCTTTACTTACGACCACATCAGATTCTTTTTCCTGGTTTGTTCCCCTTTTTACAGATATCCATCACACTATACCCTTCAAGGAAACTTCACAACGGAGAAAACAACGCAGACGTGCAGCAGGGCCCCGCATTAAGGTTTATTTTTTTAGTTTAAGACCCTGTGTAAACCTTTTTATCTCTTTTTGTTTTATACTTTCCTAGCATGTAAAATGTCCAAGAAAGATATCGGCATTACATGTAAATATATGGCTCGTCATACTAAAGTGGATGTTATAGAAGCAGCTTGGTTCGTATTGCGTTTTGAGATTTATGCTCTCACCACCTGCGTTCTTTCCCCACGTCAGATTGCCATACGTGCTGAGGGAGTCCTGGACTAGGGGGTGTCCGGATAGCCGGACTATCATCATCGGTCGGACTCCAAGACTATGAAGATACAAGATTGAAGACTTCGTCCCGTGTCCGGATGGGACTTTCCTTGGCGTGGAAGGCAAGCTTGGCGATACAGATATGTAGATCTCCTACCGTTGTAACCGACTCTGTGTAACCCTAGCCCTCTCCGATGTCTATATAAACCGGAGGGTTTTAGTCCGTAGGACGAACAACCATTACATCAATCATACCATAGGCTAGCTTTTAGGGTTTAGCCTCCTTGATCTCGTGGTAGATCCACTCTTGTACTACCCATATCATCAATATCAATCAAGCAGGAGTAGGGTTTTACCTCCATCGAGAGGGCCCGAACCTGGGTAAAAACATCGTGTCCCTTGTCTCCTGTTACCATCCGCCTAGACGCACAGTTCGGGACCCCCTACCCGAGATCCGCCGGTTTTGAAACCAATATTGGTGCTTTCATTGAGAGTTCCTCTGTGTCGTCACCGATAGGCTTGATGGCTTCTTCAATCAACAACAACGCAGTCCAGGGTGAGAATTTTCTCCCCGGACAGATCTTCGTGTTCGGCGGCTTTGCAATACGGGCCAATTCACTTGGCCATATGGAGCAGATCGAAAGCTACGCCCCTGGCCATCATGTCAGATTTGGAAGCCTAAACTTCACGGCTGAAATCCGCGGAGACTTGATCTTCGATGGATTTGAGCCACAGCCGAGCGTGCCGCACTATCACGATGGGCATGATTTAGCTCTGCCGCTGGACAGTACCTTGGAGGCCGCACACGAATCCGCTCTGACCCATAGTTCGGAGCCGACCGCGCAGATCGAGGACAGGTGGCTGGACACCACCTCGGGAGCTGCAACTTTTACGACGATGGAGCTGAATACCGACCTTGTCCTTTGCAAAGCTCATGACTCCGAGGTGCCGGACTCCTTGCCGGACTACGAACCTCTTGCGCCCCTGCCAATCGAATCAGATTGGGCGCCGATCATGGAGTTCACCGCTGCGGACATCTTTCAGAACTCGCCCTTTGGTGACATCCTAAACTCGCTAAAGTATCTCTCGCTATCCGGAGAGCCCTGGCCGGACTGTGGTCAGGATGGTTGGGATGCGGACGACGAAGAAATTCAAAGCCCACCCACCACCCACTTTGTAGCCACTGTCGATGATCTAACCGACATGCTAGACTACGACTCCGAAGACATCGACGATATGGACGACGATGCCGGAGACGATCAAGAACCAGCGCCTACCAAGCACTGGAAGCCCACCTCAACTCATGATGTATATATGGTGGACACCCCAAAAGGGAGCGATAACGAGGAACAACGGGACGCGGTGAAGGATAATTCCCCTGAAAAACAACCAAAACGGCAACGCAAGCGCCGCCCCAAGTCCCGCCTCGATAACAACAACACCCATAATGACCCAGCCATAGAGCAGGGAAAACCAGTGGGCGACGAACATGCAACCAAGAAACCATCCGAATAGGATGAGTCGGATAATCAACTCATCCTCGGCGAAAACAATAGTCCAGACGATCTCACACCGGACACACCACCGGAGCATAAGAACCTTCGAAAAAGGCTTGTCGCCACTGCAAGAAGTTTGAAGAAGGAGAAACGGAAGCTCAAAACAGCGGAAGACATACTCAGAATGAGATGGAGCAAAGTACTCAAGACCGCGGATAAATATGGCAGTAGCCACCAAACAAAGAGCTACCAGAAGCGCAAGCTGCTACCAGAATTCGATGAGGAGGCCGTAGAGCCCCCACAATCAAAAAGCAAAGAGGCCGCCTGGCCGGATAGGCGACCAGACGACAGGCCAAGAGCGGCAAGCGGCGCCGCACACAAGCCGGCACATGACACGCATAAAGATCCTCGCAAAACTGATGGCCCGGTCAGGTCCATTTATGTGCCAAAGAAGAGGGCCCCAGGAAGGAACACAACACGCCGAGTGTTTGAAGATAACGGCACACCTAAATACAGGGGCGCCGCACACCCACTATGTTTCACCGATGAGGTGCTGGATCATGAATTCCCAGCGGGGTTCAAGCCCGTAAACATAGAGGCATACAACGGAACAACAGACCCCGGAGTATGGATTGAGGATTACATCCTGCACATACACATGGCTAGAGGAGACGATCTCCACGCCATAAAATATCTACCCCTCAAGCTCAAAGGGCCAGCTCGGCATTGGCTCAAAAGCCTCCCAGAAAATACCATTGGAAGTTGGGAAGAGCTCGAGGACCCGTTCAGAGCAAATTTTCAGGGGACTTATGTCTGCCCTCCGGATGCAGACGATTTAAGTCACATAACTCAACAGCCTGGAGAGTCAGCGCGCAAATTCTGGAACATGTTCCTTACAAAAAAGAACCAAATAGTTGACTGTCCGGACGCCGAAGCCTTAGCAGCTTTTAAACATAATGTCCGAGACGAATGGCTCGCTAGACACCTCGGCCAAGAGAAGCCGAGAACAGTGGCCGCGCTAACAAGCCTCATGACCCGCTTTTGCGCGGGGGAAGACAGCTGGCTAGCAAGATGCAGCACTAGCGACCCGAGTACATCCGAGATCAGAGATGGAAACAGAAAATCATGGCGCAGAAAGGACCAGCGCCGAAATAAAGAAAAAAGGCAAAGAACACGGCGTTCAACGCCGGATTCAAAAGCTCGCGGCCGAACAATAAAACACTGCCTCTTAAGGACAACAGTGACGAGCTATCCAACCTCAACAAAATTTTGGATCGGATATGTCAAATCCACAGTACTTCCGGGAAGCCTGCAAACCACACCCACCGAGATTGTTGGGTTTTCAAACAGTCCGGCCGACTCAACGCTGAACACAAGGGGCTCGACGCGCCAAGCGAGGATGACGACGAACCCCACCAGCAGAGCACCGGAAAACAAAAGACTTTCCCACAAGAAGTCAAAACAGTAAACTCACATCATGTGATAATACGGAAAAACAGTGCGGCACCCGCCAAAGTAGGTGTCGCACGGTCCACCCCAGCGGAACCTCGAGATTGGATGTCAAAACCAATTACTTTCGACCACTTGGACTATTCCAAAAGTATTCGAAACGCAGGATGGAATGCTCTGATATTGGATCCTATAATCGACGGACTACAATTTACACAAGTCCTAATGGATGGCGGCAGCGATTTAAACCTGCTATATCCGGACACAATCCGCAAGTTGGGGGTAGACCTTACTAAAATTCGACATAGCCGCACTTCCTTTAAAGGAGTGACGTCAGGCCCTTACGCCAAGTGCACGGGCTCCTTACTACTAGAAGTTGTGTTCGGGTCACCCGACAACTTCCGACGCGAAAAGCTAATCTTTCATGTCGCCCCATTCAAAAGTAGCCATCAAGCACTATTGGGACGTGAAGCTTTTTTCCGCTTTAACGCAATACCACACTACGCATCTCTTACACTTAAAATGCCCGGTCCACGCGGCATCATCTCATTAAAAGGTCGTTCAAGACCCCGGACACGGCTAGACGAGTCCGCCATAAATAAGCTAGGGGCTCCCTAGCCGCACACCCCTTTACAAGGGGCTGTGCGTATGAGCAATAAGGAGCCAATAAAAGCTCAACTTTATTCATTTATTCATGCTTTGTTTTAAATACATTTTTGACACGATTCCTTTTCAAACTAAGTTCCTCTCTTTTACAGATGAACAGCATGTTACACCCGTCCAGGATACAGCACAACGGAGACACAGGCGCAGACGTGCAGTAGGGACCCGTTGCAAGGATTCTTTTCAGATTAAGACCCTGCGTAAACCTTTTTTACTATCTCTTGTTGCTATACATCCCCTGGTTTCTCATCATAACCAGAGAGGAGGCTGACGTTTTGGCATCGGCCGCGTCAGAGGACCTTGCGTGTACCTGGACACTAGGGGCTTAGGGCATTGATCTGCCCGTCATCATAAAGACCGAACACCTCAAGGAGTGTTCGGCGTCTCGAGTTAGGCCTTATATGCATCAGCTCCAAATCATGTATTTGGTCAAATGTTGGGTTTGCCCGGCTCTTGTGTTTTGCTGCCTTACGTTCTGTATCATCGGCTAACGCGGCACCAGGAGAATTACTGCAATTGTGCCCCAGTTCGGCCGGGTGAGCACCTCACTAGAGAAAGCCGAAAACTGACTATCATGATGTAGCGAGAGACTGGTCAACCACTCGATCGACCTCCGGAATGTTCAGAATTCCTCCGCATTGACGAAGGACCGCTTCCCGGTCAGGCTCACATGCGCCCCAAATACGGAGAGCGCGGTGCCCCTAGGGGCTATATCGTAGCCCCACATTCGAACTCCTATGGCTAAGTGAAAGTGATAAAGCGTTATAGTCCGGTTGCCTCATTTGCTACGCTACCACCTCCTTCATAGGACCAAGACGTTGGATTAAGTGTGAAAATGCGCTATTTCGCAAACACCCCCGCACATGTGCGTGGAGGCTGAAGCCGAAGACTGCCATCTTTCAGGTTATACACAAGTATACATTAACGGCCGCACAGGAGATATTTCAATACTTGAACGCACAAGTACAAAAAGCGCTTATATTATAAACATCATTTTACAAACCATAAAGTTCATTTGAACATGACATTTTTGAGCACTGCGACTCTATTGCACGAGCACCACGCAGAACTTCCCCAAAATAGTGCTCGGCGGGTAACCGGCTCTCGTCCGAACCCTGGGTCACAACAGCGGTGGCATCCATCTCCGTCCAGTATGTCTTCACACGGGCGAGGGCCATCCGGGCAACCTCTATGCAGGTCGACCGCTTCATCGCCTTGATATGCGGCACCACCCTAAGGAATTGCTGTAATAAGCCAAAATAACTCTTCGGCTTGGGCCTATCCGGCCAGACATGAGCCACGATATCCGTCATGGCAAGTCCGGACAATCTATTTAGCTCAGCCCACTCAGCCAACCGATCGGTCAGCGGAAGTGAACGCTCCGGACTATGGAATTGAGACCAAAAAAGCTCTTCCGTCTTGTTATCCTTTTGACTTCGGAAGTGCATAACAGCATCTGCCGCACTCGCCGCTAAGTCCATATAAGGATCCTCCGGACCCCACAGTTGGCCAAGATGAGCATACTTCGGATCCGTAAGCCTCCTGCTCAGTAGAAAGGGCTTGCCAGCCACAATATCTCTGGCCTGGCGCAGCTCCTCCTTTATAGCCCTCATCACAGAACAGGCATCCTTGGCTTCAGCGGTGGCCTTCCTCAGGCCTTCTTGCTCCGCTCGGCGTTCTTTTTCAAGAACCTCATTGCGGTCGGTAGCATCTTTCAACTTCACGGCCATTTCGGCCATCTCCTCCCTGCTTCGGCAGTGAGCAGCCCTTTCGGCTTCTAGCTCTTCGGCCGCCCTCGAAGCAGCCGCATCACTCGTTCTGGCCTGCTCCTTGGCTCGAGCAAGTTCTGCCTGAAGGCTCTCCACAGCAGCGACACCATCTGCATTGAGCACACATGTTGTAAGGAGTGGGCTTCGGCTCCCTTACTAGGTGACCACGGAGAAAAAACCTACCTTGTGACTCGTCAAGTCGCTTATTGACCAGCGCGATGTCCGCATCCGCAACGTCGAGTTGCCGCTTTAGTTCGGCAACCCCATCAGTCCGGCTGGCCACCGTACTATCCGCCACCTGTATAGGAAAGGCGAAAATCAATACCTGCAATTTTGATCCTCGGCACGCTGTCGCTCTCGACAACTTACCGAGTCCCAGGGGCTACTATCTACACAGGGTGCACTTTATGTGTAAAACTGTCAACAGGTATGTCATTTTTACGTACCTCAAACCCCGCCAGCAAGCTTCTGACGGCATCATGCAACCCGCCTTCGGCGGACGAAATTCTTCCAATCACCATAATCATCAATGTACGGTGACCTTCTGAGATAGACGCCCTCTCAAGCAGATCCTTCAGCTCTCCCGGCCGCACACCGGCCGGTGTCGAACTCTCCGGCCCTGCCGGACTCGGGGATACCCTCCGCGATGACACCTCAGGTTCGTCCGCCCTACCTGATGGTGCGGCGGATGGAGGCGTCTCGCTCTCCACCATCTCCGGATGAAGGTCCCCCGAAGACGAGCTCATCTGAGAAGGACGGAGATCCGAACTGCAAGGTAAAAACTTCGGTCATCCGCAGAAGCAAACATAGGGATGTCTCTTATTATAGAACCCCCCTTTCTCTACTTACGGCTCGCTGGAGGGCTGATTCCTTAGGGGAGATAGTGCGGCCGGGGCCTCCCCGGATGCAGGACCCTCTGGTGAAGATCTCTTCCCCCGCTTCGAGGCCTTGGCCTCCGGGTTTTCAGAAGCGGTCCTCTTGTCCCCTTGGAAGGAGGGATTCTCGATTCCCCCTTTCTCCAAAGCCTCCTTGGTAGAGGCGGTAGTGTCCCTGTTCTCCCCTTCGCCTTCCTCTGAAGGCGCAACCTTCAGCATCCTGACCAGCACGGGATCCGGCACGGTCTCCGGGAGGGGGGCCGAACACCGTATCAGTTTCACTTGCGCTATCCACTCCTATTCAAGAGACGATGGGTTAAAAGGCAAATTCAAGAAGGCGCAAAAAAACGGTGTGTCCAGACGCAGGGCCACCTACCTGAGCATCCATGCGATTGCAGCTTAGGCCGTAATCCTCGGTCAATTCCGGACACATCTCTTGTGATCCAAACAACAATTTATACATCTCCATGGGTGTCGTACCCATGAAGTGTTGGAGAGCTCGCGGCCCCTCGGGATTGAATTCCCACAAACGGAGGGGGCGATGCTTGCAGGGCAGGAGGCGCCGAATCAGCATAACCTGCATCACTACGACCAGATTGATCTCCCTCACCTGGAGGTCTCGAATCCGGCCCTGCAATAGGGGTACGTCCTTTGACGGCCCCCAGTTGAGCCCTTGGCTGACCGATGACATCAGCCGCTGTGGAGGGCCCGAGCGGAAGATGGGCGGCGGCTTCTGCCTGCTGCCCCTGGGAGCGGTTATGTAGAACCACTCCTGCTGCCACAAGCCGATCTCCTCCTGGAAAGAGCCCTCGGGCCATGGAGCGTCGGCCCTTCTGCTTACAACCGCCTCACCGCACTCTGCTTGACGCCCCTCGATCATCTTCGGCTCCACGTCGAAGGTCTTAAGCCACAAGCCGAAGTGAGGGGTAATGCAGAGGAAGGCTTCGCAGATGACAATGAATGATGAGATATGGAGGATGGACTCTGGAGCCAAGTCGTGGAATTCCAACCCATAGTAAAACATGAGCCCTCTCACAAAAGGATCCATCGGGAAGCCTAAACCCCGACGGAGGTGGGACACAAACACGACGTTTTCGCCGGGCTCGGGGGTGGGAATGACTTGCCCTTTGGCGGGCAACCTATGCGAAATCTCGTAAGTCAGGTACTTGGCTCCTCACAGCTTTAGCACGTCCTCTTCCGTGACGGAGGAGGGCATCCACCGGCCATGTAGGTCAGAGCCGGACATTGTTGAAGGTCCGAAGCGCTCGAATCTGGGGCTCTGGGTGTTGGAGCTCGGGGCGAGGAGTAGATTCGATTGGGGATTGAAGAAAAGAAATGAGCCTTGGTCCCATTATAAAGAGGTAGAATACCAAGAGCCGTCCCCGTGACCGTTCGGGACTCGCCTCCGATAGAGGGGGCGTGGCAACGGGCACGGTTGGGTTACCCACGTTCGTATTGATGGGAATCCCGGAATAAGGGGAACACGATCTCTGCTTCGACAAGACGTGCCAAGGAAACCGATTCGCTAAACGCGCTGAGGTGGTATAATAAAAAATGATTCAAGTAAAGGCTTGGTGGTGGTGTGACGTCATGCCACGAAAAACGTTAGCAGATTGAACTTGTGTACATATTATTCTCTCTACGGTGGTACGTGGAATTTATTTTGCAGAGCCGGACACTATCCTGGTGTTCACAATCTTCTATGAATTATTCGGAGGAGGAACCCGCCTTGCAATGCCGAACAATATGCGCGCCGGACTCATCGTCATTGAATCCTGGTTCAGGGGCTACTGAGGGAGTCCTGGACTAGGGGGTGTCCGGATAGCCGGACTATCATCATCGGCCGGACTCCAAGACTATGAAGATACAAGATTGAAGACTTCGTCCCATGTCCGGATGGGACTTTCCTTGCCGTGGAAGGCAAGCTTGGCGATACAGATATGTAGATCTCCTACCATTGTAACCAACTCTTTGTAACCCTAGCCCTCTCCAGTGTCTATATAAACCGGAGGGTTTTAGTCCGTAGGACGAACAACCATTACAGCAATCATACCATAGGCTAGCTTCTAGGGTTTAGCCTCCTTGATCTCGTGGTAGATCCACTCTTGTACTACCCATATCATCAATATCAATCAAGAAGGAGTAGGGTTTTACCTCCATCGAGAGGGCCCGAACCTGGGTAAAAACATCGTGTCCCTTGTCTCCTGTTACCATCCGCCTAGACGCACAGTTCGGGACCCCCTACCCGAGATCCGCCGTTTTTGACACCGACACGTGCCTTGATACCAGGGTCTATTACTAGGGGTTGTATTCAGCCCGGTATATATATTGAAAAGTCCAAACACCTGTAGGGAGTGTTCGGCGTCGCGAGTTTGGCCTTATATGCACCAGCTCCGAATCATGTGTTTGGTTAATAGTTGGGTTGCCCGGCTCCTGTGCTTACTACCTTACATTCCGTTATATCGGCTAGGGTAGTAAAGGGAGAACTACTGTGATTGTGTCCTGGCTCGTCTGGATGAGCACCTCAGTAGAGAAAGCCGAAATCCGACTCTCATGATGCGGCAAGAGCTGGTCAACCACTCGATGACTTGTCGGAATCTTCGCGATTCCGTCCGTATTAAATAAAGGACCATTACTCTGGTCACGTATGTCAAACGCGCCATATTCGGATAAACGCAAACATACCAGGGGCTATATCATAGACCTACTGTCAAACTCCTATGGCCAAGTGAAAGTGTTAAAGCCCTATAGTCCGATTGTCTGGTTCTCCGCACTGGCACCTCCTTCACGAACCAAGACGTTGGGTCAAGTGTGATCAAGTGCTTTTTCGAACACCCCCGCGTTATACGCGAGGGGGCTAAAGCCGACGACTGGCAAAATTTCAAATTATATATATATAAACGGCCGCACATGAGGCACCAAAACTTTTCGGGCAAAAGTATAAAAATATAGCCTTAAAACAAATCATAACATTGTTTTTACAATTTCAGTACACTTCACTCGAACATAATATCTTTCGAGCATTGACCCTCTATCAAGCGGGCACCTTCTAGGACATCTTCGAAATAATGTTTTGGCATGTTAGGGTCCTTGCCTTCGGGTGGACTCTGCGCTACAATAACGGTGGACTTCATCTTCGCCCAATACATCTTGACACGACAAGGGCCATCCATGCACCTTCTATGCACGCTGACCGCTTAATAGCATCGATACGTGGCACCGCATCAACAAGTTGCCACACCAAACCGAAATAACTATTCGGAATTAGCTCAGTCGGCCACAGCCGGACTATGACATCCTTCATGGCAGTTCCGGACATCTTGTGGAGCTCGGCCCACTGGGCCATCTGTTCATTCAACAGTGGACGGTTTGGCGTGTCAAATTGTGACCAGAATAGCTTCTCTGTCGCATGTCCTTCTTGCACGTGGAAAAACTGATTCGCATCGGCAACACTCTTCGACAGGTCCAAAAAGGCGTCTGGAGAACTCCATAGTTGATTAAGCGGGGCATACTTCGGATCACCAAACTTATTTTGCAATAAAAGGGCTTACCAGCCACGATCTCCCCAGCTTGTCGGATCACCTCCCGAGCTGCTCTAGACTCAGACCAGGCTTACCTCGCCTCTTGTAAGGCCATGTCAAGATCGGCCGCTTTGGCTTTGTTATCTCACTCAAGAACTTAGCATCGGCTAGTGGCATCCTCCAGCTCAAGTGCCATAGTAGATATTATCTTCTCGCACTGAAGCTGAGCAGTCTGCTCGGCCTTTAATTCGGCGGCTACCTTTTCGGCAGCTGCATTACTCATCCTAGCTTGCTCCTTGGCCCAGGCAATTTCAGCCCGAAGGGTCTCAACCACGGCGGCACTATCTGCAGTTATGCATATACAAATTCCCAGTGTCATGCTCATTTCATAATACTAGCATGTACTGAGTGGCCCAAAGACATACCTTGCGCCTCGTCAAGCCGCCTATTAATAAGCGTGATGTCATCATCTGCTATATCAACTTCTGATTCAGATGTGCTACCTCTGTAGCTTGGGCAGTTGCCACGGATGTAACAACCTGTGTTTCAATTAGTCAGATTATTTCCTGGGCATATATTTTTGATCCTCTGATCTCCTCCCTTTGGATGTCAACCAGAGTCTCAGGGGCTACTATCTATACACAGGTGAAATTTGCATTTATAACATAAATAAAATTACACTATGTACCTTGAAACCTCTTAGTAGGCTCGTAAAGGCTTCATTCAATCCGCTTTTCGCGGACCAAACTCTTTCAACTACCATACCAATCAAGGTAGGATGTTCCTCTGAGACGGACACATGTTACAATACGTCCATCAATGTATCTGGCGCCTCCAGATCCGGAACAGGTTGCTTCGTTCCTCGAAACTTCGATAGTCCAGGTCTTTTGTTGCTAGTCCCCGTGAGGGCCGTACACCCCAGACCCTGGACGGCTGAAGCGTTACCTTCGGGCCCAGTCTTCACTACCCCTCCTGCCACTCATTGATCGGGAAAGATCCTCCGGGACGACACCTCGGTGTCGTCTGCCTTATCAGGCAGGGAGATTTGTGGAGGCGTCTCGTTCTCCATCATCTCCGGAAGAATATCCCCCGAAGAGGAGGAATGTTGAGGAGGGCTACGAACCGGACTGCAAACATATATTTTAAATGTTACCCTCACAGCCAGGAAAGAACGGGATATGTTTAAAACACCCTGGTTCACTTACGATTTGGCTGAGGGCCTATCTTTGCAGAGTGACTACATGTCAACGTCACCCCCTGATTGGGATATCTTCCCCCGCTTAGAAGCTTCTCTCTTCAAGTCTTCGGAGGCGGTCCTTTTCTTCCCATGAGGAGAAGGGATGTCAGTTTGCCCTTCCCTTCCACCTTCGGAAGTGGCAGTTCTAATTTCCCCGGACAAATTGCCTGGTGTACCTTCAGAGTGGAGGCCACCTTGGGCCTCTTCGCTCTCCTCCTTATCTTTCCCCGTCGGCACTTGATATGGTGCCGAAGCCAGCATCCTTGTTAACACCAGATCGACAAAGTGTTCAGGAAGTGGAGCCGAACACCTAATTCTCTCCGCCTTCTTTATCTAGCCCTGGAAGAGTAGAGTTTTATCAGTACAACGTTATGAGGAATTTGACTGAACTGTGTTCGCGAGTTAAGTCCTTCGGGGTATCTGGATGATGGCAGTCAAGACCGATGTCTTCTGTAGTGTCCAACCACTGTTTTCGTGCGCCGAAGAATAATTTCCACATCTCTCTGAGCATTGTGCCGGAGAAGTGCTGAAGGGTCCGTGGACCTTTCGGATTGAACTCACACATACGGAGAGGATGCCGCTGGCACGGTATGATCCGGCAGACTAGCATTACATGGATTTTGTGGTGAGACCGGTGTCCTTTACAATAAGGCTCCGAATGCGACTTTGCAATGTCTGCACTTCATCAATAGATCCCCAGTCTAGGCCCTTGTTAATCCACGATGCGAGCTGTAATGGAGGGCCAGATCAAAACGCAGGTGTAGCTGCCCACTTTTTACCACGGGGTTCAGTAATGTAAAACCACTCCCGTTGCCATAGGTTAGAAGATTCTGTGAAGGAGCCCTTTGGCCAAGGAGAAGTGGTAAGTTTTCTTATTGAAGCACCTATGCACTCCGCCTGTTTCCCATCGATTACCTTCGGTTTCACGTTAAAAGTCTTAAGCCATAAGCCGAAGTGTGGGGAAATACAGAGGAAGGCCTCGCACGTGATGATGAACACCGAGATGTGAAGGAAGGAGTCTGGAGCTAGATCATGGAAATCTAGCCCGTAATAAAACATGAGCCCTCGAACAAAGGGATGAAGAGCAAACCCAAGCCCTCGGAGGAAGTGAGAAATAAACACGACCCTCTCATTGGATCTGGGAGTAGGAATAACCTGCCCTTCAGCAGGAAGCCTGTGGAGGATTTCCGCAGTCAGGTATCTTGCCTCCCTGAGCTTTGTGATATCCTCCTTTATGATAGAAGAGGCCATCCACCATCCTTGAAGGCTGGGTCCTGACATGGCTGGAAGCTCTAAGTGACTGGATTGACCCTTGGGTGTTGGAACTTGAGGTGGGAGGTAGAGGAAAGGAACTGGTCATCAGTCTCTGAATCCTCCTCTGCGGAGCTCTCTGTAGCCAGCAAGATGTTTGCTTTAGCAGGTAGCATTGTCTGCTCTGAATACCTTGTTTTCACTCCAGATACTTCTAGCACCGCTTCAAATGGCTGATGCACAGGAAGAGTAGTTGAATATACAAACGTTGTCGACAAATGGGACACGTAATACAAAAAAATGATAGCATGATATAATTCACATACATGATGATTGACTAAACAGCATGGCATTGCATAATTCACATATATAATGCCTTTGCAACAAGATAGGATTGTATAATTCACATATATAATGTCTTGCAACAAGATGGCAATGCATAATTCACATATATGGTAATTAGACACTAAACAGGTGGCATTCACACAAAGCATGTCTAAACTAATCAAATGGCATAGCAATGCAAGACACCATATGCATGATATGAGCAACATAACCCTGCCAAGTTAGAGCATACACCTCGGGGGGGGGGGGGAGGGAATAGGACTGGTCATCTGTCTCTGAATCTTCCTCTGAGGAGCTATCCGCAACCAGCGAGATATGCGCTTCATAAGATAGCATAGTCTTCTCAGAAGACCTTGTTTTCACTTCAGAATTTGCCATCACCGTGTCAAATGGCTGATGCACACGAAGAGCAGTTGAATGTACTAACATTGTTGACGAATGTAATATGTAACGTAAAAAAAGATGGCCCGATATAATTTACATATAAGATGACTGGCTAAGCAGGATGGCATTGCAAAATTCACATATATGATGCCTGGCTCAACAAGGTGGCATTGCATAATTCACATAAAGGATGAATAAACTAAACAGATGGCATTCGCACAAAGGATGTCTAAACTAAGCAGATGACATTTTTGATGTATAAAGTAAGCAATGCAAGACACCATATGCATGATATCACCAACATCAGCATGCCAAGTTAGAGCGAAGACCTCAGGGGGTAAATAGGAGTTATCTTCTCCTTCTGAATCCCCCTCAGAACAAATATCTTCTTCTTGATTACAATCCGAAATGCGTGGAGGGGGGCTGCCTTTGCGCCTACCATGGAGCAATGTCTGCATGAAATTATATTGCCACGCAAGGCTCGTCTCTTTTTCTCTACATGTTCAGTTCCATTGTTTACAATAACTGTCATGCATAGGAATAAAACATAGTGAGATTATGTAAGGAGTGCATGCAGAAATCCAGAGTGATGGTAGCAACCTGTGGATAGACCCTAAACCAATAATAGCAGGCAGATAATATCTTCAGTTAATAAATACAGATAATGGCTTCTTTACTATTTGTTTCCCACCCAACATGAAACTCATAGTAGACATCGGAGATTAACCAGATAGTAGATAGATACTATTGATAGCGGCCCCGATATGTACCCCACAACCATTTAAAAACTCAACTTTGACCATTAGTTTGGAGCTGACTCAGAGTCTAATCAGTGAACAAGACGATAAAGTAGCATGTAATATTAAGCGATGCATAATGTAAGCAAACACGAAAGAGTGCGACCTCTCTTGCGGACCCGTGTAGTCCTCAAGGTCATATGCTCGGTTGATGATGGTAATGCAGTTTTCATGGCTGCCAGCGGCGGGGAAGAAGATCTGAGGCGGCGAAAGACAGTCTGGAGGCCGGATCCCTGCTTTGCTGGACCCTTCTGTCGTTGGAGCAGCTGAGCTGGGATGGACGATGGCGCAGCAGGACTGGGACAAACCATGCAAGGTTTTCTTTGACAACTATCTGTAAGAGAAGTAATTCTGTAAGGGATCGTTTGAATTGGAGGATTCCAACAATGCAGGGATAGGAAATAGACAGGAATAGGATAGGAATGCACATGCAAAACAGAGAATTTAAAAGCACAGGATTTCTGCCAATCTGCGTGTTTGATTCACAACAATTGGAAGATCATAGGATGCAAAGAAGCATGGTGAGATTAAGTCAAACCAGAAGAAAATGTACGGTTATAATGCTATTATGCTACTATCTCTTAGTCTTGTGCTTCATGAATAGGAATTTGAAAAGGAGGACAAGTGAAAATTAAAATTCCTACGTTTTTTCTTTCAAGGAGACACTAAAGGAACAAATCCGTGTGCTCAGTGGACAATATATATAACATGTAGAGTAAAAAAGAAATGCAACAAGTGTACAACCTCTTTGGCGAAGCCATGTCGATCTCAGCGTGATTGGGTTGGCCGGTGAGGATGCTCCGGCTGACTTTGCTGTCGGAGGAGGGGAAGAAGATCTTAGGCGTCTGGAGATGGAGCCCGAGGTACTGCTCCGCTGTGATGGAGGGTTTCGTCGTTGGAGCAGCTCCATTGAGTTGTACGATGCTGAGGCTGAAGCAGGACAAGAGAGACAACGAACAATGTTAACCTGAGTGGAATTCTAATAGCATCTCCAATACATGACGTAAAATACATAACCACAAAGTGCTACATGTAAAATACATCAGCCGCTCATCTCTGAACTTAACTGTCGAAACTGAACTTAACTGTCGAAACTGAACCTAACTGTCCAAACTGAATTTTGCTATCGAAACTGAATTTTGCTGTCGAAATTGAACGCACTAGCAAGGTGAGGCTACAGGTCGGTCGACTGACTTTTTCATCTCTGGTCAGTCGATTTTGCAGCCGTTGGATACGAAATCAAGGGCATGCGGCTCATCTTCAACCTCCACCTCCCCTGAGCCGCCAGCCACCACCATCCAAACAGTAGCCCCCCGCCGCCTGCCGCCAGCGGTGCGCCGCCCCGCCCGCCCCGAAAACACTCCCCACCGCCGGTCCACCGCCGCCCCGGCCATCCCTCTAGGCCCCCCCCCCATGCGAGCTTTTTCTCTGGCGATCCCCACGCCACTCCCCGCCATCGCCGGCGACCACCGCCCCCATCCTGAACCCTAAGATAGATAGTGGGGTACCTCTCCGGCGAGCCCTCCTCCCCGCTGCGGCTGGTTCTTCCTTCACCCCGGCGAGGCCACCCCTTGGAAATCGACTGACCCAAAAGTCGATTCAGTCGATTGAAGTGTAGCCAAATCGGAGCAGCATCGCAAGCAAGAGCAAGAGCGAGAGCAGCAGCGTGAGCAAGAGCAGACCAGGCAGGGGACCGAGAGCAAGAGCAGAGCTGCAGCGCGAGCGAGAGCTAAAGCAGCAGCAGCTCCTACTGATGTGGACGTCGCCGCCGAGGGAGTGACGCCGTGGAGGAAGTGGCTGGCGATGCCGCCGTGGATGGAGCCGCGCCGTGTCGGCTCGGGACCGAGCGCCGGCAACACCGTGAGATCGAATCAAGAAGAAAATGCGGCGATTAGTGTACAACCTCTTTGGTGGCGCCGATTAGGACGCAGCTTCATCCCAGGAAACGGTGATGATGATGCTCTTCTGGTGGTGCAGGTGAAGACGGCGGTGTGGGAATGGAGGTGGCGCGAAAGACGAGGGGAACGTCAGGGCAGCTCCTTGGAGGTGGAGGACGGGGTGGCTGAACCGGCGGGACGATGAGATCGACGACGGATCCTCATCCGGTATGGTGGATGAGGGATGTCGAGGTGTTGCTGTGGACGACGTCGTCGGGGAAGAAACTCTGGCTGGGTGGCGGACGGAGCAGGGTGTGGGGTTTCGTCGTGGGTTTTCGCGGCCTCGGTGTATGAATGGGTGGGCGGATGGGATGGCAGTGGGGAACCATGGCTTAGAGAGGCGCTTGTCCGAAATGTGGGGTAAGTTACGAAAGTACCCCCCACCGATTTGAGGCGGTTCTTTCGGTTCAGGGGTACCACGGGCATTTCGCGTGTCAGGATTTCATAGGAGGTGGGAGTTTTCGCGCGCGTTGTAATTTCGGAATAGCAAGGCGCGGGTTGATATGGAGGGAGTTGTCGGAGCACAACGAGACTAATATATATCTTAAATATTTCAGGCTAACAAGGCGCGGGTTGAAATTTCTGGACAAGCCTAACGTGTACTGTACCAAATCAATGCGCACTACAAATGTCATTCAAAACATTGAATTCATGTTATGTTCAATTAAAATATTTCGCTACGTGTATAATGCATGCAACCTACTACTCAAATGAACGTTTTAGTGCATTCCAAACGTATATACTACCGCTTCAATATGAACTAAATTTGAATAAGATCGACAGTAATGATTGTTGTGAAGTCAAAGAATTTGAATTCGTTTCTCTGTTTTAATAAGATCTACAATCATCATTATTGTCAAGTTAAACCATCGTTTGTGTATTATCTTCACAGCACACCACATGATCAGTATCGAGTTACATATGAACTATGTGTACTATATGAACTCGAACTAGATTTTTTGAATCCACTTTATTTTGATTTCAAATCACATTACATTTCTAGATCTAGCTAGATCTTCATAATCTAAACCATGTCTCATATGTATAATGTGTTTATCACATTATGTATGGTGCCCCGGTTGCAAACACCACACATTACCACAAATTCAAATAAAATGTGAGAATGTTCGATATATAGTATTGTTTAGATTGCTCGATATTTAGTTGTAAGCTGCAAACGCCGCACATTATCACAAATTCAAATAAAATGTGAGATTTTTTGATGCATAGTATGGTTTAGATTGTTCGGTATTTAGCTGTGAGTTGCAAACGCCATGCATTATCACATTATTGTATAACATGTGCACAACATGTGTATCACCGCTATATTCATGCATGCAATGTTTAAAACACTATGATCTCCTATTCAAATATATGAATCCGCTTTCATATCAAATTATGATCTTTGTTAGTCTCTTACACCCACACAGTCCTCTAACCTTTGTAGCTACCACTAACTTTCTCTCGTGCATGCACATGCCCTCCTCGCCCTCCCCCTCCCTCGGCATTCTATCCACCGGGCACATTCATTTTTTCCTTTAGGTCGTTCTACCAGAGTCTCCACAACTCCTTTCCGACACACACCGACTGATAAACCTCTCCATCGATGCCTGCCTACAGCATACACACACAGCTTCAATCTCCTCCTTTATGTGTCCTTGCCTTGTGTCTCTCATATGGTCAGACACATGTGTAAACTCTCACCCCTCTTTTAATCGATCTCACAACCGCACACTCCTCCCCCTATCCAGCTAGTAGTTGGGCCTCTCGCACCACCTCCAAGCTCCATTCTCTATGTTTATCCGTCTCGCTGGGCCTTATTTGCCTCTAACAAATGGACGTACACCGACCGATCTCTCGCTATACATATAGCCAGCTAGGTCCTTATAACTCGTTTTTACCCACACATCGATCGATCTACCTCATTAGTTGTGTCTCTCCCTTCCTCGGACAAACAACAATTGATCTACCAATCTAGTTAGGTTTGCTTAGCAAACACATGGTTCCCCTTCATCATCCATGGATGCGTCCCGACAGATCTATCACACACAGGCACACACAGAAACACATCCCCACTCTTATTGATAACATTGCAGTTCCACCCTCAGTTTGTCTAGTAGGCCTCTCCCAACATCTCTGAGAAGCAAATCCATCACCCATCCAGCACTCTACCCCACTCCCTCCCTCTCCCTCCCTCCCTCCCTCTCTCTCTCTCTCTCTCTCTCTCTCTCTCTGTCCCATCATATTTCCCGTCCTTCAGTTATGTATGGATGTCGACCGATCTCCCTCATGACATAGCTGGGTCTCTCCTTCTCAACACATATACGAGTCGTTCTACCTCTATAGTTAGGCCTCTGCCTACCCCTCCCCCACCCCCTCCCACCCACACACACCGATACATCAAGCGCTCTAGTCATGTCTCCCTGCCACACACGAACTTGACATGTGCCCTCTAACGTTCCTGTAGGCCAGTCGCTGTATATCTTTGACTTGCACACACACACGCAATTTCGATGGCTCTCTTCATCGATCTCGCACCCACCCGTACTTGATCCTCTCTTCGACTCTATCGATAGCTAGGACCCTTCCCTCTCTTCTCGTGGATTGCCCGACCCTCTATGTATGATATGGATAGGCCTCCATTTCACACACATTGAATGCAAAATTTTGTTTGAGATGTCATCGACACATATTCCCACAAATAATTCACGAAATCAACCTCCCACCCCACCCCCACCCCCACCACAAAACAAAAAACACTCACGAATGTGGTTTGTATCTCTCACACACACCCATGTACGTGGGGGACGTGCACGAAGAGAAGAGGTGCATGCACGGCGCACGTACTCCCGTCTCTTTCCCAACCACACCCGCGCGGGTACACGGTGGAGCTCATTTCTGTACGAAAAAGGCAGCCCACGTGGTAATTTGGCACGTGTACTGGTTGTCCACTTGGTGGAGGGAGGATCGTCTACCACGGGTGAACAAACAAATTGCGACTTGACGCGTTATCTTAAATTAAAAAAAGAGGCAAACCATGTGGGGCCTACCTTAGAGGCAAGGCTCTATACACTGGAGTACTTTTGATGTGTCCCGTCAACTGGCAGAACGAGGAGAAGCTTGCTTAGTATGCCATCTTCCCCGCCCACGGGCGTGGTGGCTCGCAGGATGAGGTGAAGCTTGCTCCTCCCTAGCCCATGCGCGCGGTGGCTCGCAGGACGAGGAGAAAAATTTACTACTCCCTCCGTTTACTCCTCGTCCCTACTACCTTGGTTATAGAGATTATATCATATTGTTTGGAATATATATGTCCTTAGTAGATTTCAATATGAACTACTAGTATATACTCCAAACACTGATATATATAGACGTATTTTAGAGTGTACATTCACTCATTTTGCTCCGTATGTAGTAGAACTCTCCCTCGCCCCTCGACCCTCGCCCACGTGGTGGATGTGCATCAATTCATTCGGTCTCATGTAGCCAGAACGAACTGCACTACCATTATTGCTCGACTTCCCGAAGAGGCGAAGAGCCAATCGCAAGGTTAACATTTTGGAGATGCCAAGCGCAAGGTTATAGGAGAACGAGTAGTAGGTGCCGCATCATTTATAAATAAATTTTTTTCTTCAGTGGCACATACGCAATATGATAGGTTCATATGGAGAGAAAAGGAAACCGCTCCAGTATATACATAGTCAGGACGGGCCAGCCTACACGGTTGCTTGCTGGGGTTGCTCTCTTCACACTCTCTCGCACAAAACGACTATCGCCACATCTCTAACATCCCGGCGGATCACGTCCGCTTGGGGAAGGGGTCGATGCATAGTGTAGATGTGATGTCCGTCGCCGACGGTGAAAACCCACTGTCGGCACGTCCCGATCAGGGGTCCCCGCCGTTCTCTCTCACAAAGCCGGTGAGGTTGCCTTCGTCCCTTGCTCACTGCTGCGACGTGGGCAGTTGCCGCCTCCCGCCGCCCTCCTCAAGGTCGAGCTACGTCCCTCAGGTACAACTCCCTTTACAGCCGGCTTGCACCACTGCTCCAGCTGCCCACATCACTCCCTATGGATATTTCTCTACTTGTTTGCCCCGCACATACCTAATACCTCTACTGGCTTCTACGTACTGTATTTGTGATGAGTTTATGTCTCATCAACTAGTCCTAGTAATCTTATTCTAATCACGCTTATTCCATTTCTTTGCCACAGGGATGCTCATCTCGATTTTTGTGAAACTGCACAAAATGATCCGATGGTCAAAAGGTTGCAAACTTCATTTATTAGGAAGCTCGAACGTTGCCAGCAAATTTAAGCCTGGTCAGGGTTCACGGTTCAAGGGCTAGGGACTGCATGGATCGTTTTTTTCTTTAGCTGCCTCTGTTCCAAAATAAGTGTCAACTTTAGTAGTAGTACAACTTTGTACTAAAGTTTGCACAAAGTTGAGACACTTATTTTGGAACGGAGGGAGTACATATTTGCTATGATCTGTCAATCATTGAGATGCAATGGCATGCATGTTAGTCTTCTTTGTATTTGATGAAATGTTGCAACGGGCAACCTTGGACGCAAGATACATGTAACAGGAGCTGGAAGCTTCATAGCATTGTACAAATTTATCTCGCTGATAACAGTACGTACTAGTACTATACTAGTACTTCCTCCGTTCCTAAATATAAGGCTTTGTAGAGATTTCACCATTAACCACATGCAGATGTATATTGATGCATTTTAAGTGTAGATTCATTCATTTTGTTCCGTATGTAGTTCACCTAGTAGAATCTCTACGAAGACTTATCTACTAGTAATAGCTAGCCCCCACTACTAGGAATTCTCTATCCTCTCCTTGAGCCACATCATCAAAATTGACGTAGCCGTTAGATGAAGTAAATCAGTCATAATAGCCGTCTGATCTAGATGTTGAGAGGCTCAGCACTAAGCCACATGCAAGCATGTAGAAATACCGTGGCACATGCATGTGAGTGGGTTTTAAATCACATCAACATGTCTGCATGCAAGCATGCACCGGTAGCATGCATGTAAGTGAGCTTTTAAGTCCCATTAACATGTCAAAAAGAAAAATATAATCCGATTATGCAGTAGGAGTTGGATGATCTTTTTTCCTTATGTGGGATGATCTAAATGATGATGGGAGTTTATTTAGTTTGGCTACCACATTTGTCATGCGGTTATATTTTTTTTAGTTCTATGAAATCAATAATCTTGTGAAGAGAGATATACCGCTGTTCCGCGGCAACAAGCGGGGACTCATCTAGAAATATTTAGGAACAGAGGGAGTACTATGTAAAGAGTTAGGTGTCGCACGGTGATAGTGTGAGGTGGGCCATGTAATCACTGAGCCTGCGTGTTTTCACTGCTCTTGCACTACTCTGCTGTAAGATTGGAGAAAATTGTAATCTACTACCTCCTTTCGCCGAGAGCGTGAGACATCCAGCAGTCCTACCACCTCAATAATAAAGTCCAATGAGCCGTCAAATCAGATAGACCCAGCAGTAAGTTGGACGGATGAAGCAACCATCACTCTTGCGCCAGTGAGAGGTCGCGTCCGCTCTGCCCGAGCAAGATTGCGGCACCAATTCTTTGGAACGGCGCTGACCGTTTCGGGCGGGAAGCGCGCGCGGGCGATGGAGGGGCTTTGGGTGGCCCAGGCTGGCCAGGAGCGGGCGTGGCAGCTGTCCGCATGTCCCTACCGGACACGCCCGGAAACGAGAGGATGCACCGACTCTTGCGGCTAAAATTGTACACTACACACCATATCTCTGTAGGAGTAGGTTGATCTGTCACACTCTCTAACACACACATGCTGTTAAACACACACACGCACATGCACGCACCTTGGTCCCGTTGCACCTTCTAACGCGAGTTATTACACCTAGACGGAAGGGGTAGTAAGTATACGAGATACGGTGGCACACTGACTTAAGTCGAATACAAGTGCCCAAAATTTGTGTGCATGTTATAATAAGGATTCACTTAAAATAGTATCTGAGCGAACAGAGGGATCAATTGGACAGTGTTCCCAAGCAGTAGCGAGATGTGTGAGGTAGTAAGATACACCGCTAGCGCTTTTAATTTTTGTTATTAATTTGTTTGTTTCACCCTTTGACTGGTGGGACCCAACGTACTACGTGGAGAGAGGTAAGGTGACTAAGGCTGCATTATTTCTGCACCACCGTGGATAGTCTTACCACCAAAGCCACATGACACGATTATGATTGAAATTCTAATGACTCCCACACACACACAAAAAAAACACGCCATGCCTGTCACACAAATGCAGGAATGTATAAAAGGTTATTTTCCTCTCGTTGGACATAACGGGAGGGTTGTGTAGCTGGTTAGCCTGTTCGCTCATCAAACTTGAGGTCTCGGGTTCGATAACTACACTTGAGCATAATTTTTGCCAGGAGGATTCTTTGACTGGTCAAAATGTTTTCTAGGGTTTGCACACTTCACACTCTCTCTCCAGTATATACATACACGCTGGAGCCTTAGCGCTTGTAGTTGCTCTGTTCACACTCTCTCGCCCTCTCCCGCTGGATCCTCAGCGCTTGTAGTTGCTCTCTTCACACTCTCTCGCCCTCTCCAGATCTAAACAAGACTTCATTGGCCTCTCTCTCCCCTCACTACTGCTCAAAGAGCCGGCAGGATCCGTCTGCCGGGAAGGGAAGGAGGCTTAACGCTGTCGCCGTCGGCGAGGGAGGGAATCCACTACTGGCGCTGCTGTTCACTTTCCACCCAGCGGCGGCGCGGGAGGGCCTCCGACCCTTCTTCTTCTCCGCCGTCCCGTCTCCCACCGAACCACGCTCCAAGAACCTTAAGGTATATTTTACTTACTCCACATGCATTGCACTAGCTGCATGTATACCATGAATCTAAGACGTGGTTCAAAGAGGAAAGGAGTGGGGGAAAGTAGTGGGAAAAGTTGTATATAGCATGAATTAGGACGTGGTTCAAAGAGGAAATGAAGGGGGAAAGTTGTATAGCATGAATCTAGGACGTGGTTCAAAGAGGAAAGGAATGGGGGAAAGTAGTGGGGAAAGTTGTATCGCATAAATCTAGGACGTGGTTCAAAGAGGAAAGGAAGGGGCGAAAGTACTAGTTCAAAAAGGAAAGGAAGGGACAAGGCTGTAGAGTTTGAGCAGGACTAGATTTGCTGCGCTCACATAGGGAAAGGTGTCTAAAGATAACAAAACTGGGACCAGCACAAATATGCTCCTTGGTTGTTTGTTCTTTGTTGCAACAGACTGTGCATGACCACAGTACATCGGTAGATGCACATGGTGCTGGTGCGTCCACTGTCCCGTGCAACTCATTAGCTATTGTTAATCTATGGCCCTGTTTGGTTAAAAACTCCCTAGTCCCTACCTACTTGGTTCCACGGACTAAACATGGACTAGAGGTTATTAAATGACATGATAAAAGACCATGTTACCCCTGGTAATGAACTAATAGAAACAAGGTGCGATGCGTGGCAGGGGCAACTGTTGGAAAAAGTCCCAAAAAGACTCTCTCGGGGTCTTCTTTCTTTAGTCCCAAATGCCCACTTTTAGTGCCGAAAAGTCCCTCCTGTTTGGTTTAGATTTGACTAACACGGAGTTTTTTAGTCCCTACACCAAAATGTCCCTGTAAACAAACACCCTCTCATAATGCCGCTGGAAAATTGATGCAATGCCATAGTTAAAAGCAAATTACATGTTTAACGAATTTTATTGTTAATATAATCTCTATGTTAATATTAATCAATGCCACCGTTTGAGAAATGCTACTGTCTTGCTTTCTTTCCCATTTAGATAAGGTAGATGCTTCTTTTTGTTGGCTTCTGTGTCATCCACCGTTATTGACCACTAATTGTTTCCTTTGCACCTCTGTGTAAACAGGGTTATCTACTTCACCTTGATGCCATTGTGACCTTTTGTTGCACTGCACAAAACACTTTTGTTTTAAGAGTGTTTTGTGCAGTTCAACCAAAATGTCACACCGACAATGTTGCTTGATTGCTTGATCTTAGTGAAACTACACAAGAGGAGATCTTACTTCCTATCCGTTAAGGCGAATTTGGTTCAGATCTTCTTCTTGTGATTTCATTGAATTCCGCATCATGAGAGGTCAGTACTAGCCTTCTTTTACATGATTCTGCAGTGTACTTTCATATGTTGTGCTACTTGTACGATAATGTTGCTTGATTTTAGTGAACTGCACAAATGGAAACAAGACTTCCAATCTGTATGTGCACCGTAATATCCCATTGAGGTAAGATAATGATATTTCACAACTGCTGGCCTATATTTTGCCACTTTCATCAGAAAATTAAGTTTAGTACTATACTTGTGCTCCCTAATTGACATGCCAAATCTTACATTGAAGGCGAAGCTTGTCAGTTATTGAACCAAGTGGTGACGGGAAAGAACAAGCGGAAGAAAAACAAAAATCAATTCCTGGTGCTGTAATGAAGCACTGGAACTGTGATGACACAAGTAATGATATAGTTTTGCATCTTAATTTATTGCTATGGCTGGAACGAGCTATTGTTTTGCCACTGATTTGATGCCATACGTAATTATCTCTACTTGTGCAAACAGGGATCTTCTTTGAAGATACCATATATTTTAGTGGAACTGCACAAGAAGATGTTGGAACATTAAACTAATTGAGGAGTATATAGTAAGCATGGCCACCCCCGTAGATAGCAACAGATGGTTCCCGAGAAGTGCTTCATCTGTATGCTCTACACAATCAGCCTCCTAACAAAGGTTGGTACTCGCCCACTGATTTCATCCATATGATTGAGCTTTGTCATCTCTATTGGTGTTGTGCTACTGTTTAGATACTGTCATGAAAAAGTGGTATTGTCCTTGGGAAGTGCTTCGTCTGTGCTATTTTAAATATTTCCCTTCCTTTTTTTTCGAGCAAACATGGATGCTAGCATTTAGTAGTCCTCTTGTCTTTGCACAACAGGATCATCTTCCTTTGAAGAAGAATATGCAGTACGTGAAGTGACTAGTTCTGATTATGTCATGATGAAGAAGCACTGTCTATCTTCTCATCAGAAGGAGCAGTTGAAGGATGGTTACATTACTCCCCACAAGACCAAACTAACTTCATCTCAGAAGGACTGACAAATCTCCATTTTTTTGCTGTGATGCGCGAGTACAATGTTGTTCTAGGATTCTTTCTGGCGAGTTCCATTTTTCTAAAAGTGTGCTCTACATGGACCATGTATGTGCCTCTTGAAACTGTCAATTCATAGTACCGTTTGCTTTATACTAATCACTTTTTTGTATTTGTGCAAACATGGGTGCTCAGCTTGATTTCAACAGGAACTGCACAAAATGTTCATGAATACATAGAATCATTCATTTCCACCACAAGAAAGGAGGTGCCCATAAGTTCAAGGCGTTGCAACATATAAGGGCGAAATCATACAAGCTACGCACGAATTTGGTTGATTTTGGTGGAACTGCACAAAAAGAACAACTGGTTTTTTTAGCATGAGTTGCCATGTCAATGTCCGAACTAATGGCAAACCCTGCCCATTCCACAATCGTAGGCATTTGATATTTTGAAATGGGACAACCTTGTCAAACTTTGCTCATTGATTTTAGCAAGATATGCGTTTGATATTTTCAAATGGGGCGCCCTTTGCTGTCAGCAGCAGCGATCATTTTTTTTCTTTATTCTTTAGTTGTGAAGTAAATATTGCCTCTGACATATGAGTCGCTGAGATGCATAATCATCGTTTGTTTTGAATGTTCTCTATGAATTTCCAGGCCTGTGTGTTTGATTGCAATGTACAGAAGCGCTAGAAAGTTGCTCAAACTCTTTGTACTCCTTTTGTTCCTTTTTACTTCACACATTGTGAAAGTGCATACTTTTTTGTATAAGATTGGTCAAAGTAGAGATACTTTGACTGCAGACAAAACTTGTATGCAGACTAGAAAGACCGGAGGGAGTACATGTGAAACTGCTGCAAACATGGTGATCACCCTGGGAATAATGCTAGTACGTATTTTTTGCATGTTCATCCAATGCCATTGATACAGGAATCCGAACTAATAGAAATAAATTCATTCATACACGGTCGGATTTCATATAAACATGCTGGATTTCATTACATTTCATACATTCTTCAAACTAAAAGGGGTGTTTGTGGCCGCATGCATCTCCCAGATGTAGAGGCCAGGGGTCATCCTCCTTTTCGAAAAAAACTAAAAAGGGGTGCGCTGGAGGTATGATTAATTAACCGAAGCTACCCACCCGTGTCCCGCTGAGCCAAACAGAAGCTTCAGTGACTTAACTGCAGGTGCAGTTGCGTAACTGACATGTGGCCTGTTGGTCCCAGGTGTCAGTCATCCAATTGCACCAGCAGTTAAGTAGAAGCAGCATTCTTCTCCAGCGCAGCACTCCGACTCCACGTCGCCACCAAGAAGCTAACCGGCCATCAATGGTCAACCCGCCTAGCTTGGCTTCAGCTGGAGGGTAGTAGCGGTGGCCTTACTTGGACCTGAGCGGCGGCGATCTACCGTGTTCTACTCTTCCTCGTTTCCTGTGTAGCGCAGCCTCGTTGGCAGCAAGGCGGGGCCTCGGCAGAGCCGGCGATGCCTCTGCTTCGTTGCCGGTGGGCGGCGCCTCAGCGGAGCGGTGGAAATCCTCCCCCACGTTGCTGGCACGGTGGGGCCTCGGCTGAGCCGGCGATCTCCTCTGCCTCGTTGTTGGCGGGGCGGGGCCTCAGCGGAGCCGGCGGTGTCCTCTGCCTCGTTGTTGGCGCCGCAGGGCCTCGGCGGAGCCGGCGTTGTCCTATGCCTCGTTGTTGGTGCCGCGGGGCATCAGCGGAGCAGGGCGTCATCGACGCCAGCGGAGCAAGGACTCGTTGGAGCCGGCATTGTCCTCTGCCTCATCCTCGGTCTCGCCAAACAGCGCCTAGCCTCTTTGTAGGCGGCCGCAGCCTCCGCCACCCACATGCGGTACAGCCAGCGCTCGAGGCGGCCCTTGCGGGCGGAGCGGTACGTACCGAGAAGCGCCTCGTGCTCCGCCCGCTCCGTGGCGATCTGCTCCTCCGCCTGCAGGTGCTCCTAGAGGAGATGGTGGTTGTAGGCGGAGTCGGCCTGCACCTCCCGGAACTGCTCCTCACGCATCTGCCTCACCCTGTCCATATATTGGGAACGAGCCTCGCCGATGGTCATGGTGCAATGCACCAGCGAGGACGGCGCGGAGGAGGGGGTTGGCGCCGGATCTCGACTACCATGTTCTCCATTGGGACGTCATCGTCCTCCGGCTGCCTGCCGGCCAGCTAGTCGGCAGCAATGGCTGCTATCTCCTTGTGGTCCATCGTCCGCCCGTCCCGAAGAGCGCTGGAGCGCGAGGAAGCCATGGTGGGAAGTAGTGGTGTGGACAGGAGAAAGGCAACGGATGCGGATGACTGCGGCTATGGCCGGTGCAGTAGTTTATATAGCAATGGTGGGCGGGCGGAGGGACGGACCTGTGATGCCGGAGTAGCCGCCTCGGCAACCGCATATCATTAATGTGTGCGGTAGATGGACGGACAAACGACACTTGTGTCGTTTGAAGGCGGAGCAATCGCCTGCACCGGGAAGCGGGGCGGTCGGCGCTGACTGTTTCGGGCGGAAAGCGCGCGCGGGCGAGGAGATCACTTTACTTGGATAGGATGACAATGGGGACCCACCAGGTCCATAGCCTCATGTACGCAAGTGCCTCCTTATTATATATATATATATAACTATAATTTATTTGCTTCCTCCTGGTTTCCTGACATCACGGTCCCACACCATTGTCTACCTATGTACTCCCTCCTTTCCGGTTTATAGGACTTATCTCAGAATTTTAGTTTTTCCATTTTATAAGGCTCAATTTGGTTGTTTTCCATCAAATGTTCAGATTCCAAGGTGCATTAAATCATTTCATGCAATTATTAAGAGAAAATTGACCAATGCGTGAACTTTATGCATGCATGCATTGCAATTAATGCATTGATAAACATAATTTTTTGAGGATAACAAGAGCATTAATTCGGTGCTTTTGCAAAACAGAAAAAGTATTCCACCACTCGCCATCTAAATTGATTGGTGAGATTTTTGAATTGAGCATTATAAACCGGAAAGGAGGGAGTAGTCAATAAACGAGAGAATTGCACAAGAAGCGGCCGACGACTGGGACGAAGCAGCTCGAGCAGTATTTGTGTTTTTGAGGTGTGAGCACTTCAGAGTTTTTTGATGTTTACCCCAAATATTATTTTTTCTCCTCTGAACAACAACGAAAACATCGTTGCAGGTATTTACTGGGCGGGTTGTGGCCCGTCTAGCCCAGGAAAGATATCCAGCCCAGATATTAATTTTTTTCAAGCTGAAAATGGCTAGCCCAGCTATACTTTTTTTAGGAATACCCAGGCAAGGTCAAGTTGTTATTCTCCGCCCCACATTAGGCTTAACAAGAAAATGGGCTTTAAGAACTAATAAATGGGATGTAATTATAAAAACTGGGTAGTAACTATAAAAAATGCACCAAACAGTGATTACTTTATAAAATATTATTTTTGGAATATGGAAAATTTTAATTTCATTAATTGTTGCGAGCGGAATGTTTTGTTGGATTTTTACGCAATATAAATTTATATTGAAATTGTATTTAATCTGACTAAAATTTCGGGATAAAAATATTCAGATCCCATCAAAATGAGGGAAATTTTATTGAATTCTGTTTTGAACGGTTGGTTGAAATGGGCGGTACTTTTAACAAATTGTAAATGGGCTGTAGTAAATTCCATTAGAATTCAAAAATGGGCTACACATTCTTACAAATCTCAAATGGGCTATAAGTTCTCTGCCACACACTTCTGGCCTTACTAAGTTGACACGTCCCCTAAAAAACCAGAGTTGACGGGTATGCAAGGCTTTGTCAACTTATAGTCAACAGACGGTTCTAGCAGCAGTGGTCGTTGGATGTCCATCCAACGGATGCCGTGCTTCTTCTTCAATCTCGGATATTCTAGCTTCACCCGCCCAAAAAATGATTTATCCCCCTAACATCTGGGGTGCACCTTTTCGGAAGCTGACCTGTGGGCCTACTAAGTTGACGTACCAAGGGCATTGTCAACTTAGTCAATATAAACAATTCTAGCTGCAGTGACCGTACGATGTCCATCCAACAGCCATCGTGCTTCTTCAACCTCTGGTCTTCTCGCTCCAGCCGCCCAAAGTAGCGCCGATCGTGCCGCCTGCTCCTGTCTCCCGTGGTCGGCTGTGCTGCCGCGGAGGCCTCACCGCCCCTACTACTCCCACCGCTGGCCAGGCCATCCCTCCACTCAATCACTGACCCACACCCCCTGTTATTCTACGGCGACGGCAGCGCAGCCAAACCAGTGAACCATCGTAGTCCTCTCCGTGTGTGCATCCACTGCCGCGTCTTCCCCGGCTCCGCGTCGTCCCCTTCCTAGGCCTCACCGTCGTCCACCGCCGTGGTGCTCTCGGCGCGGCGTGGTCAACGTGGTCAAGGAACGACTTCCATCGGACGTGGACTGTACGTGGAGAGGCTGACAACTGGGTCCATGGCAGCTGCAAGGAAGTGCCTCCTTATTACGCACAAAATAATTATTCCTCCACCTGACAGCGGGGACCCACCGGACGGGCCACCGTATTTCGCGAAAAAAAATGATTCGCCCCCTGACTGCTGGGACCCACGAGCTACATCTTCGCACGCAAGGAGGTGCGTCCGAAAAAAAAACGATTCGCCCCCCTGACTGCTGGGACCCACCAGCTACATCTTCACACGAAAGGAAGTGCGTTCGAAAAAAACGATTCGCCCCCCGACTGCTGGGACCCACCAGCTACACCTTCGCATGCAAGGAAGTGCGTCCGGGCAAAAAAATGATTCGCCCCCCTGACTGCAGGGACCCAGCAGCTACACCTTCGCACGCAAGGAAGTGCGTCCGGGTAAAAAACAGATTCTCCCCCTGACTGCTGGGACCCGGCAGCTACACCTTCGCATGCAAGGAAGTGCGTCTGGGCAAAAAAAATTAATTCGCCCCCCTGACTGCTGGGACCCACTAGCTACATCTTCGCAGGCAAGGAAGTGCCTGACAGTCGGGACCCACCTGGTCGAAGCATACATAGCGTTGTCATCCTGGTCGCGAATGTGTACATACATACTGGTCGATGTAGAGGCGCGCACGTGTCGTAGTAGAGGCACACACGTGTCGTAGTAGAGGCGCGCACGTAGCATGTACATGTACGTACAGCGGCCAGGGTGCAAGACAGAAAATACGGTCACGTATGTGTACATACGGGCGGGGTCTCGAATGCCTAGTCGCGCATACTGCAAAATGGAGGAAACGGACCTCCTACAGTCGAAACGGGGGTCCTGTTGAACGAGAGGGGTGTGGCGTACCGCAAAACGGAGGAAACGGATCTCCTACGGTCGAAACGGGGGTCCTGTTGATCAGGAGGGGTGTGGCGTACCGCAAAACGGGGGAAACGGACCTCCTACGGTCGAAACGGGGGTCCTGTTGATCGGGAGGGGTGTGGCGTACCGCAAAACGGACGAAACGGACCTCCTACGGTCGAAACGGGGGTCCTGTTCATCGGGAGCGGTGTGGCGTACCGCAAAACGGAGGAAACGGACTTGTGTTGGAGCGCTAGGGTCAAAACGGGGGGGGGGGAGGGGTGTGGCGTACCGCAAAACGGGACTCCACGGGATACTGTTCATCTCCACCGTCGACCTCCTCCAGCCTCCACGGGCTACAGTCGACCTCCTCCAGCCTCCACGGGCTCCTGTTCATCCAGCCTCCGCCATGCGCTACTCCACTGGCTACTGTTCAACCACCCCTCCACGGGCACCCCTCCACCGTCTACTGTTCATCCAGCCCTCCACACCACGGGGTCCTGTTCAACCACCCCTCCACGGCCACCCCTCCACCATCTACTGTTCATCCAGCCCTCCACACCACGGGTTCCTATTCATCCAGAGGCAACGCCACCGCTCACTGTTCATCCAACTCCCCCCCTGCAACGCTCACTGTTCATCCGAGAGGCAGCATCGATCGGCTTCAATTAGCAGCAGTAGCGAAGGAATCACTCCATCGGGTTCAGTTAATAGCCATCGATCGATCGCTCAGGTTCAGTAACGCTTAGCCTGCAGTGCAATCACTCGGGTTCAGTTAGAGCCCAACGCCTCACTCGGCTTCAGTTAGAGCCATCGCCTCGCACACACGTGCATACGTACGAGAGAAACGCGCATCGCTCCGCCCCCGACCTCCCACCGTAACCGGCAACTCCCCAAAATTTTCCTCCCCCTCGCTTATACCACGGTTTTTTCCGTCATGGATGGCCCAAAGAATGTCATGCAGCTATGTCTCCGGCCCGCCCAGGACGAAAAGCCCATTTACTGTCATGATTTTTTGTCATGGAAGTAGGAGCCCACCACATCTATGATGATACCGCGTTTTGTCACAATTATCGTCATAGAAGTGTCATATGTATGACAGAAAAAGATTTCATTCGGCCCAAAATGTCACGGATGTGTCTTTTTTTGTAGTGTCTGTAGGATAGTATTTTGAATAATACCCACATTGTCATTTGACTCCATTGAAACATCTTTGTTTTCTGATGGAACCCATGAGGTAGGTCGTGCGCCACATGACAGCTATTGGTGCCTCAGGATCACCTGCTGTGCTAGCTGAGATGATGACCTATCTGGGTTATCGCTGGCACCCTGAGTACACCGTGTACGAGCAGTTCCAGGACTTTAACCAGGAGCAGTACCGTGCCATCGTCCACCTCTACTCTCGGGAGTATGACTCCACTACTGTGCTGCACACCACTCATGATGCTGCTTATGTTGCTCTGACACGTCTTCGTGGAGAGTATCGGGCATTGCGCACTTCCCCTTTTTCGCACATTGCTATCGCATCCGACGTTGGTGCGGAGGGATACTACACTGCTGCCTACTCCATCGTCACCTGAGAGCCCTTCCACCATCAGAACCTGGTTGAGCATGCTGATGGGCTGGATCGAGCTAACCGAGCTCTTCGCCACGAGTTGTACACCACCTGCCAGCACCTTTACAGTGCTCTGATGCTGTTGCACCCCTTTGTCCGATCTAGACAACTGCCGTGTTCTGCGATTTACCCAGCCAAGCTCGTGATGCCCCACGGTGTCAGTTGGCCAGAGGTGGGAGGCTACGCTCCCACACTTGGTCCTCTTCTGCCACCTGAGAGTCGGGTTCTACAGCAGAGTATCTGCGGCCTCCAGGCCGCTGACGTGGAGGACTATCCGTTGTGTCACTACTAGCTGTCCAGCTACGACTACCTCCATAGTTCCTCCTGGGACTGATGTAGTCTTGCTTATTAGTACTAGATGCATTCGCCGTGAGCCTGCGTGCCGCCTATGATGACTTAGTTTATGTAATGAACTCTGTGTACTGAACTCTATGTCCAACCCCTTTTGTAAGTTACTAGATCATAAAGGCGCGCGTTGCGGCGCCTGTCTGTCTTGACTCTTGAGATAAGGCTGGCGGAATGGAGAGATTACCACTATATATAAGTACTAAAAGAGAACAATATATGCACTTTTAGCAACAGGAAGATACCAACTCACTCCACCATGCAAGAGAAAGAACCTAAAAAGCTCAATACATGAAAACCGTCAGAGAAGTAAATTCTTTCTATGCATCATGCACATGGTGTAAGATCAATTATCAATATATAACATTCTTGAATAGGTTCCAACCAAATGTGGTATTTTTGCATCACCTAACAATGTGTAGTAATGTTCATGAGTAAATTTAATAAGGACCAAAATAATTAGTGTTATATAGCGATGACTGTCGGATGCAATCATGCATAACCATCCCTGCTAGACCCTCAACTTCCAATATCTTCATAATGGTTGCAGCATCACATGTGATTGTAATATCAACAATATAATCCACCAGCATCTGCAAGTCACATATAGTAAGTTAGTTCACCTTAACAAATTTTTCTTTAAAGAATTTATTGGCACAAATTCCACACTAAAAAATTGGATTCGGATATAAAGTTGATTGTCTAGTACCTTGTGGATCTCTCGCATGACTTGTGAGAGGAACAAAAGTGCTTGCGTCAGGTTATCTACTGTACTATATCATCAATATGGTATACAGCTAAGGAACAATTGAAGGATCAAATTGAGCAATATGTGCAAAAGAACAAGAAGATGACGGTGAACCTTAGGTGCGGAGCTGGAAGGTGTATATATTGGATACAATGACACACCAGCCCTTAATGCCGCTCGTCCACCCTCGTCCTTGCAGCCCCTGAATCCAACCAATGTGAAAAATGTAAATATGAAAGGTCAATACCATTTTCATTGCTACACACAGAAGTTAGTTTAGTAGAATAGTGTGGTTCAGAAAAAAAAATTAGTAGAACAATGGAGGATTCCTTGCTGTCATTGGAGTCATTGCAGAGGCCGCCGGGTGTGTCGATGTAGTGGAGTGGCGCCCATTGGTGGTACATGACCCTGATGCCATCAGGCCAGGAGCTCATGTTGATAAGATTGACTACGCTGATGAGGGAAACATCTCCTTCAGATTACCGACAAGTTTTATACAAATATGTAAAGATGAAGAGACATAGGTAAGGAATTGGTCAGAATCAGGAGAGATGTGATTTGGCGATCACGATGTGTCCTTCCGGATGAAGACTCTGTGATTGTGGATTTCTATTTTCACCCCATAGATACACGAAGGGGGAAAAAGCCCATTTCTGTGGAGGTGGGATTTTGAGTACACCTGCGGGCGCTGATCTCCACCATCACCAAGGTCGTGACGCATCATCGTCGGAGCCGCCCTTGTTACCGTCGATTCCCATCGGCCCATCTGGGGCGCTTCCAGCCGCTGCCGCTATTGCAGAGGTTTGATTATTATTTTTTAAATAAGAGGAGAAGGCTCGTGGTCGAGAGGAACCTTTCGCTCGTGCGCGGTGAAGAGACTATCAAAGAAAGCTATGGGCCATGCAGTCTTGGCCCAATTATTGAGAAGACGCCCAGGTAGATCCCGGGAGCAGCAGCCCATCAACGTTGGGCCAGCTGGAACGCACAGGTGGAAAGGTGAAAATGGATCGCGGTAGGTGCTGGGACGACTGAGCAATCAAGGACGTTGGTTAGTTTAATCGGACGGTCAAAGATCTCAAATTGCTGTGAGAGACCGTAGGTGGCTGAGTTATACTGTTTTTTAATGCTGACTACTATGTAGTATCTGTCGTGCTCCTTTCATTATGCATATTTCATCATGAATGATTCTTGTCTATGCAAATTTCTCAATGCTGAACTACCCCTGTTATATATTAGCAGGATGGTTAGACCAGGTGGTCATGGTCGTAGCGGCAACACTCCACCACCGCATCTTTCAACTTCACGGCCATTTCGGCCATCTCCTCCCTGCTTCGGCAGTGAGTAGCCCTTTCGGCTTCTAGCTCTTCGGCCGCCCTCGAAGCAGCCGCATCACTCATTCTGGCTTGCTCCTTGGCTCGAGCAAGTTCTGCCTGAAGGCTCTCCACAGCAGCGGCACCATCTGCATTGAGCACACATGTTGTAAGGACTGGGCTTCGGCTCCCTTACTAGGTGACCACGGAGAAAAAACCTACCTTGTGACTCGTCAAGTCGTTTATTGACCAGCGCGATGTCCGCATCCGCAACGTCGAGTTGCCGCTTTAGTTCGGCAACCCCATCAGTCTGGCTGGCCACCGTACTATCCGCCACCTGTATAGGAAAGGCGAAAATCAATACCTGCAATTTTGATCCTCGCCACGCTGTCGCTCTCGACAACTTACCGAGTCCCAGGGGCTACTATCTACACAGGGTGCACTTTATGTGTAAAACTGTCAACAGGTATGTCATTTTTACATACCTCAAACCCTGCCAGCAAGCTTCTGACGGCATCATGCAACCCGCCTTCAGCGGACAAAATTCTTCCAATCACCATAATCATCAATGTACGGTGACCTTCTGAGATAGACGCCCTCTCAAGCAGATCCTTCAGCTCTCCCGGCCGCACACCGGCCGGTGCCGAACTCTCCGGCCCTGCCGGACTCGGGGATACCCTCCGCGATGACACCTCAGGTTCGTCCGCACTACCTGATGGTGCGGCGGATGGAGGCGTCTCGCTCTCCACCATCTCCGGATGAAGGTCCCCCGAAGACGAGCTCATCTGAGAAGGACGGAGATCCGAACTACAAGGTAAAAACTTCGGTCATCCGCAGAAGCAAACATAGGGATGTCTCTTATTATAGAACCCCCCTTTCTCTACTTACGGCTCGCTGGAGGGCTGATTCCTTAGGGGAGATAGTGCGGCCGGGGCCTCCCCGGATGCAGGACCCTCTGGTGAAGATCTCTTCCCCCGCTTCGAGGCCTTGGCCTCCGGGTTTTCAGAAGCGGTCCTCTTGTCCCCTTGGAAGGAGGGATTCTCGATTCCCCCTTTCTCCAAAGCCTCCTTGGTAGAGGCGGTAGTGTCCCTGTTCTCCCCTTCGCCTTCCTCTGAAGGCGCAACCTTCAGCATCCTGACCAGCACGGGATTCGGCACGGTCTCCGGGAGGGGGGCCGAACACCGTATCAGTTTCACTTGCGCTATCCACTCCTATTCAAGAGACGATGGGTTAAAAGGCAAATTCAAGAAGGCGCAAACAAACGGTGTGTCCAGACGCAGGGCCACCTACCTGAGCATCCAAGCGATTGCAGCTTAGGCCGTAATCCTCGGTCAATTCCGGACACATCTCTTGTGATCCAAAGAACAATTTATACATCTCCATGGGTGTCGTACCCATGAAGTGTTGGAGAGCTCGCGGCCCCTCGGGATTGAACTCCCACAAACGGAGGGGGCGATGCTTGCAGGGCAGGAGGCGCCGAATTAGCATAACCTGCATCACTACGACCAGATTGATCTCCCTCTCCTGGAGGTCTTGAATCCGGCCCTGCAATAGGGGTACGTCCTTTGACGGCCCCCAGTTGAGCCCTTGGCTGACCGATGACATCAGCCGCTGTGGAGGGCCCGAGCGGAAGATGGGCGGCGGCTTCTGCCTGCTGCCCCTGGGAGCGGTTATGTAGAACCACTCCTGCTGCCACAAGCCGATCTCCTCCTGGAAAGAGCCCTCGGGCCATGGAGCGTCGGCCCTTCTGCTTACAACCGCCTCACCGCACTCTGCTTGACGCCCCTCGATCATCTTCGGCTCCACGTCGAAGGTCTTAAGCCACAAGCCGAAGTGAGGGGTAATGCAGAGGAAGGCTTCGCAGATGACAATGAATGATGAGATATGGAGGATGGACTCTGGAGCCAAGTCGTGGAATTCCAACCCATAGTAAAACATGAGCCCTCTCACAAAAGGATCCATCGGGAAGCCTAAACCCCGACGGAGGTGGGACACAAACACGACGTTTTCGCCGGGCTCGGGGGTGGGAATGACTTGCCCTTTGGCGGGCAACCTATGCGAAATCTCGTAAGTCAGGTACTTGGCTCCTCGCAGCTTTAGCACGTCCTCTTCCGTGACGGAGGAGGGCATCCACCGGCCCTGTAGGTCAGAGCCGGACATTGTTGAAGGTCCGAAGCGCTCGAATCTGGGGCTCTGGGTGTTGGAGCTCGGGGCGAGGAGTAGATTCGATTGGGGATTGAAGAAAAGAAATGAGCCTTGGTCCCATTATAAAGAGGGAGAATACCAAGAGCTGTCCCCGTGACCGTTCGGGACTCGCCTCCGATAGAGGGGGCGTGGCAACGGGCACGGTTGGGTTACCCACGTTCGTATTGATGGGAATCCCGGAATAAGGGGAACACGATCTCTGCTTCGACAAGACGTGCCAAGGAAACCGATTCGCTAAACGCGCTGAGGTGGTATAATAAAAAATGATTCAAGTAAAGGCTTGGTGGTGGTGTGACGTCATGCCACGAAAAACGTTAGCAGATTGAACTTGTGTACATATTATTCTCTCTACGGTGGTACGTGGAATTTATTTTGCAGAGCCGGACACTATCCTGGTGTTCACAATCTTCTATGAATTATTCGGAGGAGGAACCCGCCTTGCAATGCCGAACAATATGCGCGCCGGACTCATCGTCATTGAATCCTGGTTCAGGGGCTACTGAGGGAGTCCTGGACTAGGGGGTGTCCGGATAGCCGGACCATCATCATCGGCCGGACTCCAAGACTATGAAGATACAAGATTGAAGACTTCGTCCCATGTCCGGATGGGACTTTCCTTGCCGTGGAAGGCAAGCTTGGCGATACAGATATGTAGATCTCCTACCATTGTAACCAACTCTGTGTAACCCTAGCCCTCTCCAGTGTCTATATAAACCGGAGGGTTTTAGTCCGTAGGACGAACAACCATTACAACAATCATACCATAGGCTAGCTTCTAGGGTTTAGCCTCCTTGATCTCGTGGTAGATCCACTCTTGTACTACCCATATCATCAATATCAATCAAGCAGGAGTAGGGTTTTACCTCCATCGAGAGGGCCCGAACCTGGGTAAAAACATCGTGTCCCTTGTCTCCTGTTACCATCCGCCTAGACGCACAGTTTGGGACCCCCTACCCGAGATCCGCCGGTTTTGACACCGACACGTGCCTTGATACCAGGGTCTATTACTAGGGGTTGTATTCAGCCCGGTATATATATTGAAAAGTCCAAACACCTGTAGGGAGTGTTCGGCGTCGCGAGTTTGGCCTTATATGCACCAGCTCCGAATCATGTGTTTGGTTAATAGTTGGGTTGCCCGGCTCCTGTGCTTACTACCTTACATTCCGTTATATCGGCTAGGGTAGTAAAGGGAGAACTACTGTGATTGTGTCCTGGCTCGTCTGGATGAGAACCTCAGTAGAGAAAGCCGAAATCCAACTCTCATGATGCGGCGAGAGCTGGTCAACCACTCGATGACTTGTCGGAATCTTCGCGATTCCGTCCGTATTAAATAAAGGACCATTACTCTGGTCACGTATGTCAAACGCGCCATATTCGGATAAACGCAAACATACCAGGGGCTATATCATAGACCTACTGTCAAACTCCTATGGCCAAGTGAAAGTGTTAAAGCCCTATAGTCCGATTGTCTGGTTCTCCGCATCGGCATCTCCTTCACGAACCAAGACGTTGGGTCAAGTGTGATCAAGTGCTTTTTCGAACACCCCCGCATTATACGCGAGGGGGCTAAAGCCGACGACTGGCAAACTTTCAAATTATATATATATAAACGGCCGCACATGAGGCACCAAAACTTTTCGGGCAAAAGTATAAAAATATAGCCTTAAAACAAATCATAACATTGTTTTTACAATTTCAGTACACTTCACTCGAACATAATATCTTTCGAGCATTGACCCTCTATCAAGCGGGCACCTTCTAGGACATCTTCGAAATAATGTTCTGGCATGTTAGGGTCCTTGCCTTTGGGTGGACTCTGCGCTACAATAACGGTGGACTTCATCTTCGCCCAATACATCTTGACACGACAAGGGCCATCCATGCACCTTCTATGCACGCTGACCGCTTAATAGCATCGATACGTGGCACCGCATCAACAAGTTGCCACACCAAACCGAAATAACTATTCGGAATTGGCTCAGTCGGCCACAGCCGGACTATGACATCCTTCATGGCAGTTCCGGACATCTTGTGGAGCTCGGCCCACTGGGCCATCTGTTCATTCAACAGTGGACGGTTTGGCGTGTCAAATTGTTACCAGAATAGCTTCTCTGTCGCATGTCCTTCTTGCACGTGGAAAAACTGATTCGCATCGGCAACACTCTTCGACAGGTCCAAAAAGGCGTCTGGAGAACTCCACAGTTGATTAAGCGGGGCATACTTCGGATCACCAAACTTATTTTGCAATAAAAGGGCTTACCAGCCACGATCTCCCCAGCTTGTCGGATCTCCTCCCGAGCTGCTCTAGACTCAGACCGGGCTTACCTCGCCTCTTGTAAGGCCATGTCAAGATCGGCCGCTTTGGCTTTGTTATCTCACTCAAGAACTTAGCATCGGCTAGTGGCATCCTCCAGCTCAAGTGCCATAGTAGATATTCTCTTCTCACACTGACGCTGAGCAGTCTGCTCGGCCTTTAATTCGGCGGCTACCTTTTTGGCAGCTGCATTACTCATCCTAGCTTGCTCCTTGGCCCAGGCAATTTCAGCCCGAAGGGTCTCAACCACGGCGGCACTATCTGCAGTTATGCGTATACAAATTCCCAGTGTCATGCTCATTTCATAATACTAGCATGTACTGAGTGGCCCAAAGACATACCTTACGCCTTGTCAAGCCGCCTATTAATAAGCGTGATGTCATCATCCGCTATATCAACTTCTGATTCAGATGTGCTACCTCTGTAGCTTGGGCAGTTGCCACGGATGTAACAACCTGTGTTTCAATTAGTCAGATTATTTCCTGGGCATATATTTTTGATCCTCTGATCTCCTCCCTTTGGATGTCAACCAGAGTCTCAGGGGCTACTATCTATACACAGGTGAAATTTGCATTTATAACATAAATAAAATTACACTACGTACCTTGAAACCTCTTAGTAGGCTCGTAAAGGCTTCATTCAATCCGCTTTTCGCGGACCAAACTCTTTCAACTACCATACCAATCAAGGTAGGATGTTCCTCTGAGACGGACACATGTTACAATACGTCCATCAATGTATCCGGCGCCTCCGGATCCGGAACAGGTTGCTTCGTCCCTCGGAACTTCGATAGTCCAGGTCTTTTGTTGCTAGTCCCCGTGAGGGCCGTACACCCCAGACCCTGGACGGCTGAAGCGTTACCTTCGGGCCCAGTCTTCACTACCCCTCCTGCCACTCGTTGATCGGGAAAGATCCTCCGGGACGACACCTCGGTGTCGTCTGCCTTATCAGGCAGGGAGATTTGTGGAGGCGTCTCGTTCTCCATCATCTCCGGAAGAATATCCCCCGAAGAGGAGGAATGTTGAGGAGGGCTACGAACCGGACTGCAAACATATATTTTAAATGTTACCCTCACAGCCAGGAAAGAACGGGATATGTTTAAAACACCCTGGTTCACTTACGATTTGGCTGAGGGCCTATCTTTGTGGAGTGACTGCATGTCAACGTCACCCCCTGATTGGGATATCTTCCCCCGCTTAGAAGCTTCTCTCTTCAAGTCTTCGGAGGCGGTCCTTTTCTTCCCATGAGGAGAAGGGATGTCAGTTTGCCCTTCCCTTCCACCTTCGGAAGTGGCAGTTCTAATTTCCCCGGACAAATTGCCTGGTGTACCTTCAGAGTGGAGGCCACCTTGGGCCTCTTCGCTCTCCTCCTTATCTTTCCCCGTCGGCACTTGATTTGGTGCCGAAGCCAGCATCCTTGTTAACACCAGATCGACAAAGTGTTCAGGAAGTGGAGCCGAACACCTAATTCTCTCCGCCTTCTTTATCTAGCCCTGGAAGAGTAGAGTTTTATCAGTACAACGTTATGAGGAATTTGACTGAACTGTGTTCACGAGTTAAGTCCTTCGGGGTATCTGGATGATGGCAGTCAAGACCGATGTCTTCTGTAGTGTCCAACCACTATTTTCGTGCGCCGAAGAATAATTTCCACATCTCTCTGAGCATTGTGCCGGAGAAGTGCTGAAGGGTCCGTGGACCTTTCGGATTGAACTCACACATACGGAGAGGATGCCGCTGGCACGGTATGATCCGGCAGACTAGCATTACATGGATTTTGTGGTGAGACCGGTGTCCTTTACAATAAGGCTCCGAATGCGACTTTGCAATGTCTGCACTTCATCAATAGATCCCCAGTCTAGGCCCTTGTTAATCCACGATGCGAGCTGTAACGGAGGGCCAGATCAAAACGCAGGTGTAGCTGCCCACTTTTTACCACGGGGTTCAGTAATGTAAAACCACTCCCGTTGCCATAGGTTAGAAGATTCTGTGAAGGAGCCCTTTGGCCAAGGAGAAGTGGTAAGTTTTCTTATTGAAGCACCTATGCACTCCGCCTGTTTCCCATCGATTACCTTCGGTTTCACGTTAAAAGTCTTAAGCCATAAGCCGAAGTGTGGGGAAATACAGAGGAAGGCCTCGCACGTGATGATGAACGCCGAGATGTGAAGGAAGGAGTCTGGAGCTAGATCATGGAAATCTAGCCCGTAATAAAACATGAGCCCTCGAACAAAGGGATGAAGAGCAAACCCAAGCCCTCGGAGGAAGTGAGAAATAAACACGACCCTCTCATTGGATCTGGGAGTAGGAATAACCTGCCCTTCAGCAGGAAGCCTGTGGAGGATTTCCGTAGTCAGGTATCTTGCCTCCCTGAGCTTTGTGATATCCTCCTTTATGATAGAAGAGGCCATCCACCGTCCTTGAAGGCTGGGTCCTGACATGGCTGGAAGCTCTAAGTGACTGGATTGACCCTTGGGTGTTGGAACTTGAGGTGGGAGGTAGAGGAAAGGAACTGGTCATCAGTCTCTGAATCCTCCTCTGCGGAGCTCTCTGTAGCCAGCAAGATGTTTGCTTTAGCAGGTAGCATTGTCTGCTCTGAATACCTTGTTTTCACTCCAGATACTTCTAGCACCGCTTCAAATGGCTGATGCACAGGAAGAGTAGTTGAATATACAAACGTTGTCGACAAATGGGACACGTAATACAAAAAAATGATAGCATGATATAATTCACATACATGATGATTGACTAAACAGCATGGCATTGCATAATTCACATATATAATGCCTTTGCAACAAGATAGGATTGTATAATTCACATATATAATGTCTTGCAACAAGATGGAAATGCATAATTCACATATATGGTAATTAGACACTAAACAGGTGGCATTCACACAAAGCATGTCTAAACTAATCAAATGGCATAGCAATGCAAGACACCATATGCATGATATGAGCAACATAACCCTGCCAAGTTAGAGCATACACCTCGGGGGGGGGGGGGAGGGAATAGGACTGGTCATCTGTCTCTGAATCTTCCTCTGAGGAGCTATCCGTAACCAGCGAGATATGCGCTTCGTAAGATAGCATAGTCTTCTCAGAAGACCTTGTTTTCACTTCAGAATTTTCCATCACCGTGTCAAATGGCTGATGCACACGAAGAGCAGTTGAATGTACTAACATTGTTGACGAATGTAATATGTAACGAAAAAAAAGATGGCCCGATATAATTTACATATAAGATGACTGGCTAAGCAGGATGGCATTGCAAAATTCACATATATGATGCCTGGCTAAACAAGGTGGCATTGCATAATTCACATAAAGGATGAATAAACTAAACAGATGGCATTCGCACAAAGGATGTCTAAACTAAGCAGATGACATTTTTGATGTATAAAGTAAGCAATGCAAGACACCATATGCATGATATCACCAACATCAGCATGCCAAGTTAGAGCGAAGACCTCAGGGGGTAAATAGGAGTTATCTTCTCCTTCTGAATCCCCCTCAGAACAGATATCTTCTTCTTGATTACAATCCGAAATGCGTGGAGGGGGGGCTGCCTTTGCGCCTACCATGGAGCAATGTCTGCATGAAATTATATTGCCACGCAAGGCTCGTCTCTTTTGCTCTACATGTTCAGTTCCATTGTTTACAATAACTGTCATGCATAGGAATAAAACATAGTGAGATTATGTAAGGAGTGCATGCAGAAATCCAGAGTGATGGTAGCAACCTGTGGATAGACCCAAAACCAATAATAGCAGGCAGATAATATCTTCAGTTAATAAATACAGATAATGGCTTCTTTACTATTTGTTTCCCACCCAACATGAAACTCATAGTAGACATCGGAGATTAACCAGATAGTAGATAGATACTATTGATAGCGGCCCCGATATGTACCCCACAACCATTTAAAAACTCAACTTTGACCATTAGTTTGGAGCTGACTCAGAGTCTAATCAGTGAACAAGACGATAAAGTAGCATGTAATATTAAGCGATGCATAATGTAAGCAGACACGAAAGAGTGCGACCTCTCTTGCGGACCCGTGTAGTCCTCAAGGTCATATGCTCGGTTGATGATGGTAATGCAGTTTTCATGGCTGCCAGCGGCGGGGAAGAAGATCTGAGGCGGCGAAAGACAGTCTGGAGGCCGGATCCCTGCTTTGCTGGACCCTTCTGTCGTTGGAGCAGCTGAGCTGGGATGGACGATGGCGCAGCAGGACTGGGACAAACCATGCAAGGTTTTCTTTGACAACTATCTGTAAGAGAAGTAATTCTGTAAGGGATCGTTTGAATTGGAGGATTCCAACAATGCAGGGATAGGAAATAGACAGGAATAGGATAGGAATGCACGTGCAAAACAGAGAATTTAAAAACACAGGATTTCTGCCAATCTGCGTGTTTGATTCACAACAATTGGAAGATAACAGGATGCAAAGAAGCATGGTGAGATTAAGTCAAACCACAAGAAAATGTACGGTTATAATGCTATTATGCTACTATCTCTTAGTCTTGTGCTTCATGAATAGGAATTTGAAAAGGAGGACAAGTGAAAATTAAAATTCCTACGTTTTTTCTTTCAAGGAAACACTAAAGGAACAAATCCGTGTGCTCAGTGGACAATATATATAACATGTAGAGTAAAAAAGAAATGCAACAAGTGTACAACCTCTTTGGCGAAGCCATGTCGATCTCAGCGTGATTGGGTTGGCCGGTGAGGATGCTCCAGCTGACTTTGCTGCCGGAGGAGGGGAAGAAGATCTTAGGCGTCTGGAGATGGAGCCCGAGGTACTGCTCCGCTGTGATGGAGGGTTTCGTCGTTGGAGCAGCTCCATTGAGTTGTACGATGCTGAAGCTGAAGCAGGACAAGAGAGACAACGAACAATGTTAACCTGAGTGGAATTCTAATAGCATCTCCAATACATGACGTAAAATACATAACCACAAAGTGCTACATGTAAAATACATTAGCCGCTCATCTCTGAACTTAACTGTCGAAACTGAACTTAACTGTCGAAACTAAACCTAACTGTCCAAACTGAATTTTGCTATCGAAACTGAATTTTGCTGTCGAAATTGAACGCACTAGCAAGGTGAGGCTACACGTCGGTCGACTGACTTTTTCATCTCTGGTCAGTCGATTTTGCAGCCGTTGGATACGAAATCAAGGGCATGCGGTTCATCTTCAACCTCCACCTCCCCTGAGCCGCCAGCCACCACCATCCAAACAGTAGCCCCCCGCCGCCTGCCGCCAGCGGTGCGCCGCCCCGCCCGCCCCGAAAACACTCCCCACCGCCGGTCCACCGCCGCCCCGGCCATCCCTCTAGCCCCCCCCCCCCCGTGCGAGCTTTTTCTCTGGCGATCCCCACGCCACTCCCCGCCAACGCCCCGCCATCGCCGGCGACCACCGCCCCCATCCTGAACCCTAAGATAGATAGTGGGGTACCTCTCCGGCGAGCCCTCCTCCCCGCTGCGGCTGGTTCTTCCTTCACCCCAGCGAGGCCACCCCTTGGAAATCGACTGACCCAAAAGTCGATTCAGTCGATTGAAGTGTAGCCAAATCGGAGCAGCATCGCAAGCAAGAGCAAGAGCGAGAGCAGCAGCGTGAGCAAGAGCAGACCAGGCAGGGGACCGAGAGCAAGAGCAGAGCTGCAGCGCGAGCGAGAGCTAAAGCAGCAGCAGCTCCTACTGATGTGGACGTCGCCGCCGAGGGAGTGACGCCGTGGAGGAAGTGGCTGGCGATGCCGCCGTGGATGGAGCCGTGCCGTGTCGGCTCGGGACCGAGCGCCGGCAACACCGTGAGATCGAATCAAGAAGAAAATGCGGCGATTAGTGTACAACCTCTTTGGTGGCGCTGATTAGGACGCAGCTTCATCCCAGGAAACGGTGATGATGATGCTCTTCTGGTGGTGCAGGTGAAGACGGCGGTGTGGGAATGGAGGTGGCGCGAAAGACGAGGGGAACGTCAGGGCAGCTCCTTGGAGGTGGAGGACGGGGTGGCTGAACCGGCGGGACGATGAGATTGACGATGGATCCTCATCCGGTATGGTGGATGAGGGATGTCGAGGTGTTGCTGTGGACGACGTCGTCAGGGAAGAAACTCTGGCTGGGTGGCGGACGGAGCAGGGTGTGGGGTTTCGTCGTGGGTTTTCGCGGCCTCGGTGTATGAATGGGTGGGCGGATGGGATGGCAGTGGGGAACCATGGCTTAGAGAGGCGCTTGTCCGAAATGTGGGGTAAGTTACGAAAGTACCCCCCACCGATTTGAGGCGGTTCTTTCGGTTCAGGGGTACCACGGGCATTTCGCGTGTCAGGATTTCATAGGAGGTGGGAGTTTTCGCGCGCGTTGTAATTTCGGAATAGCAAGGCGCGGGTTGAGATGGAGGGAGTTGTCGGAGCACAATGAGACAAATATATATCTTAAATATTTCAGGCTAACAAGGCGCGGGTTGAAATTTCTAGACAAGCCTAACGTGTACTGTACCAAATCAATGCGCACTACAAATGTCATTCAAAACTTTGAATTCATGTTATGTTCAATTAAAATATTTCGCTACGTGTATAATGCATGCAACCTACTACTCAAATGAACGTTTTAGTGCATTCCAAATGTATATACTACCGCTTCAATATGAACTAAATTTGAATAAGATCGACAGTAATGATTGTTTTGAAGTCAAAGAATTTGAATTCGTTTCTCTGTTTTAATAAGATCTACAATCATCATTATTGTCAAGTTAAACCATCGTTTGTGTATTATCTTCACAGCACACCACATGATCAGTATCGAGTTACATATGAACTATGTGTACTATATGAACTCGAACTAGATTTTTTGAATCCACTTTATTTTGATTTCAAATCACATTACATTTCTAGCTCTAGCTAGATCTTCATAATCTAAACCATGTCTCATATGTATAATGTGTTTATCACATTATGTATGGTGCCCCGGTTGCAAACACCACACATTACCACAAATTCAAATAAAATGTGAGAATGTTCGATATATAGTATTGTTTAGATTGCTCGATATTTAGTTGTAAGCTGCAAACGCCGCACATTATCACAAATTCAAATAAAATGTGAGATTTTTTGATGTATAGTATGGTTTAGATTGTTCGGTATTTAGCTGTGAGTTGCAAACGCCATGCATTATCACATTATTGTATAACATGTGCACAACATGTGTATCACCGCTATATTCATGCATGCAATGTTTAAAACACTATGATCTCCTATTCAAATATATGAATCCGCTTTCATATCAAATTATGATCTTTGTTAGTCTCTTACACCCACACAGTCCTCTAACCTTTGTAGCTACCACTAACTTTCTCTCGTGCATGCACATGCCCTCCTCGCCCTCCCCCTCCCTCGGCATTCTATCCACCGGGCACATTCATTTTTTCCTTTAGGTTGTTCTACCAGAGTCTCCACAACTCCTTTCCGACACACACCGATTGATAAACCTCTCCAGCGATGCCTGCCTACAGCATACACACACAGCTTCAATCTTCTCCTTTATGTGTCCTTGCCTTGTGTCTCTCATATGGTCAGACACATGTGTAAACTCTCACCCCTCTTTTAATCGATCTCACAACCGCACACTCCTCCCCCTATCCAGCTAGTAGTTGGGCCTCTCGCACCACCTCCAAGCTCCATTCTCTATGTTTATCCGTCTCGCTGGGCCTTATTTGCCTCTAACAAATGGACGTACACCGACCGATCTCTCGCTATACATATAGCCAGCTAGGTCCTTATAACTCGTTTTTACCCACACATCGATCGATCTACCTCATTAGTTGTGTCTCTCCCTTCCTCGGACAAACAACAATTGATCTACCAATCTAGTTAGGTTTGCTTAGCAAACACATGGTTCCCCTTCATCATCCATGGATGCGTCCCGACAGATCTATCACACACAGGCACACACAGAAACACATCCCCACTCTTATTGATAACATTGCAGCTCCACCCTCAGTTTGTCTAGTAGGCCTCTCCCAACATCTCTGAGAAGCAAATCCATCACCCATCCAGCACTCTACCCCACTCCCTCCCTCTCCCTCCCTCCCTCCCTCTCTCTCTCTCTCTCTCTCTCTCTCTCTGTCCCATCATATTTCCCGTCCTTCAGTTATGTATGGATGTCGACCGATCTCCCTCATGACATAGCTGGGTCTCTCCTTCTCAACACATATACGAGTCGTTCTACCTCTATAGTTAGGCCTCTGCCTACCCCTCCCCCACCCCCTCCCACCCACACACACCGATACATCAAGCACTCTAGTCATGTCTCCCTGCCACACACAAACTTGACATGTGCCCTCTAATGTTCCTGTAGGCCAGTCGCTGTATATCTTTGACTTGCACACACACACGCAATTTCGATGGCTGTCTTCATCGATCTCGCACCCACCCGTACTTGATCCTCTCTTCGACTCTATCGATAGCTAGGACCCTTCCCTCTCTTCTCGTGGATTGCCCGACCCTCTATGTATGATATGGATAGGCCTCCATTTCACACACATTGAATGCAAAATTTTGTTTGAGATGTCATCGACACATATTCCCACAAATAATTCACGAAATCAACCTCCCACCCCACCCCCACCCCCACCACAAAACAAAAAACACTCACGAATGTGGTTTGTATCTCTCACACACACCCATGTACGTGGGGGACGTGCACGAAGAGAAGAGGTGCATGCACGGCGCACGTACTCCCGTCTCTTTCCCAACCACACCCGTGCGGGTACACGGTGGAGCTCATTTCTGTACGAAAAAGGCAGCCCACGTGGTAATTTGGCACGTGTACTGGTTGTCCACTTGGTGGAGGGAGGATCGTCTACCACGGGTGAACAAACAAATTGCGACTTGACGCGTTATCTTAAATTAAAAAAAGAGGCAAACCATGTGGGGCCTACCTTAGAGGCAAGGCTCTATACACTGGAGTACTTTTGATGTGTCTCATCAACTGGCAGAACGAGGAGAAGCTTGCTTAGTACGCCATCTTCCCCGCCCACGGGCGCGGTGGCTCGCAGGATGAGGTGAAGCTTGCTCCTCCCTAGCCCATGCGCGCGGTGGCTCGCAGGACGAGGAGAAAAATTTACTACTCCCTCCGTTTACTCCTCGTCCCTACTACCTTGGTTATAGAGATTATATCATATTGTTTGGAATATATATGTCCTTAGTAGATTTCAATATGAACTACTAGTATATACTCCAAACACTGATATATATAGACGTATTTTAGAGTGTACATTCACTCATTTTGCTCCGTATGTAGTAGCACTCTCCCTCGCCCCTCGACACTCGCCCACGTGGTGGATGTGCATCAATTCATTCGGTCACATGTAGCCAGAACGAACTGCACTACCATTATTGCTCGACTTCCCGAAGAGGCGAAGAGCCAATCGCAAGGTTAACATTTTGGAGATGCCAAGCGCAAGGTTATAGGAGAACGAGTAGTAGGTGCCGCATCATTTATAAATAAATTTTTTTCTTCAGTGGCACATACGCAATATGATAGGTTCATATGGAGAGAAAAGGAAACCGCTCCAGTATATACATAGTCAGGACGGGCCAGCCTACACGGTTGCTTGCTGGGGTTGCTCTCTTCACACTCTCTCGCACAAAACGACTATCGCCACATCTCTAACATCCCGGCGGATCACGTCCGCTTGGGGAAGGGGTCGATGCATAGTGTAGATGTGATGTCCGTCGCCGACGGTGAAAACCCGCTGTCGGCACGTCCCGATCAGGGGTCCCCGCCGTTCTCTCTCACAAAGCCAGTGAGGTTGCCTTCGTCCCTTGCTCACTGCTGCGACGTGGGCAGTTGCCGCCACCCGCCGCCCTCCTCAAGGTCGAGCTACGTCCCTCAGGTACAACTCCCTTTACAGCCGGCTTGCACCACTGCTCCAGCTGCCCACATCACTCCCTATGGATATTTCTCTACTTGTTTGCCCCGCACATACCTAATACCTCTACTGGCTTCTACGTACTGTATTTGTGATGAGTTTATGTCTCATCAACTAGTCCTAGTAATCTTATTCTAATCACTCTTATTCCATTTCTTTGCCACAGGGATGCTCATCTCGATTTTTGTGAAACTGCACAAAATGATCCGATGGTCAAAAGGTTGCAAACTTCATTTATTAGGAAGCTCGAACGTTGCCAGCAAATTTAAGCCTGGTCAGGGTTCACGGTTCAAGGGCTAGGGACTGCATGGATCGTTTTTTTCTTTAGCTGCCTCTGTTCCAAAATAAGTGTCAACTTTAGTAGTAGTACAACTTTGTACTAAAGTTTGCACAAAGTTGACCACTTATTTTGGAACGGAGGGAGTACATATTTGCTATGATCTGTCAATCATTGAGATGCAATGGCATGCATGTTAGTCTCCTTTGTATTTGATGAAATGTTGCAACGGGCAACCTTGGACGCAAGATACATATAACAGGAGCTGGAAGCTTCATAGCATTGTACAAATTTATCTCGCTGATAACAGTACGTACTAGTACTATGCTAGTACTTCCTCCGTTCCTAAATATAAGGCTTTGTAGAGATTTCACCATTAACCACATGCAGATGTATATTGATGCATTTTAAGTGTAGATTCATTCATTTTGTTCCGTATGTAGTTCACCTAGTAGAATCTCTACGAAGACTTATCTACTAGTAATAGCTAGCCCCCACTACTAGGAATTCTCTATCCTCTCCTTGAGCCACATCATCAAAATTGGCGTAGCCGTTAGATGAAGTAAATCAGTCATAATAGCCGTCTGATCTAGATGTTGAGAGGCTCAGCACTAAGCCACATGCAAGCATGTAGAAATACCGTGGCACATGCATGTGAGTGGGTTTTAAATCACATCAACATGTCTGCATGCAAGCATGCACCGGTAGCATGCATGTAAGTGAGCTTTTAAGTCCCATTAACATGTCAAAAAGAAAAATATAATCCGATTATGCAGTAGAGAGTTGGATGATCTTTTTTCCTTATGTGGGATGATCTAAATGATGATGGGAGTTTATTTAGTTTGGCTACCACATTTGTCATGCGGTTATATTTTTTTTAGTTCTATGAAATCAATAATCTTGTGAAGAGAGATATACCGCTGTTCCGCGGCAACAAGCGGGGACTCATCTAGTAATATTTAGGAACAGAGGGAGTACTATGTAAAGAGTTAGGTGTCGCACGGTGATAGTGTGAGGTGGGCCATGTAATCACTGAGCCTGCGTGTTTTCACTGCTCTTGCACTCCTCTGCTGTAAGATTGGAGAAAATTGTAATCTACTACCTCCTTTCGCCGAGAGCGTGGGACATCCAGCAGTCCTACCACCTCAATAATAAAGTCCAATGAGCCGTCAAATCAGATAGACCCAGCAGTAAGTTGGACGGATGAAGCAACCATCACTCTTGCGCCAGTAAGAGGTCGCCTCCGCTCTGCCCGAGCAAGATTGCGGCACCAATTCTTTGGAACGGCGCTGACCGTTTCGGGCGGGAAGCGCGCGCGGGCGATGGAGGGGCTTTGGGTGGCCCAGGCTGGCCAGGAGCGGGCGTGGCAGCTGTCCGCATGTCCCTACCGGACACGCCCGGAAACGAGAGGATGCACCGACTCTTGCGGCTAAAATCGTACACTACACACCATATCTCTGTAGGAGTAGGTTGATCTGTCACACTCTCTAACACACACATGCTGTTAAACACACACACGCACACGCACGCACCTTGGTCCCGTTGCACCTTCTAACGCGAGTTATTACACCTAGACGGAGGGAGTAGTAAGTATACGAGATACGGCGGCACACTGACTTAAGTCGAATACAAGTGCCCAAAATTTGTGTGCATGTTATAATAAGGATTCACTTAAAATAGTATGTGAGCGAATAGAGGGATCAATTGGACAGTGTTCCCGAGCAGTAGCGAGATGTCTGAGGTAGTAAGATACACCGCTAGCGCTTTTAATTTTTCTTATTAATTTGTTTGTTTCACCCTTTGACTGGTGGGACCCAACGTACTACGTGGAGAGAGGTAAGGTGACTAAGGCTGCATTATTTCTGCACCACCGTGGATAGTCTTACCACCAAAGCCACATGACACGATTATGATTGAAATTCTAATGACTCCCACACACACACAAAAAAAACACGCCATGCCTATCACACAAATGCAGGAATGTATAAAAGGTTATTTTCCTCTCGTTGGACATAACAGGAGGGTTGTGTAGCTGGTTAGCCTGTTCGCTCATCAAACTTGAGGTCTCTGGTTCGATAACTACACTTGAGCATAATTTTTGCCAGGAGGATTCTTTGACTGGTCAAAATGTTTTCTAGGGTTTGCACGCTTCACACTCTCTCTCCAGTATATACATACACGCTGGAGCCTCAGCGCTTGTAGTTGCTCTGTTTACACTCTCTCGCCCTCTCCCGCTGGATCCTCAGCGCTTGTAGTTGCTCTCTTCACACTCTCTCGCCCTCTCCAGATCTAAACAAGACTTCATTGGCCTCTCTCTCCCCTCACTACTGCTCAAAGAGCCGGCAGGATCCGTCTGCCGGGAAGGGAAGGAGGCTTAACGCTGTCGCCGTCGGCGAGGGAGGGAATCCACTACTGGCGCTGCTGTTCACTTTCCACCCAGCGGCGGCGCGGGAGGGCCTCCGACCCTTCTTCTTCTCCGCCGTCCCGTCTCCCACCGAACCACGCTCCAAGAACCTTAAGGTATATTTTACTTACTCCACATGCATTGCACTAGCTGCATGTATACCATGAATCTCAGACGTGGTTCAAAGAGGAAAGGAGTGGGGGAAAGTAGTGGGAAAAGTTGTATATAGCATGAATTAGGACGTGGTTCAAAGAGGAAATGAAGGGGGAAAGTTGTATAGCATGAATCTAGGACGTGGTTCAAAGAGGAAAGGAATGGGGGAAAGTAGTGGGGAAAGTTGTATCGCATAAATCTAGGACGTGGTTCAAAGAGGAAAGGAAGGGGCGAAAGTACTAGTTCAAAAAGGAAAGGAAGGGACAAGGCTGTAGAGTTTGAGCAGGACTAGATTTGCTGCGCTCACATAGGGAAAGGTGTCTAAAGATAACAAAACTGGGACCAGCACAAATATGCTCCTTGGTTGTTTGTTCTTTGTTGCAACAGACTGTGCATGACCACAGCACATCGGTAGATGCACATGGTGCTGGTGCGTCCACTGTCCCGTGCAACTCATTAGCTATTGTTAATCTATGGCCCTGTTTGGTTAAAAACTCCCTAGTCCCTACCTGCTTGGTTCCATGGACTAAACATGGACTAGAGGTTATTAAATGACATGATAAAAGACCATGTTACCCCTGGTAATGAACTAATAGAAACAAGGTGCGATGCGTGGCAGGGGCAACTGTTGGAAAAAGTCCCAAAAAGACTCTCTCGGGGTCTTCTTTCTTTAGTCCCAAATGCCCACTTTTAGTGCCGAAAAGTCCCTCCTGTTTGGTTTAGATTTGACTAACACGGAGTTTTTTAGTCCCTACACCAAAATGTCCCTGTAAACAAACACCCTCTCATAATGCCGCTGGAAAATTGATGCAATGCCCATGTTAAAAGCAAATTACATGTTTAACGAATTTTATTGTTAATATAATCTCTATGTTAATATTAATCAATGCCACCGTTTGAGAAATGCTACTGTCTTGCTTTCTTCCCATTTAGATAAGGTAGATGCTTCTTTTTGTTGGCTTCTGTGTCATCCACCGTTATTGACCACTAATTGTTTCCTTTGCACCTCTGTGTAAACAGGGTTATCTACTTCACCTTGTTGCCATTGTGACCTTTTGTTGCACTGCACAAAACACTTTTGTTTTAAGAGTGTTTTGTGCAGTTCAACCAAAATGTCACACCGACAACGTTGCTTGATTGCTTGATCTTAGTGGAACTACACAAGAGGAGATCTTACTTCCTATCTGTTAAGGCGAATTTGGTTCAGATCTTCTTCTTGTGATTTCATTGAATTCCGCATCATGAGAGGTCAGTACTAGCCTTCTTTTACATGATTCTGCAGTGTACTTTCATATGTTGTGCTACTTGTACGATAATGTTGCTTGATTTTAGTGAACTGCACAAATGGAAACAAGACTTCCAATCTGTATGTGCACCGTAATATCCCATTGAGGTAAGATAATGATATTTCACAACTGCTGGCCTATATTTTGCCACTTTCATCAGAAAATTAAGTTTAGTACTATACTTGTGCTCCCTAATTGACATGCCAAATCTTACATTGAAGGCGAAGCTTGTCAGTTATTGAACCAAGTGGTGACGGGAAAGAACAAGCGGAAGAAAAACAAAAATCAACTCCTGGTGCTGTAATGAAGCACTGGAACTGTGATGACACAAGTAATGATATAGTTTTGCATCTTAATTTATTGCTATGGCTGGAACGAGCTATTGTTTTGCCACTGATTTGATGCCATACGTAATTATCTCTACTTGTGCAAACAGGGATCTTCTTTGAAGATACCATATATTTTAGTGGAACTGCACAAGAAGATGTTGGAACATTAAACTAATTGAGGAGTATATAGTAAGCATGGCCACCCCCGTAGATAGCAACAGATGGTTCCCGAGAAGTGCTTCATCTGTATGCTCTACACAATCAGCCTCCTAACAAAGGTTGGTACTCGCCCACTGATTTCATCCATATGATTGAGCTTTGTCATCTCTATTGGTGTTGTGCTACTGTTTAGATACTGTCATGAAAAAGTGGTATTGTCCTTGGGAAGTGCTTCGTCTGTGCTATTTTAAATATTTCCCTTCCTTTTTTTTCGAGCAAACATGGATGCTAGCATTTAGTAGTCCTCTTGTCTTTGCACAACAGGATCATCTTCCTTTGAAGAAGAATATGCAGTACGTGAAGTGACTAGTTCTGATTATGTCATGATGAAGAAGCACTGTCTATCTTCTCATCAGAAGGAGCAGTTGAAGGATGGTTACATTACTCCCCACAAGACCAAACTAACTTCATCTCAGAAGGACTGACAAATCTCCATTTTTTTGCTGTGATGCGCGAGTACAATGTTGTTCTAGGATTCTTTCTGGCGAGTTCCATTTTTCTAAAAGTGTGCTCTACATGGACCATGTATGTGCCTCTTGAAACTGTCAATTCATAGTACAGTTTGCTTTATACTAATCACTTTTTTGTATTTGTGCAAACATGGGTGCTCAGCTTGATTTCAACGGGAACTGCACAAAATGTTCATGAATACATAGAATCATTCATTTCCACCACAAGAAAGGAGGTGCCCATAAGTTCAAGGCGTTGCAACATATAAGGGCGAAATCATACAAGCTACGCACGAATTTGGTTGATTTTGGTGGAACTGCACAAAAAGAACAACTGGTTTTTTTAGCATGAGTTGCCATGTCAATGTCCGAACTAATGGCAAACCCTGCCCATTCCACAATCGTAGGCATTTGATATTTTGAAATGGGACAACCTTGTCAAACTTTGCTCATTGATTTTAGCAAGATATGCGTTTGATATTTTCAAATGGGGCGCCCTTTGCTGTCAGCAGCAGCGATCATTTTTTTTCTTTATTCTTTAGTTGTGAAGTAAATATTGCCTCTGACATATGAGTCGCTGAGATGCATAATCATCGTTTGTTTTGAATGTTCTCTATGAATTTCCAGGCCTGTGTGTTTGATTGCAATGTACAGAAGCGCTAGAAAGCTGCTCAAACTCTTTGTACTCCTTTTGTTCCTTTTTACTTCACACATTGTGAAAGTGCATACTTTTTTGTATAAGATTGGTCAAAGTAGAGATACTTTGACTGCAGACAAAACTTGTATGCAGACTAGAAAGACCGGAGGGAGTACATGTGAAACTGCTGCAAACATGGTGATCACCCTGGGAATAATGCTAGTACGTATTTTTTGCATGTTCATCCAATGCCATTGATACAGGAATCCGAACTAATCGAAATAAATTCATTCATACACGGTCGGATTTCATATAAACATGCCGGATTTCATTACATTTCATACATTCTTCAAACTAAAAGGGGTGTTTGTGGCCGCATGCATCTCCCAGATGTAGAGGCCAGGGGTCATCCTCCTTTTCGAAAAAAAACTAAAAAGGGGTGCGCTGGAGGTATGATTAATTAACCGAAGCTACCCACCCGTGTCCCGCTGAGCCAAACAGAAGCTTCAGTGACTTAACTGCAGGTGCAGTTGCGTAACTGACATGTGGCCTGTTGGTCCCAGGTGTCAGTCATCCAATTGCACCAGCAGTTAAGTAGAAGCAGCATTCTTCTCCAGCGCAGCACTCCGACTCCACGTCGCCACCAAGAAGCTAACCGGCCGTCAATGGTCAACCCGCCTAGCTTGGCTTCAGCTGGAGGGTAGTAGCGGTGGCCTTACTTGGACCTGAGCGGCGGCGATCTACCGTGTTCTACTCTTCCTCGTTTCCTGTGTAGCGCAGCCTCGTTGGCAGCGAGGCGGGGCCTCGGCGGAGCCGGCGATGCCTCTGCTTCGTTGCCGGTGGGCGGCGCCTCAGCGGAGCGGTGGAAATCCTCCCCCACGTTGCTGGCACGGTGGGGCCTCGGCTGAGCCGGCGATGTCCTGTGCCTCGTTGTTGGCGGGGCGGGGCCTCAGCGGAGCCGGCGGTGTCCTCTGCCTCGTTGTTGGCGCCGCAGGGCCTCGGTGGAGCCGGCGTTGTCCTATGCCTCGTTGTTGGTGCCGCGGGGCATCAGCGGAGCAGGGCGTCGTCGACGCCAGCGGAGCAAGGACTCGTTGGAGCCGGCATTGTCCTCTGTCTCATCCTCGGTCTCGCCAAACAGCGCCTAGCCTCTTTGTAGGCGGCCGCAGCCTCCGCCACCCACATGCGGTACAGCCAGCGCTCAAGGCGGCCCTTGCGGGCGGAGCGGTACGAGTCGAGAAGCGCCTCGTGCTCCGCCCGCTCCGTGGCGATCTGCTCCTCCGCCTGCAGGTGCGCCTAGAGGAGATGGTGGTTGTAGGCGGAGTCGGCCTGCACCTCCCGGAACTGCTCCTCACGCATCTGCCTCACCCTGTCCATATATTGGGCACGAGCCTCGCCGATGGTCGTGGTGCAATGCACCAGCGAGGACGGCGCGGAGGAGGGGGTTGGCGCCGGATCTCGACTACCATGTTCTCCATTGGGACGTCATCGTCCTCCGGCTGCCTACCGGCCAGCCAGTCGGCAGCAATGGCTGCTATCTCCTTGTGGTCCATCGTCCGCCCGTCCCGAAGAGCGCTGGAGCGCGAGGAAGCCATGGTGGGAAGTAGTGGTGTGGACAGGAGAAAGGCAACGGATGCGGATGACTGCGGCTATGGCCGGCGCAGTAGTTTATATAGCAATGGTGGGCGGGCGGAGGGACGGACCTGTGACGCCAGAGTAGCCGCCTCGGCAACCGCATATCATTAATGTGTGCGGTAGATGGACGGACAAACGACACTTGTGTCGTTTGAAGGCGGAGCAATCGCCTGCACCGGGAAGCGGGGCGGCCGGCGCTGACTGTTTCGGGCGGAAAGCGCGCGCGGGCGAGGAGATCACTTTACTTGGATAGGATGACAATGGGGACCCACCAGGTCCATAGCCTCATGTACGCAAGTGCCTCCTTATTATATATATATATATATATATATATATATATATATATATATATATATATATATATATATATATATAACTATAATTTATTTTGCTTCCTCCTGGTTTCCTGACATCACGGTCCCACACCATTGTCTACCTATGTACTCCCTCCTTTCCGGTTTATAGGACTTATCTCAGAATTTTAGTTTTTCCATTTTATAAGGCTCAATTTGGTTGTTTTCCATCACATGTTCAGATTCCAAGGTGCATTAAATCATTTCATGCAATTATTAAGAGAAAATTGACCAATGCGTGTACTTTATGCATGCATGCATTGCAATTAATGCATTGATAAACATAATTTTTTGAGGATAACAAGAGCATTAATTCGGTGCTTTTGCAAAACAGAAAAAGTATTCCACCACTCGCCATCTAAATTGATTGGTGAGATTTTTGAATTGAGCATTATAAACCGGAAAGGAGGGAGTAGTCAATAAACGAGAGAATTGCACAAGAAGCGGCCGACGGCTGGGACGAAGCAGCTCGAGCAGTATTTGTGTTTTTGAGGTGTGAGCACTTCAGAGTTTTTTGATGTTTACCCCAAATATTATTTTTTCTTCTCTGAACAACAATGAAAACATCGTTGCAGGTATTAACTGGGCGGGTTGTGGCCCGTCTAGCCCAGGAAAGATATCCAGCCCAGATATTAATTTTTTTCAAGCTGAAAATGGCTAGCCCAGCTATACTTTTTTTAGGAATACCCAGGCAAGGTCAAGTTGTTATTCTCCGCCCCACATTAGGCTTAACAAGAAAATGGGCTTTAAGAACTAATAAATGGGATGTAATTATAAAAACTGGGTAGTAACTATAAAAAATGCACCAAACAGTGATTACTTTATAAAAAATTATTTTTGGAATATGGAAAATTTTAATTTCATTAATTGTTGCGAGCGGAATGTTTCGTTGGATTTTTACGCAATATAAATTTATATTGAAATTGTATTTAATCTGACTAAAATTTCGGGATAAAAATATTCAGATCCCATCAAAATGAGGGAAATTTTATTGAATTCTGTTTTGAACGGTTGGTTGAAATGGGCGGTACTTTTAACAAATTGTAAATGGGCTGTAGTAAATTCCATTAGAATTCAAAAATGGGCTACACATTCTTACAAATCTCAAATGGGCTATAAGTTCTCTGCCACACACTTCTGGCCTTACTAAGTTGACGCGTCCCCTAAAAAACCAGAGTTGACGGGTATGCAAGGCTTTGTCAACTTATAGTCAACAGACGGTTCTAGCAGCAGTGGTCATTGGATGTCCATCCAACGGATGCCGTGCTTCTTCTTCAATCTCGGATATTCTAGCTTCACCCGCCCAAAAAATGATTTATCCCCCTAACATCTGGGGCGCACCGTTTCGGAAGCTGACCTGTGGGCCTACTAAGTTGACGTACCAAGGGCATTGTCAACTTAGTCAATATAAACGATTCTAGCTGCAGGCCAAACCAGTGAACCATCGTAGTCCTCTCCGTGTGTGCATCCACTGCCGCGTCTTCCCCGGCTCCGCGTCATCCCCTTCCTAGGCCTCACCGTCGTCCACCGCCGTGGTGCTCTCGGCGCGGCGTGGTCAACGTGGTCAAGGAACGACTTCCATCAGACGTGGACTGTACGTGGAGAGGCTGACAACTGGGTCCACGGCAGCCGCAAGGAAGTGCCTCCTTATTACGCACAAAATAATTATTCCTCCACCTAACAGCGGGGACCCACCGGACGGGCCACCGTATTTCGCGAAAAAAAATGATTCGCCCCCTGACTACTGGGACCCACAAGCTACATCTTTGCACGCAAGGAGGTGCGTCCGAAAAAAAACGATTCGCCCCCCTGACTGCTGGGACCCACCAGCTACATCTTCACACGAAAGGAAGTGCGTTCGAAAAAAAAGATTCGCCCCCCGACTGCTGGGACCCACCAGCTACACCTTCGCATGCAAGGAATTGCGTCCGGGCAAAAAAATGATTCGCCCCCCTGACTGCAGGGACCCAGCAGCTACACCTTCGCACGCAAGGAAGTGCGTCCGGGTAAAAAACAGATTCTCCCCCTGACTGCTGGGACCCGGCAGCTACACCTTCACATGCAAGGAAGTGCGTCTGGGCAAAAAAATTAATTCGCCCCCCTGACTGCTGGGACCCACTAGCTACATCTTCGCAGGCAAGGAAGTGCCTGACAGTCGGGACCCACCTGGTCGAAGCATACATAGCGTTGTCATCCTGGTCGCGAACGTGTACATACATACTGGTCGATGTAGAGGCGCGCACGTGTCGTAGTAGAGGCACGCACGTGTCGTAGTAGAGGCGCGCACGTAGCATGTACATGTACGTACAGCGGCCAGGGTGCAAGACAGAAAATACGGTCACGTATGTGTACATACGGGCGGGGTCTCGAATACCTAGTCGCGCATACCGCAAAATGGAGGAAACGGACCTCCTACGGTCGAAACGGGGGTCCTGTTGAACGAGAGGGGTGTAGCGTACCGCAAAACGGAGGAAACGGATCTCCTACGGTCGAAACGGGGGTCCTGTTGATCAGGAGGGGTGTGGCGTACCGCAAAACGGAGGAAACGGACCTCCTACGGTCGAAACGGGGGTCCTGTTGATCGGGAGGGGTGTGGCGTACCGCAAAACGGACGAAACGGACCTCCTACGGTCGAAACGGGGGTCCTGTTCATCGGGAGGGGTGTGGCGTACCGCAAAACGGAGGAAACAGACTTGTGTTGGAGCGCTAGGGTCAAAACGGGGGGGGGGGGGGAGGGGAGGGGTGTGGCGTACCGCAAAACGGGACTCCACGGGATACTGTTCATCTCCACCGTCGACCTCCTCCAGCCTCCACGGGCTACCATCGACCTCCTCCAGCCTCCACGGGCTCCTGTTCATCCAGCCTCCGCCATGCGCTACTCCACCACGCGCTACTCCACTGGCTACTGTTCAACCACCCCTCCACGGGCACCCCTCCACCGTCTACTGTTCATCCAGCCCTCCACACCACGGGGTCCTGTTCAACCACCCCTCCACGGCCACCCCTCCACCATCTACTGTTCATCCAGCCCTCCACACCACGGGTTCCTGTTCATCCAGAGGCAACGCCACCGCTCACTGTTCATCCAACTCCCCCCCTGCAACGCTCACTGTTCATCCGAGAGGCAGCATCGATCGGCTTCAATTAGCAGCAGTAGCGAAGGAATCACTCCATCGGGTTCAGTTAACAGCCATCGATCGATCGCTCAGGTTCAGTAACGCTTAGCCTGCAGTGCAATCGCTCGGGTTCAGTTAGAGCCCAACGCCTCACTCGGCTTCAGTTAGAGCCATCGCCTCGCACACACGTGCATACGTACGAGAGAAACGCGCATCGCTCCGCCCCCGACCTCCCACCGTAACCGGCAACTCCCCGAAATTTTCCTCCCCCTCGCTTATACCACGGTTTTTTCCGTCATGGATGGCCTAAAGAATGTCATGCAGCTACGTCTCCGGCCCGCCCAGGACGAAAAGCCCATTTACTGTCATGATTTTTTTTCATGGAAGTAGGAGCCCACCACATCTATGATGATACCGCGTTTTGTCACAATTATCGTCATAGAAGTGTCATATGTATGACAGAAAAAGATTTCGTTCGGCCCAAAATGTCACGGATGTGTCTTTTTTTGTAGTGTCTGTAGGATAGTATTTTGAATAATACCCACATTGTCATTTGACTCCATTGAAACATCTTTGTTTTCTGATGGAACCCATGAGGTAGGTCGTGCGCCACATGACGGCTATTGGTGCCTCAGGATCACCTGTTGTGCTAGCTGAGATGATGACCTATCTGGGTTATCGCTGGCACCCTGAGTACGGCGTGTACGAGCAGTTCCAGGACTTTAACCAGGAGCAGTACCGTGCCATCGTCCACCTCTACTCTCGGGAGTATGACTCCACTACTGTGCTGCACACCACTCATGATGCTGCTTATGTTGCTCTGACACGTCTTCGTGGAGAGTATCGGGCATTGCGCACTACCCCTTTTTCGCACATTGCTATCGCATCCGACGTTGGTGCGGAGGGATACTACACTGCTGCCTACTCCACCGTCACCTGAGAGCCCTTCCAGCATCAGAACCTGGTTGAGCATGCTGATGGGCTGGATCGAGCTAACCGAGCTCTTCGCCACGAGTTGTACACCACCTGCCAGCACCTTTACAGTGCTCTGATGCTGTTGCACCCATTTGTCCGATCTAGACAACTGCCGTGTTCTGCGATTTACCCAGCCAAGCTCGTGATGCCCCACAGTGTCAGTTGGCCAGAGGTGGGAGGCTACGCTCCCACACTTGGTCCTCTTCTGCCACCTGAGAGTCGGGTTCTACAGCAGAGTATCTGCGGCCTCCAGGCCGCTGACGTGGAGGACTATCCGTTGTGTCACTACTAGCTGTCTAGCTACGACTACCTCCATAGTTCCTCCTGGGACTGATGTAGTCTTGCTTATTAGTACTAGATGCATTCGCCGCGAGCCTGCGTGCCGCCTATGATGACTTAGTTTATGTAATGAACTCTGTGTACTGAACTCTATGTCCAACCCCTTTTGTAAGTTACTAGATCATAAAGGCGCGCGTTGCGGCGCCCGTCTGTCTTGACTCTTGAGATAAGGCTGGCGGAATGGAGAGATTACCACTATATATAAGTACTAAAAGAGAACAATATATGCACTTTTAGCAACAGGAAGATACCAACTCACTCCACCATGCAAGAGAAAGAACCTAAAAGCTCAATACATGAAAACCGTCAGAGAAGTAAATTCTTTCTATGCATCATGCACATGGTGTAAGATCAATTATCAATATATAACGTTCTTGAATAGGTTCCAACCAAATGTGGTATTTTTGCATCACCTAACAATGTGTAGTAATGTTCATGAGTAAATTTAATAAGGACCAAAATAATTAGCGTTATATAGCGATGACTGTCGGATGCAATCAGGCATAACCATCCCTGCTAGACCCTCAACTTCCAATATCTTCATAATGGTTGCAGCATCACATGTGATTGTAATATCAACAATATAATCCACCAGCATCTGCAAGTCACATACAGTAAGTTAGTTCACCTTAACAAATTTTTCTTTAAAGAATTTATTGGCACAAATTCCACACTAAAAAATTGGATTCGGATATAAAGTTGATTGTCTAGTACCTTGTGGATCTCCCGCATGACTTGTGAGAGGAACAAAAGTGCTTGCGTCAGGTTATCTACTGTACTATATCATCAATATGGTATAGAGCTAAGGAACAATTGAAGGATCAAATTGAGCAGTATGTGCAAAAGAACAAGAAGATGACGGTGAACCTTAGGTGCGGAGCTGGAAGGTGTATATATTGGTTACAATGACACACCAGCCCTTAATGCCGCTCGTCCACCCTCGTCCTTGCAGCCCCTGAATCCAACCAATGTGAAAAATGTAAATATGAAAGGTCACTACCATTTTCATTGCTACACACAGAAGTTAGTTTAGTAGAATAGTGTGGTTCAGAAAAAAAATTAGTAGAACAATGGAGGATTCCTTGCTGTCATTGGAGTCATTGCAGAGGCCGCCGGGTGTGTCGATGTAGTGGAGTGGCGCCCATTGGTGGTACATGACCCTGATGCCATCAGGCCAGGAGCTCATGTTGATAAGATTGACTACGCTGATGAGGGAAACATCTCCTTCAGATTACCGACAAGTTTTATACAAATATGTAAAGATGAAGAGACATAGGTAAGGAATTGGTCAGAATCAGGAGAGATGTGATTTGGCGATCACGATGTGTCCTTCCGGATGAAGACTCTGTGATTGTGGATTTCTATTTTCACCCCATAGATACACGAAGGGGAAAAAAGCCCATTTCTGTGGAGGTGGGATTTTGAGTACACCTGCGGGCGCTGATCTCCACCATCACCAAGGTCGTGACGCATCATCGTCGGAGCCGGCCTTGTTACCGTCGATTCCCATCGGCCCATCTGGGGCGCTTCCAGCCGCTGCCGCTATTGCAGAGGTTTGATTATTATTTTTTAAATAAGAGGAGAAGGCTCGTGGTCGAGAGGAACCTTTCGCTCGTGCGCGGTGAAGAGACTATCAAAGAAAGCTATGGGCCATGCAGTCTTGGCCCAATTATTGAGAAGACGCCCAGGTAGATCCCGGGAGCAGCAGCCCATCAACGTTGGGCCAGCTGGAACGCACAGGTGGAAAGGTGAAAATGGATCGCGGTAGGTGCTGGGACGACTGAGCAATCAAGGACGTTGGTTAGTTTAATCGGACGGTCAAAGATCTCAAATTGCTGTGAGAGACCGTAGGTGGCTGAGTTATACTGTTTTTTAATGCTGACTACTATGTAGTATCTGTCGTGCTCCTTTCATTATGCATATTTCATCATGAATGATTCTTGTCTATGCAAATTTCTCAATGCTGAACTACCCCTGTTATATATTAGCAGGATGGTTAGACCAGGTGGTCATGGTCGTAGCGGCAACACTCCACCACCGCCTGAGTACATGGCTGGTATGATCCAACAGTTCGAGCTGAACCGCCAGTTCATGGAGAATATGCTGGCTCAGTTTCCTCACCCCAATGTGAATCAGCAGCCAACCCCAGTAACTCTGCAGGATTTCATGCGTCTCAACCCAACCATCTACCACAGCTCAACTCAGCCTCTGGATGCTGATGACTGGCTCCGTGACATCACCTATGAGATGGAGTCTGCTGATGTAGCCCCTGCCAGCTATGTCATCTTTGCTTCCTTCTTCCTGAAGGGACCCGCGGCTCAATGGTGGGACAGCCACAGGTGTACGCTTCCAGTTGGAACGATCATCACCTGGCCAGACTTTCAAGCTACCTTCCGTGCGAGCTTCATTCCTCAGGGGATCATGGACAGGAAGAAGCGTGAGTTCCGCAACCTCACCCAGGGCAACAAAACTGTGGAAGCTTATCAGCCAGAGTTTCTGGACTTATCCCGCTATGCTGAAGAGGACATTGCAACTGATGCACGCATATATGAGAAGTTCTATGATGGACTACAAGCTGACATCAAGCTCGCGTTGCTAGTGCATGACTTTGCCGATTTCGCCACCTTGGTGAACAAGGCCATCAATGTCGAAACTGGTCTGCGGGAACACCAGAGCTATCACAGGCGCAACCGTGACACAGGCTCATCTTCGAGCCCGTCCTCGCAGAAGAGGATCTGGATTCCAACACCATGTACCAACCAACTCCACCTGCTCCAAGGCAGTCCTATGCTGCACCGCGTCTGCCTCCTCCACCATCTAGGCAGCCAAGACTTCCAGCTCCACCACCCCAAACTCCTACTCCCACTCCCAATAATGGTCTATGCTTCAGGTATGGTCAGCCAGGACACCGTGCTAGGGAATGCAACCAGAAGCAGAATCAACTGGCCCTTCCAGCAGCTGGACGTTGTAACAACCAGCCCTGCAAGAACAATGCCAAGTCTTATGGTCGTGTTCATGCCAACCACGTTCATCTGAACGAAGCTCAAGACTAGCCTGCTACTGTGATGTGTACACTCCTCGTAAATTCAGTACCAGCATCTGTTTTATTTGATACAGGTGCATCACACTCATCCATGTCAGAAGATTTTGCAGGCTTGCACGACATTAAATGTGAGGACATGAACGCTTCTCCATTAGTGCACACCCCTGCGGGCCAATGTCGGACCTCCATGATTTGCAACGACGTCCCCGTTGAAATCGAAGGACTGGAGTTCCTTGTCTCTCCCATCGTACTGAAGTCCTTTAGCATTGATCTCATTCTGGGAATGAGTTGGTTAAAAGTGCATACTGCTTCTATAGTTTGCGCCACTAAGACCGTCCATCTACTACACCCTTCTGATGAAATAATTAGCTACAATGCTCGTCTGGTTTAGAATGCTGAGGCAAGGCTTTATGCCTTGAACGAATTGAACACTGCACCCCTCGAGGGCATTGAAAACATTCCTATCATTCACGAATTCCAAGACGCCTTTCCTCAAGAACTTCCAGGGATTCCCCCTGCTAGAGCTGTCGAATTCATCATCGACTTAAAACCAGGCACCACTCATATAGCCAAATGACCCTACAAGATGCCACCGCATGAACTCATTGAGCTTAAGGAGGAAATCGACAAATCTCTATGAAGTGGTTTCATTCGCCCAAGTTGCTCTCCTTGGGGAGCACCTTCTCTCTTTGTTAAGAAGAAGGATGGGACAAACCGATTGGTCCAAGACTACCGTCCTATTAACCAAGCTACCATTCAGAACAAATATCCTCTTCCTTGGATCAATGATCTATATGATCAACTGGCTGGTCCGTCAGTGTTCTCTAAACTCGACTTGAGGTTGGGTCACCACCAGATCCGTGTTCGTGAAGAGGATATCCGAAAGACCACATTTGTGACTCGCTATGGATCTTACAAGTACACCGTCATGTCTTTTGGATTAACCAAAGCTCCACCCACATTCTCTCGTCTGATGAACTACATCTTTATGGAATACCTCGACAAGTTTGTCGTGGTTTATCTGGATGATATCCTTGTATATTCCAAGAATGAAGAAGAACATGTTGAACATCTTTGTCTTGTTCTGGAATAGATTAGAGAGCATCAAGTCTATGCCAAGTTCTCCAAGTGCAAATTCTGGCTTCCCCAAGTAACCTACCTTGGGCATGTCATCTCCAAGGATGGTATCACCGTCAACCCCGAGCGAGTTCAGGCTATTCTTGATTGGACTCCTCCGAAGAATGTCACGCAAGTTAGAAGTTTTCTCGGACTTGCCAGCTATTGTCGTCGATTCATCGAGAACTTCTCCAAGATTGCTAGACCTCTGACTAACCTGCTTCATAAGGGCGTCAAGTTTGAGTGGACATAAAAGTGTCAGGAAAGTTTCCAGGCGCTCAAAGACAAGTTGACTTCTGACCCAGTGCTTGCTCCACCTGATACTAAGAAGGACTTCGTCACTATTGCCAGATCTCATGGGCGATATCAAGACTATTCAACATTATGACTCTAAAGTCGAGAAGATTGAACGCTATCTCTCAGAAGGAAAGACCACATTCTTCACTATTGCCGATGATGGCACCTTGTACTTCAAAGGCCTCCTAGTGGTGCCATGTGCGAGTGAAAACCTGAATCTGACTCCAAGGGTTATGAAAGAAGCTCATGATACGCCTCTGTCTATTCATCCCTGTAGCACCAACATGTACCAAGATATTCGTCACAGATTCTGGTGGTCTAATATGAAGCAAGACATTGCTTGTTATGTTCCCGAGTGTGACGTTTGTCATCGTATCAAAGCAGAGAATCAAAGGCCTGCTAGAACTCTGCAACCTATCTCTGTTCCTGAATGGAAATGGGACCATGTTCAAACGGACTTCATCACTGGATTCCCCAAATCACAGAAAGGTAACAATGCTATTCTTGTCGTCATTGACCGGCTTTCTAAAGTTGCACATTTTCTGGCTGTCAAAGAAACGATCACTGCTAGTCAGCTGGCAACCCTCTACATGTCCAGAATTGTCTCACTTCATGGTATTCCCTTGGTAATCAGTTCAGACCATGGCAGTTTATTCACTTCAAGATTCTGGGCAAGTTTCCAAGAAGCTATGGGGACTCATATGTCTTTCAGCACTGCTTTTCATCCTCACTCGCCAGGGGCAAGTTGAATGTGTCAACCAAGTTCTCGAAGACATGCTTCGAGCTTGTGTTATTTCCTTCGGCAAGAAATGGGAGGAATCTCTCCCGAGTTCTCTTATAATAATAGCCATCAAGCCAGTCTGAATATGGCCCCCTTCGAAGTGTTATATGGATGAAAGTGCCAAACCCCTCTGAACTGGTCAGAAACTGGGGAACGTCCACTCTCCCATCCGGATATTATCCAATATGCCAAAGAACTAGTTCGCATTATTCGCGAGAATCTCAAGGCTGCTCAGTCACGTCAGAAGAGTCAGCATGACCGTCATCATAAGGACATGGTCTATCAACCTGGCGAAAAGGCTTATCTTCGAGTCACACCAATGAAGGGTGCTCACAGCTTCGGGATCAAGGGCAAGCTAGCTCCTCGCTATATTGGTCCTTTCACTATTTTGGAAAGGCGTTGAAAAGTGGCATACCAACTAGAGCTTCCGCCGAACCTTTCTCAGGTTCACGATGTGTTCCACGTGTCGCAACTCCGCCGCTTCTTCAAGGACCCAATCCGAGCAGTGGATCATGAAGTGCTCGAGTTGTAACAGGACCTCTCCTATAAAGAGCATCCGGTCCGCATTCTCGACCAAGCTGAACGCCGCATACGTCAAAAGGCGATCAAGTTCTTCAAAGTTTAGTGGTCGCACCATTCTGAAGATGAAGCCACTTGGGAACGTGAGGATCGTCTGCGCGAAGAGTACTCCGCACTATTTCCTTCTACCCCCTAAAATCTCGGGACGAGATTTCTTGTAGTGGAGGAGATTTGTAACGCCCGGATAATTATGCTACAGTGACCCATGCTAATGACGCCACATCACCTCGTTTAATGTTGCTCATCGCGTGTTAGTTCAGAACGTTTCGAATCCAAATTTGAATTAACGGCAGACAACCAAAGTTTTCAAATATTAAAACAAAAATGTTCGGAGTGTGCAAATATATGCCTAGGTATTTATGGTGAAGGAACCGTGCTTTTTAATAAAGGCCTAAATATTTAAAAGGAATTAAAATAGAAAAGAAAGAACATAAAAACGAAAAAGAAAAACAAAGACTAAAACTAACAAAAAATGGGAACCTCCCCCTCCCCCATGGCCCACTAGCTCAGCTGGCCGGCCAGCCCACCTGGCCCAGCCTCCCCCCACTCTCTCCATAACCTCTCCCCTCCGAAACCCTAACACCCACCCCGTCGCCCTACTCGCCACTCCACTCTCTCCACGCCTCTCCTCTCCTTCCCTCTATCTAGATCAGATCGGGGCTTGGGGGCTCGACCCCGCTGGCCGCCGCCGCGGCCACCTCGTCGCTGTAGCCTCCCCGCCGGCCTGCTTCCTCTCCGCCGAGTCATCTCCGTCCCCCCCCCCTCGCCCCCACTATCCCGTGCCCTACAAACCCCCCCATGAGAGCCCCCTCGGTCCCGGCCTTCTCTCTCTGCACGTAGTCGCCGGCGCCGCTCGCTCATCGCCCCGTGCTCGCTGGCCACTGCACCTAGTGCCGCTGCCCCGCATCTTCGCCCAGCCATGCTCGTAACCGCCGCCTCGCGTCCTGCCTTGCCGCGACCGGATCGCCCCTCTTCGCAGCAGCCCGCCCCGGCCTCCTCTATCGTGCGCACGCTCGCTCACCGCGACCCCTCCCCACACTGCGGCCTGGCCGAGTGCCTGCGCCTTGCGCGTGGCTGCGCCCCTGCTCCCCTATCACAGCGTGCCTCCTCTTCTCAACGCGCCACCGCAACCCGCTGCTCCCTCGCGCACACCCACGCCGTTCCCCGCTGCACCCAGTGCGTGCCTGGTCGCGCTCCCGCGGGCCCACGGCCGCGCCTGCCTGCTCCGCCGCGGCCCCGCTGCTCCTCGCGCCCGGTGCTGCTTCTGCCGTCGCTGGCCACCAAGGCCCCGGGCACACTGGCCCTCGCCTCTCGTGGCCTCGGGTGCGAGCACCCGCACCCGTTCGCCCGTCGCCCGTTAGCCCGACCCACTGTGGCCCTTTGGCCCAATGACAAGGGGGCCACGCCCAGAACGTTTTATAAAAATAATAATTGAATAATAATAATAATAATAATAATAAAATATTAATTAATTAAAGAATTAATTAAGTTAATTAATCCTAATTAGATTAACCTATCACTAGTTAACTTAGTTAAATCCTTATTAGCCTGAAAAGTCAATGACATGCGGACCCCACATGTCAGGTTGACCAGGTCAACGGTCAACGTTGACTGCTGATGTCATGCTGACATCATGCTGATGCAATAATAACAATTTTGAATTAATTTAATAATAATATCTAGAAAACGATTTAAAACTTTAAAAATTAATATAAAATAATCCGTAACTCGGATGGAAAAACTTTGTACATGAAAGTTGCTCAAAACGATGAGATGCATCCGAATACGCAACTCGTTCGTCAGCCACGCGTCCCTAGTATAGCGAATTTGCAAAATTTCACCTCCGGTTCATTTGTCCGAAAAATCGAAACACCGGGTATATTTTCGCGGATGTTTCCCCACTTCGCTGGTACCACCCACTGCCGCGTTAGAGCACACCTAGCACCGCTCATTGTCATGTCATGCATCGTCATGCTTATGTTTGCATTGTATTTATTGTTTCTTCCCCCTCTTCTCACCGGTAGACTACAAAACCGATGTTGCTGCTGCCCAGTTCGACTACGGAGTTGACAACCGCTCCTTCTTGCCGGAGCAACCAGGCAAGCCCTCCCCCCCTTCATCACTAGATATCACGTATTCTTCTCTCTACTACTTCCACTAGAATAGTGTAGCATGTTACTGTTTGGTTAATCCTATTCTGTTGCATAGCCTGTCATTGTTGCTACAGTTGTCGATACCTTACCCACAATCCTAAATGCTTAGTATATGATGCTAGTTTATCATCAGTGGCCCAACATTCTTGTCAGTCTGCCTTGCTATACTATCGGGTCGTGATCACTCGGGAGCTGATCATAGGTTTATACTATACATACATATACTATACAGATGGTGACTAAAGTCAGGTCGGCTCGTAGAGTACCCGCAAGTGATTCGGATATGGGGGCTGAATGGACAGGTGGCTCCATACAGGTAGTGGTGGGCCTGGGTTCCCGACGGCCCCGAGTGCTACTTTGAGGCGGAGCGACAGGGCAGGTTGAGACCACCTAGGCGAGAGGTGGGCCTAGCCACGGTCGGTGTCCGTGGTTACTTCAAAATAACATGCTTAACGAGATCTTGGTATTTGATCTGAGTCTAGCTACTGGCCTATACGCACGAACCAACTATGTGGGAACAATTATGGGCACTCAATGTCGTGGTATCATACGAAGCCTTCTAGACATCAGCGACTGAGCGGCGCGCATCGGATTGGACTAGAATGCCTGCTCTTGTATTAGGGAGGCTAGGTCTACTTCTGGCCGCCCACGCAACATCCGGGTGTGCAATGGGCGATGAGCCCAGAGCCCTGCGCGCTTAGGATATTGACCGACATGCTGACCTCTCTGTTAGGCCTAGGTGGGGCTGCATCGTGTTGATCTTCCGAGGCCGAGCATGACCCAGGAAAGTGTGTCTGGCCAGAGGGATCGAGCATGTTGTGTTATGTGGTGCACCCCTGCAGGGAAGTTTATCTATTCAAATAGCCATGTCCCTCGGTAAAAGGATGACATGGAGTTGTACCTTGACCTTAGGACAACTAGAACCAGATACTTAATAAAACACACCCAGACAAGTTCCCGGGACAACCCGGTGATCGCTTTTCCACAGGGCGACGAGGGGAGGATCGCCGGGTAGGATTATGCTATGCGATGCTACCTGGAGGACTTCAATCTACTTTCTTCTACATGGTGCAAGATGGAGGCTGCCAGAAGCGTAGTCTTCGATAGGACTAGCTACCCCCCTCTTATTCTGGCATTCTGCAGTTCCGTCCACCGAAATTGCCTCTTTACACATATACCCATGCATATGTAGTGTAGATCCTTGCTTGCGAGTACTTTGGATGAGTACTCATGGTTGCTTTGCTCCCTCTTTTCCCCCTCTTTCCTTTTCTTCTCGGATGCCGCAACCAGACGTTGGAGCCCAGGATCCAGACGCCACCGTCGATGATGACTCCTACTACACTGGAGGTGCCTACTACTACGTGCAGGCCGCTGACGACGACTAGGAGTAGTTTAGTAGGACCCCAGGCAGGAGTCCTGCGCCTCTTTCGATCTGTATCCCAGTTTGCGCTAGCCATCTTATGGCAACTTGTTTAACTTATGTCTGCACTCAGATATTGTTTCTTCCGCTGACTCGTTTATGTTCGAGCACTTGTATTTGAGCCCTCGAGGCCCCTGGCTTGTAATATGATGCTTGTATGACTTATTTTACTTTTAGAGTTGTGTTGTGATATCTTCCCGTGAGTCTCTGATCTTGATCGTAGACATTGCGTGCATGATTAGTGTACGACTGAATCGGGGGCATCACAGGAGGGCGCGCCCCTACCTCATGGGCCCCTCGGAGCTCTCCTGACCTAATTCTTTTGCCTATATATACTCTTATACCTCAAAAACATCAGGGGGAGCCACGAAAACACTTTTCCACCACCGCAATCTTCTGCACCTGTGAGATCCCATCTAGGGGCCTTTTCCGGCATCCTGCCGAAGAGGGATTCGATCACGGAGGGCTTCTACATCAACACCATTACCCTTCCGATGAAGCGTTAGTAGTTTACCACAAACCTATGGGTCCATAGCTAGTAGCTAGATGGCTTATTCTCTCTCTCTCTTTCTCAATACTATGTTCTCCTTGATGTTCTTAGAGATCTATTCTGTCAGGACCCCGATCCTAAGTCACACCGATCAAGCATGTAACACCTCATATCACTTTGCGGCCTCACGCACGGTATTCCCACGGGTGTTGCCTTACCATGCCCGAGACCATTTGCGCCTTTTGGCACACGTATATGATAGTGCCGCTAGCATCCATATGACAAAGAACCTGGGCTGACATGGCTAGTCGTGAACCCAGTGTGGCACTAACTTACAGGGACAGGCATACATGACCCAGCATCGAACTTTTCGGTCATCAGCGAGTGAATCCGGGCTGTAGCAACTGGGCTAGCAGGACTCTGGTAAACCGGGCTGTAGTAGGCTAACAGGACTCCGGTAGACACCGCGTGACATTTCCCCGAAGGGACAGACACGGGAACAAAGAAGGACACATGCCGGCGAGCCTAAGTGTTCCGGAGCAGTAGCAAGCTACCAGGGCTCAGTGGAAGCACTAGGAGACATTTCCCGGTAAGAGAGGCTACTAAGGATAAAAAACTAGATAGTCAGATCCCACACATAGCAATACACATTACACGTACGCATAACATGCAAGTATGTGTTGTACAACATGGCATCACAACATAACTCAACAACTCATATAGATAAGGCTCAAAGAGCCACCATAGAATTTATTACAAACAGGGGTCACATGACCCAACATTCAGAGCAAACAAGCAACAAGTGGAAGCATTACATGCCTGAGTACAAACATCTACAAATGAAAAAGGCTGAAGAGCTTGACTATCTAGAACATCCTAACAAGATCGTAGCTGAGGTACAAGCTACTTGTCGAAGCCCACGAGAACACTAGTAAGACCGAAGTCTCCGCTGCAAAAACATAAATAAAGCAACATGAGTACAAAGGTACTCAACAAGACTTACATCAGATCCTATTATACCTGCACTTGTATCAAGAAGGTAATGTGGGGTTTAGTTGCAGCAAGCCAGCTTTGACTCAGTGGCTATCCTGTTCTACGACTACGAGAAACTTCTTTGAAGTGAGATGGCGCACACGAGTCCACTAATCACCACACAATACACTACTATGGATTCATCCCCGTCTCCCTATGAGAAGGCCATCCATAGCACTCACACTTGTCTTGAGAATTTTAGAGTATCCACTTCAAGTTGTCTATGTACCACGTAAGCATCCAAGAAGTCCATAATCGCAGACCCGGCTATTCGAGTAGATCATGTGTAACCATGCAAGGGTGTACTTCTTCACACATGCTCTCACCACTTACCGCCATGTACACGTCATGTATCTCGGCAACCTTCAAGCGGAAGCCTGGCGAGGGTGTCGGCCACGACCTAACTAACCACACAAGACCCTAGTCCAGGTTTATCGCCTATTCGGGTTCCATCCGCGAGGAGATCCGGCCGGGGTGTCGCTCATGGCCCCAAACGATGTGTGCAGGGTTCCCGAGCCCACCATCCAGGTGCCACTCGGTACACCAGGCCACGTGTGCCTAGTCTGTCCCAAGCCCACCCTGCCGGGTGCCACTTGGTAGAAAAATAGCACTACCTACAAACACCAGAAACTAGTTGCGACTCCTGGACAGAGATCAAGTTGGTTAATAAGTCGAGAGGGCTTGGCGCGCCCGGAGCCCAATGTGTGGTAGTATCGAGTCATCGGACAACATACATAGAACTCAGTGCTTAAGGACGGTTCTAGTGAGACAACCTACCATGTACTCCTACATGGCCTCTCACTGCTACCTTTACCAAATCATGTTCACACACTTCACTCTCAGCACCAGAACATATCGTAACACTCCAATTCATTCCGACTGAATCAGACTTGACACACTCTAAGCAATAGCAGGCATGGCATGGTAGGAACACAACATGGCTCAATCAACTCCTACACATGCTAGTGGGTTTCAACTATTTACTGTGGCAATGACAGGTCATGGAGAGGAATGGGTTCAACTACCGCAGCACAAAGTAGAAGATGAATCATTGTTGTCCTAATGCAATAACTGAGAGCAGGAGCGAGAGAGTAGGATTGTATTGGAATGAACAAGGGGGTTTGCTTGCCTGGTAGATCAACAGAGGGGGCACTGCTCCTCAGACAGGTACTCTGGAACGGACTCCGGAGCAGGACCTATCGAGAAGGAAAGGTGTCGGCAATCAATACACAAGCATATGCAACAATATGATGCATGAAAATGGCATGTAGATGTGATGTGTTTTGTGCTAATGCATTTAGCATTCTATTTGAATGAAGTCCATTTGAACCAAGGGTTCAAGTGCAACTCCAAAATAAGCCTTTATAAAAGCCATTCATGTGTTTTCACCTATACAGCAGGTATAAGTTGGTTTTTCATGCATGAAACTTGTACAGATGGATAGATTGCATTTTTCTGATAATTTTTCATATATAAATTATTTAAATCTGAGCTACGGTTGAATTTCTATGAATTTTTGAAGTTTATAGCATTTTCTGGAATTTCCTGATTAAAATTTAAACCAGGAAAGGTTAATTGCGTCAGCATTGAGTCATGCCTGCATGAGCAGTCAACAGTGCTGACCAGGTCAAATATGACGTTTGCGGTCCACACGTAAGTGACTCAGGGTTACAGAGGGGTTAGTTTAAGCCTAAATAAAAGATTAGGGGCGCCGGGGCCCACTATCAGCGTCAGGGGGTTAGGTTAGGTGGTGATTAGCTTAAGCTAATCACCTGACGAGACAGACCCACCTGACAGGCCGGCGTGGTCAAAGCGGTCAACCCCACTGGCGTTAATCCACCGGCGAGGCCCGAGACGGCGGAGCGCCACTGAAACGGGCTACGGTGCCCTGTTCACAGCGTGGCTGGGCTCGTTCAAGAGCCCAGACCAGCGTGCGTCAGGCGGTGGTGCCAGCCGGGCCTGTGGTGGCCGGAGGCGACAGCGAGGAGCTCGGCCGCGGTGGTCGGAGCTCGGGTGAGGCACAAGCGGCGCTGTTGTGGGCGTGCGGGAGAGCTGGAGTGCTTGTGCGTGCGTGCGTGATGCGGCGAGGGCGATGGACATGCCCGGTGGACCAAATGGTCCCCGGAGGTGCATCGGCGGCGAGCGCAGGCGGCGGCGCGTTCGGGCGCAGGTGACACAGTGGCTACATTGTGCGAGGAGGAGAACGGAGAGGGGGAGAATGGCCAGTAGCTCACAGTGGTCACGATGAACGGTCGGCGAGGTCGGGGAGGAACCGGAGTGGTCGTAGAGGCGTAGGGGATCTCCGGCGACCCGAGGAGGAAGAAGGGGTCGGGGACGATGCTACAGGCGCTTCCGCTCGCATAGCTTGGCGGAGAGGACGATGACGTCGTGATGGAGCTCGGGGACACGTCGGTGAGGCGAGGGGAGCACGGTGGTCGTGGTGGTGGTTGTCGGTGCACTCCGGCTCGTTCGGGCGGCCGTGAGGGAGAGAGCAGACGAGAGGAGTGGAGGAGTGGATAGGCCAGGGAGGTCAGGTCGGCACCGAGAAGAGGCATCGCGGCGTCGCGCTGGCAGGGGAGGCAGGCAGGCGAGCTGGTGGCGTGGTGCTCTGCCCGTGCGTGCGCGTCGGCCACACTCCTGGCCGACTGGCGCTAGGAGGACGACGGCGGTGGTGAGCTGGGCCGGCCTGTTAGCCGCTGGGCCAGGCCAGGCCGCACAATGCTTGGCCGGACGGCTGCAGGTAAGCGCCAGGTAGGTTTTTTCCATTTTGTTTCTTTTCTATTTTCCTGACATATGTTTTCATTTAATAATAATACTAAATCAATTTATTTTCTTATGGAAAATTTTGTAGGAGCTAGTGGTATTATTCCAGAGCTCCTCAACAACTGGCATAATTTTTGGACTATATTATATATATATATAACAATATATATCCAAAGCAAATATTTACTGCATTAATTCCAAATGCCCAAAATAAATACTTATGAGCTCCTAAACATATTGGCTTTATTTTTATCTCTGTCCAATATTTTCAGAGAGCAACATGAACATTTTCTTGGACCTTTTTTGGAGCAATTTTTATTTGGGTTAATTCCAGAAAAGATTCTAAGGGTTTCACAAATCCTCATTTCAAACTTAAATGAAATTTAAACATGATGCACGCATGACTAGCTAGTCTAGGTCATACCAGAACTAGGGATGTGACAACTCACCCCCACTTGAAAGAATCTCGTCCCGAGATTCAGGGGTCGACGGAAAGAAAGTGGGGTACTCCAGTCGAAGACGATCTTGATGAGACCACTGAACCTTGAGAAACTTGATGTTCCGACGTCGGGTAACTCGCTCTGCTTGATCAAGAATGCGAACCGGGTACTCTCGATATGTGAGGTTATCTTGGAGATCAAGTGTTTCGTGGTCCACTCCGCGGATAGGATCCGAGAAGCAACGCCTGAGTTGAGAGACGTGGAAGACATCATGCACTCTGGAAAGATGTGGGGGTAGTTCCAACTGTTAGGCAACCTCTGCTCGTTTAGCGAGAATGCGAAAAGGACCATGTAATGAGGAGCCAACTTGCCCTTGATACCGAAACAATGGGTACCCTTCAAAGGAGTAACCCGAAGGTAAGCTTTGTCGCCAATTTCATAAGTCATATCCTTATGATGACAATCATACTGGCTCTTTTGACGAGACTGGGTTGTTTTCAAATTCTCACGAATGATGCGAACTTGCTCTTCCACCTCCTGGATCATGTCCGGTCCAAAGAATTGTCTTTCACCGGTTTCTGACAAGTTCAAAGGTGTTCGACATCTTCGTCCATAGAGAATCTCAAAAGGACCTTCTTTAGACTGGATTGATAGCTATTGTTATAAGCAAACTCGGCGAAAGGAAGACATTTCTCCCAATCCATACCGAATCAGATAACGCAAGATCTAAGCATGTCTTCAAGAATTTGGTTGACCCTTTCCACCTGACCACTCGACTGAGGGTGGAAAGTAGTACTGAAGGAAAGATGGGTTCCCATGGCAGTTTGGAAACTCTCCCAGAAATGAGAAGTTAAAAGACTGCCATGTCTGAATTGATCTCTAGTGGAACACCATGAAGTGACACTATTCAAGAAATATACAAGTCAGCGAGCTGACTAGCGGTGATACTCTCTCGAATAGGAAGGAAGTGATCCACTTTGGAAAGATGATCAACGACTACGAAGATAGCATTATTCCCTCTCTTGGTCCTGGGAAAGTCGGTGATGAAGTCCATACCAACTTTATCCCATTTCCATTCAGGAATAGCTAAAGGCTGAAGGGTGCCAGCAGGTCTTTGATGCTCTACCTTAATGCGACGACAAACATCATAGTTAGCAATGAACTGAGAAATTTCTCTGTTCATCCTAGTCCACCAGAACCTCTGGCAGAGGTCCTGATACATCTTAGTACTACTTGGATGAATCATGAGAAGAGATTCATGCGCCTCCTTAAGAACCTGTTTTCGCAGATGTTGATTCTTGGGAACCACCAAGCAGTTTTCAAAGAAAACAACACCTCGATCATCCATAGAGAAACGTTCACCAACTCCCTTCTTAATGTTTCTCTTGATCCAGGAAATTCCTATGTCCTGCTTTTGAGCAGCGATAATCCGATCGTCAAGATCAGGTTTTGCCACCAAAGTAGAAAGGAATCCGTGAGGAGCAATGTGAAGATTAAGCTTACAGAATTCCTCATGGAGAAGTGGTTGGACCTGCTGCAACATGAGATTGTTGCAATAGGATTTATGAATTAGCGCATCAGCCATAACATTGGCTTTGCCTGGAGTGTAAGTAATCCCTAGATCATAATATGAGATCACTTCCAACCAACGTCTTTGCCTAAGGTTTAAATCTGGTTGGGTGAAGATATACTTGAGACTCTGGTGATCGGTGTAGATATCGTAACGTTTACCAAGAAGGTAATGTCGCCAGGTCTTGAGTGCATAGACTACGGCTGCAAGCTCTAAATCATGTGTAGGATAATTCTCCTCATGTGGATGCAACTGACGAGATGCCTAGGAAGTCACATGACGATCCTGCATAAGAATGCAACCTAGTCCCTATAGTGAGGCATCACAGTAGATAACAAAGTCTTTAGTAAAATCCGGTGGCACAAGTATGGGAGCAGAAGTCAGGCGTCTTTTCAGTTCCTGAAAACTATACTCACACTATGGGGACCAGTCAAACTTTTTATCTTTCTTGAGAAGTTCCGTGAGGGGTTTGGCCACTTTGGAGAAGTTTTCAACAAAGCGGCAACGATAGCTGGCTAGACCAAGGAAACTGCTAACTTGTTTGACTGTTTCAGGTGGAGTCCAATCAAGAACGGCCTTAACTCTCTCGAGGTTGATAGCAATGCCCTTACCAGAGATTACGTGGCCTAGGTAGGTCACTTCTGGCAACCAAAATTCACACTTGGAGAACTTGGCATAAAGGCGGTGCTCTCTGAGTTTTTCTAACACAAGTCTAAGATGTTCGGCATGCTCTTCCTTGTTCTTCGAGTAAATAAGAATATCATCGAGGTAAACCACGACGAATTTATCTAAGTACTCCATGAAGATCGAGTTCATCAAGCGGGAGAATGTGGTTGTAGCATTGGTTAGACCAAAGGACATGACGGTGTACTCGTACTGGCCATAACGTGTGTCAAAGGCTTTCTTGGGGATGTCCCCATTTCTGATCTTGATTTGGTGGTAGCCTAACCTCAAATCCATCTTGGAAAAGACTGAGGATCCAGCGAGCTGATCATACAAGTCATTGATCCTAGGGAGCGGATATTTGTTCTTTATTGTGACCAAATTAACAGGTCGATAATCTACAACCATCCGGTCCGTACCATCCTTCTTCTTGACGAAGAGGACGGGGCAAGCCCAAGGAGAAGAACTAGGACGAATGAAACCTTTTTGCAAGGACTCATCAAGTTGTTTCTAAGGGTGTTATTTTGTAAGGTCTCTTAGAAATTGGGGCGGTTCCTGGGATAAGATCTATAACGAACTCTACATCTCTGTCAGGTGGGACACCTGGTAGTTCCTCTGGAAAGACATCCGGAAAGTCACGGACTACTGGGATATCTTCAAGGTCAGGGAGAGAGATGGCATTAAGAGAATAGAGTTGGCGCTTTGCAACTCTGGTGGAGACAGTGACTATCTTGCCAGATGGGCGTGTAAGCTGAACAGACCTGGTGTAACAATCAATCTTGGCATGATGAGCTGTCATCCAGTCCATACCCAAGATGATGTTAATATCTGAGGACTTGAGGGCTACAAGTGATGCAAGAAATACAAGTCTATCAACAAGGATTTCGTTACCATAGCTGATTCTGGTGGTTTGCCATCTAGACCGTAGGGTTTGAATTTCAAGCGGAGTTGGCATATCACAAACTGACATGTCTAGCAAACGAGCATAGCCTTCAGAGATGAAAGAATGGGATGCTTGATACGAGATTCAAAACCTTCGGGAGTATATATAATGAATTTGTATCGACCAAAATACGTATCGTGCAAGAAAACTGAGTCCGGAGGGCGCACGAGGTGCTCACGAGGTAGGGGGCGCACCCAGGGGGGTAGGGCGCTCCCTCCACCCTCGTGGAGGTCTCGTGTCCTTCCCGAACTGCCAGTTATTTTTCTATTTTCCTAAATATTCCAAAACGAAGAAATATTGCCTTAAAAATTGTTTTGGAGTCGGTTTACTTACCGTACCACATACCTATTCCTTTTTGGAGTCTGGAACGGTCTGGAAAGTGTCCCTTATGTATTCCTCCGGGGTTACGGTTTCAATAATATTGGTTTCAACATTTGTAGGATTACCTGACATATAGTGTTTGATCGTTTGACCGTTTACCACCTTCGGATTTGTTCCTTCGAAGTTGTTGATTTTGATGGCACCAGAGCGATAGACCTCCTCGATAACGTAGGGACCTTCCCATTTAGAGAGAAGTTTTCCTGCAAAAAATCTTAAACGAGAGTTGTATAGCAACACATAATCACCTACATTAAACTCACGCTTTTGTATCCTTTTGTCATGCCATATTTTAACTTTTTCTTTAAACAACTTGGCATTTTCATAAGCTTGGGTTCTCCATTCATCAAGTGAGCTAATATCAAATAACCTCTTCTCATCGGCAAGTTTGAAATCATAGTTGAGCTCCTAAAAAGCCCAATATGCCTTATGTTCTAGTTCGAGAGGTAAGTGACATGCTTTTCCATAAACCATTTTATATGGAGACATACCCATAGGATTCTTATATGCAATTCTATAGGCCCATAATGCGTCATACAGTTTCTTGGACCAATTCTTTCTAGACCTGTTGACAGTCTTTTGCAAAATTAATTTGAGATCTCTATTGCTCAATTCTACTTGACCACTGGACTGCGGGTGATATGGAGATGCAATTCTATGATTAACGTCATATTTAGCAAGCATTTTACGGAAAGCACCATGAATAAAGTGTGAACCACCATCAGTCATTAAATATCTAGGGACTCCAAACCTCAAAAAAATAACTTCCTTAAGCATTTTAATAGAAGTATTATGATCAACACTACTAGTTGGAATAGCTTCTACCCACTTAGTAACATAATCAACAACAACTAAAATATGTGTATATCCATTAGAGGCAGGAAAAGGTCCCATATAATCAAGGCCCCAAACATCAAATGGTTCAATAACAAGTGAATAATTCATAGGCATTTCTTGACGTCTACTAATATTACCAATTCTTTGACATTAATCGCAAGACAAAACAAATTTACGGGCATCCTTGAAGAGAGTAGGCCAATAAAAACTGGATTGCAATACCTTATGTGCAGTTCTATCTCCAGCGTGGTGTCCTCCATAAGCTTTGGAGTGACACTTGCGTAGGATCTGTTCTTGTTCATGCTCAGGTACACAACGTCTAATAACACCATCTACTCCTTCTTTATAAATATGTGGGTCATCCCAAAAGTAATGTCGCAAATCATAGAAAAACTTTTTCTTTTGTTGGTATGTGAAGCTAGGTGGTATAAATTTAGCAACAATATAATTAGAATAATCAGCATACCATGGAGTGCTACGAGAAGTGCTTATGACATTTAATTGTTCATCAGGAAAGCTATCATCAATAGGTAGTGGGTCATCAAGAACATTCTCTAACCTAGATAAGTTATCTACAACGGGGTTCTCAGCTCCTTTTCTATCAACAATATGCAAATCAAATTATTGCAGCAAGAGAACCCATCTAATAAGTCTAGGTTTTGCATCTTTCTTTTCCATAAGATATCTAATAGCAGCATGATCAGTGTGAATAGTTACTTTAGAATCAACAATATAGGGTCTGAATTTATCACAAGCAAATACAACTGCTAAAAGTTCCTTTTCGGTAGTAGCATAATTTCTTTGAGCATTGTCTAGAGTCTTACTAGCATAATGGATAACATTTAATTTCTTATCAACTCTTTGCCCTAGAATAACACCTACAGCGTAATCACTAGGATCACACATAATTTCAAAGGGTAAATTCCAATCAGGTGGCTGAACAACAGGTGCAGAGACTAATGCTTTCTTAAGTATTTCAAATGCTTCTACACAATCATCATCAAAGACAAATGGTACATGTTTTTGTAGTAAATTAATCAGAGGCCGAGAAATTTTTGAGAAGTCCTTAATGAACCTCCTATAAAATCCGGCGTGACCAAGGAAACTTCTTATACCTTTGATGTCCTTGGGACATGGCATCTTTTCAATAGCATCAACCTTGGCTTTATCAACTTCAATACCTCTTTCAGAAACTTTGTGCCCCAAGACAATACCTTCAGTAACCATAAAGTGGCACTTTTCCCAATTCAAGACAAGATTAGCTTCTTCACATCTCTGCAAAACTCGATCAAGATTGCTCAAGCAATCATCAAAAGAGGAACCGTAGACGGAAAAATCGTCCATGAAAACCTCACAAATTTTTTCACAAAAATCATAGAATATAGCCATCATGCATATTTGAAAGGTAGCAGGTGCATTACATAAACCGAAAGGCATACGTCTATAAGCAAAAGTACCAAAAGGGCATGTAAAAGTAGTCTTTGATTGATCTCTATCCGACACAGGTATTTGAGAGAAACCAGAATAACCATCTAGAAAGCAATAATGTGTATGTTTGCATAATCTTTCTAGCATTTGATCAATAAAAGGTAAGGGGTAATGATGTCTCTTAGTAGCCTTATTTAATTTGCGGAAATCAATTACCATCCTATAACCTGTGATAATTCTTTGCGGAATCAATTCATCTTTATCATTAGGGACAATAGTAATACCTCCCTTCTTATGGACACAATGGACAGGACTTACCCACTACTATCAGCAACGGGATAAATTATTACCTACCTCCAGAAGCTTGAGTATTTCTTTTCTTACCACTTCTTTCATTTTAGGATTCAAACGTCATTGAGGATCACGAACTGGTTTGGCATCCGCTTCCAAATTTATTTTATGTTGACATAGAGTGGGACTGATGCCCTTAAGATCATCAAGAGTATATCCAATAGCGGCACGGTGCTTCTTTAGAGTTTTCAATAACCTTTCTTCTTCATGCTCTGAAAGGTTAGCACTAATAATGACAGGATATATTTTCTTTTCATCAAGATAAGCATATTTAAGATTATCAGGCAACGGTTTAAGCTCAAACACGGGATCACCCTTGGGTGGAGGAGGATCCCCAAGGATTTCAACAGGCAAATTGTGTTACAGAATAGGTTCCTGTTTAAAGAATACTTCATCTATTTCCCTTCTTTCATTCATGAAAATATCATTTTCATGGTCTAGCAAATAGTGTTCTAAGGGATCACTAGGAGGTACGGCAATAGAAGCAAGACCAATGAGTTCATCTTTACTAGGCAATTCTTCCTCACGATGTTGTTTACTAAATTTAGAGAAATTAAACTCATGAACCATATCATCCAAGCCAATAGTAACAACATTCTTTTTGCAGTCTATCTTAGCATTAACAGTATTCAAGAAGGGTCTACCAAATATAATGGGACAAAAGCTATCTTGTGGAGAACCAAGAACAAGAAAATCAGCGGGATATTTGGTTTTTCCACACAAGACTTCAACATCTCTAACTATTCCCATTGCAGATATAGTATCTCTATTGGCAAGTTTAATTGTAACATCAATATCTTCTAACTCAGTAGGTGCAATATCATGCATAATTTCTTCATACAAGGTAATAGGTATAACACTAGCACTAGCACCCATATCACATAAGCCATGATAACAATGATATCCTATTTTAACAGAAATAACAGGCACGCCTACCACAGGTCTATGTTTATCTCTATCACAAGGTTTAGCAATTCTAGCAGTTTCACCACAGAATTGAATAACATGCCCATCAATATTATCAGACAAGAGATCTTTAACAATAGCAATATTAGGTTCTACTTTGACTTGCTCAGGAGGTGTATAAGTTCTAATATTGCTTTTACGAACAACTGTTGAAGCTTTAACATGATCCTTCATTCTAACGGGGAAAGGTGGTTTCTCAACATAAGAAGTGGGAACAATAGGATCATTATAAATGACAGTCTTTTCTTCAACTTTGATAGGTGCAGCTACTTTTACTTCTATGGGAGGATGATATTTAAACCACTTCTCCTTGGGGAGATCAACATAGGTAGCAAAAGATTCACAAAAAGAAGCTACTATCTCAGAGTCAAGTCCATATTTAGTGCTAAACTTACGGAAAATATCGGTATCCATAAAAGATTTAACACAATCAAACTTAGGTGTCATACCTGACTCCTTACCTTCGTCGAGGTCCCAATCTTCAGAGTTGCGTTTAATTCTATCCAATAAATTCCATTTAAATTCAATAGTCTTCATCATAAAAGAGCCAACACAAGAAGTATCGAGCATGGTGCGATTGTCATCAGAAAGCCGAGCATAAAAACTTTGCATAATTACTTATCTTGGGAGCTCATGATTGGGGCATGAATATAACATTGATTTAAGCCTCCCCCAAGCTTGAGTGATGCTTTCTCCTTCGCGAGGACAAAAATTATATATATAATTGCGATCACGATGAACAAGATGCATAGGGTAATACTTCTGATGAAATTCCAATTTCAATCTTTTATAGTTCCATGATCTCATATCATCACATAGCCTATACCATGTCAATGCGTCTCCCTTCAAAGATAAAGGGAATGCCTTCTTCTTAACAACATCATCGGGTATACCTACAAGCTTAAATAGTCCACAAACTTCATCCACATAGAGTAGATGTTCATCAGGATGCTTTGTTCCATCTCCTGTAAAAGTGCTAGCTAGCAGTTTTTCCATCATACCCGAAGGAATTTCAAAAGGAGTTTCATTTTCAATAGGTTCAGTAGGTTGAGGAGCAACTCTTCGCTCTACTGGATGTGGTGAAGATACCCGGAACAAGCCCCTCATAGAATTACTTTCCATAGTAACAAGTGATAGAAAATTTCAGCACACTATATAAATTTTTCCTTACCAAATTCCACCTACCAAAGGTGCTTCACTCCCCGGCAATGGCGCCAGAAAAGAGTCTTGATGACCCACAAGTATAGGGGATCTATCGTAGTCCTTTCGATAAGTAAGAGTGTCAAACCCAACGAGGAGCAGAAGGAAATGATAAGCGGTTTTCAGCAAGGTATTCTCTGCAAGTACTGAAATAAATGGTAACAGATAGTTTGTTGATAAGATAAATTGTAACGAGCAACAAGTAAAAAGAGTAAATAAAGTGCAGCAAGGTGGCCCAATCCTTTTTGTAGCAAAGGACAAGCCTGGACAAACTCTTATAGTAGGAAAAGCGCTCCTGAGGACACATGGGAATATCGTCAAGCTAGTTTTCATCACGCTCATATGATTCGTGTTCGGTACTTTGATAATTTGATATGTGGGTGGACCGGTGCTTGGGTGCTGTTATTACTTGAACAAGCATCCCACTTATGATTAACCTCTATTGCAAGCATCCACAACTACAACAAAAGTATTAAGGTAAACCTAACCATAGCATGAAACATATGGATCCAAATCAGCCCCTTACGAAGCAACACATAAACTAGGGTTTAAGATTCTGTCCCTCTAGCAACCCATCATCTACTTATTACTTCCCAATGCCTTCCTCTAGGCCCAAATAATGGTGAAGTGTTATGTAGTCGACGTTCACATAACACCACTAGAGGCTAGACAACATACATCTTATCAAAATATCGAACGAATACCAAATTCACATTACTACTAATAGCAAGACTTCTCCCTTGTCCGCAAGAACAAACGTAATACTCACAAAGCATATTCATGTTCATAATCAGAGGGGTAATAATATCCATAAAGGATCTGAACATATGATCTTCCACCAAATAAACCAACTAGCATCAACTACAAGGAGTAATCAACACTACTAGCAACCTACTAGCACCAATCCCGGACTTGGAGACAAGAATTGGATACAAGAGATGAACTAGGGTTTGGAGATGAGATGGTGCTGGTGAAGATGTTGATGGAGATTACCCTCTCCCGATGAGAGGAGCGTTGGTGATGACGATGGTGATGATTTCCCCCTCCCGGAGGGAAGTGTCCCCGGCAGAATAGCTCTGCCGGAGCCCTAGATTGGTTCCGCCAAGGTTCCGCCTCGTGGCGGCGGAGTCTCGTCCCGAAAGTTGCCTTCTATTTTTTTCTCATCAAAAGACTTCATATAGGAGAAGATGGGTGTCGGAGAGCCACCAGGGGGCCCACGAGGTAGGGGGGCGCGCCCCAGGGGGTGGGCGCCCTCCACCCTCATGAGCAGGGTGTGGCCCCACTGGCCTTCATCTTTGGCGACGATTTTTCTTTATTTATTTTAAGATATTCCGTGGAGTTTCAGGACTTCCGGAGTTGCGCAGAATAGGTCTCCAATATTTGCTCCTTTTCTAGCCCAGAATTCCAGATGCCGGCATTCTCCCTTTTCATGTAAACCTTGTAAAATAAGAGAGAATAGCCATAAGTATTGTGAAATAATGTGAAATAACAGCCCATGATGTAATAAATATTGATATAAAAGAATGATGCAAAATGGACGTATCAACGCTCCAGTATTGAATAGAACCGATGCTGGATGACAATTGATAAGGAGTGTACCAAGAACGACATCCAAATCATCATGAGTGTCTTTAGCTGAGACGTGATGCACACATCCATGTTTAGTGTGGGCTGGCTTGGCACTGATCGTCTTGCTTGATGGCTTAACACAGCCAACATTCTTCTCGGGCTGGGATGGAGCATAACTAGTCTGAGAGCAGTCACATGCATAGTGTCCTGGCTTCCCGCATGTGAAGCAAGTCCCTGAGGTTGGACGTGGACCCGCACTGACAAGCAGTCTACTAGTAGGCCTGGGTGGAGCATACGACTGAGCTGGGGGAGGCACCACATAGGATGGTCTCGGTGTATAACCAGAAGGAAGAGCGGAGTTTGGAACCCAAATCCGGCGCTTCTGAGAACCATAACCGGAAGAAGATCCCAAATCACGGGTGTGCTTATGAGACTCCTCGTAAGTGAGCTGAGCTGTCTCTGCATTAATGGCCTTGTTCACAAGAGCCTGGAATGTAACACAATGATGCAGGTGGAGATCACGATGCAACTTGGGGTTGAGACCCTTCCGGAACCTAGCCTGCTTCTTGGTATCCGTGGACACCTCTTCTGAAGCGTAGAGGGCAAGGTTTTCAAACTCTCTAATGTAAGCATCAATAGCCATATTACTCTGGGTGAAGCTACAGAACTCTTCTGTCTTGCGATCAATGAGGGCTTGGGAATGTGATGCTCGCGAAAAGCCTCAGTGAAATCCCTCCAGGTAGGAATCTGGCCAGCTGGAAGCATAGCCTCATAGTTTTGCCACCAAAGACTAGCAGGACCTTCCAGGTGGTATGTGGCATATGTGACCTTGTCATCTTCAGCTACGTTTGTGGAACGCAGCTTATGAGTGATGCTACAGAGCCAGTCATCTGCATCGAGTGGCTCGATGGAATGATGAAAGGTAGGTGGGTGCAAGCGAATGAAGTCATGAATGGTTGCAAACCCTTTGAGCTGATGTGCGGTGTTCTCCTCGATACGCGCTAACAAGCGGTTAGACTCATGCTTGTTTCTTTCCATCTCTAACATGAACTCTGCCAATGAAGGCTGGTCAGGAGGATCCTCATCCCTACCATCTCCGTGGTTCCGGCTACGAGCAACAGAACTTCGCTTAACTGATGTCATCCTGAGAAACGAAACCAAGGATGGATCAACATCATCTATAGGCTATAGAATGTAGGACAGAGAAATTAGTAACTCTCGAACTCCTAGGGCAATTCTAGCAGCATAACGGCAGTAAAATGCTCAGAATGAGACAATCTGCTAAAATGGGGTAGTAACAACTCAACATCACCAGTCAAGGTTCTGAGATCATACTAAACAGGCTACACCGGAGGTACTCAAAACTGGGATATGACTCTGATCAACCAATCCTATGGGACTACAGAGTAGTAACACGTGATGCTGATAGACGGAAGAGAAAGCCTAGTTCCTTAACCCCGTAGGAAAGATAGGATGACTCAGATCAGAAGGCCATGATGTAAAGGAGTAAAAAGAGCCTTACGTTCCTTCCCACAATCAATTCCCTTACATAACTAAAGAATTTCTAGACTCATCTTCGACCAGTTTGGCTTGGTAATCCTACAGGCAGCCAGGCCCTGATACCAAAGCTATTAGGACCCCGATCCTAAGTCACACCGATCAAGCATGTAACACCTCATATCACTTTGCGGCCTCACGAATGGTATTCCCACGGGTGTCGCCTTACCATGACTGGGACCATTTGCGCCTTTGGGCACACGTATATGATAGTGCCGCTAGCATCCATATGACAAAGAACCCGGGCTGACATGGCTAGTCGTGAACCCAAAGTGGCACTAACTTACAGGGACAGGCATACATGACCCAGCATCGAACGTGTCGGTCATCAGCGAGTGAATCCAGGCTGTAGCAACTGGGCTAGAAGGACTTCGGTAAACTGGGCTGTAGTAGGCTAACAGGACTCCGGTAGACACCGCGTGACATTTCCCCGAAGGGACAGATACAGGAATGAAGAAGGACACATGCCGGCCAGCCTAAGTGTTCCGGAGCAGTAGCAAGCTACCAGGGCTCAGTGGAAGCACTAGGAGACATTTCCTGGTAAGAGAGGCTACTATGGATAAACAACTAGATAATCAGATCCCACACATATAAATACACATTACACATACACATAATATGAAAGTATGTGCTGTACAACATGGCATCACAATATAACTCAACAACTCATATAGATAAGGCTCAAAGAGCCATCATAGCATTTATTACAAACAGGGGTCACATGACCCAACATTTGAAGCAAACAAACAACAAGCGGAAGCATTACATGCCTGAGTACAAACATCTACAAATGAAAAAGGCTGAAGAGCCTGACTATCTACAACATCCTAACAAGATCGTAGCTGAGGTACAAGCTACTTGTCGAAGCCCACGAGAACACTAGTAAGACCGAAGTCTCCGCTGCAAAAACAAAAATAAAGAAACATGAGTACAAAGGTACTCAGCAAGACTTACATCAGATCCTATTATACATGCACTTGTATCAAGAAGGTAATGTGGTGTTTAGTTGCAGCAAGCCAGCTTTGACTCAGTGGCTATCCTGTCCTACGACTCCGAGAAACTTCTTTGAGGTGAGATGGCGCACACGAGTCCACTAATCACCACACAATACACTACTATGGATTCATCCCCGTCTCCCTACGAGAAGGCCATCCATAGCACTTACACTTGTCTTGAGCATTTTAGAGTATCCACTTCAAGTTGTCTATGTACCACGTAAGCATCCAAGAAGTCCATAACCGCGGACCCAGCTATTCGTATAGATCATGTTAACCCTGCAGGGGTGTACTTCTTCACACACGCTCTCACCACTTACCGCCATGTACACATCATGTATCTCGGCAACCTTCAAGCGGAAGCTTGACGAGGGTGTCGTCCATGACCTGACTAACCACACAAGACCCTATTCCAGGTTTATCGCCTATTCGGGTTCCATCCGCGAGGAAATCCGGCCGAGGTGTCGCTCACGGGCCTAAATGATGTGTGCAGGGTTCCCGAGCCCACCATCCGGGTGCCACTTGGTACACCAGGCCACGTGTGCCTAGTCTGTCCCAAGCCCACCCTGCCGGGTACCACTTGGTAGAAAAATAGCACTATCTACAAACACCAGAAACTAGTTGCAACTCCTGGATAGAGATCAAGTTGGTTAATAAGTCGAGAGGGCTTGGAGCGCCCGGAGCCCAATGTGTGGTAGTATTGAGTCATTGGACAACATACATAGAACTCAGTGCTTAAGGATGGTTCCAGTGAGAAAACCCACCATGTACTCCTACATGGCCTCTCACCGCTACCTTTACCAAATCATGTTCACACACTTCACTCTCAGCACCAGAACATATTGTAACACTTCAATTCATTCCGAATGAATCAGACCTGACACACTCTAAGCAATAGCAGGCAAGGCATGGTAGGAACACAACATGGCTCAATCAACTCCTACACATGCTAGTGGGTTTCAACTATGCAACAATATGATGCATGAACATGGCATGTAGATGTGATGTGGTTTGTGCTAATGCATTTAGCATTCTATTTGAATGAAGTCCATTTGAACCAAGGGTTCAAGTGCAACTCGAAAATAAGTCTTTATAAATGCCATTCATGTGTTTTCACCTATATAGCAGGTATAAGTTGGTTTGTCATGCATGAAACTGGTACAGATGGAAAGATTGCATTTTTCTGATAATTTTTCATATATAAATATTTCAATCTGAGCTACGGTTGAATTTCTATGAATTTTTGAAGTTTGTAGCATTTTCTGGAATTAACTGATTAAAATTTAAACAAGAAAAGGTTAATTGCGGCAGCATTGCGTCATGCCTGCGTCAGCAGTCAACGGTGCTGACCAGGTCAAATCTGACGTGTGGGGTCCACACATCAGTGACTCAGGGTTAAACAAGGGTTAGTTTAAGCCTAATTAAAAGATTAGGGGCGCCGGGGCCCACTGTTAGCGTTAGGGGGTTATGTTAGGAGGTGATTAGCTTAAGCTAATCACCAGATGAGCCGGACCCACCTGACAGGCCGACGCGGTCAAAGCGGTCCACCCCACCGGTGTTAAGCCGCAGGCGAGGCCCGAGACGGCGGAGCGCCGCGGAAACGGGCTACGGTGCCCCATTCGCAGCGTGGTTGGGCTCATTCGAGAGCCGAGACCAGCGTGCGTCAGGCGGTGGTGCCAGCCGGGCCTGGGGTGGCGAGAGGCGACAGCGAGGAGCTCGGCCGCGGCAACCGTAGCTCGGGTGAGGCGCGAGCGGCGCTGTGGTGGGCGTGCAGGAGACCTGGAGTTCTGGTGTGTGCGTGCGTGATGCGGCGAGGGTGATGGACACGCCGGTGGACCAAATGGTCGCCGAAGGCACGTCGGCAGCGAGCGGAGGCGGCGGCGCATTCGGGCGCAGGCGACGCGGTGACTACGTTGTGCGAGGAGGAGAACGGAGAGGGGGAGAATGGCCAGTAGCTCACAACGGTCACGACGAATGGATCGGCAAGGTCGGGGAGGAACCGGAGCGGTCGTAACGGCGAAGGGGATCTCCGGCGACTCAAGGAGGAAGAAGGGGTCGGGGATGACGCTACAGGCGCTTCCGCTTGCGTGGCTTGGCAAAGAGGACGATGACGTAGTGACGGAGCTCGGGGACACGTCGGTGAGGCGAGGGTGGCACGGTGGCCGTGGTGGTGCTCGTCGGTGCACTCTGGCTCGTTCGGGCGGCCGCGAGGGAGAGATTAGACGGAGGAGTGGAGGAGTGGATAGGCCAGGGAGGTCGAGGCGGCACCGAGAAGAGGCATCGTGGCATCGCGCTGGCAGGGGAGGCAGGCAGGCGAGCTAGTGGCGTGGCGCTCTACCCTTGCGCGTGCGTCGGCCACATGCCTGGCCGACTAGCGCCAGGAGGACGACGGCGGTGGTGGGCTGGGCCGGCCTGTTGGCCGCTGGGCCAGGCCTGGCCGCACAGTGCTAGGCCAGACGGCTGCAGGTAAGCGCGAGGTACGTTTTTTCCCATTTTGTTTCTTTTCTATTTTCCTGACATATGTTTTGATTTAATAATAATACTAAATCATTTCAAACTTAAATGAAATTTAAACATGATGCATACATGACTAGCTAGTCTAGGTCAAACCAGAACTAGGGATGTGACATATTCGATGTATTATTCTTTTGCGGTGTGTTTGCCGAGATCCGACAAATTGTGGATTTATGATCAGATTGTCTATGAATATTATTTGAGTCTTCTCTGAATTCTTATATGCATGATTTTATATCTTTGCAAGTCTCATCGAATTATCGGTTTAGTTTGGACTACTATATTGGTTTTTCTGGCAACGGGAGAAGTGCTTAGCTTTGGGTTCAATCTGCGGTGTCCATTGCTAGTGACAGTAGGGGCAGCAAGGCATGTATTGTATTGTTGCCATCGAGGATAAAAAGATGGGGTTTTCATCATATTGCTTGAGTTAATTCCTCTACATCATGTCATCTTACTTAATGCATTACTCTGTTCTTTATGAATTTAATACTCTAGATGCATGCTGGATAGCGGTCGCCGGTTGATGTGTGGAGTAATAGTAGTAGATGCAGAATCATTTTGGTCTACTTGACATGGACGTGATGCCTATGTTCATGATCATTGCTTTAGATATCGTCATAATTATGTACTCTTCTATCAATTGCTCGGCAGTAATTTGTTCACCCACCATATTATTTGCTATCCGAGAGAAGGCACTAGTGAAACCTATGGCCCCCGGTGAGGGAGTCCTGGATTAGGGGGTCCTCGAACAACCGGACTTTGTACTTGTGCCGGACTGTTGGACTATGAAGATACAAGATTGAAGACTTCTTCCCGTGTCCGGGTAGGACTCTCCTTTGCGTGGAAGGCAAGCTTGGCAATTCAGATATGTAGATTTCCTTCTCTGTAACCGACTCTGTGTAACCCTAGCCCCCTCCGATGTCTATATAAACCGGAGGGTTTAGTCCATAGGACGAGGACAATCATAATCATATGATAGTTTCTAGGGTTCAGCCTCTACGATCTTATGGTAGATCAACTCTTGTAATACTCATATCATCAAGATCAATCAAGCAGGAAGTAGGGTAATACTCATATCATCGTGATGACACAGTGGAACTCTCAATGAAAGCACGATGTCGGTGTCAAAACCGGCGGAACTCGGGTAGGGGGTCCCGAACTGTGCGTCTAAGGCTAATGGTAACACGAGGAGGGGGACACAATGTTTACCCAGGTTCAGGCCCTCTCTATGGAGGTAATACCCTACTTCCCACTTGATTGATCTTGATGATATGAGTATTACAAGAGATGATCTACCATGAGATCATAGAGGCTAAACCCTAGAAGCTAGCCTATGATTCTGATTGTTCTTGTCCTACGGATTGAACCCTCCGGTTTATATCACTACAAAAAAAGACACATCCGTGACATTTTGGGTCGAACGAATTTTTTTTCTGTCATACATATGACACTTCTATGACGATAATTGTGACAAAACACGGTATCATCATAGATGTGGTGGGCTCCTACTTCTATGACAAAAAATGGGCTTTTCATCCTGGGCGAGCCGGAGACGCAGCTGCATGACATTCTTTGTCCCGTCCATGACGGAAAAAACCGTGGTAGAAGCAAGGGGCGTATTTCGGGGAGTTGCCAGTTACGGTGGGAGGTCGGGGGCCGAGCGATGCGCGTTTCTGTCGTACACGTGCGAGGCGTTGGCTCTAACTGAACCCGAGCGAGGCATTGGGCTCTAACTGAACCCGAGCGATTGCACTGCAGGCTACGCGTTACTGAACCCGAGCGATCGATCGATGGCTATTAACTAAACCCGATCGAGCGATTCCTTCGCTACTGCTGGTAACTGAAGCCGATCGATTGGATGAACAATGAGTGTTGGGGGGGGGGGGGGTGGATGAACAGTGAGCGGTGGCGTTATCTCTGGATGAATAGGACCCCGTGGTGTGGAGGGCTGGATGAACAGTAGACGGTGGAGGGGTGGCCGTGGAGCGGTGGTTGAATAGGACCCCGTGGTGTGGAGGGCTGGATGAACAGTAGACGATGGAGGGGTGCCTGTGGAGGGGTGGTTGAACAGTAGCTGGTGGAGTAGCGCACGGTGGAGGCTGGATGAACAGGAGCCCGTGGAGGCTGGAGGAGGTCGACGGTAGCCCGTGGAGGCTGGAGGAGGTCGAGGGTGGAGATGAACAATATCCCGTGGAGTCCCGTTTTGAAGTACGCCACACCCCTCCCGATGAACAGGGCCCCCGTTTCGACCGTAGGAGGTCCGTTTCATCCGTTTTGCGGTATGCCACACCCCTCCCGATCAATAGGACCCCCTTTCGACTGTAGGAGGTCTGTTTCGTCCGTTTTGCGGTATGCCACACCCCTCCCAATCAACAGGACCCCCGTTTCGATCGTAGGAGGTCCGTTTCCTATGTTTTGCAGTAAGCCACACCCCTCCCGCTCAACAGGACCCCCGTTTCGACCGTAGGAGGTCCGTTTCCTCCATTTTGCGGTACGCCAGGCCTGGTTTCCATCGCCTGTTCCGTCCAAGCCCTCCCGACGAACACGACCACGCATTTCGTTCCGACCCCGCCGGTTGGCTCCCACGTGTTCTGTTGCCTCCCGATGAACACGACGCATTCCGTTGCCTCCCTATGAACATGATGCATTCCGTTGCCTCCCCATGAACACGAGCCCTCGCCGTACGTATGCGCGAGTAGGCATTCGTGACCCCGCCCGTATGTACACATACATGGTCGTATTTTCTTTCTTGCACCCCGGCCGCTGTACGTACGTGTACATGCTACGTGCGCGCCTCTACTACGACACGTGCGCACCTCTACTACGACACGTGTGCGCCTCTACATCGACCAGTATGTATGTACACGTTCACGACCAGGATGACAACGCTACGTATGCTTCGACCAGGTGGGTCCCGACCATCAGGCACATCCTTGCCTGAGAACATGTAGCTGGTGAGTCCCAGCAGTCAGGGGGGCGAATCATTTTGTTTTTTTTTTTGCCCGGATGCACTTCCTTGCGTGCGAAGGTGTAGCTGCTGGGTCCCAGCAGTCAGGGGGCGAATCATTTTTTTTTCAGACGCACTTCCTTGCGTGCGAAGGTGTAGCTGGTGGGTCCCAGCAGTCGGGGGGCGAATCATTTTTTTTCCGGACACACTTCCTTGCGTGCGGAGATGTAGCTGGTGGGTCTCAGCAGTTAGGGGGGCGAATCTTTTTTTTCCGGACGCACTTCCTTGCGTGCGAAGATGTAGCTCATGGGTGCCAGCAGTCAGGGGGCGAATCATTTTTTTGCGAAATACGGTGGCCTGTCCGGTGGGTCCCCACTGTCAGGTGGAGGAATAATTATTTTGCACGTAATAAGGAGGCACTTCCTTGCGGCTACCGTGGACCCAGTCCCCACATACAGTCCACGTCCGATGGAAGTCGTACCTTGACCATGTTGACCACGCCGCGCCGAGAGCACCACGGCGGTGGACGACGGCGAGGCCTAGGAAGGGGACGACGCGGAGCCGGGGAAGATGCGGTAGTGGATGCACACACGGAGAGGAGTACGAGGGTTTACTGGTTCGGCTGCGCTGCCATCGCCGCAGAATAACAGGGGGCGTGGATGAGTGGAGGGATGGCCTGGCCAGCGGTGGGAGTAGTAGGGGGCGGTGAGGCCTCCGCTGCAGCACAGCCGGCCACGGGAGGCAGGAGCAGGCGGCACGACCGGCGCTACTTTGGGCGGCTGGAGTAAGAAGACCAGAGGTTGGAGAAGCACGACGACCGTTGGATGGACATCGTATGGTCACTGCAGCTAGAATCATTTATATTGACTAAGTTGACAAGGCCCTTGGTACGTCAACTTAGTAGGCCCATAGGTCAGCTTCCGAAACGGTGCGCCCCACATGTCAGGGGGAGGAATCATTTTTTGGGCGGGTGATGCTAGAATATCTGAGATTGAAGAAGAAGCACGGCATCCGTTTGATGGACATCCAACGGCCACTACTGCTAGAACCGTGTGTTGACTATAAGTTAACAAAGCCTTGTAGACGCGTCAACTCTGTTTTTTAGGGGACGCGTGAACTTAGTAAGGCCAGAAGTGTGTGGAAGAGAACTTATAGCCCAGTTGAGATTTGTAAGAATGTGTAGCCCGTTTTTGAATTCTAATGGAATTTACTACAGCCCGTTTACAGTTTGTTAAAAGTACAGCCCATTGCAACCAACCGTTCAAAACAGAATTAAATAAAATTTCCCACATTTTGATGGGATCCGAATATTTTTATCCCGAAATTTCTAGTCAGATTAAATACAATTTTAATATAAATTTATATTACGTAAAAATCCAACGAAACATTGCGCTTGCAACAATTAATGAAATTAAAATTTTCAATATCCAAAAATAATATTTTATAAAGTAATCACTGTTTGGTGCATTTTTTTATAGTTACTACCCAGTTTTTATAATTACATCCCATTTATTATTTCTTAAAGCCCATTTTCTTGTTAAGCCTAATGTATCCCTCCTAGGAAAGATTTGCAGCCCAGCGGGGCGGAGAATAACAACTTGACCTTGCCTGGGTATTCCTAAAAAAAAGTATAGCTGGGCTAGCCATTTTCAGCTTTAAAAAAATTAATATCTGGGCTGGATATCTGGCTTGGGGTAGACGGGCCACAGCCCGCCCAGTTAATACCTGCAGCGATGTTTTCGTTGTTGTTCAGAGGAGAAAAATCAATATCTGGGGTAACATCGAAAAACTCTGTAGTGCTCACACCTCAAAAACACAAATACTGCTCGAGCTGCTTGGTCCCAGCTGTCGGCCGCTTCTTATGCAATTCTCTCATTTATTGACTACTCCCTCATTTCCGGTTTATAATGCTCAATTCAAAAATCTCACCAATCAAGGTAGATGGCGAGTGGTGGAATACTTTTTGTAGTTTTGCAAAAGAACCTAATTAATGCTCTTGTTATCCCCAAAAAATTATGTTTATCAATGCATTAATTGCAATGCATGCATGCATAAAGTGCATGCATTGGTCAATTTTCTCTTAATAGTTACATGCAATGATGTAATGCACCTTGGAATCTGAACATGTGATGGAAAACAACCAAATTGAGCCTTATAAAATGGAAAAAACTAAAATTTTGAGATAAGCCCTATAAACCGGAAAGGAGGGAGTACATAGGTTGACAATGGTGTGGGACCGTGATGTCAGGAAACCAGGAGGAAGCAAAATAAATTATAGTTATATATATATAATAAGGAGGCACTTGCGTACGTGAGGCTATGGACCTGTCCCCATTGTCATCCTCTCCTAGTAAAGTCATCTCCTCACCCGCGCGCGCTTTCCACCCGAAACAGTCAGCGCCGGCCGCCCCGCTTCCCGGTGCTGGCGATTGCTCCGCCTTTAAACGACACAAGTGTCGTCCGTCTGCCCATCTGCCGCACACATTAATGATACGCGGTTGCCGAGGCGGCTACTCCAGCGCCACACGTCCGTCCCTTTGCCCGCCCACCATTGCTATATAAATTGCTGCGCCAGCCATAGCCGCAGTCATCCGCATCCGTTCCCTTTCTCCTATCCACACCACTACTACCCACCATGGCTTCCTTGCGCTCTAGCGCTCTTCAGGGCGGGCGGACGACGGACCACAAGGAGATGGCAGCCATTGCTGCTGACCAGCTGGCCGGCAGGCAGCCGGAGGACGATGACGTCCCAGTGGAGAACATATTAGTCGACGATCCGGCGCCAACTCCCTCCTCCGCGCCATCCTCGCTGGTGTATTGCACAATGACCATCAGCGAGGCCCGTGCCCAATATATGGACAGGGCGAGGCAGATGCGTGAGGAGCAGTTCCGGGAGGCGCAGGCCGACGCCGCCTACAACCACCATATCCTCCAGGAGCACCTGCAGGCGGAGGAGCAGATCGCTGCGGAGCGGGCGAAGCAGGAGGCCCACGTCTCGCTTCTCCATCGACAGGATAATCACCGAGGTCCGGTATTTCGCCGTCGCCCTGTGGGCGGGACTGGTTCCCCCCTTTTCCGATTTCTTCAACGCCGTGCTCTCCCACTACCAGATCAACATGATGCATCTGGGTCCTGAATCCATCACTCTTCTTGCGGTCTTCACCTTCATTTGTGAGGCAATGATGGGCATCCTTCCTTCGGTTGCCTTGCTGCGCCACTTCTTCTCTCTGCGCCTTGTCGACCCCACCCAATGCTCGGGGTGCGTGAGCTTCATTGCTGCACCTGAGACAGCGGCCTCAGGGATCGACTTCAGTCTTCCTTCGCCCGCACCTGGGTTTCGCGAGCGGTGGCTGTATGTGGACGTAGGGGTGCCCAGCCCCTGCTGTCGGAGCCATCTTCGCCTGCTGTTCCCAACTCAGGCTGGGGCCAGGAGATGCTCACGAGTTCCTGGCTCGTCTTCGTCTAGCGTCGCTTCGCGTTCTTGAGGGCGCTCGGCGTGACGGCGCCCAAGGTGGCGAACGAGTTCCTGCTACGCCGTGTTGCCCCTCACCAACGCAATTCTCACCGGATGTGGGCCTTCAGCTGGAATGAGGATCGTATGAGGCTCCAGGAAGAGGACCTGACGCCCGAAGCACCGAGGAAGGTGCTCTTGGTCTTGACTGGGGACCCCGCCCCTGGCAGCATCCGGCAAGGGGGGGCCTTGCTGTACCTCTGCCCGAATAGAAGCGACTTTGTGAATCAGATGCCCATCTTCGACGAATGGGGGATGCGCCCCGCTGTCCTCCAGGGGCCTCGCGAGAACCCAGTGGTGGTGGCCGCCCTTGTAGTCGGCCAAGTCGACTCTTCCTCAAGCGGCAGAGCAGGAAGGCATGAGCCGCCGGAGGCCGAGGGGCCCCCCGGGTAGGTGACAGCGCTGGGCGGCGCTCATGAGAGAGCTGCCCCTGAGGCCCGTGCTGTTGTGGCTGAGGGCGGCGAGCGGCTGCCCGCAGCGCCTGCGGCTGAGGTCCCTGAGGCCCCAGCTGCCCTTCTTGGTGAGGCGACCGGCAGCGCGCATCAGGCAGACGCCCCAAACGCCGGTCGCCTTGGCACTTCTTCCTCCTCGCAGGCTGACCCCTGTGCTCGACTCTTGGGTCGCTTCCGTGTGGACTTCGAGGCCCTCTGGAAGAGAAGGGAGGCCCTGGGTGATGATTATCCTTGTCGCCTGCTGAAGCGTAGGAAGTACTTCGCCACCAATGAGTAAGCCTTTCTCCCTTCCTAGCTCCTGATCCTTGCTCCGCAGGGCCCTTCACGCCGAGCTCACGGAGATGACTGAGGAACCATCCCCCTTGTCTCCGCCCTCTCCACCGTCTTCGAGCACTCCGAGTAGCAGAGCCCTTGCGGTGAGGCCGGTTGGAGAGACGAGCGATCCTGAGGTGCATCGTGACCCTGCGCGCCTCGCGACCTTCTTTCGCGAGCCTTCTCGTGGCATAGCCAGCCTGCCGTGGACCGTGATTGGCTGGGGTACTCCCTGCGCTCTTCATTTGGGGATGGACTGGCTCCAGGCCGGGCTTCAGGCGAGGCGTGCCCGGTCTCCGCGAGGGCGCCAGCCCCCAGCCCCCTGCCCGGAGGGGGAGTGGTGATTCGTGTCTCTCAGCGCTCGCTTGGGGCGGATGATGGTGCGGAAGACGTACTCGAGCATGCCCGGGAGCGTCGCGCTCTTCGCCAAGGGTTTCTTCGGAGGGCGGATGACGCGGTGAGCCTGCTTGGTGAAGAGTTCGCTGATGAGGACACGCGCCTTGAGGCCGAGGGCCTGCGCCTGGTTGCAGAGAGGCACGAGCTGGAGGCGGCTGTCGCCCTCGCGCGCTATCAGCGCGATCTTGACGATGAGGAGGCCAAGGCGTCGCTGGCGGCCTCTCGGGAGGCCCGTTGCCGGGCCATCGAGGAGGCCCGAGAAGCTGACCGGCGGCGAGAGGCGACGGAGGAGCGAGCACGGGAACTCCTGGCCTGGTGCCGCTCACTGGAGGAGCAGGTGGGGCTGCGCGAGGCGGCCCTCGCGTCGATGAAGGTGGCTTCAGGCGACTCAGCGGAGCTCCAAAAGCGTGAGGAAGCGCTGACGCTGGATGCCACTGAACGCACACGCGAGTATGAACGGCTGGAGACAAGGGAGCACTCGGTGATGCAGGCGGAGGATGATGTCGCTGCGCGGGAAGCCCATGTCCTGGAGGAGGTCGGATGTCGGGTGGCGACAGTGCGCTTGAACCTCGAGCGTGAGTTCGAGGAGAGGCTAGGGTTGATCCGGACCGAGGCTGAAGGTAGGACCGCTGTCCTAAGGGTCAAGCTGGGGGAAGCGATGCGGCGGGTCGATGCTTTGCGGGCCGCACTTGAGGTGGCGCAGGGGGAATCAACTACCTCCCATGCCGAGGTGCTTCTCCTTCGCCAACGGGTGGAAAAGGCTGAGGCCGTCGCGCGCCAGAATGCGGACGAGATACGCCAGCGGTAGATCCTGGAGCATGAGCACGGCCCCATGCTCACCACGCTTTGGGAGAGAGCCAACACAGCCTTGGGTAACATCTGCGAGGCGGCTGTTGGCGAGCCGGACGCAGTTAACTACGCCAGCAACCTTCAGTTCTTCACCGACGTGGTGACGCAGCTGGAGGCGCGGTCGGTCAGAGCCAACAGGTTGGTGGAGGAGAGGAGCCGCGCCCTGCTCCGGCACGCCTTTTCTCGCGTCTTCAGCCATCTTCGGAACATGGATCCCCACTTCGACTTCAACGCTGCCATCGCCCTAGTCCCCCAGGCCGTCCGGGACGACCTGGCCCATTGGGTGGAAGACAACATGGACGCTCTCGTCAGGGCCTTCGCTTCAGATAACGACGACGCGATCGTGTCCGCCAATGAGGGCGGCGTGGTGAACGGTCCTGACGCCGCTGATGATAACGCAAAGGGCGATGGCGAGGCCAGCGACGCCAGCAACAGTTCGGGCGGTGCTCCTGAGGATGCATTGGGGGATTTATCCGACTGACCGCGTATCATTCCTGTCCCCTTACCCTGCATGAATAGAACTCAGTTTTTGACTTGATGGTTGTAAGAGCATTTTGGGAGGGGGTGCCCCTCATGTAAAACTCATGTTCAGCGTACTAGTGGATGCTGCATCACTAGTACACCAGCGCCAAGTGGTTGGCTAGGCGACGAGCCGGCTGGCTAGTTTACCTTTGTCCCGTGCGGGCCCTGAGATAGCTTGTGGGAGGCTGTGGTGTCTCGAGTGTCTCCTGATCGAATCCGTAGGACCCGCAGTAGAAGCCTCCTAAGAGGATACGATGGCGGCAGTCTGGGTTGCACGCAAGCTAGGCCAGACCCGGCTCGCGAGGGGCTCACGAGGGGAGGCAGCTGAGGCGAAGTGGTAACCGAAACGCGAGAGATTGCTCGAACGAGACTAAGCACCCCTTCCACAAACACACACAAATCTCAAATTTGAGTCCAACTTAAATCCAGCGGGGGAAAGTGACAACCAAGGGAAAAGCAATGAAAGCAGAAGAAAGGCCGCGTCTGGCACCTAGTCTAGTCTGGGACGTCTTCTCACCAGTGCGGAGCTAAGTGCTGCCACCGGGCGTGGGAGGGAGCCCCAGGGCCTAAGGCCGGCACCCCTGAGACTCCGGGGCATGTACAGCCCCACTCATTATTACGTGAGAGTGTCACAGCGCGGCGAGCTTCACACACACTGGGCCTTCTTCACAGGTACAGGTCTTGCTTCATATCGCTAGACGAGGGCCCCGCCTTGCGCCACACTCCAGTGCCATCAACGACGACCGGAAACCAGGACGCCGCCAATGGGGTAGAGCGGTCGCCAGCGGTTCCCCCGACGACCACGGGTCCTCTGCCAGGGCAGGCCCTGAGGCACCTCCCCAGCAGAGGGCCTACCTCCTGAGAATGCCTTGCTCCGAATGTCGTGGTGGTGATGCCGGATCTCGGCCCCTCTCCAGCAGCTCCCGACGCCCTCCTCCCGAGGGGTAGGAGACTGCGGGAGCGGTGCAGCTACTCGCTGTGGCGACCTGCACCTCCTGCGACCCATGATTAGCGTATACCTGCTCCTGAGGAATTAGTGGTACCCGATAATCGTCACTTCCTACGTTGCCGGTGGGGCCGTCCCAGGGCTCCTGGAAGAGTTCAGCTTCTGGCGCCTCGTCCCCCCAGCTTGGGCTGAGGAGCGAGCCTTGTTCGCCCTCATGCAGGTGCCCTTGGTCCATCATGTGGGGCACGTATTCTTCTGGGGCCGCCATCCCGAAGGCCGCGCCATAGCGCTCCACGTGCCATGCAGCTCTGCTTGATGCGCCCACCTGGGGGTGGTAGCGCGGCGGACCACTAGGGCCGTGGGTCGCGATGAGCCGGAGCGGGGAGCGCTCGGGCAGCTTCTCGCGGGCGAGGGACTTCTTGGCAGCTCTGCTCTTGCCGCGTTGGCGCCTGATGGAGCGGGTTCCGCCCAAGGGTCGCGCGCCGTGGGGCCAGGGCGCCTTCTTGAGGGGGAGGCGGCTGAGGCGCCCCCGGAGCTTCGTCGCCCGCGCAGGGTGGGGTGCGGTGCAGCGGGACGGATGGCGCAGGAGAGCCCCCTACGGCACAGATGAGCTCGGCGACGCGGTCGAGCCATTCTTCGTAGACGTCGTCGACGGGACGGTAGCGCAGGAGCTCGTTTGCCACGATGAGTGCAGCTCGAGCCTCCATGGGCGCGCGGAACGCGCGAGACGAAGAACCAGCTGGGGTGAGCGAGGGTGTGGCAGTGCGGCCATCTTGCCTCACGAAGGGATGCTGGGACGATGCTTGTTGCTCGTTCCCCGCCGGGCCGGTGGCGGCGTTGACGGCAGGTGACGGGGAACGACGCGGGCGCCCGCCGACGGGAGCCATCGGGGCGACGCGGGAAGCGAGGGCGGCTCGGCGCTCGGTGCGGGCCCGACGAGCGTCAGACATGGATGCGATGGTCGAAGAAGAGCAGCACGACAGAAAACGAATTCCGGCGCACCCCTACCAGGTGCACCAAATGTCGGATTTCGGGTTCCGGCAGACCCTTGAGGTTCGAACACTGGGGTGCGCACGGAGATTTCGCCCTCTACCTACCTGCCTCTCGCCGCCTCGCTAAGATCTAAACTACTGAAGGAACAACACAAGAGACACATAGTTTATACTGGTTCAGGCCACCATTGTGGTGTAATACCCTACTCCAGTGTGTGGTGTGGTGGATTGCCTCTTGGGCTGATGATGAACAAAACAAGGAAGAACAGCCTCGCGAGGGTCTGTTCTTGGCCGGTGCGATGAACTACTAGGGGGAGTTCAGTCGCTCTTTCTACTAGCTTCTTGGTGAGGATCCTCTCTTGCTTGCTATGATGCTACTTGATTCTAGCTCCTGGATTCTGGATGCCCGATGCTAGATGCCTCGACCCTTGGGGTGGCTAGTCCTATTTATAGGAAAAGGCCCTAGGCCTCTTCCCAAATATTGAGCGGGAAGGGCGCCAACAATTGGCCATTTTTAAGGGGAACATCTGGTACACTTATCCTGACTAAAGTTGGTCTTCGCCTGTCAAAGGCTCTAGTGGTGACGCCTGGTTGGGCTCCACAATGACTTCCTTCCTGCCGTTGGGCTGGTCTTGGTCTTGTTGCACCGAAATGGATGCCTTTGCTTGATGCTCTCGCCTGCGCTTGCTCCCTTTGCACCAAAGAGGAAAGGAGGACACTGCGCGCGCTGGCGCCCGACTGGCGCCCTTGGTCGTCATGGCTTGCGTCATGGGCACCTCGCGAGGTACCCCGCCTTGATCTCTCCGCCTCCTCGTGAGCCAGCCTGATGAGGCCTTGCCTGAGGAAGCTCCTTGTCATCTGCCCCGCGAGGCTTGGCCCCTCGCGAGGGTCTTGAGCTTGTGTTGATGAAGATGGGCCGTGCTGGGCCCCCCTTTTGAGCCACGCCGCAGGCCGCAGGCAGGCAAGTCTAGGGATCGCCGTTCCCAGAACGCTGACAACCACGTCCTAGATTGATGCTATACAACTTTCCACCTTCATTTCCTCTTTGAACCACGTCCTAGATTCATGCTATATACAACTTTTCCCACTACTTTCCCCCACTCCTTTCCTCTTTGAACCACATCCTAGATTCATGGTATACATGCAGCTAGAGCAATGCATGTTGAGTAAGTAAAATATACCTTAAGGTTCTTGGGGTGTGGTTCGGTGGGCGACGGGACAACGGTGAAGAAGAAGAAGGGGTCGGACGCCCTCCCGCGCTGCCGCTGGGTGGAAAGTGAACAGCTGCACCGGTAGTGGATTCCCTCCCTCGCCGACGGCGACAGCGTTAAGCCTCCTTCCCTTCTCGACGGATGGATCCTGTTAGCTCTTTGAGCAGCAGTGAGGGGAGAGAGAGGTCAACGAAGTCTTGTTTAGATCTAGAGAGGGTGAGAGAGTGTGAAGAGAGCAACTACAAGCGTTGAGGCTCCAGCGGGAGAGGGCGATAGAGTGTGAAGAGAGCAACTACAAGTGCTGAGGCTCCAGCGTGTATATATATACTAGAGAGAGAGTGTGTGAAGCGTGCAAACCCTAGAAAACATTTTGACCAGTCAAAGAATCCTCCTGGCAAAAATTATGCTCAAGTGTAGTTATCGAACCCGAGACCTCAAGTTTGATGAGAGAACAGGCTAACCAGCTACACAACCCTCCCGTTATGTTCAACGAGAGGAAAATAACCTTTTATACATTCCTGCATTCGTGTGACAAACATGCCGTGTTTTTTTGTGTGTGGGAGTCATTGGGATTTCAATAATAATCATGTCATGTGGCTTTGGTGGTAAGACTATCCACAGTGGTGCAGAAATAATGCAGCCTTAGTCACCTTACCTCTCTCCACGTAGTACGTTGGGTCCCACCAGTCAGAGGGTGAAACAAACAAATTAATAAGAAAAATTAAAAGCGCCAGTGGTGTATCTTACCTCACAAATCTCGCTACTGCTCGGGAACACTGTCCAATTGATCCCTCTGTTCGCTCACGTACTATTGTAAGTGAATCCTTATTATAACATGCACACAAATTTTGGGCACTTGTACTCGACTTAAGTCAGTGTGCCACCGTATCTCATATACTTACTACTCCCTCCGTCTAGGTGTAATAAGTCACGTTAGAAGGTACAACGGGACCAAGGTGCGTGCGTGTGTGTGTTTGTGTTTAATAGCATGTGTGTGTTAGAGAGTGCGACAGATCGACCTACTCCTACAGAGAGATGGTGTGTAGTGTACAATTTTAGCCGCGAGAGTTGGTGCATCCTCTCGTTTCCGGACGTGTCCGGTAGGGACATGCGGACAGCTGCCACGCCCGCTCCTGACCAGCCTGGCCCACCCAAAGCCCCTCCATCGCTCGCGGGCGCTTCCCGCCCGAAATGGTCAGCGCCGCTCCAAAGAATCAGTGCCGCATTCATGCCCGAGTAGAGCGGACGCGACCTCTCACTGGCTCAAGAGTGATGGTTGCTTCGTCCGTCCAACTTATTGCTGGGTCTATGTGATTTGATGGCTCATTGGTCTTTATTACTGAGGTGGTAGGACTGCTGGATGTCCCACGCTTTCGGCGAAAGGAGGTACTACTACTACTAGATTACAATTTTCTCCATTCTTACAGTGGAGGAGTGCAAGAGCAGTGAAAACACGTAGGCTCAGTGATTACATGGCCCACCTCACACTATCACCATGCGACACCTAACTCTTTACATAGTACTCCCTCCGTTCCTAAATATTACTAGATGAGTCCCCGCGCGTTGCCGCGGAACAGCGGTATATCTCTCTGCGCTAAATTATCGATTTCATAGAACTAAAAAAACTCTATAACCGCATGACAAATGTGGTAGCCAAACTAAATAAACTCCCATCATCATTTAGATCATCCCACGTAAGGAAAAAAGATCAGCCAACTCCTACTGCATAATGGGATTATATTTTTCTTTTTGACATGTTAATGGGACTTAAAAACTCACTTACAGGCATGCTACCGGTGCATGCTTGCATGCATACATGTTGATGTGATTTAAAACCCACTCACATGCATGTTCCACGGTTTTTCTGCATGCTTGCATGTGGCTTAGTGTGGAGCCTCTCAACGTCTAGATCAGATGGCTATTATGGACTGATTTACTTCATCTAAAAGCTACATCAATTTGATGATGTGGCTCAAGGAGAGGATAGAGAATTCCTAGTAGTGGGGGCTAGCTATTACTAGTAGATAAGTCTTTGTAGATATTCCACTAGGAGAACTACATACAGAACAAAATGAATGAATCTACACTTAAAATGCATCTATATACATCCGCATGTGGTTCATGGTGAAATCTCTACAAAGACTTATATTTAGGAACGGAGGAAGTACTAGTATAGTACTACGTACTGTAATTTATCAGCAAGATAAATTTGTACAATGTTATGAAGCTTCCAGCTCCTTTTACATGTATCTTGCGTCCAAGGTTGCCTGTTGCAACATTTCATCAAATACAAAGGAGACTAACATGCATGCTATTGCATCTCAATGATTGACAGATCATAGAAAATATGTACTCCCTCCATTCCAAAATAAGTGTTTCAACTTTGTGCAAACTTTAGTACAAAGTTGTACTACAACTAAAGTTGACACTTATTTTGGAACATAGGCAGCTAAAGAAAAAACCGATCCATGCAGATCCCTAGCCCTTGAACCGTGAACCCTGACCAGGCTTCAATTTGATGGCAACGTTCGAGCTCCTAATAAATGAAGTTTGCAACCTTTTGACCATCGGATCATTTTGTGCAGTTTCACCAAAATCGAGATGAGCATCCCTGTGGCAAAGAAATTGAAGAAGCGTGATTAGAATAAGATTACTGGGACTAGTTGATGAGACATAAACTCATCACAAATAAGTACGTAGAAGCCAGTAGAGGTATCAGGTATGTGCGGGGCAAAGAAGTAGAGAAATATCCACAGGGAGTGATGTGGGCAGCTAGAGCAGTGGTGCAAGCCGGCTTCAAAAGGAGTTGTACCTGGGGGACGTAGCTCAACCTTGAGGAGGGCGGCGGGAGGCGGCAACTGCCCACGTCGCGGTAGTGAGCAAGGGTCGAAGGCAACCTCACCGGCTTTGTGAGAGAGAACGGCGGCGACCCCTGATCGGGACGTGCCGACAGTGGGTTTTCACCGTCGGCGACGGCCACCGCATCTACAGTAAGCATCCACCCCTTCCCCAAGCGGACGTGATCCACCGGGATGTTAGAGATGTGGCCACAGTCGTTTTGTGCAAGAGAGTGTGAAGAGAGCAACCCCAGCAAGCAACTGTGTAGGCTGGCCCGTCCTGACTATGTATATAGTGGAGCGGTTTCCTTTTCTCTCCATATGGACCTGTCATATTGCGTACGTGCCACTGAAGAAAAAAAACTTTATTTATAAATGACGTGGCACCTACTACTCGTTCTCCTATAACCTTGCAATTGGCATGTCCAAAATATTAACCTTGCGATTGGCTCTTCGCCTCTTCGGGAAGTCGAGCAATAATGGTAGTGCAGTATATATCGTTCTGGCTATATGAGACCAAATGAATTGCTGCACGTCCACCACGTGGGCAAGGGTTGAGGGGCGAGGGAGAGTGCTACTACCTCCGTCCTGGTTTATAGGTCCCTTTTATAGTTTGTGCCAAATTTTGACAAAAGATTTAACTAACAAAATGTTAATGCATGTCAAGAAAAATTATCTCATTGGATTCGTATTTGAACATAGTTTTCAAAAGTATAATGTTTGGTGATGCGTGAACATTTTCTTAGTTTGATCTATGGTCAAAATTTGGCACGAAATACAATGGGGACCAATAAACCCGGACAGAGGTAGTACATATGGAGCAAAATGAGTGAATCTACACTCTAAAATACGTCTATATACATCAGTGTTTGGAGTATGTACTAGTAGTTCATATTGAAATCTACTAAAGGACATATATATTCCAAACATTATGATATAATCTCTATAACCAAGGTAGTAGGGACGAGGAGTAAACGGAGGGAGTAGTAAATTTTCTCCTCGTCCGACGAGCCACCGCGCGCATGGGCGAGGGAGCGAGCGTAAGGCGGAGCAAGCTTCACCTCATCCTGCGAGCAACCGCGCCCTATCTTTTTCAGAAAGTAAGGTCTGCCGGTTTGCAACTCCTCACGACGATGAGTCACCCACATACTTAACAAAAAATGCGACGGCGTAATCAAGCTTCTCCTCGTTCTGCGAGTTGACGGGACACATCAAAAGTACTCCAGTGTATAGAGACTTGCCTCTAAGGTAGGCCCCACATGGTTTGCCTCTTTTTTTAATTTAGCATAACGCGTTAAGTCGCAATTTGTTTGTTCACCCGTGGTAGGCGATCCTCCCTGCACCAAGTGGACAACCAGTACACGTGCCAAATTACCACGCGGGCTGCCTTTTTCGTGCAGAAATGAGCTCCACCGTGTACCCACGCGGGTGTGGTTGGGAAAGAGACGGGATTTTGTGCACCGTGCATGCACCTCTTCTCTTCGTGCACGTCCCCCACCTACGTGGGTGTGTGTGAGAGAGATACAAACCGCATTCATGAGTGTTTTTTGTTTTGGGGTGGGGGTGGGGGTTGGGGTGAGGGGTTGATTTCGTGAACTATTTGTGGGAATATGTGTCGATGACATCTCAAACAAAATTTTGCATGCAATGTGTGTGAAATGGAGGCCTATCAATATCATACATAGAGGGTCGGGCAATCCACGAGAAGAGAGGGAGGGGTCATAGCTATCGATAGAGTCGAAGAGAGCCATCGAAATTGTGTGTGTGTGCAAGTCAAAGATATAGCGCGACTGGCCTACCGGAACGTTAGAGGGCACATGTCAAGTTTGTGTGTGGCAGGGAGACATGACTAGAGCGCTCGATGTATCGGTGTGTGTGGGGGGGGGGGGGAGGGGTAGGCAGAGGGCTAACTATAGAGGTAGAACGACTCGTATATGTGTTGAGAAGGAGAGACCCAGCTATGTCTTGAGGGAGATCGGTCGACATCCTTACATAACTGAAGGACGGGAAATATTATGGGACAGAGAGAGAGAGAGAGGAGAGAGAGAGGGAGGGAGAGGGAGGGAGAGGGGTAGAGTGCTGGATGGGTGATGGAGTTGCTTCTCGGAGATGTTGGGAGAGGCCTACTAGACAAACTGAGGGTGGAATTGCAATGTTATCAATAAGAGTGGGGATGTGTTTCTGTGTGTGCCTGTGCGTGATAGATCTGCCGGGATGCATCAATGGAACCATGTGTTTGGTAAGCAAACCTAACTAGATCGGTAGATCAATTGTTGTTTGTCGGAGGAAGGGGGAGACACAACTAATGAGGTAGATCGATCGATGTGTGGGTAAAAATGAGTTATAAGGACCTAGCTAGCTATATGTATAGCGAGAGACCGGTCGGTGTACCTCCATTTGTTAGAGGCAAATAAGGCCCAGCGAGACGGATAGACAGAGAGAATGGAGCTAGGAGGTGGTGCGAGAGGCCCAACTACTAGCTAGATAGGGGGACGAGTGTGCGGTTGTGAGATCGATGAAAAGAGGGGCAAGAGTTTACACGCGTGTCTGACCGTATGAGAGACACGAGGCAAGGACACATAAAGGAGGATATTTAAGGTGTGTGTGTATGTTGTAGGCAGGCATCGCTGGAGAGGTTTATCGATCGGTGTGTGTCGGAAAGGAGTTGTGGAGACTCTGGGAGAACGACCTAAAGAAAAAAATGAATGTGCCCGGTGGATAGAATGCCGAGGGAGGGGGAGGGCGAGGAGGGCATGTGCATCCATGAGAGAAAGTTAGTGGTAGCTACAAAGGTTAGAGGATTGTGTGGGTGTAAGAGACTAACAAAGATCATAATTTGATATGAAAGCGGATTCATATATTTGAATAGGAGATCATAGTGTTTTAAACATTGCATGCATGAATATAGCGGTGATACACGTGCTTTGCACATGTTATACCATAATGTGATAACGCATGGCGTTTGCAACTCACAGCTAAATGCCGAACAATCTAAACCATACTATACATCAAACAATCTCATATTTTATTTGAGTTTGTGATAATGTGTGGCGTTTGCAGCTTACAACTAAATATCGAGCTATCTAAACAATACTATATATCGAACATTCTCACATTTTATTTGAATTTGTGGTAATGTGTGGTGTTTGTAACTTGCATCTAAATACTTGTAGGCGTAGGGGGCGGGGCACCATACATAATGTGATAAACACATTATACATATGATACATGGTTTAGATTATGAAGATCTAGCTAGAGCTAGAAATGTAATGTGATTTGAAATAAAAATAAAGTGGATTCAAAAAATCTAGTTCGAGTTCATATAGTACACATAGTTCATACGTAACTCGAGACTAATCATGTGGTGTGCTGTGAAGAAATACACAAACGATCGTTTAACTTGACAATAATGATGATTGTAGATCTTATTAAAACAGAGAAATGAATTCAAATGCTTTGACTTCAAAACAATCATTTCTGTAGATCTTATTCAAATTTAGTTCATATTGAAGCGGTAGTATATACGTTTGGAATGCACTAAAACGTTCATTTGAGTTGTAGGTTGCATGCATTATACACGTAGCAAAATATTTTAATTGAACATAACATGAATTCCAAGTTTTGAATGACATTTGTAGTGCGCATTGATTTGGTACAGTACACGTTAGGCTTGTTCAGAAATTTCAACCCGCGCCTTGTTAGCCCAAAATATTTAAGATATATCTTTGTCTCGTTGTGCTCCGACAACTCCCTCCATCTCAACCCGCACCTTGCTATTCCGAACTTACAACGCACGCGAAAACTCCCACCTCTTGTGAAATCCCGACATGCGAAATGCCCGTGGTACCCCTGAACCGAAATAACCGCCTCAAATCGGTGGGGGGTACTTTCGTAACTTACCCCACATTTCAGACAAGCGCGTCTCTAAGCCATGGTTCCCCACTTCCATCCCATCTGCCCAGCCATTCATACACCGAGGCCGTAAAAACCCGCGACGAAACCCCACACCCTGCTCCGTCCGCCACCCAGCCGGAGCCTCTTCCCCGACGACGTCATCCACAGCAACACCTCGACATCCCTCATCCATCGTACCGGATGAGGATCCGTCGTCGATCTCATCGTCCCGCCGGTTCAGCCAGCCCGTCGTCCACCTCCAAGGAGCTTCCCCGACGTTCCCCTCGTCTTCACCTGCACCACCGGAAGAGCATCATCATCACCGTTTCCTCGGATGAAGCTACGGCCTAATCGGCGCCACCAAAGAGGTTGTACACTAATCACCGCATTTTCTTCTTGATTCGATCTCATGGTGCTGCCGGCGCTCGGTCCTGAGCCGACACAGCGCGGCTCCATCCACGGCAGCGTCGCCGGCCACTTCCTCCACGGCGGCACTCCCTCGGCGGCGATGTCCGCATCAGTAGGAGCTGCTGCTGCTTTAGCTCTCGCTCGCGGTGCTGCTCTACTCTTGCTCTCGATCCCCTGCCTGGTATGCTCTTGCTATTGCTCTTGCTCGCGCTGCTGCTCTCGTTCTTGCTCTTGCATGCGATGCTGCTCCGATTTGGCTACACTTCAATCGACTGAATCGAGTTTTGGGTCAGTCGATTTTCAAGGGGTGGGCTCGCTGGGGTGAAGGAAGAACCAGCCACAGCGGGGAGGGGGCTCACCGGAGAGGTACCCCACTATCTATCTTTGGGTTCAGGATGGGGCGGTGGTCGCCGACGGCGGCGGGGCGTTGGCGGGGCGGTGGCGTGGGGATCGCCGGAGAAAAAGCTCGGCACGGGGGGGCCTAGAGGGATGGCCAGGGTGGCGGCGGACGGGCTGTGGGGAGTGTTTTCGGGGTGGGCGGGGCAGCGCACCGCCGGCCGCGGGCGGCGGGGGGCTGCTGTTTGGCCAGTGGTGGCTGGTGGCTCAGGGGCTGGAGGTTGAAGATGAACCGTAGGCCCTTGATTTTGTATCCAACGGCTGCAAAATCGACTGACCAGAGATGAAAAAGTCAGTCGACCGATGTGTAGCCTCACCTTGCTAGTGCGTTCAGTTTCGACAGCAAAATTCAGTTTCGACAGCGAAATTCAATTTCGATAGTTAAGTTCAGTTTCGACAGTTAAGTTCAGTTTCGACAGTTAAGTTCAGTTTCGACAGTTAAGTTCAGTTTCGACAGTTAAGTTCAGAGATGAGTGGCTGATGCATTTTACATCTAGCACTTTGTGGTTATGTATTTTACGTCATGTATTGGAGATGCTATTAGAATTCCACTCAGGTTAATGTTGTTCATTGTCTCTCTTGTCCTGCTTCAGCCTCGGCGTCGTACAACTCACCGGAGCTGCTCCAACGACGAAACCCTCCATTATAGCGGAGTAGTACCTCGGGCTCCATCTCCAGACGCCTAAGATCTTCTTCCCCTCCTCCGACAGCAAAGTCAGCCGGAGCATCCTCACCGGCCAACCCAATCACGTTGGTATCGACATGGCTTCGCCAAAGAGGTTGTACACTTGTTGCATCTCTTTTTTACTCTACATGTTATATATATTGTCAGCTGAGCACACGAATTTGTTCCTTTAGTGTCTCCTTGAAAGAAAAAACGTAGGAATTTTAATTTTCACTTGTCCTCCTTTTCAAATTCCTATTCATGAAGCATTAGACTAAGAGATAGTAGCATACTAGCATTATAACCATACATTTTCTTGTGGTTTGACTTAATCTCACCATGCTTCTTTGCATCCTGTGATCTTCCAATTGTTGTGAATCAAACACCCAGATTGGCAGAAATTCTGTGTTTTTAAATTCTCTGTTTTGCACGTGCATTCCTATCCTATTCCTATCTACTTCTCTAACAGATAGTTGTCAAAGAAAACCTTGCGTGGTTTGTCCTGCTCCAGCTGCGCCGTCGTCCACCCCAGCTCAGCTGCTCCAACGATAGAAGGGTCTAGCACAGCAAGGATCCGACCTCCAGACTGTCTTTCGCCGCCTCAGATCTTCTTCCCCGCCATTGGCAGCCATGAAAACTGCATTACCATCATCAACCGAGCAGATGACCTCGAGGACTACACGGGTCCGCAAGAGAGGTCGCACTCTTTCGTGTCTGCTTACGTTATGCATCGCTTAATATTACATGCTACTTTATCGTCCTGTTCACCGATTAGACTCTGAATCAGCTCCAAACTAATGGTCAAACTTGAGTTTTTAAATGGTTGTGGGGTACATATCGGGGTCGCTATCAATAGTATCTATCTACTATATGGTTAATCTCCGGTGTCTACTATGAGTTTCATGTTGGGTGGGAAACAAATAGTAAAGAAGCCATTATCTGTATTTTTTAACTGAAGCCATTATCAGCCTACTATTTTTGGTTTTGGGTCTATACACAGGTTGCTACCATCACTCTGGATTTCTGCATGCACTCCTTACATAATCTCACTATGTTTTATTCCTATGCATGACAGTTATTGTAAACAATGGAACTGAACATGTAGAGCAAAAGAGACGAGCCTTGCGTGGCAATAAAATTTCATGCAGATGTCGCTCCATGGTAGGTGCAAAGGCAGCCTCCCCTCCACGCATTTCGGATTGTAATCGAGAGGAAGATATCTGTTCTGAGGGGGATTCAGAAGGAGAAGACAACTCCTATTTATCCCCTGAGGTCTTCGCTCTAACTTGACATGCTGATGTTGGTTATATCATGCATATGGTGTCTTGCATTGCTTACTTTATACATCAAATATGTCATCTGCTTAGTTTAGACATCCTTTGTGTGAATGCCATCTGTTTAGTTTATTCATCATTTATGTGAATTATGCAACGCCATCTTGTTTAGCAAGGCATCATATATGTGAATTTTGCAATGCCATCCTGCTTAGCCAGTCATCTTATATGTAAATTATATCAGGCAATCCTTTTTTTCCATTACATATTAAATTTGTCAACAATGTTATTACATTCAACTGCTCTTCGTGTGCATCAGCCATTTGACACGGTGATGGCAAATTCTGGAGTGAAAACAAGGTCTTCAGAGCAGACTATGCTATCTGACGAAGCGCATATCTTGCTGGTTACGGATAGCTCCTCAGAGGAGGATTCAGAGACAGATGACCAGTCCTATTGCCCCCCTCCGAGGTGTATTCTCTAACTTGGCAGGGTTATGTTGCTCATATCATGCGTATGGTGTCTCGCATTGCTATGTCATTTGATTAGTTTAGACACGCGTTGTGTGAATGCCACCTATTCAGTGTCTAATTACCATATATGTGAATTATGCATTGCCATCTTGTTGCAAGACATTATATATGTGAATTATACAATGCTATCTTGTTGCAAAGGCATTATATATGTGAATTATGCAATGCCATGCTGTTTAGCCTATCATCATGTATGTGAATTATATCGTGCTATCATTTTTTGTATTACGTGTTCCATTTGTCGACAAAGTTTGTATATTCAACTACTCTTCCTATGCATCAACCATTTGAAGCAGTGATGGAAGTATCTGGAGTGAAAACAAGGTATTCAGAGCAGACAATGCTACCTGCTGAAGCAGACATCTTGCTGGTTATAAAGAGCTCCTCAGAGGAGGATTCAGAGACTGATGACCAGTCCTATTTCCCCCCTGAGGTCTATGCTCAAACTTGGCAGGGTTATATTACCCATGTCATGCATGTTGTCTTGCATTGCTTAGTTTTTACATCATATGTGGATTGCCATCTGCTTACTTGCTTACTATATAAATCATATATTTGAATTATATCATGCCGTCATATTTACATAGTACATACACATCATCTATCTGAATTATGGCATGGCAACCCATTTAATAAAGACATCATATAGTTATATCATCTCATCATGTTTAGTGTTTACAGTCATCATATTTTGAATTATGGCATTCTATCCGTGAATGTATGTGAATTATGGCATGCCAACCTATTTAATGAACACATTATATGGTTATGTCATGTCATTATGTTTACATGGTCTCATATTTTGAACTATGTCTTTCCATCTTTTTTAGTTAGCCATCATAATGTGAAATTGTGTCATGCTATCCTGTTTAGTTAGCCATCATATGTGTGAAATTGTGTCATGCTATCCTGTTTGGTTAGACAACATAAATATGAATTATTTCATGCCCTATAATGTGAAATTGTGTCATGTCTATACTTTCAATTACTTTTCTTGTTTATCAGCCATTTGAATTGGAGAGCGTGATGGAAGTATCTAACAGACTAACACGGTCTTCAGAAAAGATAGTGCTACCAGTTGATGCAGATAGAACCACGGTTGTACTTGCCCAAGGACCAGATCCACCACACATGACCCAGACTCTCGCAGATTGTACCCCTACCCAGTTGGACAGAGAACCAGCTACACCCCTTCTAACCCCAACCTCGGCAGATAGTAACCCAGTTCCAGTTGACACAGCACAGTCTCCACCACAGAACACCCAAACATGAGCAATTAGTAAGGAGAAGAAGATTTGTTCTCAGGTCAGGTTCTGTAGCTATGGTTCATAGTCCTTTGCTCTTGCATTAATGTATTTACTCATACCAACTATTTTCAAATTTGAAGGATGGAATTGAAACTCCAATGGCGCAACAGGTATGTTTTAAACCTGTTTCTTTAACTGGTTTGCTATTGTAACCTTCTCTATGTTGATTTCAGTGTCAATTGAATAAACAGTTATGTTCTCATGTCATGCACATTACAAGTGTTGTTATTGCTCTATAGTTACCCACACTTATGTTCTGTCTATTCTGCTTTGTCTTGAACAAATATTATTTGAACTGTGTCTCTATCTTGATTTGACAACAAAAACTAGAATGATATAGACCATAAAGTGACCATGGTACATAGATATATGTTTGTTTCATGCTGTTATCCTGTCTACTTTACTACTAAACTCATTTACCAAAATGAGTTTCATATACAACATGGTAAACATGTGATGTGTCTGCTTGTTTCTCTTTTAGAATGCGGATAAAATATTGGAGAACAGTATCGCGTTATCCAATGGTAAAGGAAGTAATGCAGATAAGGTTCAAGATAGTGAGACATCCCTGTTGGTCTCCAAGAAAGCTGATAAAAACTATCTTGACGACAGTGAGGGAACCCAAAAGTCCTGTCTTGATGTAGTGTTTGAGTTACTGGCCACTACTACTGGCACAAGCTCTTCGAACTCGCTGCCTGAATCAGTTCGTCTTCTTGAGTCTCAACTTCAAGTTGAAAGACATCGATCAGATGTGCTGCGACAGGAAGCTGAAGGACTGAGGAAGTCCCTGCAGAATTCAGATGCATATTTTCTGGTGCAACAGCAAGCGCTGGACGATTTAAGCGCCAAACAAGAGAAAGTCAATAAGCTTGCTAAGCATCTTGCCAGCATGATGGGTACCCAGGATATTGTTTCTTGAGATCTTCTGAAGTGGTTTCAATTCTGGATTTGTTTTGCTGCGACATTTATTTGCGCTGGTCGCCAACTTTCACAACCAGTGTATATGATATGCTGCTTTGTTCCCTATATTTGCACTGGTGGCGAACTTTGATGCCCAGTGGATGTAATATGTGTAATAGCCATGATAGCCTAGCGTTAGTTGCTTGCTTATTTATTTCCTTGTTGTCGTATTTGTTTGCTTGTAGTCATTGCAGTTCTTTTTCCGTGGTTTGCTAGTGGCTGCAATGACCTATTTTTTAAAACTAGGCCACAATAACCATGGGCTAATATTTACTGTAGTGACATTGGGCGTCCTACTAGCCGTAGAAACAGTGGGCCTTCTACGGGCTGTAGAAACAATGGGCCTCCTATGGGCCGTAGAAACAATGGGCCTTCTGTGGGCCGTATCATCAATGAGCCTTATAAGGGCCGGATGATTGATTGGCCAAACAAGGGCCAAACAGACCGCATTATGGCCATAAACGGGCTAGAGTTGGAATCATCCGTTCATGGGCCAACCATAACAGGCCATGTTAATAGGCCGTATTTGATGACGCTATGAAAAAGGCCCAACGTATTAACGGACCACAAACGGGCCGACTGTAACCACGGGCTGAATTTGGCCCACAAGCAGAAAATGACAGTAACGGACCGTAAGTAAACGAATGCTGGAAATGAGCCCAAGAATAAATGGGCTCTGAGAAGGCCGAAAGATAACATGGGCTGGAAACGGCCCAACGGAATAACAGGTCGTTAATGGGTATAAAGTGATACACTGTTAATTACGGGCCAGTTTCACCACGGGCCGTTAATGGGTGTAAAGTGATACACTGTTCATTATGGGCCAGTTTCACCACGGGTCGTTAATAGGCCAAGAGTTACATAGGGCCTCATATGGGCCGAAAGACGTCATGGGCCATACATGCACCAGAAGTGAAAACGGGCTGGAATCATATTAGATGGCCCAGATGACGCTACTGGGCCTAATTTGGATAGGGCGTAACGGGCCTTGGGTTAGCGGGCTGTAAATGGGCTATATGCGAATAGGCCGTTTACAGGTTTTCCATGGGCCGGCCCGCCACCTTTTGACCAAGTCAAATGGGCCGGCCTTTTCATAGGAATGGGCCTCTGTTGGGCCGTGCCACGTGTCGACATATCATAGGCGCCTTCCGTCCAATGATTGGATGACATCTCTCCCAACGATGAGCCGACACTTGTTTCCTCCAGCCAATCATGATTTTACACATGGAAAATCCTCATTGGTCGGGGCTGTTAACGGGTTATCGGATCCAAAACCTGACCCGATAGCTTAACGGCGTTCCTGTCACATCCGTAGCTTTACCTTGGCCTTGTACTAGCTTGGTTGTTGCATCATGTTTAAATTCAAATGAAATTTGAATTGGGGAATTTTCAAAGCCTCAGATTCCTTTTAAAAATGATCAAGATAAAATTGCTTCAAATAAGTCCAAGAAAATGTTCCTGTTATCCTCTGGAAATATTGGCAAAAGGTAAAATCCAAACCAATATTTTTGTTGTCTCAGAAACATTATTTTGGGCATTTGAATTAAATCAATAATTATTTGAATTGGATTTATATCTACTATTAAATAAATATAGGTCCAATAATTCTGAAATATTTTGAGGAGCATTGTTTTAATTCTTTTAGCTCCTAAAAATATTGTCAGAAGCAAAATAAATTGAATTGGTTTCAAAACCAAATTCAAAACAAACCTGCAAAATAGAAAACAGAATTAAAACAGTAAGAGAGAGAGAGAGAAAACCTTACCTGGTGGCCCAACAGGACCGGCCCAGCTCAGCCCAGCCCACATCTTCCTCTCTCCTACTGTCTTCAACCTCTTGCCAGTGGGCAGGAGGGCGTGTGGCCGCCGTGCGCGCACACGCGCCTCGGCCACCTCCTACTTGCCGCTCCCCCTCGATGCCCTGGCCTTCTCTGGTGGTGCCACGCACCTTCCTGCTTCTCTCCCTCACTCTTCTTTGCTCCTCCCCCCTCCTCTGTTCTCCCCACCGAGAGCCGCCGCCGCCGCCACTCGCAACCACCGCAGCCACAGCCACTCCCTCGCTCCCTCTCTGCGTACCAGAGCTCCGCCACGACCCCGTGGAGCAACACACTCGACGCACGCGACCAGAAGAGGCCCCAGCCGACCGGAGCATCATCGTCTTCACCTCCGGTGCCCGGAGATCGACTCCACCGATTCGGCGCGTCCAGAGCTTCCCCGACTTCGTCGTCTCCTCCGCTAGCCCCTCCGTGAGCTCTCCTACGTATCCCCTCTCTCCCCGTTGGTTTCCCGTGCAGTAGCCGTGCTAGCCACCGTACCGAGCACCGCCGTCCGCCATGGACGCCGGGCATGGCACTGACGTGCTATTGCGGCCAGTCCGATGAGCCTAGCGTGCTCCTAGCTGCCCCAGGAGTCCGCATAGCCCCTCAGCCAGCCCTCTAGTGCTCCGTAACCTCGCTCCGCCCAAACCCGAGCTCCGGCAGCCGCCGCGGCCTCCACCCCGGCGAGCTCCGGCCACACCGCACCTCCCGCGTGCCTCCTTTGGATGCGCGCAAGCAAGGGCAACCCTCTGGTGCCCTTGGCTTGGCCCAAAACCGCTCGCAGCGCCACTCCGGCGAGCTCCCGCCGCAGTTTTGGTCGTCGCTGGCCGAACTCCGGCGAAGTCGACGTGTTACTTAATTAGCACTAATGACCCCACTAACCAACCCACCTAGCTCACTGACGGATGGGCCCCACCGCCTAACTAACCAGCTAACTAAAATAGTTTAAGGTTAATCTAATTACAGTGTGCCCACGCATCAGTTTTGACTACGCTGACGTGTACGTTGACCAGGCCCACCTGTCTGTGACTCCAGCCAGCGCTGTGTCACTGACCAGTGGACCCCACTGGTCAGGTTTGACCCGAGGCAGCCCTGTTGACTCTGATGAGGTCAGCATGACGCCATGCTGACGCAATATTCCTTTTCTGGAATTTAGTTTATTTTATAAATAATCAAGAAATTCCAGAAATAGCTAAAACTTCAATAAATCATAGAAATTCAACCGTAACTCCAAATGAAATAAATTATATATGAAAAATGATCAGAAAAATCCAATCTATCCATCTGTACAATTTTCATGCATGTTAGAACAACTTACAGCTGCTGTTTAGCACAAATCATATTAATGGCATTTAAACCTTCACATATGGAGTTTGAATTTGAACCTAGGGTTCAAACCAACTTCATTTTACTTGCTGCTAGTTGCATTAGCTCAATCAACAGCATATTGCCATGACATTATCATGCATCATATTTGTTGCATTGCATTGATTGTGTCCCTCTTTATTTGCCGGTAACTGTCCCCTCTCGATAGACGTGGTTTCGACGATGAGATCGATGACACCGATGAAGAGCTATAATATCTTCAGAAGTGCCAGGCAAGCAAAACCCCCTTGTTCATTCCGATACAATCCCACTCTCTCGCTCTTGCTCTATTTTATTGCATTAGGACAACAACGATTCATATGTTACTTGCTGCGGTAGCTGAACCCCTTTATCCTTTGCATGACCTGTCATTCCATAGTAAATAGATGAAACCCACTAGAATGAGTAAGAGTTGTTTGAGCCCTGTTGTGCCTACTCATTCATGCTTGTTTGTCATGCCTGCTACTGCTTAGAGTTGAGTCGGGTTTGATTCATCGAGGATGAATCAGAGGTGTGTGAACATGTCCTACCGTGTGTGAACTAAGTGTGTGAACACGATTTGGTAAAGGTAGCGATGAGAGGCCATGTAGGAGTACATGGTGGGTTGTCTCATTGCAGCCATCCTCAGGAACTGAGTTCTGTGTTTGTGATCCATGATTCAGCTACTACCACGCATTGGGCCCGAAACCAATAGACCCTCTCGGCTTCTTAATCACCCTTGTCCTCTGTCCAGGAGTTGCAAGTAGTTTCTGGTGTTTGTAGTATGCTGGAGGCCGTGCGCAGCGCTGACCGTAGGGGTGGGCTGTGATGCGGTAGGCACGTGGCCGGGTTACCGGGCGCCCGTTTGGTGTCACGGAACCCTGTTCACATCGTTTGGGGCTGTGAGCGAAACTTCGGCCGGATCTCCTCATGGATGGAACCCGAATAGGCGATAAACCTGGACTAGGGACTTGAGTGTTTAGGTAGGTCGTGGCCGACACCCACGTTGGGCTTCCGCTTGAAGGTTGCCGAGTACATGTCGTGTAAATGGCGGTAAGTGGTGAGAGCGTGTGTGAAGAGGTACACCCCTGCAGGGTTAACATCATCTATTCGAATAGCCGTGTCCGCGGTAAAGGACTTCTGGGTTGCCTGTATAGTTCATAGACAAGTGAAAGTGGATACTCTAAAATGCGCAAGATAAGCGTGAGTGCTATGGATGGCATACTCGTAGGGAGACGGGTGCGGATCCATAGTGGTGTATTGATATGGTGAATATGTGGACTCGTGTGCGCCACCTCAGAAGAGTTCCTTGCAGTCGTATTTCAGGATAGCCACCGAGTCAAAGCTGGCTTGCTGCAGTTAAACCCCACCATCCCCTTTGTTGATAATGATGCATATGTAGTTAGTTCTGATGTAAGTCTTGCTGGGTACATTTGTACTCACGTTTGCCTATTTTATGTTTTGCAGAGAGACTTCAGTCTCGCTAGTAGTTCCACGTGGACTTCGACGTTTAGCTTGTTACCTCAGCTATGATCTTGTGCCCTCGGCAGGATCTGGTAGATAGTCAGGCTTCTAAGCCTTTTTCATTTGTAGATGTCTGTACTCAGACATGTTAGCTTCTGCATGTGTTAGATTTGTATGCTCTGAATGTTGGGTCATGAGACCCCTGTTTGTAATATCTCGCTCCTCGGAGCCTAATGAATAAATACTTGAGTCGTAGAGTCATGTTGTGATGCCATGTTGTATTTGCACATATCGAGCATATTGTGTGTATGTTATTGAAATGCTTTGTATGTGTGGGATCTGACTATCTAGTTGTTTTTCCTTAGTAGCCTCTCTTACCGGGAAATGTCTCCTAGTGTTTCCACCGAGCCATGGTAGCTTGCTACTGCTCCGGAACACTTAGGCTGGCCGGCATGTGTCCTTCTTCGTTCATGTGTCTGTCCCTTTGAGGAAATGTCACGCGATGAATACCGGAGTCCTGTTCGCCCGCTACAGCCCGGTTCACCAGAGTCCTGCTAGCCCAGTGCTACAGCCTGGATTCACTCGCTGATGACCGGCACGTTCGATGCTGGGTCATGGATGCCTGTCCCTGTAAGTCTGTGCCACTTTGGGTTTACGACTAGCCATGTCAGCCCGGGCTCCTTATCATATGGATGCTAGCGACACTATCATATACGTGTGCCAAAAGGCGCAAACGGTCCCGGGCAAAGGTAAGGCGACACCCGTGGGAATACCGTGCGTGAGGCCGCAAAGTGATATGAGGTGTTACAGGCTAGATCGATGTGACATTGAGTCGGGGTCCTGACAGCTTTGGTATCAGAGCCTGACTGCCTGTAGGATTACCAAGCCAAACTGGTCGAAGTTGAGTCTGGAAATGCTTTAGTTATATGTAGGGGAATTGATTGTGGAAAGGGAACGTAAGGCTCCTTTTACTCCTTATACCTCATGGCCTTCTGATCTGAGTCAACCTTTTCTCTTCTACGGGGATTAAGAACTAGGCCTTCTCATCTATCTATCAGGATGACGTGTTACTAATCCATAGACTTATAGAATTGATAGTTTCAAATCTCAGTTCAATTTTTACTACTTCCGTATGTTCATAACTGTTGATCTCGAAACCTTGATATTGTGATGTTAAGTGGTTATACCACCATTTTGTTGTATGTTTCCAAACTTTTTGAGCATTTACAGCCGTTATGCTGTCCGAGTCATCCCAGGTTTCTAAATAGTCTGAAGCATTTGTAAAATCCCTTCCTCCCATTCCGATGTCCCTTTGGGCCAGATTAACCACACTAATCGGTGAGTTGAGGTATTCTATTGCCTCGACGTATATGTTGGAATTATTATTATGACCCTAGGTGTCTAGAGTATCATCTAGTAATCTAGCCACGTTTTGTGTTCCATTGTGAGGATTCTGGCCTTTATTCTCGAAAGCATCCCGTGATGCCATTTAGTTAGTAGGTAATCTACTTCTGGGTTTTGAACCCGAGATTGACCCCACTTACCTCATGTTGATAGTGTTTGCTAGTTCCTTTAGGAAATTAGTAACCTTTGCATTAGTCCTCGAGGTCCGTGGTATTTCCTTCTTCCAAATACTATGAACCACTTATGGCAGAAGTTTGTTGAACCAAAAGATCACAACAAGAGTGCTCTCGAAGAGTTCTCCATGTTATATTGTGACTCTGCCAGTTCTACCTTTTTGCATGGGTTATCTGGAAGAAACATGTTGAACTTGGTTCGACATACTAATCTATGCATCCACAACTCAGAAAATCATATGTTCCTTTGAGTTGTCCCCCTTTAGTTGTATACTGACCTTCGTCTATCGATTGATAGTCAGGAGTAGTCGTGCATTCGTGTTCATCGATGCCTTTTACTTCTGTGGTCCCTCAAGCCATTCTATTCCGGAATGACTAGGAGAAACGAACTCCAGTACCTTGTCCATTTCCAGGATTGGGTCAAAGCAGTCGTACTTCGCAGATCAAATACTAATCCATGCTTTTGTTCTGTTCTACCTTGGAGTAATACCATCTTTATATCGAGAATGTCATGGGAATTGCACACCATCCTATGAATTCTTTATGTAGTAATACTCCTCGCCATCATTGTTCATTCCTCGGTTTCCGTGTTATTGTAACCAGAATGCCGACAAGTGAATCGTGGTGTGTGAAAGCAATTCTGCTGGCAACTCCGTTGCTTGGTAGTTAAATGGACGATAACCTCATTCTTAGCGTGTTGATTATTGAATCGTCACCCTAAGGTTGATTGTGCTACCTAGTCCTTATTTCTGGTGCACTCCTCGATCAATGAGTTAGGATTATTCAGTCCCTTGCTTATTTGATCATATCGTCTTGCTCTGGAAGCAAGTTTGTTCTCGAGCTTAGTAACATATCGGTGGTTCGTGATGTTCCGGATATGTTCTCGGAAGTATTACCAGGTTGTCACCTGGCCGCTATGTTGAGTTCGTGATCAAGTTAGTTTTCTTATAAATCACCCCTTCTCCAAGAATCTGTGTTGTATACCCCTGAGCTAGTTGGTTAAGCTAAACAACAACTTGGAGAGTTGGAAGATAAAAGCTTGTCCGACTTAGCTCATGTTAAGGGATATCTTTTTGTGTGCGTGTGATGAAGAAAGATGATATCTTCATCAATTGATCCTTGAAACCAGTTGTTGGAGCTATCGTCTTGCGAAAACTTTGATTTGAGTGTGGGCTATTCTCAAATCAAATCAGAACCAACGATGTTCGTAATGTTGTCTTACTCGTGGATTTTCCTCGAGCATACACCATTATATCTTTTAGGTCTGACCAATTCTATCACTTGTTCACATAATTATGGAATTCCATCTTCATGGGAATCTTGATGAATTGTTGTTGAGCCCATCGACAACATCCTTGTCTTCTCCATAATTTTGTTGAACATTAAGCTAGTGTTGGAAACTTTTTAAAGCATTTGTTCATGCTAGCTCATGAAGCATATGTTCGGATGTAAGAAGTGACTTCCTCTAGTGTATGTGCATTTGATGCAAGTTGCCGCCGTGGATTCGAGAAAGTCAATGTTGCTTCCTTTGGAATCATCCCAAATCAGTCATGCATACGTGCGAAGTATTCTGTGGTTCGAAGACTTGCAACCTTCATTATATATGTATTCCTACCACACCAAGCCACTGATTGATTTGTTCAAGGAGAAGAAGTTCCTTCTTAAGAATCATGACTTATGTTAGGACTTCGCTATCCTCAATGATGATTCCCAACCAGAACCTCGGTAGTGTTTTGTTGTAAGACTACCATGTGGTCATGCTTGTCTGGGACAACGTGTTCACATGTTTGTAGCATAACCGGCTCATATTTTGGAGCTTACTACCGTAGTCCATTTCCCGAGAATCTCGCAACGTCTTCTCGTCGACTTGTGTTGCAAACTTTCATTTTACTTTCTAGACTTGATGAGTCTGGAATACTCTGACGCCAACCAGATCTGAATCTCAGGCAGATATGATGGATGGAACATCTCCCAAGAACTATAATATTGGTCTCTCGATAACCAGTAAAGAGGATGTCATGGCCAACACACCCAGCTGGAAGACCTATTATTGTAGTATCTTGATTGAGGAAGTTGGCCACCTCCCCATAAGGACTTCGTAGGATTTACTCCCTAGTTGTCCCTTATGGATTTTTGTGCTCCCGAAGTCCGACCTTTACTTGATGTTCTAGATACCAAACCATATCTATGAATGGGATACGCTAGTACATCAAGGAGAACATTAGAAGCGGAGTGCTAAATGTCTCTCGGTCGATCATCCAGATTCTGTTCCTTGGCCTCGCTAAGGTGAAATCTGAGAAAGTGTTATCTTCCTTTGCATCTGCATCGTCCATCGCTATTCATCATGGTGGTATGTTGTGTTGCCAGGACCCTTGACACGTATGTTGGTAAAACCTTGATGATTATGGAGATGCTCAAGTTCTTGAAAGCACGAACAAGCATTAGGTGCTATCCTAGTTACTAACCGGGATTGTTCTCAGTTTCCCCGGTTATGCTATAACCATTCCAATAGTGGAATCACTCTCTGCCATTGAGTTTCTCCCCAGTTACTAGAATCATTCCCAGCACTTGTATTTTGTTCCCAACTTGCACTGTCATTGTGCCATCCTATCTTGGGTCCCATCCATTTCTGATGATAAGCAAAATCATCCCTTGTGTTGTCTTCAACAAGGTAATCCACATCATACATTCTGGCCCGAGAATGTCATTCTTTCGGACTCCTTCAAATGATCGATGGTGAATTGCCTTAGGCTGGTATAAAGAATTTCAATGATCTCTGAATCAAAGGTAATTCTTTTTGCCACTTAAGGGGATATATCTATGAATTGCCTTCCTCTAAGATGTCTCGCTGTGGTATCATGGCAACTCAAACTCTCACTACATTGACAACCGTTCACCACCCTCTTAGGTGTGGAATTGTTGTCTACCTAGTGAACCCTCATCATCTGTTCCACTCCATTCCTCTAGATGTGTGCTTTGTATCTCTGCTTGCGAGATGTTTTTATGACTCACCCCGTGAGCTGGTCCTAAATTGTTTGATCTTCGAGAAGATCGATCCTACTAGAGTTTTCCCTTTCTACTTGTTGTCATGTGGGATGGAGTTCTCAGAGCAAGACTTCGAGACAATGATGGTGAACGAATCAACGTTCATTTGAAGTGCAACCTGGATCGTGAAGATTATATTAGTTTGCCCTTCCCTTTCATCTTACCCTACGCTTGAATCTCGGGACGAGATTCTTGTTTTAGTGGGGGTGAGTTGTCACATCCCTAGCTTTACCTTGGCCTTGTACTAGCTTGGTTGTTGCATCATGTTTAAATTCAAATGAAATTTGAATTGGGGAATTTTCAAAGCCTCAGATTCCTTTTAAAAATGATCAAGATAAAATTGCTTCAAATAAGTCCAAGAAAATGTTCCTGTTATCCTCTGGAAATATTGGCAAAAGGTAAAATCCAAACCAATATTTTTGGTGTCTCAGAAACATTATTTTGGGCATTTGAATTAAATCAATAATTATTTGAATTGGATTTATATCTACTATTAAATAAATATAGGTCCAATAATTCTGAAATATTTTGAGGAGCATTGTTTTAACTCTTTTAGCTCCTAAAAATATTGTCAGAAGCAAAATAAATTGAATTGGTTTCAAAACCAAATTCAAAACAAACCTGCAAAATAGAAAACAGAATTAAAACAGTAAGAGAGAGAGAGAAAACCTTACCTGGTGGCCCAACAGGACCGGCCCAGCTCAGCCCAGCCCACCTCTTCCTCTCTCCTACTGTCTTCAACCTCCTGCCAGTGGGCAGGAGGGCGTGTGGCCGCCGTGCGCGCACACGCGCCTCGGCCACCTCCTACTTGCCGCTCCCCCTCGACGCCCTGGCCTTCTCTGGTGGTGCCACGCACCTTCCTGCCTCTCTCCCTCACTCTTCTTCGCTCCTCCCCCCTCCTCTGTTCTCCCCACCGAGAGCCGCCGCCGCTGCTCGCAACCACCGCACCCACAGCCACTCCCTCGCTCCCTCTCTGCGTACCCGAGCTCCGCCACGACCCCGTGGAGCAACACACTCGACGCACGCGACCAGAAGAGGCCCCAGCCGACCGGAGCATCGTCGTCTTCACCTCCGGTGCCCGAAGATCGACTCCACCGATTCGGCGCGTCCAGAGCTTCCCCGACTTCGTCGTCTCCTCCGCTAGCCCCTCCGTGAGCTCTCCTACGTTTCCCCTCTCTCCCCGTTGGTTTCCCGTGCAGTAGCCGTGCTAGCCACCGTACCGAGCGCCGCCGTCCGCCATGGACGCCGGGCATGGCACTTACGTGCTGTTGCGGCCAGTCCGACGAGCCTAGCATGCTCCTAGCTGCCCCAGGAGTCCGCATAGCCCCTCAGTCAGCCCTCTAGCGCTCCGTAACCTCGCTCCGCCCAAACCCGAGCTCCGGCAGCCGCCGCGGCCTCCACCCCGGCGAGCTCCGGCCACCCCGCACCTCCCGCGTGCCTCCTTTGGATGCGCGCAAGCAAGGGCAACCCTCTGGTGCCCTTGGCTTGGCCCAAAACCGCTCGCAGCGCCACTCCGACGAGCTCCCGCCGCAGTTTTGGTCGTCGCCGGCCAAACTCCGGCGGAGTCGACGTGTTACTTAATTAGCACTAATGACCCCACTAACCAACCCACCTAGCTCACTGACGGATGGGCCCCACCGCCTAACTAACCAGCTAACTAAAATAGTTTAAGGTTAATCTAATTACAGTGGGCCCACGCATCAGTTTTGACTACGCTCACGTGTTCGTTGACCAGGCCCACCTGTCTGTGACTCCAGCCAGCGCTGTGTCACTGACTAGTGGACCCCACTGGTCAGGTTTGACCCGAGGCAGCCCTGTTGACGCAATATTCCTTTTCTGGAATTTAGTTTATTTTATAAATAATTAAGAAATTCCAGAAATAGCTAAAACTTCAATAAATCATAGAAATTCAACCGTAACTCCAAATGAAATAAATTATATATGAAAAATGATCAGAAAAATCCAATCTATCCATCTGTACAATTTTCATGCATGCTAGAACAACTTACAGCTGCTGTTTAGCACAAATCATATTAATGGCATTTAAACCTTCACATATGGAGTTTGAATTTGAACCTAGGGTTCAAACCAACTTCATTTAACTTGCTGCTAGTTGCATTAGCTCAATCAACAGCATATTGCCATGACATTATCATGCATCATATTTGTTGCATTGCATTGATTGTGTCCCTCTTTATTTGCCGGTAACTGTCCCCTCTCGATAGATGTGGTTTCGACGATGAGATTGATGACACCGATGAAGAGCTATAATATCTTCAGAGGTGCCAGGCAAGCAAAACCCCCTTGTTCATTCCGATACAATCCCACTCTCTCGCTCCTGCTCTATTTTACTGCATTAGGACAACAACGATTCATCTGTTACTTGCTGCGGTAGCTGAACCCCTTTATCCTTTGCATGACCTGTCATTCCACAGTAAATAGATGAAACCCACTAGCATGAGTAGGAGTTGTTTGAGCCCTGTTGTGCCTACTCATTCATGCTTGTTTGTCATGCCTGCTACTGCTTAGAGTTTAGTCGGGTCTGATTCATCGAGGATGAATCAGAGGTGTGTGAACATGTCCTACCGTGTGTGAACTAAGTGTGTGAACACGATTTGGTAAAGGTAGCGATGAGAGGCCATATAGGAGTACATGGTGGGTTGTCTCATTGCAGCCGTCCTCAGGAACTGAGTTCTGTGTTTGTGATCCATGATTCAGCTACTACCACGCATTGGGCCCGAAACCAATAGACCCTCTCGGCTTCTTAATCACCCTTGTCCTCTGTCCAGGAGTTGCAGGTAGTTTCTGGTGTTTGTAGTATGCTGGAGGCCGTGCGCAGCGCTGACCGTAGGGGTGGGCTGTGATGCGGTAGGCACGTGGCCGGGTTACCGGGCGCCCATTTGGTGTCACGGAACCCTGTTCACATCGTTTGGGGCTGTGAGCGAAACTTCGGCCAGATCTCCTCATGGATGGAACCCGAATAGGCGATAAACCTGGACTAGGAACTTGAGTGTTTAGGTAGGTCGTGGCCGACACCCACGTTGGGCTTCCGCTTGAAGGTTGCCGAGTACATGTCGTGTAAACGGCGGTAAGTGGTGAGAGCGTGTGTGAAGAGGTACACCCCTGCAGGGTTAACATCATTTATTCGAATAGCCGTGTCCGCGGTAAAGGACTTCTTGGTTGCCTGTACAGTTCATAGACAAGTGAAAGTGGATACTCTAAAATGCGCAAGATAAGCGTGAGTGCTATGGATGGCGTACTCGTAGGGAGACGGGTGCGGATCCATAGTGGTGTATTGATATGGTGAATATGTGGACTCGTGTGCGCCACCTCAGAAGAGTTCCTTGCAGTCGTATTTCAGGATAGCCACCGAGTCAAAGCTGGCTTGCTGCAGTTAAACCCCACCATCCCCTTTGTTGATAATGATGCATATGTAGTTAGTTCTGATGTAAGTCTTGCTGGGTACATTTGTACTCACGTTTGCCTATTTTATGTTTTGCAGAGAGACTTCAGTCTCGCTAGTAGTTCCACGTGGACTTCGACGTTTAGCTTGTTACCTCAGCTACGATCTTGTGCCCTCGGCAGGATCTGGTAGATAGTCAGGCTTCTAAGCCTTTTTCATTTGTAGATGTCTGTACTCAGACATGTTAGCTTCCGCATGTGTTAGATTTGTATGCTCTGAATGTTGGGTCATGAGACCCCTGTTTGTAATATCTCGCTCCTCGGAGCCTAATGAATAAATACTTGAGTCGTAGAGTCATGTTGTGATGCCATGTTGTATTTGCACATATTGAGCATATTGTGTGTATGTTATTGAAATGCTTGGTATGTGTGGGATCTGACTATCTAGTTGTTTTTCCTTAGTAGCCTCTCTTACCGGGAAATGTCTCCTAGTGTTTCCACCGAGCCATGGTAGCTTGCTACTGCTCTGGAACACTTAGGCTGGCCGGCATGTGTCCTTCTTCGTTCATGTGTCTGTCCCTTCGGGGAAATGTCACGCGATGAATACCGGAGTCCTGTTAGCCCGCTAGAGCTCGATTCACCGGAGTCCTGCTAGCCCAGTGCTACAGCCTGGATTCACTCGCTGATGACCGACACGTTCGATGCTGGGTCATGGATGCCTGTCCCTGTAAGTCTGTGCCACTTTGGGTTTACGACTAGCCATGTCAGCCCGGGCTCCTTATCATATGGATGCTAGCGACACTATCATATACGTGTGCCAAAAGGCGCAAACGGTCCCGGGCAAAGGTAAGGCGACACCCGTGGGAATACCGCGCGTGAGGCCGCAAAGTGATATGAGGTGTTACAGGCTAGATCGATGTGACATTGAGTCGGGGTCCTGACAGCTCCGTTACGGTGGATGCCACGTGTCGGTCACCCTTGACGAAAGCACTACTATGACGCGCGATTTATCGTCATGGAAGTGGACACTTCTGTAAAGATAATTTTGGTAATGTCATGGAACACTTCTACGACAGCACATGTATGACTATCTTGATTCTGTCATAAAATCGTCATGAATGTACATGCATGACAGAAAACGTGACCTACTGTGACAAACACGTATCAGCACGGAAGTGTATTTTTTTTGTAGTGTATAGACACCAGAGGGGGCTAGGGTTACACAAAGTCGGTTACAGAGAAGGAAATCTACATATCCGAATTGCCAAGCTTGCCTTCCACACAAAGGAGAGTCCCACCCGGACACGGGAAGAAGTCTTCAATCTTGTATCTTCATAGTCCAACAGTCTGGCATAAGTATATGGTCCGGCTGTCCGAGGACCCCCTAATCCAGGACTCCCTTAGTAGCCCCTGAGCCAGGCTTCAATGACGACGAGTCCGGCGCGCAGATTGTCTTCGGCATTGCAAGGCGGGTTCCTCCTTCGAATACTCCAAGATAGATTTTGAACACATGAATCGTGTCCGGCTCTGCAAAACATATTCCACGTACCACCGTTGAGAGCACAATATTCCACAAATCTAATCTGCCGACAACTTTTCATAGCATGATATCACGCTACGGCCCGGTCATTATTTGAACCGTTTTTCTCAACCTGCTACTGCACATATTGCGAGGCAGTTTTATTGGCACGTCTTGTCGAAGCAGAGATCGTGTCCCCTTATCACGGGGTTCTCATCAATACGGGTGTGGGTAACCCAACCGAGCCATCAATGTGGCGCTTGGGGAATAAGCGAGTTTATGGGGAAAGTGGGGAGGCGCACAATTTCACCACCTTTATAAAGAGATAATGATTCCCCTTTTTCACCCACGCCTTCTTCTTCCTCTGCTCATCCATTCTCTCTCGCTCGAGCTCTAGCGCCCAAGCTTTCACCTTCTCCGCAAAATCATTCCAAACATGCCAGGAGCGGGAGGCAAGTGGATGGCCTCCTCAGTCACGAAGGAGGACATTATGAAGCTTCGGGAGGCCGGATTCCTGTCCGCCAACATCGCGCACCGGCTTCCAGCCGAAGGGTAGATCGTCCCCACCCCAAAGCCCCAGGAGAGGGTAGTGTTCCTCTCTCACTTCATCCATGGACTGGGATTTCCCCTCCACCCGTTTGTCCGCGGGCTTATGTTCTACTACGGGCTAGACTTCCATGATCCGGCCCCGAATTTCATCCTCAACATCTCGGCGTTTATCGTCGTGTGCGAGGCCTTCCTCCGCATTACGCCCCACTACGGCTTATGGCTGACGACCTTCAACGTGAAGCCAAAGGTGGTGGTTGGCTAGCAAGCGGAGTGCGGAGGCGCCATGGTGGGCAAGATGTTCAATGTCACCTGGCCTGAAGGCTCCTTCATGGAGACCGTGAAGGGGTGGCAATCGGGGTGGTTCTACATCACCGAGCCGCGCAACACCAACTAGACAGCGACCCCCAAATTTTGATCCGGCGTCCCCATGCGGCTCACCTCCTGGAAAGAGAAGGGCTTAGCCTGGGGCTCATCGGTGGAGCTGACTGGACTTCAGATCTGCGTCAAAAATATGATTGGCAAGAAAATCAAGCTTGTCAACGTGGTCCAGGTCATGCTCATCCGCCGTATCCTCCCGTGTCAGAGACGGGCTTACAATCTATGGGAGTTCGACCTAGCCGAACACCAGATGTTGTAAGAGCTCTTCGGCATGATGCATGAAGACGTCTGGAAAGTGCTTTTCAAGGCCAATGATGTCCCCCACCCATAACCGATGATCGCGGACTCAGCGCGAAACGCCAAGAGCATCCGGTGAGTTTTTACATTTTGCAAGATGTGCCTTTTACCAGCATATTTGCTGGAGGAATCTAAGCCTCCATGTTGATTCAATAGGACTGGGTAGCGATAGTGGAGCGGAATGACTGTCCGGCTCCGCTACCTGAAGATCCAGCATCATCTCTTCTAACAAAGATGCTGTTCCAGACGCCCTATGAGGTGCCAGAGAAGAATGCCAAGAAGAAGGCCACGGGGACCAGGAAAGGTCTCTAGCGCAAGGTCATGTCAGACGTAATGTCCGAAGACACCAAGGTGCACTCCTCCAATGAAAACGAGGAGGAGGAAGAAGAGATCCCTCCCCCCCCCCAACCAGGGGGAAAAGAAAAGAAAGGCCGCCCTGCAGGGGCAGGCCGAGGCGTCCAAGAAGGGAAAGACCTTCCTTCTGGACCACTTCACCACGGCCACCTACAGCGGCGAGGAGTGGTTGCCCAGGGACAAGCCCCTGGCTATGTTGTAAGTATCCGAACACTATAATGCTTCCAGTATGTATTGCTTTATTGCTTTTTATCATGTCGAATATGCATATGCAGTCTGGCCAAATCCCTTTCAGGTATAGTAAGGTAGCCCTTTCAGGTATTGGGGATTATAGGAGCACTAGAAGAACTTGTGGAAGACCATAACCATTGGGTTTGTAGAATTAAATGGATTATGTAGTGATTGCTGGAAGTTAATGGGCTGCTGGAGTTGATTCATAGGAAGGAAACAAGATCTTGGAGTGGCTTACGACGTGTTTCCTTAGGATAGAGGTGCTTTATCTTAGACCTTGGAAGAATAGGCTGAGCACTTGGATTGTCACATTCAGGCTTAGAAGCTTATATGTTCTACCCATGGATTTTTAGGGGTAGACATACATATGGGTTTGGGGATCGTAGACATATATGATTTTGTTAGACCTCCTCTCGAGAGTCATGAGGATATGAATCACATGAGTGATGATTGGAGTTGACCTATACGAAATGATACTATCAGTGATATGGTGTGATTTGTTTAAAGGACTAGATAGACTATTGGCATCTCAGAATTCGTGCTTAAAGACAAGATGATAAATGTTCACTCACACACTAGAATCCTTGAAACCCTTACGCCCTACCAAGCCACAACATGGTCGGATCCTGACCTTGGACTTTGGCTCTAGATCGATAAGACCTTGGCCAATACTCAACCATGACCATCACCAATGCCTCAGCCCAATTTACGTACCCCATAGACTTCATGGAGTGCTTGGACAAGTTAGTTGTCATCTTTCTTTGATGACATACTTGTCTACCCGAAGACGAAAGAAGAATCGTTGAGCTGGTCAAGGAACATCTGAAGATCATCATGTCTAGGAGGAAGAACTATGTCAACCGCCATTGCCCAGAAGTGAACTTCCACGTTGAAGACCGTGCGTATCTACAAACCACTCCTCTCTAAGGAACCAAGCATTTCCATGACAAGGTAACCCACACCAAGATTTAACAACCCCCTCTGAGATCACTACAAGACGAAGAGAAGACAGTTAGCAGCTAGAGCTGCCACCTGAATTACCTGATGTGCACAATGCTTTCCATGCATCACAACCCTGGAAGTGTTTCCAACTTCCTAGCTAGCCCGAGCACTAATAAGGACATCGATCACCGAGCCATCGACCCCTAGCCCAATTTAACCTACCGCAAGCTACCCATTAGCAACCTGGATCAAGAAGAGTGTCATACACGAAGCCACACCATCAAGTACTTCAAGCTCAATGGAGCACTAGGCGGAAGCACAAGCAACATGAGGACTTGAAGACTACCCTGGATCCAGATTTCATATTCCTTTCCATGACTAGTTTGGGAATCTCGGGGACGAGATTCTTGTAAGGGGGGTAGGTCTGTCACACCCTGATTTTTATGGCACAACACTTAAGATGATAAATCATGATAAAATGTGGTTTGACAAAAACTTTTGAGTGTTTTGGACTTTGCCTTGATTGGATTTTGTCTGTTGTTTGCAAGTGCTCTAAAAATAAAATAAATCCTCCAACTCTTCTACTCCTTCTCCTTGATCCAAAAACCTTTCCCAATGATCATGCCATGTGTATAGGACATAAAAATAATTTCTTGCAAAAATAATTTGGCCAAAAAGTATTTTCAAAAATTAGTTTTCCAAAAACCCCTGAATTGAGGTTTGCACTGCAAGTACTTGATTTGGGGTATGAAAAATATTTCAAAAGGTATATTTGAAACCTATTAGATGTAGGATTCCCATAAAACACAAAAATATAATTTTAAAAGTTATTTTCCTATTTTATTTAAAAGCTTTTTCTTAAGGCCAGAAATGGTCTTTTATAGGGAAAAATTATGTTATTGTTTCAAAAATATTTTACAAAAAACCTAGGGAAACTCAGTGGACATATATTGTCCATATATAAGAGTTTTAACACATGGTCATGTTCAAAATATTAGTCAAATCCCTAAAAAACCCTTTCTGGATATTTCAAGCTTTTGAAATATTTACAAAGGAAATCTTCTCCAAAATTCCAAGAAAATTCTAGCATGTCACATATGACATATTAGATGATCTTGCCAAGTATCATGTCTTGGAGAACAAGATAACATCATCAAATCCCCTCAAAACCATTTCTATCCATTTTGAAGTTTGAGCAACTTTACATTGCCAAACATTCCCAAATGTTCTCAAACCTTGTGAACATGCTCAAATGGTCTAATCATTCATCTAGACCAAATGGCACAAGTTGGAGAACAAGTTAACTTGATCAAAGTGCCCCAAAACCCTTCCTGTCCAGAACCAAATTTGAACAACTCTACATTAGCAACTTTCTCCTTTTGATCTCAACTTTTGTGGGCATGTTCATAACCTCAAATTATGACACTACACCAAGTGGTGCCTCAAGGAGAATTGATTTGCATGACTAAATCTTGGTAAATCTATTTCTGCTAATTTCTAGGGTTTACCAAAGTTGCATTGTCAACTTCCTCCAAATGAGCTCCAACTTGGTGATCAACCCCATTTCTATATGAAACTTGACCCTGTTAATATTCATATCATTTGGAATCCATTTACTTGCCCAAACCACCATCAAACACCTTCTGGCAAAAATTTAAAATGCATGTTTTGGCCATTTCCACTAATCCCCATGAGCTAATCTTTCTCCCACAACATCATATGGTCCTCCTCTAACCCCCCGCATCTTTCCCTGCCCGAGGAGACATGATTATGGGGGTGAAAAGCTCTTTTTCCCTCTCTGGACAACACCATTTCTCTCTCTCAACCTCCCTCCTCACTCCAGTGGATCCCCAGGGCATCCAATGCCATTGTCACATTATTTACTCCCTCCTGCAGCTACTAGACACAAGTGGGCGTGTGAGGACGCGCGAAAAAGCCGCGGATGCCGGCCATTTGCGCGCTCTGGAGCACGTCAGCGTGCTCCCGACCGTTGACGCCGCGTCCCCCGACCACCTCGAGCCTCCCCTCGCGCCAGTCGAGGTGCCTCGACGTCCGCAACACGCCACCGTGCAGGCCCCCTCGTCTCTTCCTCTCTCTCACCCCCTGCGGTGCGTGACCAGAGCCGCCCGGCTCGGCCAATGCCCGACCTCGCATGCACGAGCACCAGAGCCTCTCCCCGCTCCCTCTCTCTCTTCCTGGCACCCTACTCGACTCCCACGAACGCCGTAGACAGACCCGGGCCTCCTCCCGTGGCCACTGCGACCATTCCCGCGGGTGCCCGTAGGCCACGTCCACGGTGAGCCATGGCCTCACCATTTAAGGGCTCCCGAGGCCTCCCTTTGGATTCCCTTCGACCTCTCTCACTCCTAGCGAACCCCTGGACCAATCCAACTCTCTCCCCGTTCCCTCCATCCACCTCCATGGCCGGAGCCGAGCCGCCGGACTTCGGTTAAATTCGTGCCAACCTGAGCCCCTCCTCTCCACCTCATGGTCTCAGAACATCTCCACCACCATCATGCATATCTCCCCTGCTTCATTTTGTCCTCTCCGCGGCTGTAGCGCCATGCCCCAACCTCACCGTCGCCCCCTTCCGCCGCGAGCGATGCACCGCTCGCATCCCGCCACCCCAGCAGTCGTGGCGCATCTCGGCGGGTCCGTCACGCTCTCCTGAAGCTGACGGTGTGCCGGGCATCACCGGAGGTGACCTGTGCTGCCAGAGCCCATGCCCGCAAGCATTCGGCCCTGCCTCCCCTGCCTCGCATCTGTTCGAGCGGGAGGTGGGGGACAAACCCGAAATGTGGGCCCCGTGCGTCAGCGGTACAGTGGGGCGGGCCCATGAGTTAAGTGGACACGGGCTCTGCCCGCTGACGCCTTCGCTCGGGGAAGGCGTATTTCCCCGGAGTGCGCCTTCGACGTGGCCCTTCCTGCGTGCAGCTGAGCCACTGGGCCGGCCCGTCAGTTATCCCTCGCCCAGCGCGCAGAATAAGTGGTATAGCCTTTTCCTTATTCTTTTTCCAGTCAACTTCTAAAATCCATAAACAATTCAAATGGACTCCAAATTTGATGATTCAAATTTCTAGTGACTCTATAAATCATGATCTACCTGGTGGTGCAACATGCACATTTTTCCAGAGACCTTTTCTTCACAAATATTTATCAAATTTGTCGGTGTACTAAAGTAGGGGTACCTTAGTATCCCGAACTTGTGCACGGGCAGTCGCAGCGTCCCGCGGCAAGGCTTGCCGGGCGTCCGCCAAGATCCTTCGCTATTCCTATTACTGCCATTCAAGAACAAAGTGTTTAACTGAGAAGACAGAGTCCCGGCAAGAGGAGTTTGCCGGGAAAGACAAGACCCCGGCAAGAGGAGCTTGCCGGGAAGGCCAACCAAGGCATTTTAAGAGACTTGCCGCGACACACCGCGCGTCCCGGCAAGGCCCGGCGAGCGACAAGCTTGCGGGTGCGACAAGACAGCGACCGCGGCAAGGCGCTTGCCGCGGCAAAGCCACCACTCTGCACCCACGCTCCAGCGCATCCGACGACGTGTCGCCGCAAGATCGCTCCTGGTGCACGTGGCGGGTAGCTGTGCAGCCAAGCGGTGCGAGGTGGCAAGTGAAGATGACTAGAAGGCGATTGTGGCGATCGGTGGCGCCCCTAATGGTCGTTTCTTGCACTGTTTAGGCGACCGGACGGGCATTAAATGCCCTTGTCCCCTGCCATCAGAGTTAGGTAGGGGGCACTGTTGATAGCGGTTGTACCAACCACTGTTTTTTCTTTTTTACCCCTCTCTCTACGCTGCCACCTGTCGGTGACCCCTTTAGACTATAAAAAGGAGGCACATGCGCACGTAGAAGGGGTTCGACTCATTCGAAACTACAACACACCCACGCTCTCAAACAAGAACAGAATAGAAACACTAAGCAGCAGTAGGAGTTTTATCTCTCTGGAGAGCTCCGAAGCTGGGTAAAATCCCTCGCGTGCTTCGCCTCGATCTGCTCTTCGTGCGCCCTCTGCTCCCTTGCCGGACCAAAAAGGGGCCCTGCCCCATAGGTGTTCGTTTCCCACGACATCTTTGGCGCGCCAGGTAGGGGTGCGTCGAGGTTGCGCGAACCTGATCCGGCGTTCGTGCGCGCTACATCAACATCTTCATCGACATGCCACCGAAGAAGAAGACTTCGGAGGTGGCCGCTCCGTCCATTTCGATCCTACCGTCACTGGAGCAAACGGGCGGTGGGGTGGACGCCGGCGGAGGAGCGGGCGCCGACGGTGGGACTCACGTCGTCACCAGGTCCAAGGACAAGGCCCCGCAAGCTTCAGCGTCTGTACATTCACCGCACCCCTCCGAGGGAGTGCAAGATCGACAACGCCATGGTGCTCCTAGCACCGTACTCGCGTTGGAGCAAGGCCAAGCTGGTGGGTCGCGGGATGCTCAAGGCCAACATGCACGTCAACATGTTGGCACGAGCGCGGGACGGTCGCCTGGACGTGATGTTGCTCCTTCTAACACTGTTAGAAGTCTGAGCATATCTCGCTCCTCGCGTTGTTCGCCGCCACCGCCCAAGACTCCAGAGGAAGCGCTGGCCCGAGCCCAGCTACTTCTAGACTACCCTCCAGCGCCAGACAAGATCGACGACTGGAGGGCCACCATTCAGAGCCTCATCGGCTTCGCCAACGGCGACAAGCCCCGGCAACCGAGCATATCGAAGCCCCGGCAAGACGCCCAGGCGCAAGCCGACACCGACAAGACCGCTGGGGGTGCCACCACCGTGCACTCCCCGCCCCGAAGGCCAAGATCGCCGACTCGCCGGGCCAACCTCGACACCGACTCCACCGCGTCGTCGGACCCGCGAGCTCGCCGCGATCAACGCCAAGTCCTCCAAGAACGATGACACGAAGACGCTCGTACTCGCATCGAGCGTCGAAGAGAAGCGCGGCGTCAGTCAGACCAGCGCGCTGGGCCCACTGTTGATATGCATGCGCCAGGGGAACCAGGTGACTTGCCGTACGTGGTAGGCTGCCTTGCGTTCACCCGTGAGCTGCGGCAGGTCCAGTGGCCCAGTACCAAGAACTTCAAGCCAGACGTGCCCGAGAAGTACGATGGCAGGATACATCCGTCAGAGTTCCTCAGCGTCTACACCATCGCGGTGCAGGCTGCCGGGGGGCGCGACGAGAAGATCCTCGCCAACTACTTCCCACTGGTGCTCAAGCCCAACGTCAGATCTTGGCTCATGCACTTGCCGGACAACTCCATCTCTTCGTGGGCGGACCTGTGCCATCAGTTTGTCGGCGCCTTCACAGGCGGCCACAAACCCCATGTCCAGGAGAGCGACCTTCATCTGCTCGCCCAGAAGGAAGGAGAACCCCTGCGCAAGTACATACAGAGATTCAGCCAGGTGCAGCGCAACATCCCAGATGTCCACCCTGCCGCGGTTATCAGCGCGTTCCATCAGAACGTGCGTAACCGCAGGATGAGGGAGGAGATGGCGATGTGCAAAATCAGAGATGTCAGCGAGCTATATGCTCTGGCCGACAAGTGTGCACGTGCTGAGGAGGGGAGGAAACTCCCCGGAGAGAATGCAGGAGCAGAAGGATCTGACAGTGAAGATGCCGCCCCGGCAAAGAAGAACCGGAGGCAGAATAACAGAAAGAGAAAAGCTAAGGATGTGCTAGTTGTCGAGCAGTCCGACAACGGAGGTGGCACCGAGAAGGCCAAAGCTGGTGACTTCGGCGAGGCTGTGGTGGCCGCCGACAAGCAGGACGGCTCCGGCAAGAAGTACTGCAAGATCCACCGCACCAAGGGCCATGACCTCCAGGCCTGCAAGAAGGTTGAGCAGCTCGTAGAACTGCAGAAAGCTGAATACGAGCGCCGCGACAAGGAGAAGGCCCAGGAAGGTGGGGGAGGATCCGGCAAGAAGCGTCCCGCCCGGGGAGGGCGCCGCGGCAAGGCCAAGCAGCAGCAAGGAGACAGGCCTCCCCGCGGCCGCGACAAGGACGAAGATGAGGACGAAGATGAAGAGATGGACGAAGATGAGGCCGACGAGCAGGAGTTTCAGAAGGCAACAGAGGTTTTGTGCGTTGACGGCGGTGCTTCTCTGCACACTTCGCACCGCCAACTCAAACAGTGGGTGCGGGAAGTGAACGCAGCAGAACCGTCCGTTGAGTCGCGCAAGCCCCTGAAGTGGTCCAGCACGCCCATCATCTTCGACGTTGAGGATCACCCTGATCGCATAATTGCGGTTGGGTGCTTGCCGATGTTGGTTTCGCCAACAATCCGCAACCTCAAGGTCACGAAGATGCTGGTTGACGGCGGGGCCGGCCTGAATCTGATCTCTTCCGCGGTGCTCAAGAAGCTCCAGATCCCCGACAGCAAGCTCGAAGAAACCGGCACCTTTCAAGGAATCAACCCGGGAAGGAACAAGCCAAAGGGGAAGATCACACTACCAGTAACGTTTGGCAGCGAACTGAATTTCAGGACAGAGAGAGTCACATTTGACGTTGTTGATTTCCCATTGTCCTATAATGGGATACTTGGCCGTCCAGCGCTTGCCAAGTTCATGGCAACCTCTCATTACGCTTACAACGTGCTCAAGATGCCCGGTCCGATAAGTGTCATTTCTGTCCATGGCGACAAGAAAGATGCACTTATCTGTACCGACAAGATCTACCGGGAAGCAGCAGCTGCAGCAGAACGCAAACCACTTGCCGCTGAAGCTCCCGGGGGGAAGAAGAAGACCAAGTCCGGCAAGAGTAGCTCTAATGCCCACTCCGGCAAGCGCACCTCTTCGGAGTGCTGCGCTACCGTCGAGGACGCACCATCGAGCTCCACCGGCAAGTGCAAGAAGGCAAATACAGCTTCACCAGAGACCAAGAAAGTGGCCGCCAAGGAGGACGGCACTGGTGGTACCTTCACCATCAGTGCCACGCTTGACCCTAAATAGGAAAGCGCGCTCATTGCTTTCCTGCGGGCGAATGTCGATGTGTTTGCATGGCAACCATCTGACATCCCCGGTGTTCCCAGGAAAGTAATTGAGCACCACCTTGCCGTCTGCCCTCACGCGCGGCCCGTCAAGCAGAGAGTCAGAAAACAAGCAGTAGAACGCCAAGAGTTCATCCCAGAGGAGATCAAGAAGTTGGAAGCAGCAGGCCTGGTCCGAGCAGTACTCCATCCAACGTGGTTAGCCAATCCAGTAGTCGTGCGCAAAGCAAACGGGAAGTGGAGGCTTTGTATTGACTTCACTGATGTTAATAAAGCTTGTCCCAAGGATCCATTTCCCTTGCCGCGCATTAACCAGATTGTCGACTCCACGGCAGGATGTGATCTGCTTTCATTCCTTGATGCATACTCAGGATATCATCAGATCTTCATGGCAGAAGAGGATGAAGAGAAAACCACATTCATTACTCCATGCGGCACGTACTGCTTTGTACGGATGCCTTTCGGACTAAAGAATGCTGGTTCAACATTTGCAAGGGTAGTGAGTCATGCTTTTGAGCCACAGCTGCACAGAAATGTAGAAGCTTACATGGATGACATAGTGGTCAAGAGCAAGGACAAAGAAACTCTGATCCAAGATTTGGACGAGACTTTTGCAAATCTGCGCGAGATCAATCTCAAGTTGAACCCCGAGAAGTGCGTGTTTGGAGTTCCTTCCGGCAAGCTTCTCGGGTTCTTTGTGTCCCAGAGGGGGATTGAAGCCAATCCCGACAAGATCAAGGCCATCGAGCAAATCGAAGCACCGAAGCGCGTCAAGGATGTGCGAAGGCTTGCCGGCTGTGTTGCTGCTCTCAGTAGGTTCATCTCTAAGTCTGTTGAGCGCGCCCTGCCATTTTTCAAGATTTTGAAAAAGGCAGGTCCAATGAAATGGACTCCGGAAGCGGAGGCTGCGCTGCAGGACTTGAAGAGATACCTGTCCTCCACTCCAATACTTGTCGCACCTAAGCCACAAGAGAAGTTGCTGCTATACCTAGCGGCAACCAATCAAGTGGTTAGTGATGCGTTAGTAGCGGAGAGGGAGGCGGATGATGAGCCGGCAACCACGGCAAGCGAGTCCAGCGACAAGCAGGGGGCTTCCCCGAAAAGCTCTGGTCCCGACGAGGATGGATCTATGCAGCCGCAGGAAGAAAAACAAAAGAAGATGGTGCAGCGCCCAGTGTATTTTGTCAGCTCCCTTCTGCAGGGGGCTAGATCAAGGTACTCTGGAGTGCAGAAGTTGCTTTTCGGCCTCCTCATGGCCTCGAGGAAGCTGCGCCATTACTTTCAAGCACATGAGATTATAGTTGTCACTCATTTTCCGTTGAAGAGGATATTACAGAATCCAGAAGCAACAGGCAGGATCGTCGAGTGGGCACTGGAATTGTCAAGCTTTGGCCTCAAGTTTGAGAGTACCTCAACTATCCAGAGCCGAGCATTGGCAGAATTCATAACAGAATGGACACCAACACCTGATGAAGAAACTCCGGAGAGGAGCATCCCCGTCAAAGAAGCGAGCAAAGAATGGATCATGTACTTTGACGGTGCCTTCTCACTGCAAGGCGCCGGTGAGGGCGTACTACTCGTCACACCCACCGGAGAGCACCTCAAGTTCGTGATCCATATGCACTTTCCCAAGGAGCAAGCAACAAACAATACTGCAGAGTATGAAGACTTGCTTGCCGGACTCAGGATCGCGGCAGACCTTGGGATTAAGAAGCTTATTGTCAGGGGTGACTCACAGCTTGTCGTCCATCAAGTAAACAAAGATTATCAGAGTCCGTTGATGGAAGCCTACATTGATGAAGTGAGGAAGTTGGAAGAGAATTTTGACGGCCTGCAAATGGAACATGTTCCAAGAGCTCAAAATGACATTGCAGACGGCCTATCAAAGTGCGCCGCACTCAAGTTACCTATGGAACCAGGAATTTTTGTGCTCAAGCTGACTCAACCTTCTGTAACACCATCAACTGGACAGAGCAAGAAGAGGAAGTTGGTTACTGGCGACTACTTTCCGGAAGAGCTCCCCGAAGCCGCCGTCAAGAAGGTCCCCAAGATCAACACAAAGAGCGCTGAGGAGCAGTCTACTCCGACAAGCCCTAGGGTTTGTTTCATTGAAGAAGACGCTCCCGACAAGCTGTGTCCCGACACGCTTGCCGGGGAGCATCACGCTCCGGCTGAATCACAGATTCTTGCCGTAGAAGCAGATGTTCCTGCAGCAGCATTTGCGCCTTTAGTCCTTGTTGTTGAGCCACAAGCTCCGGCATGGGCACAGCAGATCGTCCATTTCCTTCAAACAGGAGAACTTCCCGAAGAGCAAGAAGAAGCGGAGAGAGTAGCCCGGCAATCAAGTATGTACCAGTTTGTCGATGACATACTGTACAGAAGAAGATTCAACGGAGTGAAATTGAAATGCATTTCCCGGGAAGATGGACAGGAGCTGTTGGCGGAGATACATGGAGGCATATGTGGTCACCACATTGGCGCAAGAGCACTTGCCGGCAAAGCCTTCCGGCAAGGTTTCTTCTGGCCGACAGCCCTCCAGGATGCAACTACACAAGTAACCAAGTGTGAGGCGTGCCAGTTCCAGTCCAAGCAGATACATCAACCAGCTCAAACTCTCCACACAATCCCTTTATCCTGGCCATTTTCAGTCTGGGTGCTCGACATCCTCGGCCCCTTTCCCCGAGCTGTCGGGGGCTTTGAGTACTTGTACGTTGCAATCGATAAGTTCACAAAGTGGCCTGAAGTGGAAGCAGTGAGGAAGGTGACAGCACAGTCAGCAGTCAAGTTCTTCAGGTCAATTGTTTGCCGTTTCGGAGTCCCTAACAGGATCATCACCAACAATGGCACACAATTCACGAGCCGCACCTTCATGCAGTACGTCCAAGATCTTGGCGCCAAGATCTGCTTCGCTTCTGTTGCTCACCCGAGAAGCAACGGTCAAGCGGAGAGGGCAAACGCTGAAGTGCTGCGCGGGCTCAAGACCAGGACTTTCGACAGGCTGCGCAAGTGCGGAAGAAATTGGATCGAGGAGCTGCCGGTGGTTCTTTGGTCGATCAGGACGATGCCAAATCGAGCCACTGGCCAGACACCTTTTGCTCTAGTCTATGGAGCAGAAGCAGTTCTCCCCACGGAACTCGTATACGGATCGCCTCGAGTACTCGCTTATGATGAGCTTGAGCAAGAGCAGTTGCGGCAAGATGACGCGCTGCTCCTCGAGGAGGATCGTCTTCAGGCTGCGGTACGAGCTGCTCGCTACCAGCAAGCTTTGCGTCGCTACCATAGCCGCAAAGTTAACGCCAGAAGCTTCGAGGAAGGCGACCTTGTTCTTCGGCGCGTTCAATCCGCCAAGAATTCCAACAAGTTGACGCCGAAGTGGGAAGGCCCTTATCGGGTGAAACGAGTCACTAGGCCTGGAGCTGTCCGCCTTGAGACCGAAGATGGCTTTCCGGTGAGCAACTCCTGGAACATAGAGCATCTTCGTAAGTTTTACCCATAAGGTGCGGTTGCCGGAACCTATTCCGGCAACCACCTTTTGTCCAAGCCTTGCCGCTGTTGCATGTAACCCTTTGTACAAAGCCGGGTGCAGATCCCGTGCATAAATAAAGTTTATGTGCTCCGCACATCTTGTCAAATTTCATGCATTCTTTCTTTTTTGCATGTTTGATCTGACACTTTGTGCAGCACTTACCCTCGGTAAGCAATAACGAGCCTTAAGGCTCCGTATCATTATTTTCTCTTCTTTCTTCTCAAAAAGAAGGTTCCTTCGCCCACAAGTTCACGGGGGGGAGGAGAGGGTAAAGGTGTGGACCAGGCGTCGTTCAAAGGAGTCTAGCCTTGCCGGGACACAGACGACAGAAAAGCTAAGTTGCCAAAGTTTGAGCATGATCAGTTTTTAAATTTTAAGTTATTTTCCTTGAACGACCGTGCTTTGTATGGAAAACCTGTGCGCGAAGGAACCTCCTCGTAGCTAGTTGCGCCCTTACTTTGTTTCGAGTCCTCTCAACAACTTAAGTGTGCTACAACTAGTTGTGGCAAGGTTTGTTGCCGGAGCCGGCACCGCCAGTAGGCTGCTGATGTTTCGCACTCAGCACTTGCGGCAAGCGTTCCCACACCGGCAAGTTCCCTAAAAGCGTAGGGTAAAAACATACAAAGAAAGGAATCGAGTAAAGGAGATAGCATAGCAAGCATTGCCCAGAATAAAGTTATATTACAAAAGTAACTTGTGGCGGCATTGACTAAATTGTTCTCGTGACTTAAATAATAGCGACAAGGAAGGGAGAAGAAGGGTGGCCTAATCCACGCGCTCGCCGTCAACCCTCCTGACTTCATTCACCTTGTCCACAATGGGTGCGACAATGGCTATGAGCTCTTCGAGATCAGCGCCCGCCGGCAGCTTCTTGAGGACGCGGGTGAGGTCGAGGCCCGGGTTGCGGAAGAGTATCTTCACCAACACCTTCTCCAAGACCTTGGCGCAGATTGCACGCGACTCATCCGCCAGCTTCTTCGGGATCCTTTCCCGGAGTTGCTGGAGGGCCGTCACCACGCCCTTGAAGAAAAGAGTAAGCTTGGCGCTGGGCCGGAGATTTTCGTCAGTGGATTACCCGAAGCCCGCCAAGTCCAGTTCCGCCAGCTCCTCGTCGATGGCTGCAGCGATGTTGACGAGGCCCTCCGTCCAGAGCTCCACCGTAGCCTTGAAGGTGCTCTGAGTCTCGGCGGCCCTCGTCAGCAGCTCCTCGTTGCCCTTGACCTCTTTCTTCAAGTCATCCTCTCGCCTCTTGGCGGCGTCCAGCGTCTTCGTCAATGTGGCCAGCTTCAGCTCTAGATCAGCGCTCGAGTCCTTGGCGGCGTTCAATTCCTTGATCTTGTCGGCAAGCTGAACTTGCAGATCGCCATGGGCAAGGGCATCCTTCTCACATTCGCGCTGGAGTGCGGCAAGCTCCTCATCCTTCCCTTTCATATCAGCCTCCAGCTGCGTCACTTTCACTTCCAATTCCCTCTTAGCGGCCTCGGCAGCTGCGGCAGCATCCTTCGCTTCCTTGAGCGCCCCGCCAATTGATTGTTCCCGGGCGGCGAGATCCTCCTCGTGGATGTCCAAGTTAACCTTTTTCTGTGTCAGCTCACCTTCCCGCCTGGACAGCTCCTCGGCGGCGAGCCTCTGCTGCTCTTCGGCTTCAGCCTTTTCGAGGATGAACGCCTTCTTCGCCTCGACGAGCTGCGCCCTCTCCTCAGCAATGGACCGGAGGGCCTCTTGGTTGCGATTCTGGAGTTCCTCCGCATGCTTCTCTATGTCAACTCCCGCCCGCGCGACAAGCACTTCCCGGGACTCAAGCTTCGCTTGCCGGGCGCGGTAGAGTGACACCAACTTTCGGAGCAACTGCTCCTCCTCGGACTCGCCACTGCTGCTGCTTGGCGCGTCAACCACTGCCAGCCCAGCAGAGGAAAGTACTTCCCCGTCAAACTCCTCCCCTTCGACCGGCGCCCTGGAGCTCGAAGCCCAGGGAAGCTTGATGTAGACACCCTCGCCGGCCTTCAAGTAGGCGCCGGGCTGGGGCTCCTCGGAGCCCGGCGCTGCATCAGCGGCGGAGGGGTCGTCATTCGGTGTAGCGCCTTGTGCTCCTGCACCCTCGGGGTCGTTAGTGCGACTGCCGGACCCCTCGCCAGCTCCTGCACCAGCAGCCTTGGCGGCTTCTTCGTCGGCGGGTTCGTCAGCGCCGGCTTCTTCCTCGTTAGCAGCGGCGTGTTCAGTGTCGCCGCATGCGCCTTCCTCGCCGGTGGCCTCAGTCTCCATCAGGTCGGTGGGAGAGGGATCTGAGGACAGGAAGAGGAAGGAAAAAGTCAAAAAAAAAGATCAGAAGAAGAAAAACCCAGTGGAAAATTTCTGACAAGGAGGGTTACCTGTGCTGGGCTCCGTGACCACGGGCTCCACCACCGGAGGATCACTGGTCCCGTCCCTCGCCGGGGAACTGCCCCTTTCCGGGGACCGCTACCTTGCTGGGGAGCACTCCCTTGTCGGAGAATCGCCCCTTGGCGGCGTAGTTGAAGCAGACAGCACCTCCGGGGCGGCTTCTGGTTGCTCCTGATGGTCCTGTTCTGCTCCTACACAAATAAATCAACAATCAAGATGTCAGCAAAAGAAAAAGCACCCATGCGTGCCCCACAACAGGAAGTGAACCAAACACTTACGCTGGGGGCTGTGCTGGGGCTGCTACGAGGAGAAGGAACCGGGTCCGTCAAGGTGGTCTCGGACGTGTCTTCTATCACCGCAGGATCGTCCTCGATGACAACCACAGGGACCTTGGCCCTCTTCGCCGCTCTCTCGGCCAGAGTCCTGAAATGGAATAGGGATTCAGAGGGAAGCGGATCAGATGCAAGACAAAAAAAAACAAAGATTGAAGAAATACAAGTACAACAAGGGAAAAGTCTTACTCCTCCTCCTCTTCTTCATCCTCGTCGGAGCTCAGCGCAGAGAGGTCGAAGTCTGGTACCCTTTCTGCGCGGTGTGGCGGAAGAGTAGGCTCCCTTCGACGTTTGCCGGGAGCTGCGGCAGGGTCAGGCATGGCGGCCCGGGAAGATCCCGCCTCAGTTGCTGGCGCGGCCTGAGATGCTCCCGCGGCAACGGTAGTTGCCGCAGTGGAGCGTGTCCCACGGCGCTGCGGCTGTTGGCCCGCCTGCCGCCCTGCTATATCTCCAGTTCGACGGAGGCGCCTTCTTGGTTGAAATTGGGGCTGCGCTGGGGGCTCCTCCTGCGGCAAGCTGCTCGAAGACGGCTGGCCGCTCGCGCCCTCGGCGGGCTCGCTCGTTTCGGCTTCGGGCTCCCCGTCGCCAACGACCCCTCTGGCAAGGTCTTCCCGGTCGGCAAGGCTTGCCGCCTCGTCCGCCTCTGCCTCCTCCAACGTGAAGCCAAATTCGCCCGCTGCGGTGGCTGCCGCCGCCTCTTCGGCCCTGGTGGCGATGTATCGCATCTCGTCGTCGGTGGTGTCGCGGGTGACGTCGTCGGCGGGCTCCATCCAAGTTGGGCTTATCCCGTGCGAGTCGCACTCCAGCATCATCGCACAGATGCGATCACGCTGGGAGTTGTTGCACAGTGGGATGACGCCCTGCGGCAGCCTAAACCACTCTTGATGGTTGGTGTCATGCTTGAACAGCTCCTTGAGCATCCCGTCAAGCTCCAGAACCGTGAAGTTGAAGTTGAGGCCTGGCCGCAGCCTCATGATATCCGCCGGGCTGCCAAACAGCCAGGCGGGCCTCCCCCTCTTCTGCAGAGGGGCGATGCAACGGCGAAGGAAGTCCGCGCCCACGGCCCTTGCTGTGAGCCCGGCAAGCCTGAGCCGCAGGATTTGGGTGGTGGCGATCTTCAGCTTGGCGTCATCCGGCGGCAGAGCGCTCCAATCGCCGCCGCGCACTACCCGGGTCTGGCGCAGGTTGGTGAATGGCTGCGCATTGGCGTCAACGATCCAGCACCACTCCGCCCTCCACTCATCCCACTTGCTGCGGAGCTCGCCCCCCAGATACACTTCCTTCATGCCGATTCGTGAGGTCCAGGCGATTCCGCCAGCCAATGGCTCTCCTTTCTCGGCTCGGGGGGTGAAATAGTGGCGAAAAAGAGCAACATTTGGGTGGATACCAATGAAGTTCTCGCAGAGGAGTGCGAAAACCGCCATTGTCAGAACGGCGTTGGGAGTGAAATCAAGAAGATGAAACCCGTAGGTATTCATGATGTCGCAGAGGAAATCAGAAAAAGGTGGGCAGAGCCCATAATAGAAGAACACCGGAAAGAAATAGTACCCTTTTGGGCACCGCTTCGAAGTGGAAGCTTCGGCGGAGAGCACCGGCGTGCGCGGATGCGCCCGCGTCTCCGTCGACCAGAAGAGGTAAAACTCCTCCCGCAGCGCCTTTGGGGTGAGCTCGGGGGGGGGGGGGGGGAAGCACTCGCTCCTTGCGCAGCGCCTCAAGCCGCAACGCCTCGGCCGACTTGGTGCTCGACTTTGTGCTCTTGCCGGTCTTCGGAGCCATGGCAGAAGCGGCGGGGGAGCGCGGAAGCGTTGAGGGCGACGGCGGCGGCGGGCGGCGGAGCACTGCTCTCTTTCGGCTTGGGAGGCGGATGGGAGCGGCGGAGCTTTCGGAGGAAGATACTGCAAGTGGCGAAGGTGGGGGAACGGCCCAGTTTCCTCTGCTTATAAACAGGGAAGGCGAACGTTACGCCTTTCCTGATTAAAGAATTGCCCACGATCTCTCCCACGACGCCGCGTTTGACGCGTGCCGTTACGGGAGGGCGCGGTGGATACGGAGTCAGATTTAGTGTGGACCCAGGACGCGTGTGCCCGTGCCCTGTTTTGGCCTGGCCCAACAGCGCTCGGCACCGTGTATGGCCCAGGCCCGGGGGCTCATGTCGGTGTACTAAAGTAGGGGTACCTTAGTATCCCGAACTTGTGCACGGGCAGTCGCAGCGTCCCGCGGCAAGGCTTGCCGGGCGTCCGCCAAGATCCTTCGCTATTCCTATTACTACCATTCAAGAACAAAGTGTTTAACTGAGAAGACAGAGCCCCGGCAAGAGGAGTTTGCCGGGAAGGACAAGACCCCGGCAAGAGGAGCTTGCCGGGAAGGCCAACCAAGGCATTTTGTCAGGACCCCGACTCGATGTCACATCGATCTAGCCGGTAACACCTCATATCACTTTGCGGCCTCACGCACGGTATCCCCACGGGTGTCGCCTTACCTTTGCCCGGGACCGTTTGCGCCTTTTGGCTCACGTATATGATAGTGTCGCTAGCATCCATATGATAAAGAGCCCGGGCTGACATGACTAGTCGTAAACCCAAAGTGGCACAGACTTACAGGGACAGGCATCCATGACCCAGCTTCGAACGTGTCGGTCATCAGCAAGTGGGTCCGGGCTGTAGCACTGGGCTAGCAGGACTCTGGTAAACCGGGCTGTAGCGGGCTAACAGGACTCCGGTACTCAAGCGTGACATTTCCCCGAAGGGACAGACACAGGATCGAAGAAGGACACATGCCGGCCAGCCTAAGTGTTCCGGAGCAGTAGCAAGCTACCATGGCTCAGCGGTAACACTAGGAGACATTTCCCGGTAAGAGAGGCTACTAAAGATAAACAACTAGATGGTCAGATCCCACACATACCAAGCATTTCAATCATACACACAGTATGCTCGATATGTGCAAAAACAACGAAGCATCACAACATGACTCTACGACACAAGTACTTTGTTTAAGGCTCAGGGAGCCATACATAGCATACACACAAGTACGGGTCACACGACCCAGCACTCAAGTCATACAGTCATACAAACCAGCAGCGGAAGTAACATGTCTGAGTACAGACAACTAGTAAAATACAAGAGGCTTAGAAAGCCTAACTATACTACGTGGTCCTTCACAAGCTCAGGATCACCACCTGGGCCTTAGCCTACTCATTGATGTCGACGTCTACGAAGAACCCATCAGAAGGGGTTGCAGCGTCTTCTGTAAAAATGTAAATTATAGCAACATGAGTACAAAGGTACTCAGCAAGGCTTACATCACATCCTACATACATGCACATTATCAAGAAGGGTTGGTGGAGTTATTGCAGCAAGCTAGCTTTGACTCTTGGCTAAGCTATCCTACGAGACTCCAACTTGAAATGGTTTTGCGCACACGAGTCCACTACTCACCAATTCAGTACACTACCGAGGATCCGCCTCCGTCTTCCTACGGAAGAGCCATCCTCGGCACTCACTCTTATCTTGAGGCTTTTAGTAGTTTCCATTTACTTGTCTATGAACTGTATAGGCAACCAAGTAGTCCTTTACCACGAACGCGGCTATTCGAATAGATCATGTTAACCCTGCAGGGGTGTACTTCTTCATACATGTTTCCACCCCTTAGCGTCTGCACACGACATGTGCTCGGCAGACTTCAAGCGAAAGCCGACGTGGGTGTAGACCACGACCTACCTAAACACTTAAGCCTCTAGTCCAGGTTTATCGCCTATTTGGGTTCCATCCATGAGGAGATCCGGCCGAAGTTTCGCTCACGGCCCCAAACGATGTGAACAGGGTTCACGAGATACCAAACGGGCATTCGGTATACCCGGCCACGTACCTACCGCATCACAGCCCACCCCTACGGTCAGCGCTGTCCACGGCCTCCAGTAGACTACAAACACCAGAAACTACTTGCAACTCCTGGACAGAGAGCTAGGGTGAATAAGAAGTCGAGCGGGGTCATATTTCAGGGCCCAATGCATGGTAGTAGCTGTATCTTAAATCACACATACAGATCTCAGTGCTTAAGGTCGGCTTCAATGAAACAACCCACCATGTACTCCTACATGGCCTCTCATCGATACCTTTACCAAATCGTGTTCACCACACCACTCTCATTACCGATATAATCATTTCACTCTAGCCATCACCCAGATGAACCAGACCTGACACGACTCTAAGCCAGGCAGGCATAGCAAGGTAGGAACAACACATACATATGGCTCAATCAACTCCTACACATGCTAGTGGGTTTCATCTAGTTACTGTGGCAATGACAGGTCATGCAGAGGAAATGGGTTCAACTACCGTAGCACACAGCAGTTTGAATCGCGTTGTCTTAATGCAGTAAAAGAGAGCAGGAGCGAGAACATGGGATTGTATCGATATGATCAAATGGTTGGTTGCTTGCCTGATGGGTCGATGCACTGATACGGCTCTTCGCTAGGGTAATCACGGTACTCCTCGGAGGCAGAACCTGCCGCAAGAACACCGATACATAGCCATCACCAAACAATGTGCAACAATATGATGCATGCATGAAACATGGCAATATGAGTGTGTTGGGCTAGTGCAACTAAGACCAGAAGGGTTTGAACCAATTTGAACCAAAGATTCAAATTTCAAACTCATACATGGCCCTTTAAAGTGTTTTATCTTGTTTTGCATTAAACATCAAGTTAACTTGTTTAATCATGCATGAAAGCAGTACAGATGGAAATATTGGATTTTTCTGATCATTTTTCATATATAACTTGTCTGATTTGGAGTTACAGATTAAAAGTTATGAATTTTTGAAGTTTAAACTATATTCTGGAATTTCCTGATTTAATTTAAATCCAGAAATATAATTATTGCGCCAGCACGACGTCAGCATGACGTCAGTGGTCAACTGCGGCTGGCTGAGGTCAAACCTGACGTGTGGGGCCCACACGTCAGTGACAGAGGGGTCAAACAGGGTTAAATTAATCCTAATTACTAGTTAGTGGCGCTGGGGCCCACTGGTCAGTGACCCTGGGGGGTCAAACCCCAGGTCGGACAAGTCAAACCCCACCGGCGACATGACGCCGGCGAGGTCCGAGACGGCGGCGTGAAGCGGGATCGCGCTACAGGGCACGGGCGAGGCTGTGCTTGGGCTCGTTGGAGAGCCCTTGCTCCCGCGCGTCGAACGGTGGTGGTGGCCGTGCCTGAGGTGGCCGGAGTCGACGGCGGCGAGCTCGGCTGCGGCCGCCGGAGTTCGGTCGTGCACGGAAACGGGGTTAGAGCTCGAAGGCGAGCGAAGCGAGGCGCTAGGGATACTCTATGGAGCCTTACGAACTCGTTGGACTCGCCGGGGTGACCAAATGGTCACCGGAGCTGCGTCGACGGCGAGCTCGGCGACGGCGGAGGTTCGGCCGTGGTGGGGAGGAGGCTACGGTGAGGGAACGGGGGGGGGGAGAAGAGGGGGAAACGGTGGCGTAGCTCACCGCGGTTGCAGTGGGCGTCGAAGCGGGCTCGGGGACGCGCTGGAGACGGCGAATTCGACGGCGATGATGGTCGGAGCCCGAAGAGGGGAACGGCGACGTGGCGGCGATGCAGGGCTTCCGGAGGCCCGTGGAGCGGTGGGGAGGAAGAGGGGGTTGTGGCGGAGCTTCTGAGCTAGTCGGGGGAGCGAGGGGTGGCCGGAGACGGCTGCTAAGGCGAACGGCGGCGACGGTGGTGTTCGGCCGTGAGAGAGAGAGCGAGGGAGAGGAGGGAAGAGCCGAGGGCGAGTGAGAGAGAGCAGGGGGGAGGCGTGGCGTCGTCCAGGGCATCGAGGCGAGGAGGGGAGGGCAGGCAGGCAGGGAGAGAGGTGGCGTGGCGCGGTGGCGCGCGCGCGCGCCGGCCACACTCCCCTCCCTCTGTCGGGACGAAGACGACAGAGGAGGGAGACGGGCTGGGCCGCCTGCTGGCTGGGCCGGCCAGCTGGATGGGCTGCACAGTGGAGGAGCCCAGGTAAGCTTCTCCCTTTTATTTTTTTTGTTTTCTAATTTCTGACATTTGTTTTGATTTAAATAATATATTAAATCATTTATTTAACTTATGCCAAATTTTTCAGGGGCTAGATATATTATTCCAGAGCTCCTTTATAATTGGCATAATATTTGGACATATATCAATATATATAGAAATATATTTCCAAAGCAAATATTTATGCATTAATTCCAAATGCCCAAAATAAATGTCCATGAGCCACTAAAATATTGGTTTGATTTTTTTTTATCTCTGTCCAATATTTTCAGAGATCAACATGAGCATTTTCTTGGACCCTTTTGGAGAAATTTTTATTTGGGTCATTTTCAAAATGATTCTGAGGGTTTCACAGATCCCCATTTCAAGTTTCTGATGAAAGAGTAAACATGATGCAACACTCTAATGCATGACTAGCTAGGGTGTGACAACTCACCCCCACTCAAAAGAATCTCGTCCCGAGATTTGGGTTCCTCCGGGAAGAAGGCGGGGTACTCAAGTCGAAGACGATCCTCCCTTTCCCAGGTTGCTTCATCCTCAGAATGGTGCGACCATTGTACTTTGAGGAACTTGATGTTCTGACGTCGGGTGATACGTTCGGCCTGATCGAGGATACGAGCGGGGTACTCTCGATATGTAAGATTATCTTGGAGATCAAGCGTTTCGTGGTCCACTTCACGGATAGGATCCGAGAAGCAACGCCTGAGTTGAGAAACGTGAAAGACATCGTGGACTCTGGAGAGATGCGGAGGTAGTTCCAGCTGGTAGGCAACTTCCCCTCGTTTGGCAAGAATGCGAAAAGGTCCAATGTAACGAGGAGCCAATTTGCCTTTGATACCGAAACGATGGGTTCCCTTCAGAGGGGTGACCCGAAGATATGCCTTCTCGTCAACCTCGAAAGTCATAGCCTTATGTTTTCGGTCATATTGACTCTTTTGACGAGATTGGGCTGTTTTCAACTTTTCACGAACGATGCGAACTTGTTCTTCTGCTTCCTGAATCATGTCCAGGCCAAAGAATTGTCTTTCCCCGGTCTCTGACCAGTTAAGGGGTGTTCGACACCGTCGTCCATAGAGAACTTCAAAAGGGGCTTTACCCAAGCTAGATTGATAGTTGTTGTTGTAAGCGAATTCGGCAAATGGAAGGCACTTTTCCCAGTCCATTCCGAATGAGATAACAGAGGCTCGAAGCATGTCTTCTAGAATCTGGTTGACGCGTTCCACTTGACCACTCGACTGAGGGTGGAAGGCGGTGCTAAAGGAGAGACGGGTTCCCATAGCATTTTGGAAACTTTCCCAAAATCGAGAGGTGAAAAGACTTCCTCGATCCGAGTTAATTTCCAAAGGAACACCATGAAGGGACACTATTCGGGAGATGTATAAGTCTGCCAGCTGACTAGCGGTTATACACTCTCGAACAGGTAGGAAATGGGCTACTTTGGAAAGACGATCGACCACGACGAAAATAGCATTATTCCCTCTCTTGGTCCTGGGAAAACCGGTAATGAAATCCATACCAATTTTATCCCATTTCCATTCAGGAATAGCTAAGGGTTGAAGGGTGCCAGCAGGCCGTTGGTGCTCTGCTTTTACACGACGACAGACGTCGCAATTTGCAATGTACTGAGCAATTTCTCTCTTCATCCTAGTCCACCAGAACCTCTGGCGTAGGTCCTGATACATCTTAGTGCTACCGGGATGAATGGTGAGAGGGGATTCATGAGCCTCCTTAAGGATCAACTGCCGTAGATGCTGGTTCTTGGGAACCACTAGACGGTTCTCAAAGTACACAACACCATGATCATTTGTGGAGAAACAACTAGCACCTCCGCTAGCAATGTTCTCTTTGATTTTAGATATACCCTTATCTCGCTTTTGGGCAGCGATGATTTGATCCGTAAGAGTAGGTTTTGCTACCAAGGTGGAAAGAAAACCTTGAGGAACAATGTGAAGGTTAAGCTTCCGAAATTCCTCATGGAGAAGCGGTTGACTTTGTTGTAACATCAGGTTGTTACAATAAGATTTACGACTTAGCGCATCAGCCATGACGTTGGCTTTCCCTGGGGTGTAGGTTATTCCTAAATCGAAATCTGTGATCAATTCAACCCAACGTCTTTGCCTGAGGTTCAGATCCGGTTGGGTGAAGATGTACTTCAGACTTTGGTGATCAGTGTAGATCTCGCAACGATTACCGAGGAGGTAATGTCGCCAAGTTTTAAGTGCATAGACTACAGCTGCAAGCTCTAGGTCATGAGTAGGATAATTCCCCTCATGTGGGTGCAATTGCCGTGAAGTGTAAGCAATTACGTGTCGATCTTGCATGAGAATACAGCCTAGTCCTTGTCGCGAGGCGTCGCAGTAGATAACAAAGTCCTTAGAGAAATCTGGCGGTACCAGTACGGGAGCAGATGTCAGGCGTCTTTTCAGCTCCTGAAAGCTGTGCTCACATTGTGGAGTCCATTCGAACCTTTTATCTTTCTTGAGGAGTTCGGTTAGAGGTTTAGCAACTTTGGAGAAATTCTCGACAAAGCGACGACAATAGCTCGCTAGGCCAAGGAAACTCCGAACTTGCTTGACCGATTCAGGTGGAGTCCAATTAAGGACGGCTTGAACTCGCTCAGGGTTAACGGCAATACCTTTACCAGATATTACATGACCCAGGTAGGTTACTTCTGACAACCAAAATTCGCATTTAGAAAATTTGGCATAAAGGCGTTGCTCTCGAAGTTTCTTCAACACTAGCCTTAGATGTTCGGCATGTTCTTCCTCGTTCTTGGAGTAGATTAGTATATCATCGAGGTAAACCACGACGAATTTATCCAAATACTCCATGAAGATTGAGTTCATTAACCGGGAAAAAGTGGCTGGAGCATTGGTTAAACCGAAGGACATGACGGTGTACTCGTATTGGCCATAACGAGTAACAAAGGCCGTTTTAGGAATGTCCCCGTTTCTGATTTTGATTTGATGGTAGCCCAACCTCAAATCCATTTTGGAGAAGACTGAGGATCCAGCGAGCTGATCGTACAGGTCGTTGATCCTGGGAAGCGGATATTTGTTCTTGATTGTGACCAAATTGACAGGTCGGTAATCTACAACCATCCGGTCCGTACCATCCTTCTTCTTGACGAATAGGACGGGGCAAGCCCACGGAGATGAACTAGGTCGGATGAAACCCTTTTTCAAGGACTCATCGAGTTGTTTCTTAAGCTCGGCTAGTTCTAGGGGTGCCATCTTATAGGGTCTTCTAGCAATCGGAACGGTTCCCGGAATGAGGTCTATTACGAACTCAACATCCCTGTCAGGTGGAACACCTGGCAATTCTTCTGGGAAGACATCCGGGAAGTCACGGACTACCGGAACGTCCTCAAGGTCTGGCAAAGGGCTGGCGTTAAGGGAATATAACTGTTGCTTGGCTATTCGGGTCAAGACATTGGCTATCTTCCCCGAAGGATGGGTGAGTTGAACAGTCCTAGAGAAGCAATCAATTTTTGCATGATGGGCTGACATCCAGTCCATACCCAAAATGATATTAATATCCGAAGATTTGAGAGCTATCAAAGATGCAAGGAAAACAAGTCTGTCGACTTGGATTTCATTTCCATGGCTTACTCTAGAAGTTTGCCATCTAGAACCAGGAGTGGAAATTTCCATGGTAGAAGGCATGTCACAGAAGGCGGTGTTATGCAAGCGAGCATAATTTTTGGATATGAATGAATGAGATGCTCCAGTATCGAAAAGAACAGATGCCGGGTGGCAATTAACAAGGAGCGTACCGAGAACGACGTTGGGGTCCTCTTGAGCTTCTTCGGCAGAGATACAGTTGACATGGCCACGTGCAGCAGTGGCCGGCTTGGCGTAGAACACTTTCCCTGTCGGCTTGCCACGGCCAACAGTTTTTGCTGTCTGGTTGGGGTTGGTTTGGGAGCACTCGCGCATATAGTGGCCTGATTCCCCACACTTGAAACAAGTCACGGAACTGGTGCGTGGAGGAGCATTATTGGTTGGACCACCATAGGGCTTGGTTGGTGCATATTGTTGAGCTGGGCGAGGCGCCTGAAAGGATGGCCTCGGTGAATATCTGGGTGGCAGGGCAGTGTTAGGCACCCACACGCGGCGCTTCTGGGGACCAGCACCGGATGAAGAACCCAAATCACGACCATGCTTGCGTGATGCATCGAAATCAGTCTGTCCCGTCTCAGCACTGATGGCTTTATTCACAAGCTTCTGAAAAGAGGTGCACTCATGCAGACGGAGGTCACGGCGGAGCTCAGGACTAAGTCCCTTACGGAACCTTGCCTGCTTCTTGGCATCGGTAGAAACTTCCTCAGTTGCATAACGTGCAAGGTTACCGAACTCCCTGCTGTAAGCGTCAACAGAGAGTCGACCTTGAGTGAAGCTACAGAACTCCTCACGTTTACGATCCATGAGACCCTCCGGAATGTGATGTTAACGGAAAGCCTCGCTGAATTCAGCCCAAGTAGTGACGTGGCCCGCTGGGCGCATAGCTTCATAATTCTCCCACCAGAGACTAGCGGGGCCTTCAAGATGATATGCAGCAAAGGTGACCTTATCAGCCTCAGCTACCAGCGCAGAACGCAGTTTGTGAGTAATGCTGCGAAGCCAGTCATCGGCGTCGAGAGGCTCGACGGAGTGGTGGAAGGTAGGCGGGTGTAACTTGATGAAATCACTGAGTGACACCAAGTTATTTCTCTGATGGTGTGCTGTGTTCTGTTCGATACGTTCCAACAAACGGTTGGTCTCCCGCTTGTTTCTCTCGGCTTCCAGCATAACTTCGGCTAGAGAAGGAGGGTGAGGCAGATTTGCATCCCTGACTTCACTGCCTTCGGCCTGCTCTTGGGGAGCAGGGTTTTTGCGCGTGTTAACCATCCTAGGGAAAACAAGACAATGGTTAGGTCCAGGATGATAAGATTTGGCACAGAAATGTAGAATGTAATGGATAACTCGGAATGCAGGATGATCATCTGTATGACATGGTAGATACAGAACTGCTTCTTTATTCCATCGTCATACACACCATACAAGGTTTTAGTACAAGACCAAACAGAGTACTACTACGGTGAAAGGGAGATTACATCTCATCGAAGGCATTCCAAGCTCCTATACATTATTTTTCATACACCTCCGGAATGACTACACACTAAGTCATATTCCACAAGTCACGCAGGACAGCGGAAATACAACTGTTACATTACTAGTGGAACTACTACTAACTCAGACGTCTCCGTAGTAGTCCTCGTAGAAGTCACCTCCATAACCTGGAAGTTCAACGTGAGCATCCGGAAACAGACGATCTCGCAGAGCTTGTGGACCCAAAGGGCTAGGGTGAGGTCTTGGACCAACAAACGGTTGCCTGCGGGGACCACGAGGTGGGGTGATGCCTCCCACATCACGCCAATCCATCATGTCCGGCAGAGCAGACCTAACAGGATACAGATCTCTCATATCCATGTATCCAGCTTGCACAGCCGGTGCAAACCGAGTCAAGGTGGCCCAATGATCAGCGCGGGTGTTGAAGAGCTCCATTCTCAAGGCCCGGTTTTCACGGTCCTTATCCTCGAGCAACTCAGCAGTGGTGCGAGTTAGTGAATCCTCCTGAGTGGGGTCAGCATAGATAGCCTGGAGATACCCTTGTGCTCCCGGAAGTGATGATGGCATATACCGGAAATCAGAGTCCCGAAATATACCAGATCTGACTCGCATAATGGTCATCATAGAGTAGGCGGCGTCCTGCACAGCCATCTCAATAGTAACCCCGAGTCCATAAGAGCAGTGAAGGGGCTCGGTGGATCCAGGATAAGATGGAAATATCCTGACAGTGCAGAGATACTGGCTTTGATTAAAGTCCCGAAATTGCTCTTCGACCGTGTACTCAGGATACCAGCGGTATCCAGCCTCAGTCATTACCCTGACCAACTTGGCAGTATGGCCGGGTACATCTAGGCATCGAGTCAGGCGAACCACTTGATTGAGGTCGCGAGTGGCCATCTGAAAGCACAATCATAATGCAAGGCATTAGAATTTCTAGCAAAATTTCGGCAGCATAACAGCTGTAAATGCTCAAGAAGGATTTGAGACATTTGACAAAGGATTTCATACACACTCAACATCATCATATCAAAGTTCTGAGACCATCCTAGCAACATAATGTGGTAAAAGAACTGAACTAGGCTTGTAACCATCATACCTATAAGGTACTACTGATTAGTAACACGTGATCCTGATAGAGAGTATAGATCCTAATTCCTTAACCCCCGGTGGAAGAATGGACTGACTCAGATCAGAATGTCATAAGATAAAGGAGTAAAAAGAGCCTTACGTTCCAACCCACAAACAATTCCCCTACATATAACTAAAGAATTTCTAGACTCAACATCGACCAGTTTGGCTTGGAGAACCTACAGGCAGTCCGGCTCTGATACCAACGCTGTCAGGACCCCGACTCGATGTCACATCGATCTAGCCGGTAACACCTCATATCACTTTGCGGCCTCACGCACGGTATCCCCACGGGTGTCGCCTTACCTTTGCCCGGGACCGTTTGCGCCTTTTCGCTCACGTATATGATAGTGTCGCTAGCATCCATATGATAAAGAGCCCGGGCTGACATGACTAGTCGTAAACCCAAAGTGGCACAGACTTACAGGGACAGGCATCCATGACCCAGCTTCGAACGTGTCGGTCATCAGCAAGTGGGTCCGGGCTGTAGCACTGGGCTAGCAGGACTCCGGTAAACCGGGCTGTAGCGGGCTAACAGGACTCCGGTACTCAAGCGTGACATTTCCCCGAAGGGACAGACACAGGATCGAAGAAGGACACATGCCGGCCAGCCTAAGTGTTCCGGAGTAGTAGCAAGCTACCATGGCTCAGCGGTAACACTAGGAGACATTTCCCGGTAAGAGAGGCTACTAAAGATAAACAACTAGATGGTCAGATCCCACACATACCAAGCATTTCAATCATACACACAATATGCTCGATATGTGCAAAAACAACGAAGCATCACAACATGACGCTACGACACAAGTACTTTGTTTAAGGCTCAGGGAGCCATACATAGCATACACACAAGTACGGGTCACACGACCCAGCACTCAAGTCATACAGTCATACAAACCAGCAGCGGAAGTAACATGTCTGAGTACAGACAACTAGTAAAATACAAGAGGCTTAGAAAGCCTAACTATACTACGTGGTCCTTCACAAGCTCAGGATCACCACCTGGGCCTTAGCCTACTCATTGATGTCGACGTCTACGAAGAACCCATCAGAAGGGGTTGCAGCGTCTTCTGTAAAAATGTAAATTATAGCAACATGAGTACAAAGGTACTCAGCAAGGCTTACATCAGATCCTACATACATGCACATTATCAAGAAGGGTTGGTGGAGTTATTGCAGCAAGCTAGCTTTGACTCTTGGCTAAGCTATCCTATGAGACTCCAACTTGAAATGGTTTTGCGCACACGAGTCCACTACTCACCAATTCAATACACTACCGAGGATCCGCCTCCGTCTTCCTACGGAAGAGCCATCCTCGGCACTCACTCTTATCTTGAGGCTTTTAGTAGTTTCCATTTACTTGTCTATGAACTGTATAGGCAACCAAGTAGTCCTTTACCGCGGACGCGGCTATTCGAATAGATCATGTTAACCCTGCAGGGGTGTACTTCTTCATACATGTTTCCACCCCTTAGCGTCTGCACACGACATGTGCTCGGCAGACTTCAAGCGAAAGCCGACGTGGGTGTAGACCACGACCTACCTAAACACTTAAGCCTCTAGTCCAGGTTTATCGCCTATTTGGGTTCCATCCATGAGGAGATCCGGCCGAAGTTTCGCTCACGGCCCCAAACGATGTGAACAGGGTTCACGAGATACCAAACGGGCATTCGGTACACCCGGCCACGTACCTACCGCATCACAGCCCACCCCTACGGTCAGCGCTGTCCACGGCCTCCAGTAGACTACAAACACCAGAAACTACTTGCAACTCCTGGACAGAGAGCTAGGGTGAATAAGAAGTCGAGCGGGGTCATATTTCAGGGCCCAATGCATGGTAGTAGCTGTATCTTAAATCACACATACAGATCTCAGTGCTTAAGGTCGGCTTCAATGAAACAACCCACCATGTACTCCTACATGGCCTCTCATCGATACCTTTACCAAATCGTGTTCACCACACCACTCTCATTACCGATATAATCATTTCACTCTAGCCATCACCCAGATGAACCAGACCTGACACGACTCTAAGCCAGGCAGGCATAGCAAGGTAGGAACAACACATACATATGGCTCAATCAACTCCTACACATGCTAGTGGGTTTCATCTAGTTACTGTGGCAATGACAGGTCATGCAGAGGAAATGGGTTCAACTACCGTAGCACACAGCAGTTTGAATCGCGTTGTCTTAATGCAGTAAAAGAGAGCAGGAGCGAGAACATGGGATTGTATCGATATGATCAAATGGTTGGTTGCTTGCCTGATGGGTCGATGCACTGATACGGCTCTTCGCTAGGGTAATCACGGTACTCCTCGGAGGCAGAACCTGCCGCAAGAACACCGATACATAGCCATCACCAAACAATGTGCGACAATATGATGCATGCATGAAACATGGCAATATGAGTGTGTTGGGCTAGTGCAACTAAGACCAGAAGGGTTTGAACCAATTTGAACCAAAGATTCAAATTTCAAACTCATACATGGCCCTTTAAAGTGTTTTATCTTGTTTTGCATTAAACATCAAGTTAACTTGTTTAATCCTGCATGAAAGCAGTACAGATGGAAAGATTGGATTTTTCTGATCATTTTTCATATATAACTTGTCTGATTTGGAGTTACAGATTAAAAGTTATGAATTTTTGAAGTTTAAACTATATTCTGGAATTTCCTGATTTAATTTAAATCCAGAAATATAATTATTGTGCCAGCACGACGTCAGCATGACGTCAGTGGTCAACTGCGGCTGGCTGAGGTCAAACCTGACGTGTGGGGCCCACACGTCAGTGACAGAGGGGTCAAACAGGGTTAAATTAATCCTAATTACTAGTTAGTGGCGCTGGGGCCCACTGGTCAGTGACCCTGGGGGGTCAAACCCCAGGTCGGACAAGTCAAACCCCACCGGCGACATGACGCCGGCGAGGTCCGAGACGGCGGCGTGAAGCGGGATCGCGCTACAGGGCACGGGCGAGGCTGTGCTTGGGCTCGTTGGAGAGCCCTTGCTCCCGCGCGTCGAACGGTGGTGGTGGCCGTGCCTGAGGTGGCCGGAGTCGACGGCGGCGAGCTCGGCTGCGGCCGCCGGAGTTCGGTCGTGCACGGAAACGGGGTTAGAGCTCGAAGGCGAGCGAAGCGAGGCGCTAGGGATGCTCTATGGAGCCTTACGAACTCGTTGGACTCGCCGGGGTGACCAAATGGTCACCGGAGCTGCGTCGACGGCGAGCTCGGCGACGGCGGAGGTTCGGCCGTGGTGGGGAGGAGGCTACGGTGAGGGAACGGGGGGGAGAAGAGGGGGAAACGGTGGCGTAGCTCACCGCGGTTGCAGTGGGCGTCGAAGCGGGCTCGGGGACGCGCTGGAGACGACGAATTCGACGGCGATGATGGTCGGAGCCCGAAGAGGGGAACGGCGACGTGGCGGCGATGCAGGGCTTCCGGAGGCCCGTGGAGCGGTGGGGAGGAAGAGGGGGTTGTGGCGGAGCTTCTGAGATAGTCGGGGGAGCGAGGGGTGGCCGGAGACGGCTGCTAAGGCGAACGGCGGCGACGGTGGTGTTCGGCCGTGAGAGAGAGAGCGAGGGAGAGGAGGGAAGAGCCGAGGGCGAGTGAGAGAGAGCAGGGGGGAGGCGTGGCGTCGTCCAGGGCATCGAGGCGAGGAGGGGAGGGCAGGCAGGCAGGGAGAGAGGTGGCGTGGCACGGTGGCGCGCGCGCGCGCCGGCCACACTCCCCTCCCTCTGTCGGGACGAAGACGACAGAGGAGGGAGACGGGCTGGGCCGCCTGCTGGCTGGGCTGGCCAGCTGGATGGGCTGCACAGTGGAGGAGCCCAGGTAAGCTTCTCCCTTTTATTTTTTTTGTTTTCTAATTTCTGACATTTGTTTTGATTTAAATAATATATTAAATCATTTATTTAACTTATGCCAAATTTTTCAGGGGCTAGATATATTATTCCAGAGCTCCTTTATAATTGGCATAATATTTGGACATATATCAATATATATAGAAATATATTTCCAAAGCAAATATTTATGCATTAATTCCAAATGCCCAAAATAAATGTCCATGAGCCACTAAAATATTGGTTTGATTTTTGTTTATCTCTGTCCAATATTTTCAGAGATCAACATGAGCATTTTCTTGGACCCTTTTGGAGAAATTTTTATTTGGGTCATTTTCAAAATGATTCTGAGGGTTTCACAGATCCCCATTTCAAGTTTCTGATGAAAGAGTAAACATGATGCAACATTCTAATGCATGACTGGTGTGACACATTTTAAGAGACTTGCCGCGACACACCGCGCGTCCCGGCAAGGCCCGGCGAGCGACAAGCTTGTGGGTGCGACAAGACAGCGACCGCGGCAAGGCGCTTGCCGCGGCAAAGCCACCACTCTGCACCCACGCTCCAGCGCATCCGACGACGTGTCGCCGCAAGATCGCTCCTGGTGCACGTGGCGGGTAGCTGTGCAGCCAAGCGGTGCGAGGTGGCAAGTGAAGATGACTAGAAGGCCATCGTGGCGATCGGTGGCGCCCCTAACGGTCGTTTCTTGCACTGTTTAGGCGACCGGACGGGCACTAAATGCCCTTGTCCCCTGCCGTCAGAGTTAGGTAGGGGGCACTGTTGATAGCGGTTGTACCAACCCCTGTTTTTACTTTTTTACCCCTCTCTCTACGCTGCCACCTGTCGGTGACCCCTTTAGACTATAAAAAGGAGGCCCATGCGCACGTAGAAGGGGTTCGACTCATTCGAAACTACAACACACCCACGCTCTCAAACAAGAACAGAATAGAAAAACTAAGCAGCAGTAGGAGTTTTATCTCTCCGGAGAGCTTCGAAGCTGGGTAAAATCCCTCGCGTGCTTCGCCTCGATCTGCTCTTCGTGCGCCCTCCGCTCCCTTGCCGGACCGAAAAGGGGCCCTGCCCCATAGGTGTTCGTTTCCCATGACAAAATCCTATTTTTCCTATTTTTGTGATGAACTTTAGAAAATCACAGAGAGCCCATTTTTGATCCGAATTCCATGGTTCAAAATCCTAGATGTCTATAAGTTCAAAACTTAGTTTTTGAACATTTTTACTAATACTTGAAGACTTGAAGACTCTGAGGAACCAGGCAAGCAGCCCTTTGACCATGTCTATGAAACCCTTTCTATGCATGTCATATAGCACCATATTGTTGTTGCAACGGAATCATGATGAGGTGGTATCCACTTTGATGGTTTGCCATCGTACTTCCTCATTGATACTTGCATTGTGCATGACCCTAGCTTCTTATGAGGGTTATGCCGGTGGGAGTAGATAGGATGCTAAAGTAGATGCTACGCAAAAAGGGATGGGTATATGCATGGTGAAGGAGACAAAGTAATTTCAAAAGACTTTTCGAAAACCCCGTCGGGTGCCACTTATGCCCGGGGGAGATGATGAGTTGGGTAGCCACTTGATGACGAAGTGGTGTACCGAAGCAAGTGTGTGTTGTTTTCAAAACGGATTGGTTTAAGTTGCGACCGTTATTCCAACCTTACATGCGCAACCACTCTACCCTTGTATGGGAAAGGGCATTATTGAGTACCTAGACCGATACTAGCTTGGAGCCTGCGTTACTAGTGACGGGAGAGTTGTTGGTGCGCTCTCTTGGGATGGGGTCGTGCCAGGTAGGGCGACCAAGAACATTTTTATGGGGCACCGGACACAGCGTTGGGACCCCGTGCTTGTGATGTGAGATGATTATGGAGCGTGGCTCCACGAAAATGTTATGTGATAATGTTGGGCACGGGGGTTACTACCAATCGAGTGGACTCCATGTTAGTGTCGTCTAGGGAAAGGTAGTGATCGGGTGCTTACCCCGGGTACTTGAGGTATCGCGGGTCGTGGATGACACGGAAGTTCCCCGGATCTTGTGGGTAAAGTGTGCAACCTCTGCAGAGTGTAAAACTATTCGAATAGCCGTGTCCACGGTCAAGGATAGTTGGGTAACTGCTCTTGGGCTACGTCCACATGTTTACAAACCGTGTGTGTGTTGATAAAACTTCTTGGGTCAAGTCAAGGGACTTGACATGATTGAGTTGGGTTGGTGCCCACTCTATTTATGTTGATATTTGTAACCTGTCTTCATGGTTACTTGAATTCTCCTGATGCATGTCCTACAAGTTGTTAAACATGTCATTGCACTCAAAACTAGCTTTCTGTAAAAATTTACCTATATCATGCACTGTTGTATCTTGAACCAAAACATGGGTTCCTTGCGAGTACATTCAAAGTACTCATTGGCTTGCCACTGGTTATTTTATTGGCCAGGCTTGAAAGGACAAGATATATTGAAGAGTTCCTTGGTGACGATCGTGCGAGCTAGGATGCTTTCCCAGTAAGAATGCATGTAGGGTTAAGGCAGATGGCATGGGTGCATGTTATCGATGAAGATTTCCGCTGCGATGTTATACTCAAGGCTCGACCATAATGGTCCTACTTTTGTAATATGGTATGTATGGATGTAAGACTCTTGTTATTCAGCTTCTGTGTGTTCAGTGAGCATTGATCTCTGGGATCACTGTACACGTGCATTCGGTGATCATGAGTTATGAGTCGGGGTCCCCACAGAGCTGGTATCAGAGCCATCCTGACTGTAGGAAGCCTTAGTTAGCATGGTCGTTAGTTAGGGTAAAACTATTTCCAAAACAACTACTAGTTTTCAAAACTATCTATACTTTCCTCCCTTCTCAGTTTTTCAAAAACTAAGGTATACTTGCCTTATTAATCTCTTCCCCTTCAAAACCTTTGGTCGCTAGAACCCTTATGCCCCTGACCACTGGATTCCTTGTAATCCTCGTGGATAATCTAGAAGGAAGATGCCTTGCCAGACGTTCACCCACATCTCCTGAACACAAGAATGGCGACATCACAACAAGACGATACCAACAGAAGATACATCCTCAAGGAACGAGGACCTGAAGACCCAGGAGATGGTGACACCCTTGACACTGCCCCAAGATGATGCAACCTTAGCCTACGATGATCAGGGCATAGTATATGCAAGATCATGATATACATCGCCAATAGAGTAACCCTGTCACTACCGTTGTTGTTTTGGAAACCACCGGTGGATGAGAACCTAGCCATTTGGTCCGCCTCACTATAGTGAGCAGGAAAACAGTTCTCTTCATCCCCCGCTCTCGGTGACGATATTGTCAACAATGTGTCCGACAGATTGGGCCTCTATTATGCCTTGTTGAATGTCATTGCATAAAGGAGTGCCACCTGGAACCGCCAACACCTTAAAAAGGCAAGAGTGATCGTCATGATTAAGAAGACAAGAGAAGATCAAGTCAATGCCAGCCACGAGGAGCCACCTTCACCCCATCACCTCATTAGGTGAGAAGTTGTTGAAGATTCTTCAGGCTCAACCCAGATTGTTTCATCGAACAACTACAAGAGACGTAGCAACACCTGAGGAAAACTCAGAAGACAGCAGGAGGCACAAGGCACGACTACTGAGTCCGAGAACCCCTAGGGTAGGATGAGTCATGTACCCCCTATGCCCAGTCGAGTCCGTATGATAGTTCGAATAGAACCATGACTGTGTGTTGCTTGTTTTTATTTGTTTGTGTTTTGATATAGGTCGCACTTTTTCCCTAGGCGACAAGTATGCGACTATATCACCTTCCTTACCTTGCTTCTTCTGTTTGGCCCTTTTTGCACCTGTTTGTTTGCACTGCACTATAGAACCCCCTTTAGGCACTCCCCTCCTCTATGCTACCTCTCCCTCTCATCTCTCTCCTCAAATGAAGGCTAGCAAGACAATATACACCAAGGATTCTACTTTGGCAACCAACCAGCACTGAAGACTTTTGCTACAACCTCCTCGACCAAGTGCAGCCCCTTAGAGTTATGGTTGCCCCTCAAGGTTTGAAACCCATTCCTAGACCCTTCGAGACTTCATAAGATACCCCAGCCCGAATCCTTAACCATGTGCTTAACCCACAGAATTGCAAGAGAACCTGTTAAGCCTCCGTAACCTTGCCTATCACTGGGTTCATTAGGGAACTAGTGGACATAGTGAACGAGCACATTATCTTCCTAAGATAGCACCAGAACTTATGATGCCATAGGGAGGACAAATCTGAGGATATAGGAATAGAGGACAAATAACTTGATGAGTTTATATCAGTGACTTTGAAGAATTATCTGAGACTCTTTGGTGGATTATAAGGCTACCATGTTGGTAGATGAACTTGGTGGGATCATGATTATAGAGTAGCATAGTTTTCATTACCCCTGAGTAAATTGGATTTATAGGACAATTATGATCGCAAGCTGAAGCTCCTGGAAGTGCAAGGATTTGACTTGATCAGATAATATTGATTGGAGACAGTTGATATTACATAAATGACTTGGGGAACATGTAGGAATTCTCGTTGGACAAGAGATTTGGATTTTAGTAGGTGATTCTAGTTGAATATAGATGCTGAGTATGTCTACATGGTTCGGAGTAAATTGGATTTAGACTGATGATCTCGATTATGATACCATGTTTCTCGGTGGACGATAAACTAGAAGATTGGACTAATTGTCGGAGTTGATTTAGGGTTCTATATAAGCTTGACCTTGGAGTTTACTTGACCATGATAACGGGAATTGGTGGACTGACTATAGTAAGGTAGCCCTTTCAGGTATTGGGGATTATAGGAGCATTAGAAGATCATGTGGAAGACCATAACCATTGGGTTTGTAGAATTAAATGGATTATGTAGTGATTGATGGAAGTTAATGGGCTGCTGGAGTTGATTCATAGGAAGGAAACAAGATCTTGGAGTGGCTTACGACGTGTTTCCTTAGGATAGAGGTGCTTTATCTTAGACCTTGGAAGAATAGGCTGAGCACTTGGATTGTCACGTTCAGGCTTAGCAGCTTATATGTTCTACCCATGGATTTTTAGGGGTAGACATACATATGGGTTTGGGGATCGTAGACATATATGATTTTGTTAGACCTCCTCTCGAGAGTCATGAGGATATGAATCATATGAGTGATGATTGGAGTTGACCTATATGAAATGATACTATCAGTGATATGGTGTGATTTGTTTAAAGGACTAGATAGACTATTGGCATCTCAGAATTCGTGATTAAAGAAAAGATGATAAATGTTCACTCACACACTAGAATCCTTGAAACCCTTACGCCCTACCAAGCCACAACATGGTCGGATCCTGACCTTGGGCTTTGGCTCTAGATCGATAAGACCTTGGCCAATACTCAACCATGACCATCACCAATGCCTCAGCCCACTTTACGTACCCCATAGACTTCATGGAGTGCTTGGACAAGTTAGTTGTCATCTTTCTCTGATGACATACTTCTCTACCCGAAGACGAAAGAAGAATCGTTGAGCTGGTCAAGGAACATCGGAAGATCGTCATGTCTAGGAGGAAGAACTATGTCAACCGCCATCGCCCAGAAGTGAACTTCCTCGTTGAAGACCGTGCGTATCTACAAACCACTCCTCTCTAAGGAACCAAGCATTTCCATGACAAGGGAACCCACACCAAGATTTAACAACCCCCTCTGAGATCACTACAAGACGAAGAGAAGACAGTTACCAGTTGGAGCTGCCACCAGAATTACCTGATGTGCACAATGCTTTCCATGCATCACAACCCCGGAAGTGTTTCCAGCTTCCTAGCTAGCCCGAGCACTAATAAGGACATCAATCACCGAGCCATCGACCCCTAGCCCAATCTAACCTACCGCGAGCTACCCATTAGCAACCTGGATCAAGAAGAGTGTCATTCACAAAGCCACACCATCAAGTACTTCAAGCTCAATGGAGCACTACGCGGAAGCAGAAGCAACATGAGGACTTGAAGACTACCCCGGATCCACATTTCATATTCCTTTCCACGACTAGTTTGGGAATCTCGGGGACGAGATTCTTGTAAGGGGGGTAGGTCTGTCACACCCTGATTTTCATGGCACAACACTTAAGATGATAAATCATGATAAAATGTGGTTTGACAAAAACTTTTGAGTGTTTTGGACTTTGCCTTGATTGGATTTTGTCTGTTGTTTGCAAGTGCTCTAAAAATAAAATAAATCCTCCAACTCTTATACTCCTCCTTGATCCAAAAACCTTTCCAAATGATCATGCCATGTGTATAGGACATAAAAATAATTTCTTGCAAAAATAATTTGGCCAAAAAGTATTTTCAAAAATTAGTTTTCCAAAAACCCCTGAATTAAGGTTTGCACTGCAAGTACTTGATTTGGGGTATGAAAAATATTTCAAAAGGTATATTTGAAACCTATTAGATGTAGGATTCCCATAAAACACAAAAATATAATTTTAAAAGTTATTTTCCTATTCTATTTAAAAGCTTTTTCTTAAGGCCAGAAATGGTCTTTAATAGGGAAAAATTATGTTATTTTTTCAAAAATATTTTACAAAAAACCTAGGGAAACTCAGTGGACATATATTGTCCATATATAAGAGTTTCAACACATGGTCATGTTCAAAATATTAGTCAAATCCCTAAAAAACCCTTTTTGGATATTTCAAGCTTTTGAAATATTTACAAAGGAAATCTTCTCAAAAAATTCCAAGAAAATTCTAGCATGTCACATATGACATATTAGATGATCTTGCCAAGTATCATGTCTTGGAGAACAAGATAACATCATCAAATCCCCTCAAAACCATTTCTGTCCATTTTGAAGTTTGAGCAACTTTACATTGCCAAACATTCCGAAATGTTCTCAAACCTTGTGAACATGCTCAAATGGTCTAATCATTCATCTAGACCAAATGGCACAAGTTGGAGAACAAGTTAACTTGATCAAAGTGCCCCAAAACCCTTCCTGTCCAGAACCAAATTTGAACAACTCTACATTAGCAACTTTCTCCTTTTGATCTCGACTTTTGTGGGCATGTTCATAACCTCAAATTATGACACTACACCAAGTGGTGCATCAAGGAGAATTGATTTTCATGACTAAATCTTGGTAAATCCATTTCTGCTAATTTCTAGGGTTTACCAAAGTTGCATTGTCAACTTCCTCCAAATGAGCTCCAACTTGGTGATCTAACCCATTTCTATATGAAACTTGACCCTGTTAATATTCATATCATTTGGAATCCATTTACTTGCCCAAACCACCATCAAACACCTTCTGGCAGAAATTTAAAATGCATGTTTTGGCCGTTTCCACTAATCTCCATGAGCTAATCTTTCTCCCACAGCATCATATGGTCCTCCTCTAACCCCCTTTATCTTTCATTGACCGAGGAGCCATGATTATGGGGGTGAAAAGCTCTTTTTCCCTCTTTGGACAACACCATTTCTCTCTCTCTCAACCTCCCTCCTCACTCCAGTGGATCCCCAGGGCATCCAATGCCATTGTCACATTGTTTACTCCCCCCTGCAGCTACTAGACACAAGTGGGCGCGTGAGGACGCGCGGAAAAGCCGCGGATGCCAGCCATTTGCGCGCTCTGGAGCACGTCAGTGTGCTCCCGACCGTTGACACCGCGTCCCCCGACCACCTCGAGCCTCCCCCTCGCGCCAGTTGAGGTGCCTCGACGTCCGCAACACGCCACCGTGCAGGCCCCCTCGTCTCTTCCTCTCTCTCACCCCCTGCGGTGCGTGCCCAAAGCTGCCCGGCTCGGCCAATGCCCGGCCTCGCACGCGCGAGCACCAGAGCCTCTCCCCGCCCCCTCTCTCTCTCTTCCTGGCACCCTACTCGACTCCCACGAACGCCGTAGACAGACCCGGGCCTCCTCCCGTGGCCACTGCGGCCATTCCCGCGGGTTCCCGTAGGCCACGTCCACCGTGAGCCATGGCCTCACCATTTAAGGGCTCCTGAGGCCTCCCTTTGGATCCCCTTCGACCTCTCTCACTCCTAGTGAACCCCTGGACCAATCCAACTCTCTCCCCATGCCCTCCATCCACCTCCATGGCCGGAGCCGAGCCGCCGGACTTCGGTTAAATTCGTGCCAACCTGAGCCCCCCTCTCCACCTCATGGCCTCAAAACATCTCCACCACCATCATGCATATCTCCCCCGCTTCATTTCGTCCTATCCGAGGCTGCAGCACCATGCCCCAACCTCACCGTCGCCCCCATCCGTCGCGAGCGATGCACCGCTCGCATCCTGCCACCCCAGCCGTTGTGGCGCATCTCGGCGGGTGCGTCACGCTCTCCTGAAGCCGCCGGTGTGCCGGGCATCGCCGAAGGTGACCTGTGCTGCCGGAGCCCACGCCCGCAAGCATTCGGCTCTGCCTCCCCTGCCTCACATCTGTTCGAGCGGGAGGTGGGGGACGAGCCCGACATGTGGGCCCCGCGCATCAGCGGCACAGTGGGGCGGGCCCATGAGTTAAGTGGACACGGGCTCTGCCCGCTGACGCCTTCGCTCGGGGAAGGCGTATTTCCCCAGAGTGCGCCTTCGACGTGGCCCTTCCTGCGCGTAGCTGAGCCACTGGGCTAGCCCGTCAGCTATCCCTCGCCCAGCGCGCAGAATAAGTGGTATAGCCTTTTCCTTATTCTTTTTCCAGTCAACTTCAAAAATCCATAAATAATTCAAATGGACTCCAAATTTGATGATTCAAATTTCTAGTGACTCTATAAATCATGATCTACCTGGTGGTGCAACATGCACATTTTTCCAGAGACCTTTTCTTCACAAATGTTTATCAAATCCTATTTTTCCTATTTCTGTGATGAACTTTAGAAAATCACAGAGAGCCCATTTTTGATCCAAATTCCATGGTTCAAAATCCTAGATGTCTATAAGTTCAAAACTTAGTTTTTGAACATTTTTACTAATACTTTCTGTACAACCTCAAATAATGGTCTATTTCTTCATTTATAGCCAACTTTGCAAATTCATAGAGAAATCATTTTGAACTCCAAATCCAGTGAAACCAATTCCTAGATGCTTCTAAAATCACGATTTTCTAAATGGGTGCCTTTGCTCATTTTTCAAAAATATATTTCTGTACACTTCTTGCAAATCAATAAACCCCTTGGTTCCATCATATTGAAATGTTCAGAGATGTCCATTGATCAAATCCTAATGAAACCACTTTGGTCATCCCTCATATGACCAGAGGTATCCCAGAAAATTCAAATACATATTTTTAGAGCACTTTTATTTTTGCCTTGTTGTGTTGCTTATTATGATTGTTTCCGACGTTAGTTGACGAAGTAGACGGAGTACTTGGAGAAGGACCAGAAGACTTGAAGACTCTGAGGAACCAGGCAAGCAGCCCTTTGACCATGTCTATGAAACCCTTTCTATGCATGTCATATAGCACCATATTGTTGTTGCAACGGAATCATGATGAGGTGGTATCCACTTTGATGGTTTGCCACCGTACTTCCTTGTTGATACTTGCATTGTGCATGACCCTAGCTTCTTATGAGGGTTATGCCGGTGGGAGTAGATAGGATGCTAAAGTAGATGCTACGCAAAAAGGGATGGGTATATGCATGGTGAAGGAGACAAAGTAATTTCAAAAGACTTTTCGAAAACCCCGTCGGGTGCCACTTATGCCCGGGGGAGATGGTGAGTTGGGTAGCCACTTGATGACGAAGTGGTGTACCGAAGCAAGTGTGTGTTGTTTTCAAAACGGATTGGTTTAAGTTGCGACCGTTATTCCAACCTTACATGCGCAATCACTCTATCCTTGTATGGGAAAGGGCATTATTGAGTACCTAGACCGATACTAGCTTGGAGCCTGCGTTACTAGTGACAGGAGAGTTGTTGGTGCGCTCTCTCGGGATGGGGTCGTGCCAGGTAGGGCGACCAAGAACATTTTTATGGGGCACCGGACACACCGTTGGTACCCCGTGCTTGTGATGTGAGATGATTATGGAGCGTGGCTCCACGAAAATGTTATGTGATAATGTTGGGCACGGGGGTTACTACCAATCGAGTGGACTCCATGTTAGTGTCGTCTAGGGAAAGGTAGTGATCGGGTGCTTACCCCGGGTACTTGAGGTATCGCGGGTCGTGGATGACACGGAAGTTCCCCGGATCTTGTGGGTAAAGTGTGCAACCTTTGCAGAGTGTAAAACTATTCGAATAGCCGTGTCCAAGGTCAAGGACAGTTGGGTAACCGCTCTTGGGCTATGTCCACATGTTTACAAACCGTGTGTGTGTTGATAAAACTACTTGGGTCAAGTCAAGGGACTTGACATGATTGAGTTGGGTTGGTGCCCACTCTATTTATGTTGATATCTGTAACCTGTCCTCATGGTTACTTGAATTCTCCTGATGCATGTCTTACAAGTTGTTGAACATGTCATTGCACTCAAAACTAGCTTTCTGCAAAAATTTACCTATATCATGCACTATTGTATCTCGAACCAAAACATGGGTTGCTTGCGAGTACATTCAAAGTACTCATTGGCTTGCCACTGGTTATTTTATTTTCCAGGCCTGAAAGGACAAGATATATTGAAGAGTTCCTTGGTGACGATCGTGCGAGCTAGGATGCTTTCCCAGTCAGAATGCCTGTAGGGTTAAGGCAGATGGCATGGGTCCAAGTTATCGACGAAGCTTTCCGCTGCGATGTTATACTCAAGGCTCGACCATAATGGTCCTACTTGTGTAATACGGTATGTATGGATGTAAGACTCTTGTTTTTCAGCTTCTGTGTGTTCAGTGAGCTTTGATCTCTGGGATCACTTTACACGTGCATTCGGTGATCACGACTTATGAGTCGGGGTCCCCACACCCAGCCTAATACGGCTCCGAAAACCCAAGTGGTTCCGGATTCATGCAGGCAGACTCTCTCTAAGGAGGGCGAGCCACCTGTACCGATGACCTTTGTCCATACAGAGGCATCAGATAACTTGGTGGAAGCACTCCGCGGCGCTTCCATTGATAAATAACACCGCACTCTTATGAGTGCGGTGATTGAGAAGGTCCGGTCCGCCAAAAGCAGATTGACCGAAGCCTGCGCCAGCCTCCTTACAGGCCTTGAGGTAACTAACATAATTGTGAGAAAATATCACAGTATAGATAGTAGACCCTGATGCTCTATTTGGTGTTCGGAAAAAAGGCCGAACAGAGGATCAAATAACATCCACAGGAGTCTAACAAAAGATGTATATGTGATTAAGCAGGCATTGCTATTGGCCACTGCCGCTGGTACTGCGGAGGTCTCCGGTCTGAAGCGGGACCTGGAGCGGACCGAGGGAGAGCTCGGCCTCGTGAAGATGCAGCTCAAGGAAAACAAAGGTACACAATACCCCGTCTGTATATTTAGAAAAGAAAAATGGTTTCTGCTGATGAAAGCATCATGAACTTTACTAGGGGTCACGACCAAAGTGGCGGCCCTTAATACGGCACTGACCGAGGCCGAAGACAAAGCGGCCAAGGAGCGCGCCGAGCGCGAGAAGCAAGAGGCCCGAGTCAACGAGGTCCAGCAAGAGCTCCAGGATTTCGTCTGAAAATACGAGTCCTTGGAGCATGACTCGAAGACGGAAGAGTCCAAGCTTGCAAAGGCCCTCCAGATCGCACGAGACGCCAAGGCCGAAGCCCAAAAGGCCCTCTAGGAGATTCAGGCAGCCAAGAAGATTGCGGCGGGTAAGGCATTCATTATGCAAGGCAAGCATGTGAAGGAGACTTTCCTTTTACTTACCCAAATTTGGAGCTCTCCAGGAGCATTCGCAGATCTGTCGCGCAGCATATCTGATGCCACAGAGTTCTATTGAGCTGAAGAAGTCGGCGGAGAAGTTGTTCTGGTCTCAGTATATTGGGACCGAACATCCGATGCCCTTGAGCGACCAGCTGAAGCAACTGGTCTAACTGCACAAGGCGGCCGAACTGGCCATGAAAGACCTCATAGTATGGCTGTGGCCTGCCGAGCCCCTACCCAGTAGCTACTTCGGCCTAGTAAAGCGGCTTGTGAGTGCCTGTCCGTGGCTTGATGTTATAAAGCGGTCAGTTTGCATTGAAGGTGCGCGAATGGCCTTCGCCCGCGCAAAAGTGCACTGGGCGAAGATGGATGCCGAGAAGCTGATGACCGAGGGGCCGCCGAAGGGCAAGGAGCATCGTGACCCCAAAAAGTATTATGATAGTGTCCTAAAGGGCTCCCACCTTGTGGCAGAGCAATGTGCGAAGGATGTAATCTTTGAGTGAATACACTCATTTTATCCTGAAATATGAAGCAAGTTCTTTTGTGCAATATAACGCTTGCTGATTTAAAATTTTACCTTCTGTGCGGCCGTTTATAAAATCTGAGAGTTGGCCAGTCGTCGGCTTCTGCCCCCATGTAACTAGTACCGGAGTGCTCGTGATAAATCTAAAAACTCTTTATCCAAATTTTTGGTCCTTTAAGGAGGTGTTTAGCGCAACGAACAAGGCAATTGGACTATACAGCTTTATCACTCTCACTTAGCCATAGAAGTTCTATAATTTTAAATTTTGGCGTAGCCCCTGGTATTCAGAAGGCCGAACTTGGGGCGCTATACATGCCTAAATCCGACAAAGGCTGGTTCCTCGCCCAAAGTGGATTTTTTTAAGGATTTGAGACCTCTCGAATAGCGACCAGCTCTCGCAGCATCATGAAAGTTAGTTTTTGGTTTTCTCTACTTAGGTGCTCGTCCGGAAGAACTGGGACACAGTCGCAATAGTTCTCCCTGTGCCACCTTAGCTGATATAGCGGAACGTAAGGCAGCAAAACATGGGAGCCAGGCAAACCCAACGATTGACCCAAGACATGATTCGGAGCTAACGCATATAATGCTATAAGTTCGGGGCGCCGCACTGTCGAAAGTGTTTGGACTTTTCTTGCCGTGTTAGGGGGTACACTGAAGCCCCTGGCGAGCCGAACGTACCAAAATGTACGGGTGCAATTTGTAATAAATAAACAGTCAATGAAAAAGATAAAGAAACGTAATAATAAGCTGACATTGTACATTATTTTCCATTGTTATTTGAATAATACGTCAAGGCGTATGTATACAAGTAGTGCAATAAGAAAAATAGGACTATTTGACATGTCCTAACCAAGGGCGAGCTACGTGTGGGTATGTAAGATAGGTATAGCGATCATTATCAGAGACCACATGGGGATTCCTTTGTACGTCAAAGCTCCTTGCCTCCTTGGTGTTTCCGTCCCGTGATGGGTCCGATAATCAGGCTATCGGAAGAGCCTCCAGAAAATAGGGACCTAAAGAAAGAAAAGGGGTGAAGGTATACGGATCCTGGGGCGGCTGAGCCGCATTGTGGACCGCATTCTAGCTGTGCCTCCGTCTATGCCCATGGTATTTAAAGTGCGTAATTATGTACGCGCGGCACAAATTTCCCTGCTTGACTGGGAATAGGACGGAGGCCGAATTGCTAGGCGAGCTCTGGATGTGTCGGACGATCCTGCTGCAGAGTACTTCGGACTCGCTTGGCGGTGTCCGGGGATTTTATTGCCGAATTGGAGGTCTACCTAAGAAGGCTGCTCTGTACTTCTGCTGCGAGGGCGGCAGTGTGCTCCTCCGTACGGAGGGAGCGCTCTGTGTTTCCATTGACTATTATAACCCCACGAGGTATTGGCATCTTGAGCTTGAGCTGCGCATAATGTGGTACCACATTGAATCTGGCAAATGCGGTTCGCCCGAGCAGTGCGTGATAGCCACTGCAGAAGGGGACGATATTGAAGATTAACTCCTTGCTTCGGAAGTTGTCCGGAGATCCGAAGACTACTTCCAGTGTGATTGAGCCTGTACAACAGGCCTCTACACCTGGTATGACACCTTTAAAGGTGGTTTTGGTGGGTTTGATTCTTGAGGGATCGATGCCCATTTTGCGCACTGTATCCTGATAGAGCAGGTTTAGGCTGCTGCCACCGTCCATAAGGACTCGTGTGAGGTGGAATCCGTCGATGATGGGGTCGAGGACCAGCGCGGCCAAACCGCCATGACGGATACTCGTCGGAATGTCCATGCGATCGAAGGTGATCGGACAAGAAGACCATGGGTTGAACTTTGGGGCAACTGGCTCCATCGCGTAGACGTCCCTTACTGCACGCTTCCGTTCCCGCTTGGGAATATGGGTTGCGTATATCATATTTACCGTTTTTACTTGGATGGGAATTTCTTCTGTCCTCCTATGGTCGGCAGCCGGGGCTCCTCATCGTCATCACCATGTGGCCCCTTTTCCTTGTTTTCGGCATTCAACTTGCCGGCCTGTTTAAACACGCAACATTCTCTGTTGGTGTGGTTCGCTGGTTTATCGGGGGTGCCGTGAATTTGACATGAATGATCGAGTATGTGGTCCAGACTGGATGGGCCCGGATTGTTTCTTTTGAATGGTTTTTTCCACTGATTAGACTTAGAGCCACTGAATCCGGCATTGATGGCCATGTCTTCGGTGTTACCGCCATTATTGCGATGCTTGTGTCTGTTGCGTCAGGGCTTGCCGTTGCTATCTCTGGCATCTGAGGTGCCAGGATTTCTTGATGTGCTGTTGCTGCGAGCCAGCCAGCTATCCACGCCCGCACAAAAGCGGGTCATGAGGGTCGTGAGGGCTGCCATGTACTTCGGCTTCTCTTGGCCGAGGTGTCGGGCAAGCCACTCGTCACAGATGTTATGCTTAAAGGCCGCTAGGGCTTCGGCATCCGGACAGTTGACAATTTGGTTCTTTTTAGTTAGTAACCGAGTCCGGAATTTCCTGGCCGACTCTCTGGGCTGTTGGGTTATGTGACTTAAATCATCAGCATCCGGTAGTCGCACATAAGTCCCCTGGAAGTTATCCAGGAACGCGTCTTCCAGATTCTCCCAACTTCCAATGGAGTTTGCCGGCAAACTATTCAGGCAATGCCGAGCCGGTCCCTTGAGTTTTAGTGGGAGGTACTTGATGGCATGTAGATCATCACCGCGGGCCATGTGAATGTGGAGAAGGAAATCTTCTATCCATACCGCGGGGTCTGTAGTCCCATTGTAGGGCTCGATATTCACGGTTTTAAACCCTTTTGGCAATTCCTGCTCCATTACTTCATCAGTGAAGCATAGGGGGTGTGCGGCGCCTCTATGCCGGGCTATATCACGACGCAGTTCAAATGAGTCCGGTGTATTGTATTCGGCCTAGCCGGATTTGTATTTAGTATATCCGGTGTGGCGGTCATCATCACGCATTGGGGCGCGCCCCCGTGATCCGTAGATCGATCTTGACTGTCCTGCTTTGTTTTCCAATTCGTCTTGCAGGTAATGCGTGTAGCCGCGGGCCTCCGTGTTTTTGTTTGTTTGGCGACGGGGTGCGGGCTGGTGTTCGGGCTGATACGCCGCTTTGTCTCGGCCACGAGGTGGCCAGACAGCCGCATCCTGCACTGGTAGTGTAGGCTCTAGTGCCTCCTCCTCGAATTGAGGTAACAACCTACGCTTTGGGTAACTTTTGGTTGGGCGCTCGAGTCCGTATTCCTCGGCTGCCAGGACCTCAGTCCATCTATCAGTTAGCAGATCTTGATCATCTTGAAGCTACTGCTACTTTTTCTTCAGGCTTTTTGTAGTGGCTATAAGCCGGCGCTTGAAGCGCTCTTGCTCGACGGGATCCTCAGGCACGATGAAATATTCATTGCCGAGGCTCACCTCATCTTCGGAGAGGGGCATGTAATTGTCGTCCTCTGAGTCTCCATCCATTGCCTGTTTATTAGGGCTAGCTTGCCCATCCTCCCGTCCGGCTTGCTCGAAGCTTGGTTGGGCGGGATTGTTTTCGTCTTCGCATCATCCGAAGTGCTATTGTCTCTTGTGCCGGTATCGCTATTTTTGCTATGACGGGGCTTAGCGCGGCGCCGCTGACGCCGGTGCTTAGATTGCTTCTCAAGGGGATTATCCTCCGTTGCCTCATCGCCATTGCTTTCTTTGGGTGTGTCCACCATATATATGATGAGGTGGCTGTCCAGCACCCTTTGGGCGGTGGTTCCTGTTCTTCTCCGGCATCGTCGTCCATACTGTCAATGTCTTCATGGTCGAAATCAAGCATGTCGATTAAGTCGTTGACAGTGGCTATTAAGTGGGTGGTGAATGGGGAACAATTTTCTTCGTCGTCCACTTCCCACTCAAGCCGGGCATAGTTCGGCCAAGAGTCTCCTGACAGGGAGAGAGATTTTAATGAATTTAGCACGTCTCCCAAGGGCGAGTGCTGAAAGATATCCGCGGACCTAACTCCATGACTGGTGCCCAGTCAGGTCCGACGGGCATGGATGCACGCGATTCAGAGCCCCTAGTCGGAGACGAGTCCGAGGGTCCTAAGACACAGATCTCCTTAGGAGTGGGATCTGTGTTCGGCTCTATCGCCGCTGAGTGTGCGGCCTCCGTGGCGGGGTCCATACACCCGTCCTCGGATGGCACAATCTGCTCCAGATTTAAAGCCAGGGCAACTTCAGGTGCGTTCTCCTGAACACCGTCCGATGGCAGATCTAAGCCATGCTCATCGTGACTGTACGGTGCACCTGTCATGGGCTCGAATCTGTCAAAGATCAAGTCTCCGTAGATGTGGTCCATGTAGTTCAGGCTTCCAAACCTGACCTGATGGCCAGGGGCGTAGCTATCGATCTGCTCCAGATGGCCAAGCGAGTTGGCCCGCAGTGCGAAGCCGCCAAATACGAAGATCTGTCCGGAGAGGAAAACCTCACCCTGGATTGCATCATTGCGGATGATTGAAGGAGCCATCAAGCCTTACCGTGATGACACAGTGGAACTCTCAATGAAAGCACCAATGTCGGTGTCAAAACCGGCGGATCTCAGGTAGGGGGTCCCGAACTGTGCTTCTAAGGCTAATGGTAACAGGAGGCGGGGGACACAATGTTTACCCAGGTTCGGGCCCTCTCTATGGATGTAATACCCTACTTCCTGCTTGATTGATCTTGATGATATGAGTATTAAAAGAGTTGATCTACCACGAGATCGTAGAGGCTAAACCCTAGAAGCTAGCCTATGATTCTGATTGTTCTTGTCCTACGGACTAAACCCTCCGATTTATATCGACGCCGGAGGGGGCTAGGGTTACACAGAGTCGGTTACAGAGAAGGAAATCTACATGTCCGAATTGCCAAGCTTGCCTTCCACGCAAAGGAGAGTCCCAGCCGGACACAGGACGAAGTCTTCAATCTTGTATCTTCATAGTCCAACAGTCCGGCTGTCCGAGGCCCCCCTAATCTAGGACTCCCTCAACTCCCCCGTCCATCAGGTCAGGTTTGGAAGCCTGAACTACATTGCCGACATCCGCAGAGACTTGATCTTCGACGGATTCGAGCCCACGACAGGTGCGTCGTACAGTCACGATGAGTATGACTTAGATCTGCCATCGGATTGTGTTCAGGAGATCGCACCTGCAGCTGCCCCGACTCTAAATCTGGAGCAGATCATGCCATCGGAGGACGGGTGGGTGGACCCCGCCATGGAGGCTGCACACTCATCGGAGATAGAGCCGAACACAGACTTCGCCTCCAATGAGGTCTGTGTCATCGGACCCTCGGACTCGTCTCCGGCCATAGGCTCCAAACTGCGTGTGTCCGTGCCTATTGAACCTAATTGGGCACCGATCATGGAGTTTACCTCCGTGAATATCTTTCAGCACTCGCCCTTGGGCGACGTGCTAAATTCATTAAAATTTCTCTCCCTGACAGGAGACTCCTGGCCGAACTATGTCCGACAATGGGAAGCGAACGATGAAGAAATTCGTTTCCCACCCACCACCCACTTAATAGCCACTGTCGACGACTTAACCGACATGCTTGATTTCGACTCCGAAGACATCGACGGTATGGACGACGATGCCGGAGAAGAACAGGAACCACCGCCCACAAGGCGCTGGACAACCACCTCACCATATGATATATATATGGTGGACACACCCAAAGAAAGCAATGGCAATGAGGGAACGGAGGATAACCCCCTTGAGAAGCAATCTAAGCACCAGCGTCAGCGACGCCGCTCTAAGCCCCGCCATAGCAAAATAAGCAATACCGGCACAAGAGACAATAGGACTCCGGATAATGCCGAAGACGAAAACAATCCCGCCCATCCAAGCTTTGAGCAAGCCGGACGGGAGGATGGACAAGCTAGCCTTGATGAACAGGCAATGGATGGAGACTCGGAGGACGACAATTATATGCCCCTCTCCGAAGACGAGGTGAGCCTCGGCGACGAAGAATTTATGGTGCCTAAGGATCCCTTCGATCAGGAGCGCTTCAAGCGCCAGCTTATATCTACTGCAAAAAGCCTGAAGAAAAAGCAGCAGCAGCTTCAAGTTGATCAAGATCTGCTAACTGATAGATGGACTGAGGTCCTGGCAGCCGAGGAATATGGACTCGAGCGCCCAACCAAAATTTACCCAAAGCATAGGTTGTTACCTGTGACGCCCGTATAATTAGGCTACAGTAATTCCACGCTAATGATACCACGTCACCTCGCTTACTGTTGTTAATCTTGCGATGGTTCAAAAACGATTCAAATTCAAATTTAAAATCAAGTCAAACAATTAAAGTTTTCAAAAGTCAAAACTAAAATGTTCTTAATGTGACAAATAAATCATGGATATTATTGGTGGAGTAACAACATCTTTATAAAATAATTAAATACCCTAAAGTGATTAAAACAACATCAAAACATTTAGTTATACTCCTAATATATTTTACCAAATACTAAACTATTTTTATTCTGAGGTAAAACTTCTTAGAACAGTGGATTATTTTGACACACTATTTTTGGAGCTATTGTCATATTTTACTAAACCAAAAATAAAGTGTAACTAAAATAAAACAGAAAAGAATAGTAAAAAAACAACAAATAAAGGAAGATAAAAGGCCCCCCTGGCCAACTGGGCCAGAAGGCCCAGCTGACTGATCCATTTGGCCCAGCCGGCCCCTCCACTCTCTCCATATCCCCACCAGGGGGGAAACCCTAACCCACCGACACCTCACTCCCCCCCCCCCACGAAAATATCTCCCCTCTCCCCGATTGGATCGGGATCGAGGAGGGAGGCCGCTCGACGCTGCCCCGCGCCCGGAGCTCGTCCTCGCCGGACCTTCCCCACCGGCCTGCCTCCCCATCGCGCGTCGTCCCCGTCGACCACCCCGACTCCCACTGCGCCGTCCCTGCTCCTCGATGTGAGCCTCGCCTCTCCCCTTTGCCTTCCTGCACGTCCCGCACCGGCAACGTCGCCCCGCGCCCTCTACGCGCAGGCAAGCCCATGGCCGCGCCCGTCACCCTTCGCCCGCGCTGCCCTGTGCCGCCGTTCATTGCCTCGCTGTGGTCCCCCCGAGCCCTCGCTCCGCTGCCTTCCACTGCTGCGCATCCGACCTCATCCGCGCCGGCTGCTCGTGTGCTCGCCGTAGCCACGGTCGGGGCCCTGCTCCAGCCGCGCACCTCACATCGCCGCCTTTGCGTGGCCGCTCCCCGTCGCGGTTCCCCACGCGCCCGCGCCAGCTCGGCGACGACCGCGCCCGTGCCCTGCTCCTCCCCTTTTTGCCCTGCCGTGTCCTTCGCCGCTGCCATGCCGGCGAACCCCCCCCCCCCCCCTCGCCGTGGCCCCGACTGGCTGCATCCAGTGCGGGCGCCCGCAACCGCACGCGCCCCTATGCCCGTTTCGCCCGCCCGCTAAGGCCTCTGGGCTACAGACATGTGGGGCCCAGTTCCCAGAACGTTTAATAAAAAAAGAATTAGAAAAATAATAATTAATTAGATAATCAATTAACTTAATTAGATATGTTAATTAACTTGATTAACTCTGATTAGATAACCTAATGATTAATTAACTAGTTAATTAGGTTTAGTTAAACTGTGACTATGACAAGTGGGACCCATGCGTAAGTTTGACTAAGTCAACAGGAATGTTGACTGCTGACTGGACCTGCTAACTGTGCTGTTGACCCAGTCAATGGCCCCATCTGTCAGTTTGACTTAGTCAATCCCTGTTGACTGCTGATGTCAACATGACATCATGCTGATGTCATTAATCCAATTTCAAATTCAAATAAAGAATTAATTAAATTCCAGAAATTAGTAAATCTTTAGAAAATCATATCTTTTAATCCGTAACTCGGATTAAATTATTTTCAACATGAAAGTTGCTCAGAACGACGAGACGATTCCGGAAACGCAGCCCGTTCATCCGCCACACGTCCCTAGCATAGTGAACCTGTAACATTTCACCTCCGGTTCATCTGTCCAAAAACACGAAACACCGGGGATACTTTCCCGGATGTTTCCCCCCTTCATCGGTATCACCTCATACCGCGTTAGAACACGTCTAGCTCTGCTTGTTGTCCTGCTATGCAGTTGCTTGCTATGTATTTACTGTTTCTCCCCCCTCTTCTCTCCGGTAGACTACGAGACCGACGCTGCTGCTGCCCAGTTTGACTACGGAGTTGACGACCCCTCCTTCTTGCCAGAGCAATCAGGCAAGCCCCCCCCCCCTTGATCACCCGATATCGCCTATTCTCCTCTATACTGCTTGCATTAGAGTAGTGTAGCATGTTACCGCTTTCCGTTGATCCTATTCTGATGCATAGCCTGACATTGTTGCTACATCTGTTGATACCTTACCTGCAATCCTAAATGCTTAGTATAGGATGCTAGTTTATCATCATTGGCCCTACATTCTTGTCAGTCTGCCTTGCTATACTATTGGGCCATGATCACTCGGGAGGTGATCATGGGTATATACTATACATATATACATACTACAGATGGTGACTAAAGTCGGGTCCGCTCGAAGAGTACCCGCGAGTGATTCACGGATTGGGGGCTGAAAGGACCTTTGTCCCGACGGCCCTCTATGTGGATCTTTGTGGCGGAGCGACAGGGCAGGTTGAGACCACCTAGGCGAGAGGTGGGCCTGGCCCTGGTCGGCGTCCGCGGTTGCTTCATAATAACACGCTTAACGAGATCTTGGTATTTGATCTGAGTCTGGCCATTTGGTCTATACGCACTAACCATCTACGCGGGAGTAGTTATGGGTATCCCGGCGTCGTGGTATCGGCCGAAGCCTTCTTGACGTCAGCGATGGAGCGGCGCGCGCCGGATTGGACTGGAACGCCTACTCTTGTATAAGGGAGGCTAGGTCTGCTTCCGGCCGCCCTCGCAACGTGCAAGTGTGCAATGGGCGATGGGCCCGGACCCCTGCGTGTGTTGACCTCTCTATTGTGCCTAGGTGGGGCTGCAACGTGTTGATCTTTCGAGGCCGGGCATGACCCAGGAAAGTGTGTCCGGACAAATGGGATCGATCGTGTTGGGTTATGTGGTGCACCCCTGCAGGGAAGTTTATCTATTCGAATAGCCGTGTCCCTCGGTAAAAGGATGACCCGGAGTTGTACCTTGACCTTATGACAACTAGAACCGGATACTTAATAAAACACACCCTTCCAAGTGCCAGATACAACCCGGTGATCGCTCTCTAACAGGGCGACGAGGAGAGGATTGCCGGGTAGGATTATGCTATGCGATGCTACTGGAGATGCTACTTGGAGATGCTACTTGGAGATGCTACTTGGAGGACTTCAATCTACTCTCTTCTACATGCTGCAAGACGGAGGCTGCCAGAAGCGTAGTCTTCAATAGGACTAGCTATCCCCCTCTTATTCTGGCATTCTGCAGTTCATTCCACTGATATGGCCTCCTTACACATATACCCAATGTAGTGCAGTTCCTTGCTTGCGAGTACTTTGGATGAGTACTCATGGTTGCTTTCTCCCCCCCTTTTCCCCCTTTCCTTTCTTTCTGGTTGTCGCAACCAGATGTTGGAGTCCAGGAGCCAGACGCCACCGTCGATGACGACCTCTACTACACTGGAGGTGCCTACTACTACGTGCAGCCCGCTGATGACGACCAGGAGTAGTTAGGAGGATCCCAGGCAGGAGGCCTGCGCCTCTTTCGATCTGTATCCCAGTTTGTGCTAGCCTTCTTAAGGCAAACTTGTTTAACTTATGTCTATACTCAGATATTGTTGCTTCCGCTGACTCGTCTATGATCGAGCATTTGTATTCGAGCCCTCGAGGCCCCTGGCTTGTATTATGATGCTTGTATGACTTATTTATGTTTTAGAGTTGTGTTGTGATATCTTCCCGTGAGTTCCTGATCTTGATCGTACACGTTTGCGTGTATGATTAGTGTACGATTGAATCGGGGGCGTCACATTACCTCAATTCGAGGAGGAGGCACTAGAGCCTACACTACCAGCACAGGATACGGCTGACCGGCCACCTCGTGGTTGAGACAAAGCGGCGTATCAGCTCGAACACCAGCCCGCACCCCGTCGCCAAACAAACAAAAGCACGAAGGCCCGGGGCTACACACATGACCTGCGAGATGAATTGGAAAACAAAGCAGGACAGTCAGATCGATCTACGGACCACGGGGGCGCGCCCCAACACATGACGATGACCGCCATGCCGGATATACTAAATACAAGTCCGGCCGGGCCGAATACAATAGACCAGACTCATCTGAGCTGCTTCGTGATGTAGCCCGTCATAGAGGCGCCGCACACCCCCTATGCTTCACTGACGAAGTAATGGAGAATGAATTCCCAGAAGGGTTTAAGCCCGTTGATATCGAGCCCTGCGATGGGACTACAGACCCCACGATATGGATAGAAGATTAACTTCTCCACATTCACATGGCCCGCGGCGATGATCTACATGCCATCAAGTACCTCCCACTAAACCTCAAGCGACCGGCTCGACATTGGCTGAATAGTTTGCCGACAAACTCCATTGGAAGTTGGGAGAACCTAGAAGACACATTCCTGGATAACTTCCAGGACACTTATGTGCGACCACCGGATGCTGATGATTTAAATCACATAACCTAACATCCCGGAGAGTCAGTCAGGAAATTCTTGACTCGGTTCCTAACTAAAATAACCAAATTGTCGACTGTCCGAATGCCAAAGCCTTAGCGGCCTTGAAGCATAACATCCGTGACGAGTGACTTGCCCGACACCTCGGCCAAGAGAAGCCGAAGTCCATGGCAGCCCTCACGACACTCATGACCCGCTCTTGTGCGGGCGAGGACAGCTAGCTGGCTCGTAGCAACAACACATCAAGAAATCCTGGCACCTCAGACGCCAGAGATAGGAACAGCAAGCCCCGACGCAACAGACACAAGCATCACAATAATGGCGATAACGCCGAGAATATGACCATCAATGCCGGATTCAGTGGCTCTAAGTCCGGTCAGCGGAAGAAGCCATTCAAAAGAAACAATCCGGGCCCGTCCAGTCTGGACCGCATACTCGATCGTTCATGTCAAATTCACGGCACCCCCGATAAACCAGCCAACCACACCAACAGAGAATGTTGGGTGTTCAAACAAGCCGACAACTTGAATGCCGAAAACAAGGAAAAGGGGCCGCATAGTGATGACGACGAGGAGCCCCCGCTGCCAAACACAGGAGGACAGAAGAAATTTCCTCCCCAAGTAGAAATGGTAAATATGATATACGCAACCCATATCCACAAGCGAGAGCGGAAGCGTGCACTAAGGGACGTCTACACGATGGAGCCAGTCGCCCCAAAGTTCAACCCATGGTCTTCTTGCCCGATCACCTTTGATCGCAAGGCCATCTGACCAGTATCTATCATGGCGGTTCGGCCGCGCTTGTCCTCGACCCCATCATTGACGGATTCCACCTCACACGAGTCCTTATGGATGATGGCAGTAGCCTGAACCTGCTCTATCAGGATACAATGCGCAAAATGGGCTTCGATCCCTGCTACGTCTTGAGCTTGCGTTGGTTTTCCTCGAAGACGAGAGGGTGATGCAGCAATAATAGCGTAAGTATTTCTCTCAGTTTTTGAGAACCAAGGTATTAATCTAGTAGGAGGCTCCTCAAAAGTCCCACACACCTACACAAACAAACTGAGAACTCGCAACCAACGGAATAAAGGGGTTGTCAATCCCTTCAAGGCCACTTGCGAAAGTGAGATCTAATAAAGATAGTAAGATAAGATAAATATATTTTTGGTATTTTATAATATAGATGCAAAAAGTAAAGAAGCAAATAAAAGTAGATTGGAAGCAAATATGATAAGAGATAGACCCGGGGGCCATAGGTTTCACTAGTGGCTTCTCTCAAGATAGCATAGGAATTACGGTGGGTGAAAAAATTACTGTCGAGCAATTGATAGAAAAGCGAATAATTATGAGATTATCTAGGCATGATCATGTATATAGGTATCATGTCCGCAACAAGTAGACCGACTCCTGCCTGCATCTACTACTATTACTCCACACATCGACCGACTCCTGCCTGCATCTAGAGTATTAAGTTCATAAGAACAGAGTAACGCTTTAAGCAAGATGACATGATGTAGAGGGATGAACTCAAGCAATATGATATAAACCCCATCTTGTTATCCTCGATGGCAACAATACAATACGTGCCTTGCAACCCTTTCTGTCACTGGGTAAGGACACCGCAAGATTGAACCCAAAGCTAAGCACTTCTCCCATGGTAAGAAAGATCAATCTAGTAGGCCAAACCAAACTAATAATTCGAAGAGATTTGCAAAGATAACTCAATCATACATAAAAGAATTCAGAGAAGATTCAAATACTATTCATAGATAAACTTGATCATAAACCAACAATTCATCAGATCTCGATAAACACACCGCAAAAAGAGTTTACATCGAATAGATCTCTACAAGAGAGGGGGAGAACATTGTTTTGAGATCCAAAAAGAGAGAAGAAGTCATCAAGCTAATAACTATGGACCCGTAGGTCTGTGGTAAACTACTCACAACTCATCGGAGGGGCAAGGATGTTGATGTAGAAGCCCTCCATGGTCGATTCCCCCTCTGGCAGAGTACCGGCGAGGGCTCCAAGATGATATCTCGCGGATACAGAAGGTTACGGTGGTGGAAATTGTGTTTTGTCCTACTCCTGGATGTTTTCGGGGTACGTAGGTATATATAGGAGGAAGAAGTACGTCGGTGGCCGCCCGAGGGGCCCACGAGACAGGGGGCGCGCCCTATAGGGGGGGCGCCCTCCTATCTTGGGGGAGCCTCGGCAGCTTCTTGGCTTGCACTACAAGTCCTCTGGATCACGTTCGTTCCAAAAATCACGCTCTTGAAGGTTTCATTCCGTTTGGACTCCGTTTGATATTCCTTTTGTTCGAAATACTGAAATAGGCAAAAAAACAGCAATATGTGTTGGGCCTTTGGTTAGTAGGTTAGTCCCAAAAATTATATAAATGCGTAAAATAAAGCCCATAAACATCCAAAAGGGGTAATTATAATAGCATGGAACAATCAAAAATCATAGATACGTTGGAGACGTATCAAGCATCCCCAAGCTTAATTCCTGCTCGCCCTCGAGTAGGTAAATGATAAAAAAGAAATTTTTGATGTGGAATTTTACCTAGAATAATTCTCAATGTAATTTTCTTTATTGTGGCATGAATGTTCAGATCCAAATGATTCAAAATAAAAGTTCATATTGATAAAAGAAATAGTAACACTTCAAGCACACTAATCAAAGTAATCATGTCTTCTCAAAATAGCATGGCAAAAGAAAGTTCATCCCTACATAATCATATAGTTATGCTATGCTTCATTTTCGTCACACAAAGATGTTCCCAACTTCTATACCCCCGATGACAAGCCAAGAAATTGTTTCATACTTAAATAATCTCAAACTTTTTCAACCTTCACGCAATACATGAGCATGAGCCATGGATATAGCACTATGGGTGGAATAGAATATGATGATGGGGATTGTGTGGAGAAGACAAAAAAGGAGAAAGTCTCACATTGACGAGGATAATCAACGATCTATGGAGATGCCCATCAATTGATTTCAACATGAGGAGTAGGGATTGCCATGCAACGGATGCACTAGAGCTATAAATGAATGCTCAACAAAAGAAAACTAGTGGGTGTGCATCCAACTTGCTTGCTCACGAAGACCTAGGGCATTTGAGGAAGCCCATCGTAGGAATATACAAGCCAAGTTCTATAATGAAAAATTCCCACTAGTATGAAAAAGACAACTTATGAGACTCACTATATGAAAAACATGGTTCTACTTTGAAGCACAATATATGAGACTCACTACATGAAGAACAAGGTGCTACTTTGAAGCACAAGTGTGGAAAAAGAGATAGTAACATTGCCCTTTTTATTTATTTTCTTCTTTTTTTTCTATTTTTTTTCTTTTTTTCTTTTCCCTTTTTTTGGGCCTTTCTCTTTTTTTTTCTTTGGGCAATGCTCTAATAATGATGATCATTACACTTCTATTGATTACAACATATGAATTACAACTCGAAACTGGAACAAGATATGACTCTATATGAATGCCTCCGGCGGTGTACCGGGATGGTGCACTGAATCAAGAGTGACATGTATGAAAAATAATGCATGGTGGCTTTGCCACAAATACGATATCAACTACATGATCATGCAAGGGCAATATGAAAAAAGTAAAGTATGTCATGATGACGAAGAATGGAACGGTGGAAAGTTGCATGGCAATATATCTCGGAATGGCTATGGAAATGCCATAATAGGTAGGTATGGTGGCTGTTTTGAGGAAGATATAAGGAGGTTTATGTGTGATAGAGCGTATCGTATCACGGGGTTTGGATGCACCGGCGAAGTTTGCACCAACTCTCAAGGTGAGAAAGGGCAATGCACAGTACCGAAGAGGCTAGCAAAGGTGGAAAGGTAAAAGTGCGTATAATCCATGGACTCAACATTAGTCAAAAGAACTCATATAATTATTGCAAAAATTTAGAAGTCATCAAAAATAAAGTACTACGCGCATGCTCCTTGGGGGATAGATTGGTAGGAAAAGACCATCGCTCGTCCCCGACCACCACTCATAAGGATGCACAAGCCAGGTACACTTCATGTTTCAAATTTGTTACACAACTTTAACCATACGTGCATGCTACGGGATTTGATAACTTTAACACAAGCATTCTTTAAATGAATAATCACCCAACTAGCATGACTTTAATATCACTACCTCCATATCTCAAAACAATTATCAAGTATCAAATTGATCATAGCATCCAATTCACTTCCTATGATAGTTTTTATTATACCCAACTTGGATGCCTACCATTCTAGGACCAATTTTATAACCATAGGAAATACCATGCTGTTCTAAAAGACTCTCAAAATAATATAAGTGAAGCATGAGAGACTAGTAATTTCTTCATAATTAAGTCACCACCGTGCTCTAAAAGATATAAGTGAAGCACTAGAGCAAAAACTATCAAACTCAAAATATATAAGTGAAGCACAAAGAGTATTCTAGCAAATTCTAGTTAAATAGGATTCTGCCAAAAGGTGTGTACAGCAAATATGATTGTGGTAAATTAAAAAGCAAAGACTAATATAATACACGACGCTCCAAGCAAAATACATATCATGTGGCGAATAAAAATATAGCTCCAAGTAAAGTTACCAATGAACGAAGACGAAAGAGGGGATGCCTTCCCGGGGCATCCCCAAGCTTAGGATTTTGGCTATCCTTGAATATCTTGGGGTGCCTTGGTAATCCTCAAGCTTAGGCTCTTGCCACCCTTTATTCCATAGTCCATAAAAGCTTTACCCAAAACTTAAAAACTTCACAACACAAAACTCAACAGAAAATCTTATAAGCTCCGTTAGTGAAAGAAAACAAAACCACCACATAAGGTACTATAATGAACTCATTATTTATTTATTTTGGTGTTAAACCTACTGTATTCCAACTTCCTTATGGTTTATAAACTAATTTACTAGCCATAGATGCATTGAAATAAGCAAACAACACACGAAAAACAGAATCTGTCAAAAACAGAACAGTCTGTAGCAATCTATAACTAACGTGAACTTCTGGAACTGTAAAAATCCTACCAAAATAGGAAGTCCTGGAAAATTTGTTTATTGATCAGAAGAAAAAAGAATCAAATCAACTATCATCATAGGTTATCCTATAGGTTCTACTTGGCACAAACACTAATTAAAAGATAAAAACACATCTAAACAGAAGGTAGATGCAAGATTTATTACTAAACAGGAGTAAAAACAAAAAACGTAAAGAAAATTGGATTGCCTCCCAACTAGCGCTATCGTTTAATGCCCCTAGCTAGGCATAAAAGCAAAGATAGATCTAACGAGTGCCATCTTTGGCACTAAATTCATAAGTAGACCGCATGATAGATTCAAAAGGTAATTTGACTTTCTTTCTTGGAAAGTGCTCCATGCCTTTCTTTAATGGAAATTGGAATCTAATATTACCTTCCTTCATATCAATAATCATGCCAATCATTCTAAGGAAAGGTCAACCAAGAATAATAGGGCAAGATAGATAGTAATCTATATCAAGAACGATAAAATCTACGGGCACCAAATTTCTATTTGCAACAATAAGAACATCATTGATCCTTCCCATAGGCTTTTTACTGGTGGAATCCGCAAGGTGAAAATTTAAAGAGCAATCATCAAGATCATGGAAACCTAGAATATCATATAAAGTTTTCGGAATCATGGAAACATTAGCACCCAGATCACACAAAGCAAAACACTCATGATCTTTAATTCTAATACTTATAGTAGGTTCCCACTCATCATTAAGTTTTCTAGGTATAGAAACTTCCAAATTAAGTTTTTCAACAAAAGATTGCATCAAGGCATCAACAATATGTTTGGTAAAAGCTTTATTTTGATTATAAGCATGAGGAGAATTAACAACGGATTGCAACATGGAAATACAACCTTCTAAAGAACAATTATCATAATCAAATTCCTTGAAATCCAAAATAGTAGGTTCAATGTTATTTAAAGTTGTGGCTTCTCCAATCCCACTTTTACCAATTTTAGCATTAAGATCTAAAAACTCCAAATTCCTGGGACACCTTCTAGGCAAAGTTAATTCATCATCAGTCCCATAATCATCAAAATTCCTATTGCAAAACATAGATCTAATAGGAGACACATCAATAACTTTAAGATCCTCATCATTATTTTCATGGAAACTAGAAGAACACGCCTTTATAAAGCTATCTTTTTTAGCATGCAATCTAGTGGTTCTTTCCTTGCACTCGTCAATGGAAATTATCATTGCTTTGAGAGACTCATTGATATCATGCTTAGGAGGAGAAGATCTAAGTTTAAGAGAATCAACATCAAGCGAAAGTCTATCAACATTCCTAGCCAAATCATCAACTTTGAGCAAATTTTCTTCAAGCAAAGCATTAAAATTCTTCTTAGAAATCATAAATTCTTTCGCACTATTCTCAAAATCAGAGGGCATATTATTAAAATTACCATAAGAATTATTGTAGGAATTTCCATAATTATTAGAGGAATTACTAGGGAACGGTCTAGCATTAAAGTTTCCTCTATAAGTATTGTTTCCAAAACTATTCCTACCAACAAAATTCACATCCATAGATTCATTATTATTCTCAATCAAAGAAGACAAAGGCATATCATTAGGATCAAGAGGATTATTTTTAGTAGAAAACATCTTCATAAGTTCATCCATCTTTCCACTCAAAACATAGATTTCCTCTATCGCATGCACTTTTTTACTAGAAGATCTTTCGGTGTGCCATTGAGAATAATTAGCCATAATATTATCAAGAAGTTTTGCAGCATCTCCTCACGTGATTTCCACAAATGTGCCTCCTGCGGCCGAATCTAAGAGATTTCTAGAAGCAAAGTTCAAATCGGCATAAAATATTTGTATGATCATCCATAAATTCAAACCATGAGTAGGGCAATTGTGAAGCATCAATTTCATTCTTTCCCAAGATTGGGCAACATGCTCATGATCAAGTTGTTTAAAATTCATAATATCGTTCCTAAGAGTGATGATCTTAGCAGGGGAAAATACTTAGAGATAAAAGCATCTTTGCACTTGTTCCAAGAATCAATACTATTTTTAGGCAAAGACCAAAACCAAATTTTAGCATGATCTCTAAGTGAAAACGGAAATAACTTAAATTTGACAATATTGTTATTCTTATCCTTCTTCTTTTGCATATCACACAAATCAACAAAGTTGTTTAGATGAGTAGTGGCATCTTCACTAGGAAGGCCGGCGAATTGATCTTCCATAACAAGATTCAGCAAAGCGGTATTGATTTCACACGACTCAACATCATTAAGAGGAGCAATCGGAGTACTAAGGAAATCATTATTATTGGTATTCGATAAATCACACAATTTGGTATTATCTTGCGCCATGGCAACAAGTAATCCAACACACAAGCAAACAGAAAAAGGCAAGCGAAAAAGAGAGGAGGAGATTGGGAAAGAGAGGGCGAATAAAACGGCAAGGGTGAAGTGGGGGAGAGGAAAACAAGAGGCAAATGGCAAATAATGTAAATGTGAGGGAGATGGGTTTGTGATGGGTACTTGGTATCTCTTGACTTGAGCGAAGATCTCCCCGACAACGGTGCCAGAAATCCTTCTTGCTACGTCTTGAGCTTGTGTTGGTTTTCCTCGAAGAGGAGAGGGTGATGTAGCAATAGTAGCGTAAGTATTTACCTCAGTTTTTGAGAACCAAGGTATCAATCCAGTAGGAGGCTCCTCAAAAGTACCACACACCTACACAAACAAACTGAGAACTCGCAACCAATGCAATAAAGGGGTTGTCAATCCCTTCACAACCACTTGTGAAAGTGAGATCTAATAAAGATAGTAAGATAAGATAAATATATTTTTGGTTTTTATAATATAGATGCAAAAAGTAAAGAAGCAAATAAAAGTAGATTGGAAGCAAATATGATAAGAGATAGACCTTGGGGCCATAGGTTTCACTAGTGGCTTCTCTCAAGATAGCATAGGAATTACGGTGGGTGAACAAATTACTGTCGAGCAATTGATAGAAAAGCGAATAATTATGAGATTATCTAGGCATAATCATGTATATAGGCATCACGTCCGCAACAAGTAGACCGACTCCTGCCTGCATCTACTACTATTACTCCACACATCGACCGACTCCTGCCTGCATCTAGAGTATTAATATAAACCCCATCTTGTTATCCTTGCTGGCAACAATACAATACATCCCTTGCAACCCTTTCTGTCACTGGGTAAGGACACCGCAAGATTGAATTCAAAGCTAAGCACTTCTCCCATGGCAAGAAAGATCAATCTAGTAGGCCAAACCAAACTGATAATTCGAAGAGACTTGCAAAGATAACTCAATCATACATAAAAGAATTCAAAGAAGATTCAAATATTATTCATTGATAAACTTGATCATAAACCCACAATTCATCGGATCTCGACAAACACACCTCAAAAAGAGTTTACATCGAATAGTTCTCCACAAGAGAGGGGGAGAACATTGTATTGTGATCCAAAAAGAGAGAAGAAGCCATCTAGCTAATAACTATGGACCCGTAGGTCTGTGGTAAACTACTCACAACTCATCGAAGGGGCAAGGATGTTGATGTAGAAGCCCTCCATGGTCGATTCCCCCTCCGGCAGAGTGTCGGCGAAGGCTCCAAGATGAGATCTCGGGGATACAGAAGGTTACGGTGGTGGAAATTATGTTTCATCCTGCTCCTGGATGTTTTCGTGGTATGTAGGTATATATAGAAGGAAGAAGTACGTCGGTGGCTGCCCGAGGGGCCCACGAGACAGGGGGCGCACCCTATAGGGGGGGCGCCCTCCTATATCGTGGGAGCCTCGGAAGCTTCTTGGCTTGCACTCCAAGTCCTCTAGATCACGTTCATTCCAAAAATCACGCTCCCGAAGGTTTCATTCCGTTTGGACTCCGTTTGATATTCCTTTTCTTCGAAATACTGAAATAGCCAAAAAAAACAGCAATATGGGCTGGGCCTCCGGTTAGTAGGTTAGTCCCAAAAATGATATAAATGTGTAAAATAAAGCCCACGAACATCCAAAAGGGGTAATATAATAGCATGGAACAATCAAAAAGGGGTAATATAATAGCAAGGATAAAACCCACCAAAACCACCTTTAAAGGTGTCATACCAGGTGTAGTGGCCTGTTGCATGGGCTCAATCACACTGGAAGTAGTCTTTGGATCTTCGAACAACTTCCGAAGCGAGGAGTTAATCTTCGATATCATTCCCTTCCGCAGTGGCTATCATGTACTGCTCGGACGAACCGCATTTGCCAGATTCAATGCGGTACCGCATTATGCCTACCTCAAGCTCAACATGCCAGGACCTCGCGGGGTTATAACAGTCAATGGAAACACAGAGCGCTGCCTCCGTACGGAGAAGCACAATGCGGCCCTCGCAGCAGAAGTACAGAGAAGTCTTCTTAGGCAGACCTCTAATTCGGCAATAAAGCCCCCGGACACCGCCAAGCGAGTCCGAAGTACCCTGCAACAGGATCATCCGACACGTCCAGAGCTCGCCAGCACTTTGGTCTCCGCCTAGTCCCAGTCAAGCGGTGAAATTTGTGCCGCACGTACATAATTACATACTTAAAATACCATGGGCATAGAAGGAGGCACAGCTTGAATGCGGTCCACAATGCGGCTCAACCGCCTCAGGATCCGTATACCTTCACCCTTTTCTTTCTTTTAGGTCCCTGTCTTCTTGAGGCTCTTCCGATAACCTAATTATCTGACCCATCACAAGACGGAAACACCAAGGAGGCAAGAAGCTTTGACGTATGAGGGAATCCCCAGGTGGTCTGTGATAACGATCGCTACATCTGTTTTTCCATACCCACACGTAGCTCGCTCTTGGTTAGGACATGTCAAATAGTCCTATTTTGGTTATCGCACTACTTGTATACATATGCCTTGACGTATCATCCAAATAACAATGGAAAATAATGTACATTGTCAGCTTATTATTACATTTCTTTTCTTTTCCCTTGACTATTTATATATTAAAAATTGCACCCATACATTTTGGTACGATTCAGTTCGCCAGGGGCTTCAGTGTACCCCATAACACAGCAAGAAAAGTCCGAACACTTTCGATGGTGTGGCACCCCGAACTTATAGCATTATATGCATCAGCTCCGAATCATGTCTCGGGTCAATAGTTGGGATTGCCCGGCTCCCATGTTTTGCTGTCTTACGTTCCGCTGTATCGGCTAAGGTGGCACAGGGAGAACTACTGCGATTGTGTCCCGGTTCTTCCAGACGAGCACCTCAGTAGAGAAAGCCGAAAACTGACTGTGATGATGCAGCGAGAGCTGGTCGCTGTTCGAGAGGTCTCAAATCCTTAAAGATTTTTTCCGTTTAGGGCAAGGAATCGGCCTTTGTCCGATTTAGGCATGTATAGCGCCCCAAGTTCGGCCTTCCGAATACCTGGGGCTACGCCAAAATTTAAAATTATAGAACTTCTATGGCTAAGTCAGACTAATAAAGCTGTATAGTCCGATTGCCTTGTTCGTTGCGCTAAACACCTCCTTAAAGGACCAAAAATTTGGATAAAGAGTGTTTAGATTTATCCCGAACACCCCGGTACTAGGTACATGAGGGCAGAAGCTGACGACCGGCCAACTCTCAGATTTTATAAACGGCCGCACTGAAGGTAAAATTTTAAATCAGCAAGCGTTATGTAGCGCAAAAGAACTTGTTTCATATTACAGGATAAAATGAGTGTATTCACTCAAAGATTACATCCTTCGCACATTGCTCCGACACAAGGCGGGAGCCCTTCAGGACACTATCATAATACTTTTTGGGGTGGCGATGCTCCTTGCCCTTCGGCGGCCCTTCGGTCATCAGCTTCTCGGCATCCATCTTCGCCCAGTGCACTTTTATGCGGGCGAAGGCCATTCGCGCACCCTCAATGCAAACTGACCGCTTTATAACTTCAAGCCGCGGGCAGGCACTCACAAGCCGCTTTACTAGGCCGAAGTAGCTGCTGGGCAGAGGCTAAGTAGGCCATAGCCGGACTATGAGGTCCATCATGGCCAGTTCAGCTGCCTTGCGCAGTTCGACCAGTTGCTTCAGCTTGTCGCTCAAGGGCATCAAATGTTTGGTCCCAATATACTGAGACTAGAACAACTTCTCCGTCGTGCTCCCTTCTTCGGCTCGGTAGAACTCTGCGGCATCCGATATGCTGCACGGCAGATCTGCGAACGCTCCTGGAGAGCTCCAAATTCGGGTAAGTAATAGAAAAGTCTCCTTCACATGCTTGATTTTCATAATGAATGCCTTACCAGCCGCAATCTTCTTGGCCGCCTGAATCTCCTGGAGGGCCTTTTGGTCTTCGGCTTTGGTGTCTCGCGTGCTCTGGAGGGCCTTCGCAAGCTTGGACTCTTGCGTCTTAGAGTCTTGCTCCAAGGACTCATATTTTCGGACAAAATCCTGGAGCTCTTGCTGGACCTCATTGACCCGGGCCTCTTGTTTCTCGCGCTCGGCATGCTCCTTGGCCACTTTGTCTTCGGCCTTAGTCAGCGCCGCCTTAAAGGCCGCCACTTCTGTCATGCCCCCTAGTAAAGTTCATGACACTTTCGTCAGCAGAAACCATTTTTCCTTTTCAAATATACACACGGGGTATTGTGTACCTTTGTTTACCTCGAGCTGCCTTTCACGAGGCCGAGTTCTCCCTCGATCTGCTCTAGATCCCGCTTCAGTCCAGAGACCACCGTAGTACGAGCGGCAGCGGCCAGTAGCGACACCTGCTCATTCACATAGACATCTTCTGTTAGTCTCCTGCGGATGTTATTTGATCCTCTGTTCGGCCTTTCTTTCTGAACACCAAACAGAGCATCAGGGGCTATTGTCTATACTGTGATATTTTCTTACAATTTTGTTAGTTACCTCAAAGCCTGTTAGGAGGCTGGCGCAGGCTTCGGTCAATCCGCTTTTGGCAGACCGGACCTTCTCAATCATCGTACTCATAATGGTACGGTGTTCTTCATCAATGGAAGCGTCGCGAAGCGCTTCCAGCAAGTTATCCGATGCCTCTGGATAGACAGAGGCCATCAGTACAGGCGGCTCGCCCTCCTTAGAGAGAGGCTGCCTGCCTGAATCCAGAACCACTTGGGTTTCTGGAGCCATATTCGGCTGGGGCCAGACTTGTTGCGGCCCCCGTTATCGGAGTCCATGGGGGTCTTCCCTCCCATGTGCCCGGCGACTAGGATTTCGGCTGGGGGCGTCTCCAGAACTGTCTCCCCCTGGTCCGATATCCTCTAAGACAACACCTTGGTGTCATTCGCGGGTCTGGGGGTGGAGGCTGTCAGGAGTGAATCGCTGTTCATCGTCGACGGGCCCAGGGAACCCTTCGAAGACGATACCTTGATGTGGGATTTGGCTGGACTGCATATGCATGTTCGGCATGATAAGAAGCAATAAGGCAAAACATACTGGAAGTATTATAGTGTCCGGATGCTTAGGACTTAGCCAGGGGCTTGTCCCTGGGCAGCCACTCCTCGCCGCTGTAGGTGGCCATGGTGGAGTGGTCCGGAAGGAAGGTCTTTCCCTTCTTGGACGCCTTGGCCTCCCCCTACGGGGCGGACTTTCTCTTGCCCCCCCCCCCCGGTTGAGGGGGGAGGGATTTCCTCTTCCTCCTCCTTGTCTTTGTTGGAGGAGTGCGCCTCGGTGTCTTCGGACGTCATGTTCGATACAACCTAGCGCCGGAGACCTTTCCTGGTCCCCGCGGCCTTCTTCTTGGCCTTCTTCTCCGGCACCTCATAGGGCACCGGAAACAGCATCTTCATTAGAAGAGACGATGTTGGATCTTCAGGTAGCGGAGCCGGACAGTCGATCCGCTCCGCTATCGCTACCCAGTCCTATTGAATCAGCATGGAGGCTTAGATTCCTCCCGTGAATGTGCTGGTAAAAGGCACATCTTGCAAAATGTAAAAACTCACCGGATGTGCATGGCGTTTCGCGCTGAGTCCACGATCTTTGGTTATGGGTGGGGGGACCTCGTTAGCCTTGAAAAGCACCTTATAGATTTCTTCGTGCATCGTGCCAAAGAGCTCTTGCAGCATCTGGTGTTCGGCCGGGTCGAACTCCCATAGATTGTAAGCCCGTCTTTGACACGGGAGGATCCGGCGGATGAGCATGACCTGGACCATGTTGACAAGCTTGATTTTCTTGCCTATCATATTTTGGACGCAGGTCTGAAGTCCGGTCAGCTCCACCGATGAGCCCCAAGCTAAGCCCTTCTCTTTCCAGGAGGTGAGCTGCATGGGGACACCGGATCAAAATTCGGGGGTCGTTGCTCAGTTGGTGTCGCGCGGCTCGGTGATGTAGAACCACCCCGATTGCCACCCCTTCACGGTCTCCACGAAGGAGCCTTCGGGCCAGGTGACATTGGGCATATTACCCACCATGGCGCCTCCGCACTCCGCTTGCTAGCCAAACACCACCTTTGGCTTCACGTTGAAGGTCTTCAGCCATACGCCGAAGTGGGGCGTAATGCGGAGGAAGGCCTCGCACACGACGATAAACGCTGAGATGTTGAGGATGAAATTGGGGGCCAGATCATGGAAGTCCAGTCTGTAGTAGAACATGAGCCCGCGGACAAACGGGTGGAGGGGGAATCCCAGTCTGGGGACGAAATGAGAGAGGAACACTACCCTCTCCCGGGGTTTTGGAGTGGGGATGATCTGCCCTTCGGCCGGAAGCCGGTGTGTGATGTTTGCAAACAGGTATCCGGCCTCCCGAAGCTTCGTAATGTCCTCCTTCGTGATGGAGGAGGCCATCCACTTGCCTCCCACTCCGGACATACTTGGAATGACTTTGTGGAGAAGTTGAAAGCTTGCGCGCTAGAGCTTGAGCGAGCGAGAATGGATGAGCAGAGGAAGAAGAAGGCGTGGGTGAAAAAAGGGAAATCCTTATCTCTTTATAAAGGCGGTAGAGACTGTGCACCTCCCCACTTGCCTGATAAATTCTCTTATTCCCCAAGCGCCGCGTTGATGGCGCGGTTGGGTTACCCACACCCGTATTGATGAGAATCGTGTGATAAGGGGACACGATCTCTGCTTCGACAAGACGTGCCAGTAAAACCGCCTCGCGAGATGTGCAGAAGCAGGTTGAGAAAAACGGTCCGAATAATGACCGGGCCGTAGCGTGATGTCATGCTATGAAAAAGTTGTCAGTAGATTAAATTTGTGGAAAATTGTGCTCTCTACGGTGGAATGTGGAATTTGTTTTGCAGAGCCGGACATGATCCTTGTGTTCAAAATCTACCTTGGAGTATTCGGAGAAGGAACCCTCCTTGCAATGCCGAAGACAATCTGCGCACCGGACTCATCGTCATTGAAGCCTGGTTCAGGGGCTACTGATCGAGTCCTGGATTAGGGGGTCCTCGAACAGCTGGACTATGTACTTGTGCCGGACTATTGGACTATGAAGATACAAGATTGAAGACATCGTCCCGTGTCCGGGTGGGACTCTCCTTTGCGTGGATGGCAAGCTTGGCAATTTGGATATGTAGATTTCCTTCTCTGTAACCGACTTTGTGTAACCCTATCCCCCTCCAGTGTCTATATAAACCGGAGGGTCTAGTCCATAGGACGAGGACTATCATAATCATAGGCCAGCTTCTAGGGTTCAGCCTTTACGATCTCATGGTAGATCAACTCTTGTAATACTCATATCATCAAGATCAATCAAGCAGGAAGTAGGGTATTATATCCATAGAGGGCCCGAACTTGGGTAAACATTGTGTCCCCCGCCTCCTGTTACCATTAGCCTTAGACGTACAGTTCGGGACCCCCTACCCGAGATCTGCCGGTTTGACACTGACACCTGGGTCTCTTTTCCATCATATAAGTTCTATTTTCCATTATACTAGTTTCCGATCTACTATTTTGCAATATTTTACTTTCCGATCTATAAACCAAAAATACCAAAAATATTTACTTTACTATTTATTTATCTCTATCATATCTCACTTTTGCAAGTAACCGTGAAGGGATTGACAACCCCTTTATCATGTTGGGTGCAAGTTTGTTGATTGTTTGTGCGGGTATTCAGTGACTTGTGCGTTGTATCCTACTGTATTGATACCTTGGTTCTCAAACTAAGGGAAATACTTACTCTACTTTGCTGCATCACCCTTTCCTCTTCAAGGGAAAAACAACGCAAGCTCAAGAAGTAGCAGGAAGAATTTCTGGTGCCGTTGCCGGGGAGATCTATGTCAAGTCAAGACATACAAACTACCCATCATAAACTCTCATCTCTTGCATTACATTATTCGCTATTCGCCTGTCGTTATCCTCTCCCCACCTCTAAAACAATTTTTGAAAAGATTTGCATTTCTTCGCCTCTCTTCCGTTCGTCTTCTTCGCTTGCTTCTTGTGTGCTCGTGTGTTGGATTGCTTGCTTTGTCATGATGGCTCAAGATAATACCAAATTGTATGACTTTTCCAACACCAAAAACAATGATTTTATTAGCACTTCGATTGCTCCCACTAGTAATGCTGAATCTTGTGAAATTAATGTCCCCTTTGCTGAATATGGTTATGAAAGATCAATTTTCTAGCCTTCCTAGTGAAGATGCCGCATCCCATCTAAACAATTTCAATGATTTGTGTGATATGCAAAAGAAGAAATATGTGGATAATGATATTGTCAAATTGAAGCTATTTCCGTTTTCGCTTAGAGATCATGCTAAAACTTGGTTTTCATCTTTGCCTAAAAATAGTATTGATTCATGGAATAAGTGTAAAGATGCTTTAATCTCTAAGTATTTTCCTCCCGCTAAGATCATCTCCCTTAGGAATGATATTATGAATTTTAAGCAACTTGATCATGAGCATGTTGCACAATCTTGGGAGAGGATGAAATTGATGATACGAAATTGCCCTACACATGGTTTGAATTTGTGGATGATTACACAAAAAAATTATGCTAGATTGAATTTTTATTCTAGAAATCTTTTAGATTCTGCCACGGGGGGCACTTTTATGGATATCACTTTAGGAGAAGCTACCAAACTCCTAGATAATATCATGGTTAATTATTCTCAATGGCACACCAAAAGATCCACTAGTAAAAAGGTACATGCGATTGAAGAGATTTATGTTTTGAGTGCAAATATGGATGAACTTATGAAATTATTTTCTAATAAGAGTTCTTCTTCTTATCCTAATGATATTCCTTTGTCCACTTTTATTGAGAATAATAATGAATCTATGGATGTGAATTTTGTTGGTAGGAACAATTTTGGTAATGACGCGTATAGAGGCAATTTTAATCCTATGCCATTTCCTAGTAATTCCTCTAATAATTATGGTAATTCCTACAACAATTCTTATGGAAATTTTAATAAGGTGCCCTCTGATTTTGAGAATAGTGTTACAGAATTTATGAGTTTGCAATAGAATTTTAATGCTTTGTTTGAAGAAAATTTCTCGAGATTGATGATTTGGCTAGGAACGTGGATAGAATTTCCCTCGATGTTGATTCTTCGAAACTTAGATCTATTCCACCTAAGCATGATATCAATGAGTCTCTCAAGGACATGAGAATTTCCATTGATGAGTGCAAAGAAAGAACCGCTAAGATGCGTGCTAAAAAAGATTGGTTTGTAAAAGCATGTTCTTCTAGTTTTCATGATAATAATGATGAAGATAAAAAAGTGATTGGTATGACTCCTACTGAATCTTTGTTTTTTAATCTTGATAAAGATGGGACTAGAGATGAGTCAACTTTAGTTAAAAGTGGGATTGGAGAGGTCAAGACTTTAAGTAGCAATGAACCCACTCTTTTGGATTTCAAGGAATTTAATTATGATAATTGTTCTTTAATAGATTTTATTTCCATGTTGGAATCCGTGTTGAATTCTCCTCATGCTTATAATCAAAACAAAGCTTTTACTGAACATATCGTTGATGCCATGATGCAATATTTTGAAGAAAAGCTTGAATTAGAAGTTTCTATCCCTAGAAAACTTCATGATGCGTGGAAACCTACTATTAAGATTAAGATTAAAGACTATGAATGCCATGCTTTGTGTGATTTGGGTGGTAGTGTTTCCACGATTCCAAAAACTTTGTGTGATGTGTTAGGTACCCGTGAATTTGATGATTGTTCTTTAAATTTGCATCTTGCAGATTCCACTATTAAGAAACCTATGGGAAGGATTAATGATGTTCTTATTGTTGCAAATAGGAATTATGTGCCCGTAAATTTCGTTGTTCTTGATATCGATTGCAATCCTACATGTCCTATTATTCTTGGTAGACCTTTCCTTGGAACGATTGGTGTAGTTATTAGTATGAAAGAAGGAAACATTAGATTCCAATTCCCGTTAAGGAAAGGTATGGAACACTTCCCTAGGAAGAAAATTAAGTTGTAATATGAATCTATTATGAGACCCACTTATGGATTGGATACCAAAGATGACAATACCTAGATCTATTCACTTTTTTATGCCTAGCTAAGGGCGTTAAACAATAGCGCTTGTTGGGAGGCAACCCAATTTTATTTTATTTTATTCTTTTTTGTTCCAGTTTAGTAATAAATGATTCATATAGCCTCTGGTTAGATGTGGTTTTATGTTTTAATTAGTGTTTGTGCCAAGTTAAACCTTTAGGATAACTTACGGTGATAGTTGTGTTGATCCTGCTGAAAATCAGAAACTTTCACACCCAGGAAAATAATTTTCATAATTCACAGAACGGGATTCTGATCTAATTATTTCTGCTCTCGATTGGTACACAAATTTCTCAGGTCATCCTAATTCTTCAGAATTTTTGGAGTTACAGAAGTATTCGACAGTTACAGATTGCTACAGACTGTTCTGTTTTTGACAGTTTTTGTTTTCTATGTGTTGTTTGCTTATTTTGATGAATCTATGGGTAGTATCGGGGGGTCTGAACCATGGAAAAGTTGGAATACAGTAGATATTACACCAATATAAATAAAGAATGAGTTTGCAACAGTACCTTAAACTGGTGATTTATTTTCTTATACTAACGGAGCTCATGAGATTTTCTGTTGAGTTTTGTGTTGTGAAGTTTTCAAGTTTTGGGTAAGGATTTGATGTACTATGGAATAAGGAGTGGCAAGAGACTAAGGTAATATTCAAGGAAAACCAAAATCCTAAGCTTGGGGATGCCCCAGAAGGCATCCCCTCTTTCATCTTCGTTTATCAGTAACTTTACTTGAGGCTATATTTTTATTCACCACATGATATGTGTTTTGCTTGGAGCGTCTTGTATGATTTGAGTCTTTTCTTTTTAGTTTACCACAATCATCCCTGCTTTACACACCTTTTGGGAGAGACATGCATGAATCGTGATTTATTAGAATACTCTATGTGCTTCACTTATATCTTTTGAGCTAGGTAATATTGCTCTAGTACTTCACTTATAAATTTTTAGAGCATGGCGGCGGCTTTATTTTATAGAAATTGATGAACTCTCATGCTTCACTTATATTATTTTGAGTGTATTTTAGAATAGAATGGTAATTTACTTTGGTTATAAATTTAGTCCTAATATGATAGGCATCCAAGAGGGATATAATAAAAACTTTCATATAAAGTGCATTGAATACCACTACTAGAGAAAACCCTAGTAGTAGCGCGGGTTTAATGCCCACTAGTAGCGTGGGACACCGCGCTACTAGTAAGGCTCTACAGCTATTACTTAGCAGTAGTGCGTGCGACACGCGCTACTGCTAAGACATATAGCCACAGCGTGTGTTCACTCCCACGCTACTGCTAATCTAGCTAGTAGCAGCGTGTTTACTATCCATTGCTACTATTATTCTTTTTTTCAATTTTTTATTTTTAGCGTATTTATACGCCGTCATACAAATTTTGGTACAATACCAATTATGAGGTTTATATCATTATGTTCATAACAGTGTGGAGGCAACCTGTGGTGCATGTCAAAAGTATACTACTAATCCAAACTTGATATAGTTTGGACTAGTAGTACTTTCGATGTGCACCACATGTTGCCTCCACTTGAATCTAATCCGCCAGCACAAGCTATTTAATCATCATCATAGTCATTACCACCAACAGTAGCTATTTAATCATCATAGTCATACTGTAGCACATCATCATCCTCAAACTCATTCTAGCTAGCTAATCACCACCAACACTAGCTGCCGTAGCTATCTAATCACCACCAACACTAGCTAATAATAATCATCATAGTCATTACCAACAACACTAGCTATTTCATCATCATAGTCATAGTGTAGCACATCATCATCTTCAAACTCATTTCTAGCTAGCTAATCACTACTGCTGCTCTCTCTCGGGTAAAATAGCATAAAACATGTGTAGCACTCCTGCTTCATCATGTTGGAGCATGCAGATGAACCTGTCTCCTAATCGTGGGCTGCGCTTCTGATTGTTGCCCCCCTAGTACTTCTCAGTGATTGTTCACAATTTTGCTCCAGTCTTTCACTATTAAGCATTCCTCGCTATTAGAAATCCTGAATGCACTAAAGTTCATATTAGGATGTCTTGGCCGTAAGCTAACCATTCTCATGCGACCTTTAGTCTCAATCCAATGAGTCACAACATTCATCAGGACTCCCTGTTGAAGAACATCGTATAGTAACATACTCAGCAATGAAGTTTAGCTTAAAAAATAATGTATGCAAAAGATGCACTGAGGACAAATAGTAAAAATCTTACTATCTTTCCTAAATAGATGTGACCGTAATTCAATACGAACACTATTGGTCGCACGTTTTGAGTACTAAGATTTTTAAGTCCAGAAAAATAATTTGTCTTGACAGTATGAAGACCCTCAAGCCATGAAACATAATCACTTATCTCCTCGTAGTTTAGTTCAGCCCCGGGACATTATTAGGTCATGTCTACCAAGTGCTGGACATGTTTGCTTGAATGCAAATAAGCTATCAATAGAAATTAGTTGTCAACTATTTTTGAATAAACAATATCAAAGGCATAAATATGGTTGAGAAACTCACATAATGGTATAACTGGAGGCGTCATCACATCGACCCAGATGTCGATATTACCTTCAGTATCATCTTCCGGACAAATATCAAAGGTGATAACCATATCAGGCTCAAATGCATAAGTCTTGCATAGTGCTTGCCAAGTTTTGCTTTCAAAATAGGTGTAGGTGTCTGCGTTGTATAATTTTGCGTGAAAAGTATAACCATGCTCGATCTTCAAGTAAACTCTCTTTACCTCCATAGTAGTTTTCATAGGATTGAAACCTATCTTATCCAAGACAAAAACTCTTGCATGGCAGGGGATACGCTAGTAGAATATTAAAAAAATTAAATTATAAGTTGAAGCAAATGAAGCAGATGTCATGCTTAATTACGAAAAAAGACTTGTCGTTGTGACTTACTGTATCCACTTCAAAGTTCTCGTCCAGCTTGATGCTGAGGCGCCTACCATCATCTAGGAAGATTCTGTCGAACAGGTCGTGCTCGTCTTTGCAGTATTTGCAAATACCGAAATGCTTTTCGTCATCAGACATTTCCTATGTTCATAGTTGAAACATTAATTAAAAATCGATCGAAGACAACTACTAGGATACTCAACACAAATATCCAGGGCACTCGATATTTCCTACATATTCTGGCACAAGTCATGCCAAAATTCATGGAAAATCCGGCATGACCTTTGCTAAAATAGGACATATCGAGCGCCTGAAAATTGCCGGAACGGAAATGAATCAATAGTCCAGCAAAACATAGGCCACTCGGAGGTGTAACCTGCAAACATGACCGGCCACTTGGGCAAGCAGATATCCTATTTGCGCAACACAAGATATACATTTCAAAATATCTTATAGGACTCATATTGACATGAGCATTCAATAAGCAAAACCAAATCGTAAAATAAATAAGTATTCAAATTAGCATGCATTCAATAAGCAAAAGTAAATCATCTCTTGTGTCCGTACATCGTCAAATATTATCACTAATACATCCTGAATAGTATCATACATATAACATCACTAATACAACTAAAACCCTAGCGAACGACGGGTATCGGCGTGGGCGCTGGACACCCAAAGAGAAGGAACCATCACAGGATCATAGCTCAAGTGAGATCCCTGGAGAACCTGCGCTCCAGCGCAAACAAGTAGCGATGGACGTGCGCATCCTCCTCACTTACACGGTGATGTACCACCTCCGCGAGGTCCTCAAGCCTCTCGACCATCACTGGCCCTCGCGACCGCCACCAAAGAAGGTTTGGGTCAACGATGGGCTCCCCCCGGTAGGTAGCACCTCCCAGTACCAGCCCGGCGGAGCCCAGTCTCGGACATAGCCCATCTGGTCAAGTAGGTGTCCTCCACCGAGTCGACGACGAGGATGCGGGATAGGCATCGTCGACGTCGATGCGGGAAAAAATGCTTTAACTAAAAAATAACAACAAATGTGACATGTTCAACTAGTTCTATTAATTCAACTAGTTCTTACTAAAAATAAACTTACTATAAATAAAAATAAACTAGTACCTAATTAGTACCTAGTTCTTACTAACTAATTAGTACCTAGGAACTACTGCCCTAATTACTATCTAATTTGATGAACCTAGGGGTGAAAAGTGGTAGTAGATAATCCGAAATTTGATGCAATAGATGAACCCTAACTAATTTGATGCAATTGAAATTTGAAGAACCCTAGGCAAAGGTAGGGAAGGGGGAGGAGTAGGCGTGCTGACCTCGGGTGCCTGCGGCGAGGGAGGGGCAGGCGGTGTCGAGGTCGGGGTCGGGGCTCGAGCACGCGGCGGAGGGCGGCGTCGAGGTCGGGGGTGGCGTCGAATCCGGGGTCGGGGCGGCGTCGAGGGTGTGCGGAGAGCAATGGGAGAGCGCGCGGTGGCTGACGGGCGACGGCAGCGACGACAGCGGAGGAGTTGGGATTTGGGGGAAGTGGTCGTGGGGAAGAACGAACCGCGCGGTTAAGTCAAAAGTAGCAGTAGTGCTTTCCGGGAAATGCACTACTACTAAGTTAACTACAGTGCGTTCCTGGATACGCGCTACTGCTACTCCTTTCTCTTTTTTCCCTTTTTCATTTTTTTCTTTACATTTTATTTTTTTCCTTTCTCATTTTTCTATTTCTTTCATTTTCATTTACTTTTCTATTTGCTTTCCATTTAATTTTATTTCCTTTATCAGTAGCGCCTTTCTGCGTAAATGCGCTGCTACAAAGCATGTAGTTGTAGTGTTGTTCGCGGTAGATCGCTACTACTATGCGTAGCCTATCGGCTAAGCAGTTGGAATTTTAATAGTAGCGCTTTTATCTTCAGGCGCGCTAATGCTATAATTGTATCTGTAGCGCGGTTTATGCCAACGCGCTACTGCTACTTAGCACTAGCGTGGTATTTTGACACACGCTACTGCTAAAGTTCTATGTATAAGGTTTTCCCTAGTAGTGTACTATGAGAAGTTTGATTCTTTACGATTGTTTTTAGATATGAAAAGGGTGATATTAGAGTCATGCTAGAGAGTAGTTGTGAATTTGAGAGATACTTGTGTTAAAGTTTGTGATTCCCGTAGCATGCACGTATGGTGAACCGTTATGTGATGAAGTCGGCGTATGATTTATTTTTTGATTGTCTTCCTTATGAGTGGCGGTCGAGGACGAGCGATGGTCTTTTTCTACCAATCTATCCCCCTAGGAGCATGCGCATACTACTTCGTTTCGATAACTAATAGATTTTTGCAATAGTATGTGAGTTCTTTATGACTAATGTTGAGTCCATGGATTATACGCACTCTCACATTTCCACCATTGCTAGCCTCTCTTGTGCTGCGCAAATCTCATCGGTACCATACACCCACCATAAACCTTCCTCAAAACAGCCACCATACCTACCTATTATGGCATTTCCATAGCCATTCCAAGATATATTGCCATGCAACTTTCCACCGTTCTGTTATTATGACATGCTTCATCATTGTCATATTGCTTTGCATGATTTTGTAGTTGACATAGTATTTGTGGCAAAGCCACCTTTCATAATCTCTACTATCTAAAAAAATGCAAGGTTTCGTCTCCCATCGTACGTCGCTCGTTTTGTCCACCCTCACACGTCCATCGTTGTGCCTCCCGTTCTTTTCTTTGCCAAATACATCATCCGATATTTGTTTCCAAAAAATGCTGCCCCACAAATCCCATAATTGACGGCCCTAAAAAATCTCCACGGATCACTTACAGCGAGAAAAGAACAAAAAAATCTCCATCCCACCTTCCTACTTGCCCGCGACATGGATTCTTTCCACGTGTGATCTATGCATCGCTGGCGGCGGCTTCCCACGCGACCTCCATGATGCCGCTTTCTCACGTGCCCTCCGCCGCCGCGATAATCTCTCTAGCGCCGGCTTCCATCCTCAGCATTGAGGACACCGCAGACGCAACGGGATGAAGGCGCGGACTGCCCGTCCCCGTCACCCGTCCTTCGGTTGTTCGGCATGCTGATAACCCGATGCCCAACCGTCTCGCCAGCGAACTCCAGTGGCGTTGATTCAAGGTCAAAATCCGATCCTCACTTCTCTTGTGTGCCAATTGATTCATTCATTGTTCCATGCTTATTTTTTTGTTCAGAGAATAGTTTGATCCTGATCGAGAAGATGATGTTTGGAAAGATCATCGATCACATCAAAGACTGAAGCCGACATCTCCAAGACCAACCTACCTCCTACTTAATTTGTGATGAATCACTCCTGGGTATATAATCAGAATTCACTTGCTTGCTTGAGTTCTTCGGTTTAAATCCCGATATTTAGTTCACACAGATTTGCGTGGGTTCGTTCCATCATCCCAGATTATCGTTGCATGTATGCAGGGAATCTTTTTATTTTCCTGTGAGCTTCCGTTGTCTTGGATGGAACGTCTGAATCTGCGTGACAACGATTTTGTGTTATATACACTTCTTGCGGTTTTATTTGTGCTTGTGAGTAATAGGATGTTGCTGTGAAATGGTCTATACTTGTTAATTACCTACATGTTTTATGCAGAATTTGATTGATCATGCCGGTGTCAGGCTTTAGTTGCCTGGGTGCATATCGGCCCATGATGTTTAGTTAGTTATAACTATTTTTGATGTGTCAAGGTTCAGAACTTACCTGGAAGTTTATATCTTTATGCTGCATACTGGCTCGTATCACCCTATTTTATTTGTCGGATGACATGATTGCAGGCTTGCCTACATTTTATTTTGACATCTGCTAAATCTTTCTTATCAGTTCATTCTTGTCTTGATGGTTGTCTTACCGATAGTCATGTTATAGCATGCATTTGAAACAAATGTGCAGGTTGGGGAAGTTTCAACATCTAAAATTGGGCGAAAGGTCAAACCAAGATCTTCACTTGACTATACTGTGCCGTCTTCTCACAAAGCTTGCCATCATAATATACATATCTATTTGTTCCTGGACTGAATCTACATACATTACATGATTTTCCTAATAATGGTCAAATATGTCAGGAAGCTTGCCATCATAGTGTACTCTTTTTTTATTCGTGTGAAAACAACATATTCAGCTAAAAAGGTAAAATTAATTATTACAACATTATTAAAAGAAGTTGACAATGAAATAATTGGCTCTGTTATGCAATCAACTAAATTCTATACAACAACATTGTTTGTCAATATGATCATGGTTGATCTATTTCCATGACATCATTTTCCTCTTTTGTGGTCGCAAATATAATGCATATGATCATTTGGTAAAACAGTGAGATGAATAGGTTGGATGATGAATGATAGACACCAAATGTTATTGGAGGCATTTTTATCCCCCAAAAAATTAAAGTATGTGTTCGGGTGGGGGTGTGGGGGTGAAGGAGGAGACTGTGAGCCGGATGGATCATTGACAAAGGTGATGAGTTTGGATTGGAGCGGCAGAAAAATGAAAGAATGAAGAAGAACGAGGTGTGAGACACCAATGGGTATTGAACCAACAGAATAGGTAGGGCCCATTGCAACGCATGGGCAATTAGCTAGTTCTTTCATATATGTCACTCTTGATTCATTGCACATCCCGGTACACTGCTGGAGGCATTCACATAGAGTCATATTTTGTTCTAAGCATTGAGTTGTAATTTTTTGTTATTAGAGCATTGTCCCATGTGAGGAAAGGATGATGGAGGCTATGATTCCCCCACAAGTCGGGATGAGACTCCGGACAAAAAATTTAAGAAAAAAGGAAAAAAGAGAGAAGAAAGAAAAAAAGAAAAAAGTGAGAAAAAGAGAGAAGGGGCAATGTTACTATCCTTTTTCCACACTCGTGCTTCAAAGTACCACCATGGTCTTCATGATAGAGAATCTCCTATTTTGTCACTTTCATATAGTAGTGGGAATTTTTCATTATAGAACTTGGCTTGTATATTCCAATGATGGGCTTCCTCAAATTGTCCTAGGCCTTCGTGAGCAAGCAAGTTGGATGCACACCCACTTAATTTCTTTTTGAGATTTCATACACTTATAGCTCTAGTGCATCCGTTGCATGGCAATCCCTACTCACTCACATTGATATCTATTGATGGGCATCTCCATAGCCCGTTGATATGCCTAGTTGATGTGAGACTATCTTATTCTTTTTTGTCCTCTCCACAAGCACCATATTATCTTCCACCATAGTGCTATATCCATGGATCACGCTCATGTATTGCGTGAAGGTTAAAAAAGTTTGAGAACATAAAAAGTATGAAACAATTGCTTGGCTTGTCATCGGGTTTGTGCGTGGTTTAAATATTTTGTGTGATAAAGATAGAACATAGCCAGACTATATGATTTTGTAGGGATAGCTTTCTTTGGCCATGTTATTTTGAGAAGACATGATTGCTTAATTAGTATGCTTGAAGTATTTTTTTGATGTCAATATTAAACTTTTGTTTTCAATCTTTGGGACCTTAACATTCATGCCACAATAAATAAAATTACATGGATAAATATGTTAGGTAGCATTCCACATCCAAAATTCTATTTTTATCATTTAACTACTCGAGGACGAGTAGGAATTAAGCTTGGGATGCTTGATACGTCTCCAACGTATCTATAATTTTTGATTATTCCATGCTATTATATTATCTATTTTGGAAGTTTTATATGCATTTATATGTTATTTTATACAATTTTTGGGACTAGCCTATTAACCTAGAGCCCAGTGCCAGTTTCTGTTTTTTGCCTGTTTTAGAGTTTCGCAGAAAAGGAATACTAAACGGAGTCCAAACGGAATGAAACTTTCGCGATGATCTTTCTTGGACCAGAAGCAAACTAGGAGACTTGGAGATGAAGTCAGAGACTCAACGAGGTGGACACGAGGGTGGAGGGCACGCCCAGGGGGTAGGGCGCGCCCCCTACCTCGTGGGGCCCTCGGAGCTCTTCTAACCTAATTCTATCACCTATATATACTCTTATACCCCAAAAACATCAGGAGGAGCCATGAAAACACTTTTCCACCGCCGCAACCTTCTGTACCCATGAGATCTCTTCTAGGAGCCTTTTCCGGCGTCCTGTCGGAGGGTGATTTGATCATGGAGGGCTTCTACATCAACTCCATTACCCTTCCAATGAAGCGTGAGTAGTTTACCACAGACCTATGGGTTCATAGCTAGTAGCTAGATGGCTTCTTCTCTCTCTCTCTCTCTCTCTCTCTCTCTCTTTGATTCTCAATACTATGTTCTCCTCGATGTTCTTGGAGATCTATTTGACCCAATATTCTTTTGCGGTGTGTTTGCCGAGATCCAATGAATTGTGGATTTATGATCAGATTATCAATGAATATTATTTGACTCTTCTCGGATTTCTTATATGCATGATTTGATATCTTTGCAAGTCTCTTCGAATTATCGGTTTAGTTTATCCTACTAGATTGATTTTTCTTGCAATGGGAGAAGTGCTTAGCTTTGGGTTCAATCTTGCAGTGTTGTGGGGACCCCGACTCATAAGTCGTGATCACCGAATGCACGTGTACAGTCATCCCAGAGATCAATGCTCACTAAACACACAGAAGCTGAATAACAACAGTCTTACATCCATACATACCGTCTTACAAAAATTATGACCATTATGGTCAAGTCTTACATAGATAAAGCCACAGGGGCTGAATACCAAATAATCTTAAGCAGCGGAAATCTTCGTTGATAAGTAGAACCCATGCCATCTGCCTTAACCCTATAGGCATTCTGACTGGGAAGCGTCCTATTCGCGTGTTCATCACCAAAGAACTCTTTCTCAAACTCCTGCTCTTCCATGCCTGGTCAATTAAATAACCAGTGGCAAGCCAATGAGTACTTTGAATGTACTCGCAAGCAACCCATGATTTGGTTCAAAGTAACAATGCAATTGTACAACAAGTAAGCAGCCTAGCTTCAAGCTAGTTGAGATGTCCTATCAACTTGTGAGATATGCATCAATGAACACGGGTAACCTTGAGAACAGGTTACAGATATCAACACAAATAGGGTTTGGATAAATGCCATTTCATTCAACATGTCAAGTCACCACCTTGACACAAATAGTTCTCTTCCACAGATGCACAGAGATTGTAAAATTTCTGGACATAGTTTAAGTCGCACCTCCCAACTGTCCATGACCGTGGACACGGCTATCTGAATAGTTTGACACTCTACAGAGGTTGAGCACTTTACCCACAAGATCCGGGAAGCTTTCGTGTCATCCACAATCCCGTAGTGCCTCAAGTACTCGGGGGAAGCACCCGATCATTACCTTTCCCTAGACGACACTAACATAGGGTCCACTCGTTGATACACGACCCTCGTGTATAAGCAAAAGATCACGGGACTCTGCCCTTTTCACATTATTGCACATACACGAAGGGACGAACGGTGTGTCCGGTGCCCTGTGAAAACAGTCATGGCCGCCTATCCAAGCACGACCCCGTCCCGAGAGTGACCTGAAGTCAACCCCGTCACTAGTGATGTGGGCACCATGCTAGTATCAGCCTAAGTAATCAATAATGCCCCGTCCCATAAAGGGGTAGAGTGGTTGCACATGTTTGGTTGGGACGGTAGTCACACATAAATCTAATCCATCATTTTACACACACCCACCAAAAGTTCTCTTTGGTACACCACTTCTTCCTCAAGTGGTGACCTTAGTTCAACATCTCCCAAGGGCATTAGGGGCACCCGATGGGGTTTTCGAAAGAATGTATCCATGAAGGGTTCATGGTACACATGCATCATTATGCATCAACTAGTCTCTTGAAAATGCAATCATGAACAAGGTAAGGTCATGACTAGGGGTATGCATCGTGGGGTGGTTCACAACAAGTTTTACCATTGTCATATTTCATCATCATGCAATCGGAAAAAGGGTACCGATGAACAAGAGGGTGACATGGTCAAAGGGTTGCTTGCCTTGATTGGCTTGTTCTTCAAGGTCTTCAAATCCTTCTCCTCCTTGTTCAGCAACTTCGTCAAATACGGGATCTAAAGGTCGCAAAAAATAACGAGAAAATAAGGCAATAGTAAAACAGAAAAACCAAAGTGCTCAGAAAAATGTCAACTCATTTTTGTTAAATACTAGGGTGAACACTAAGAAGGGGAAAATTCCTAGTTTTGTATTTGGAGAAGCAGAATAGGAGAAATGGAATTACAAACGTATATTTAAATGCTTAAAATCACATTTAAATATTTAAAGTGAAGAAAAGGTTGTTGGATTTGAATGAAAGTTGCACCATTAAATAGGTGGGATTTTTACAAGAATTTAGGAGCTAGAATTATTTCATTTGGATTAATATTTAGTCTAGAGGAAGTTTTGCAAGTCTGATAGAAAAGAAAAAGTTGAAGGCGCACTGTGCCTGCTGGGCCAGAACGGCCACCGGGCAGCGGCCCAGCCAGCGACGCGGCCCAGCCGAGCCGACGCGTGTGCACGCCATATTTTTAAACCTGATGGGTGGGCCCCAGCTATCAGTGGGAGAGAGAGGGGGCAAGAGAGAGGTGACGATGACAGGCGGGGCCTGCCTGTCATCTCTGACCTCGCGACCAGAGGGCCGGCGTGCTCACCGGCGGCGATACAGGGCACGGCGGGTCGAGCTGACGGCACGGTTGGACCCAGCGTGGAGTCGCCGTTCGGGTGGTGGTGGTGGACGTCACCGGATTTGCCTGGTTTGCCGGCGACGAGGAAGCACGGCGGAGGTGCGTCAGGCAGTGGTTGTTCCGGTCGACTCCAGCTGCAAACGAAGGGGAAAAGGAGGGGGAAGGAGTCAGGGGCTCGCTGCGGTTCCAGATCGAGCGAAAGGAGCGGAGGGGGAGGCTCTTACCGCGCAAACACCGGTGACCCGAGGCGGCGGCGCTCGGCTCGATCCAGAGAAAAGAGAGGGGGAGGGGAGCTGGGGCTCTACTGGTGATCGCTAGGAGGCGAGAGAGCTCAAGGGATGGAGAGAACGGGGTCCGGGGTGGCCTTAAATAAGAGGGGCGCGGTGCACCTTGGCTCATGCGCCGGCGAGCTTCTAGCCGTTGCTGGAGGTCACGGGGGCACGCGTGGGCATTTCTGGGGCGTTTGTGGAGGTGATCCACGACCAAGGGAAGGAAGAGAGGGAGCAGGAGGGGCCAAAGGCGCCGCGCGCGTGAGTGTGCTCATTGGAGCTCTCGGGAGGCCATGGCGCGTGTGTGAGGGAGGCCGTAGGCGGGAGAAGGAAGAGGAGGACCAGGGCTTAGCGTGCTGCGGACGCTGAGGCGCATCGTCGGGCGCGCTGGGGAGGCCCGAGGTGGCTGGCAGGGGGCGTCTACAGTGCGGAAGCGCACTGTAGCGCGCTCCAGAGCATGCAAATGGCCGGCATGCCATTTTTTTGGCAAAGTGGGCACGGCCAGGATTGTCTAGTAGCTCTAGGGGGAAGTGAAGAAGAGGGGAGGATCATTGGATGCCCTGGGGATCCAGTAGGAGAGGAGTGGGGTTGAGAGAGAGGGGGAAAAGGGGCTGTCCAGAGGGGTAAGTGAGGTGGTTTCACCCCTCAATCATTGAGCTCAGATGCAGCCATTGTTACTGGAGGTAGAGGAGGACTTGTAGGGGCTGTGGTAAAAAGTGGAGGCCATGGAGAAGAGTGGAAGTGGTAAGAATAGTGTTTTTAGAAAAATGGCACAAGGTGTTTGTTGTTGATTTGGGAAAGAAGATGAACTCCTCTTGTCATGAGGCTTGACAGGGTAAAATGGAATGAGAAAATAAGAGGTTCCACCAAGATTGAGTTTATTTGGGTAAAGTTGCCAATGCAACTTTTGTAAACCCTATAAATTAGCAGAAATGAACTTGTGTAGATCTAGTTGAGCAAATCACTTCTCCTTGATGCACCACTTTGTGTAGTGGCCTCATTTGGTCATGTGAACATTCTCACAAAAGTTGAGAGCAAAATGAGAAAGTTGACAATGTAAAGTTGTTCAAATTTGATTCTGGACAGAGAGGGTTTTGGGGCACTTTGATCAGGTTAACTTGTTTTCCAACTTGTGCCACTTGGCCTAGATTAATAATTAGAACATTTGAGCATGTTCACAAGGTTTGAAAACATTTGGAAATGTTTGGCAATGTAAAGTTGCTCAAACTTCAAAATGGACAGAAATGGTTTTGAGGGGATTTGATGATGTTATATTGTTCTCCAAGACATGATACTTGGCAAGATCATCTAATATGTCATATGTGACATGCTGGAATTTTCTTGGAATTTTTAGAGAATATTTCCTTTGTAAATATTTCAAAAGCTTGAAATATCCAGAAAGGGTTTTTGAGGGGTTTGACCAATATTTTTAACATGACCATGTGTTGAAACTCTTATATATGGACAATATATGTCCACTGAGTTTCCCTAAATTTTTACAAATATTTTTAAAGTATTAAAATAATTTTAACCTATTCAAGACCATTTCTGGCCTAAAGAAAAAGCCTTTAAATAAAATAGGAAAATAACTTTTACAATTATATTTTTGTGGTTTATGGAAGTCCTATATCTAATAGGTTTCAAATATACTATTTGAAATATTTTTCATACCCCAAATCAAGTACTTGCAGTGCAAACCTCAATTCAGGGGTTTTTGGAAAACTAATTTTTGAAAATACTTTTTGGCCAAATTATTTGTGTAAGAAAATACTATATTGCTCTATACACATGGCATGATCATTGGGCAGAAGTTTGGGGCAAGGAGATGAAGTATAGAAGGTGGAGTTGTGTTGACTTTAAAGAGCACTTGAAAAACACAGAGAGAAAACCAACTCCAAATAAAAGCCAATTGATGCAAAAGTTTTTTGTCAAACCACACTTTATCATGATTTATTAGCTCAAGTGTTGTGGCATGAAAATCAGGGTGTGACAGACCTACCCTCCTTAAAAGAATCTCGTCCCCGAGATTCCCAAACTAGGCGCTGAAAGGGATACAGAAACTTGGATCAGGGGTAGTCTTCAAGTCCTCATGTTGCTTCTGCTTCCTTGTAGTGCTCCATTGAGCTTGAAGTACTTGATGGTGTGGCTTCGTGTATGACACTCTTCTTGATCCAGGTTGCTAATGGGTAGCTCGCGGTAGGTTAGATTGGGCTAGGGGTCGATGGCTCGGTGGTCAATGCCCTCGTAGAGACCGGGCAAGTTACAAAGTTGGAAACACTTCCGGGATTGTGATTCATGGAAAGCGTTGTGCACATCAGGTAACTCCGGTGGCAACTCCAGCTGGTAACTGTCTTCTCTTCGTCTCGTAGTGATCTCAGAGGGGGGTTGTTAAATCTTAGAGTGATCTCGAAGGGGGCCGATGAATCTTGGTGTGGGTCTCCTTGTCATGGAAATGCTTGGTTCCTTAGAGAGAAGTGGCTTGCAGATACACCTGGTCTTCGACGAGAAAGTTCACTTCTTGACGATGGTGGTGGGTGTAGTTCTTCCTCCTTGGCATGGTGGTCTTCAAATGTTCCTTGACTAGCTTAACGGCTCTTCTTCCATCTTCGGGTGGACAAGTAGGTCACCAAATGATGATGACAACTATCTTGTCTAAGCAATCCATGAAGACTTTGTTCACGGGGTACATAAAGTAGGCTGGGGAATTAGTGGCGGTTTTTGTTGAGTGTGGGCCAAGGTGTTCTAGATCTAGTGTCATGGCCCTAAGTTCCTGATCTGACCATGTTGTAGCTTGGTAGGGCGTAAGGGTTTCAAGGATTGTATTGTGCGAGTGAACATTTATCATCTTATCTTTAAGCACGGTTTCTGAGATGCCAATTGTGCTATCTAGTCCTTTAAACAAATCACATCATATCACAGAAAGCATCATTTCGTATAGGTCAACTCCAATCATCACTCATGTGATTCATATCCTCATGACTCTCGAGAGGAGGTCTAACAAAATCATATATGTCTACCAACTCCAAACTCAGGTGTATGGCTATCCTCATGTAAAAATCCATGGGTAGAACATACAACTGCCAAACTGAATTAAACACAACAATCTTAGGGCTCAGCCTATTCTTCCAAGGTCCAAGATATTGCATCCCTATCCTAAGGAATCACGTCGTATGCCACTCCAAGATCTTGTTTCCTTCCTATGAGTCAACTCCAACAGCCCATTAACTTCCATTAACCACTACAAATCCAATGTCCATGGTGTTCCACACGATCTTCTAATGTCCTATAATCCCCAATACTTGAAAGAGCTATCTCTACTATAATCAATCCACCAATTCCCATCTTCGGGGTCAAATAACTTCCAACCCCAAGCTTATATAGATCCCTAAATCAACTCTGACAATTAATCCAATCTCCTAGTTTATTATCCACCGAGAAACATGGTATCGTAATTTAGATCATCAGTATAAATCCAATTTACTCTGAACCATATTGACCTACTCAGCATCTAGACTCCACTAGGTTCACCTATTTAATCCAAATATCATGGTCAACTATCTTCTATCAATATCTCCTGGCTAAGCCAAATCCTTATACCTTCAAGAATTTCATCGTGCGATCATAATTGTCCTACAAAATCCAATTTACTCCTCGGGTAATGAATGCTATGCTATTCTATTAACGTGATCCCACCAAGTTCATCAACTAACATGAAAACCTTATAATCCACCAAGAAGTCTCGGATCATCCCACAAGGTCTCTGATATAAACTCATCAAGTCATTTGCCCTATTTCAATATCCTCGAATAGGTCTACCCTATGGCATCGTCAGTTCTAGTGCTATCTTGGGATGATAATGTGCTCGTTCACTATATCCACTAGTTCCCTAATGAACCAGTGCAAGGTTATGGAGGCTTAGCTGGTTCTCTTGCAATTTTGTGGGTTAAGAACTTGGTTAGGGATTAGAGCTAGGTTATATCGTGAAGTCTCGAAGGGTCTAGGGATGGGTTTCTAATCGTGAGAGGTAAACATAACTCTACTGGGCTGCTCTTGGTCAAGGAGGCTGCAGCAAAAATCTCCAGTGCTAGTTGGTCACCGAACTAGAATCCTTGGTGTACCTTGTCTCGCCGGTCTTCAGTTGAGGAGAGAGGGATGAGAGGGAAAAGCATCATAGATGGGGGGAAATGCTTAAAGGGGGGTTCTATAGTGCAGGTGCAAACAAATAGGTGCCAAAAAGGCCACACACAATTTCATTAAGATAAGATAGGTGATATAGTCGCATACATGATGCCTAAGGCAAAAGTGCAACTTATATCAAAACACAAACAGATAAGAACAAGCAACACTCAACATGGTTTCATTTGAACCATCATATGGACTCGACTGCGCATAGGGGGTACACGACTCATCCTACCCTAGGGGTCCTCGGATTCAGTAGTCGTGCTTGCTTCGTCACTTTGAGAGAAAGGTGTTCGGTCTTCAGCTTCTAGGTTCTCCTGGGTGCCAATGGACATGCGACAGTCAGTTGCTTGTTGGGACACATCCTATTAATATGCCCGAGCTCACCACACCCGTGACATGTGACGGAGGCAAAAGGGTTGCTATTCAGTCTTGGGTATTGTCGTCAGGGGCCTGACGATGATCCTCTATGAGGTGGATATGGAAATCCATTCCTATGCCTTTTGTGTGGGGTTTGGTTGCGAGCTTTCTGATGTTCCTTGATTTGTTGCTCCTGATTAAAATTGTGGGCTTCTAGGGCAGTGATTTGCTGTTCTTGCTCAACCACCTTCTTCTTCTTGAGGCAGTGGAGGTGCAGAAGTGAAGGGAGATCTTGGCGAGCCTTGAGAAATGCTTTGGTAAGGTGGCGTAGGAGGTAGTCTCCTGCGTTGAGGAAACATATCTGGTAATTGAGGGTTGGATCCTCGTCTTCTAGGGAAATCATCACTTGAGTCGGAGCTCCAAATCCGCTCTTGCCAGGCAGGTAGCGGGTGGCATGTTCTTCTTCCATTTCTGGAAGGAGGTCTCGAAGACGGAGGAGTGCTTCGTATGCCACATGCTGAATGGCTAGGTCTCTTGTTGGCATAGGTTGTCCAACGAAGAACCATCCCTGAGGTGAGGTCTTGGCAGGCACAAAAACCTTGGCGTAGAACTCCTTCTCGAACACATCATTTTGTAGTTCGTGCAGGGTGTATATGGGCAGCAAGGGATAGTGGCATTGTTGGAGGCAATCTCTTAGGAGTGATGGAAATCCTGTCGTAAGGAGTCTCAAGGGGGCGACGGCCATCTAAAAGGTTGAATGGGAGGGGTCAATAAGGAAAAATATATTTTGGGTTGGGTAAGGTTTAGAAAAGAAGAGAAGTTTAGATGGTCTCAAGCTAACTAATGTCCATGCTAACTAAGGCTTCCTACAGTCAGGATGGCTCTGATACCAGCTCTGTGGGGACCCCGACTCATAAGTCCTGATCATCGAATGCACGTGTAGAGTGATCCCAGAGATCAATGCTCACTGAACACACAGAAGCTGAATAACAAGAGTCTTACATCCATACATACTGTCTTACACAAATTATGACCATTATGGTCAAATCTTACATAGATAAAGCCACAGGGACTGAATACCAAATAATCTTAAGCAGCGGAAATCTTCGTTGATAAGTAGAACCCATGCCATCTGCCTTAACCCTATAGGCATTCTGACTGGGAAGCATCCTAGTTCGCGTGTTCGTCACCAAAGAACTCTTCCTCGAACTCCTGCTCTTCCATGCCTGGTCAATTAAATAAACAGTGGCAAGCCAATGAGTACTTTGAATGTACTCGCAAGCAACCCATGATTTGGTTCAAAGTAACAATGCAATTGTACAACAAGTAAGCAGCCTAGCTTCAAGCTAGTTGAGATGTCCTATCAACTTGTGAGATATGCATCAATGAACATGGGTAACCTTGAGAACAGGTTACAGATATCAACACAAATAGGTTTGGATAAATGCCATTTCATTCAACATATCAAGTCACCACCTTGACACAAATAGTTCTCTTCCACACATGCACAGAGATTGTAAAATTTCTGGACATAGTTTAAGTAACACCTCCCAACTGTCCATGACCGTGGACACGGCTATCTGAATAGTTTAACACTCTGTAGAGGTTGCGCACTTTACCCACAAGATCCGGGAAACTTTCATGTCATCCACGATCCCGCAGTGCCTCGAGTACTCGGGGGAAGCACCCGATCATTACCTTTCCCTAGACGACACTAACATAGGGTCCACTCATTGATACACGACCCTCGTGTATAAGCAAAAGATCACGGGACTCTGCCCTTTTCACATTATTGCGCATACACGAAAACAGTCATGGCCACCTATCCAAGCACGACCCCGTCTCGAGAGTGACCTCAAGTCACCCCCGTCACTAGTTATGTGGGCACCATGCTAGTATCAGCCTAAGTAATCAATAATAACCCGTCCCATAAAGGGGTAGAGTGGTTGCACATGTTTGGTTGGGATGGTAGTCACACATAAATCTAATCCATCATTTTACACACACCCACCAAAAGTTCTCTTTGGTACACCACTTGTTCCTCAAGTGGTGACCTTAGTTCAACATCTCCCAAGGGCATTAGGGGCACCCGATGGGGTTTTCGAAAGAATGTATCCATGAAGAGTTCATGGTACACATGCATCATTATGCATCAACTAGTCTCTTGAAAATGCAATCATGAACAAGGTAAGGTCATGAGTAGGGGTATACATCGTGGGGTGGTTCACAACAAGTTTTACCACCGTCATATTTCATCATCATGCAATCGGAAAAACGGTACCGATGAACAAGAGGGTGACATGGTCAAAGGGCTGCTTGCCTTGATTGGCTTGTTCTTCGAGGTCTTCAAATCCTTCTCCTCCATCTTCTTCAGCAACTTCATCAAATACGGGATCTAAACGTCGCAAGAAAATAACGAGAAAATAAGGCAATAGTAAAACAGAAAGACCAAAGTGCTCAGAAAAATGTCAACTCATTTTTGTTAAATACTAGGGTGAACACTAAGAAGGGGAAAATTCCTAGTTTTGGATTTGGAGTAGCAGAATAGGAGAAATGGATTTACAAAGGTATATTTAAATGCTTAAAATCAAATTTAAATATTTACAGTGAAGAAAAGGTTGTTGGATTTGAATGAAAGTTGCACCATTAAATAGGTGGGATTTTTACAAGAATTTAGGAACTGGAATTATTTCATTTGGATTAATATTTAGTCCAGAGGAATTTTTGCAAGTCTGATAGAAAAGAAAAAGGGGAAGGGGCACCGTGCCTGCTGGGCCAGAACAGCCGCAGGGCAGCGGCCCAGCCAGCGATGCAGCCCAGCTAAGCCGACGCGCGCGCGCGCCAGAATTTTAAACCTGACGGGCAGGCCCCAGCTACCAGTGGGAGAGAAAGGGGCCGAGAGAGAGGTGAGGATGACAGGCGGGGCCCACCTGTCATCCCTGACCTCGCGACCAGAGGGCCGGCGTGCTCACCGGCGGCGATGCAGGGCACGGCGGGTCGAGCTGACGGCACGGTTGGACTCATTGTGGAGTCGCTGTTCGGGTGGTGGTGGTGGACCTTGCCGGAGTTGCCTGGTTCGCCGGTGACGAGGAAGCACGACGGAGGTGCATCGGGCGGTGGTTATTCCGGTCGACTCCAGCTGCAAACGAAGGGGAAAAGGAGGGGGAAGGAGTCAGGGGCTCGCTGCGGTTCCAGATCAAGCGAAAGGAGCGGCGGGGGAGGCTCTTACCGCACAAACACCGTTGACCCGAGGCGGCGGCGCTCGGCTCGATCCCGAGCACAAACAGGGGGAGGGGAGCTGGGGCTCTGCTGGTGATCGCTAGGAGGCAAGAGAGCTCAAGGGATGGAGAGAACAGGGTCTGGGGTGGACTTAAATAGGAGGGGCGCGGTGCACCGTGGCTCATGCGCCGGCGAGCTTCTAGCCATTGCTGGAGGCCACGGGGGCGCGCGTGGGCATGTCTGGGGCATTTGTGGAGGTGGTCCACGACCAGGGGAAGGAAGAGAGGGAGCAGGAGGGGCCAGAGGTGCCGCGCGTGTGAGTGTGCTCATTGGAGCTCTCGGGCGGCCATGGCGCGCGTGTGAGGGAGGCCGTAGGAGGGAGAAGGAAGAGGGGGACCAGGTTTAGCATGCTGCAGACGCTGAGGCGCATCGTCGGGCACACTCGGGAGGCCCGAGGTGGCCGGAGGTGGTTGGAAGGGGGCGTCTACAGTGCGGGAGCGCACTGTAGCGCGCTCCAGAGCGTGCAAATGGCCGGCATGCCATTTTTTTTTGGCAAAGTGGGCACGGCCAGGCATGTCTGGTAGCTCTAGGGGGATGTAAAGAAGAGGGGAGGAGCATTGGATGCCCTGGGGAACTAGTAGGACAGGAGTGGGGTTGAGAGAGGGGGGGAAGGGGCTGTCCAGAGGGGTAAGTGAGGTGGTTTCACCCCTCAATCATTGAGCTGAGATGCAGCCATTGTTACTGGAGGTAGAGGAGGACTTGTAGGGGCTGTGGTAAAAAGTGGAGGCCATGGAGATGAATGGAAGTGGTAAGAATAGTGTTTTTAGAAAAATGGCAAAAGGTGTTTGCTGTTGATTTGGGAAAGAAGATGAACTCGTCTTGTCATGAGGCTTGACAGGGTAAAATGGAATGAGAAAATAAGAGGTTCCACTAAGATTGAGTTTATTTGGGCAAAGTTGCCAATGCAACTTTTGTAAACCCTAGAAATTAGCAGAAATGAACTTAGGTAGATCTAGTTGAGCAAATCACTTCTCCTTGATGCACCACTTGGTGTAGTGGCCTCATTTGGTCATGTAAACATGCTCACAAAAGTTGAGAGCAAAATGAGAAAGTTGACAATGTAAAGTTGTTCAAATTTGATTCTGGACAAAGAGGGTTTTGGGGCACTTTGATTAGGTTAACTTGTTCTCCAACTTGTGCCACTTGGCCTAGATGAATAATTAGAACATTTGAGCATTTTCACAAGGTTTGAGAACATTTGGAAATGTTTGGCAATGTAAAGTTGCTCAAACTTCAAAATGGACAGAAATGGTTTTGAGGGGATTTGATGATGTTCTATTGTTTTCCAAGACATGATACTTGGCAAGATCATCTAATATGTCATATGTGAGATGATAGAATTTTCTTGGAATTTTTAGAGAATATTTCCTTTGTAAATATTTCAAAAGCTTGAAATATCCAGAAAGGGTTTTTGAGGGGTTTGACCAATATTTTGAACATGACCATGTGTTGAAACTCTTATATATGTACAATATATGTCCACTTAGTTTCCCTAATTTTTCACAAATACTTTTAAAGTATTAAAATAATTTTGACCTATTAAAGACCATTTCTGGCCTAAAGAAAAAGCCTTTAATAAAATAGGAAAATAACTTTTAAAATTATATTTTTGTGGTTTATGGAAGTCCTATATCTAATAGGTTTCAAATATACTCTTTGAAATATTTTTCATACCCCAAATCAAGTACTTGCAGTGCAAACCTCAATTCAGGGGTTTTTGGAAAACTAATTTTTGAAAATACTTTTTGGCCAAATTATTTTTGTAAGAAAATACTATATTGCTCTATACGCATGACATGATCATTGGGCAGAAGTTTGGGGCAAGGAGATGAAGTATAGAAGGTGGAGTTGTGTTGACTTTAAAGAGCACTTGAAAAACACAGAGAGAAAACCAACTCCAAATAAAAGCTAATTGATGCAAAAGTTTTTTTGTCAAACCACACTTTATCATGATTTATTAGCTCAAGTGTTGTGGCGTGAAAATCAGGGTGTGACAGGTGTCCTTTCCCAGTGACAGTGGGGGCAGCAAGGCACGTACTATATTGTTGCCATCGAGGATAAAAATATGGGGTTTTCATCATACTGCTTGAGTTAATTCCTCTACATCATGTCATCTTACTTAATGCGTTACTCCGTTCTTTATGAACTTAATACTCCAGATGCATGCTGGATAGCGGTCGATGTGTGGAGTAATAGTAGTAGATGCAGAATCGTTTCGGTCTACTTGACACGGACGTGATGCCTATGTTCATGATCATTGCCTTAGATATCATCATAATTATGTGCTCTTCTATCAATTGCTAGGCAGTAATTTGTTCACCCACTGTATTATTTGCTATCTTGAGAGAAGCCACTAGTGAAACCTATGGCCCTCGGGTCTCTTTTCCATCATATAAGTTCTATTTTCCATTATACTAGTTTCCACATCTACTATTTTGCAATCTTTTACTTTCTGATCTATTAAGCAAAAATACTAAAAATATTTACTTTATCGTTTATCCATCTCTATCAGATCTCACTTTTGGAAGTAACCATGAAGGGCTTGACAACCCCTTTATCGCGTTGGGTGCAAGTTTGTTGATTGTTTGTGCAGGTATTCGGTGACTTGTCCATTTTCTCCTATGGGATTGATACCTTGGTTCTCAAACTGAGGGAAATACTTACTCTACTTTGCTGCATCACCCTTTCCTCTTCAAGGGGAAAACCAACGCAAGCTCAAGAAGTAGCACATCTCACTCGGAGTCACCCCAGGATGGCAACAGTCAGGCATTCACTCCGTAGTCATAAAGACCATTTAATACGGGTGTTACTAGTAATGTTCAGGACATAACTCTCATTGAACCCCTATGTAACTGAGGGCTACGAGTGGACGGCTCACTCTATATAAGCCACCCCTCCCCTCTGGCACAAGGGTTCACAACCCCTGTAACTATTCCACACTCCAATCGACAAGCCTTCGAGGCACCGAGACTTAGGGCTATTACCTTCTCCGTGAGGGGCCTGAACTCGTAAATCTGTGTCAACCCTTCTCCTACGTACCCCCTACTTCTAATGTCAGACTCATTCCCACGACAATTGGTGCCCACCATGGGGCAGGCGTCTTAGCAACTTCTGGTGAGGTTGCAGTTTTTTATCTTCGCCAACATGGTTTCCAGTGGTGGATTGTCCTTGGGCCGCGAGATCTGTCTCGGCATGCTCACTTTCATCGCCGATGATTCGGCCTGGCTTCAGGAGGCCCCCCTCAATGTCGAGGCAATCCCCATCTGCGGGGCAGCGCACTGCCATGCGAGTGCTTGCGACGTCCTCCTGCGGTAGCCGTCGATTCAGTATTAATTGGCTCCCATGGCGTCTTCGCTTCCCGCGGGTCGTCACTGCAAGCGATCCAGTCGCTCGCGGCTCCAGCGGTGGGTGGAGCACGTGGTGGCCCATCAGTCGGCCACTCCTCAGATCGCGGCGATCTAGCCCGATGAATGTCTCTATGGGTTGTTCGACCTGTCGACTGGCCATTCGGATACTCTCGTCGAGTGTGAAATTAAGGACCTTTGGCGGAAGTTCTCATGGTCGGCTCCCAGCATAGTCCACACGGATTTCCCCATGGTGCGGGCGGTAGCAGCGGTCCGGCGCGCGACAATGACAAGTACTATCCTGAAGCTCTCAGTACGGAGCAAAGGGAGGAGCTGCAGCATAGGCAAGATCAAGCTTTGGAAGCTCTCCAGACCCCCATCGTAGGGGAGACCCCTGAGGCTCGGCCTTGGAGGCTACGCATGTAGCTGCTCTGGCTGAGTGCACGCGCCTGGAGAATCTTCAACAAGCACTCGACAACCGCGCCCGCAGACATATTCCAAGTTCCAGTCGACGGCATCGGCAACTGTTTCCGACTGGACATAAGGATGATTGTTAGGTATTCCGTACTCTGATCCCTAACTTTGCAGCAGTTGCACGTATTGCAAAATCAATCCAGCCATCCCGTTCTGAGGCAGGTAGAGGCTTACAGCAGATTCGGGCATTGCTCAGAGCGGCCGGGCAATAGAACTCGGAAGTTTCTCAGTCGTGCAATGGGATTCACAGCAGGTCAGTTGTGGCAGATATAGTTCAGTCGGCTCCAAGCCCAAGATCGCCCTTGCGGTGTGAAGATCGTGGTTACCACTAGCACCAGTACCTGGGAAGAGGCCATGGGCAGTTTGACCCTCGATATCACCGTGATGACCATCGTCAAGTGCCTACGTCCCCTCCGAGGGGTGGATCATACGCGCCCCTGCGGTATGATGACATGCGCCCGTACAACAACGAGCGGAGGCTCCCAGTCGACCCCAGAAAGCCTAGTTTTGATACGAGGTTAATTCTTGTGCAGGGCCTGGTTGACAGAGGCAGGGCTAACAGAGATGGTTTGTACAGAGATTAGCTGACTGGAAACGGAGTGTTCATCTCTAGGCCCGAGTGTTTTAGCAGAGCCATCCATGCTGCTGAGATTCCTCACAACTTTAGGTTGGCTGCAGGAGTTAGCATGTTCACTTGCGCGTCAAAGCCAGACACCTGGTTAGAGGATTACCGAGTGGCAGCGCAGACCGGTGGGGGCAACGATGAGGTAGCCATGAAGCACCTGCCCCTGATGCTTGAGGGCTCGGCTAGGGCTTGGTTGACTTAGTTGGCTCTAGCTAGCATTTTCTGTTCGGGAGATTTGGCCCGAGTGTTTATCAAGACATTTGAAGGCACTTGTAAGCGTCCCGCTGGACTTTCTGAGCTGCAGCATTGTGTACAGAAACCGAATGAAACCTTGAGAGATTATATTCAGCGGTGGACTACCTTCACCATCTGGTGGAGAATGTTTCACAGATCGTTTGTGCTTTCAAGGAAGGTGTGCGATATAGAGAGCTCACATTGAAATTTGGTTACTCCAGGGCCATGAGTTTGAATTGGATGATGGAAATCCCCACTCGATACGCGAATGGTGAGGAAGAGGACCGTCTCTGAAATGGCAAAGGGAAAACAGTCAACCCTGAGACTGGGGGCGGAAATCCCAGTCGGAAACAGAAACACAAGGCTGAAGCCTCGGGTCAGGCTGAAGCAGCAGTGGTCAATGCACAAGGAAAGTTCAAGGGAAAGCCCAAAGGGCCTTGGGTACCCAAGAAGATGAAGGATTAGTCTGGCCAGGATGTCCTGGATTTACCGTGTCCAATTCAAATGAAGGATGAGGAAGGCAACCTAATTGTGCCTAAACACACCACTCGACAGTGTAGGTTCCTCATTCAGTAGTTCCATGAAGGACTGCAGAGTGAAAAGGCTCTAATAAGGATGAAGATGGAGAAAAGGCAGATAATTACCCAAAAGTCAATGCAACTTTGATGATTTTTGCTGATGTTGAGAGCAAAAGTCGAATGAAAGTCATCAACAGAGAGGTGAACATGGTTGCTCGGCAACTACGACATACCTTAAGTGGTCAAAGACTCCTATCACCTTTGATCAATTGGATCACCCAACTCACGTTGCTACCCCCGGGCGACAAGCTTTGGTGAGCGGCCCAGTCATTGGGGGCACTCGACTGACTACAGTTCTCATGGATGGTGGCAGTGTTTTGAACATTCTATATGCTGAAACCCTCCAGGGGATGGACATTCCGATGTCCCAACCCACTGAAAGCAACATGCAATTCCAGGGAGTCATCCCAAGGAAGAAGGCAAAGTCACTCGGGCAGATTGCTCTGGATGTGGTTTTTGGTGATTCCAAGAATTCCCGCAAAGAAATGTTGATGTTCGAAGTGGTGGATTTCCATAGTGCCTATCATGATATTCTAGGAATGCTGCATATGCTCGTTTCATGGCCCGACCATGTTACGTGTACCTCAAGCTGAAGATGCTCGGGCCCAAAGGCGTGATCAAGGTTACTGGGAATAGACAGAGAGCAAAAGAATGCCTCCAGAAGGGGTCCAAGATCGTTGATGAGCAAATGGCAGTGGTTGAACTGGAGGAATATCAGAAGAACGTTGATCCAAGTGATTTGCTCCGCTCCAAGAAACCTGCTTCGGAGTCTGCATTTCAGTCGGCTGGTGAGACAAAATCAATTCATATTCACCCGGAAGATCCCACAGCTTCTCATCCAGTTCCTCTGTGAAAACTGAGACATCTTCGCATGGAAACCATCAGACATGCCAGGTGTATCCAGGGGACTGGCTGAGCACCGTTGGCACGTCGCCCCAAAATTTAAACTTGTCAAGGAACATCTCCGACGGTCCGTCACGGACAAGAGGAAGGCGATTGGAGAAGTGGTAGCTCAGTTCCTAGCAGAAGAGTTCATCCGCGAGATATACCACTCCGAGTGGATCGCTAACGTCCTCATGGTTCCCAAGAAGGATAAGTCACTCCGCATGTGCATTGACTTCGGGCATATCAATCGGGCCTACCCAAAAGATCATTTTCCGCTCCCCCTCATCGATCAGATAGTCGACTTGACTATGGGGTGTGAGTTCTTGTCTTTTCTTGATGCATATTCTGGATACCATCACATCCGACTGTTCAGGCCAGATGAAACTAAAACAGCCTTCATTACCCCATTCAGGTGTTTTTGCTATGTCACCATGCCGTTCGGTCTCAAGAACACCGGAGCCACATTCATGTGCATGATTCAGAAGTGTCTACTCACTTAGATCAGTCGGAATGTGGAGGCGTATATGGATGATATTGTAGTGAAGTCACGCAAGAGTTCCGACCTGCTGACTGATCCTGCTGAAACTTTCTCCAATCTAAGAAGATGTGATATCAAGTTGAATCCGCCCAAGTGCACATTCGGAGTACCCGGAGGAAAGTTACTTGGTTTCCTCGTTTCCGAACGAGAGATAGATGTTAATCCCGAGAAAATTGGTCCAATTCTCCGAATGAAACACCATGTGCGTGTGCTTGACGTTCAGAAGCTTACAGGTTGTCTTTCTGCATTGAGTCAATTCATTTCACGTCTCGGTGAGAAGGCATTGCCCCTCTACTGACTGATGAAATAGTCTGATACGTTCGAGTAGACTCCCGAAGATGAAGCAGCGTTTGTGGAGCTCAAAGCCCTGCTTTCCACCCAGCCGGTGCTTGCTGCTCCGATCAGTAAAGAGCCTTCACTCTTTTATATTGTGGCCACTGGTCAGTTTGTTAGCATAGTGCTCACAGTCGAGCGAGAAGAAGAAGGCAAGGCCTAAAAAGTTCAACGTCTAGTGTATTATATATCTGAAGTCTTGACTCCAACCAAGCAGAGGTACCCACATTACCAGAATCTTGTTTGTGGAATTTACTTGACTGTGAAGAAAGTTGCACATTATTTCCAAGACCACACGGTTTCAGTCGTCAGGGATGCTCCATTGTGTAACGCATCGGGACCGATGCGCCAGGTGTCTTCCCGTTATTCGATGTCGTTGCCATGTCATTCTCTTGCGTGTTGCACTTTGCCATATCATCATCTGCATTTCATCTGCATGTTTTTCAAAACTTGCATCCGTCTGGGTTCTCCCGGTTCTCTCCGTTGTCCGTTCTGAGCATAGACACACTCGCACGCGCCCGCCGCACCTCCCAGATTCTCGTTTTGTGAGCCGCAGAAAAATGTTATCAAAATGGGCCGAGAGTTGACGAGTGGTCTTGGTACATCACCAGTAGACCGCCTGTCAAATTTCGTTCCATTTGGAGGTCGTTTGATGCCACAACGGATAACCGCGCTAACCGTCGGACCCCTTTATCTTTGCAGCCCAACACCCCTCCACATAGCCCACCTAGCCCATGTAAACCCCCTCCATGCTCTCCGCAGTTGGATCACGATCGTGTAGGCGAAAACCGCAGCTCATTTGGACTCTCCGAGCTCTCTCTACCTATAAATAGGCCCTCTCCCCCGAAACTTGGTCCAAACCCTAGCCTCTTCCTCCTCCGCGTGCCGGACAAGTCCGCCCCCGCTGCTGGACATGTCCGCCACCTCCCTCAGCGAACCAGACGCCACCACTTGACCGCCCGCGCCGTCCCCGCGACCGCGGCCCGCCGAGCCCATCGCGGTCCCGCGCGAGCCCGACCGCGCCTGCCGCCGCACCCCGCGAGCCCGAGCGCTCCGCCACCGCCGCCCCGCGCTTGCGCCGCCGACTCCGCAGCTCCGCCAGTGCCATCGCACCTCGCCGGAGTTGCCTGTTCTACCGCCGCACCACCTCGCCGACCCCGCTGAGGGAGTCCTGGATTAGGGGGTATCCGGACAGCCGGACTATATACATCGTCCGGACTATTGAAGCGTGAAGATACAAGACTCAAGACTCTGGCCCGTGTTCGGATGGGACTCTCCTTTGCGTGGAAGGCAAGCTTGGCGATCCGGATATTGTATTTCCTTCCTTGTAACCGAATCCATGTAAACCCTAGCCCTCGCCGGTGTCTATATAAACCGGAGAGGTTGGTCCTTAGAAGGCCGATCACAATTAGAATCATAATCATCATAGGCTAGCTTCTAGGGTTTAGCCTCTACGATCTCGTGGTAGATCTACTCTTGTACTACTCATACCTTCAATATTAATCAAGCAGGAAGTAGGGTTTTACCTCCATCGAGAGGGCCCGAACCTGGGTAAACATTGTGTCCCTTGCTTCCTGTTACCATCAGCCTAAGACGCACCGATCGGGACCCCCTACCCGAGATCCGCCGGTTTTGACACCGACATTGGTGCTTTCATTGAGAGTTCCTCTATGTCGTCGCTGCAAGGCTCGATGGCTCCTTCAATCATCATCAACGACATGGTCCAGGGTGAGACCTTTCTCCCCGGGTAGATCTTCATGTTCGGCGGCTTCGCACTGCGGGCCAATTCACTTGGCCATCTGTAGCAGATCGATAGCTACGCCCCTGGCCACCAGGTCAGGTTCGGAAACTTGAATTACACGGCCGACATTCGCGGAGACTTGATCTTAGACGGATTCGAGCCTGTGCCAGGAGCACCAGACATTCACGACGAGCACGGCTTAGACCTGCTGTCGGACAATGCTCGGGATATCACCCCTGCAGTAGCCCCGGACCTAAATCCGGAGCAGGCTGCGTTGCCTAAGGATGGAGGGATGAACCACGCCTCATAGGCCGCACACTCATCGGCGGTGGAGCCGAACACAGGCCTCACCTCTGTGGAGGCCTGTGACTCCGGACCCCCAGACTCGTATCCGGTTGTTGGTTCCAGTCTGCACACTCTCGAGCCAGTCGAGCCAGGATGGGCTCTGGTGATGGAGTTTACCGCTGCGGACATCTTCCAGCACTCGCCCTTTGGCGACATGCTGAACTCATTAAAGTCTCTCTCTTTGTCAGGAGGCTCTTGGCCGAACTATGTCCGGCTTGAGTGGGAAGCAGGAAACGAAGGAATTCGCTGCCCACCCACCACCCACTTCATTGCCACGATTGATGATCTAACCGACGTGCTTGACTTCGACACTGAAGACATCGACGGTATGGACGACGATGTGGGAGAAGTACAGGAACCTCCACTCAAAGGGAGGTGGACAGCCACCTCCTCATACGATATATATATATATATATGGTGGACACTCCGAAGGAAACCAATGGTGATGAGGCAACGGAGGATAACCCCTCAGGGAGAAAAACAAAACATGGGCGTCGTCGGCCCCGCTCCAAGCCCCGCCATAGCAATACCGGCCCAGGAGATGAAAACAATCCGGATGGTGCCGAAGAGGAATACAACCCTGATCAGCCCGCCTTCGAGCAGGATGAGCAGGATGATGAGCAGGCCAGCCCAGACGAACAGGCGACCGACGGATATCCAGAGGAGGACAACTACATGCCCCCTCCGAAGACGAGATTAGCCTCGGCGACGACGAGTTCGGCGTGCCTGAGGATCCGTGGAGCAGGAGCGCTTCAAGCGTTGGCTTAGGGCCACTGCGAGGAGCCTGAAGAAGAAGCAGCAGCAACTACAGGCTAATCAAGACCTGCTCACGGATAGATGGACTGAAGTCCTGGCAGCCGAGGAATACGGACTCGAGCACCAAACGGCTGACCAGCCACCCCGTGGCCGGGACAAAACTGGATATCGACCGAAATACCAGCCCGCGCCCCCACGCCAATACACTACAGCCCGGGGCAACAGGCAAGACCTGCAAGATATACTGGAAAACAAAGCAAGACAGCCAAGATCGATCTACGGATCGCAAGGGCGTGCCCCAGCGCGCAATGATGACCGTCACGCTGGATACGTTATCAACAAGTCCGGCCGGGCTGAACACAGCAACCCAAACCAATTCGAACTGCATAGCCACATAGCCCGGCACAAAGGCGTCGCGCACCCCCTCTGCTTCACTGACGAAGTGATGGACCGTGAATTCCCAGAAGGGGTCAAACCAGTAAACATCGAATCATACGATGGCACAACAGACCCCGCAGTATGGATCGAAGATTTCCTTCTCCACATTCACATGGCTCGCGGAGACGATCTACACGCCATCAAGTATCTTCCCCTTAAGCTCAAAGGACCAGCCCGGCACTGGCTAAACAGCATGTCAGCAAATTCCATTGGCAGTTGGGAAAACCTGGAAGACGCATTCCTCGACATCTTCCAGGGCACATACATGCGACCACCGGACGCCGATGACTTGAGCCACATTACTCAACAGCCCGGAGAGTCAGCTAGGAAATTCTGGACTTAGTTCCTAACTAAAAAGAACCAAATAGTCGACTGTCCGGATGCCGAAGCCCTGGCGGCTTTTAAGCATAATATTCGTGACGAGTGGCTCGCTCGACACCTCGCTAGGAGAAACCCAAGTCCATGGCAGCCCTCACGACACTTATGACCCACTTTTGCGCGGGCAAGGACAGCTGGTTGGCTCGCAGCAGCACCACACCACACTCTGGCACTTCGGACGTCCGTGACAATAACGACAAGCCATGGCGCAATAGACACAAGCGACGGAACAACGGCGACAACATCGAAGACACGGCAGTCAACGCCGGATTCAGTGCATCCAAATACGGTCAGTGGAAGAAGCCATTCAAAAGAAACAATCAAGGACCGTCCAGTCTGGACCGCATACTGGAACGCTCGTGCCAAATTCATGGCACCCTAGACAAGCCAGCCAACCACACCAATAGAGACTGCTGGGTGTTCAAACTGGTCGGTAAAATAAACGCCTAAAACAAGGACAAGGGGCTGCACAGCGACGATGACGAGGAGCCCAGGCGTCCGAACACGGGGGGACAGAAGAAACCCCCCCCCCCTAGGTGAAAACGGTCAACATGATCTACGCCACTCACATCCCCAAGTGGGAACGGAAGCGAGCACTACGGGACGTCTATGCGATGGAGCCAGTCGCCCCCAAATTCAACCCATGGTCATCTTGTCCGATCACCTTCGATCGTAGGGATCACCCTACTAGCATCCGTCACGGTGGCTCAGCCGCATTGGTCTTAGACCCAATCATCGACGGATTCCACCTCACGCGAGTCCTTATGGACGGCGGCAGCAGCCTGAACCTGCTTTATCAGGACACAGTGTGCAAAATGGGCATCGACCCTTCAAGGATCAAGCCCACCAAAACCACCTTTAAAGGTGTAATTCCTGGAATAGAGGCCCGCTGTACAGGCTCTATAACATTGGAAGTGGTCTTCGGATCTCCGGACAACTTCCAAAGCGAAGAGTTAATCTTTGATATCATCCCTTTCCGTAGTGGTTACCATGCACTGCTCGGACGAACCGCATTCGCTAGATTCAATGCGGTACCACACTATGCATACCTCAAGCTCAAGATGCCAGGGCCACACAGGGTCATAACAGTCAACGAAAACATGGACCACTCTCTCCGTACAGAAGAGTATACTGCAGCCCTCGCGGCAGAAGTGCAATGCGGCCTCCTCCGGCAAACCACCAATCCAGCGACGACAACCTCAAGCACCGTCAAGTGAGTCCGGAACACCCCGCAATAGGATCACCAGGCACGCCAAGAGCGTGACTAGCAGTCCGGCCTCCGCTCAAACCCCATCAAAGTAGCATTCGTGCCACGCGTACACAATTACGCACTCAAAATACCATGGGCACAGGCGGAGGCGAAGCAGTGACTCAGTCAATAGTGCGGTATCACCGCAGCATACTTTCATAAAAAAACCTTCCTTTTTTATCTCTTTCAGGACACTGCCTTAGGGCAGCCTCTTCAGAAGAGCCGAATTGTCGGACCTATACAGGGGAGAAACCCAAGGAGGCAACAGGCTTCATGCATAGAAGGAAATACCCAGGTGGAATCTATTTACGATCGTTATACCTGTTTTATCTATTTGTATGCGGCCTGCCCCTGGATAGGACATGTCAAATAGTCCTATTTATCTCCGCTTAATGCATTCATTGTAAACATGCGCTTAAACGTATTATTCATCAATGGGAGATCATATATAGCGTCAGCTTATTATTCTTATTTGAGCATTTTTTTCTTACAAATGTTTCTTTGATATTGCATGCGTACACCTTGGTACGGTCCGTTTGGCAGGGGATTCTTATGGCGCCCTGTACTACAGCAAGTAAAGTCCAAACACTTTAAACAGTGCGACACCCCGAACTTATAGCACTATATGCATCAGCTCCGAATCATGTCTTGGGTCCACAGTTGGGTTAGCCCGGCTCCCTTGTTTTGGTACCTTACGTTCCGTTATATCGGCTAAGGTAGCGCAGGGAGAACTACTGCGATTGTGTCCTGGTTCTTCCGGACGAGCACCTTAGTAGAGAAAGCCGAAAACTGACCGGCATGATGTGGCGAGAGCTGGTCACTGTTCGAGAGGTCTTAAAATCATTAAAGATTTTTTCCGCCTTAGGCGATGAATCGGCCTTGTCCGATTTAGGCATATATAGCGCCCCAATTCGGCCATCCGAATTCTAGGTGCTTCGCCGAAATTTAAAATTATAGACTTCTATGGCTAAGTGAAAGTTATAAAGCCGCATAGTCCGATTGCCTTGTTCGCTGCACCGGATACCTCTTTAAGGGACCAAAAAATTGGACAAAGAGTATCCGGGTTTTTCCAGGAACACCCCGGTACTAGTTACGTGGGGGTGGAAGCCGACGACTGGCCTACTTTCAGAATTTTTTAAACAGCCGCATAGAAGGTAATATTTTAAATCAAATAGTGCTACATAGCACAAGTAACTTCGTCTTTAAATTACAACAGCGGCTGAGGTACATTTAGTCAAAGATCTTGTCCTTGGTACACTCATCGGCCACTAGACGAGCGCCCTTCATAACGCCATCATAGTACTTCTCGGGATGGCAATGCACTTTGCCCTCCGGTGGCCCGTCCTTCACCAGCTTCTCCGCATCCAATTTGCCCCAATGCACCTTCGCGCGGGCAAAGGCCCGGCGGGCACCCTCAATGTAAACGGATCGCTTGATCACTTCAAGCCGCGGACAGGCATTCACCATCCGCTTGATCAGGCTGAAGTAGCTAATGGGCAGGGGCTCACCAGGCCACATCCGGACTATGAAATCTTTCATAACCACTTCGGCCGCCCTGTGGAGTTCGACCAACTGCTTCAATTGGTCACTCAGAGGCATTGGCTGTTCGGCCCCAGCATACTGGGACCAGAACAGCTTCTCCATTGAGCTCCCCTCCTGGGCACGGTAGAACTCCACGGCATCTGATACGCTGCATGGCAGATCTGTGAATGCCCCTGGAGAGCTTCGAATTCGGGTAAGTAAAAGAAACGCCTCCTCCACATGTTTGCTTTGCATAAAGAATTTCTTACCCACCGCTATCTTTTGGGCCTCCTGGATTTCCTTCTGTGCCTTCTCGTCTTCGGCCTTGGCGTGTTTCATACTCACAAGGGCCTTCGCAAGCTCGGCCTCTTTCATCTTCAGATCATGCTCCACGGACTCGAACTTCTTGCTGAGGTCCAGGAGCTCTTGCTGTACCTCGCCCACTCTAGCACTTCGCTTTTCGCGCTCCTTGCATTCCAAGGCTGCCTTGTCTTCGGCCTCGGACAGCGTTTTCTTCAAGGACGCCACTTCGGCGGTGGCCCCTTTTACACAGTCACGACGCTTCATTGTTAGACTAACCAATTTTATCTATCCTTAAATACATAAGAGCGGAGAATCACTCGCCTTTGTTCTCTTCGAGTTGCCTCTTCATGAGGTCGAGCTCTCCCTGCGCCTGCTCCAGGTCCCGCTTTAGTTCGGCAACCTTGGCTTTGCGGGCAGTAGCGGCAAGCAGCATAGTCTGCTTATTCACATGAATACTTATTATTAGACTCCTGCGGATTATAATTGACCCTCAGTTTGGCTTTTCTTTCCGAACACCAAACGGAGTATTAGGGGCTACTACCTATCGGGTGGTAATTTCACACATTTGTATTACTTACCTCAAAGCTTGTCAGGAGGCTGGTACACGCTTCGGTCAGTCTGCTGTTGGTGGACAGAACCTTCTGAATCACCGCACCCATAAGAGTACAGTGCTCGTCATCCATGGAAGCGTCGCGACGCGCTTCCAGTAGACTATTCGACGCCTTTGGCGTGACGGAAGTCGTCGGTGCGGACGGCTCGCCCTCCCTGCGAGGGGCCGCCTGCCCGCATCCGGAGCCATCGAAGGCTCCGGCATAGTATCCGGATGAGAGTCCGGCTTGCTGCCGCTCTCATCGGCACGATCCGCGGGGACCTTGAACCCCGCGTGTCCGACATCTGGAATCCCGCCTTGGGGCGTCTCCAGAGTCACCTCCCCTTGTTCTGGGAGCCTTCGGGACAACACCTCCTTGTCATCCGCGGGTTGAGGAGTAGTGGCCGTCGGGAGCGAGTTCATCGCTGAATCGCTCAGGGACCCATCCGAAGAAGATACCTCGGGATGAACCCTGGCCGGAATGCATATGTGTCCGGTGTTATAAAAAGACTATGAAGTAAAGTCATGATAGAGTGTGGATACTTACGATCACGCTAGGGGCTTCCCCCTGGGCAGCCACCCCTCCTCGCTATGGGCGGCCGTGGCGGAGTAGTCCGGATGGGATACCTGTAATGCCCCGGATTCGATGCGCCAGGTGTCCGCCAGTTATTCGCCGTGTTACCATGTCATTTGCTTGCGTGTTGCATTTTATCATGTCATCATGTGCATCTCATTTCGCATTCGTGTTCGTCTCATGCATCCGAGCATTTTTCCCGTTGTCCGTATTGCGATCCGGCACTCCTATGTCCTCCGGTGTCCCCCTCTTGTCTCCTTTCGTGAGTGGGTGTTAAACTTTCTTGGAATGGCCCGAGGTTTGCCAAGCGGCCTTGGTATAGCACCGGTAGACCGCCTATCAAGTTTCGTGCCATTTGGAGGTCGTTTGGTACTCCAACGGTTAACCGGGTAACCGTAAAGCCTCTTTTGTTTGCAGCCCAACACCCTTCCAAAGTGGCCCAAAACCTAGCAATCTCCCCTCCATGCTCTTGGTTGTTCGATCACGATCGTGTGGACGAAAACCGCTCCTCATTTGGACTCTCCTAGCCCCCTCTACCTATATATATGTGTGTCTACCCCGAAATTCTCGCAGTCCAAACCGTAGCTCCCCTCCTCCTCGCGCCGCCGGACGAAATCTCTCTCTGCGCCGGACATGTCCGCCCTCCCTGCCACCTCACTCCGACCAATCGGAGGGCGCCACCTCAGCTCCGCCGCCGCCTCGCCCAATCCCACCGCGCCACCTCAGCCGCGCCTCCCTCTCTCTCCTCCGCCAGCCGCCGCGGCCCGCCCGGCCCACGGTCGGCCCGCCCCGGGCTGCGCTGGGCCCGACCAGCGCCCGCCGCCACCCGCGAGTTCGCCCCGCCGCCGACGCATCTTCGCCTCGCTGCCGGCGTGCTCCGCCGCCTGCGCCTGTCCCGCCGGTGGCCCAGCCTCCGCCGCCGATGACCCTCGTCGCCGCCTGCGGCACCGAGCGCCGCCTCCCCGCCTCCCAGTCCGCGCGCCCGACCTCGCCTCCCTCCCCGCCGTCCGAGCTCGGCCCTGGCGCCGCCCGCCTCTGACGCCGGCGCGCCGCCCGATCCTGCCGCCGCAGCTCCCTCCGCCGCCATCCCTGCTCGTCACCGGCCGGATCCGGCGAGATCCGGTCCGGGGCCACCTCCCCGCGCCTCCCCGAGCCTCCCCGGCCTCTTCCTCCTCGTATCCGGCGATGAACTCCGGCGAACCTCGAGAACCTTGCAGATCCAGAGGTTGACCCTGTTTTCGTCTGTCCTGAATATTTTGCATAATCATGCCATGTTCATCGCATCATAACTCTGTACATGTAGCTCCGTTTCGTGCGTGTAATATATCAAATTGTTCGTCTCGACGAGTACTTCATTTCATCTCATTGCATCATTTTCATTTGAGGTCATCTTGATGCCCGAGATTCTGTTGGAAGAGTTCATGTTGATGTTGATCTCCTGGAACTGTTATAACATGCTCATTTGTCATTCTTGCCATGTTTGATGTGTGCATCCTATGAGGGGTATGTCTACATGTGTTTTTGTCTATGCTATGCCATCTTTCCAGAGGTGCAATCCATGTATTTTTGTGAGTTGTGTACTGAGTGCATCGAGCTTGTTAAGTAGAGTACTTGTTGTTATTGTTTTGCTAGGCTGATTCTATTATATTTTGTTGCTATGTAAACATGCTTCTACTAGTTATTCTATGCATAATCTGGAGATGTTCACTAAGGATGAATTGTTATACATGTCATGCTCTATCCATTCATGCCCCTGGTTGCATTCATAGCTTGTTGTAGCTTGTTGTTATCTTGCTCTTAAAACTGCTAACTAATGTTGCTGTCAGCCTATTAACATTAAGTTCAATGTTGCCATGATTGTCGCTAGTGATCCATGCACCCTATGAACTTGTTCTTGCCATGCTTAGCTTAATAAACATGTCTTATTATTGTTGGTTGCCTTGCCATGCCATGTATTGCTTTGTGGTGAGTGGTTCAAGCTCACCAACATGCCTACTTATCGTTGTTCCTGCCATGTATGAATCTGTCATATATTTTGCCATGTTTACATGGGTGCCATCATATCTTCTGATCCTTTTTGGCTCATGGTCAGTAAGGGACTTTTGTTCTATGCATTTAGTAGATTCATGCCATGCCTTTGTTTGCCATGTTAAGTTCCTGTAGCTTGCTGTTTGATAGCTCTAAATAGTGCAACCTGATGTTCCTGACAAGTCTGAAACTGTTATTATTTGCAATTTTCCCATGTCCTTTTGAGCATGTTCTAGTGATTTCTGGAGATAGCTCAGTTTTCATGTTCTGTTATGCTTTACCAGTACTTCATGCCCATGCCTTTCGTTCTTATGTTGGGGTTCTGTAGCATATTTTTTTGATGCTTGCAATATGCCTACTTGCTGTTTTGGACAGATTGTTGTCATATCTTGTATAGTGTGTGTGTGTGTGTTGAACCGTTGCTCCGTTTTGAGTGTGCTCTATATGAAACATGCTTGATTTTGAATGTTGTTTCATATTATCATGTTGCATCCTTGTTTTGAGGTGTTTGCTTGATGTTTGTACGCATTTTGCATCAATGCCATGCTTAACTTGATTTGCTCATATCTTCTAGGCCGTAGCTCCGAATTAAATGAACTTTATATGTAACTTGACTAGAATCTCATGTAGATCATATTGGTGCATCTTAACTTGCTGTTTAACAACTTCACTTTAATGTTTATTCAGTTCTGGACCAATTTTGAAACTTGCATATGAGGACTTACCGGAATTGTTATATGTTGTTTCCGGCCTCATTTAAACTTGCTTTGATGTGTTGTTCTTGTTTGCATCATCTCTTGCCATGAGTAGCTTCATGTAGTCTTCGTCATGCATCATGCTTGTTGTGCATCATGTCTTGTCTGTGTGTGGTGTGTTTATCATGTTGTGTGCTTCTTCTCGATAGTTCCCGTTTCGTTGCGATCGTGAGGATTCGTTCGTCTCCGCTTGGTTCGTCTTCGTGGCTTCATCTTCTTCATGGACTCGTTGTTCTTCCTAGCGGGATTTCAGGCAAGATTACCGCTACCCTGGATCTCACTACTATCATTGCTATGCTAGTTGCTTCGTTCTATCGCTTTGCTGCGCTACCTACCTTCTGCTCTTCAAGCCTCCCAAATTGCCATGAACCTCTAACCTTTTGACACCCTTCCTAGCAAACCGTTGTTTGGCTATTTTACCACTTTGCTCAGCCCCTCTTATAGCGTTGTTAGTTGTAGGTGAAGTTGAAGATTGCTCCATGGTGGACAGGGTTATGTTGGGATATCACAATATCTCTTATATTGTTTACGCATCTATATATTTGGTAAAGGGTAGAAGGCTCGGCCTTATGCCTGGTGTTTTGTTCCACTGTTGCCGCCCTAGTTTCCGTCATACCAGTGTTATGCTCCCGGATTTTGCGTTCCTTACGCGGTCGGGTGATTTATGGGACCCCCTTGACAGTTCGCTTTGAATAAAACTCCTCCAGCAAGGCCCAACCTTGGTTTTACCATTTGCCTCACCACCACCTACCTTTCCCTTGGGAGTAATTAACCCAAGGGTCATCTTTATTATAGCCCCCCCCCCCCCCGGGAGCCAGTGCTTGTCTAAGTGTTGGTCCGAACCGAGCAGCCTGCGGGGCCACCTCGGGGCAACTCGAGGTCTGGTTTTACTCGTAGCTTGACTTATCCGGTGTTGCCCTGAGAACGAGATATGTGCAGCTCCTATCGGGATTGTCGGCGCATCGGGCGGCTTTGCTGGTCTTGTTTTACCGTTGTCGAAATATCTTGTAAACCGGGATTCCGAGACTGATCAGGTCTTCCTGGGAGAAGGTATATCCTTTGTTGATCGCGAGAGCTTATCATGGGCTAAGTTGGGACACCCCTGCAGGGTATAAACTTTCGAGAGCCATGCCCGCGGTTATGTGGCAGATGGGAATTTGTTAATGTCCGGTTGTAGATAACTTGACACCAGATCCAAATTAAAACGCATCAACCTTGTGTGTAGCCGTGATGGTCTCTTCTCGGCGGAGTACGGGAAGTGAACACGGTCTTTGGGTTATGTTTGACGTAAGTAGGAGTTCAGGATCACCTCTTGATCATTACTAGTTGATGCCCGTTCCTTTGTTTCTCTTCTCGCTCTCATTTGCGTATGTTAGCCACCATATATGCTTAGTCGCTGCTCCAACCTCACCACTTTACCCCCTTCCTTTCCCATTAAGCTTTGCTATTCTTGATACCCATGGTAATGGGATTGCTGAGTCCTCGTGGCTCACAGATTACTACAACAACAGTTGCAGGTACAGGTTATGCGATGATCATGACGCGAGAGCGATGTTTGCTCGTTTGGAGTTCTTCTTCTGCTTCTTCTTCGATCAGGGGATAGGTTCCAGGTCGGCAGCCTGGGCTAGCAGGGTGGATGTCATTTGAGCTTCTGTGTATGTTTCATCCGTAGTCCGATGTTGATCCTATATATGATGTATTGATGTGTTCGTGTGGCACTGTATGCCTTATGTATGTATCCCCATCTATTATTTAATGTTGAAGTAATGATATCCACCTTGCAAAAGCATCTTCAAGATGCGCTTCTATCCTTGGTGGGACCTTCGAGTTCCTTTAGGATAGGGTCGCATCTTGGGCGTGACAATACCTTTCCCTTCTTGGACGTCCCAGCGTCCCCCTCTGGGGCGGCTTTCCTCTTTTTCTCCTCCCCAGTGCGGGGAGGTAGAGTTTCTTCTTGCTTCCCCCCGCCTCCGCGGGAGGAATCTGTCTCGTCGTCGTTAGACGACGTGGGTATGACGGCCTTGCGCCGAGGACCTTTCCCGACCCCCTGCTCCGCCTTCTCGGGCCTCTCACCCTCTCCGGGTGGGGTGGTCCCTTCTTCTTCTTCTTCCTCCCCTTCGATGGAGGAGTGTGCCTCGTCGTCTTCGGACGAGGATTCCGGCACAATCTTACGCCGGAGACCCTTTCGGATCCCCGGGGCCTTCTTTTTGACCTTCTTCTCCGGCACCTTGTAGGGCGCCGGGATTAGCATCTCTGTCAGGAGAGCATCAACTAGGCCTTCTGGCAGCGGAGCCGGACAGTCAATCTGCTCCGCTGTCTCCACATAATCCTGGACAAATATGCACAATTACTTAAGACTCCCCCATGAATATATTGGGAAGAACCGAATCCGGTGGTAGCCTGAAAACTCACCTGACTAGGAGGCCGCGCGGCGTGGAGCCCGTGGTCCTCGGATGTGGGAGGAGGTACTTCAGAGGCCTTGAACAACGCCTTCCATGCGTCTTTGTGCGTCATGCCATAGAGCCTCTGAAGCGTCTGGTGTTCGGCCGGGACGAACTCCCACAGATTAAATGCCCGCCTTTGGCACGGGAGAATCTGGTGAACGAGCATGACCTGGATCACGTTGACAAGCTTGATGTTCTTGTCCTTCATGCTCTTGATGCAGGTCTGGAGTCCGGTCAGCTCTGTAGATTCGCCCCAGGACAGGCCCTTCTTTTCCCAGGAGGTGAGCCGCATGGGGGTTCCGGATCGGAACTCGGGGGCCGCCACCCAGTTGGCGTCGCGTGGCTCGGTGATATAGAACCACCCCGATTGCCACCCCTTCACGGTTTCCGCAAAGGAGCCATCAAGCCAGGTGACATTATGCATCTTGCCCACCATAGCCCCTCCGCACTCCGCTTGCTGGCCGCTCACGATCTTCGGCTTCATGTAGAAGATTTGCAGCCATAGGCCGAAGTGAGCCCTGATGCGGAGGAAGGCCTCGCATACGATGATGAACACCGAGATGTTGAGGACACAATTTGGGGCTAGATCATGGAAATCTAGCCCGTAGTAGAACATGAGCCCGCGGATGAAAGGATGAAGTGGAAACCCCAGTCCATAGACGAAGTGGGCGAGAAACACGACCCTATCATGGGGTCCTGGGGTCGAAATGACCTGCCCATCGTCTGGTACCCGATGCGCTATGTCTGCGGCCAAGTATCCGGCCGCCCGAAGATTTGCGATATGCTTCTCCTTCACGGTGGAAGCCACCCACTTGCCTCCTGCTCCGGACATGTTTAGCTGTGCGGAGAAGACTTGGGCTAGGGCGCTGGAGCTCGAGGGGGCAAGAGTGAGCAAAGGAGGAAGAAGGCGTGGGTCAAAATGGGGAACTCTTATCCCTTTATAGAGGCAACGAAAGCGGTGCACCTCCCCAGTCACCTGTTGAGAATTGCTTACTTCCCAAGCGCCACGATTGATGGCCTGGTGGGATTACCCATACCCATATTGATGAGAATCCCGTGATAAGGGGACACGATCTCTACTTTGACAAGACATGTCAAGGAAACCGCCTCGCAATATGCGCTGTGGCTGGTTGTGGGAAAACGGTTCGAATAATGACCCGACCGAAATGACATGTCATGTTGTCAAAAAAGTTGTCAGCAGATTGCATTTATGAAATGTCATTCTCTCTACGGTGGTATGTAAAGATCACCTCGCAGATCCGGACACGGTCTAAGTGTTCAATAATTACTTTGGAGTATTCGGAGATGGAACCAGCCTTGCAATGCCGAAGACAAGACTGCGCGCCGGACTCATCGTCATTGAAGCCCGGTTCAGGGGCTACTGAGGGAGTCCTGGATTAGGGGGTATCCGGACAGCCGGACTATATACATCGTCCGGACTATTGAAGCGTGAAGATACAAGACTCAAGACTCCTGCCCGTGTCCGAATGGGACTCTCCTTTGCGTGGAAGGCAAGCTTGGCGATCCGGATATTGTATTTCCTTCCTTGTAACCGACTCCATGTAAACCCTAGCCCTCTCCAGTGTATATATAAACCGGAGAGGTTGGTCCTTAGAAGGCCGATCACAATTACAATCATAATCATCATAGGCTAGCTTCTAGGGTTTAGCCTCTACGATCTCGTGGTAGATCTACTCTTGTACTACTCATATCTTCAATATTAATCAAGCAGGAAGTAGGGTTTTACCTCCATCGAGAGGGCCCGAACCTGGGTAAACATTGTATCCCTTGCTTCCTGTTACCATCAGCCTAAGACGCACAGATCGGGACCCCCTACCCGGGATCCGCCGGTTTTGACACCGACACCCGCCACCAGCAGCCACCGCCGGTGACTACCCTCCTCGCCGTCATCAAGCCCCGCCGGCAACCCCAGGCGCTCCGCTCGCCATGGCCCCAAGCTCACCGGAGCTTTTGCCGGTCCCGGGAGCCGCCCTCTGGCACCGCCATAGCCAGATCCGGCCTCCCTGGTTGTGGATCTGTTGATCCCCGTCACCCCCGCGCTGTTTCTCCCCCTGCCCCGCCATTCCTCTCATCGCCGAAGCTGGCCGCCTCAGCCGCCCTTGTCCTCCTTGATCCAGGCGAGATCGGGAGGAGGACGAGCGCTTCCAGCGCCCGCGCGTGGGCCCCGCGTCAGCCTCGCCCGGCCCAGCTCTGCCATCCTAGCTCCAGGCCCAGCCAGCGCACCCGAGCCGGCCTGTTTGGCCCATGGGTGAGATGCCCCTGTTGTCCCGCATTTTTTCCGTCCCTAAAAATCTTCATTACGTGTGCAACTTCATCATATCATAACTTGGTGCATGTTGCTCTGTTTTGCGTGCATGATATGTCAAAATGTTCATCTTAGAGTGCTCTTCATGATGGAGTAGTTTACATTCATGTTACTGTTCATCTTGATGTCCTAATCTTTGTTGCAAAACAGCTAAGTGATATAAACTACTGCATGTTGACATTATTTAGGTGTCTTGTGAGTGCTATAACTTTGTCTCTGTTGATCCCATGATGATGATCTTGATATGCACATGTTCTGCTCTTCACGCTCTGCGTGTTGATGTGCTTTTCATTCATGTTAGAGTGCATCTTGATATCTTAATCTCTGTTGCAAAAGTGCATGTTGCTGTTAACTACTAAAAACTGTTATAACTTGTCATTTTGTCATTTTATTTTTATATCTTTTTGTGTGATTTTCTTTTGAGCATCATGTCTACATGTTTTAGCAGCATAATCATACCATCTTTAAAGTGGTGCAATCCACGTATTTTATATGCTCTGTAGTGAGTGCATAAAGCTTGTGACATGGGCTACTTACTGTTAACATTCTGTCTAGCTGAATCTGTTACATCATGATGCCATATTTGCTTGATGCTACCATCTAATCCATGCATAATCTGGAGATGCTTAGTTGACATGTTTTGATGCCCATGTTATTATGTATCATTGCATGCCTTTTGATTCCCTATATAAGTCATGTAGCATGTGTTATCACTGCCATGAACATGCCTATATGCTGTTCTAGTTTTCTGTTAACTTCATGATGCCATGTTGTGAGCTTGATAGTAATTGATCTATGCCTATTTTGGAGATGCTCCAATTACATTAATTTAAGTATGCTATGATTAATTTGTCCACGTGACATGTTTGATAATTTTGGACTTCATATAACCTCTATTTCATGCTTGTAAACATGCTATGATAATGTTGATGTTTTACACTTGCTGAAACTGTTTCAACTTTCAATCTTGTCTTGTTGGTTCCCACCAGTACATGAGCCATGTGCATATGATGCTTTGATGTTATTTGCTCTTTGTTATGTGTACTTTGATTCCATGCCCTTGTTTACTATGTATAGTTCCTTTAACATGTTGTTTTGATGTTTGCAAAGTGTTTGCTTGCTATTTTGGACAGCTTGTCCTTTAAACTTGTTTGGAGTGTATGTGTTGCACCGTTGCTCTGTTTTGAGCATGCTCTATATGAAACTTGCTTAGAATTGTATGTAGTTTCATCATGTCATGTTGAATCCTTGTTTTGAGTGTGTTTGCTTGATGTTTGAATGCATTGTGCATAAGTGACATGTTTAACTTGTTTTGCTCATATCTTCTAGGCTATAGCTCCGAACTAAATGAACTTTATATGTAACTTGACTAGAATTTCGTGTAGATCATCATGGTGCATCTTAACTTGCTGTTTAACAACTTGAACATGATGTGTTTTTAGTTCTGGACCAATTTTGCATATGACGGCTTACCTGAATTGTTATATGTTGTTTCCGGCCTCATTCAAACTTGCTTTGATGTGTTGTTGTTGTATGTATCCTATCTTGCCATGAGTAGCATCATGTAGCCTTGTCATGAATCATACTAGGTTGTGCATCATGGCTTGTTAATGTGTTGTGTGTTTACCTTGTTGTTTGCTTCTTTTCGGTTGTGCTTCTTCTGGATAGTTCATGTTTCGTTGCGATCGTGAGAATTCGTTCGACTACGCTTGGTTCGTCTTAGCTCGGCCGTCTTCTTCATGGAATCATTCTTCTTCCTAACAGGATTTCAGGCAGGATGGCCGTCACCCTAGTTCTCACTACTATCATTGCTATGCTAGTTGTCTTGATGCTATCGCTATGTCGCGCTTCCTACCACTTGTTTATCAAGCCTCCCCAAATTGCCATGTCAGCCCCTAACCTTTTTCACCCTTCCTAGCAAACTGTTGTTTGGCTATATTACCGCTTTGCTCATCCCTTCTTATAGTGTTGCTAGTTGCAGGTGCAGTTGCAAGTTATTCCATGTTGGCACATGGATATCTTGGGATATCACAATATCTCTTATTTAATTAATGCATCTATATACTTCGTAAAGGGTGGAAGGCTCGGCCTTATGCCTGGTGTTTTGTTCCACTCTTGCCGCCCTAGTTTTTGTCATACCGGCGTTATGTTCCTTGATTTTGCGTCCCTAACACGGTGAGGGGTATGGGACCCTCTTGACGGTTCGCTTTGAATAAAACTCTTCCAGCAAGGCCCAACATTGGTTTTCCATTTGCCTAATAACAACTAAAACTTAAATAGGGGATTTTTGCTGGCCCCCTAATATTCTTAATCAACCCCCCGGGTCAGTGCTCCTCTGAGTGTTGGTCCAAACTAGAGCACTGTGCGGGGCCGCCCTGGGGCAACCTGGGTTATTTTGGCACCTGTACGCGTAGCTCATCCGTTGTGGCTTGAGACGAGATACGCGCGGCTACTATCAGGGTGTCGGCACGTTGGGAGGTCTTGCTAGTTTTGTTTTACCATTGTTGAAATGTCTTGTGCACCGAGATCCCGAGTCTGATCGGATGTCCCGCGATGGAGGATTTTCTTCGCGGTGAGCTTGTAATGGGCTAAGTTGGGACACCCCTGCAGGGTTTGATCTTTCGAAAGCCGTGCCTGTGGGTTATGTGGCAGTTGGGAGTTTTTAATATCCGGTTGTAGAGAACTTGACACCATATTTGATTTAAAATACTAACCCGCGTGTGTAACCGTGATGGTCTCTTTTCAAGTGGATCGAGAAGAGAACACGGTGGTGTTATGTTTGAATGTAAGTAGTTTAGGATCACTTCTTGATCATTACTAGTTTGCGACCGTTTGCGTAGCTTCTCATGTCATTCTTGTATTCGTAAGTTAGCCACCATACATGCTTAGTCGCTTGCTGCAGCCTCACCACTTATCCATTCCATACCATTTTAAGCTTTGCTAGTCTTGATACCCATGGTAATGGGATTGCTGAGTCCTCGTGGCTCACAGATTACTACAACAACAGTTGTAGGTTCAGGTAATGCGATGGTCATGACGTGAGAGCGATGCGTGTTTGCTTTGGAGTTCTTCTTCTGCTTCTTCTTTGTTCAGGGGATAGGTTCCTGGTCAGTAGCCTGGGCTAGCAAGTTGGATGTCGTTTGAGTTTCTATTTGTGTTTATCCGTAGTCGGATGATGCTCTTGTGTATGATGTTGTTGTATTCATGTGGCATTGTATGCCTTTTGTATGTATCCCCAGCTATTATGTAATGGTATGATGTAATGATATCCACCTTGCAAAAGCGTCTCCAATATGCGCTTCTATCCTTGGTGGGACCTTTGAGTTTCTTTAGTATAGGGTCGCATATTGGGCGTTACAAGTTGGTATCAGAGCCTCGACCGACCATAGGAGCCCCCTTGAGTGTTCGTAGCATGGACGTTGTTGAGTCTAGAAGAAAACTTTTTTTCAGAGTATTGTTATATCGGAGAGTAGGAATTCTATTTACTCCTCAGCCCCTTCGTTGCTCTGGTGAGGAATCTTGACGTAGGTGTCTGGACTTACTCCTCTTCCCCTTCAAATTTTTCTTTAGGATCATGCAGTTGGTTTTCCGATCGTTGGTTCTCAGCTCTTTTTATCCGGTGCATTTCTCGTCAAGACGATTCGACCCTCTTTGTTTTTGCAAGTTCAATCCTCAGTTCTTTCTCAGCGACAAGATTTTCCCCGTCTTCAGTTGTTTTCTTTTTCCCACCCGCCCACCCTTTTTCTTCTGGGAGCCAAAGTCCGTAATTGAGTATCCATCCTACTCCTGTGAAGCCTTTGCATTCTTTCCTCAATTATTTCAACCGGTATTTTCTCTTCAAGTTATTCGTCAATTCCCCCTTCCAAGTTGCCCTTGTTTTTCCTGCCCTCCCACCCTTTTTCTTCCCGGAGCTTAAGTCTCTTTCGAGCATCAATTTCATTCGTGCGGAGCCTCTTCAGTCTTCCCTCAATTATTTCAACCGGTGAATTCTTTTTTCGTTTGACATTCTTCATCGCTTTTTCTTTTCTGGTGGACTCAACTCAAGTTTTTCGGGTTGATCATATTCTTTTCCTTGCATCAAATGTTTCCTCTTGCTCGTTCGCCTCTCGATATTCAATCATTCCAGAGTGCGGAAGACATCTCAGGAGATTCGTCTATGTCCAAATTCATTCGAGGTTGTCACCTCATTCAAGTCCTTCAGTCGTTCCGGTGCATCATCTATTCTGCAATCCTTTTCAACGTTGTTTTTCTTAAGTGGGCCCTAACCCATAGGTCTTTTCCCAGGATCTTACCTGACTCTTCTAATTTCCCATAGTTATTCCCAAATTCTTTTCAAGGTGTGATGTAAGTATGGATTCCATCAGTCATATGCCTTCCCCAAGATCGCTTTCAAGTCTTCTCATCATTGGTTCAACCTTTCCTCTTTCATTCTTTCGGAGTATCTCAACAGTTCTTGGTGGTTGTCATCGTCATTCTCAACTTTGAAGACCGAAGAAGAGTTTCTTTTAAATATTCTCCGTTCGCCCGAAGATTCGTGGTTCTAGTTTCCTTTCCTCTTGTATTCGTAAGTTAGACACCATACATGCTTAGTCGCTTGCTGCAGCCTCACCACTTATCCATTCCATACCCTTTTAAGCTTTGCTAGTCTTGATACCCATGGTAATGGGATTGCTGAGTCCTCGTGGCTCACAGATTAGTACAACAAAGTTGCAGGTTTAGGTAATGCCATGGTCATGACATGAGAGTGATGCGTGTTTGTTTTGGAGTTCTTCTTCAGCTTCTTCTTCATTCAGGGGATAGGTTCCCGGTCGGCAGCCTGGGCTAGCAGGGTGGATGTCATTTGAGTTTCTGTTTGTGTTTCATCCATAGTTGGATGATGCTATTGTGTATGATGTTGTTGTATTCATGTGGCATTGTATGCCTTTTGTATGTATCCCCATCTATTATGTAATGGTACGATGTAATGATATCCACCTTGCAAAAGCGTCTCCAATATGCGCTTCTATCCTTGGTGGGACCTTTGAATTCCTTTAGGATAGGGTCACATATTTGGCGTGACACATTGTCTGAGATCATGAACAATCGAGATGCAATTGGTCAAGTGGCCAAGTGGGCAATGGAACTTCTCTCTCTGGATATCAAGTTTGAAGCGAAGAAAGCGATCAAATCCAAGCACTCATGGATTTCTTGGAGTGGATTGAACAACAACAACCTACCCAAGTTCACTCGAAACATTGGACTATGTTCTTCGATTGGTCCAAGATGTTGAATGGTTCTGGTGCTGGAGTGGTTCTGGTGTCCCCAATAGGTGATAAACTCAGTTATGTCCTCCAAATTCATTTGGATTCCTCCAATAACGAAGCTGAGTATGAAGCACTTCTCTACGGGTTGCGTATGTCGATCACACTCGGCGTCTGTCGCCTAATGGTCTATGGTGACTTGGATTTGGTGGTTAATCAAGTGATGAAGGAGTGGGACATCGGAAACCCTGCCATGACTAGATACTGCAATGTAGTGAGGAAGTTGGAGGAAAAGTTTGAGGGTTTGGAGCTTCAACACATTCCCCAAATCAAGAATCAAGCAGCTGACAACTTGGCAAAAATAGGTTCCACTCGGAAACCTATCCCCAGCAATGTGTTTCTTGAGCAACTCCATTCCCAGTCAGTGCAAGAGGATCCTTTCATTGAAGAACCTCCCCAGGTGATAAGTCCTACCAATCTAACTAAGATCGAAGTACCAACGGTGATTGATTTGGTTATAGAGATCCTGGTGATCACTCCCGACTGGACAGTACCATACATTGCATATCTGCTCAGGAAGGAGCTTCCAGAAGATGAAGTTGAGGGACGACAAATCATCCGCAGATCCAAGGCTTTCACAGTAATGGATGGGCAGCTTTACAGACAGAGTGTTATTGGTGTGGCTCAACGATGTATCTCCCCTGAAGAAGGTCGACTGATTCTGGAAGAAATCCACTCGAGGACCTGTGGTCACCATGCGTCCTCTCGGACCATCGTGGCCAAAGCATACCGAGCAGGATTCTACTGGCCACGAGCCAATCAGGCTGCAAAAGAAATCATGGAGAAGTGTGCAGGTTGCCAGTTCTATGCAAACATGTCTCACAAGCTGTAAGTGCATCTAGTGCCAACCCTGGTTGGTTTTGGAGTATTGACGACAACCTTGGTTGAGGGACTAATGTGTTTGTGAGAATTGCTGGATAACACATGTAGTAGTCCCATATTGATTCGATTTACCTACCAGAGATGACCCCTGAAAATGTGTGAAGACATTGATGACAATGGTGGTCTGTGAAGATATTCACATTGAAGACTATGACAAGAGAAGACATCGCATGAAGACTATGGAGTGCGAAGACATAGTTGTTTAGTAGTTTCCTTTTCTTCTTTTTTGAGTCATAGGAACCATCATACTGTTAAGTGGGGTGCAAGTGAACAAAGTTAAGAGTGGCTGAAGTGATGCTCAACCAAATCCTATGTCTTCCAGCGAAGACAATGAGAGCAAATCTTATCCAGATTCTGGATGAGCCAGCTTTGCTTGTAGCCCAAGCTAAGCTGCCGCGTGTGTTTGAAATCTGACCATTGGACACGTGTCAGTTCCTCAGTGACCCAGGGTCATTTTGGACAAATCAGGTCGGGTTGCCTCCTGGCTATAAATAGCCCACCCCCTACACCATAAATTGGTGGCTGCTCAGATTTAGTGCACGGCTTTTTTCGTTTGAGAGCAACCCACCTCCGAAGCCTTTGAGAGAGTAATCCTTGTGAGGACAAAGCCCAAAACACCCAGAGCCAAAGAGTGTTAGGAATCACTGAAGTCTTTCTGTCTACGTGATCTGAAGACTTATTACACTTGAGGACTGTGAATCCTCCAGCCGGTTAGGCGTCGCGTTCTGATCATCCAAGAGTCATTGTAGATTGCCGGTGAACAAAGTCTGTGAAGGTTTGGAAGTCTCCCTTGAAGACTTACCAGAGTGATTGCGCGAGGACTAAGTGTTCTGAGCTCAAGAGGAATAAGATGAAGACGCGGTCTTCTGAGTTGAATCTCAGCCTCCCTAACCAGACGTACAGTTGTCACAGAAACTAGAACTGGTTCAACAAATCCCTTGTCCTCTCCGAGCAACTAGTTCTATCCTTCCTCTCTCTCTCTTTACTTACAGTTTGTCTTTGTGAAGTCTTTGCCCATTAGCCTGATCTGATTGACGATACAGTGTGAAGACTGTTTACTATTTGTCTTCATACTATCTTCCATCCTGATACATATTACCTGGCTGCTGATAGTCTTCGAGCTTTCACTACATTGCTTACTTGACTATGGCTTGTCTAGTGTAGTCTACCTTCCGCTGAATATCAATAGGTTCATTTCTATTGTTTGTCTTCAAAGCACCCATGTTTTGAAGACTTTCATAAAAATCACCTATTCACCCCCCTCTAGTCGAATACTAGTGCTACCTCTTGAGCATGTGTTGGTTTTCCCTCGAAGAGGAAAGGTTGATGCAGCAAAAATAGCGTAAGTATTTCCCTCAATTTTTGAGAACCAAGGTATCAATCCAATAGGAGGTTACACGCAAGTCGCCTTGTACCTGCACAAAGAAATAAGAACCTTGCAACCAACGTGATAAAGGGGTGTCATCCCTTCACGACTACTTGCAAAAGTGAGATCCGATAGAGATAATAAGATAAATCTTTTTGGTATTTTTGTTGTATAGATGAAAAGTAAAGATTGCAAAATATTAAATGAGATGCAATGTAAATAAAGAGATATAATATAATGGAAAAGAGACCCGGGGGCCATAGGTTTCACTAGTGGCTTCTCTCAAGATAGCATATCTTATGGTGGGTGAACAAATTACTGTCGAGAAATTGATAGAAAAGCGCATAGTTATGAGAATATCTAGGCATGATCATGTATATAGGCATCACGTCCGTGACAAGTAGATCGAAACGATTCTGCATCTACTACTATTACTCCACACATCGACCGCTATCCAGCATGTATCTAGAGTATTAAGTTCATAAGAACAGAGTAACACATTAAGCAAGATGACATGATGTAGAGGGATAAACTCAAGCAATATGACATAAACCCCATCTTTTTATGCTCGATTGCAACAATACAATACATGCCTTGCTGCCCCTGCTGTCGCTGGGAAAGGACACCGCAAGATTGAACCCAAAGCTAAGAACTTCTCCTATTGCAAGAAAGATCAATCTAGTAGGCCAAACCAAACTGATAATTCAAAGATACTTGCAAAGATATCAAATCATACGTATAAGAATTCAAAGAAGACTCAAATTTTGTGAATAGATAATCTTGATCATAAACCCACAATTCATCGGATCTCGATAAACACACCGCAAAAAGTATTACATCAAATAGACCTCCAAGAAGATCGAGGAGAACTTTGTATTGAGAATCAAAGAGAGAGAGAGAAGAAGCCATCTAGCTAATAACTATGGACCCAAAGGTCTGTGGTAAACTACTCACTCATCATCGGAGAGGCTATGGTGTTGATGTAGATGCCCTCTATGATTGATTCCCCCTCCGGCGGAGCACCGTAAAAGGCCCCAAGGTGGGATCTCACTGTTGGAAATATGCCCTAGAGGCAATAATAAATTAGTTATTATTATATTTCCTTGTTCATGATAATCGTTTATTATCCATGCTATAATTGTATTGATAGGAAACTCAGATACATGTGTGGGTACATAGACAACACCATGTCCATAGTAAGCCTCTAGTTGACTAGCTCGTTGATCAATAGATGGTTACGGTTTCCTGACCATGGACATTGGATGTCGTTGATAACGGGGTCACATCATTAGGAGAATGATGTGATGGACAAGACCCAATCCTAAGCCTAGCACAAAGATCGTAGTTCGTATGCTAAAGATTTTCTAATGTCAAGTATCATTTCCTTAGACCATGAGATTGTGCAACTCCCGGATACCGTAGTAATGCTTTGGGTGTACCAAACGTCACAAGGTAACTGGGTTGCTATAAAGGTGCACTACAGGTATCTCCGAAAGTGTCTGTTGAGTTGGCATGAATTGAGACTGGGATTTGTCACTCCGTGTGACGGAGAGGTATCTCTGGGCCCACTCGGTAGGACATCATCACAATGTGCACAATGTGATCAAAGAGTTGATCGCAGGATGATGTGTTACGGAATGAGTAAAGAGACTTGCCAGTAACGAGATTGAACAAGGTATCGGTATGCCAACGATTGAATCTCGGGCATGTACAATACCGTTAGACAAAGGGAATTGTATACGGGATCGATTGAGTCCTTGACATCGTGGTTCATCCGATGAGATCATCATGGAACATGTGGGAGCCAACATGGGTATCCAGATCCCGCTGTTGGTTATTGACCGGAGAACGTCTCGGTCATGTCTACATGTCTCCCGAACCCGTAGGGTCTACACACTTAAGGTTCGATGACGCTAGGGTTATAAAGGAAGTTTGTATGTGATTACCGAATGTTGTTCGGAGTCCCGGATGAGATCCCGGACGTCATGAGGAGTTCCGGAATGGTCCGGAGGTAAAGATTTATATATGGAAAGTTGTTGTTCGGGTTCCGGGAAAAGTTTGGGTTTTTCCGGTATTGTACCGGGAAGCTTCCAGAAGGTTCCGGAGGATTCCGGAGGGGTCCGGATGTACGGAAATTGTTCCACCACGTCCAATACAGTAGCATGGGCTGTAGGGGGGCGCCCTAGCCTTAATGGGCCAGGGGCATCAGCCCCCGCCCCAAGGCCCATGCGCATGGGAAGGGGGAAACCCTAAGGGGGAGGGCCTCCACTTGACTTGGGAGGCACTCCTCCCCCCTTGGCCGCCGCCCCCAACCCTAGATGGGATCTAGGGGGGCGGCCCCCTCTTCCCCCCACCTATAAATATTGAAGGGGTGGGAGGGCAGTCGCACCCCAAGTTCTGGCGCAGCCCTCCCCCTCTCCCAAGTACTCCTCCTCTCTCGCGGTGCTTGGCGAAGCCCTGCAGGATTGCCACGCTCCTCCACCACCACCACGCCGTCGTGCTGCTGCTGGATGGAGTCTTCCTCAACCTCTCCCTCTCTCCTTGCTGGATCAAGGCATGGGAGACGTCACCGGGCTGTACGTGTGTTGAACGCGGAGGTGCCGTCCGTTCGGCACTAGGATCTCCGGTGATTTGGATCACGACGAGTACGACTCCTTCAACCCCGTTCTCTTGAACGCTTCCGCTTAGCGATCTACAAGGGTATGTAGATGCACTCTCCTTCCCCTCGTTGCTGGTTTCTCCATAGATAGATCTTGGTGACACGTAGGAAAATTTTGAATTTCTGCTATGTTCCCCAACACTCACGGGTACAGAAGTTTGCGGCGGTGGAAATAGGGTTTCGTGGTGCTCTCGCATATTTTTGGGGTATATGAGTATATATAGGTGAAAGAACTAGGTCGGTGGAGCCACAAGGGGCCCACGAGGGCAGGGGCGCACCTACCCCCTTAGGTGCGCCCTCCTACCTCGTGGCTTCCTTGTTCCTTCGACGTACACTCCAAGTCTCCTGGATTGCGTTTGTTCCAAAAATGATTCTCCCGAAGGTTTCATTCTGTTTGGACTCCGTTTGATATTCCTTTTCTGCGAAACACTGAAATTGACAAAAAACAGCAATTTGCACTGGGCCTCCGGTTAATAGGTTAGTCCCAAAAAGAATATAAAAGTGCATAATAAAGACCATTAAACATCCAAAACAGATAATATAATAGCATGGAACAATCAAAAATTATAGATAAGTTGGAGACATATCAAGCATCCCCAAGCTTAATTCCTGCTCGTCCTCGAGTAGGTAAATGATAAAAACAGAATTTTTGATGTGGAATGCTACCTAACATAATTTTTAATGTAATTCTCTTTATTGTGGCATGAGTGTTCATATCTAAAAGATTCAAGATAAAAGTTTAGTATTGACGTAAAAATAGTAATACTTCAAGCATGCTAACCAAGCAGTTTATGTCTTATCAAAATAACATAGCCAAAGAAAGCTTATCCCTACAAAATCATATAGTTTGGCCATGCTTCATTTTCGTCACACAAAATGCTCCCATCATGCACAACCCCGGTTTCAGCCAAGCAATTGGTTCATACCTTTTAACACGCTTCAGCCTTTTCAACCCTCACGCAATACATGAGTGTAAGCCATGGACATAGCACTATGGGTGGAGTAGAGTATGATGATAGGGATTATGTGAGAAAACAAAAAGGAGAAAGTCTCACATTGACGCAGCTGATCAACGGGCTATGGAGATGCCCATCAATTGATGTTAATACGAGGAGTAGGGATTGCCATGCAACGGATGCACTAGAGCTATAAATGTATGAAAGCTCATCAAAAAGAAACTAAGTGGGTGTGCATCCAACTTGCCTACTCACGAAGACCTAGGGCATTTTGAGGAAGCCCATCATTGGAATATACAAGCCAAGTTCTATAATGAAAATTTTCCACTAGTATATGAAAGTGACAAAATAAGAAACTCTCTATCATGAAGATCATGGTGCTATTTTGAAGCGCAAGTGCGGAAAAAGGATAGTAACATTGTCCCTTATCTCTTTTTCTCTCATTTTTTTATTTGGGCTTATTTGGCCTCTCTTTCTTCCTTTTTTTATTTCGTCCGGAGTCTCATCCCGACTTGTGCGGGAATCATAGTCTCCATCATCCTTTCCTCACATGGGACAATGCTCTAATAATGGAAATCATCACTCTTCTATTTATTTACAACTCAAGAATTACAACTCAATACTTAGGACAAAATATGACTCTATGTGAATGCCTCTGGCGGTGTACCAGGATATGCAATGAATCAAGAGCGACATGTATGAAAGAATTATAAAGTTGGATTTGCCACAAGTACGATGTCAACTACATGATCATGCAAAGCAATATGACAATGATGGAGCGTTTCATAATAAACGAAACGGTGGAAAGTTGCACGGCAATATATCTCGGAATGGCTATGGAAATGCTATAATAGGTAGGTATGGTGGCTGTTTTGAGGAAGATATAAGGAGATTTATGTGTGATAGAGCGTATCGTATCACGGGGTTTGGATGCACCGGCAAAGTTTGCACCAACTCTCAAGGTGAGAAAGGGTAATGCACGGTACCATAGAGGCTAGCAAATTGCGGAAGGGTAAGAGTGGGTATAATCCATGGACTCACATTAGTCATAAAGAACTCATATACTTATTGCAAAAGTTTATTAGCCCTCGAAGAAAAGTACTACTACGCATGGTACTAGGGGAAGCGTTGGTAGGAGTTAACCATCGCGCGATCCCGACCTCCACTCACAAGGAAGGCAATCAAAGAACACCCCATGCTTCAAATTTGTCACACAACGTTCACCATACATGCATGCTACGGGACTTGCCAACTTTAACACAAGTATTTCTCAATTTCATAATTACCCAACTAGCATGACTCTAACATTACCACCTTTATATATCAAAACAATTATCAAGTATTAAATTTATATAGTGTTTAATGCACTCCATATGAAAGTTTTTATTTTACCCAACTTGGATGCCCATCATATTAGGACTAATTTTATAACCAAAGCAAATTACAATGCTGTTCTAAGAGACTCTCAAAATAATATAAGTGAAGCATGAGAGATCAATAATTTCTACAAGATAAAACCACCACCGTGCTCTAAAAAGGTATAAATGAAGCGCTAGAGCAAAATTATCTAGCTCAAAAGATATAAGTGAAGCACATAGAGTATTCTAATAAATTCTGATTCATGTGTGTCTCTCCAAAAGGTGTGAACACCAAGGATGATTGTGATAAGCTAAAAAGCAAAGACTCAAATCATACAAGACGCTCCAAGCAAAACACATATCATGTGGTGAATAAAAATATAGTCTCAAGTAAAGTTACCGATATACGAAGACGAAAAAGGGGATGCCTTCCGGGGCATCCCCAAGCTTAGGCTTTTGGTTGTCCTTGAATTTTACCTTGGGGTGCCTTGGGAATCCCCAAGCTTAGGCTCTTGCCACTCCTTATTCCAAAATCCATCAAATCTTTACCCAAAACTTGAAAACTTCACAACACAGAACTCAACAGAAAATCTCATTAGCTCCGTTAGTGCAAGAAAACAAACCACCACTTTAAGGTACTGTAATGAACTCATTCTTTATTTATATTGGTGTTAAGCCTACTGTATTCCAACTTCTCTATGGTTCATACCCCCCGATACTAGCCATGGATTCATCAAAATAAGCAAACAACACACGAAAAATAGAATCTGTCAAAAACAGAATAGTCTGTAGCAATCTATAACTCTCGAATACTTCTGGAACACCAAAAATTCTACCAAATTAGGAAGTCCTATGTAATTTGTTCATTAATCTTCTGATAAAGAATAAACAGAAAATCACGTTTCTGTGATTTATGAAAACTAATCTCGTGCGTGCAAAGGTTTCTGTTTTTCAGCAAGATCAAATTAACTATCACCGTAGGTTATCCTAAAGGTTTTAATTGGCACAAACACTAATTAAAACAAAAAACCACATCTAACCAGAGGCTAGATGAATTATTTATTACTAAAAAGGAAGAAAAGGTAAAGAACAAAAATAAAATTGGGTTGCCTCCCAACAAGCGCTGTCGTTTAACGCCCCTAGCTAGGCATTGATAAATTTAATGATGCTCACATGAAAGATAGCAATTGAAACACAAAGAGAGCATATAGTAGCATGTTAAAAACACATCTAAGTCTAACATACTTCCAATGCATAGGCATCTTATAGGTAAACAAATTATCATAGCAAGCAAAAACTAGCATATGAAAGGAAGCGGAAAGAAACAATAGCAATCTCAACATAACGAGAGTTAATTTAGTGACATGAAAATTTCTAAAACCATATCTTCCTCTCTCATAATAATTACATCTGGGATCATAAGCAAATTCAACAAAATAGCTATCACATAAAATAGTTTCAACACGATCCACATGCATGGGAAGTTGACACTCTTCCAAAATAGTGGGATTAACATTAACTAAAGTCATGACCTCTCCAAACCCACTTTTATCAAAAATTTCATAAGATTGAGTGTTCTTCAAATATGTGGGATCTAAAGTTGACACTCTTCCAAACCCACTTTCAATATTATCGCAAACACTATTATCAATCTCATAATCATCATGGGGCTTAAATAAATTTTCAAAATCATAAGAAGAATCACCCCAATCATGATCATTGCAACAAATACTAGACATAGCAAAACTAGCATCCCCAAGCTTAGGGTTTTGAATATTATTAGCACAATTGACATCAATAGAATTTATAGTAAAATCATTGCAATCATACTTTATTCAAAGATCTATCGTGAATCACTTCATAAAGTACTTCATCACAATTTTCAGATTCACGAATTTCAAGCAAAACCTCATAAAGATAATCTAGTGCACTCAAATCACTAGCAATAGGTTCATCATAATTGGATATCTTAAAAAGATTAGCAAGTGGATGACGATCCATAAACTTTTTAGCAAGCGAAGATGCAAGCAAAAATAAGGCATATGGTAACACAAGTGAACAAAATATCGAACGGAAGAAGGGCGAAGAAAACGGCAAGGGTGAAGTGGGTGAGAGGAAAACGGGAGACAAATGGCAAATAATGTAATGCGAGGGATAAGAGTATTTGATGGGTACTTGGTATGTCTTGACCTGTGCGTAGATCTTTCCGGCAATGATGCCAGAAATCGGTGAGTTGTCGAGAGATCGAATCTTGACCTGACTTGGCTAAGCCTCCCCGGCAATGGCACCAGAAAATCCTTGAGCAATGCTACCTCTTGAGCATGCATTGGTTTTCCCTTGAAGAGGAAAGGGTGATGCAGCAAAGTAGCATAAGTATTTCCCTCAGTTTTTGAGAACCAAGGTATCAATCTAGTAGGAGGTTACACGCAAGTCGCCTTGTACCTGCACAAAAAAATAGGAACCTTGCAACCAACGCGATAAAGGGGTTGTCAATCCCTTCACGACCACTTGCAAAACTGAGATCTGATAGAGATAATAAGATAAATATTTTTGGTATTTTTGTTGTATAGATCGAAAAGTAAAGACTGCAAAACAGTAAACGAGATGCAATGTAAATAAAAGAGATATAATATAATGGAAAAGAGACCCGGGTGTCGGTGTCAAAACCAGCGGATCTCGGGTAGGGGGTCCTGATCTGTGCGTCTTAGGCTGATGTTAACAGGAAGCAAGGGACACAATGTTTACCCAGGTTCGGGCCCTCTCGATGGAGGTAAAACCCTACTTCCGGCTTGATTAATATTGACGATATGACTAGTACAAGAGTAGATCTACCACGAGATCGTAGAGGCTAAACCCTAGAAGCTAGCCTATGATGATTATGATTGTAATTGTGATCGGCCTTCTAAGGACCAACCTCTCCGGTTTATATAGACACCGGAGAGTGCTAGGGTTTACATGGAGTCAGTTACAACGAAGGAAATACAATATCAGCATTGCCAAGCTTGTATCCCACGCAAAGGAGAGTCCCATCTGGACACGGGATGGAGTCTTGAGTCTTGTATCGTCACGCTTCAATAGTCCGGACGATGTATATAGTCCGGCTGTCCGAATACCCCCTAATCCAGGACTCCCTCAGTATCCCCTGAACCAGGCTTCAATGATGATGAGTCCGGCGCGCAGTCTTGTGTTCGGCATTGCAAGGCGGGTTCCATCTCCGAATACTCCAAATTAATTATCGAACACTTAGACCGTGTCCGAATCTGCGAGATGATCTTCACATACCATTATAGGGAACATAGCATAAATCTGATCTGGTGGCAATCTCCGTACGTCGTGCCCTTGCATCATGGCCTGATCCAACACGAACCGGCGCTTCTCGCCCCACCTCGACTCGTGTTGTGAGGCGGTTTTATTGGCACGTCCTGCCAAAGTAGAGATCGTGTTCCTCTTATTACGGGATCTTTCATCAATATGGGCGTGCGTGACCCCACGACGACCGTTGGTATGACTCCGTGTGTTTTTAGATAAGCCTCAAGCGGTCACGCTGAGGACTCTTGATATTCACTCCCTTTATAAAGGGGCCGAGGCCTATGCCTCTTTTCCACCTCCCTCGCGCCTCCTCGCACCTCGGGTTCTAACACCCGAGACCTAAGCTCAAACACCCCAGATCCTCCAATATGTCCGGATCCAACCCTCAAGGCCGGTGGGTGGCCTCCTCGATCCAAGAGGAGGACATTGCGAGGCTTAGGGAGGTCGGGTACCTGACCGCCGACATCCAGCACAGGCTTCCTGCTCCAGGGCAGGTCATCCCTACACCGGAGCCCAATGAGAGTGTTGTGTTTGTTCCTCACTTCCTCCATTGCTTAGGTCTCACCCTTGACCCCTTTTATGAGGGGGGTCATGTTCTATTACGGGTTCGATTTTCACGATCTAGCTCTGGACACTGTCCTCCATATCTCGTCGTTCATCATTGTGTGCGAGGCCTTTCTCCACGTCACTCCACACTTCGACTTATGGCTCATGACCTTCAATGTGAAGCCGAAGATGGTCGAGGGGCGACATGCGGAGTGCGGAGGTGCCGTAATAAGCAGGAACGCCGATGCCCCATGGCCAGAGGGTTCTTTCCCAGAAGTATCTGATGTATGGCAATGGAGGTGGTTTTATGGCACAGCTCCTAGAGGCACAAAGTGGGTGGCCGCCCCCGAGTTCCGCTCGGGACCTCTATCACAATTGGCGTCATGGACCAACGTAGGACGGAATTGGGGGCCCGCTAGTGATGTACCGATACTGCAGGGCCGTATCCGGGAGCTTCTTGAGAGGGACATTAACCTTGTTAACATAATTCAAGTAATGCTAATCCGACGGATGTTGCCGTGCAAACGCCGGCCTCTCCGGATGTGGGAGTTCAATCCAGAGGGTCCGCGGGCTATTAAGCACTTCTTTGGCCTGAAGATCGAAGGGAGGTGTAAATTATTCTTCGGACCACAAGTAAAGTGTCCGGACACCACCGACGATGCGGGCCTAAGCTGCAATTGCCTAGATGCCCAAGTAAGTAACCTTAAAACCGGCCACTTTGTTTTCATTTGTCATAGTCATTATTCTGAAAACCCTCCGTTGCCAGGAATGGCTCAGCAAGGTGGAGAGAATCAGGTGTCCGGCGCCACTTCCCGAAGGCTCGCCTGGTCCAACCGTTGCCAAGATGCTTGGCCGGGTGCTCAGCAAAATACCCACAGGGAAAGGTGATGGAAAGGATAGTGAAGCCGAACTTCACACACTGCGCATCCGGACTGGGGGAATTGCTTCCTCCCCAAGGGAGGATAGTCGGGGTGGGGAATCTGAAGCCACCTCCCCGCACGGGAGGAAAAGGGCCGCCTCCGAAGACTTGGAGACGGAGATACCCAAACAAGGGAAGAAAGTGCCGCCTGGGAACTCTGCCCCGACGGACGTCCTCACCACGTCATGCCCGCCAACGGGCCAGCCCTCCACTGAGCTATAAGTTAATTGTTAATTCGAAGGTAATGCGTTTCTCCGAGATCAATAACCAGGATTCATCTTGTGCAGTTCGGCTAGCAGCTCTTCTCAACAGAGTTCGTCTTCGGGGGATCTTCATCCGGAGATGATGGAGAGCGAGACTCCACCCACCTCTCCGCCTCATGAAGCGGGCGACACCAAGGTGTCGTCATGGAGGAGTCCGGACCTACCGAAGCCGGAGGCTAATACGTCAGCCGCCCTGAGCCCGGAGCATTTGGCTCCCACGAGGGGCGATGAGAAGGGTCCGGCGCAGTTTGATGTCCGACCGAACATACTGACAGGCCTTCTGGAGCGAGCTGCGCAGTCGGAGGAGCACCGCTCATTAATGAGCGCGGTGCTTAAGAAGATTTCATCCGCTACAAGCGGTTTGAATGAGGCATTTACGAGCCTGCTCAGAGGCCTTGAGGTATGTAGTGAAAATACACTATTTTTTCGCACGCGCTAGGTGTGCTCCATATGGATAGTAGCCCCTAAGACTCTCGTTGCCTGCCCTAGGTGGCAAACGGGGGATCATATAGTAAGCATTGCACTTGTACATATGCGCAAGTATCTAAGGGTCTAGCAACCGACCAGTCCGTTGAAGTTGCCGAGCTAAGGAGACAGATCGGATCTATTGATGCCGATATCACGCTGGTAAACGAGCGGCTGAACGAGTCACAAGGTATGTGCTCTGCTTTCCTTATTATGTTGTATAGGAAAATGTGAGAGGGGCATAATATGAATGCAATATGCTTGGACTGCAGATGGTGCTGCTGCCGTAGAAGCCCTGAGGGTGGAACTTGCCCAGGCCAAGGAACAAGCTTGGGTTAGCAATGCGGCTGCCCTAAAGGCGGCCGAAGAATTGAGAGCCGAACAAGCTGCTCATCACTGAAGCGAGGAAAAAATAGCCGAAATGGCTATGGACTTGAAAAATGCCGCCGACCGGTATGAACTCCTTGAAAAGGAGCATAAGGCTAGTTCGGCCGACCTGAACAAGGCACTTAATGCCACCAAGGAGATGCGGACCGAGGTCAGGGGTGTGCGAGAGGAGCTTCAATAGGCCGGTAAAATCGCGGCTGGGGCTCCTACCTACTGTGGACGAAGTTTTTGGATCCGAAGTATGCTCCCTTGGATGGACGCTGGAGTCCGGCAGATGCATATGCGGACTTGGCGAAGAGTACAGCTGATGCGGCCAAGTTTTTCGAGGATCAAGGTGATAAAGAAGTGGAGAAGCTTTTCTGATCACAATTCAATGCTCCCGCGCGCCCGCTGCCGTTAAGTGAGAAGATGGCTGCTGTGGCGGAGCTTCATAGGCTGTCCGGGCTTGCAATGCGGTCTGTAATAGACCATCTTTGGCCGAAGGGGCCTAAGCCGGACAGTTACTTTGGTTTGGTGCAACAATTCCTTGGGGCCGTGCCTCAGATCGATGCCATGAGGAGGTCGGCATGCATAGAGGGTGCAGGAATGGCTCTTGCCCGCGTTAAAGCCTATTGGACGGATATGGAGGCCACCATTGTAGCGACCCAGGATCCGGCGGGAGGCCAATATCCGGCCGAGCACTACTTGGCGCAGGTCACAGAAGGTGCCCGCCTAATAGAGGTGCAGTGCTCGAAGAATGTCTTGTTCGAGTGACAAATAGAATCATTGTAAAAACAATGTTATTTTGGTTATAAGGCTATATTTATACTTTTTGCCCGAAAGTATTATTGTGTCTCCTGTGCGGCTGTTTATATATACATATATACATATATATATATAAGTAATCTGAAAGTTAGCAGCCATTGGCTTCAGCCCCCACGCATACAATGCGGGGGTGTTCGCAAAAAATATGCGTAATCACACTTGATCCAGCGTCTTGGTCCATTAAGGAGGTGATCTCACGTCGAACTAGGCAACCGGACTATATAGCTGTAACACTTTCGCTTAGCCATGGGAGTTTGACGGTGGGGCTACTATGTAGCCCCTAGTACTTTTGCGTGCATCTGAATAGGGGCGCATATGTACATTGCCGGGAAACGGCCCTTCGTTAATGCGGAGGAATCCTAAAGATTCTGGTGAGTCTTCGAGTGGTTGAACAGTCTCTCGCTGTATCATGACAGTCAGTTTTCGGCTTTCTCTACTGAGGTGCTCATCCGGAATAACCAGGGCACAATCACAGTAGTTCTCCTTTGGCCGCCTTAGCCGATAAGAACGGAACGTAAGGCGGCAAACCCAGGAGCCGAGCAAACCCAACATTTGACCAAAGACATGATTCGGAGCTGATGCATATAAGGCCAAACTCGTGACGCCGAACACTCCCGAAGGTATTCGATCTTTGTAACAGAAAATAGGCTAAAGAATGCCTTTTCATTATAAACCATGTATTTCCAGGTATGTGCGTTAATCTGTCGTGGCGAAATGCCAATAACGGCAGTATCCTCTGTGGGTATGGAACCCATGGGATGGTTAAACAACAAGAGGCAATATAAAAGGTTTACACAGGGGCTTAATCTAAAAAGAAACCTGTTGAGCGGGGCCCTGCTGCACGTCTGCGCATTTGTCTCTGTTCTGTCGTATCCTGGAAGGGTATCACGTGAATGTTGTCTGTAAAACAAAACTCGTGTAGGAGAGTACAACGTAAGTATGCAATGGATAGTAAAAGTGTAAGATCTTGGCTTGCCAATAAGGTTAAGCCAAGTGTGGGGCTATATTAAGTATTTATAGCCCCTGGTGTTCTCTATGGGATTACATATACGGTGCCCTAGTTCAGTTTTATCTGGGCTACCGGACTCGTCTAACCGTGTCTGTGGTCTTAATGACCGGTCATGTTTTCTGATATTGGAGGTCGCTTATAGTCCAGCCGCTAGGGCCGTCGCGTGTTCCTCTGCACATGAAGAGCGCTCTGTGTTTCCGTTAATGGTTATGACGCCACGTGGACCGGGTATCTTGAGTGTAAGGTAGGCATAGTGCGGTACTGCGTTGAAGAGGGCGAAGGCCGTTCTTCCAAGCAATGCATGATAGCCGCTTTGGAAGGGTGCGATGGTGAAGGGTAGTTCTTCACTTCTGGAGTTTCCTGGGGAGCCGAATGTTACCTCCAGTGCAACGGAGCCCCTGCCGTAGGCTTCAACGCCTGGTATCACCCCTTCAAAGGTGGTGTTGCTTTGGCTAATTCTGGATGGGTCTATTCCCATCCTGCGGACAGTTTCCTCATATATTAAATTGAGACTGCTGCCGCCGTCCATGAGGACGTGGGTGAGATGATATTCGTCAATTTTTGGGTCAAGCACCAAGGCCTCTGATCCTCCGCGCTGAACACAAGTTGGGCAGTCCATGTGATCGAAGGTGATCGGACAAGACGTCCAATAGTTAGGTGTGGGTACAATGGGCTCTGTATCGTACATGTCTTTGAGCGCGCATTCATGCCTTCTTGTGGATGTGTGCGTCATGTGGATCATGTTTACCGTTTTAACCTCTGGTGGGAATTTTTTCTGGCCCCCAGTGTTCAGCTGGCGAGGTTCATCCTCGTCTTCACTTGGTGTTTCCCTCCCCTTCTGTTCGGCATTAAATTTGCCGGCCTGCTTGAAGACCCAGCATTCTCTGTGCGTATGGTTCGCAGGTTTCTCGGGGGTGCCATGAATTTGGCACGGTCTGTCCAGGACTCTGTTTAGACCGGATGGTCCCTCTTTACTGCCTTTAAATGGCTTCTTTTGCTGATCAGGTCGAGAGCCCCTGAATCCGGTATTGACCGTTGTGTTGTCCGGGCTCTCTTCCTTGTTTTGCCGTTTGTTTTTATTACGTCGTGGCTTCCCATTGCCATCCCTTATTTCGGATGTGCTGGGGTCGCTAGTGCCTTTACGGGCTAGCCAACTATCTTCACCCATGCAAAAGCGGGTCATAAGGCTTGCTAAGGCTGCCATTGTCCTTGGCTTTTCTTGGCCGAGGTGTCTGGCGAGCCACTCGTCGTGGATGCTGTGTTTGAATGCCGCTAAGGCTTCGGCATCTGAGCAATCAACAATTTGATTCTTCTTAGTGAGGAATCCGTTCCGAAGCTTGCGGGCGGACTCTCCGGGTTGTTGGATTATGTGACTTAAATCGTCCGCATCCGGAGGCCGGACATAAGTCCCTTGAAAATTGGCCCTGAAAGCATCCTCGAGTTCCTCCCAACTCCCAATTGAATTTTCGGGGAGGCTCTTCAACCAGTGTCGAGCTGGTCCCTTCATCTTGAGGGGAAGGTATTTGATGGCGTGGAGGTCATCCCCACGAGCCATGTGAATATGCAGGATAAAATCCTCGATCCAGACCCCTGGGTCTGTCATTCCGTCGTATGCCTCTATGTTCACAGGTTTAAAACCCTGTGGAAATTCATGGTCTAGTACTTCTTCGGTGAAGCACAGGGGGTGAGCAGCCCCTCTGTATCTGGACGTGCTATGGCATGTCGTCGGCTATTGCTATGTCCGGTGTTTATTCCGAACCGGTATTCGATTGGTATAATTGTTTTGGTGGCCGTAGTCCCGCACCGGGTTGTGCCCTTTAGATCCGTAGATGGATCTAGCCGCGCCGGCTTTCTCATCCAGGTGCTAACGTAAATGGTGCGTGACGTCAGTAGCTGCCCTATTGCGGTTACGTAATGGTACGTCCGGCGTCCTTGTTGTGTTGTTCTTTGGTGGAATGGCCTCGTCGTCGAATTCTGGCAGTAGCTTGCGTTTTGGGTAGCTCTTTGTATGGCGATCGTCTCCGTATCTTTCTTCGGTGTCCAGCACTTTATTCCATCTGCAATTGAGCGTTTCCTGTGCGGCCTTTAGCCGTCGCTTCTGCTTATTTAGATTTCTCGCTGTGGCCATAAGCCTTCAGTGGAGGTTATCTCGTTCCACTCGTGTTTCTGGGATGATGAATGCGTCATCATCCGGACTATGTTCTTGTCCTGGGGCAGTTTGATAAACTCGTCCATCGGGATTATTGTGATTGGGCGTCCGCTCCCGACTGTGTTGGGCGTGACCTGGCTCGTCCTGCTCCATCGCTGGGTCCATCTGGTCATTGTTGCCTTCAGAGTTGACTGTTATGTCGATCTTTCTGGCGCTCTTGTTGCTATTTTTACTGTTGCTGGACTTTGAGCGGCGTCTGCGCCGTCGCTTTGGCTTTTGCCCGGGGGTTTTATCTTCCGGATTGTTGCTGTCGGTGTCAAAACCAGCGGAACTCGGGTAGGGGGTCCCGAACTGTGCGTCTAGGCGGATGGTAACAGGAGACAAGGGACACGATGTTTTTACCCAGGTTCGGGCCCTCTCGATGAAGGTAAAACCCTACTCCTGCTTGATTGATGTTGATGATATGGGTAGTACAAGAGTGGATCTACCACGAGATCAAGGAGGCTAAACCCTAGAAGCTAGCCTATGGTATGATTGTTGTTGTGATTGTTGTCCTACGGACTAAAACCCTCTGGTTTATATAGACACCGGAGAGGGCTAGGGTTACACAGAGTCGGTTACAATGGTAGGAGATCTACATATCCGTATTGCTAAGCTTGCCTTCCACGCCAAGGAAAGTCCCATCCGGACACGGGACGAAGTCTTCAATCTTGTATCTTCATAGTCTTGGAGTCCGGCCGACGATGAGTCCGGCGCATATATTGTCTTCGGTGTTGCAAGGCGGGTTCTCCTCCAAATTCCATGTGTTTGCCGAATAGTGTCCGGCTTCCTTATAAATGTTGCGCTCCTTGACTTCCACGCCCAATAGTGGCCCTCTTCCACGTGTCGTATGAATGCGAAAGGCCAGGGTATTTTTCCATTTTACCCCCTAGCTGCGCGAATAAGCTGCCTACAAGAGAGGCAAGAATCCAGATCCAAATCACACCATCCTCCTTCCGCGAGTACTCATCAGAGCGCTTCAGACAAAAAATCCACTCCATCATGGACCGTCGACGCGGCTCCTCCTCTCGCGCTCCCAGCCCTCAGCCAGGAGATTGGAGGAGATGTTCAGTCCCGCACAACGAGCTGGTGACGCTCCAAGTAGAGGGATACCTTCCTCCGGCCTTTATGGTCCCGGTTCGAGCCAGGCTGGCCACCTACAAAGGTGGAAAGCAGGCGGAGAATACCCCCAGTCCCTCTAAAGGAGAGCGGGTGTGTTTCGTCCCTTATCTAATAAGGGGGCTCGGATTTCCCATACATCCGTTTCTCCGGGGGCTACTGGAGTTCTACAGACTCCAGCTTCATCACCTTACGCCCGCCTCCATTCTGCACATCGCGGGCTTCGTAGCTCTTTGCGAGCTGTTCCTGGGCATCGAGCCCCATTTCACGCTGTGGAAGAGACTATTTTGCCTCGTACCCCATTCTCACGAGGGGTCAATATATCAAGTGGGCGGAGCCGAAATATGGCGCATCGCCGGGACCGGATATCTATCCAGAACCCCAAAGAAGGCGTCCGAAGACTGGCCCTCGGAATGGTTTTATGTGGAAGATGCTCCACTGCCGGACCCAGTTCGGATCGGCCTCCCGGAGTTCAGCAAGGCTCCTCTAAAGAAATGCCTAAGTTGGCGCCCGCGGAGCCCTCAACAGGAGGAAGACAGGAGCGTCCATTATTTGATGGGCCGGATAAGGTTGCTGGCCCATTCCGGATTGACCATGATTGGAGTCATGGCCACGTGCATTATGCGAGGGGTGCAGCCGCTCCAATATAGGGGCCACCCCATGTGGGATTTCAACGGGGAGAATGACACCACCCGTCATGGCCGCAAGGGGCCGAGATCGGCCGCAGATCTGGTGAAGATCCTGTCCGGCTTGTACAAGGGGGAGAAGGAGGACTTCCTCCAAACGAGCCCATTGAATGGATTCTCCATGAATAACCCTCAGAGCTGGGTAAACGGACGCTTGCTCATCCGATCCGTGCTTTCAAAGTTAAGCGCCTTACTTTATGATTTTCAACGCAGGAATTGTGCCGGGATGTGGAGGACATACACAGTCCGGCTCCACAACCCGAGGATCCGGGAAGATCCCTTGATCCGGCCTCTGAAGAGGATCCGGATATAAAGGTGGAGCTGATTGACGGGGTGTTCCACCAGCTTAGCATGGACACTGCTCTAGTCGCCATTACGGCTGACTACCCCGGTTTATCTCCGGCTTCCCAGGTAACTATGACCGGAGCCCTGACACCATCACTTCGTCCGTGCTTATTTCTAATCACCGCATACCAACGGTGTCTCGCAGGAGGTGCCTTCAAGGCGGGAAGCTGATCCCGCGGCGGCTGACCAACCAGGGTCAGTTCGACCCAGCAGACGGAAGAGGGGTGCGGTGCGAATTGAAACGTCGCCGCAACGGTATGACACGCCACTGTTTTTAAGGAAAAGGCCCCTGTGAGGTATATTGATGCTCATAACTTTTTCAAGAGAAAGAGCGCTCGCCGGACTGTGCCCGGAGAGGTTGCCAACCAAGCCTCCGCCAGCCAGGCTCCAACACCTGGTCCGGGGGGGAGGCGAGCGCAAGGCGCGAGCCGGATGCTCCTCAAGCGGAGGATGCCGACAGGTTGTCCGCCACCAGGTCCGAGGTGGAGAGCGCCATGAATCACAGGCACCGCCGGACAGTTCTTCGTGACGCGTGTTTCTCCCCAGAGGCGTTGAATGCCTTCAACGCGGGAGACGTGCACCTCCGTGCTGCACAAGATGGTTTGACCAGAGCCACGGAGCAGTATGTGAAAGACATACGGGTAAGTAATTTAATGGTTGTATATGCCAGTAGCCCTCGAGACTTAAAGTAGTTAAAATAACTGATTTAAGGATCATTTGATATGCAGGATCTTACGGAGAAGAATACCCAATTGTCCCAGGAGCTACAAGAGTGCCAACTCGAGGCCGCACTGGCTGTCGTAGGAGGAGACACAGAGACCCCCTCCGGTAACACATATTTCAAAAAGATAAGTAGTGTTCGACGTGCGTATAGGTCTGACAATAGTATTGCAGATGTTGCCGGACTTGAACCGGACAAGCAACAGCTACTGCGCCAGCTAAAGGCCGGCGAGAGGGTGCTTATGAAGGTGCACCAGGAGAGGAACAAGCTCCAAGATGCCCACACCCAGCTTGGAGAAGAGCTAAAAGGTGTTCGGGCCCAGCTGTCTGGCTCCGTGAAGGAGAATCAGCGGCTTCGTCGCGGCATCTACAGTAAGTGCTTGAGCAAACTCTTTTGAAAAGAAGAGTTCGGCAAGGAAGTCGATTGACAGAAATGTGTCTGTAGGTGTGCTCACAGGTCGCCCTGCGGAGGAAATGACCGGTTCAACGGGTGATCAACTTCCCGAGCTGTTGCAACTGCACGAACGTGTTCGGCAGGCGATGAGTGGCGTCGTCCAGGCCTTATGGCCGTCCGTCTCCCTACGCGAGGGTCTTGGAGGGCTTGCGGAGAAGCTTCAGGGAGCACGGCAGCGCTTCCGTCTATGGAAGATATCGGCCTGTCGTCAAGGCGCCAGGGAGGCCTGGGCCATGGTGAAGACGCGGTACAAGAAGGCGGATCCGAACCACATGGCCGAGGTCGGACCTATGGGGCCCGATGGGAAGGAGATCCCTGTGAGCTTAGTGTACGGCCAAGTAGAGTTGGCCGCTAAGTATTCCCAATGGGACTATAAATTAGACAGCCTGTTAGATGGGATTGAAGAGGAGTACAATCAGCCAATGTGACGATGTATTTTTAAAATGACATGTATAATGCCGTCTAGCCGGATCGTAGATCGTTTGTCTTTGCGGACCTTTTCGCTTCAACCTCGGGACCCAACAGTCTGGAGTGTGCCCGAATACCCTCGCAGTTATGCAAAAAATCGGGGCATGCGTGGAGACCAGGCATAGGGGTCATTAGTGCTTTATCAGACAAGTGCCCAAATAGCTATGTTATATTACATGGTTAGTAAGAAACATATTCCAGGGAGAATAGTTCCGTTAGGGGTTCCTTTCCCTGGGGGGCATGCCCTAAAGTGAATGTCCAGACTGCGAAAAGAGCAGGAAAACATCTGGGGGCAGATAAATAAATAAATGAGAAATCATCTTTCAAGTCACCGACCGAATATTCCCTTAAGAACGCTAGCTTTCGGCTTCACCCAGTCTGAGGTACACATCCGGCTGACCCGGCAGTAACAATCGCAAAGGTGCTCCCTTTACCTCCTAGCCGAACAATCAGGAATGTAGGGGTAAGCACAGGAGCCAGGCAACCCAGCTTGGCCAAAACTTAAGTCATATCGATGCATATAATGGTGAATAAAAGGTACATGCGGAAGTGTGACACATGTGTTGGGCATAAAGTCCGTATAAATAAGCTTCCTTTAAAGAACCCCCAGGTATAATGAGTGCGAGTAGCACGTCAAGTGTGTGCGAACAATGCGCAAATCAGCCCTCAAGGGCTTTATGAAAAAGGTGGGAGAAAAGAGAGAAACAAAAGACAACTGAAGTATAAAATGTGGACAGAGGAAGGAGATGAACTCTAAGTCCGGCGCTAGGCGTAGAATCTTCGGAGGCGAGCTGCGTTCCATGGGTTCGGCTCGAGTCGGTTGTCCGATGCGTTTCACAGACGGTATGCTCCGCCGGTCAGGACTTGGTCGATGATGAAGGGTCCTTCCCATTTGGGCTTGAGTTTGTCCTTTTTCTTGTCCGGCAGGCGTAGAACTAGTTCGCCAACATTGTAAGTTTTAGCCCGTACTTCTTTACTTTGATATCTTCGAGCCTGCTGCTGATAGAATGCGGAACGAGCCTTTGCCATGTCGCGCTCCTCCTCCAATGCGTCCAAGCTGTCCTACCGATCCAACTCGGCTTCTCTTTCTTCGTACATGTGCACTCGAGGTGAGTCATGAATTATGTCGCAGGGCAAAACTGCCTCTGCGCCGTATACCATAAAGAATGGTGTGAATCTGGTAGTACGGTTTGGCGTGGTCCGCAGCCCCCAGAGTACGGAGTCGAGCTCCTCTACCCAGTGCGTGTTATATTCCGTAAGGGACCGCACTAATCTGGGTTTGATGCCGCTCATGATTAGACCATTTTCTCATTCAACTTGACTGTTGGTTTAAGGGTGATAGACTGAAGCATAGTCGAGCTTAATGCCCATATTTTTGCACCAGAGTTTAACCTCGTCGGCCGTGAAGTTCGTGCCATTATCGGTGATTATGCTGTGGGGGACGCCATAACGGTGTACTACCCCGGATATGAAGTCTATCACTGGTCCGAATTCAGCCGTTTTAACTGGTTTGGCCTCTATCCATTTGGTGAATTTGTCCACCATTACCAATAGGTATTTTTGTTTATGGGTTCCCCCTTTAAGAGGTCCAACCATGTCAAGCCCCCAGACCGCGAACAGCCAGGTGATGGGTATGGTTTTGAGGGCGGTGGGCAGCATGTGGCTTTGATTAGCAAAAAGCTGGCGCCCGACGCATCGCTGGACTAAGTCCTGAGCATCTGCCCGGGCCGTCGGCCAATAAAGCTCTCCCTCATGGACCTTGTAGGCTTTAGATCGCCGAACTATGCAGCGGTCCTCATTTCGGTCTTTGGGAAGTTCCTGCCTAAATAAGTAGGCTAGGAATGGTTCCGTCCACGGGGCAATTACTGCCATTATTTCGTGGGCTGAAGGTGTTATTTCATTGGCTGAGCCATCGATTGTGTCAGAATGTTCCGTGTTGGGTGGTACGGTTGGTTCCGGGTTGTTATTTCCGGACTCCTCTTCCCATAATATGGATGGCTTAAAGAGCCGCTCCAGGAAGATGTTTGGAGGGACGGCGTCGCGTTTTGCGCCGATGCGTGCCAACACGTCGGCTGCCTGGTTATTATCCCGGGCTACATGGTGGAATTCGAGTCCTTCGAACCGAGCTGACATTTTTAAGACGGCATTACGATAGGCTGCCATTTTCGGATCCTTGGCGTCAAAGTCTCTGTTTACTTGGGATATTGCAAGGTTTGAGTCCCCGCGCACTTCTAAGCGTTGAATACCCATGGAGATTGCCATCCGGAGACCATGTAGAAGGGCCTCGTATTTGGCTGCACTGTTGGAGTCCGTGTACATTATCTGAAGTATGTATTGGACTGTGTCTCCAGTTGGGGACGTCAATACGACGCCAGCCCCCAAGCCGGCCAACATTTTGGAGCCGTCGAAATGCATGATCCAATTGGAGTATGCGCCGTACTCTTTAGGGAGTTCGGCTTGGGTCCATTCGGCGACGAAGTCGGCCAAAACTTGCGACTTTATAGCTTGCCGTGGTTTGTAGGTTATATCGAGTGGTAAGAGCTCAATGGCCCATTTTGCAATCCTGCCCGTCGCGTCGCGATTATTTATAATGTCGTTGAGAGGTACTTCGGAGGCAACTGTTATCGAACACTCTTGAAAGTAGTGTCGCAGCTTCCGGGATGCCATGAACACCGCGTATGCTATCTTTTGATAATGTGGATACCGGGACTTGCATGGGGTTAAGATAGTGGATACGTAGTACACTGGTTTCTGAAGAGGGAATTTGTGTCCTTCTGTTTCTCGTTCGACGACGAGTACCGCGCAGACAACTTGATGTGTTGCCGCGATATATAATAACATCGGTTCGCCCAGGTTAGGCGCGGCCAGGACTGGATTTGTTGCCTATATGGCCTTTATTTCTTCGAGTCCGGCAGTGGCAGCATCCGTCCACTCGAAGTGTTCGGTGCGCCTGAGGAGGTGATAGAGGGGCAATGCCTTTTCTCCCAAACGGGAGATGAAGCGGCTTAAAGCCGCCACGCATCCAGTTAATTTTTGTATTTGTTTGAGGTCCTTTGGGATATCCAACTGTGACAGAGCTCGGATCTTGGCTGGGTTTGCTTCAATTCCTCTACCGGATACAATGAAGCCCAGGAGCTTACCGGCTGGTACGCCGAAAACGCATTTTTCCGGATTGAGCTTAATGTCATATGCTCGGAGGTTGTTGAATGTGAGCCTCAAGTCGTCTACTAGAGTTTCGACGTGTTTGGTCTTGACGACCATGTTGTCGACGTATGCCTCTACTGTTTTGCCGATCTGGGTAGCCAGACATGTCTGAATCATGCGCTGATATGTTGCGCCGGTGTTTTTGAGTCCGAAGGGCATCGTGTTGAAGCAGAATGGTCCGTATGGGGTATGAATGCCGTTGCGGCTTGGTCTGCCTCCGCCATCTTGATTTGATGGTAGCCGAAGTATGGGTCGAGGAAGCACAATGAATCGTGTCCTGCGGTAGCATCGATGATTTGATCGATGCGGGGAAGGGGGAAACGATCCTTTGGACAAGCCTTGTTAAGGTCTTTGAAATTGACACACAGGTGCCAGGACTTGTCCTTTTTTGGTACCATTACCAAGTTCGCTAGCCAGTCCGGATGTTTAATGTCTCTGATGAATCCGGCTTCCAATAGTTTGGCTAGCTCCTCTCCCATTGCCTGTATTTTGGGTTTAGAAAATCGCCGAAGAGCCTGTTTGACTGGCTTGAATACTTTTAGGATGTTTAGGCTGTGTTCTGCCAATCTGTGTGGGATTCGTTGGGTGGGTGGGTGGAGTTGAGTCCGGAACCCTGCCCAACTTGAGGCTCAAGGGCCGAAAAGTTTCCGAATTTGGAAGTTCGGATTGCTGGATGTCGTCCAACGAATCCGGTCTGCTGCCTGACTTTAGGTTCAGTACTTGGTTGACGTTCGTCTCTCCGCGGGAATCCGGCATGGAGGGATCCGGAATCTGGACATAACTGGTCTTTAGCATAGAAGAAGAGTCGCCGCGTTGTTCCTCCACCACAGCAACGTGGTGGGTAGCCTGGGGAGAGTTGATCTCTCTCAGATCGGTTTTAAGCCCAATCTGATCGTAGTCTGTAGCGACTCCCAGGACGGCGAAGCGATCCAAGAGCTCGTTTACGGAGGAGAGCTCCATCGGATCCAGCTGCTCAGCGAATTCCGAGTTGACGTGAAGATCGCTTTTGATGACCCGGGAGGTCATCGTCGGGGCGGCGGCCGAACAGGCGGTCATAAGAAAACCACCTAGCCGGACAGCTTGACCGGTGGCCAAAGCTACCTTGGCAATAGTACCGTCTTTAAAGACGGGAAGAGGCATCCTTCCTGATTGCGACGGCACAGAGGAACTCTCAATGAAAGCACCAATGTCGGTGTCAAAACCGGCGGATCTCGGGTAGGGGGTCCCGAACTGTGCGTCTAGGCGCATGGTAACAGGAGACAAGGGACACGATGTTTTTACCCAGGTTCGGGCCCTCTCGATGGAGGTAAAACCCTACTCCTGCTTGATTGATATTGATGATATGGGTAGTACAAGAGTGGATCTACCACGAGATCAAGAAGGCTAAACCCTAGAAGCTAGCCTATGGTATGATTGTTGTTGTGATTGTTGTCCTACGGACTAAAACCCTCCGGTTTATATAGACATTGGAGAGGGATAGGGTTACACAGAGTCGGTTACAATGGTAGGAGATCTACATATCTGTATTGCCAAGCTTGCCTTCCACGCCAAGGAAAGTCCCATCCGGACACGGGACGAAGTCTTCAATCTTGTATCTTCATAGTCTTGGAGTCCGGCCGATGATGATAGTCCGGCCATCCGGACACCCCCTAGTCCAGGACTCCCTTAGTCGCCGTCGTCCTCCTTGGGCGTATCCACCATGTATATATATCGTGTGACGAGGTGGTAGTCCAGCGCCCCAGAGATTCTGAATCTTCTCCTGAATCGTCGTCCATACCGTCAATGCCCTCGGAGTCGAAGTCAAGCACGTCGGTTAAATCATCGATCGTGGCAATAAAGTGGGTGGTGGGTGGGCAGCAAATTCCTTCGTCGCCTGCTCCCCACTCGGGCCGGACATAGTTCGTCCAAGAGCCTCCTGACAAAGAGAGAGACTGTAATGAATTCAGCATGTCGCTAAAGGGCGAGTGCTGAAAGATATCCGCAGCGGTAAACTCCCTTACCGGAGCCCAACCTGGCTCGGCTGGCTCGAGGGTGTGCGGACTGGGACCAACAACTGGATACGAGTCCGGGGGTCCAGAGTCACAGGCTTCCACAAAGGTGAGACCTGTGTTCGGCTCCACCGCCGATGAGTGTGCGGCCTGCGGGGCGGGATCCATCCCTCCGTCCTTAGGCAACGCAGCCTGCTCCGGATTTAGGTCCGGGGCTACTACAGTAGCGATATCCCGAGTATTGTCCTACAGCAGGTCTAAGCCGTGCTCATCGTGACTGTCTGGTGCTCCTGGCATAGGCCCGAATCCGTCTAAGATCAAGTCTCCGCGAATGTCGGCCGTGTAGTTCAAGTTTCCGAACCCTGACCTGGTGGCCAGGGGCGTAGCTATCGATCTGCTCCAGATGGCCAAGCGAATTAGCCCGCAGTGCGAAGCCGCCGAACACAAAGATCTGTCCAGGGGGGAAAGTTTAACCCTGGACCGTGTCGTTGACGATGATTGAAGGAGCCATCAAGCCTTGCAGCGATGACACAGAGGAACTCTCAATGAAAGCACCAATGTCGGTGTCAAAACCGGCGAATCTCGGGTAGGGGGTCCCGATTTGTGCGTCTTAGGCTGATGGTAACAGGAAGTAAGGGACACAATGTTTACCCAGGTTCCAGCCCTCTCGATGGAGGTAAAACCCTACTTCCTGTTTGATTAATATTGACGATATGAGTAGTACAAGAATAGGTCTACCATGAGATCGTAGAGGCTAAACCCTAGAAGCTAGCCTATTATGATTATGATTGTAATTGTGATCGGCCTTGTAAGGACCAACCTCTCCGGTTTATATAGACACCGGAGAGGGCTAGGGTTTACACGGAGTCGGTTACAAGGAAGGAAATACAATATCAGGATCGCCAAGCTTGTCTCCCACGCAAAGGAGAGTCCCATCCGGACACGGGACGGAGTCTTGAGTCTTGTATCTTCACGTTTCAATAGTCCGGACGATGTATATAGTCCGGCTGTCCAGATACCCCCTAATCCAGGACTCCCTCACCAGGGGCCATAGGTTTCACTAGTGGCTTCTCTCAAGATAGCATTTCTTATGGTGGGTGAACAAATTACTGTCGAGCAATTGATTGAAAAGCGCATAGTTATGAGAATATCTAGGCATGATCATGTATATAGGCATCATGTCCGTGAAAAGTAGATCGAAATGATTCTGCATCTACTACTATTGCTCCACACATCGACCGCTATCCAGCATGCATCTAGAGTATTAAGTTCATACAAACAGAGTAATGCATTAAGCAAGATGACATGATGTAGAGGGATAAACTCAAGCAATATGATATAAACCCCATCTTTTTAGCCTCGATGGCAACAATAACGTGCCTTGCTGCCCCTGCTGTCACTGGGAAAGGACACCACAAGACTGAACCCAGAAGCTAAGCACTTCTCCTATTGCAAGAAAGATCAATCTAGTTGGCCAAACCAAACTGATAATTTGAAGAGACTTGCAAAGATATCAAATCATACATATAAGAATTTAGAGCAGAATCAAATATTGTTCATAGATAATCTTGATCATAAACCCACAATTCATCGGATCTCGACAAACACACCGCAAAAAGTATTACATCGAATAGATCTCCAAGAAGATCGAGGAGAACTTTGTATTGAGAATCAAAGAGAAAGAAGAAGCCATCTAGCTAATAACTATTGACCCGAAGGTCTGTGGTAAACTACTCACACATCATCGGAGAGGCTATGGAGTTGATGTAGAAGCCCTCTGTGATCGATTCCCCCTCCGACGGAGCGCCGGAGAAGGCCCCAAGGTGTGATCTCACGGGTACAGAAGGTTGCGGCGGTGGAAATAGGGTTTCGTGGTGCTCCCGGATATTTTCAGGGTATATGAGTATATATAGGCGAAGGAAGTAGGTCGGTGGAGCCACGAGGGGCCCACGAGGGTGGGGGCGTGCCCTCCTACCTCATGGCCGCATCGTTGCTTCCTTGGCGTCCACTCCAAGTCTCCTGGATTGCGTTTGTTCCAAAAATGATTCTCCCGAAGGTTTCATTCCATTTGGACTCCGTTTGATATTCCTTTTCTGCGAAACACTGAAATAGGCAAAAAAACAACTTGCACTAGGCCTCCGGTTAATAGGTTAGTCCCAAAAAATATAAAAGTGCATAATAAAGCCCATTAAACATCCAAAACAGATAATATAATAGCATAGAACAATCAAAAATTATAGATACGTTGGAAACTTATCAACTAGCACTTTCAATTGGTATCAGAGCAAGGTGCTCCCTTGTTCTCTGTGATTTGGTTTAACCACCTGGAGTTTAGCTATGTCGACTGCAGGGATAATCAAGGTCTCCGTTGTGTGCCCTGTCTTCGATGGCACTGATTACCCCTACTGGAAGAATAAGATGTGTATGCATCTTGAAGCCATTGACGTCGATCTCTGCTATGTCGTCAAGAATGGTGTTCCCAAGGCCGGTGAAGGTGTTAGTCCTGCTGAGAACATCATCTGCCAAGAACATCCAACTGGACTCAACTGCCAAGAACATCATCTGTGGTCATCTGACCAAAGGGCAGTATGGTCGTGTGAGTGCTCTGGAAACTGCAAAGCTAGTCTAGAACTAGCTCTCCAAGGTCAACGAAGGTGTCTCAACATAGAGAGATTCAAGGATCAGTGTTCTTCGCAATCTCTTCAACCGCTTCAAGAGAAATGACAATGTCCAGCTCACATTTGATCGCCTCACTGATATCACAAATGAGCTTCATGCACTCAGTGCCACTGAGATCACCAAGCACGAAATCATCAAGATACTTCTGAGATCTCTTGACAGCTTATTTGACACCCTGGCCCTGATGATCCAAAAGTGTCCCGATTTCAAGACTCTCGATTCGTCTGACATAGTTGAGAGGCTCAACACACATGAGTTCCAGCTATCTGAGAAAAGAGATATCTATGGTCCCAACTATGGCCGTACTCGCGCTTTGAAGGTGAAGGTTGTCCCCTCATCTGAAGAAGAATCTGACTATAGTTCTGGGGATCCTGAAGATATTGGAAAGGAGCTTGCTATGCTTGTGAAGAAGTTCCGGAAGTTCGCCAAGAAGAAATACTTCAGAAAGTCTTCAAGATCCAGCTCAAGAAATGATGAAGCTTCCTCTCATGATCACAAGAAGAGAACCTACCACAAGTGCAAGAAACCTGGTCACTACATATCTGAGTGTCCACAGTGGGACAATGAGACAAAGAAGAAGAAGAAGAAGAGCAAGGAATATGATTCGGATGACAAGAAGAAGAAATCCTCAAAGTCTTCTTCCAAAGCTTCATCGAAGTCTTCATCACACAAGAAGAGCTCATCAAGAAGGGCTCGTGCATTTGTTCGCAAGGAGATGGATTCAGAGGAGGAGTCTGCATCTGAGGAGGCAGAGGTGGAGTCTGAAGAGGAATCTGATTCTGGAGTAGCAAGCCTGGCTCTAGCTTCTGCGTATGTCGCCAAGTCCATCTTCAACACTGAAGACAATGGCCTTGTCACCAACGCTGATGCCAAGGATGAGTATGACTCTGCTCCCACCTACAGCTTCATGGCACGTGGTGCCAAGATAAACTCACGTGATGTTTACTTTCAAACATCAAGTGAAGATGACTCTGAATGTAAATCTAAACCTAGCTACAAAACACTTCCTAAAATTGCAACTGAACAACAAAATGCTATGGAACATATTCAAAAGTTGTTAGACAAAAGCGATGACCTGTTGGACGCGGAAACGACCCGAACTCAGTCCTTAATTGAAGACATTAAAAATCTTCATGTTAAGTATAAGGAACTTGAAAGTCATCATGAAACGCTCTCAACTTCTCATGAAAAGCTCTCCTATGATTATCTTCAAAGGAAGCAAGAGCTTGAGAAATTGAGATCGGCTCATGAAGATCTTCCAAAGGAGAATGAGTCACTCCGCGCTCAACAGATCAGTTCGGCTCAGGAAGGATTTGAACCACCATGTCTAAAATGTCTTGAGAGTGATAATATTGTCTCTGTTGCTGAATGTTCAACTAATGCTACTGTTGCAATATCTTCAACTGCTAATGTGGTAACTAACCCCTCTGTTGAGGGTACCACTACTATTGCTGATGAGATTGCCAGGTTAAAGACATTGCTTGAGACAGGAATGTACAAAAGTCTCAAAGGGCATCAGACACTATGTGATGTCCTCAAAAAGCAGATTCTGAACCGAAACCCTAGGAAAGAGGGTGTTGGGTTCAAGAGGAAAATGAATGTTGATGGTTCTTACTAGATGCCTGAGTAGTACCCGAAAACCACATGGGTTGCTGCTAAGGGACCTTCAGTAGACCCATCTACCTTATCTGGCTTCACTTGTGCTAACCCAATTATCATTGATGAATCCTTTGATGCAAACTATAAACTGTTCAGGAATCAAAATCGTGAAGTGTTTGCCAGGTATATTGGTACTAACTACAGGAAAGGACCACCTCTTAAGAAGATCTGGGTACCCAAAAGTTGTCTTGAAAGTCTTCCCGTGAATGTCATAATGACACCAACCAGGAAGAAGACAAATCCCGGACCAAAAGCTTCATATGGTCCAAAGGCTTCATACAGACAGAGGACTCACCTGAGTCACCCTCATGCCAATGTTTTGCTGGGAAACGATACTCAGACTTTAGAATATGAGCGTGTTTCGTCAAACCGCTATGTTCATAAGTCTAAGAACTTTTTTGCTTATTCTTATGAGTATTATTCACCTCCTACAAGGCGCTAGGGCTCGAAAGCCGAAGTTCTCAGATGCTGCACTTAGACTCATTGCTTCTAAGCCATCCCTGAAGATGTGGGTGGTTAAGAAAACTTAACTCTCTTTTGCAGGGGAAGGTCTCCAGCCCAAAATCAAATGCGTCTGATGCTTATGCTGGGGACCTTAAACATCTTGTGGGACGCAAGATAAAATGTCCAAATGGTCTTACTATGTATTTTGTCCCGGGATTCCTTGACAATCATCCTATTTATCCTAACCAAGATCTAAACTTTCATGTTCTTCTTGTTCGTCAAATGTTTCTGCTTCACAACTCTCTTGGTGAAGCCTATCCCCCAAACTGTATTGTAGGATATGACACCAAAGGCTTCAGAATGGATTATGGATAGTGGCTACACCAACCACATGACTGGTGATCGAAGTCTTCTGATGGATTCAACCCTACACCTGTCTGATAAAAGTCACATCACATTTGCTGACACTAGTAAAAGCAAGGTACTGGCTCTTGGTAGAGTTGCAATCTCAAAGGATCGGCACATGGATAATGTGATGCTTGTTGAATCCCTTGGTTTCAACTTAATGTCTGTCTCAATGCTTTGTGATTTGAACATGATTGTGATATTTGGAAAATATTGTTGCCTTGTCCTTATGGAATCTGACAAGTCTCTAGTCTTTTAAGGGTATCGAAAAGATGATCTGTATATGGTAGATTTCTCAGTAGGACCACGGTTGGCCATATGTCTTCTAGCAAAAGCTTCAGAGTGCTGGCTCTAGCATCGGAGGCTAGGACATGCTGGCATGAGGAACTTGTACACTCCCGCGAAGAAGAAGCATGTCGTGGGCATCGAGGGTGTCAAGTTCAAGAAGGATCATCTGTGTGGTGCTTGTGAAACTAGGAAGATGACTAGGGCCAAGCATCCCTCGAAGACAATCATGACGACATCACAACCCTTTGAGCTGCTTCACATGGACTTATTCGGCCCTACTCACTACTCTACTCTTACTACCACTTCTTGTCTCTATGGCTTCGTCATTATTGATGATTACTCAAGATATACATGGGTGCATATAATCCTCTACAAGACTGAAGTGCGGGATGTCTTCAGACGATTCGCCAATCGTGCCATGACGAACTATGGCATCAAGATCAAGCACATCAGAAGTGACAACGTCACAGAATTCAAGAACACCGGCCCCGACACTTATCATGATACACTGGGCATCACTCATGAGTTTTCAGCTCCTTACACACCTCAGCAGAATGGCATCGTGGAGCGCAAGAACAGAACCCTCATTGAGATGGCTCGGACAATGCTTGATGAGTATAAGACTCCAAGGAAGTTCTGGCCTGAAGCCATTGATACTGCATGCCATGTCATCAACCATGTTTATCTGCACAAGCTTCTAAAGAAGACATCATATGAGCTGCTAACTGGTAAGAAGCCAAACGTCAGTTACTTCAGAGTATTTGGTGCTAGGTGCTGGATCAAGGATACACATCACACTTCAAAATTTGCACCGAAAGCACATGAAGGTTTTATGCTTGGATATGGAAAGGATTCGCACTCCTATAGAGTCTTCAACCTCTTTCACTATAAAGTGGTTGAAACCGTGGATGTGCGGTTCGATGAGACTAATAGCTCGCAAAGAGAGCACCTGCCAAATGTGCTACATGAAGTCCCTCCTAGTGAATCTATCAAGCTCATGGGTACTGGAGAAATCATACGCAGAAGCTCAGGCTGAGGACAAACTCATCATTGCACCAAATCAACCTGAAGACAATGCTCAGCCTGAATTCAATGCTAAAACTGAAGACAATGATCTGCCAGGGCAAAATCTTTGTCCAGTTCATCCTCGTGTTGTAAATGAAGTACAGATTGAGAAGATAATTGATAGCATCAATGCACCTGGTCCACTCACTCGTTCAAGAGCAACACAACTAGCAAATTTCTATGGGCACTTTGCATTTGTCTCTATATCTGAACCCAAGAAAGTTGCTGAAGACTTTATGGAACCTGAATGGATTCAAGCTATGCAAGAAGAACTTCATCAGTTCGAGCTGAATAATGGATGGGAACTGGTCAAGTGTCCTGATCCTCGCAAGCACAATATCATTGGCACCAAATGGATCTATCACAACAAACAAGATGAGCATGGTCAAGTTGTCAGAAACAAGGCTCGTCTAGTTGCTCAAGGTTACACTCAAATAGAAGGAATTGACTTTGATGAAATATTTGCTCCTATGGCAAGGCTTGAAGCCATTCGCATACTGCTAGCCTAATGCCAACCATCACAACATTCTTCTGTACCAAATGGATGTGAAGAGTTCCTTTCTCAACAGCAAGACTGAAGAAGAAGTGTATGTCGCACAACCGCCGGGCTTTGAAGACCCAAAACATCCTGATATGGTATACAAGCTCAACAAGGCACTATATGGCCTCAAACAAGCTCCTCGCACTTGGTATGACACACCCAAAGACTTCCTAAAGAGCAAAGGCTTCAAACCTGGTTCTATAGATCCAACACTCTTCATGAAGACATATGACGGTGAACTATTTTTGTGTCAAACCTATGTGGATGACATTATCTTTGGCTGCAATGACAAAATATATAGTGATGAGTTTGGTCACATGATGCAAGAGCAATATCAGATGTCCATGATGGATGAGCTGAAATTTTTCCTTGGTCTTCAAATCCGTCAGCAGAGCAATGGCATATTCATATCACAAGAGAAATACCTCAAAGATTGCTTGAAGAAGTTTGGAATGCAAGACTGTAAAGGATACACGACGCCAATGCCAACCAAAGGTCATCTGGGCCCTAACGGCAATGGTAAAGAGTTCGATCAAAAGGTATATCGCTCCATGATTGGTTCTTTACTTTACTCATGTGCATCTAGGCCATATATAATGCTTAGAGTTTGCATGTGTGCCCAATTCCAAGCAGCACCAAAGGAGTCGCATCACCTAGCGGTGAAGCGAATACTTCGATATTTGGCTTACACCCCAACAATAGGACTATGGTATCCAAAGGGCACAACATTTGATCTGATTGGATATTATGATGCTGATTATGCTGGTGACAAGGTTGATCGCAAGTCCACTTCAGGAACATGTCACTTTCTTGGTCGATCACTTGTTTGTTGGTCTTCAAAGAAGCAAAACTATGTATCACTCTCCACTGCTGAATCTGCATACATTGCTGCTGGATCGTGTTGTGCTCAGCTTCTCTAGATGAAGCAAACACTCAAGGACTATGGCATCAACATGAAGAATGTACCACTCTTCTATGACAATGAAAGCGCCATCAAGCTTTCCAAGAATCCAGTTTAGCACTTGAAGACAAAGCACATTCAGATCCGTCATCATTTTCTCAGAGATCATGTCAACAAGGAAGATCTTGATATCATTCACGTCAACACTGAATAGCAATTGGCAGATATCTTCACTAAGCCCTTGGATGAGAAAAGGTTTTGCAAGTTGCGGTGTGAGCTAAATATCTTAGAATCCTCAAATGTTATGTAATTGGACACACATCCTAGCACTTATGCATGTTGACGACTTAGATGTGTAACACATGAAGTAACGTATATCTTCAATCAATGAAGACTTACCCTTCGAGTGTGAATACATTAATGTGGAATTTGACTTCGGAGCACCACGAAAATTGTGCATCGTGTCTGGGTCTAATACTTCCTATACGGTGGCTAACGCCACCACCAAATTCTTATTGAAGTGGTTCTCTTGGCGTCATGGTTGCATAGTCTTCACATTTGGTTTGTCTTCAACATTGATTTGTCTTCACGGTTTGTCTTCACAATGTTGAGTTGGTCTTCATATATACATTTGTGTTCTGTCCTCTACAACATTCACTTATAGCTATGTCTTCATTATTGAATCTTTATTGATCTAAGTGAATGTGATCGGACCCTAACCTATTATGTGCTTCTAACTCAATTCTATCTGTCCAAATCATATGCATTCTATTGAAACCTGTCGATTCTCTTCTCTGAGTCCTTGTTAGTAGAGGACAATCTGACAAACATTTAAATCTGTTTTAATGTTGTATCCTTATTGCCTGATAATCGGAGAAGCTGGAACAACCACCCGACAATCCAAGCGTGTGTGGGAACATGGAACAACTTTTAATGAGTTGCATGCATGCCACGTGTCTCTCAGATGTGAACCGCCAGGGGCACCTGTGTAATTGCACTGCGCCGCCCTCCTCCTTCTTATAAATACTCACCCATGCGGTTAATATCTATTCTTCCACCTTGCCACCTCGCACAAACCCTAGCGCCTCCGCTAGCTCTCCTCGACGCCGGAGACGTAGAGCTTACTGTCGCGACTTCTTCGACGCCGTCCTCATGCCGGCCGCAGACCTCGTCCTCTCCGCCACCGCCATAGGTGTCTTCCGCCACCAAGTTAGGGTGCGAGAGATTGAACTGCTCTGCCTCTATTCCAACCCCTCTAGCAGTTCATCTGCGGTAATTAAATCTTACTTTTTACTGTCTTTTCAATCCGTCAAATCCGTCCACTTCAACCAAAAGTGGTTTCTTCACTTCCAAATCTAGATATATCTTCTCCTCGATCTCATACCATGCCAAGTATATTCACTTATGCTTCATAACTAGTTAGATTCCTCACTTGTACTTATTCATGGATTTACAAATCTGGAACCAACTCTCTCCAAATAAGTGAATGTCTTCGCACTATAAGGTCATTGTCTTCTAAAATAATTTATCTTCAAAATCTTCTGAGAATGCATATGACCTCTTACCCTTCCCACGCATCTCTAATGCTGTCACAGGTACATGTCCGTGAGAGAATCCCTTGGTTCTCATAGTCTGCATTCATTTGCAGAATACTTACATCATCACATTGAATCACCTGAAGCCAGTTCTTGTCTGACCAGCAGATGGAAGCCATTCACTATGCTGAAGTCAGTCAGTCTGAATATCATGGCTTCAAAGAAGTCTGCACACAAGGGTGGCAGGCAACGCCGTGGCATACCTGCACTCGATCTGCCTCCTGATCTATATGAGTAGTACAAGTCAGATCCTGAAGAAAACTACAACCAGCGCAAGAACCGGATTCAGTGGATCCGAAGATATTGGGCAGAGGAATGGTTGAAGTACAGGTTCGTCACACCTGAATATGCTGAAAAGAATGCCATCAAGCGCCCATGGGGTGACTATCAATACCACGGCTTGGTGTCGAAGAGCAAGGCTGAAGCCATTGAGCGAAAATTCTATCCTTGCATGGTCAGAGGACCACTGCCTGATGTCGCCGACCCATCTTCTCTGTTATGGTGTCGTGACGACAATCTATTCAAGCGCAACTATCAGTTTGCTAAAGATTCAGTTACCAGGAACCACAAGGAGTTTAGCCTCAACTTCAACCCTGGCCCCTTCGCTCCAAGATCTGATGGGACACGTGAAGCTAATGAGAACAGAATTGGCCTCTTCACCAATTTTGATGGCCTTCTGTCTCACATTGCTGCTCAGAGAGCAGCAGTGGATCAATCTGGTGATGAAGCTGATTCCGAAGATGCTCCCTCGCCTCCAGAGGAGAAGAAGAAGAAGAAGAAGAAGAAGAAGAAGAAGGCAAAAGCTTCAAAGCCATCTTCTTCACCAAAAACTTCAACAAGGAAGACTCTGAAGACTGCACCGCCTGAATCCAGTGTGCAGTCTGAAGACTTATCTCGCGTGTCCAAGAGGGCCAAGAAGCCATTGCCCAAGAAGGCCACTGGGCAACCCCTGACACCATTTGCTGTTCTGCGCAACGAAGATGAAGCCATTGATTTGTCCAGTGATGAAGATCTTGGTGATGATGCTCTGGAAATGCTTATCAATAGCAAGCAAGAGGCAGAAATCTTCAACGATCTGCCCCTCTTTGATGTTGATATTCTGAATAACTTCATCAATGAGTGGTTCGACAACCAGGACATCAGTATTGATGATCTTCAGCTCCCTGTGGACATCACCGTCACCTTCCATGGAGCCATTGCTGGTGAATTGGCCTTGGCTCAGAAGATTGTTGAGCTGAAAAACAAGATTGATTATGAGAAGGCTCACTTCAAGAAGAACATGGCTAAGCTCAGGGTGGCAGATGTTCAAATCTTCAAGAAGATGTTGCATGACCTCAAGGAGGAGTTTCACAAGAAGCGCACTGAAGCTAAAGGCTCACGAGAGCGCATGAAGTATTTCGCTCAGAAATGCGTTCAAGCTCACAATGAAGCTGAGAAGCACAAAACTCTTGGGCGCCCTGGCATCGATCCCAGGATGGCTGACAAACAAAAGAAGCCTGTTGTGACCCAAACTACACCAAGACAGGAAGAACCTCGCATTGTCTTCCCACTACTTGGAAAAACCTTACCAGCAGCGTGGGTTTTTGGACTAGCAGTAGTGTAGGTTCCCACGCTACAGCTATTTTTTAGCAGTAGCGTGTGTTTTACCCCACGCTACTACTAAATAGACATACCAGTAGCGCTGGTGCCCCACGCTACTAGTATTCCACACCCACGCTACTAGTAAAGGAATAACAGTAGTGCTTCTATGATACACCCACGCTACTAGTAACAAATTAGGATTTAAAAAAAAATAAAAGTCTACCTATTTCAGTTTAGACCTGCATTTCACAATACGTACATGTTATGCATACAACCAATCATCAATCATACATATCAGATGTAGATAATTAACACACGCACACGCACACATGCACGCGCGTGCGTGCACACACACACACAATATATGCCATGTGTCTATGTCATCGGCGTCGGTGCCTCCACAAGGCCGTGTTGATGGTGTTGATGTCGTCGTTGTCGCTGTCGCCGTAGCACCGTGACGATGTCGTCGTCTTCGTCGCCGTCGTAGCCCTGTGTCAATGCCGATGGTCGTCATCATCATCATCGCAGCAGCCCAATGTCGATATCGTCTTCGTCGCCGCCGTAGCTTCATGTCCATATGTTCCCTACTAGGAACTCACAAATCCTGGAATTAAATAATGAACCAAGACCACTACTAGGACCTCAAAAGAGCCTGTAGCATTAGTACAATATAACAGTAACCTATAGAGCACTAAGTAACAATAGAAGAAACAAAAGCATATAGCAGCAGCATAGTATATATGAATTATAAGCAGTACCTAACAGACCAATCCTAGAAATTGGGGAAAACCCAACTTAAGAAGGATACAGTGCTAGTCATGACCAAATCTTATTATAGATTGTGAATCCAAGATTTTGAGGCAAATTGCAACAAGCAAAGTTTGTGCACCAAGTAGGAGTAATTCCCAGGTCATGCGTAAGCAAGCAAGCAAGAAGGCATCAGTAACAGCAGATTATTACCAACATTGTACCCTTTATTGTTAAGTCACTTCAATTTAACTCTTGGTTGCAGATGTATTATTGTTGTATTACTAGTAATCATCAGTAGTAAAAACACTTGGTGTGTCGATCAATAAGCATTAGAACCAACAATATCTCTCTAGCTACACAATCGTACTAGTATTACGGTCTATTTGACTAGTATTATGGTATAAAACAGAACAGAGGGGAGTTTGTAGGTACCTGGGTTTGGCCGTGGACGCCGAATTCAGGGCCGAGATATATACTTGTAGAGCATTTCAGCCTCCTCATAGTTATCAGGCTGCATATAGGCCCAGGCGAGGTTAGCCAACAACCTTCAAGACAAAGCAGAGCCTTAGAATGGAGTTTGCGGGACAAATGAAGATGTAGGTAAGAGTTTTATTACCTTGCCTTTTCATCCCTCAAAGAGAGATAGACTACTCTTCCATGAGATTTAGACAGCTTTGCTTTCCACCGGCCAGAAGCTAGATCCACATCAACCATTCTCAGCTTCACTATCAGCATTTCAATCTATTCTGTTGTCCTACCGCATTTCTGGTTCAACACAGACGAAGATTGTTATAAATACTAGGCTACCAATTCACACACGAATGTGATATGGGATTATTATTAGATTATATACGTAAATTTACAGGCCCGAGATACCTTGTATAGGTCAAGAAGAATATTGTCAAGAGACTCCCGAGCTTCATTTGGACAACGGTCACGGAAGGATCTTATCGCATCGATGGCTTCTTCAGCCCGGTTTTCTTGTTTCGGTACAGTAGCCATATCCTTCAATGCACTCTCAATTGTTCACCACTGTTAAGAGCTGCTCAGAATATTGGAACTACCTTGTTTGGATCCTTTTCAATTAATTGGAATAATAGAAGCAAAGTTATACACAAGCTTATCTTATGAAAGCTCTTACGATCAAGATTGTAAATGCATCTTGATTGATTCACAAGTCTGCAAGTGCCACAGATAGAAAATACACTGTGTAAACACAGGTAATTCACAAAAGCATTTCAGTCCATCAGGCAGAATGAGCACCTGTTACAACTACTAGTGAGACACACATAGTGCAGTAGACCATCACATCTTGCCAAACCATTTCGATATAATCGTTTGGTACAACAGACTTCCACGTTTACAATCATAGTGTTTAGGATACCTATTTATTTTTCTAAGATCAGTGCTTTAGCCTACTACACTAGAAGCAATACCAACTGCTACTTTCTACTCTCCTCATCCGTGAGAGGAATAAGTAAATCAAACACTCATACACGTTCAATACCACCCTCCACGATCCAAGTAGTTATCAATTAAGCAGGAAAAAAACTAATAAATATTTCTTTTTACACCACATGGAAAACCAAAATCCATCAGCCACAATGTGTGTCATACTGCCGAGCATGGCTAGTAATAACTATGGCAACAAAACAAGGCTGTCCATGGAATTTTAGAAATAACAGCACTTAGAGCTCTCGCCTGCTGAGCTAGATGGCGGTGCTCCTAAACCTAAAAGACGCATCTACACTCTAACATCAGTGTTAGATAACTTACCAGAATCTGATGACTAGGAGCAATGGCAACACAAAACTATCGAAGAAAACTGCTTGCAAACATGTATCCTTATTTATGGAGCAGAGTTGATGAATCAATGTAGATGCAGCATACCAAATCAATGGAATATGAACCAAAATAGCAGAATCTAGATTCAGAATCTGACCAATAAGCAAGAAAGAGGAACCAAGAGCGCCGCTGAACTGATTTTGTTGCTTGGAGAGCCAAGTTGTTAAGGTCAAGGAGCCTCAGACCAGCATCATGGGCTTGGTTAAGATCAAGGAGCAACTGTTCTTATCAGTAGAGCTTAGAAGAGGAGGAAAGAAAGGAAGAGAGAAAAGCTAAGACCAAGAGAGCATCTATTCTAAACTGAACCATGTAAAGCAATATAAGTATCTATAAATAAAGGGATATATCCTTTAAACCAATGATACTATTAATTACTAAGCATGTAAAAGAAACATCTGATATAACTAAAGCAATAAAATAAGTGTCACCACATACAACTACCAGGACTATGTGATGTGCAATATACAACTAAACCACTAAAAGATGATGTACTAAACAGAACAAGAAATACAAGTACATGGTATTTAAATAAAAACTAATATGTATTAAACACAGATACCAGCTTGAAGAGTAACAAGTGACCAACAAGAATATAAGCATGTAATTATACTTGCAGCAAGAGAAACTGAAATAAAAGGAACATTTAAATAACAAGAACTACAACCAGAACTAGATCATGACCACAATTTGATCACAGAGTTAGAGTAGCATCAATTCCACAGGAACACATCTATATGCATGGTAGGTTAATGGTTTAACTGTCAATTAAGGATACAGTGCTAGTATATCAAACAAGTGCACATAGGACCACCAGCAGCACATAGGAGCACCAGCATCACCAAATCCCCAATGACCAGTCCATAGGCATGAACTAGAAATAGAGTATGGACTAGTGGATCAACAGGAGCATTAGCACATCAACAAATCTAGGCCCAAATATGAACCCTAAATAGTAACCAACTACCCAACTAATTTCAGTAAAGCACAAATCAAGTAGCAGGCCATAGCCATCAATCCACTCAAAAACCTAAGTCATATTACTAGTACATGAAGAGGACCAAGATCACCGCGGCCATGATCTAGGCAGTAGAGGCAGCAGTAGGGCAGAGAAGGAGAAGCTCACCATGAAGGGGTTATAGCCGAGGTCGTGCATTGCCACCGCCGTGGTTGCGGCGTGGCCAACTCACCGCCATCACATGGCGGCAGGAGGCGAGGTACACGAAGCCGTGGAGAGGCAGGCGACCGCCGCATTGCCAGTGACCACTGGGCCGCATCAGTGATGCGTGCGACACCTAGGCACAACCAGGAGGCGAGTCACACCGGAGCAAGGCGCCGGAACCACGCCGGCGACCTAGCCCCGCAAAAACCGAAACCCTAGTGAGGTTTGACCGAAGCGAGCGACCACACAAGGCAGGGGAAAGTAGATCGAAGAGGTGGAGCAGGTAGAACACGGTGAGGGGGAGCCGTGGGTATGCTGGATGGTGCCAGAGCTTGCCGTAGTTGGCAGGGGCGGCCGGCGGCAGGGGCGGCGATTTGGGGATCGTGTGGGAGAGAGAGAGAGAAATGAGAGAGAGAGAGAGGTGAGGAGGCCAGTCGCGCCAGTGGATGTCTATCCACAGCTGTAGCACAGGGCCACAAAGAGCGTTAGTGCTATTACTTTAGTTGTAGCATTGCGTAGGTTCCAAGCACTGTTAGTATCTCTTGACTTGGCCATGTGGTGTGGCACATTTAACAGTAGCGCTGTCCACCTTAACCATCGCTACTGCTAAATTGTACCAGTAGCGCTTGTTATTCCCAGCGCTACTGGTACTTAGTAGTAGCGTTTCTACTTAAACCAATGCTACTAGTAAAATTCTATCTATAAGCGTTTTCCTAGTAGTGTCCCTGCCAGCATGACAGGCTCGAAGCCTAAGGTCCCCTCAGCAGCTTCAGATCTGAAGAAAACAAGGGCAGTTGAAGCCAAAGCCAAGAAGCGCAAGCACAAGGACGCATCTGATGATGCCCCTTCCAAGAAGAAGTTGAAGACTAAGTAAACTAAGTCTTCAAGGAAAGAGCGTGATGCGGCCTCTCAGCCACTCATTGTTGAACCCATCTCAGTTGCTCCTCCTGCTGCCACAAATCAAGAACGACGTGTTGTGCTCCACCATCCTGCTTCCATAGAGGCTCATGAAGATGAACAAGTTCCAGCTGTTGACCCCAACGCAACTAAAGACATTGGTCATGACGACAATGTTGTTGACGATGAAGTCCTTCCTCAACTCGAGCACCACTTGGTATCATCGCCTGCTCCAACGAGCAGTGAATATGTTAGCATTGGTCGTCCTTTGATGCCAATCGCTCAAGATGATTCCTGGGCTGAGCGCCCTCAAGAAGAAACCTCAGTTCATGATGAAACACCCTGTACTCCACCAGCACCAGTTACCAATTAAGTGATGAATGACGACAACTACATGGAGACCACACCATCACCAGAGGCGTCGCCCATGTTTCAACGGCTTCGCAGAGATCTCAGGCCATCTGTCTCCATGTCAACCATCCCAGAAGAAGATTCCCAACAATCCAGCTCAGTGGCACGTCAAGTGTTCCCTGAAGAGAATCATTCTGTGATGGTTCCAGTGTCTGAAGCCAAAGCTGCTGAAGACATTCTGGCTACATCAGCCGAAGAAGAAGAAAGAAGAGAAGAGAGAGTTGCCACACCCCCTGCCCTAGATCAAGTCATTCTCGAGGAGAATGTGATTATGCAAGACCCTCCGGTCGTTGACCAAATGGAGGTTGATAACAATGAGGCTACCACAAACACTGTTGAAGCCAATGACCCTGTCTTGGCTGAAGATCATATGGAGCCTGAAGCTAATGTTGTGCCTGAAGCAAATGTGAATCCTGAAGCTTCTGTGATGTCGATCCCCACTAACGGTGATGTTCCTCCCCCAAGGCCTCACACTATGGAAACGGCTTACAACTGTGATGGGGAGTTGGTCACAGTTCGCTGGCTAATCCTGGTTCCTCCCACTGGTCCCGGACCACAATATGATTATCATGTGGAGCAGCGACCACAGGTTCAGAAGACAAGGCCCAGGCTGCCAGGGCTTCCAGGTGCTGCTACATCACCAGGATCTTTCAATGTCAACAGATTCAAAGCACACAATACTTTCTTTGACAAGGACAAGAACCCATACTCGAAGCCAAAGATCTCTTCAGATCGCTTCTGGAGCCATCAACAGTGCAGCTATTACTCATGTGTCCTCTACAATCAAGAGAGAATCTTTCCTCATGTGCGTCTTGATTGTGAAGATATTGCTGGGCTCCCCTATCTTGAGGAAGCTCTGGACTGCTTTCGGGATGTCGGTCTTCTGCAATTTGTCACTACCAAAGAGCACAGGAATGAAGAGCTTCTACTGCACTTCTATGCTACTCTTCACATTCGTGGCTACAACAGGGATCCGAATACATGGATCCTCGAGTGGATGACAGGAGATGTGCACCATGAAGCTAAAGCTCAAGACATCATCGAGCTTACCTCCCTGCCCACTCTAGGTGAATTGTATGAGCCTAGTTGTCAATGTCATAGAGAAGAACTGCAGAGCATTTTTCAGAGGCCTGAACCCAATATGAGTCAGATGCTCAGCATGATGAAGCCATTGCCTCAAGATGCAGAATATCCCAAGGAATTCTTTGTCCAGGACCTCGAGTACTTGCCCCGCACAGTCTATCATATACTGAGGTGTACTCTATGGCCAATCAAGGGACATTCTTCTAATGCCAAACTTGAAGGCACTATGAAGACTTTTGTATTCTATATTGTCAATGGCATCAGATTCAACTCCCAGGATTTCTTCATCAGACAACTTGTTGCATCTGGGATTGATCTGTTTGGCCTAAAGTTTTATGCTCCATGGGTGATGCACCTAATCAAACTTCATTCCACTATCAACTATCAGCCTTCAGCACGCAACCATCTTGTCTTTCTGCCTGAGGTTGATCTATCAGTTGAAGCCATCTACCCCGAGCCTTCCAAGGAGCCGCTATATCTTCATAATGTTGGTCATCAAAGCTTCACTCAGCCAATAGAAGGCGTTCATGTACCAAATGCTACTATTCCTGCTTATCCTCTAGCTGGCAATGTGCGTATGCCTCATCGACCAAATACCGAAGCCACTGTTAGTACAATTGCTCAAAGGCCTCGGAAGCGTTCTCGTGTACTCAATGACCGAGAGCTACTTGTGGCCTTACATCAGAAGCAGGACAAGCACCACGACTGGCTGAAGCGTCAGATGCATAGTCTCTTGGTGGATGTCAATCGTATCCACAATCTGTCCACCAAGAACTCATTTGTTGCCCATGAGAATGCGCGGTGGTCCTGTAAGAGCCTCACTCTGCTGTGTTCTAAAGACGATCTTCACGCAGATGGCTTCACCGAAAGCTTCAAGTTTGATTCCAGGCCTCCACCAAATGCAAGATGGCACGCACTCCATCACTTGAAGATTCTGAGTATTCGTATTTGGCTGCAACTATTGTTGCAAATGTCGTAGATGAAGAAGACGATGACACTTCACCGACCATGGCTACACTGCATCTCGACTCTGCGCCAGGCCCTTCTGCACCACCAAACTCCAACGTCGATCCTTCTCCACCATATACTCCTTCTGGGAACGAGTAGATGCTCTATGTCTTCAAACCTTTTTGGTCATTACTGACAAAAGGGGGAGAAGCATATGAGTTGATAGTCTTCAAGCGGGTCCTTATGGGTGGTTGCATTATTTTGCCAAGTTTTTACAACTCTCGTCTTGTGATACATTTGGTTCTTTGAGTTGTAATACTTAAACTAGATGGTCGTCTACTACTTTTTCTGCTACTCTGTGTTGCGATGATAAATTCCACATGAAGTCATTCTGTAGACATCCTTTTTTGATTATGCATATCATTATCTTCATTATCCTTCGATATGCATAATGTATTGTCTTCACACTTTGAAGATGGCCTCTGTCGGTGTCAAAACCGGCGGATCTTGGGTAGGGGGTCCCGATCTGTGCGTCTAGGCTGATGGTAACAGGAAGCAAGGGACACAATGTTTACCCAGGTTCGGGCCCTCTCGAGGGAGGTAAAACCCTACTTCCTGTTTGTTTAATATTGAAGATATGAGTAGTACAAGAGTAGATCTACCACGAGATCGTAGAGGCTAAACCCTAAGAGCTAGCCTATGATGGTATGATTGTAATTGTGATCGGCCTTCTAAGGACCAACCTCTCCAGTTTATATAGACACTGGAGTGGGCTAGGGTTTACATGGAGTCAGTTATAAGGAAGGAAACTCAATATCTGAATCGCCAAGCTTGTCTTCCATGCAAAGGAGAGTCCCATCTGGACACGGGTCGAAGTCTTGAGTCTTGTATCTTCACGCTTCAATAGTCCGGACGATGTATATAGTACGGCTGTCCGGATACCCCCTAATCTAGGACTCCCTCAGTAGCCGCTGAACCAGGCTTCAATGACGATGAGTCCGGCGCGCAGTTTTGTCTTTGGCATTGCAAGGCAGGTTCCTTCTCCGAATACTCCAATGTACCTACTACGACGAATAGTGTCGGATTTCCCATCAATGTCGCACTCCTCGGCTTCAGTGCCTCAATAATGACCATCTCCATGTGTTAAGCGAATGCGAGGAGACGAGGCATTTTTTCATTTGCCACCCACAATCCTTCCAGCACGCCGTCTATTTGAAGAGACGGGAATTCTCAAATCCAAACCTCACTCTCCCCCCTCAAGCAAGCATCCCACAGAGCGCTCCGGAGAAAATCATTCCAACATGGCCGGTCGTTGCAGCTCTTCTGCTCGCTCTCCTCGCTCCAAGTTGGGGGATTGGGAAGAGTGTTCAGTTCCTCATAGCCGTTTGGTAAAGTTACAAACCCAAGGATTTCTCCCACTAGCGTTTATGGTCCCTGTTCGAGCCAGAATAGCAACCTATAACGGAGGGAACAAGTGGAGGGATCTCCTAATCCATCTCCAAAGGAGCGGATATGCTTTATCCCGCATCTGTTAAGGGGCTTCGGGTTTCCCATCCACCCGTTTCTTCGCGGGCTCCTGGAGTTCTACAGCCTCCAGTTGCACAACCATACCCATGCCTCCGTACTACACGTAGCAGGGTACGTCGCCCTTTGCGAGCTATTTTTAGGCTGCGAACCTCACTTCGGGTTATAGAAGAAGTTGTTTTGCCTTGTCCCCCGCACCTAGGGAGAATCCCTATGTCAAGTGGGCGGGGCCGAAGTATGGCGTATTGCCGAGACTGGATACCTATCCGGCGCTCCCAAGAAGGCACTAGAGAACTGGCCTTCAGAGTGGTTTTACATTGATGACGTTCACCTTCCGGATCCCGTCCGGATAGGTCTCCCCAAGTTCAGTAACACCCCGCCGAAGGCACGTCTAAGCTGGCGCCCCAGGGGCCCCCAAGAGAAGGATACCAGGGAAATACATTTCCTGATGAGCAGGATAAAGTTACTGGCCAAATGCGTGGAGTGCAACCGCTTCAATATCGGGGGAAGCCCATGTGGCACTTCAACGGGGAAGACGACGCCACCCGCTGCGGCTATAAGGGTCCGAACTCCGCCACCGATCTGGCAAGGAAATTGTCTGATTTATACAAAGGGGAAGAGGAAGAATTCCTTCGCATTAAACCGTGGGACGGATTCTCCATGTACAACCCCCCAGAGTGGGTAAGTCGTCATTTCTTTCCCTGCTTCACTGACTTGAGCGTTCTCGGCTAAGATTACCCGCATTGATGTTTCCAAGCAGGAACTGAGGAGGGTCGTAGAAGGAATCTTCAGCCCCTCCCCGCAGCCAGAGGACCCCGGAAGGGCCCTAGATCCAGGACTCAAAGAAGATCCGGATATTACTGTGGAGCTTGTCAACGGGGTATTTTATCAAGCGAGCTGTGATGGTGTCTCGGTGCCCATTACTGCCGACTATCCCGGACTGCTCCCTGTGTCGCGTGTAAGCCAAACTGAAAAAACCCTATCCTCCGAAGAGGACTCCCTTCAGATGTCATGCCTTACCCTTGAAGTGTCGTGTTTCTTGCAGAGACGATGGTCGGAGCGCAGGGCCGAGCCCCTAGGGACTCGTCGACCATGGTCGCCCGGATCGGGCAGGCTCAAGAGGAAGGCGGTAAGGGTCGACACGCCGCTGCAGAGGTAAGGTAAAAACCTGTCTTGCGATTATGGTATTAAAGTATAACAGTGCCCTTTGTGTCCTGGCAGGAAGAGGAGTAGCCGGACTATATCCGGGGATCCCGCCGATCACGCCTCCACCAGCCAGATTCCAGAACCGGCTTCGAGGGCGGAGGCGAACACGGGGCCGATGTCGCACAGTTCTCCAACAGAGAACGCGGATATGCTCTAGGCCACGAACTCCGAAGTACAGAGCGCCATGAATCACCGGCGCCGATGGGCCGTGCTTCAGAACAACATCTTTTCCGAAGAGGCATTTAATGCCTTCAATTCGGGAGACGCATACATCCGAGCTGCTCAAGGCGGGCTTGCCCGAGCGACGAACCAGTATACCAAAGATATACGGGTAAGAAATTTTGATAAGCATGTATAGCAGTATCCCCTGAGACTTGAAATGGTTGGAACAACTGTTTGAAGGATCAATTTATGCACAGGTCCTTGTAGATAAGAATGAACAATTGGCTCGGGAGCTGGAGGAATGCAAGGCCCAGCTGAGGGACACGGTTGCCAAGTTAGCGGAATCCCAGAAGGCCTCCTCTGGTAACATTTGTCTCAATTGTATGAAGATGCACCAGTTAGTAAGCGGCTGGTGTGACTAGTCTAACAGAAAATTCTGCAGACAATCCCGGGGTGAATCCGGAGGGCGTAACAGATGATGACTCGTATCTCAGAAGGCAGCTAAAGGCTGGCGAACGTATCCTTACGCAAGTTAGGCAAGATAAGAACAATCTTCAAGATGCCAATATTCGGCTGGACGTGGAATTAAAAGACGTCCACGCTCAACTGGCGGACTCCATGAAGGAGAACAAAAGGCTTCGACGCGGCATTTATGGTGAGTGCCCAGATGAACTGTATGATAGTTCGGCGAGGAAGTATTTTGAAAGAATTTTGCTTGGAGGAATGTTAATGGGTCACCCTGAGGAGGAGATGCCCTCATCTGCAAGTGATTTACTGCAAGACCCCTCGCAACTGCACGAGCAAGCTCGGCAAGTGATGAAGGGTGTTGCTCAGGCCTTGTGGCCATCAAGCTTACTGCCGAATGACATGGGGGAGCTTGTAGATATGCTTCAACGAGCACGGCGGCGCTTCCGATTATTTAAGATGTCAGCTTGCCGGCAAGGTGCAAGAGAAGCCTGGGCTATGGTGAAGACGCGCTACACCAAGCTGGACCCGAACCATATGGCCAAAGTAGGACCGGCGGGGCCCGATGGGAAAGAAATTCCTGTAAGTCTGGTATATGACCAGGTAGCGTTAGCCGCCAAGTATTCTCAACAGGATTGTAAGCTAGATAGCCTGTTGGATGGTATAGAGGAGGAATATAGTCAGTCCAAGTGACTGTGTAATTCAGTGGGCATAAGTAGCGTATTGAAATCATTTGTCATGGCGGACCTTTTCACTTCAGCCCCTGGATCCTATAGTCCGGGGTGTGTCCGAATACCCGCTCAGTTATACAAAACCGGGGTATGCGTGGAAACCAGGCGTAGGGATCATAAGTGCTTGAACAGATAAGTACCCAACTAGTTATGTTATATTACATGGATAGTAAGAAACATCTTCCAGGGAGAATAGTTCCGTTAGGGGTTCCTTTCCCTGGGTACGCATGCGACGATGCGCATGTCCAGACTGCGAATGATGGCGCAGGATACAAGACTTCTGGGGATTTATGTTTTAATAAACGAATACATCTTTTGTTCACCGATCGAATATTCTCTTAAGGAAACTAGCTTTCGGCTTCACCCAGTCTGAGGTACACATCCGGCTGAACCGGCAGTAACAATCGCAGAGGTGCTCCCCTTATTCCCTAGCCGAATTAACGGGAACGTAGGGCATAAACACAAGAGAAGGAAGAGGTGCTCCCCTTATGCCCTACCCGGTGATTCGCCACCGGGTAAAACTACTTCTGCACCTTACACCATAAAAAATGGTGTATATCCGGTGGTGCGATTCGGTGTGGTCCGCAGCCCCCAGAGTACGGAGTCGAGCTCCTCGACCCAGTGCGTATCTGACTCTGTCAAAGATCGCACTAGTCTGGGTTTGATGCCGCTCATGATGAGACCGTTTTCCCGTTTGACCTGGCCGTTTGTTTGGGTATGGTAGACGGTAGCGTAGTCGAGCTTAATACCCATTTTGCCGCACCAAGTTTTCACCTAGTCGGCTGTGAAATTGGAGCCATTATCAGTGATGATGCTATTGGGGACGCCGTATCGGTGTACGACCCTGGATATGAAGTCTATGACTGGTCTGGATTCGGCCATTTTGACTGGTTTGGCTTCTATCCATTTGGTGAACTTGTCCACCATGACCAATAAGTATTTTTTTCTTATGGCTTCCCCCTTTAAGAGGTCCGACCATATCCAGCCCCCAGACCGCGAAGGGCCAAGTTATGGGGATTGTTTGCAGAGCGGTAGGGGGCATATTACTCTGATTGGCGAAGAGCTGGCAACCGACGCAATGTTGGACAAGGTCCTATGCATCTGCTCAGGCCGTCGGCCTATAGAATCCTGTACGGAAGGCCTTGCTGACTAGTGCTCGAGCCGCGGCATGGTGCCCGCCCAGTCCGGCATGGATTTCAGCCAAGAGCTGCCGCCCTTCCTCTTTGGAGATGCACCTTTGGAGCACTCCGGTCGTGCTTTTCTTATAGAGTTCCCCTTCATGGAATTTGTAAGCTTTAGAACGCCGGACGATGCAGCGTGCTTCATTTTGGTCTTCGGGGAGCTCCTGCCTATTTAGGTAGGCCAAGAAAGGCTCGGTCCATGGGGCGATTACAGCCATGATTTCGTGGGCCGGAGATGTTATTTTAGTGGCAGAGCCTCCGATTATGTCTGATGGTTTAGAATCTGGGGCTGTGTTCGGATCCGTGCTAGTATTGCCGGACTCCCCTTCCCATACTACGGATGGCTTGAACAACCTTTCCAGGAATATGTTAGGTGGGACAGGGTCGCGTTTAGCGCCGATGCGGGCGAGGACGTCCGCCGCTTGATTGTTTCGAGCCACATGGTGGAATTCGAGCCCCTCGAACTAGCTGACATTTTGAGGACGGCATTACGGTAGACCGCCATTTTCGGATCCTTGGCATCAAAGTCTCTGTTTATTTGTGATATTGCGAGGTTCGAATCCCCGCGCACTTCTAGGCATTGGATGCCCATAGAGACTGCTTTCCGAAGACTGTGAGCAGAGCCTCATATTCGGCTGCATTGTTGGAGTCTGTGTATAATATTTGGAGGACGTACTGGACCGTGTCTCCGGTGGGAGACGTCAGGACTACACCTGCTCCCAATCCGGCCAGCATTTTAGAGCCGTCGAAGTGCATGGTCCAGTTGGAGTACGTGCCGTTGATATGTCTCCAACGTATCTATAACTTTTGATTGTTCCATGCTATTATATTACCCCTTTTGGATGTTTATGGGCTTTATTTTACACATTTATGTCATTTTTGGGACTAACCTACTAACCGGAGGCCCAGCCCATATTGCTGTTTTTTGCCTATTTCAGTATTTCAAAGAAAAGGAATATCAAACGGAGTCCAAACGGAATGAAACATTCGGGAGCGTGATTTTTGCAACGAACATGATCCGGAGAGCTTGGAGTGCAAGTCAAGAAGATTCTGAGGGCCCCACGAGATAGGGGGCCGCCCCCCCCCCCTGTAGGACGCGCCCTCCTATCTCGTGGGCCCCTCGGGCGGCCACCGACGTACTTCTGCCTCCTATATATACCTACGTACCCCGAAAACATCCAGGAGTACCACGAAACACAATTTACACTGCCGTAACCTTTTGTATCCGCGAGATCCCATCTTGGAGCCTTCGCCGGCACTCTGCTAGAGGGGGAATCGACCATGGAGGGCCTCTACATCAACATCATTACCCCTCCGATGAGTTGTGAGTAGTTTATCACAGAACTACGGGTCCATAGTTATTAGCTAGATGGCTTCTTCTCTCTTTTTTGATCTCAATACAATGTTCTCCCCCTCTCTTGTGGAGATCTATTCGATGTAAACTCTTTTTGCGGTGTGTTTGTTGAGATCCGATGAATTGTGGGTTTATGATCAAGTTTATCTATGAATGATATTTGAATCTTCTCTGAATTCTTTTATGTATGATTGAGTTATCTTTGCAAGTCTCTTCGAATTATCAGTTTGGTTTGGCCTACTAGATTGGTCTTTCTTGCCATGGGAGAAGTGCTTAGCTTTGGGTTCAATCTTGCGGTGACCTTACCCAGTGACAGAAAGGGTTGCAAGGCACGTATTGTATTGTTGCCATCGAGGATAACAAGATGGGGTTTATATCACATTGCATGTGTTTATCCCTCTACATCATGTCATCTTGCTTAATGCGTTGCTCTGTTCTTATGAACTTAATACTCTAGATGCAGACAGGAGTCGGTCGATGTGTGGAGTAATAGTAGTAGATGCAGGCAGGAGTCGGTCTACTTGTTATGGACGTGATGCCTATATACATGATCATGCCTAGATAATCTCATAACTATGCGCTTTTCTATCAATTGCTCGACAGTAATTTGTACACCCACCATAATACTTATGCTATCTTGAGAGAAGCCTCTAGTGAAACCTATGGCCCCCGGGTCTATCTTTATTTGAATCTTTACTTTTTGCATCTATATTACAAAATACCAAAAATATATTTATCTTATCATACTATCTTTATTAGATCTCACTTTCGCAAGTGGTCGTGAAGGGATTGACAACCCCTTTATTGCGTTGGTTGCGAGTTCTTAGTTTGTTTGTGTAGGTGTGTGGGACTTTTGAGGAGCCTCCTACTGGATTGATACCTTGGTTCTCAAAATTGAGGGAAATACTTACGCTACACTTTGCTGCATCACCCTCTCCTCTTCGAGGAAAACCAACGCAAGCTCGAGACGTAGCAGACGTACTCTTTAGGGAGTTCGGCTTCTGTCCATTCGGCGACAAAGTCAGCCAGTACTTGCGACTTGATGGACCGCCGTGGTTTGTATATTACGTCGAACGGAAGGAGCTTGATAGCCCATTTAGCAATCCGTCCTGTAGCATCGTGGTTATTTATTATGTCATTGAGTGGTACTTCGGAGGCTACCGTAATCGAACACTCTTGAAAGTGGTGTCGCAGCTTCCGGGATGCCATGAAGATCGCGTATGCTATTTTTTGATAGTGTGGGTATCGGGATTTGCATGGTGTGAGGACCATGGATACATAATAAACCGGCTTTTGGAGCGGGAATTTGTATCCGTCAACCTCTCGTTCGACGACGAGCACTGCGCTTACAACTTGATGTGTTGCAGCTATGTACAGTAGCATAGGCTCGCCGATATTTGGCGCTGTTAGGACTGGATTACTGGCCAGTAAGGTCTTTATTTCATTGAGTCCGGCCGCAGCTGCATCCGTCCACATGAAGTGTTCGGTGCGCCAAAGGAGGCGGTAAAGAGGTAATGCCTTTTCTCCTAACCTAGAGATAAAGCGGCTCAAAGTGGCCACGCATCCAGCTAGTTTCTGGATGTGCTTGAGGTCTGTTGGTATAGCCAACTGCGACAGAGCTCGGATTTTTGCCGGATTCGCTTCAATTCCTCTATTGGAAATAATGAAGCCCAGCAGTTTCCCCGAGGGGACGCCGAAAACGCATTTTTCCAGATTCAACTTGATGTCGTATGTCCGGAGGTTATCGAATGTAAGCCTCAAGTCATCTATTAGGGTTTCGACGTGTCTTGTTTTTATGACCACGTCGTCCACATATGCCTCCACTGTTTTGCCGATTTGCTTTTCCAGGCATGTTTGAATCATGCGTTGATAGGTTGCGCCAGCATTCTTAAGCCCGAAAGGCATAGTGTTGAAGCAAAAAGGGCCATATGGCGTTATGAAAGCTGTTGCAGCTTGGTCGGACTCTGCCATCTTTATTTGATGCTATCTAGAGTATGCGTCGAGAAAACACAGCGAGTCGTGGCCTGCTGTGGCATCGATGATTTGATCGATGCGAGGGAGGGGAAAGGGATCCTTGGGGCAAGCCTTGTTGAGGTCTTTGAAGTCGACACATAGGCGCCAGGATTTGTCCTTCTTTGGTACCATTACCAAGTTTGCCAGCCAATCCGGATGTTTAATATCTCTGATGAATCCGGCCTCGAGTAGTTTGGCTAGCTCTTCCCCCATGGCTTGCCGTTTGGGCTCTGAAAACCGCCTTAGAATCTGCTTGACCGGTTTGTATCCTTTTAGTATATTGAGGCTATGTTCGGCCAACCTGCGTGGGATGGCCGGCATGTCCGATGGGTGCCAGGCGAAAATGTCCCAATTCTCGCGTAAGAAGTCTCATAGTGTGGCGTCCATTGCGGGGCTCAACTGTGTCCCGATGGAAGCTGTCTTCGTGGGGTCCGTTGGATGGACTTGGAATTTGACTATCTTGTCCGCGAGTTTAAATGAGGTGGACTTGGGTCGCTTGTCGAGTATCTCATCGTCCCTATCCATAGTGGCCCACAGTGTTGTTAATTCTTCGGCTGCTAGGGCTTCGGATAATGCTTCCAGGGCTAGTTCTGCGGTTTTGTTTTTGGCGCGAAGTGCGACGTCCGGATCACTGGCTAGAGTGATGATTCCATTGGGTCCGGGCATTTTAAGCTTCATGTACCCGTAATGGGGTATGGCTTGAAAGCTCGTAAATGCATCCCGCCCTAGAAGGGCGTGGTATCCGCTGCTAAAAGGAGCCACTTGGAATGTGATTTCTTTGGACCTGTAATTTTCTGGGGTGCCGAATACCACATCGAGTGTGATTTTTCCCGCACACCGCGCTTCCCGACTAGGAATGATTCCCCTGAAGGTGGTGCCGCTTTGCTCAATGCAGCCTTTATCAATTTCCATCTTGTTGAGCGTTTCTTCATAGATCAAGTTTAATCCGCTTCCGCCGTCCATGAGTAATTTAGTGAGCCGAAAGCCGTCCACGATTGGGCTAAGGACCAGAGCGGCCGGTGCCTAGACAATCTGGAATCGAGGTTCATCACTGGCATTGAAAGTTATAGTAGTGTCGTTCCAGGGGTTTATCTTCGCCACATGGCAAATTTCAGCGGGGCTTCGATGAGCTCGCTTGCGCCTATTGTTTGAGGCGAAAGTCTCGAAGACTGTTAATACCGTATTGTGTTTGTTGGCGAGATGTTGTTCTGCTTTATGGCTTGCAAGAAGATCCTCGCCACTTTTTGCAACCTGTCGGAGTATCCAACATACTCTAAGGCTATGAGTTGGTGTTATGTCCGGAGTGCCATGGAGTTTACATGGTCCATTGAGCCATCCTTCCAATACGGTTCCCCGCCCCGGGGCGGGTTTTGGTTTCTTGGGAGTCGGATCGGCCGACTTACGAGAGTTCGCCCGTTTACTTCGGACAAAGGTCTTGGTGAGAGCCGTATTGTCCCAAAATTATGTTTGGGTTTTCCAGGCGCTTTCCATCGCACAGTACTTCTGTACTATGATTGCCAAGTCCGTGAAGTGTACTATGTCACGGCGGCTTATAGCATTAAGGAGTCCTTTGTCCGTGCAGTTTTTGCAGAAGAGTGAGACAATGTCCTCCTCGCGGCAGTGCTTGACCTTGTTAAGCGCAAGGAGGAATCTGGCCCAGTAGCGATGTACAGTCTCCTGGGGCTCTTGCCTGATGCGGGAGAGACGGTTTAAGTCCAGGTGGGTGTTGTTAGCTGAATCCGGATTCTGATCCGATCTAACACCCGGGGGCGTGGGAGGTTCCAAGCCTGGCAGCTCGGGATCCGGAGTGCTGCCTGATGACCCACAAGTATATTGGATCTATCGTAGTCATTTCAATAAGTAAGAGTGTCGAACCCAACGAGGAGCAGAAGGAAATGATAAGCGGTTTTCAGCAAGGTATTCTCTGCAAGTACTGAAATAAATGGTAACAGATAGTTTTGTGATAGGATAAATTGTAACGAGCAACAAGTAACAAAAGTAAATAAAGTGCAGCAAGGTGGCCCAATCCTTTTTGTTGCAAAGGACAAGCCTGGACAAACTCTTATAATAGGAAAAGCGCTCCCGAGGACACATGGGAATATCATCAAGCTAGTTTTCATCACGCCCATATGATTCGCGTTCGGTACTTTGATAATTTGATATGTGGGTGGACCGGTGCTTGGGTACTGCCCTTAATTGAACAAGCATCCCACTTATGATTAACCTCTATTGCAAGCATCCACAACTACAACAAAGTATTAAGGTAAACCTAACCATAGCATGAAACATATGGATCCAAATCAGCCCCTTACGAAGCAACGCATAAACTAGGGTTTAAGCTTCTGTCACTCTAGCAACCCATCATGTACTTATTACTTCCCAATGCCTTCCTCTAGGCCCAAATAATGGTGAAGTGTTATGTAGTCGACGTTCACATAACACCACTAGAGGTTAGACAACATACATCTTATCAAAATATCAAACAAATACCAAATTCACATGACTACTAATAGCAAGACTTCTCCCTTGTCCTCAGGAACAAACGTAACTACTCACAAAGCATATTCATGTTCATAATCAGAGGGGTAATAATGTGCATATAGAATCTGAACATATGATCTTCCACCAAATAAACCAACTAGCATCAACTACAAGGAGTAATCAACACTACTAGCAACCTACTAGCACCAATCCCGGACTTGGAGACAAGAATTGGATACAAGAGATGAACTAGGGTTTGGAGATGAGATGGTGCTGGTGAATATGTTGGTGGAGATTGCCCTCTCCCGATGAGAGGAGCGTTGGTGATGACGTTGGTGATGATTTCCCCGTCCCGGAGGGAAGTGTCCCCGGCAGAACAGCTCTGCCGGAGCCCTAGATTGGTTCCGCCAAGGTTCCGCCTCGTGGCGGCGGAGTCTCGTCCCAAAAGGTTCTCTTCTATTTTTTTCTCATCGAAAGACTTCATATGGGAGAAGATGGGCATGGAGAGCCACCAGGGGGCCCACGAGGTAGGGGGGCACGCCCAGGGGGGGCCCGCCCCCCACCCTCGTGAGCAGGGTGTGGGCCCCCTGTCCTTCATCTTTGGCAACGAGTTTTCTTTATTTATTTTAAGGTATTCCCTGGAGTTTCAAGACTTTTGGAGTTGCGCAGAATAGTCCTTCAATATTTTCTCCTTTCCAGCCCAGAATTCCAGCTGTCGGCATTCTCCCTCTTCATGTAAACCTTATAAAATAAGAGAGAATAGCCATAAGTATTGTGACATAACGTGAAATAACAGCCCATAATGCAATAAATATTGACATAAAAGCATGATGCAAAATGGACGTATCAACTCCCCCAAGCTTAGACCTTGCTTATCCTCAATCCAAAAGCCGATAACAATAAATATGTCCTCATGTTTAGAGGTAGAGGCGTCGATAAAAATAAAATACGGACATGAAAGCATCATGATTATGTCATAACAGCAACATATATAAATTTTGTCATATGATTACTCATGTTCAAGTGATGATCTTTTCACAAAGCCAAAATATGAATCAGAAACCTTATTGGGCACCAACAAATTTAATCTCAGTCACTGAAGCAATTGCAATTTATCATAACATCGGAAAGAGTCTAGGTCAGAGCTTAAAAGCAAGTCCACATACTCAACTATCACTTAGTCCTTCATAATTGCTAACACTCACGCGATACTTGTGGTTACGGAGTTTTAATCGGACACAGAGAAAGATAGGGGCTTATAGTTTGTGCCCCACAACCTTTTACCTCAAGGGTAATGTCAACAATAATAATTCACGCTCCCCCACATCCAATTAGATATATATATCATGTTCTTTCCAACATGTTGAGCTTGCCAAAGGATAAAATGAAAAAGGAAAGGTGAAGATCACTGTGACTCTTGCATAAGGTAGAGGATAATAATAAAAGATAGGCCCTTCACAGAGGGAAGCAGAGGTTGTCATGCATGTTTAGGGTTGATGCACAAAATCTTAATGCAAAAGAACGTCACTTTATATTGCCCCTTGTATGTGAACCTTTATTATGCAGTCCGTCGCTTTTATTGCGTCCACAACAAGTTCGTACAAAGTTTATTTTCTCCACACTAATAAGTCATGCATATTTAGTGAGAAATTTTTATTGCTTGCACCGATGACAACTTACTTGAAGGATATTACTCAATCCATAGGTAGATATGGTGGACTCTCATGGCAAAACTGGTTTTAAGTGTATTTGGAAGCACAAGTAGTATTTCTACTTAGTGCTGAGAATTGGCTAGCATGAGGGGGAAAGGCAAGCTCAACACGGTAGAGGAACCATGACAACATACTTTATCTCAGATGTAAGAAAACATAACTCATTATGTTGTCTTCCTTGTCCAACCTCAACTCTTTAGCATGTCATATTTTAATGAGTGCTCCCAATCATAAAAGATGTCAATGATAATATATCTATATGTGAAACCTCTCTTTTCTTATTACTTCCTATTAATTGCAACGATGAACAAAGCTATATTTGCCAACTCCCAACAACTTTTAATCATCGTACTTTTTCTATGTGAAGTCATTACTTTCAATAAGATCAATATTAACTCTTTGATTCTTTCTATTCTATTTCTTCTAATCACCCAAGATCATGGCAAAATACTCAAGCCCTTGACTCAACACTAATCTTTATTATATAGCTCACGGACTCGATTACAAAGAAGGATCATAAAGCAAAACTCAAAACTAGATCATGCCATGACTTTATTCTACTAAATCAAGATACTACTAATAGGATCGAACTAAGAAAAACGGTAAAGATAGGAGTTGTGATGGTGATATGATACCAGGCACCTCCCCCAAGCTTGGCAGTTGCCAAGGGGAGTGCCCATACCCAGATGATTATGTCGTCGGAGGTGATGGAGGTGGTGATGATGACGGTGGATAATCACACATCGAGCGTAAAAGTTCCTCCAACTTGCGGATAATATTCTTGAGCCCAGCAATATGATCCTTCAAAAAAATATTCTCCTATGTAAGATACTTGTTCTGTATGTGGGCTAACTCAATCATCTTGAAGGCTTCAAGCTCTGTTGGAGTGAAAAGGTTAGGCAAAGGTTGAGGGATGTCTTCTTCTTTCACCACCAGAGCTTGAACCTCCATGGCCTTCTTGATCCCTTCATCCTTGTTGATTTCTTCTGGTTCCTCTCTTTTCAACTCTATCTTCAATAGCCAAGCATCCTTGTCTTCATTGTTGGAGGAGGGAGAAGTCATGGTGCTCTAGACCTGTCAGAAAAACAGCTCGAAACAAGAACAGGAGAGATTTGCGTGATACGAGAGTCAAAACCTTCGGGAGTATATATATTGAATTTTTACCGACCAAAATACGTACCGTGCAAGGAAACGGAGTCCGGAGGGCACACGAGGTGCTCACGAGGTAGGGGGGCGCGCCCTCCACCCTCGTGGAGGCCTCGTGTCCTCCCCGGACTGCTACTTATTTTTCTATTTTTCTAAATATTCCAAAACATAGAAATATTGCCTTTAAAATTGTTTTGGAGTCGGTTTACTTACCGTACCACATACCTATTCCTTTTCAGAGTCTGGAACGTTCTGGAAAGTGTCCCTTATTGTACTCCTCCAGGGTTACGGTTTCAATAATATTAGTTTCAACATTTATAGGATTACCTGAGATATAGTGTTTGATCCTTTGACCATTTACCACCTTCGGATTTGTGCCTGCAAAGTTGTTGATTTTTATGGCACCGGAACGATAGACCTCCTCGATAACGTAAGGACCTTCCCATTTGGAGAGAAGTTTTCCTGCAAAAAATCTTAAACGAGAGTTGTATAGTAATACATAATCACCTACATTAAACTCACGCTTTTGTATCCTTTTGTCATGCCATCTTTTAACCTTTTCTTTAAACAACTTGGCATTTTCATAAGCTTGGGTTCTCCATTCATCAAGTGAGCTAATATCAAATAACCTCTTCTCACCGGCAAGTTTGAAATCATAGTTGAGCTCTTTAATAGCCCAATATGCCTTATGTTCAAGTTCTAGAGGTAAGTGACATGCTTTTCCATAAACCATTTTATACGGAGACATACATGTCGGTGTCAAAACCGGCGGATCTCGGGTAGGGGGTCCCGAACTGTGCATCTAGGCGGATGGTAACAGGAGACAAGGGACACGATGTTTTTACCCAGGTTCGGGCCCTCTCGATGGAGGTAAAACCCTACTCCTGCTTGATTGATATTGATGATATGGGTAGTACAAGAGTAGATCTACCACGAGATCAGAGAGGCTAAACCCTAAAAGCTAGCCTATGATACGATTGTTGTTCGTCCTACGGACTAAAACCCTCCAGTTTATATAAGCACCGAAGAGGGTTAGGGTTACACAGAGTCGGTTACAATGGTAGGAGATCTACATATCTGTATCGCCAAGCTTGCCTTCCACGCCAAGGAAAGTCCCATCCGGACACGGGACGAAGTCTTCAATCTTGTATCTTCATAGTCCAGGAGTCCGGCCAAAGGTGATAGTTCGGCTATCCGGACACCCCCTAATCTGGGACTCCCTTAGTAGCCCCCGAACCAGGCTTCAATGGCGATGAGTCTGGCGCGTAGATTGTCTTCGGCATTGCAAGGCGGGTTCTTCTCCAAATCCTATGTGCCTGTTGAATAGCGTCTGGCTTCCTGTGAATATTGTGCTCCTTGGCTTCCACGCCCAATAATGGTCGTCTTCCACGTGTTGAATGAATGCGAAAAGTCAGGGTATTTTTACATTTACCCCCCTAGCTGCGCAAATGAGCTGTCTATAAAAGAGACGAGGATCTAGATCCGAATCACACCATCCTCCCTTCGCGAGCATTCATCAGAGTGCATCTGACAGAAATCCATTCCATCATGGACAGTCGACGCGGCTCCTCCTCTCGCCCTCCCAGCCCTCAGCCTGGAGATTGGGAGAGATGCTCCGTCCCGCACAGTGAGCTAGTGGCGCTCCAAACCAAGAGATTTCTTCCCCCAGCCTTCATGGTCCTGGTTCGAGCCGGACTCGCCACCTATAAGGGCGGAAAGCAAGCGGAGAGCGTCCCCAGCCCCTCCAAAGGAGAGCGGGTATGCCTTGTCTCTTATTTGATAAGAGGGCTCGGATTTCCAATTCATCCGTTTCTCCGGGGGCTCCTGGAGTTCTATGGCCTCTAGTTGCACAACCTTACGCCTGCCTCCATTTTGCATATCGCGGGCTTCGTGGCCCTTTGCGAGCTGTTTTTGGGTATCGAGCCTCATTTTGCGCTGTGGAAGAAGCTGTTCTGTCTTGTGCCCCGTTCTCAAGAGGGGTCGATATATCAAGTGGGCGGAGTCGAACTATGGCGCATCATCGGGACTGGATATCTGTCCGGAACCCCGAAGAAGGCGTCCGAAGACTGGCCTTTGGCATGGTTTTATATAGAATATGTCCCCCTGCCAGACCCTGTTCGGGTCGGCCTCCCTGAGTTTAATAAGGCTCCTTTGAAGAAACGCCTAAGCTGGCGTCCACGGTGCCCTCGGAGGGAAAACGACAGGGACGTTATTTACCTGATGAGCCGGATAAGGTTGTTAGCTCATTCCGGACTGACCATGACCGGAGTCATGGCCATATGCATTATGTGGGGGGTGCAGCCTCTCCAGTATAGAGGCCACCCCATGTGGGATTTCAACGGGGAGGATGATGCCACCCGCTGCGGCCCTAAGGGCCGGGATCGGTCGCCGATCTGACGAAGATCCTGTCCGCATTGTACAAGGGAGAAGAGGAGGAATTCCTCCGCATCAATTCGCAGGGCGGATTTTCTTTGAACAATCCTCCAAGCTGGGTAAGCGGACATTCAATTTTGCCTATCCGATTAGTACTCCCATAGTAAGGTATCTCATTTTGTGATTTTGGCGCAGGAACTGCGCCGGGCCGTAAAGGATATAAACAGCCCGCCTCCACAACCCGAGGATCCGGAACGGTTCCTCGATCCGACCTCCCAAGAGGATCCGGACATATTGGTGGAGCTGATCGACGGGGTTTTCCATCAACTGAGCATCGATAATGCCTTGGTCGCCATTACGGCCGATTACCCCGGAATACTTCCCGCCTCGCAGGTAACTGAGACCGAAGTCCCGATACTTTGAAAATGACCCATCCATGCGTGTTTTTGATCACTGTATACCGATGGTGTTTCGCAGGGGGCGCCCTTGAGGTGGAAGGCCGAGCCAGTGGCGGCTGGCCAACAAGGGGCAGCACGGCCCAGCTGGCTAAAAAGAAGTGCGGTCCGGATCCGGCACAACGGTATGGTGCGTCACCTTACTCCCCGGCTTTATTCCCTGGAGGCATACTAACGCTCGTGCCTTTTCGGGAAGAAGAGCGCTCGCAGGACTGTATCCGGAGAGGTTGCCAATCAGTCGTCCGCTTGCCAGGCTCCAAAGCTAGGTCCAGAAGCGGAGGCAAACATGGGGCGTGCGTCGGATGTTCCTCCGACAGAGGATGCCGGCAGATTATCTGCCACCAATTCCAAGGTGGAGAGTGTCATGAATCACAGGCGCCGCCGGACAGCTCTTCGTGACGCGTGTTTCTCCCCAGAGGCATTGGATGCCTTTAATTCGGGAGATGCGCACCTCCGTGCCGCTCAAGATGGTCTAGCCAGAGCCACGGAGCAGTATGTAAAAGACATACGGGTGAGAAGATTTGACAGTTATATATGCCAGTAGCCCCCGAGACTTGAAATAGTTAGACTAACTGATTTAATGATCATTTGTTGCGCAGGATCATACCGAAAAGAATGCCCAACTGTCCCAGGAGATGGAGGAGTGCAAAGCCCAACTTGAGGGCGCACTAGCCACAGCGGGGGAAGCCAAAGAGACCCCCTCTGGTAATATATGCTTCAAAAGATAAGTAATTTGTGAAGTGCGGCGTGTGTATAAGTCTGACAATAATATTGCAGATGGCGCCGGGATAGATCCGGACAAGCAACAGCTCATGCGCCGGTTAAAGGCCGGCGAGAATGTGCTTACAAGGGTGAGGCAGAAGAAAAATAATCTCCAAGATGCCAACACCCAGCTGGGTGAGGAACTAAAGGATGTTCGTGCCCAGCTATCTGACTCCGTTAAGGAGAATCAGCGGCTTCGACGCGGCATTTTTAGTAAGTGCTTGAACGAACTTTGAAAAAGAGTTCGGCGAGGAAGTCGTCTAACAGAGTTATGTCTGTAGGTATGCTCACAGGCCGTCCTGCAGAGGAGATGCCCGGTTCTATGGGTGACCTTCTTCCCGAGCTCTTGCAACTGCACGAACGAGTTCGGCAGGTGATGAAAGGCGTCTCTCAGGCATTGTGGCCATCTGTCTCCCTGCCCGAAGGCCTTGGAGAGCTTGCAGAGAGGCTTCAGGGAGCATGGTAGCGCTTTCGCTTATGGAAGATATCGGCCTGCCGTCAAGGCGCCAGGGAGGCCTGGGCCATGGTGAAGACGCGGTACACGAAGGCTGACCCAAACCACATGGCCGAGGTCAGACCTGCGGGGCCCGATGGGAATGAGATCCCTGTGAGCTTAGTGTACGGCCAAGTAGAATTGGCCGCAAAGTATTCCCAGCAGGACTGTAAACTAGACAGCCTGCTGGATGGCATTGAAGAGGAATATGCCCAGTCAAGTTGACTATGTAATTTAAGATGACATGTAAAATGCCTTCTAGCCGGATTGTAGATCGTTTGTCATAGCGGACCTTTTCGCTTCACCCTCGGGACCCAATAGTCCGAAGTGTGTCCGAATACCCTCACGGTTATATAAGAACCAGGGCATGCATGGAGACCAGGCGTAGGGGTCATTAGTGCTTTATCAGACAAGTGCCCAACTAGTTATGTTATATTACATGGTTAGTAAGAAACATCTTCCAGGGAGAATAGTTCGGTTAGGGGTTCCTTTCCCTGGGAGGCATGCCCTAAAGTGCATGTCCGGACTGCGAAAAAAGCAGAAAAGCATCTGGGGGCAGATGAATAAATAGGTAGGAAATCGTCTTTTAGTTCACCGACCGAATATTCCCTTAAGAACTCTAGCTTTCGGCTTCACCTAGTTTGAGCTACAGGTTTTTTTGTACGCAGTTCTATAGGCCCATAATGCATCATTCAGTTTCTTGGACCAATTCTTTCTAGACCTATTGACAGTCTTTTGCAAAATTAATTTGAGCTCTCTATTGCTCAATTCTACCTGACCACTAGACTGCGGGTGATATGGAGATGCAATTCTATGATTAGCATCGTATTTAGCAAGCATCTTACGGAAACACCATGAATAAAGTGTGAACCACCATCAGTCATTAAGTATCTAGGGACTCCAAACCTCGGAAAAATAAATTCCTTAAGCATTTTAATAGAAATGTTATGATCAGCACTACTAGTTGGAATAGCTTCTACCCACTTAGTAACGTAATCAACAGCAACTAAAATATGAGTGTATCCATTAGAGGCAGGAAAAGGTCCCATATAATCAAAGCCCCAAACATCAAATGGCTCAATAACAAGTGAATAATTCATAGGCATTTCTTGACGTCTACTGATATTACCAATTCTTTGACATTCATCGCAAGATAAAACAAATTTACCGGCATCCTTGAAGAGAGTAGGCCAATAAAAACCGGTTGCAATACCTTATGTGCAGTTCTATCTCCAGCGTGGTGTCCTCCATAAGCCTCAGAGTGACACTTGCGTAGGATCTGTTCCTGTTCATGCTCAGCTACACAACGTCTAATAACACCATCTACTCCTTCCTTATAAAGATGTGGGTCATCCCAAAAGTAGTGTCTCAAGTCATAGAAAAACTTTTTCTTTTGTTGGTATGTGAAGCTAGGTGGTATAAATTTAGCAACAATATAATTGGCATAATCAGCATACCAAGGAGTGCTACGAGAAGTACTTATGACATTTAATTTCTCATCAGGAAAGCTATCATCAATAGGCAGTGGGTCATCAAGAACATTCTCTAACCTAGATAAATTGTCTGCAACGGGGTTCTCAGCTCCTTTTCTATCAACGATATGTAAATCAAACTCCTGGAGAAAGAGAACCCATCTAATAAGTCTAGGTTTTGCATCTTTCTTTTCTATAAGATATTTAATAGTAGCATGATCTTTGTGAATAGTTACTCTAGAATCAACAATATAGGGTCTGAATTTATCACAAGCAAATACAACCGCTAAAAGTTCCTTTTCAGTAGTAGCATAATTTCTTTGAGCATTGTCTAGAATCTTACTAGCATAATGGATAACATTCAATTTCTTATCAACTCTTTGCCCTAGAATAGCACCTACAGCATAATCACTAGCATCACACATAATTTCAAAGGGTAAATTCCAATCAGGTGGTTGAAAACAGGTGCAGAGACTAATGCTTTCTTAAGTATTTCAAATGCTTCTACACAATCATCATCAAAGACAAATGGTACATCTTTTTGTAATAAATTAGTCAGAGGCCGAGAGATTTTTGAGAAGTCCTTAATGAACCTCCTATAAAATCCGGCTGACCAAGGAAACTTCTTATACCTTTGATGTCCTTGGGACATGGCATATTTTCAATAGCATCAACCTTGGCTTTATCAACTTCAATACCTCTTTCAGAAACTTTGTGCCCCAAGACAATACCTTCATTCACCATAAAGTGGCACTTTTCCCAATTCAAGACAAGATTAGTTTCTTCACATCTCTGCAAAACTCGAGCAAGATTTCTCAAGCAATTATCAAAAGAGGAACCATAGACGAAAAAGTCGTCCATGAAAACCTCACAAATTTTCTCACAAAAGTCAAAGAATATAGCCATCATGCATCTTTGAAAGGTAGCAGGTGCGTTACATAAACCAAAAGGCATACATCTATAAGCAAAAGTACCAAAAGGGCATGTAAAAGTAGTCTTTGATTGATCTTTAGCCGACACGGGTATTTGAGAAAAACCAGAATAACCATCTAGAAAGCAATAATGTGTATGTTTGCATAATCTTTCTAGCATTTGATCAATAAAAGGTAAGGGGTAATGATCTTTCTTAGTGGCCTTATTTAATTTGCGGAAATCAATTACCATCCTATGACCTGTAATAATTCTTTGCGGAGTCAATTCATCTTTATCATTAGGGACAACAGTAATAACTCCCTTCTTAGGGACACAATGGACAGGACTTACCCACTGACTATCAGCAATGGGATAAATATACCTGCCTCCAGAAGCTTGAGTATTTCTTTTCTTACCACTTCTTTCATTTTAGGATTCAAACGTCGTTGAGGATCACAAACCGGTCTGGCATCCGCTTCCAAATTTATTTTATGTTGACATAGAGTGGGACTGATGCCCTTAAGATCATCCAGAGTATATCCAATAGCGGCACTGAGGGAGTCCTGGACTAGGGGGTGTTCGGATAGCCGGACTATCATCATCGGCCGGACTCCAGGACTATGAAGATACAAGATTGAAGACTTCATCCCGTGTCCGGATGGGACTTTCCTTGGCGTGGAAGGCAAGCTAGGCAATACAGATATGTAGATCTCCTACCATTGTAACCGACTCTGTGTAACCCTAGCCCTCTCCGGTGTCTATATAAACCTAAGGGTTTTAGTCCGTAGGACGAACAACCATTACAACAATCATACCATAGGCTGGCTTCTAGGGTTTAGCCTCCTTGATCTCGTGGTAGATCCACTCTTTTACTACCCATATCATCAATATTAATCAAGCAGGAGTAGGGTTTTACCTCCATCGAGAGGGCCCGAACCTGGGTAAAAACATCGTGTCCCTTGTCTCCTGTTACCATCCGCCTAGACGCACAGTTCGGGACCCCCTACCTGAGATCCACCGGTTTTGACACCGACATTGGTGCTTTCATTGAGAGTTCCTCTGTGTCGTCACTAATAGGCTTGATGGCTCCTTCGATCATCAATAACGACGCAGTCCAGGGTGAGACTTTTCTCCCCGGACAGATCTTCGTATTCGGCGGCTTTGCACTGCGGGCCAATTCGCTTGGCCATCTGGAGCAGATCGAAAGTTATGCCCCTGGCCGTCAGGTCAGATTTGGAAGTCTAAACTTCACGGCTGACATCCGCGGAGACTTGATCTTCGACGGATTCGAGCCACAGCCGAGTGCGCCGCACTGTCACGATGGGCATGATTTTGCTCTGCTGCCGGCCAGTGCCCTGGAGGCCGCACATGAGTCCGCTCCGACCCTTAGTTCGGAGCCGACCGCGCAGATCGAGGACGGGTGGCTAGACACCGCTTCGGGGGCTGCAATCTCTACGGCGATGGAGCCGAATACCAACCTTGTCCCTTGTAAAGTTCGTGACTACGAGGTGCCGGACTCCTCGCCGGACTCCGAACCTCCTGCGCCCCCACCAATCGAATCCGATTGGGCGCCGATCATGGAGTTCACCGCCGCGGACATCTTTCAGCACTCGCCTTTCGGCGATTTTTTGAATTCGCTAAAGTATCTCTCGTTGTCAGGAGAGCCCTGGCCGGACTGCGGTCAGGACGGTTGGGATGCGGACGACGAAGAAATTCAAAGCCCACCCACCACCCACTTTGTAGCCACTGTCGACGATCTAACCGACATGCTAGATTATGACTCCGAAGACATCGACGGTATGGACGACGATGCTGGAGACAACCAAGAACCAGCGCCTACGGGGCACTGGAAGACCACCTCGTTAGACGACATATACATGGTGGACATCCCAAAGGATGGGAATGGCGAGGATGCAGCAGAGGAAGGCTCCTCCAAGAAACAGCCCAAGCGCCGGCGCCGGCGGCGCCGCTCTAAATCCCGCCACAGCAAGAATGGAGAATCCGGCACCGGAGATAATAACACCCCAGAGAGTGCCGAAGATAACCCCCTCCAGCAAGATTCAGCATAGGAGGACGGAGAAGCCAGCCCTCACGAGAGAGCGGCAGACGAAGACGTAGAGGATGATAAATACATGCCTCCCTCCAGAGACGAGGCAAGCCTCAACGACGACGAATTCGTCGTGCCTGAGGATCCCGTCGAACAAGAGCGTTTCAAATGCAGGCTTATGGCCACGGCGAACAGCCTAAAGAAAAAGCAGTAACAACTTAGAGCTGATCAAGACCTGCTAGCCGACAGATGGACTGAAGTCCTTGCGGCCGAAGAGTATGAACTCGAACGCCCCTCCAAAAGCTACCCCAAACGCAAGTTGCTCCCTCGATTAGAGGAGGAGGTATATAAACCTTCATCACCAGCGCACAATACGGCAGACCGACCACCTCGTGGCCATGATAGAGAAGCATCTAGGCCCTCCACCAGAACCGTACCCCGGCACCGCTCGAAAAGTACGAAGCCACGGGGGAATGCGCCAGACTTGCGAGACATATTGGAGGACAAGGCAAGACAATCAAGATCGATCTACAGATCACGTGGGCACCCCACGATGCGCGACGACTACCGTCGCGCCGGATACAGCAACTCCGGATGGGCCGAACACAGTAGACAAAGCTTGCTTGAGCTACGTCGTGATATTGCCCAATATAGAGGTGCCGCACACCCACTATGCTTCACAGATGAAGTAATGGATCATCAAATCCCTGAAGGGTTTAAACCCGTGAACATTGAATCCTACGATGGCACAACAGACCCCGCGGTTTGGATCGAAGACTATCTCCTTCATATCCATATGGCCCGTGGTGATGATCTTCATGCCATCAAATGTCTCCCACTCAAGCTTAAAGGACCAGCTCGACATTGGCTTAACAGCTTGCCAGCAGAGTCAATTGGGTGTTGGGAGGACCTGGAAGCCGCATTCCTTGACAACTTCTAGGGCACATATGTGCGACCACCAGACGCCGATGACTTAAGCCACATAATTCAGCAGCCAGACGAATCAGCCAGACAGTTCTGGACACGGTTCGTAACAAAGAAAAATCAAATCATCGACTGTCCGGATGCAGAGGCCCTCGCAGCCTTCAAACATAACATCCATGACGAGTGGCTGGCCCGACACCTAGGATAGGAAAAGCCGAAATCCATGTCAGCCCTCACATCACTCATGACCCGCTTCTGTGCGGGAGAGGACAGCTGGCTAGCCCGCAGTAACAACCTCAGCAAAAATTCTGGCAGTCCGGATACCAAGGACCGTAATGGCAGGTCGCGTCGAAACAAAAACAAACGCCGCGTTAACGGCGATAACACTGAGGATACGGCAGTCAACGCCGGATTCAGAGGCTCTAAACCCGGTCAGCGGAAAAAGCCATTCAAAAGAATTACTCCGGGTCCGTCCAATTTGGACCAAATACTCGACCGCTCGTGCCAGATACACGGCACCCCCAAAAAGCCAGCCAATCACACCAACAAGGATTGTTGGGTATTCAAGCAGGCAGGCAAGTTAATCGCCGAAAACAATGACAAGGGGCTGCATAGCGATGACGAGGAAGAGACCCGACCGCCGAACAATAGAGGATAGAAGGGTTTCCCCCCACAAGTACGGACGGTAAACATGATATACGCAACCCACATACCCAAGAGGGAGCGGAAGTGTGCACTTAGGGACGTATATGCGATGGAGCCAGTCGCCCTGAAGTTCAATCCAGGGTCCTCTTGCCCGATCACTTTTGATCGAAGGGACCACCCCACCAGTATCCATCATGGCGGATTCGCCGCATTGGTTTTAGACCCAATTGTCGATGGATTTCACCTCACCAGAGTCCTGATGGACGGCGACAGCAGCCTGAACCTGCTTTATCAGGACACAGTGCGCAAGATGGGCATAGACCCCTCAAGGATTAAACCTACAAAGACGACCTTCAAAGGCGTCATACCAGGTGTAGAGGCCAATTGTACAGGCTTAGTCACACTGGAAGTGGTCTTCAGATCCCCGGATAACTTTCGAAGCAAGGAGTTAATCTTCGACATAGTCCCGTTCCGCAGCGGCTATCACGCTCTGCTTGGATGGACCGCGTTTGCAAAATTTAACGCGGTGCCACATAACGCATACCTCAAGCTCAAGATGCCAGGCCCTTGAGGAGTCATCACGGTCAACGGAAACACTGAACGCTCCCTCCGAACGGAGGAACACACAGCCGCTCTCGCGGCAGAAGTACAGAGCAGCCTCTTAAGGCAATTTTCGAGTCCGGCCGTTAAGCGACCGGACACGGCCAAACGCGCCCGGAGTAACCTACAACAAGACCACCTGGCACGTTCCGAGCACGCGTAGCAATGCGGCCCCAACCCCAGCCCCTGCCAAGTTGCAAGACTGGTCCTTCGCGTACATCATTACGCTCTGGAGATACCATGGGCACAAGGGGAGGGGCACGGCCACCACAGGCCTAGAATGCGGCTTAACCGCACCAGGGGCTCCCAAGTGTGTGACTCTTTTTATTTTTCTTTTTTTACGCACAGGACTCCGTTCACCAGAAGCCCTGTCCGGCAGTAGGCCTGCCGAACACACGACGCAACAGCCAGGGGATAAGAAGGGCTACGGCGAGTATCCAGGTGGTCTCCATTACGAGCATTAAATCCGTTTTCATACACCAATCCGCAGCCTACCCCTGGAGGGGGATATGTTTAATAGTCTTAACCCTTGCTTACCGCACTATTTATATCGTTCTGCATTCATCGCAGAATTCCTTGAATAAACAATGCATCGCTTTTCGCTTATAATTGCATTTCTTTCTTATGTATATGTTCATTTATGACATCTTGCATCCGTACACTTTGGTACGGCCGAATACACCATGGGCTTAAATTCCCCGCATTATGGTGTGATAAGTCTGAACACTTTCACAAGTGCGGCACCCCGAACTTATAGCATTATATGCATCGGCTCCGAATCATGTCTTGGGTCAATAGTTGGGTTTGCCCGGCTCCCATGTTTTGGTACCTTACGTTCTGTTTTATCGGCTAAGGTAGCACTGGGAGAACCACTGCGATTGCGTCCCGGTTGAGCTGGGCGAGCGCCTCAGTGGAGAAAGCTAAAACTGACCGTCATGATAAGGCGAGAGCTGGTCACTGTTCGAGAGGTTTTTTCGAGTCCCTAAAGACTTATGCCGCTTAGAGCGAGGAACCGGCTTCGTCCGGCCCAGGCGTGGATAGCGCCCCGAACTCAGTCTTCCGAACACTAGGGGCTTCGCCGAAATTTAAAATTATAGAATTCTATGGCTAAGTGAGAGTGTTCAAGCATTATAAGTCCGGTTGCCTCGTTCGTTGTGTTGAGCGCCTCCCTAGATGGACCCAAACATGGGAACAAGAGTGCTCAAGTTTATCCCGAACACCCCAGCACTAGTGGCATGGGGGCTGAAGCCGACGACTTGCCATCTCTCAGATTTGATAAACGTCCGCACAGAAGGTAATATTTTAAATTAAAAAGCGTTGCTTAGTGCATATGAACAAGGTTTTCAGCGCACAGGATAATAAAATGCGAGTCTACTCAAATATTACATCTTTGGAGCACTCACCCGCAATCATGCGGGCACCCTTCAGGACACTCTTATAATACATTTCGGGCGTACGATACTCCTTGCCCACCGGCGGCGCGTCCGTCAGCAGCTTCTCATCATCCATCCTGCCCCAGTGCACCTTTGCACAGGCAAGGGCCCGACGGGAACCTTCAATGCAGGCGAATGCTTGACGACCTCCACCCAGGGACACGCATCCACCAGCCGCCGTACCAGGCCCAAGTAGCTCCCAGGCATGGCCTCCTTGGGCCACAGCCGAACTATGAGGCCCTTCATGGCTTGTTCGGCTACCTTGTGGAGCTCGACCAGCTGCTTCAGCTGGTCGCTAAGGGGCACCGGATGTCCGGCCTCAGCATACTGAGACCAGAAGACCTTCTCCGTCGAGCTCCCCTCCTCGGCCTGGTAGAAAGCGGCAGCATCTGACACGCTGCGGGGCAGATCCGCGAATGCTCCTGGAGAGCTCCGAATTCGGGTAAGTAATAGGTAATTCACATTCACATGCTTGCTTTGCATGAAAATGCCTTACCCACTGCTATTTTCTTCAAATCCTCGACCTCCTGGAGGGCCTTGTGGGCTTCGGCCTTAGCGGCTTTGGCGCTCTCAAGAGCCGATGCAAGCTCGGACTCTCGAGTCCTTGAGTCGCGCTCCAAACCCTCAAGTTATTCCATGAGAGCCTGGAGCTCTTGCTGCACCTCCGCCACCCGCGCCTCCTGCTTCTCCTGCTCGGCTCGCTCTGCGGCCGCATTGTGTTCGGCCGCAGACACCGCCTCCTTCAGGGTCACCACCTCATTCGTGGCCCCTGTAGTACCCATGTTATCCTTGTTATTTCTCTTGCAACCAAAATCCTTTTCTATAAGGTACAAATTTAATACGGTGTCACTCACCTTCCCTGTCCTCGAGTTGCTTCTTGGCACGGCCGAGCTCGCTCTTGGACCGCTCGAGATTCTGCTTCAAAGCATCGACCTCCGCAGTCAGTGCGGCAGAGGTCAGCAGCGCAGCCTGCAATCCCATATTGACATATTTTTTAGACCTCCTGCGTATATCTTTTTAGATCCTCAGTCCGGCTTCTCTTTCCGAACACCGAACAGAGCATCAGGGGCTACTGTCTATGTGGTATCATATTACATATTTTAAATTTCTTACGTCAAAGCCTGTTAGAAGGCTGCTGCAGGCTTCGGTCAGCCCGCTCTTGGCGAGCTGAACCTTCTGAATCACCACACTCATGACAGTGCGGTGTTCTTCTTTGATGGAAGCGCCGTTGAGCGCCTCCAACAAGTTATCTGGCGCCTCCAGTTGGACGGCGGCCGCCGGTGTCACAGTCTTGCCCTTCTTACGAAGGGGCCGCCTGTCGGACTCCGGAACCACTACGGGTTCCGGTATGGAGTCCGGTGCGAAGTCCGGGAGGTTGCCCTGTGGCACCTCCGGAGCCTCCCCCTCCTGGTGGGTCCCCTCCTGGGATCCCACCACGGCGTCATCGGCGTCACGAGGGGTGGAGGCGGTCGGAAGGGAATCCATATCCGACGGAGCCAAGGACCCGCTCGACGAAGCGGGAAGATCGTCCTCGGCCGGACTACAGGTTGTATGCAGCATTAGAAGGACACCACGTGGCAAAAATAGAAATTATAAATCATCTAGGAATTCGGACACTTACGATCTTTCCAGGGGCTTGGCCCTTGAGGGCCACTCCTCGTCGCCGTCGTCGGTGTTGGCGGAGCAGTCCGGAGGGAGGGTCCGTCCTTTCTTGGACCCTTCGGCCGCCCTCGTTGGGGAGGCCTTCCTCTTCTTCTCTCCCCCCGCTGGGGAAGAGGCCTCTTTCTCCTCCTCCTCAGAGTCATCGGATGATGAGTCTGATACTACCTGGCGCCGGGAACTCCGTCGAGTTCCCGTGGCCTTCTTCTTGGCCTTCTTCTCCGGCACCACGTAAAGGGCCGGAATCAGCAGCCCCGTCAAACGGGTGTCCGCTGGGTCTTCGGGAAGGGGAGCCGGACAGTTAACCTGTCCGGACATCTTCTGCCAGTCATGTTAAAGGCATTGGGAGTTTTAGATCCCACATAGAGTCAAACTATGAAAGAAATGAGTGTCACATAAAGGATAACATAGCTTACCTCATCGGCCGGGCGCTGCGTGCTGAATCCGCGATCTTCAGTTGCGGATGCGGGGGCTTCTCCTCCCTTGAACAGCACCCTCCAGGCAGCTTCGTACGTCATGTCGAAGAGCCCGCTCAGGGTCCGGTGCTGTGCCGGATCAAACTCCCACAAATTGAAGGCCCGTTGCTGGCAGGGGAGAATCCAGCGGACGAGCATGACCTGGATCACGTTGACAAGCTTAAGCTTCTTGTTCACCAGGGTCTGGAGATAGGACTAGAGTCCGGTCAGCTCCTCTGAACTACCCCATAGCAAGCCCTTCTCTTTCTAGGAGGTGAGCTGCATGGGGGTACCAGATCTAAACTCGGGGGCCGCTGCCCAATTAGGGTCACGCGGCTCGGTGATGTAGAACCACCCCGATTGCCACCCTTTGATGGACTCCACGAAGGCGCCCTCGAGCCAGGTGATGTTGGGCATTTTGCCCACCATGGCGCCTCCGCACTCCGCTTGGACGCCCTTCACCACCTTCGGCTTGACATTGAAGGTCTTTAGCCACAAGCCAAAGTGAGGCTGGATGCAGAGGAAGGACTCGCACACGACGATAAACGCCGAGATGTTGAGGATGAAGTTTGGCGCCAGATCGTGGAGGTCCAGGCCGTAGTATTACATGAGCCCCCGGACGAAGGGGTGAAGTGGGAAGCCCAGTCCGCGGAGGAAGTGGGGAAGAAATACGACCTTCTCATGGGGCCTGGGGGTGGGGATGAGCTGCCCCTCGTCGGGCAACCGATGCGCGATGTCGCTGGACAGGTATCCGGCGCCGCGCAGCTTCTCAATGTGCCCCTCCATAACGGAGGAGGCCATCCACTTGCCTCCCGCTCCGGACATGGCTGGAGAAGGTTGAGGCGGGATGTGCGGACTTGGGCACTGGAGCTCGAGTGCGCGGAGATGGATAAGAAAAGGAGGAAGAAGGCGTAGGTAAAAAAGGTGGATCCTTATCCCCTTATATATGGGCGGACGAAGACTATGCGTCCCCACCAGCCAGGTAGAACTTTCTTATCTCCCAAGCGCCACAATCAATGGCGCGGTTGGGTTACCCACGTCCGTATTGATGGGAATCCCGGAATAAGGGGAACACGATCTCTGCTTCGACAAGATGTGCCAAGGAAACCGCCTCGCTAAACGCGCTGAGGTGGTAAATAAAAACGATTCAAGTAAAGGCTTGGTAGTGGTGTGACGTCACGCCACAAAATACGTCAGCAGATTGAACTTGTGTACATATTATTCTCTCTATGGTGGTATGTGGAATTTATTTTGCAGAGCCGGACACTATCCTGGTGTTCGCAATCTTCTATGAATTATTCGGAAGAGGAACCCACCTTGCAATGCCGAAGACAATATGCGCGCCGGACTCGTCGTCATTGAAGCCTGGTTCAGGGGCTACTGAGGGAGTCCTGGACTAGGGGGTGTCCGGATAGCCGGACTATCATCATCGGCCGGACTCCAAGACTATGAAGATACAAGATTGAAGACTTCGTCCCGTGTCCGGATGGGACTTTCCTTCGCGTGGAAGGCAAGCTAGGCAATACGGATATGTAGATCTCCTACCACTGTAACCGACTCTGTGTAACCCTAGCCCTCTCCGGTGTCTATATAAACCGGAGGGTTTTAGTCCGTAGGACGAACAACCATTACAACAATCATACCATAGGCTAGCTTCTAGGGTTTAGCCTCCTTGATCTCGTGGTAGATCCACTCTTGTACTACCCATATCATCAATATTAATCAAGCAAGAGTAGGGGTTTACCTCCATTGAGAGGGCCCGAACCTGGGTAAAAACATCGTGTCCCTTGTCTCCTGTTACTATCCGCCTAGACGCACAGTTCGGGACCCCCTACCCGAGATCCGCCGGTTTTGACACCGGCAGATGCTTCTTCAGAGTTTTCAATAATCTTTGTTCTTCATGCTCTGAAAGGTTAGCGCTAATAATGATAGGATATATTTTCTTTTCATCAAGATAAGCATATTTAAGATTATCAGGCAACGGTTTAAGCTCAAACACGGGATCACCCTTGGGTGGAGGAGGATTCCCTAGGATTTCAACAGGCAAATTGTGTTGCAAAATAGGTTCGTGTTTAAATAATACTTCATCTATTTCCCTTCTTTCATGCATGAACATATCATTTTCATGGTCTAGCAAATAGTGTTCTAAAGGATCACTAGGAGGTACAGCAATAGAAGCAAGACCAATAATTTCATCCTTACTAGGCAATTCTTCCTCACAATGTTGTTTACTAAATTTAGATAAATTAAACTCATGAACCATATCATCCAAGCCGACAATAACAACATTCTTTTCGCAATCTATCGTAGCATTAACAGTACGCAAGAAGGGTCTACCAAATATAATGGGACAAAAGCTATCTTGTGGAGAACCAAGAACAAGAAAATCAGCGGGATATTTGGTTTTCCCACACAAGACTTCAACATCTCTAACAATTCCCATTGGAGATATAGTATCTCTATTGGCAAGTTTAATTGTAACATCAATTTCTTCTAACTCAGCAGGTGAAATCTCATGCATAATTTCTTTGTATAAGCCAATGAGTATAACACTAGCACTAGCACCCGTATCACATAAGCCATGATAACAATGATCTCCTCTTTTAACAAAAATAACAGGCACGCCTACCATAGGTCTATGTTTATCTCTATCATAGGGTTTAGCAATTCTAGCAGTTTCACCAGTGAATTGAATAACATGCCTATCAATATTATCAGACAAGAGATCTTTAACAATAGCAATATTGGGTTCTACTTTGACTTGCTCAGGAGGTGTATAAGTCCTAGCATTGCTTTTACGAACAACAGTTGAAGCTTTAGTATGATCCTTCATTCTAACAGGGAAAGGTGGTTTCTCAACATAAGAAGTAGGAACAATAGGATCATTATAAGTGACAATCTTTTCTTCAACTTTAATAGGTGCAGCTACTTTTACTTCTATGGGATGATGATATTTAAACCACTTCTCCTTGGGGAGATCAACATAAGTAGCAAAAGATTCACAGAAAGAAGCTACTATCTCAGAGTCAAGTCCATATTTAGTGCTAAACTTACGGAAAATATCGGTATCCATAAAAGATTTAACACAATCAAACTTAGGTGTCATACCTGACTCCTTACCTTCATCGAGGTCCCAATCTTCAGAGTTGCATTTAATTCTATCCAATAAATTCCACCCAAATTCAATAGACTTCATCATAAAAGAGCCAGCACAAGAAGTATCGAGCATGTTGCGATTATTATCAGAAAGCCGAGCATAAAAATTCTGGAGAATTGACAATTTTGAGAGCTCATGATTGGGGCATGAATATAACATTGATTTAAGCCTCCCCCAAGCTTGAGCGATGCTTTCTCCTTCGCGAGGCCAAAAATTATATATATAATTGCGATCACGATGAACAAGATGCATAGGGTAATACTTTTGATGAAATTCTAATTTCACTCTTTTATAGTTCCATGATCTCGTATCATCACATAGCCTATACCATGTCAATGCGTCTCCCCCCAAAGATAAAGGGAAAGCCTTTTTATTAACAACATCATCGGGTATACCTGCAAGCTTAAATAGTCCACAAATATCATCCACAAAGCGTAGATGTTCGTCAGGATGCTTTGTTCCATCTCCTGCAAAAGTGTTAGCTAGCAGCTTTTCCATCATACCCGAAGGAATCTCAAAAGAACTTTCATTTTTAGTAGTTCAGTAGGTTGAGTAGGTTGTGGAGCTACTCTTGGCTCAACCGGACGGGGTGAAGATACCCCGAACAAGCCCCTCAAACAATTACTTTCCATAGTAACAAGTGACAGAAAATTTCAGCACACTAAATAAATTTTTCCTTACCAAATTCCACCTACCAAAGGCGCTTCACTCCCCGGCAACGGTGCCAGAAAAGAGTTTTGATGACTCACAAGTATAGGGGATCTATCGTAGTCCTTTTGATAAGTAAGTGTGTCGAACCCAACGAGGAGCAGAAGGAAATGATAAGCGGTTTTCAGCAAGGTATTCTCTGCAAGTACTGAAATAAATGGTAACAGATAGTTTTGTGATAGGATAAATTGTAACGAGCAACAAGTAACAAAAGTAAATAAAGTGCAGCAAGGTGGCCCAATCCTTTTTGTTGCAAAGGACAAGCCTGGACAAACTCTTATAATAGGAAAAGCACTCCCGAGGACACATGGGAATATCGTCAAGCTAGTTTTCATCACGCCCATATGATTCGCGTTCGGTACTTTGATAATTTGATATGTGGGTGGACCGGTGCTTGGGTACTGCCCTTAATTGAACAAGCATCCCACTTATGATTAACCTCTATTGCAAGCATCCACAACTACAACAAAGTATTAAGGTAAACCTAACCATAGCATGAAACATATGGATCCAAATCAGCCCCTTACGAAGCAACGCATAAACTAGGGTTTAAGCTTCTGTCACTCTAGCAACCCATCATGTACTTATTACTTCCCAATGCCTTCCTCTAGGCCCAAATAATGGTGAAGTGTTATGTAGTCGACGTTCACATAACACCACTAGAGGTTAGACAACATACATCTTATCAAAATATCAAACAAATACCAAATTCACATGACTACTAATAGCAAGACTTCTCCCTTGTCCTCAGGAACAAACGTAACTACTCACAAAGCATATTCATGTTCATAATCAGAGGGGTAATAATGTGCATATAGAATCTGAACATATGATCTTCCACCAAATAAACCAACTAGCATCAACTACAAGGAGTAATCAACACTACTAGCAACCTACTAGCACCAATCCCGGACTTGGAGACAAGAATTGGATACAAGAGATGAACTAGGGTTTGGAGATGAGATGGTGCTGGTGAAGATGTTGATGGAGATTGCCCTCTCCCGATGAGAGAAGCGTTTGTGATGACGATGGTGATGATTCCCCCCTCCCGGAGGGAAGTGTCCCCGGCAGAACAGCTCTGCCGGAGCCCTAGATTGGTTCCGCCAAGGTTCCGCCTCGTGGCGGTGGAGTGTCGTCCCGAAAGGTTCTCTTCTATTTTTTTCTCATCGAAAGACTTCATATTGGAGAAGATGGGCGTCGGAGAGCCACCAGGGGGCCCACGAGGTAGGGGCGCGCCCCCCACCCTCGTGAGCAGGGTGTGGGCCCCCTGGCCTTCATCTTTGGCGAAGATTTTTCTTTATTTATTTTAAGGTATTCCGTGGAGTTTCAGGACTTTTGGAGTTGCGCAGAATAGTCCTTCAATATTTGCTCCTTTTCCAGCCCAGAATTCCAGCTGCCGGCATTCTCCCTCTTCATGTAAACCTTATAAAATAAGAGAGAATAGCCATAAGTATTGTGACATAACGTGAAATAACAGCCCATAATGCAATAAATATTGACATAAAAGCATGATGCAAAATGGACGTATCACTGCCTAATTTCTTCGGCCCAATGCCCGATTCTAAGTCTGGGGCCCGGGTCATGTCTTCCTTTGAGCAGGTGTTCTGCTCAAGGAGTTCGGTGGTCCGGACGTAATTCGTCCTCAAAGTTGAGGGGGCAATCCGTGCGTGGTTCCTCCACTACCGCTATCTCATGGGTGGCCGGCGGGGATCTGATGTCCCTTTGGTCGGGTTTAAGCCCGATCCGATCATAGTCTGCCGCGACTCCCAGAGCGGCGATGCGATCCAAGAGCTCATTAAGGGAGGAGAGCTCCATCGGATCCATCTGTTCGGCGAGTTCCGAACTAACGCGAAGGTTATGCTTGATGACCCGAGAGGCCATCCTCGGTGCAACCGTTGATGGGGCAGCCATAATAAAGCCGCCAAGTTGGAGAGTTTGGCCTACAGCCAGAGCTCCCCCCGAGGTAATGTTGTCCTTGATGACGAGATGAGCCATCGAGCCTTGCAACGATGACACAGAGGAACTCTCAATGAAAGCACCAATGTCGGTGTCAAAACCGGCGGATCTCGGGTAGGGGGTCCCGATCTGTGCGTCTAGGCTGATGGTAACAGGAAGCATGGGACACAATGTTTACCCAGGTTCGGGCCCTCTCGAGGGAGGTAAAACCCTACTTCCTGCTTGATTAATATTGAAGATATGAGTAGTACAAGAGTAGATCTACCACGAGATCGTAGAGGCTAAACCCTAAGAGCTAGCCTATGATGGTATGATTGTAATTGTGATCGGCCTTCTAAGGACCAACCTCTCCGGTTTATATAGACATTGGAGAGGGCTAGGGTTTACATGGAGTCGGTTACAAGGAAGGAAACTCAATATCCGCATCGCCAAGATTGTCTTCCACGCAAAGGAGAGTCCCATCCGGACACGTGTCGAAGTCTTGAGTCTTGTATCTTCACGCTTCAATAGTCCGGATGATGTATACAGTCCCGCTGTCCGGATACCCCCTAATCCAGGACTCCCTCAGCCTCCACAAAGCAAAACCTGCCATGTGCATTTGCATTCAAAAGCAAATCATTTATATGCACATCTTCAGGGGAGCCTCGTCATATGTATGAAGACAATACTCACAACAATAAACTTTCACATACTTTTATCCCCGCCGAAAACATCAAGCAGTTTGTCATCAATCACCAAAAAGGGGGAGATTGTAAGTGCATATGGTGCCACCCCTAGTTGGTTTTGGAGTATTGATGACAAATTTGGTTGAGGGACTAATTTGTTTGTGAGAATTGCAGGATAACACAGGTAGTAGTCCCATATTGATTCGGTTTACCTACCAGAGATGACTCCTAAAAATGTGTGAAGAGATTGATGACAATGGTGGTCTGTGAAGATATTCACATTGAAGACTATGACAAGAGAAGACATCGCATGAAGACTATGGAGTGCGAAGACATAGTTGTTTTGTAGTTTCCTTTTCTTCTTTGTTGAGTCATAGGAACCATCGTACTGTTAAGTGGGGTGCAAGTGAACAAAGTTAAGAGTGGCTGAAGTGATGCTCAACCAAATCCTATGTCTTCGAGCGAAGACAATGAGAGCAAATCTTATCCAGAGCTAGATGAGCCAGCTTTGCTTGTAGCCCAAGCTAAGCTGCTGCGTGTGTTTGAAATCTGACTGTTGGACACGTGTCAGTTCCTTAGTGACCCAGGGTCATTTTGGACAAATCAGGTCGGGTTGCCTCCTAGCTATAAATAGCCCACCCCCTACACCATAAATTGGTGGCTGCTCAGATTTAGTGCACGGCTTTTTTCGTTTGAGAGCAACCCACCTCCGAAGCCTTTGAGAGAGTAATCCTTGCGAGGACAAAGCCCAAAGCACCTAGAGCAAAAGAGTGTTAGGCATCACTGAAGTCTTTCTGTCTGCGTGATCTGAAGACTTATTACACTTGAGGACTGTGAATCCTCCAGCCGGTTAGGCGTCGTGTTCTGATCATCCAATAGTCATTGTAGATTGTTGGTGAACAAAGTCTGTGAAGGTTTGGAAGTCTCCCTTGAAGACTTACCAGAGTGATTGGGCGAGGACAGTGTTCTGAGCTCAAGGGGAATAAGGTGAAGATGCGGTCTTCTGAGTTGAATCTCAGCCTCCCTAACCAGACGTACAGTTGTCACAGCAACTGGAACTAGTCCAACAAATCCCTTGTCCTCTCCGTGCAACTGGTTCTATCCTTCCTCTCTCTCTTTACTTATAGTTTGTCTTCGTGAAGTCTTTGCCCATTTGCCTGATCTGATTGACTTCACTGTGTGAAGACTGTTTACTGTTTGGCTTCATACTCTCTTCCATCCTGATCCATACTACCTAGTTGCTGATAGTCTTCGAGCTTTCACTACATTGCTTACTTGACTATGGCTTGTCTAGTGTAGTCTACCTTCCGCTGCATATCAATAGGTTCATTTCTATTGTTTGTCTTCAAAGCACCCATGTTTTGAAGACTTTCATAAAAATCGCCTATTCAACCCCCCTCTAGTCGAATACTAGCACTTTCACAAGCCAGCATCTGCGTTAAAGACTATTCCACTCGTCTGGCCATTTGTTGTGTGGGGCTTGGACATGATTGGGCCTCTTAGAACCGGCAGAAGTGGTTTCACTCATATTCTTGTAGTAGTCGACAAGTTCAGCAAGTGGATTGAGGCCAAGCCTATCAAAACTTTAGACTCAAGCACAACACATCAGTTTCATAAGAAAGTTGACGTTCTGATTCGGAGTTCCGCATAGCATCATCACAGACAATGGCTCGAACTTTGACTCGGAAGAATTCAGAGCGTACTGCGTGTCCCAAGGGACTCAGGTGGACTACCCATCCATTGCACACCCGCAGTCGAATGGCCAAGCTGAAAGGGCAAACGGTCTAATCCTCCAAGGTTTGAAACCACGGCTCATTCGCGACCTCAAACACGTAGTTGGGGCTTGGGTGACCGAGCTGTCATCTGTTTTGTGGGGATTGAGGACAACTCCCAACAGATCCACCAACCGAACCCCTTTCTTCATGGTGTATGGAGCTGAAGCTGTACTACCAAGTGATCTGCTTCACAATGTGCCCTGAGTGGAACTTTATTCAGAACTTGAGGCAGAGCAAGCGCGTCAAGATGCAGTGGACCTCCTAGAAGAAGAACGGGAGATGGCTTTGATCCAATCGGCTATCTATCAACAAGATCTTTGTCGAATCCATGCAAGGAACATCAAGGGTCGAGCATTTCAAGAAGGAGACCTGGTGCTCCGAGTGGATCAGCAGCGACTGCACAAGCTCGCCCACATGGTAAGGCCCCTTCATAATTACCAAGGTGCTTCACAATGGAGCATACCACCTTTACAACCTAGCTCAGAAGAAAGATGAGCCACGCTCCTGGAACGCAGATCTTCTTCGTCATTTTTATAATTGATAGTCGGATTCTCAAGATGTAATAAAAGTACTTGGTGGATTGTTTATCAAGACATTATTCCCGCAGTCTCTTAATGATTGTTTTTTGCATAAGCATGTGTTGAAATCCCCCAGTGGGAGACTTAGCTGCGGAACCCGATTTTTCCTAAGTTAAAAAAGCTACTCCAAGTGGAGAGCAATCCTCCCACCCAGGGGCTTAGTAGCGAACCAGTTTCGCCTAAGTTAAAAAACTACTCCGAGTGGAGAGAAATCCTCTCACTCAGGGGCTTAGCCACGAACCAGTTTCGCCTAAGTTAAAAAACTACTCCAAGTGGAGAGCAATCCTCCCACTCGGGGGCTTAGCCGCGAACCAGTTTCGCCTAAGTTAAAAAACTACTCCAAGTGGAGAGTAATCCTCCCACTCGGGGGCTTAGCCGCGAACCAGTTTCGCCTAAGTTAAAAAACTACTCCGAGTGGAGAGCAATCCTCCCAGTCGGGGGCTTAGCCGCGAACCAGTTTTGCCTAAGTTAAAAAATGACTCCTAGTGGAGAGCAATCCTCCCACTCGGGGGCTTAGCCGCGAAACAGTTTTCGCCTAAGTTAAAAAAACTACCCAGAGTGAGAGCAATCCTCTCACTTAGGGGCTTAGCCACAAACCAGTTTCGCCTAAGTTAATAAACTACTCCGAGTGAGAGCAATCCTCTCACTCGGGGGCTTAGCAGCGAACCAGTTTCACCTAAGTTCAAAAACTACTCCGAGTAAGAGCAATCCTCTCACTTGGTGGCTTAGCCGCGAATGAGTTTCGCCTAACTTCAAAAACTACTCTGAGTGAGAGCAATCCTCCCACTTGGGGGCTTAGCCGTGAACTAGTTTCCCCTAAGTTCCAAAACTACTCCAAGTGAGAGCAATCCTCCCACTTGGGGGCTTAGCCGCGAACCAGCTTTGCCTAAGTTTAAAAATCTACTCCGAGTGAGAACGATCCTCTCACTTGGAGGCTTAGCTGCGAATCAAGTTCGCCGAAGTTAAAAAGCATTTTGTAAGCAGAAAAGCAATACTCGGATAAATCCACCAAGTTCAGATAAAACCGTCAAGTACGGAACCGCAAGAAAAAGTATTCGGACATCAAGACCGAGGCAGTTTAACTATTATCGGATCACTCGGCATTCCGAGGCAAATAAATCAAGTGTTTTTGTTCACTGGTAGAAGGAGGGCTTGCTGGCTCGACGAAAGTGTCCAAGTCGATGTCCTCAGCTATGCGAGTGGCCGCCTCAATGAAAGTCTCCTTGAAAGATTCGAATTGGAGTTTCTTCGTGTCCGCCACTTGGAGAGCCTTCAGCTTCTCCTCTTTGGCATCCTTGCAATGGACTCTGACGAGTGAGAGGGCCACGTCGGCTACACAGCGAGCAGTTGATTTCTTCCATGCCTGCACTCGACTTGGGATATCATTTAGCCGAGTCTTCCGAGACTCGAGGTCGTTCTGAAGATTGTCCTCTGGCCATAGCTCTTGGTCTATCCTTGACAGTGCCACCTTCAGTCGAGCGATATAATCCAAGACGCTCTGGAGTCGAGCTTCGAGTCGCAGTACGTTCAAGGCAGCTTCATCCTTGATGAGTGACTTCGTGGGGTCTAGGCCTGGTGCAATTCGTTCGGTCTCTGGCAGAATTTTGCACAAGAAGGGAAAGTATGAGTCAGCAACAACATCGTGTGAGTCGGCAATGTAACCGAATTCACTCGAGCAAGAAAGGTTACCTTCGAGCATGATGTACAGTTTCTTCGCAAGACTTCCCAAGTAAGCCTCTAGGTCGTCTCTCTTTCGAGTGAGCTGGTCCACCTTGTCCGTCCAGATGACCTTCTCCTCCTTCAGCTGAGCAGCCTCTTTCTTCACCTCCTCAACAGCAGCTTTCAGAGTTTCATTCTCCTTTTCCAATTTGCCGACTAAAGCAAGCTTCTTCTCAGCTGCCTCAGGTTTCGCTCGCACCACCTTCTGCGCTCCCGCAAGTTTGATGTCTTTCCTCTCCAGCGCCTGCTTCATGGTGTCTAAAGAAATAACACTCTTCAGTCGTGCTTGGAGTTGACAATTTTAACTATGCTTCGAGTAGAATCACTTGGTTAAAAGGATGGAAAAGAAGAAATTGCAAAGCTTACAGTTAGCACAATATTACCTCCCATGGTCTTCACTTCAACATGTGCGTCCTTCAGGCTCTTCTTGGCATGCTCTAGTTCTAGATGGAGTTGGATCTTCTCCTTCTCCAGGGCAACATATTGGGTTTCAAGTTCACAAGATTTTTGAAATCAAGAAAAGAGAATTCAGTCAAAAAAATGCAAAGACCCTCCACTTCCGAGTGGATAGGATCAAGTCCAGATTGCTCTTATGAAAAAGAAGTGTTCTCAGACCCCTGCCAACTGCCCGCAGTTGACAGCGGTCTCGGGGACTACACCCAGTGGGTGCACTCAGCATGCCCCCACTGGACCAATTGACCACTTGGTACGGCCCGACGAACCGAGTGGAAAAGTCAAAAAAAGAAACTCTCCTTGTTCTCAGACCCTTGCCGACTGCCCGCATTCGACAATGGTCTTGGGGGCTACACCAAGTGGGTGCACTCAGCGTTCCCCCACTGGTTCAGTTACCCACTCGGCACGGCCCGACCAGACCGAGTGAGAAGCGGTAAACAAACACATTCTAAGACCCCCGCCGAATCAAACATTCGACACGGGTCTTGAGGACTACACCCAGTGGATGCACTCAGCATGCCCCCACTGGACCAAAAGCCCCACTCGACACGGCCTGACCGACACGAGTGGAAGAAAAACTACACAACAAATGAAAACACCCAGTGGGTGTACAGATTCAAGGCACAGACCCATGATAGATGCACATTAAAGGTTCCAAAATGCTCATCTACGGACATCTTGCGAGTAATAAAGCAGCAGTTCCAGATAGCATATCCTAACAGAGCAAAGTTCAAGGCGAAGACAAACCAATCGGAGATCAACTTACAATCGTACTTACTCAGACATTGGCTTGCAGAGCAAAACTGGCGTCATGTGCGGCCTTGCTGGACTCGTACACCACCTTCAGTAACTCCATCATAAGCCCATCATGGATCATTGCTTCTTTAGCAGCTCCTAGTGGTCCTCTGGGACATGTTCACTCGTACGCGGTCGGTGCTATACAAACAGATTTTAACCCCTTTCTGCGATCGCATTTGGAACCGTCGCCAAGTGAGTGTGGGCAATAGGGGGTCCTTCCCACACGACCCAGAAACCGTTGGGGATATGCCCTCCTGGCACACATGCTCGGCAAAATGAGGTCGTGTGCGATCGGCGAGCGAGCAAATATGGTTATACGTATAGTAGTGCTCAAAAAAATACAATTATGCATGTGAAATCATTTTCGGTGGTCAGTACATCCCACACAGTCAGTTCCTCTAAACGTTTCTGTTCGTATATACATCCCACACTGTCGCTGCAACAAAAACGGTTCCATTCGGAGGTACATCACACACAATTTTCCCCGTTAAATCGTTTGTGATAGCGTTCCCATCGCACACAATATGAATAATTTTATCGTTTGTGTTATTGAAGGTATCACACACTGTGCGTAGAAGAAACTGTGTGGCAAAGGCTATCCATCACACACATCTTTTATGCGGTAAACATTTGCGCAAGGTGGCCTCACACAAACAGTTTTGAAGAGAATGTCGTGTGTGATTGTTCATCGATCCAACACGGTTTATTTCTAGAAACTGTGTGTGTTGCCTTAGGTCATCGCCCACGGTATTTTCTCAATAACTGTTTGCAATAGCAAAAACCAATTAGCAGGCTAATTGCCCTATTGTTAATAATCCATTTATTAATCTAATTGACATTCATAACAAACACATACAAAATTTCATTCCCATATTAAGGAAGCAGGATTTCATAATTGAAATACATCAGAGTACAACATGATATAGCTTCAGCACTCAGCTACCCCATTACACAACTACACCAGCACCAAGTTTCACATGCAACATCTAGAACCTTTCAAAATTAGCATCATAGACGGTACATAGACAGATATAGCAATTGGATTTGTTTCTCATGTATTTTGTAAAGAAAAATTCAATTTATTTCTCACATGGAAGACAATACAAAATTGCACCCTGAAGAATTGAACATCACATTTGCAGAATTGAACCAAACAGTTAACTGAACACGACAACTAATTAACCTAACAGTTAATAAGTGAGCACCACATTGCACGATATATAGAACATATACACTAGAGCAACATATTGCATGGTAAAAGTAGATAGCACAATTCACTAGAATTTGTTAAGGAAAGGCAGGAGCAGCACACGCAACAGGTAAACTGAGCATGCTTAACCAGCGTAGCTAGAAAATGGCAAGGTGATCCTCCAAGATCTGGGGGTCGGCACGAATGGCAGCCATTCTGACCTCATCCACGCGTGCGGCCGTGATTTGCTTCTCCGCTGCCAAATGCTCCTTGAGATCCTGGCTATACTGCGTGCACCATGGCTTAGGGCGGTGCTTATTTGGTGGAGGGGTTGGTGATTTGGGTGGAAGGTGCCGCACTCGCGCCGGCGGTCGGGGCATGTGGGATGTGGAAGGAGGAGGATGGGGGTCGGGTGTGGATTACCTGCCTGGATAGGCGAGGCCGAGCAGCGTGAAGGAGGGTCGCCAGTGAGGAGGCGGCCCTGCAAGCAAGGAGTGAAAGTTTCAACTTGGATGGGAAGGTGGAAACAGGGGAAATGTGGCTTTTGGTAAGGGGGAGGGGGTGGGGAGGTAGATATTTCCGTGGAAGCCGAAAATTTGGAATCGCTTCAGCAAAAAAACTGGCGTGCAAAGTGTCTTCAGACACGGTCCCTTATTCAGAACTATGTAAGATATGTGAACATCACAAACGATTTAGATAGGTTAACCCATGTGCGATGAGTTTGAACGTCAAAACTTTTGGTTCCAGTTTCCCTGGTTACAGTGCTCATCCACGTCATTGCATAATTTGGGTACACAAAGGAGACTACAGCACACACACACTTCATAATCGAGCAAGTTCAGCAATTAAACAGAGCTAGTTGGCCTAAACATTACTCTAACAAATTAAAGACCGGCGCTCTTAATTAAAAAAACAAAGAGTACTACTACGGCTGGTGCTCGTCGATCTCCGCCGCCTCCTCCATGTCCAGCTCGCGCCCGACGGTCGACTGGGGAAGGGGCTCCATGGCATCCATCACACCATACTCAGCAAGCATCTCGCCATCCGCGTCCGCCATCTCTTTGGAAAAGTCCGCCACGAGCTAGGCATGGGCGGCCGCCATCTGGGCTTTGGCGGGCTCCGTCGTGGCAAGGTATGTTGTGCAAGAATGGACGGCTACTCGAACGCTCTCGGCGATTGCCAACTCTTCAGCCGTGGGTTGTCGACCGTTGTCAGAGAAGCTTCTTTCGATTTGTGCGGTGATCGCCACGAGCTGGGCATGGGCGGCCTCGACATGGTCCTGGGAGGCCTCCATCAGGGCTAAGGCCACCGCTACGGAACGGACAACTGTTGTGCCGCTCTCGCCAGTTGCTATCCTTGAGGCAGATGTCACTGCCGCCACCCTAGAAGCAACAGCGGCCGTTTGGGCTGCCTTGGCCGCCAGGTCGCAGATTACGGTCGCCCTCACGAAGCTTGTTAGCACGCGCCTGGCGGCTGCGGCCGCGCTCTCGCCGGAGTGGGCCACCCAAGTTGCCCTCGGGACACGGGTCCACGTCCCCATCTTTCACCGGCGACGATTAAACAGTGAAATGATATTTGGGGAGCGAGCCAGTGTGCTTGACATGCCGGCTGTGGACTGTAGCCGACACACCTTCTCGCGTAAGCCATAGGCGTACTATACACTGATGGTGCTCCAGGATATTTTGTACTGCATCTCACACGGTTGGTGATAATAAACTGTGTCGGATCTACTTGATTTTTCATCTTGATTTGAATTACATAATGGGGTCACAGCTGCAAAGGATGGTGTTTGAATTGCTAGAACTTCTATCTGTAGTGAACATGCAACTATAGCCGTGTCGTCAAAAATTTTGGATTATTCAGGGTTTATTTGGACATTTTTACATGGTAACTTGGTTTTCTAGGCATTTCAGGTGCACAATTCAAAATTAAACCACATGCACATGCTCTAATGCACCAAAATGGGTTGTAAAATGATATATGTGTCCATGGGTTGATGCTTACGTCCCATTCAAGAAATGGGGATGAATATCAAACACCATGGCATCGTGGCTCTCTCGCAAACGTTGAGGTGCTTGCTTTTCTAATTCTAGTAGATATAAAACTCGTCTGAAATTCATGAACCTTGGCATGCTATCATGGAATGACATCAAGATGCTGGGGTAAAAAAATATTGTCCCATTTGGGCCAGGTTATGGTATAAGCTTCTCAAAAAACCAGAGCTCCCCTCACAACAAGCATGATGGTTTTGGTAGGGAACGTGCCACCTTGGGGGACGAAACGATATTTTTTGCATCTTCTTACTTTCAAAATTTTTCTTGTGTCAACATAGAACAACAGGAGTGTTCGCAATTTTTTGGGATATTTCGGGGTTCGCGTGGACATTTTTATACATTAACTGAGTTTTCTATGCATGTGCATAATTCAAATTTGAACTACATGCACATGCTACAGTGCATATTAACGGGTTGAAAAATTAAATGTGTGTCCTTGGTTGCATCCTTAGGTCCCATGCAAGAAATGTGAATGAATGTCAAACACCTTTGCCACCATCGCTCGGCCGCTAACATTGAGATACATGGTTTTAAAATTCTAGTAAATCAGAAACTCGTCTGAAATTCATGAATATTGACATGCTATCATGGAACAGCAGCAACATGCAATGGTAAAAATATTGTTCCATTTGGGGCAGGTTGGGGTATAAGCTTCTCACAAACCAGAGCTTCTCGCAGCAAGCCTCATGGTTACGGTAGGGAATGTTTCACCTTTCTGGACGAAATGATATTCGTTGCCTCTTCTTAATTTCAATTTTTGCTCTAGTGTCAACATAGAACAACAGGAGTGTTGTGTTAAATTTTGGAATTTTCGGGGTTCCTTTGGACATTTTTATGCATTAATTGACCTTTCAATGCATTTATGTGCATAATTCAAATTTGAACTACATGCACATGTCCTAATACATATAAATTGGTTGAAAATTCAAATCTGTCTCCTTGGTTTCATGCTTAGGTCCCATGCAAGAAATGGGAATGATGTCAAACACGCTGCCACCGTCACTCGGCTACAAACATTTAGATACCTGATTTTTAAATTCTAGTAAATCCAAAATTCGTCAGTAATAAATGAAACATGGCATGCTATCATGCAGCGGCATCAACATGCCGTCGTAAAAATTTTGTCCCATTTGGGTTAGGTTTGGGTATAAGCTTTTGACAAACCAGAGCTTCTCACAACAAGCCTGATAGTTTCGGAAGGGAACGTTTCACCTTTCTGGACGAAACGATAGCCGTTGCCTCTTCTTGATTTCACTTTTTTGCTCTAGTGTCAACATAGAACAACATGAGTGTTGTGTTAAATTTTGGAATTTTTAGGGTTCATTAGCACATTTCTTATGCATTAATTGAGTTTTCAATGCATTTATGTGCATAATTCAAGTTTGAACTACATGCACATGCTCTAATGCATATAAATTTGTTGAAAATTCAAATATGTGTCCTTGTTTGCATGCTTAGGTCCCATGCAAGAAATGGGAATGAATGTCAAACACCCTGCCACCGTCACTCGGCCGCAAACATTGAGATACCTGGTTTTTAAATTCTAGTAAATCCAAACTCGTCTGAAATTCAGGAAACCTGGCATGCTATCATGGAATGGCACCTGACATGCCATGGTAAATTTTTTGTCCCATTTGATGCAAGTTTGGATATAAGCTTCTCACAAACCAGCGCTTCTCACAACAAGCTTGATGGTTTCGATAGGGAACGTGCCACCTTTGCGGACGAAATGATACCCATTGCCTCTTATTGGTTTCAAATTTCTAGTGTCAACATAGAACAACGGGAGTGTTGTGTTAAATTATGGAATTTTTAAGGGTTCGGTTGGACATTTTTATATATTAACTGGGTTTTCTAGGCATTTCATGTGCATAATTCAAATTTTAACTACATGCACATGCTCCAGTGCATATAAATTCGTTGAAAAATAAAATCTGTGTCCTTGGGTGCATGCTTAGGTCCCATGCAAGAAATATGAATAAATTTCAAACACCAGGGCACTATTGACTCCCGGCAAAATGTTGAGATACTTTGTTTTCAAATTCTAGTAAATCCAAAACTCGTCTGAAATTCATGAAACTTAGCATGCTATCATGGAATGGCACCCGGCATGCTGTGGTAATTTTTGTGTCCATTCTGAGAGAAGGCGCACTCGAATAACAGTCAACAAAGGCATTTTGAAACAACTAGCTGCCACTCTAACATCGCAAATGTTTTAGATAGAACACCCGTATGTAAACTGACAGCTTCCCCAGTAAGCCAAGGGAAAATGTGCCGAGCAGGATTTGTGCAGCTCTTCATCGCAAACGTTTTAGATAGAACACTTCTATGCAAAGTGAGAGCTATGGTATTCTGCAGTAAGCCAAGGGAAAATTCGTTGCGCAGGATTTGTGCATCTCTTCAATGCAAACGGTTCAGATTGAATAAGGTATGCAAATCAAGACTTTGGCGCTAAGACAAGAGAAAATTTGGCAACCAGGATTTCTACCTCCCTTCAACGCAAACGGTTTTTTGGATGACCCGTGTGCAACCACGTACAAACAATTTGGTAAGATTTACATCTGTCATATTGGGTATATTGCCATTTGTCAAATTGGAAAGATTGACATTTGTAGTAACATTGCCATTTGTCAATCCTTGTAACACTACGATTTGTCAAAATATGCAGCTAAAAATCACTAGCACTATCTAATTTTTGCAACTAAAATTCAGTAATTAAGCATAGATTTCATTCATTGATTAAGCAGTTGTGCTTAATTTACATAAACAGTTCAACTTTACAGCTGAACCGACCAAACTTTTCCCCAATTGTTGACAACCACGTACTGAAATAGCTAGTTCAACTATATATACTAGCTAATTTTAAGTACGTTGTGCAGTTCCACCACATCTATAGTCAGATGAACTGAACAAAATAGGCCCTAAATACTACTACTATGGAGGGGCTTTGCACTAGTTCCGACAGCCTCTCCTCTGCCAAGCGCGCTTAGTAAGAGGAAGAGGAGGAGGAGCCTACCGACAAGCTGGAAAACTACAATACGGTGCCTGCCGCTGCTGCACCTTCAGCGACGCTCACCTCGAATGCCCTCTGCCGCTCAAGACGACCCCTCTCGAAGTGGCCGACTGATCGTAGATCTCCTGATTCGTCGCCTCTGCGTTGGCGTGTGTTGCGGCCACGGCAGCGGTAAGGCTCTTTGCATGCTCGACGAGGCGCTCCTCCTCCTCCTCCCACAGGAACTCGATGTAGCACGCAAGATCACTACCGCACGTGCGGTCCTCCACCTCCGCCTCCCTCCTGCGGGCGGCGGTGGCGGAGCGAGTGATGATCCCGGCGGTCGACGATGGGCTGGCGGCCACGGCGGACGATGATGGGGTGGCAGCCACGACCACCACCTCCAGCCTTCGGGCGGCGGTGCGGAGCGGGTGATGGCAACGATGGCCGGCAGTGGGGTGGCGGCCATGATGGCCACCTCCCGCCTTCGGGCCACGGCGGCGGAGCGGGCGATGGCCCTGGCATTCGACGGAGCTGTGGTGGCAACGGCGGCCGACAACAGCTGCCAAAGGGCACCGGTGGCCGAGCATGTGGTGCGTGTTTCGCGCACACCCAACTGGGACGTCGTGCGCACTACACTACGCTGGAGACTGCGCCGCCGCCGTGGTGTAGCCTCCTAGCTAGAGTTGTGCTCTGATGACAGCGGAATGGCTGAGTAACGATGACGGACCGGTGCCATTGCCGGTTTTGGGAGAAGTAGACAAGATAAGCTACAAGGAGGGAGGGGAATATGCGACGCAGGACTCGCCGGCTGTGAGGGTTTATATAGTAGGCTGATAAGCATTGGGATTTTGGGGGATTTCACCGAGTCGGGCGGGAAGCTTGCACGGGAACCTGCGCAGTTGTGCAGGAACGGCCTCAACACCGTTTGGCCAAAAGAACACCCCCACGCGCTGCTCAAGCTTGCGCTCGAACCGTCTACAGCAGTGGGGCGACAAGATGTGCGAGAGAAGGACGAAAGGACACGTACACATACGTTTAATAAAAAACATTTGTGATTTAGTTAACAACTATACGCCTGTCCTGGTTTATAAGTACTCCCTCCGTCCAAAAATACGTGTCGTAGAAATAGATGTATCTAGATGTATTTTAGTTCTAGATACATCCATTTTTATCCATTTTTCCGACAAGTATTTCTGAACGGAGGGAGTAGGATTTAATTAATAAAATTCGAATGCATGTCGCCAAAGATTATATCGTCGGGTTCGTATTTGAACATAGTTTCCAATTATATAATTTTTGTAACATGCATTAACATTTTGTTGGTTAAATTTGAGATTATATACCAGCAATCGTTTGCCCACAAGACACACGGCGCCGGCCTCTGCTCGCATCCCTCGCCAAGCTCTGCTTGCCATTAGGCGCTGCAGCGCGCTATGCTCGCCGTTAGGCGCCACATCGCACTGTGCTCACCGTTAGGCGCCGCGGCGCGCTGTGCTCGCATTCGTCGGCGAGCTTGGGTTGTGGACAGCTTTTCCTTGCGTGTTCAACTGCTATATGCATATATATGGTTGCTCGTTGATGAGGCGACTGTGGAGCACTCTGCTTGCGTCCCTTCGCACGCGCTCTGCCAACAGTTGGGCCTGCGCATGATCACGTCGGAGGGCCCATATGCATGCGGTTGCACCGCGCGCGTTGCCACATGATGCAGTTACGTGCGGCACGATGGAGTTACACGTTGCGAATTAGAACTACCATCAGGGCGTGCCGATCGATATTCCAGGCCGTCCGGCCTCCCCTTTAATTCCTGCGGCCATTATAAGCTTAGTCTCTTCAACCTTTCGATCGCACCCCACAACACAACAAGCACACCCACGACGACACATAGAGTGGGGATGTCTAGCGACGCTCCAATGGAGTTTGCCCAGCATAAGGTGGAGACCCACGCGAGGGATACGGATCTCTCGGTGGTGTACACCATCAACCCGGCCGTGGTGGACGACTACATCAACATCGTTGAGTAGTTGCTTGCTGCAGAAAAGTACAAGGTAGTCGGCATCGACCTCCAGTACACCACCGGTCGTCCCGGCATAGATCAGAAGGTTGTCGTCGCCCTATTGTGCGTGCGCCATCATGTCCTCATCTACCACTATTGCATGGCCATAGAGCCTTGCGACCATTTCAACAGGTTTGTTAACAGCACCGAATACAAGTTCGCCACGGTGCAAACCACCAACGATGTAAAAGCGCTCAGTGTTACGGGCTTGGCCTGCAAGAACCTTGTCGAAATCCGTGACCACTACAGGGTCTGGGTCAGCACGAAGGATTCCCTGGTCGAACTCGCCTCGGCCATCATCGACCCCTACTACGAAAAGATGAAGCGGGATGCCCACAGAACAAGTCCCGTATCCTGGCACAAGGCCTGGATGCGGCAACTGGATGAACCTCACCTCAGGTTCGCAGGCAAGAGTGTGTACACATGCTACAAGATGCACAGGCGGATCATTGCCATGAGGAAGTGCCTCATTACCCCAATCCACGAGCCCGGATCGAGCCACAAGCAGAGCAAGCATCACAAGCAGTAGATGATGATTAGATGATCGTTTATGCTAGTAAATCATGCATGTAATGTATAGTTTACTTTATTGGTGTGTGGAAGTGTCATGTGTGCAGTAGCCACCTACGAAATTATGCATGTAATAGTTTACTTTGGTGCGTGCAAATGCCATGGTTGTAGTAGCCACCTATGTAATTGGATGTTTAATTTGGTTATGCAACCATGTCCTTATAAGTGTGTGTATATATATGTTGTTGTTCTGTATGCAATCCCATCGCACAACACACACGTCATATTAGCAGCAATTGTCCGTGTTACTATCGATCTTCGCACACATTTCTGATTACATACTTGTTTGCCATGTATCACACACATCTTGTTATATTGAACCGTTTATGTTCTCTTGTCTCAACACAAACAGTTCATCCGAGTGAACCGCATGCTGTATATCGCACACACCTTGATCTGGTTGGCCGTTTCTTTTGTGTTGCCTAATCACAAACAGTTCATCCGAGTGAACCGTATGTTGTGTATCGCACATGCCTTCATTTGGCTACCCGTTTCTTTTGTTCCTCCTCATCACAAACAGATAATTGAACTGAACCGTATGCCCTGCATCGCACACGCAACAAAAATCTGAACTGTGTTTGATGCATCCGTCATCGCAAACGTTTTGCACCTTTTTTGATGGTTTTTTTACACCACCGTTTGCGATTAATGCATCACACACAGTTTCGTCAAAGGTTCTCCGATCATAGTCTCGTGTTAGCAGCATCCTGCACTAGTGGATGTAGAGTGAACTCAGTCGGCACTGGAGTCGGTGACGCACCAGTTTGATTGGAAGTTTGAATAGTTGACGCTGAAGGTTGAGCAGTCGACAAGGGCACAACAAAGGTTACGGCAGTTCCCGATGAACCACCAAGATCTTGGACTACAGGTACAGTCGACAGGTGAGACCTCCTGCTTGAAGGCACTCTCTTGGCAAGGTTACGCGAGCTGGTGGAGCCCCTACCTCTTCCTCATGTTTTCTTTGGAAGTTCCTCCTCGTCATCATCCGGAAGCTGAATAACATCTGTCGGCACTGCAGTCACTCGACAATGAGATTTCAGCCGACCACCAAGACAATTAACAAGGCATAAGCATATTTGCAAAGTCATACCTTCTCGAGAAGTGGCCATGTCCGCAGTATCTGCATCTGCTTGCTCGTCGTCAATCTCCATGTGGGACGCCCCAGAAGTTGCGCCCCTGGAAGTCCAAGATCTCACTCGGTCAAACACAAACAAAAAGTCCACAATAACAATGAAGAAAAGAAAGAAATACTTACGCCGAGGCAACATGCACGACAACTTTGATTCTGGGCAGAGCCTTCTGAGGTTTAGGAGGAATGACCTTTGCCTGCTTGGCAACTTTCTCACTCGGCTCAAGAGTGGTCATCCGAGTGCACTTCTGGGTCTTTACACTCGATGCCGCGGCCTTGCCATAATCAGCCGCAGGGTCTTGTGACTGCTTGGATCGATGCTCGGAGTGTGGTGGTGACTCGACCTCATCATCATCATTAGAGTCATCACTGACATCATCATTGTTGTTGTCTGCATACTCAGTATCGTCACTTCCCTCGCTCTCTGCTCCTTCATGGTGTGGTTCTCCGTTCGGCACGGGCGAGTAAATGTTTGTGAATGTCTGAAAGACACAGATTACACAGTTCAGTCGGATTCCATACAGTTACATATTGAAAGACAAAAAGGAAAAACACTTGACAAGTTAGGCCAGGCCTCTCCGAGAGGATCTTCAGCGTCGAATGGCAAGATCCGTTTCGCTCCGCGTGTGTTGTCCTTGTTCCCAGTGAGGCTCCGAAGCCATTCCACCACTGTCTCCTCTCCGATCTCCTCCGGGTGGGTCCGAGCGGTGTCTGCTGAGCCCGAGTACATCCACATCGGGTGTTCGCGGGCTCGCAAGGGCTGGATGCGTCGACTGAGAAACACCTCCAGTAGATCCATGCCAGTCACTCCGCCCTGAACCAGCGCCACGACCGCTTCGACCAAGATGGCCACCTCACCCTTCTCATGTTCTTCTACATTCAATGAGCGAGGGGCACAGAGCCTCTCCAGAGAAAAAGGAGGAAGACCAGTCGACTGACTAGGAGTTGCGACATCCTTGCAATAGAACTAGGTTGACTGCCACCCTCTAACAGATTCGGAAAAGGTCATAGAAGGAGAAGAGCTCCTACCCCTCATCTGGATTCCTAAACCCCCACACATTTGGATCACGTGTGTCCTTTCATCGGTCGGATTAGCTTTCTTCACCAACTGAGATCGGCAAGCAAAAATATGCTTCAACAAACCATAGTGTGGCTGACACCCCAAGAAATTCTCGCACATTGAAACGAGTGCAGCAAGATAAGAGATGGTGTTGGGAGGAAAATGGTGGATTTGAGGCAACCTCCAGGACCCCTCCGCAATCAGGCCGTCAGTGGTGAGGTTCACCAGATCCTCCTCCATGACAGTGGAGGGGATCCAATCCCCCTAGATCCAACCGGGCGGAAGAGCGGACCATGAGGTCGACCCCTTCGCCGCCCTCTTGCCCTTAGCCAACATCTTATTTGCGCGCTCCACAGTCGCAGTCTTGTCCTTTGCCATTGACGCGGAGCTCGAGAGGAGTTGGTTGAAGGGCGTGGCGCTGGGGGAAGATGAGGCGGAGAAGCATAGAGGAAAGAAGCAAATGAAGAGCACAGTACCATGCATCGGCAGCAGTGCCTTTTATGGCCTCACATCTGAGTGACTGCCCCGTGGGCCCGTGCAATCCTAGCACATCCCGCAACCGGCGCAGGCCCGATACATGGCGAAAAAAGCAGCACGAGGATCGAGAGTCCCTATCCACCTGCCCCACTTACCACGCCGCGCCCCGTCCCGCGTGCTTCCCCAAATTTCGAATCCCGCGAAATCCGGATGCGGCAAATCAGTCGATCATGCTGAGGATATCCAAATCCAATCTGCTCAAAGCCGTGCTTCATACTTCACTCAGAAATTTTGGAACCCAGAATCGATCAAGGAGACTGACGAAGGATTAGATATCAAGGTTATTGTCAGGTACTCCTGAGAAAGAGTCTCCATGACACTCAATCGGGCCAAAGACAACTTCAACAATTCTTTACTCGACCCTTGATCCATCCGAGGGCTAATGACGGTGACATGTACCTAGGGTAGGGTATTAGGCCTGACCTATATGCCCCTCCTTAGGACATCACACGAGAGTCCAAGGTCTACGAAGCTAAACAAAAGATACCGACTGAAATCCTCATGAGGTGCAATCCACCGGCAGACGATTCCACTCGGATACCCCAATTCCACTCGATGAGTATCATCTCACTCGGAAGACAAGAATCCACTCGGAGTACAGAATACCTAGAGTAACCCCAGGATGGCAACGGTCAGGCATTCACTCCGTCGTCATAAAGACAATTTAATACGGGCGTTACCAGTAACGTTCGGGACTTAACTCTCATTGAACCCCTGTGTAACTGAGGGCTTCGAGGGGCCGGTGCACTCTATATAAGCCACCCCTCCCCTCTAGCACAAGGGTTCGCACCCCTGTAGCTATTCCACACTTCAATCGACAGCCTCCGAGGCACCGAGACGTAGGGATGTTATCTTCTCCGTGAGGGGTCTGAACTCGTAAATTTGTGTGTACAACCTTGCCGTAGCTAGGGCCTGACCCTTCTCCTATGTACCCCCTACTTCTACTGTCAGACTCATTCCCACGACACTAACTCATAAATGGCCTATTCGCAAAAACAAAAGAACTCCTAAATAACCTGATGCATATACATCAACAATAATAGTCGGCAGTAGCATGGCATATTGGCATGAATCATTATAAACACATAAGCATGGAAACAAAGCAATCATATGAACTCATACTTGGATATTGGATCGGATGTGTCATTTAATGTGAACTAACCATTGGTATCCTAGGCTGAAGAATTCAGTAACCAAAAAACCCAGAACCAGTCCCAAGCACTTGGACGACAGTACCTGGAACAAACTAAGAGCGGAAAACAGCATTAGCAGGAGCCCGAACTGACTGCAAACATTGAGTGGATAAGGAAAATTTTACAACAAATTTGAAGATGAAGGGGCAATCTAGTGGGGAAGCATAGCTCCTGGGATGCTATGGCCGTAGGAAGAAGAGGAAGGGGTAAAATAACCAGGGAACGGGACAAAGCATATGTAGGCGGAGCAGTCAACTTGTAATTGACCTGACCTCCACCATTAGTCACCGTCGCATCTCCACTCCATTAACTGCCTGCAGGAATGGCTGGTCCACTCCTCGCCTGAACGACCGCCTTCGCTTCCCCATCCTGCCCTCACCCGCTCCGCATGCTGCCCCTGCGGCAACCATGGCAGAGCTCAGCCTGGTCGACCCGGCGCGTCGCCCCCACTCCAGCCACAAACTTGGCAAGTCCACCCCAGCCATCGAGCAGAGCATCTTCTTCCTCCACCGCCACGCCATCATGTTGCATGCCACCGACGGTGTTTGCGCCACCTCGCCCATGGCTGTCGGGCGGGCCCTGGAGGCGCAGCTCTGTGTTCCACCTCACCATCTGCGGGTGACGGCGCACAACCTGGAGGACTTCTTCATCATCTTCACGCAGCCGGCCCACCACGACAACGCGGTTCACCGCGGCTCACTGCACGTCGACGGCATCAACTTCGCCATCGCGCCTTGGGGGGTGAAAGACCACACAGGCCACGGCACCTTCAACCTCCACGTGTGTTGCGTCATCGAGCACCTGCCTCAGCAATACTGGACCCTGGAGGGCATCCAAGAAGTCTTCGGTGACAAGGTGCGCATCGACCGGCTGGACAGCCGCACCCTAGAGCGCGACCACACCAAAACTTTCGCCTGCTGGGTGTGGGTCTGGGACATGGCGTTCATCCTGACGAGGCACACCTACTGGAAGCTGTAGCAAGGAGTCGGCCGCGTGGAGGAGATGGAGGGCTTCTCGCCGCCTGACCGTAGGATGGTCCTCCCGCCCGGCGCAGAGCATTACGACATGCTCATCCATGTCGACAGGGTCGAAGACTGGTTCCCCCGCTCCCCAAGATCATCGCACTCTGCCCAGAGTGGCCTGCCCTCCTCCGGCTCCGACCACGATGACGACCTGCCATGCACCTACCCCGGCACCTGGGTCATGCACGTAGAAGATGGCCAGCCCATGGAGCGACACCACCGTCAGCAACGAGCCCCCGTGGTGGACACGGTCTGCCGCGGGCTCCCCAGAGGCAGACCCCACCGCGACCACGACGGTCAGGGTGGGGGAGGTGGCAGTCGCCGCTCCTGGAAGGACACGCTGCTAGGTCGGGGCCGCGGCCATGGCAACTAGGGTGATGGTGGTGAGGCCACAAGCAAGGAGCGTCAGTGCAACCATTCCCCGCCGTCTCGCCGCTCAAGGAGCTCGAAGGGCCACGGACGGCATGGCGGCCATTCGTCTGTGCAAGCCTACCCAAGCAAAAAAGTAGAGTTCAAGACCAAAAATTGCCAGCCAAGTCCACATCCCAACACCTGTCGCATCCTCGTGCAATCCAGGTGTGGCTCCGAATGGCTCTAGCTCCATGCAAGATGAGGTCGCCGAGTTCTTCGCCACGGCCGAGAAGGCGCTTGCCGCCCCGTCCCTGCGCGACGCGGCCCAGGCGCTCCTGGACGAGGAGATCGCCATCTCCGTTGTGGTGCCTCTGGAGTTCCAGGACCACGCCACCACCATGAAGGGCAAAACCACGGCAATGGAGCCGGGCGTCTTCGGCCCCATTCTCTCCGGGCCGCGCCACGCCCTGGAGCACTTCAGCTGCCAGACTTCGACACGCGCGGCCACGGTCGCCATCCAGCTAGGCGCGGTGACCAAACAAGTTCAGCTCCTGGAGATCGATGAACCAAGAGAAACTCCACGATGTCTTTTCAGTGACAAGCCTGCCTCCCTGCTCGGGCTGGCGCCGGCCAAGTGCAACTCTGCCCCGCCAAAGACGCGGGCAACCTCGGTCCCCCCTCCTAGGCATAGTGCGCGTCAGGCTGCCCAAAACTGCAAGGTATCAGTTGCGCAACGCGGCACGCTCAGGCTAGTGCAAGGCCTCGGCCTCCTGGGCCCCAAGGAGCAGATGACAAAGAAGGCAGCAGAAGCGCTCATCTGCAAGTTCGACGAGCCACTCTCCGACGACGACCATCATGGCGAAGCTCACCAACATGGACAAGAGCGCCCTCCGCATCGCGGCGGGGCTCAACGGTCCTAACAGCATCGCCGAGGAGGCCGTAGTGTGATCATGCAAGTGCAGTCAGACCCTCCATGTAGTAGTAGTAGTAGTAGTAGTAGTAGTAGTAGTAGTAGTAGTAGTAGTAGTAGTAGTTTCCGGCGGTGGCCAGCGCTCGGCTAGCTTGAGTTAGGTCATGTTTCCATTTGCAGTTCCTGTTGTAGCTTGTGGCTCGAGTCGCGCTGCCGTAGTTTGGGACCTATTGGTGGTCGGCGGCGTCCCCCGGAGTGACGGTGGGTGTATCAGTGCATTTCCTTTGCTAGTAAGTGTAGTCACCGGAGATCTCGCTTGTGTCCCCATGAATGACGATCACCGCCCCCCCCCCCCCCCCCGATTATGTGCTAGAACATGCGCGAGTTAAACTCGCCAGCCAAGAGGGAGGCGGTGCGGGAAGTGGTCGCGGCTCACCATGTCGCCATCCTCTGCCTCCAAGAGACAAAGTTAGATGCATGGACTCCTGATTTAGTTAGAGACATCAGTGGTACCACACTGCTAGGTTGTGTCGTGATGCCGGACATCGGTACGCGCGGAGGCGTCACCATCCTATGGAACAAAGACGTAGTAACTGTCGACACCCATGCCATCAGCCAGTTTGCGATCACCGCTAGGGTTACCCTAACCTGCAACCCCACGAGCTTCTAGCTCACCACGGTCTACGGACCGGCCGACGATGCGAACAAGGATGATTTCCTTGCTGAGCTAGCTAGGACTGCTCCTCCAGCCACCGAGCCTTGGCTAATCAACGGCGACTTCAACCTAATCTACGAGGCCAGGGACAAGACAATCACAACCTCAATAGGCAACTTATGGGCCGTTTTAGAACCGCGATAGACGGAGCTGGGCTACGGCAGATCAAGTGCAATAATCGCAAGTTTACCTGGAGTAGCGAGAGGGAAAATCCAGCCCTAGTTAGCATTGATAAGTTCTTATGCAACTCGCACTGGGAGACCATTTTCCCGCAGGTCCTCCTGATGGCGGCGTCCACCGCGTGCTCCGACCACTGCCCTCTCATGCTCGCTGATGCAACGGGACCTCGATGGTCGCAAGGTTTCAAATTTGAATCCTTCTGGCCGCGGTTCTCGCGCTTCCTCGACACGGTCACTGCTGCCTGGACACGCCCGATGGCCTCAACATGCGCTTTCTCCCTTCTCTGCATCAAGATGAGCAGAATAGCCAAGGATCTCCGGATTTGGAGTAGAAATCTAATAGGGGACACAAAGCTCCAATTCCACATTGCATGTGAGGTAATCTTGCGCCTCGATGTGGCCCAAGAGCGATGGCATCTCACGGCGGCTGAGTCGGAGCTCAAGAAAGGACTGAAGACCAAGCTTCTTGGCCTTGATGTGATTGAGCCTTGCAGGAATAGGCAGGCCTCCCGTCTCACCTGGCTGCGCGCGGGCGACGCCCCAACGAAGTTCTTCATGGCCAAGATCAGCTCTAGAAGGCGCAAAAACTTCATACATGCCCTAAAGGTCGGAGAAAATGTTGTGACGGCACATGCTGAGAAGGAAAAGGCAATCCACGACCATTTCAACAGCATTTTGGGCACCCCTCAGCACCGACCCACGACCATCAACTGGGCTCAGCTCCACATGCCAACGATCCAGAGAGGAGGACTGGACAACCCTTTCACAGAAGAGGAGGTCTGGGCTGCAATCAGGGCCTCGCCAGCTGAAAAATCGCCAGGGTCGGACAGTTTCCGTGGCGTGTTCTTCAGATCATGTTGAAGTGTTATTAAAGATGATATCATGCAAGCTTTCCATCAGTTCTACCACCTGGTTGGACAGAACTTTGGGGACTTAAACTCTGCGGTCGTCGCGCTGATCCCCAAGAAAGAAGGAGCTGACTGCATCAGTGATTTCAGACCGATCAGCCTGATCCACTCTATAGCCAAGCTGATCTCCAAGGTCCTCTCCATACGCCTCACAACAGTAGTGCAATCCATCATCTTGCCAGCCCAGACGGCCTTCCTGAAGACTAGATGCCTGCATGACAGCTTCATCTACGTCCAAAACTGCGCCAAGAGCTTGCACCACAGAAAGACACCGGTCGTCCTCCTCAAACTTGATATCTCCAGGGTTTCGACAATGTATCCTGGGAGTACATCCTCGATATGTTGACGACGCTAGGGTTTAGCGCTCGCTGGAGGGATTGGATCACGCTGCTGCTCGCCACCTCTTCCTCGGCCTTCCTGCTAAATGGATCACCCGGCGCGAAGATTGTGCACCACCAAGGACTGCCCTAGGGCAACCCTCTGTCCCCCCTCCTCTTCATCATTGCAATCGACCCCATCCATCGTCTTCTTCAAGCCGCCGAGGACGCGCTCGAGATCATGCCTGTGACAGGGAGAGAGATCAAGCTCAGGGTTAGCCTATACGCCGACGATGCAATAATCTTCGCCAACCCCGACAAGGAGGAAATCGACCACCTGATGCGCATCCTTCAAACTTTTGGTGACGCCTCGGGCCTATGGATAAACCTCACCAAGTCTACGGCTACGCCGATCCAGTGCAACAACATCGACCTGGGCTTAGTTCTTCAAGCTTTTCGCGGTCCGATCGCTCATTTTCCGATTAGGTACCTAGGTCTTCCACTTACCAAAGGCCGGCTATGCCTTGTACACCTACAATTCATCCTCGACCGTGTCCGCGCACGGCTTGCGGGCTAGAAGGGGTGTATGCTCTCCATAGCATGCAGGCGTGTCCTTGTTCGCTGCGTCCTCTCCGCCCTGCCCACTTTCGCCCTCACTGCGCTTCGGGTTCCAAAGAAGCTCCTGGAGAAAATTGGTAAGTGCAGACGACACTTTCTGTGGGGAAAAGATCAAGAACTCTCAGGTGGCAGCTGCAAGGTCAACTGGGAAAGGGTTTGCTCACCGATCGAACATGGAGGGCTCGGCATTCCGAACCTGTCGAAGTCCAGTCGTGCGCTCCGGCTGTGATGGTTATGGCTCAGCTAGAAAAGCCCCTCTCGGCCCTGGGTGGGAACGGAGCTCCCATGTGAAGCCTTGGACCACGCCCTCTTCAGTGCCGCGATGACCGTGACCATTGGCAACGGCAGGACGGCGAGGTTCTGGCACAGCTCATGGCTAGGAGCGGTGCCGCTCAAGATCAGTTTCCCAACGCTCTTCAAGCACTCAAGACGTAAGGGCCGAACAGTGGCTCAAGCTATTGCTGACAATCGTTGGATCTCGGACCTGGCACATGGCAACACCAACGCCCTGGTCAGCGAGGTTCTGAACCTTCATCGCCTTGTCCAGAGCCAGCAACTATCCCTGCAAGATGAAGACCAAGATCAGATTCGCTGGAATTTCGATGGATCAGGACAGTACAGCTCCCACTCCGCTTACGCATTGCAGTTTCTGGGATCGACGATGGGTTTGTATCAAGACATGATCTGGGGTACTTGGGCTCCGGTGAAGCTCAAGATTTTTGCTTGGCTGCTCCATCAAAACAGGTTGTGATGCAATGATCGTCTTCAGCGGAGAGGTTGGTCAAACGATTACTTCTGCCAGCTATGCCTTAGAAGCCTCGAGAGCTCTGTGCACTTATTCTGGGACTGCACCTTCACGAGGACAATCTAGGCCGCACTTTCCTCGTGGAAACACTGTCAAGGCCTAAGCCATGCCAGCGAAACCAGCGACAAGAGCTCACTTGAGAAGGTGGCTACCATGATCTCAGCATCACAGCTAGCAATCATCAAAGGAACAAAAACCTTGATAATGCTTGCTCCGTGGAAAATCTGGCAGCAACGAAACCACTGCGTCTTCAGGAGAACGGAGGCAAGGGTGCAAGACGTGTTGGACGACATTAGGAGGGAGCTTAGCCTGTGGCAACGGAGCAGGGTCAAATCCCTCCAGAGCCCCTTCGGGGATCTGAGATTGTAGCCTAGGCTATGGTGCAGTTGGCACCTCCTTTCCTTTTTTTTTCTTTTTCTTATCTCCTTGATCCCTGGATCACCACATTTGTCACTTTTCCACTACTCCTGCTTAATCAATGAAATCCCAGCCTTGGCTGGCACTTCAAAAAAAAATACTCTTCGCCTGAACGACGGATGAATTCCAATCGCGCACCACATGGCAGGTGAGAATTCATCGTATCGCCAAGAGTCGTCTGTCACAATTCGGCCCATCCGTCAGTCACTCTGTGGCGGCTGGGTAGATTGTCCGGGCAAGCCCAGAGCTCAGTTGAGGGCCTGCCAACCCGCCCCACCCTAATCGTAGCGTCGGCCGCCCGACGAGATCACTCTATTTTACTTTTGTCACTCTTATATATAACTTTTAACAATATACTCCCTCTGTAAAATAAATAAGAAAATTTAGGTCACTAAAAAAGTGACCTAAACACTCTTATGTTTCTTTACAGAGGGAGTATCACTTTTGCCACTCTTATTTTCTTGATGATCACCCATAAATTTACTTCTTCCAAGAAAGAAGGGTACCCGATCTCTGATGTCCATTATATTGTATGGAGTATTATTCAACGGAACCGAATAAAACAAATACATCGATCAACCCAAAGCCATTTTTCTGACAACTATTGTTGCTACTCCTATAAACTTGATGATATGCCCGGACCTCGCATCAACACAAACCATCTATTCCGTTGGCCTCACCAAGCCGCTCGCCGGCAAGCCGGGAGCACCACCGGTCTAGCTAGACCCTCTGCGTGCATCGCATGCACACGCTCTAGAATCAGCCGCCGCCATCTTCCGTCGTCCCACCTTAAAAAACGATCAACACATTCACCTTATCAGGCCATTCTGTCGTCGATGTCACTGCAACGTCAGACAGCGCCACCATCCTGCGAGTGTCCATCCACACGCGCATGTCGCCGAAACTCTGTTGTGCCACGCTGCCAAGATTCGTTGTCCGCCTTGCGATAGATGTAACACCGCTCCTCCTTTTGTCTACTCCAGCCAGCTCCTGCTCCAAAATGATGCTCCCAGAAGAGAGAACAACACCCAACGCGTCGCCGTTGTCTCATTCGGGAGACCCATATATAGAGTTTCCCCCAGAACATTCCAAGCGTAGTGACGCGACCTACAACAATGATGTCTTGAGAAGAAAACGACGTTAGAGACGCCGCCATCATTTGCAGATGTCACCAACAATTTATTGGGGAAAGAGGACCTGTGGGAGCAGTTTTTATGGCCTAACTCCTCCAATACCGGGATTTTATTGGAGAAAGGGAGCCGGTGGAGATGCTTTGTATGCATGGGATGCAATCATGCAAATTTTCCACATCAGCGTGGGTACTCTTCATTGTATGCCTTGTTTTTGTCTTGAGCAATTATCTTGAATTAGATTCTCGCCAACATACATCTTTCTCACCAATGCCGTGATTGGATTGTCGTTTCGCAGCGTTATACCCCTGTAAAACATACAAGCCTCCATTCGTCGTTCTTTTTCCAGGTGGAAATCAAGTGTGGCCGGTGATATACACCTGTAAAATAAATAAGGGAACATAAAAAGATACACCGATTCCAAGCGGGGCCCAAGGGTGTGTGCCTGGGTTGCTTCTTCTTATGTTAATTCCAAATGCCTCAGGGGTAGTCCCCTGTTGGTCAATTTTTAAATAAAGTGCAGATAAAATTAGCAAACACCCCGGGGAAAAGGTTGAAATACCCAACTGATGTGCAACTCAAACAACTGGGAACATCGCTCATGATTACAAGTAACTGATCACAAAGGTGTTGCTATAGCTCATGACATGACTACAATGTACATAGAAAATTACCCAGCCTCCATAGGTATACATATCCAAAACAAGTCCTCCTTGTTGATCATTTCTCTCGACCTCATTGTTTCTCTGGGTATCTTCTCTATTTGCACTAATGGAATGAATGAATGGATGGATGGATAAATGATTAATCAATGTACACATCACTCAAAATCCAGTAACCCTTTCCAGAGGGCCAGCATATCTAGCTGCCCGATTATCCTTCAGTAGGGCCGGCATATTTGTCTAGCTATCTCTGGCCATGGTAAAGGTGGCCGCAACAAAATCCAGCTCCTCCTATATGTATTGCTTACTTCTTGGTGCTCACTTTACCATTTGGAGTTTTCTTTCCATCCACCCCACCCAAAGTTGATTGTTTACCATTCTTGATTGGGATATGAGCCGTTCCATTAGCCTTTTTCGGTAACGGAGATGTCCTTTTCGCAGGATTTGTCCCTCTGAAAGAGATTCAAAACCAGTGTAACTCACAACAGCAGTGCACAAACTTTGCTAGAGAAATTCAATAGTTAGTAATTGAACTTACCTGATGTCTGTACTTTTTACACTTTTGGGTTGGGCCTTCTTTGCAACTGAGGCGCCCCCATTGGCAGTAACAGAAGCTTTTGGGGCGCTGGCTGGCCGCACCGAATCTTGTTCTGATGAGCAAGTAGTTTCAAATTCGCCGTCATCTGAATCCTCTGTCGCGACAGACCCGGCCCGACTCCATTGTTGGTCAGGACTGCTTCGTTGATACAAAGCTAGATCATGTGTAGCATCAGGTCCCAATTCTGGTAATGAATTGCTGCTCCTCAACCGGGTATTGTCGCCATTACAACCATCAAGCCACAAAGATGGATCGCTCTCGACAAGCATGTCTGACAATTCGAAGTTTGGCTTGGTCTGCCTTGTGGGAGTACCATTGCTTCGGACCTTTCATATTACAATGTAGAAAATTAGATTGATTATACTGTGTGCTAGCTCTGTTGATGCTCACGTTGTATTTAAAGTTGTTCGGCAAATGCAGTCAAGTGTATCTCTATAACTTCATTTTTGTAAAACAGAATGCCTTTACCCTCATATAATACATGCTACAAGATACTCCCTCCGTCCCATAATATAAGAACGTTTTTGCCACTACACTAGTGGCAAAAACGTTCTTATATTATGGGACGGAGGGAGTATATATGTATGTTCACTAGATAGACTAGTAAACACACCAAACTTTCAGGCAAAGAAAAATCATCCGAGTATATGAGTCCAATGGGATCTGTGGCTAGTAGAACTATTTTTGCAGCTTTGCATTAAAAAATTGATCAAGAAAAAGTTGTGCTATGAATTTCAGCTTGGAAAATGAATACCTCTAGACATCCAGCTTCTTCCCCTGGGTGCCCGGATTCTGGGGATGCATGACTGATCCTAATGTCTCTTAATATATCTGGGCTCGAATGTGTACTTCGTATGCTTTCATTTTCTCCATCTTTGCTAGCCAAAGCTGCCCTGAGGCAAGCAATCTGCAGTAAGAGAAACATGAGCAGAAGTTGCTTTAGAGCCACCTAAAGCTAGTCCTTATGACAGTAACAAAGAGGAGGCTGGTAACTAAATTAACCTGTTCTTTGAGCTCTTTGACTTCTCCTCCTTCCTTGTTTGTCTTGGCTGCTCCAAGCTCAACAGTGGCAACTCTCTCAGCAAACTTCAAAGTGCTTATTGATTCACCAATGGCATCCGGTTCGGGGGCTATGTGAACAAACATCAATGTTTTTGCTTGTCCTCCTGAGAACAGCACACATATTACTAGTATTATATATGTATATATTCGGCTCCGAGAAGGTGCAAATTAAGGATGTCGAGTTTTAGAGATACCAAGAGAGTCCTGCAGTAACTGAGTAAGTTTGCTATTCCGGTAAGGAACATGCGCACTTTTCTGGGCGAGGGACGCGATGACATCCCCTAGTGCTGCCAGTGACTTGTTTATGTGTTGTGCCTCCTTCAGCCTGTCTCCCACAACCTCGGATTTATCGACTCTTTCGCTACCAGCTAAATCCACAAGATGCATGCAGCCTCTTAGCACCGTGCCTGATGTTAAATCTCGCCCTTGAACATGGACTGTTACACAACTGTAAAGTGCATTTCTCTACCATCAGCTAAAACACCACGTTGGCATGAAAGGCAACATTGAAAAATCAAGCATTACCTATGGGAGCGACTACTTCTGTCATTCATAGCCGTTGAGCAAACTGCACGGTTCTTTTGACCAAGATTCATCAAATCAACCACATCGGAGGTCGACGCGACCTTAACTCTGTTTGCATCTGGAACTGCAATGCCATTCTGAGAGCTATTTCGAATCTCTAATGTTGATTGATGTTAAGGAGATCAAGTATATCGTCAAAAAAAGGAGATTCTTTTTTGTATTAGGATAACGATGACTACTGACAGTCTGACATGATCAGTATCTAATTCAGCAGCAAAGGATATTTCTTGTTTGGACCACTGTGAAGAAGATCTCTCACTTGTTCATTGTAGATCTCCATCATCTGCACAGAAATTTCATAACAAAATGTGTCCCTCCTCTGTGCTTGAATATCGAACAGATCATTTAAAGCCCTATAATTGACACCAAGCCCTTCTTCTGTCAGTATTTTAGGACCGCTCTGCAACATCACAAAAATATTGTTTTGATTTTGCAATGAAACTAAAATTACCACAAAGATGGGAAAATTGTGTACCATTGTAAAGGTCTTCCCTGACCCAGTTTGGCCATACGCAAATATACATATGTTGTAACCATCAAGAACAGAACGGACTAAAGGCTGCATGTCAACGAAGATCTCCGCTGAAGTAATGAAAGTATGCATGTCATTTGATTGCCAAAGATACTACTACTATATAAAAGAAATAACACGGTAGAACAACTTGCAGGTACAACCTTGTGTGGCTAAGGGCCCAAAGACCCTATTGAAAGTAAAAGATTTCCGCGCATCTTTTCCTTGTTTCGATGAAGTCATGAGAGTGATAGTTCTATCTTCTATGCCAGCAACACTGCTTGAGGAACTTACCTTTCCAGGCAGGAAAGGTCTCACTCGACAGTACACTCTAATATTTCCTGGTGACAAAGGACAAAATGAAGTATCAGTATGCAGCGTTGCACCACGAAGGATGTGTCTGCAATCATGAAGACCTCATTTTGTATGACTCAAACAATAGTACCTCTAAGATCCTGTATTTGGTTGTACAGCTTACGGTTTTCCTCAAGAACTTTATGATACCCAGAAGCCGCATGAGAAATAGTGCGCAGATGATTTCCTATTTCAACAAGAAAGAACATAAGATGGCTTCAATGATTTCGAAGAAAAATGTATAAAATATTATAAACGCCCAAAACTCAGGATTTGGTTTACCAAGCTTAGCAAGGTCTTCAGAGTATTGCAATTTGAACTGCTCTATCCCAGACTTAACAGTACAAAGGTTACTTTTCATATCCTACAGAAAACATCAACACCCAGAGGAAGATGGTGGAAATGCAAAGTAACAGAAATCAGAAAAGAAGCTTGAACTTTACAAAATACCTGGATCTGTTTCTTTTGTAGCTCAAAATGTATATCTGCCTTTGCCTGTATATCTTTTGCCACACTATCACCGTTCACCAGCACAGCAGCACTGACATCTCCCGTACTACCCACAGAATTGTGATCTTCGTCGTCCATCTTCTCGTTATTAGTGACAGAACTGTTGTCTTCTTCGTCCGTCTTCACATGATTAGTGACAGACTCGTGATCTTCTTCGTCCATCTTTACATTATTAGCGAGTCAATGAAAAATACTTGGTTATTTATCCATTTCAGCCATGGAAAAGGGAATAAATTTCATTTCAACAGTATGTTAGATATGTCAAGATAATGATAAGCTGTAGCCATAGATACCTTCCCATGATCGCTGGTGGAAGTTGCCTCCATTTCCTGTGGTGTGTCTGATGACTCTGTTTTAGATAATGAGCTACTGTCATTAGGATCTATAGTGTATTTCACCTATTAAGAGTTCTCTATTAGTCCAGCAGCGCATGAGGTAGCATAACCACAACTTCAAGGTCATCAGAACAAACTGAAATATGTGAACATACCAAATCATTCTGGTTTGCCATACGACGCTCAAATTCATGAATAACCTTGCTCAAGAGTGACTCTACAAGCTGCAAATTAGCAGAGTCCCTTATACAAAAATTGATCCTCGTGAATCACGTTGCATAAAAAGTAAATTATCCAGTAGGCTCACCAATGGAACTTCTTCTGGTTTCTTATCTGATAGAATTGTTTGAACAAGCATTCTGATGGAGTCTGAAGTTATCTACAATCGCGAATATAACAAATATAATTTCAGAGTAAAGAAAATCACCTAGTTTGAAGTAAGAGCCGCAAATATATAGACTACTAACTATTCTTTCTTTGAATGAATAGGTACTTACTGTTTCAGCGGGTTCTAGAGAACAATCAGGACCTAAAGTTTGCTCCAGTGATACGCCATCCCGGAGTAGCTCAGCTGAGTGACTCCTCGTCATCGCCTTCATAAAAGGTTCGTTCTTACGAACAGAACATTTTGCAGACATTGAAGGCTTTACAATGCCGCCATGTTTAAATAAAGATTGTTTGCCGAGTTGCTTAGTTTCAGCAAATGACTTGAGGGCAAGAACACAGTCTACAACTCGGACCCCTTGTCCACCCTATAGTTGAGTTTAAGATGAATTAATTAAGTTCACTGTGGCGAAAGAAACACAATGCATGTTTTTTGCACAAGCTGAAGCAACATTCCATTGAAAGTGCAGTATGAGGCAGGAGTTAACACTGCAAAACTGTACTCCCAAGGGGATTAGCCGTAGACGTCTAGATTTAACTGAAAATGATGGTGACACCTTTTCCAGGTCGGACACCTCAAATGTTGGGAGACCTAAATCTTGTAGGCCTGTGAGGAAATTCCTCACGTTTTCGAAGTACTGGTATGCACAGAGAGCTGAACCATCTGAAGGGATAGTAGAAACCGAGTGGACCTCCACAACCTAGAATCATCACGCTCAGCATGCAAAATCCCCAAAAGGGAACTTGAAATTTTAAAGATTTGAAAGGGACGAATGCAACCTTCGGCACGGTGCCAGGCTGAATCTTGTTGACTGCATTGCAAAGAATGATGCCATTCCTCAGGCCAACCCGGAATTCCTCCTCAGATGGTTCTTCGGCAAGGTTCTTGGCGCAGACTACCCCTACTGTCCTTCTCAACCAGCTGGCTGCTTCATTCCTTCTTACTGCTGCATTTATCAACCCGAAACAAGCACAATTTTTAACCAATTCAGATATGTTAGCGACGACACTGCGTTAGCTGTAGAATTTAGGTGTTCAGATTAATAGTTACTGACAGGCTGATGCTTGAATTCTGAAATACTGGTACACAACACATTAAACACTTTGTTGACTTAATGAGATTACATTTTGTCGTCAATTGAATAGATGGTACAGCTAGATCATGAATGCGAAATTCAACTGGATAGATAGTTTCAGCTATCATCACTGAGAGTGCAGGAAAAAGTTACTGAAGCATGGTCTAACATCATTGCGTTGGGGGGTGTCATCTGATCATCTTATTATCGAACAAGGTTTTCTTCTAATTCTTTCCTCCACTTGCCGGTAACAAATTAAGATGAATTCGTTGTGATGAACATGCAAAAGACTGTAATTCTTCATTAGATGTCGGCTAAAGGTGTGGTTTACTGCCATGCCCATATATAGGCATTGGCACTGTTTGAGCACAATCTAAGCTCCAGCCCAGAAAGAAAACACTAAGCGTATGGACTAAAAGAGTAATTCAATCCTTGGTTGAGATATACCCCGGTCCAAGCATCATCAATCAACTAGCATAAGATTTCACGAAATCAAAAAATTATAAGCCCCTAATGAAGAAGGGAAGGAGCCCACAACTCACCGGCCACCTCGGCCTTGCGCCAGGCCATGTCAATGTTCCTCCCCATCACCAGCACTTGACCTACACCCCCTCCTCCCCCTAATCCTTCCCCGTGCATCCTCAGCACGTCCTCCACGATGGCTGTCGCCGCCACCGCCTCCCGCTCCGGCGACGCCATAGAAGCCCCGGGTCAGCACCGAACCCGGCGACCCGAACACGGCTGGAACGCCCGGGAGGAGGCGGCGACAGGGGGAGGCGCGATCGCGGGTGGATTGGGGGGAAGAAATCGGTGGAAGAGGAGAGGGGCGCTGTTCCTTCTCCTCCAAATGGTGGTGGTGGCGCTCACGAGCGGGTTGGTGTTTTCCTTTTTTGAGGTGGTTGCGAGGGTGGGGAGTGGAAATAGGAAGACCTTGAGGGTGTGGACTCCATATATCGCTAGGGGATTCGGCGACTAAAAATGGGAGCTTTTCTCTTTTCAAGACTATTTCTGGCTTTTGCAGCTCGTTTCCCTCGTTTGGGAAAACAAGAGTAAAAAAAATCATGAATCAATCAAAATGTGTTGTGTATTTCGCAGTGCCGGAATAAAGATTTTGGGAAAAATCTGTGGACTTAAACGCACAGAGATTGGCAGTCGGGAACTCTAAGCTAACTCGAGCGAAACTTCGGGGTGTGTTTCGTGTATTCCCGAGATTTGGCTAGGTGTATACTGACTGGATTCTCATTAATTTGGACGCACAACTGTGTCCCGTGTCTCAAATGATATCTATCATCGATCTTTCTTGAATATACGCAATGTTGAATGCGTATCTTTGTATTAATAGAAGGAAATAATGTGGTACGCCAAGATCGTTTACACGAGATAAACAAGTCATGCACGGAAAGAGCACAATGAAGAAAAAAAACGCAATTAAGTGAGGCCTCGCTTAGCTAAGCATGGTCTAGCATTTGCCACTTGGTCACTTGTGGTTTGTTAGCACCAATGGATCTTCCCGTCAAAAATAAAAATACCAATGGATCTTTGCTACGAGTTGTGCCTAATTTGTTTACTTCGTTTGGATTGTGCCTAATTTTGTTTCCAAGCTGCTAATCAGTTGTAGTAAGACTTTGGTCAAATGAAGTCCAATTAATGTAGTTTATTGTTTGGAAGAAAATTAAGGAGTAGCTCCGGTTGCCGCAAAGAAAAAAGGAGTAGCTCCGGTTGCAAAAGACCAGGTCAGCCGGCCTCTCATTGTATATACAGACAAAACAAAATAAATTACCCTACATCGTCCAAACCTCGAAGCATCATGCCAGGTTCTAAATTAGAATGTGGGAGATTTTCTCATTCCTACGATGTTGGATTGTCTTTTGTGCTGAACCTAGCCGTCAAAGAGTTATTCTTCAATGGTGTGTCTAGCATCATTGAAGGGTATGTGGAGATGTGTCTCCGGCGGATCTCGCGGGATTTGGTCGGTGGTTGTCTTTGGTGGATCCGCTCGGATCCGGTCTTTATTCGTCTTTGTTCATGTGTCTTCAGGTTGGATCCTTCTGATCTAAAATTCTCTTCATCGGCGGCGGTTGTTATTTTGGAGCGTTGGTCCTGTGGGACCTTAGCACGACGACTTCCTGACTTTCTACTACAACAAGTTGTGCCCAGCTCCGGCGAGGGAGGGGTGATGACGGCGGCGCGCCTTCGGCTCGCATCAGTGCTTGTAGTCGTTGCTAGATGGTCTATGAATCTGGATGTAATTTTTATTATTTCTGATGTTCGTTGTACTACCATGATTGGAGATGAATAGATCGACAGTTTCCGCAAAAAAAAGAGCTATTCTTCGTTCTTTTTCGCTTGTGTTCGTTAGTTTCCTTTGTCTTATGGCCTCTAAGCCACCACAGGAGGTGAAGAGAACCCAGGGATGCACGTTGAAATGCAATTTCAGCTTCTGCAATGCTAGGTTTGTGTGTCTTTGACTACGGTGTCACAACGATGAAAGCGATGTCACGCATATAAAGTCACACGGCTATTAGTTTTACCCCCAACACTGCAAGCACTAGAGAGCACGTGGTGTTTCGTCCCACTAATTGACGATCTCAAATCATTTGGATTTTCATCCTCTGCTTAGGCCTTTCTTGGCGGCAATGATGGTGTCAAATGAGTTTTGGCAAATGGTTCTCTCATTTGATTTTGATCTTCTTCATTGATAATATTGCAATGAATCAGCTTTTTTGAGTTAAAACGAAACTTTATTCACTAGAAATAATCAGTACATCGTTTGTGAGGATCATTACAATTTCATTTAGAGGTCCTCAAATCAATCCGAAGTTGAAGAAAGTTTAGCTAATCTAGCAAGTTCATGTGATGCTTTATTTGCCTCTCTATTACAGTGTTCAGATCTAGTCATGATAAAATCACATGTGTAGTGCAAGCAGTCATCGAAAATTGCCGCCGCCGCACTCGTTGATTGTCCTCCGTCCTGCATGCTCTCAATCACATCCAGATTATCTGAGTTGATGATTAATCGGTTGCACCCCGCCCTTTGTGCTAATGTTAGTTCAAATTTAAGAGCTAATGCTTCTGCCATGAGAACATCCGCGCAATGGTCGATCTTTCCGTTTCCTCCTGCAATAAACCTACATTCGTCGTCTCGCAAGACTGCCCCCATCATACCCTTCAGCATGTCATCATCAAAAGAGGCGTCAACATTGAGTTTCACGAAACCCCTAGGAGGACAAAGCCAACCCCCCTTTTTTATGGACGCCTTTGAAGATGATGCATTCACAAAATTGTATGTAAGGGTTGTGATCTCCATTGATATCTGAGTTACTTCCTTGTGCACTAATTTCCGTCTCTCCCACCATAGATACCAAGCTGAAATAGCTATCATTTCTCGTACATTTTGGTACCCCATAATACGCAGATCTTGCTCTGGAAGAAGTAAAAGGTATTCCAATATCGCCTCTCCAGCACGATCAACCTCACAAGCTCTATCAATAATGTCCTCCATCCCTAATCTCTTCCAGACCTCCTTTGCTTTAGTACATAGAAAAAGCATGTGTTTCGTGTCTTCCACATCCTGAGAGCAAGTAGGGCACAAGGGCGAAACCTTCATGTGTCTATTAGCGAGTGTTACCCGACCTGGGAGAGTGCCATGCAACGTACGCCATATAAAAATTTTTGACTTTTGCCGGACATGATAACTTCCATATCTGACACCATATAGGGTTAGGTGTGGTTCGCCCCGTCCCATTAGAGTGTTTTAGTTGACTCCCATACTGATAGTTCCACTCCACAGAGTAAGTAGGCCGTACCGAGAACATACCATTTTTTGTATAACTCCAAGCAATGAAATCTATCATATTATGTTGTGAAATTGGGATTGAAAGAATCTGTTGTGCGTCAATGGGCCACATATTTTGCCTAATCGGGTCCTCATCCCAATTATTAGAAATGGAGTCAATCAAATCCACCACTTTTGATAACAATTGTCCCCCCTTAGGAGTCACAATCTTCCTAGTGGCACAATTTGGGATCCAGGCATCTTCCCAGATATTTATATTATGTCCATTCCCCACTCGCCAAATATAGCCACGTTTCAGAGTAGTTATGCCTTCCATGATGCTTTGCCAGATGAAGGAAGCACCATGTTTTGGCTTGGAATTCAGCAAGTCGCCATCAGGATAGTACTTGGCCCTTAGAATGGTGGTATACAAGGATTCAGGATTATCAAGGAGACGCCATGCCTGTTTGGCAAGCAGAGCCAGGTTGAAACAGTGGATATCACAGAAACCCATTCCTCATTGCACTTTTGGTACACACATTTTCCATCAGGCCATCCAGTGTGTCCCCCTCTGGTTCTCCTCATCTCCCCACCAGAAATGCGCAATCGCGTCGATGATTACTTTACAATTTTTTTAGGAATTTTAAAGACCGACATTGCATAGGTACGTATGGCTTGGATCACAGCCTTGAGCAGGATCTCCTTCCCTCCGACAGATGGTAACTTTTCCTTCCAACCACTAATTTTCTTAACAATACGTTCAATCAGAAATTTAAAGCAATCTATTTTATCAACACCCACATTTGATGGCAAGCCCAAGTATTTGGCATTCAAGGCCTCCGTCATTATATTCAGCATTGTACACGTTTGTTCTCTAATCTCAACCTTTGCATTAGGGCTAAAGAAAATATTGGACTTTTCCACGCTAACCAGTTGTCCAGATGTCGCACAATATAAATCTAGTGATGATTTTAGGGCCGCCGCATTCTGTTAGTTGGCTTTCATCAAGATCAATGAATCATCCGCAAAGAGAAGATTTGTAACTGACGGGGTGTCTCTACAAACTTTAACTCCTGATATTTTCCTATTCTCCTCGGCATGCAAGAGCAAAGCAGTCAACCCTTCTGTGCATAGCAGAAAGAGGTATGGTGATAGCGGGCCCCCTGCCTTAGCCCTCTAGTAGGCTGAAAACTCTCACTTTCCTCTGCATTAATCCTTACTTTGTATTCTACAGTTGTGACGCATTGCATAACCAAATTAACCCACTCTCGACGAAAGCCCAACTTCAACATAATCTCCTTTAAAAAAATATCAGGTTCTCAACTTCAACATTGCGATGAATCAGTTGTTTCACGAATGTTGTGCAAAGGGGTCTGTCCCAGGTAGAGGTTTCTTTAATGATATCAGGTTCTCACCTATTAATATGGCTAGCTCAAGTGTTTATTGAATAACTTTGAGGTTACTGTAGATTGTGCATGTTTGGTATTTTCCGGATTTTCACGCAAGTCATGGTGGGAAGTCGAGACGTAAAAGGTAAAACTAGAGACGACGACTTCGAAAACCATAATGTGACTTTACTAGAGACGACGACTTCAAAAACCATAATGTGACTTTAAGTTCTAACATGGATTTTTGGTGTTCGTCTTTGTTGTGATTAGTTTGATTTGATATACCGTTTTAACCATCAATAAACTTTGCTTTTTTTACTTAGGAAAATCAACATGAATCTCTGAGCAGAATCAAATGACATAAGAGTTACGAGATTTTGTTAATTTTGTAAAATTAAATTCATTGGAGTATATGCTTTCCTACATAGTCAAGGCGACTCGTCGCCCGCGGCCTCACCGCTAGCTTCCCTGCCCCGCGGCTGCTCCGGCCCCGGCCACGCCGGCCATCGTCTCCTCCTCCCCCTCCCCTCCCCGTGCGCCTGCTCTGGTGCTTCGGTGGGCTGACCTCGCGGAGCAGGATGACGAGGCCCAGCCTGCAAGGCTGGGGGTTGGGCGCGAGGGTTTCCCCCGACGCCGCCACCCACACCGCGGCCGGCGCCGGCGCCGGGGGGGAGCGGGCCAGGAGTGCCGCGACGTGAGAATGGGCGAGAAATGGAGGGCCGGCGAACCGAACGACGCAATGAACGACCGAAATGGGGAGGTGCGCAGGAGGGGCTGGGAGCACGCGGGAGATTCGACCGGGCTACGAAGAGGGAAACAGGCCGACCCGGCGGAGGCAACAGCCGCCGTGGAGCACCACGAGACGCGAGCGCATCCCTGGTCGGACCGCCCCGTGACACCCCACACTGGAGCGCGGCAGCGACAAGTGGTCCGAGGTCCCAAGGTGGCCTTTTTTCGGGGCGTCGTCGGGGGAGCCGCCACGGCGAGCCTGCACGATCGCGAGAGAACTTCGGAGCCGCCGCGCCAGGACGGCTGCTTGCTCTCCCTGCGGGTCAAGGCCGGCCGGGCCGAGGGGTCACGGCGGACGATCCGCGTGCGCCCATGCGGGCCGACTCTCCCTCTCAGCTGGGCCTCCCCCCTGTGACCACTCGTCGGCCGACCCACTTGGGTGGATCATCGATTTGGCTCCCGGTCGGGCTCCCTCGGCACTCATCCCTGCATCGCCCACCCGCTCCCACCCCCGAAACCCTATCCATCATCGTCGGAACCCCCAGCGCCGCTGCCTCCCCTCCCGGCCCCTCCCCGCGCCGCCCTCGTCCACACCCATGCCGACCGCATGGGGCGATGATGGCCCGCGGCCCAAGTGCCAGGCTGATGACCGTCGCGACTCCTCGAGGCCCTCCCCCAATGCTGTGCGGCACAAAGCTGACCTTCGCCGACAGCAGTCAGCGCGCGACGGCCGGCGTTCCCCTACCCGCTCAGACCGCTGCTCCCCGCCTCACTCTGACCGCCGCTCTCCGGCACGTCGCTCCCCGGCCCGGGCTGACCGCGGGGACCGCTCCCGGTCCCACTCGCCTGTGCCGGCCTCCAACTGGAGGTCTCAGCGCTGCCGCTCTCCCTCGCCTCCTCGTCGCTGGGACGGCGACCGCTCTCCAGCCCGCGGGGGCCGATCCCATTCCCCTACGCGGCCCTAACTCCCGGCCCCCAGCTCTGACACGCGCTGCTACCAGCCTCCTCGTGGCGAGCTGAGCTTCCCGCCTGGTGCAAATGGAGCTGGCCAAGGCAAGCAGGGGCCCAAATGAAAGAAGGGGAGAGGGCTCGGCCGTGGCAACGGCTCGGCCATGCCCGCTACTCCCCCACGCGACCGGGTTGCTTCCGCTTCGACCGCATTGCTCCCCGATGACCAAGCCGCCGACCTCATCAAGTGCTTCAACTGTGGCCTCATTGGGCACTCCCAGGTGGCCTGCATGCGCCTGCAGTGCTACTTTGTGTGCTCGGACCCCGACCATCCGGCTACCCTATGCCCCGACCGCCCGGTGTCGGAGGAGCTGATGATGTACGGGCATGGGATCGAGGGCCTCGGCTACTTCCGCATTGAGGTGTCAGACATCCCTCCGCCTTCACACTCGCTCCTGGCGATTGTCACCATGCGGGATGGGTGGCGTCCCATGAGATGATCGAGGCGGAGCTCAACCACCTCTACCACTGCACCTGGGACTAGCAGGTCACCCTACTGGCTGGTGGCCAGTTCTCGGTGGTGTTCCCCGAGGCGGTCAGCCACAGCACCCGCTGTCGTGGTTCTAAGTCTAACAGTAGAATAGGGGGTAGGGATGGAGAGGCAAGATCCTAGCTATGGAGTACTTGTATACGCAAGATGTTTACAAGTTCAGGCCCTTCTCGGAGGAAGTAACAACCCTACGTCTCGGAGCCCGGAGGCGGTCGACTAGATTATGTGCGTATGAGTTACAGGGGTGCGAACCCTTGACACTGAGGAGGGGGGTGGCTTATATAGAGTTCGCCAGACCCCTCCGGCCCTCAGTTATGTAGGGTTTAAAGTACATTAAGATCGGAGGTTACTGGTAACGCCCCACATAAAGTGCTATGATGACCATAAAATCTACTTAATGACCGACTGTTTGTGCGCAGACTGACTTTAGATCTCCTGGCGGTCGAGTGGTTGGCTTCATGGTCGAGTGTCTTCAAGTCCGTCGAGTGGAATCCTTCCAGGTCGACTGACAAGTGGTTTCTTCTAGAGATGTCCTTGGGGAGGGTATCTTGGACAGGTCCATGACCCTACCCTAGGTACATGGCTTCATTATTAGCCCCCGAATGGATCGAGGTTTGAGTGGGGAAGGAGTTGAAAACTCTTCCGACCCATTTTTCGTGCTATGAGCATGTCTTGTTCTAGATCAATGAACTTAGATGACGACACCAACTTCTTTTTCAGTCGCCTTGATCCATTCTTTGTATCCGTCGAGTGCATTTTCTGTACTTGGAGATCTCCGAACGACGGAGTGGAGGAAATCTCCCGCCTGACAAGTTGCTCTGCAGTTCGCGGATTTAGCGGGATCCGAATTTCGGGAAGCGCGCGGGGCGGAGGAGGCCGCGGTACTCGGATGGGATAAGGCAGGAACTCCTCAATCTCCGCGCCACCTTTTTCGCCACGTATCGCGCGCGCGACTGTTGCGGGATTTGACAGGATCGCCTGGGCCTACAAGTCAGTCACTCAGAAGCAACCTTATATAAAGCGCCGGACGGGGGTTTTTGAACAGTGCGCTCTCATTTCCTCTCCCTCTTCCTCGGACTTATCCGTCGCGTTCGCCTCCATCTCAGCGCTGTTGCTCCGTGCGCGCTTCGCCGGCGACAATGGTGAAGGAGAAGACAGCGGCTTTGGAGCGGGCGAAGAAGGCGACGGCGAAGGCGAAGGGAAGGGCGACCAGTCGGGGCGGATCTTCGTCAAGGGCCGGCCTACCGCAGGGCTGGATCCAGGGTGACTGGATCCGCTCGACGATCCGTCAGAAAGATCTTGACGATCTGGCCAATGACGGACTGATCCCCCATGGTGTTGGGGAACGCAGCAGAAATTCAAAATTTTCCTACGTGTCACCAAGATCTATCTATGGAGAAACCATCAACGAGGGGAAGGAGAGTGCATCTACATACCCTTGTAGATCGCTAAGCGGAAGCGTTCAAGAGAACGGGGTTGAAGGAGTCGTACTCGTCGTGATCCAAATCATCGGAGATCCTAGTGCCGAACGGACGGCACCTCCGCGTTCAACACACGTACAACCCGGTGACGTCTCCCATGCCTTGATCCAGCAAGGAGAGAGGGAGAGGTTGAGTAAGACTCCATCCAGCAGCAGCACAACGGCGTGGTGGTGGTGGAGGAGCGTGGCAATCCTGCAGGGCTTCACCAAGCACCGCGGGAGAGGAGGAGTACTTGGGAGAGGGGGAGGGCTGCGCCAGAACTTGTGGTGCGGCTGCCCTCCCACCCCCACGTATATATAGGGGCAAAGGAGAGGGGGGCCGGCCCCCTCAGATCCAATCTGAGGAGGGGGCGGCGGCCAAGGGGGGGGGGAGGAGTGCCTCCCAAGTCAAGTGGAGGCCCTCCCCCCTTAGGGTTTTCCCTTCCCATGCGCATGGGCCTTGGGGGGGCTGGTGCCCCTGGCCCATTAAGGCTAGGGCGCCCCCCTACAGCCCATGCTACTGTATTGGACGTGGTGGAACAATTTCCGGACCTCCGGACCCCTCCGGAATCCTCCGGAACCTTCTGGAAGCTTCCCGGTACAATACCGAAAAACCCTGAACTTTTCCCGGAACCCGAACAACAACTTTCCATATATAAATCTTTTTCCTCCGAACCATTTCGGAACTCCTCGTGACGTCCGGGATCTCATACGAGACTCCGAACAACATTCGGTAACCACATACAAACTTCCTTTATAACCCTAGCGTCATCGAACCTTAAGTGTGTAGACCCTATGGGTTCGGGAGACATGTAGACATGACCGAAACGTTCTCCGGTCAATAACCAACAGAGGGATCTGGATACCCATGTTGGCTTCCACATGTTCCACGATGATCTCATCGGATGAACCAAGATGTCAAGGACTCAATCGATCCCGTATACAATTCCCTTTGTCTAACGGTATTGTACTTGCCTGAGATTCGATCGTCGGTATACCGATACCTTGTTCAATTTTGTTACCGGCAAGTCTCTTTACTCGTTCCGTAACACATCATCCCGTGATCAACCCCTTGGTCACATTGTGCACATTATGATGATGTCCTACCGAGTGGGCCCAGAGATACCTCTCCGTTTACACGAAGTGACAAATCCCAGTCTCGATTCGTGCCAACCCAACAGACACTTTCGGAGATACCTGTAGTGCACCATTATAGCCACCCAGTTACGTTGTGACGTTTGGTACACCCAAAGCATTCCTACAGTATCCGGGAGTTGCACAATCTCATGGTCTAAGGAAAAGATACTTGACATTAGAAAAGCTTTAGCATATGAACTACACGATCTCTGTGCTAGGCTTAGGATTGGGTCTTGTCCATCACATCATTCTCCTAATGATGTGATCTCGTTATCAACGACATCCAATGTCCATGGTTAGGAAACCGTAACCATCTATTGATCAACGAGCTAGTCAACTAGAGGCTTACTAGGGACATGGTGTTGTCTATGTATCCACACATGTATCTGAGTTTCCTATCAATACAATTATAGCATGGATAATAAACGATTATCATGAACAAGGAAATATAATAATAACTAATTTATTATTGCCTCTAGGGCATATTTCCAACAGTCTCCCACTTGCACTAGAGTCAATAATCTAGTTCACATCGCCATGTGATTAACACTCATAGGTCACATCGCCATGTGACCAACATCCAAAGAGTTTACTAGTGTCTAAACTAGTTCACATCATCATGTGATTAAGACTCAATGAGTTCTGGGGTTTGATCATGTTTTGCTTGTGCGAGAGGTTTTAGTCAACGGGTCTGCAACATTCAGATCCGTATGTACTTCGCAAATCTCTAGGTCATATTGTAAATGCTGCTTCCACGCTCCAGTTGGAGCTATTCCAAATGGTTACTCCACTATACGTATCCGGTTTGCTACTCAGAGTCACTTGGATAGGTGTTAAAGCTTGCCTCGACGTAACCCTTTACGCTGAACTCTTTATCACCTCCATAATCGAGAAACATGTCCTTATTACTCCAAGGACAATTTTGACCGCTGTCTGGTGATCCACTCCTTGATCACCTTTGTACCCTCTTGCCAGACATGTGGCAAGGCACACATCAGGTGCGGTACTTAGCATAGCATACTATAGAGCCTACGTATAAAGCATAGGGGATGATCTTCGTCCTTTCTCTCTCTTCTGCCGTGGTCGAGCTTTAAGTCTTAACTTCATACCTTACAACTCAGGCAAGAACTTCTTCTTTGACTGATCCATCTTGAACACCTTCAAGATTATGTCAAGGTACGTGCTCATTTGAAAGTATTATTAAGCATTTTGATCTATCCTTATAGATCTTGATGCTCAATGTTCAAGTAGCTTAATCCAGGTTTTCTATTGAAAAACACTTTTCAAATAACCCTATATGCTTTCCAGAAACTCTACATCATTTCTGATCAACAATATGTCAACAACATATACTCATCAGAAAATTCTATAGTGCTCCCACTCACTTCTTTGGAAATACAAGTTTCTCATAAACTTTGTATAAACCCAAAATCTTTGATCATCTCATCAAAGTGTATATTCTGACTCCGAGATGCTCGCTCTAGTCCAAGGAAGGATCGCTGGAGCTAGCATACCTTTTAGCATCCTTAGGATCGACAAAACCTTTCTGATTGTATAACATACAACCTTTCCTTACGAAAACTGGCAAGGAAATTCGTTTTGACATCCATCTGCCAGATTTCATAAATGCAGCTAATGCTAACATGATTCCGACGGACTTAAGCATCGCTACGGATGAGAAAATCTCATCGTAGTCAACTCCTTGAACTTGTGAAAAACTCTTCGCCACAAGTCGAGCTTCATAGACGGTGACATCACCGTCCACGTCCGTCTTCTTCTTAAAGATCCATTTATCTCAATGGCTTGCCGATCATCGGACAAGTCCACCAAAGTCCATGCTTTGTTCTGATACATGGATCCTATCTCGGATTTCATGGCTTCTAACCATTTGTCGGAATTTGGGCCCACCATCGCTTCTCCATAGCTCGTAGGTTCATTGTTGTCTAGCAACATGACCTTCAAGACAGGATTACTGTACCACTCTGAAGTAGTACGCATCCTTGTCACCCTACGAGGTACGGTAGTGACTTGATCCAAAACTTCATGATCACTATCATAAGCTTCTACTTCAATTAGTGTAGGCGCCACAGGAACAACTTCCTGTGCCCTACTACACACTTGTTGAAGTGACGGTTCAATAACCTCATCAAGTCTCCACCATCCTCCCACTTAATTCTCGAGACAAACCTTTCTTTGAGAAAGGACCCGATTCAAGAAACAATCCCTATTGCTTTCGGATCTGAATTAGGAGGTATACCCAACTGTTTTGGGTGTCCTATGAAGATGCATCTTATCCACTTTGGGTTCGAGCTTATCAACCTGAAACTTTTTCACCTAAGCGTCGCAGCCCCAAACTTTTAAGAAACGACAGCTTAGGTTTCTCCAAATCATAGTTCAAACGGTGTCGTCTCAACGGAATTACATGGTGCCCTATTAAAGTGAATGTGGTTGTCTCTAATGCCTAACCCATAAACGATAGTGGTAATTCGATAAGAGACATCATGGTACGCACCATATCCAATAGGGTGCAACTATGATGTTCGGACATACCATCAAACTATGGTGTTCCAAGCGGTATTAATTGTGAAACAATTTCCACAATGTCTTAATTGCATGCCAAAGCTCGTAACTCAGATACTCATCTCTATGATCATATCATAGACATTTTATCCTCTTGTCACGATGATCTTCAACTTCACTCTGAAATTACTTGAACCATTCAATAATTCAGACTTGTGTTTCATCAAGTAAATATACTCAACATCTACTCGAATCATCTGTGAAGTAAGAACATAACAATATTCACTGCATGCCTCAGCACTCATTGGACTGCACACATCAAAATGTGTTACTTCCAACAAGTTGCTATCTTGTTCCATTTTACTGAAAAACGAGGCTTTTTAGTCATCTTGCCTATGTGGTATGATTTGCATATCTCAAGTGATTCAAAATCAAGTGAGTCCAAACGATCCATCTGCATGGAGTTTCTGCATGCGTATACACCAATAGACATGGTTCGCATGTCTCAAACTTTTCAAAACGAGTGAGTCCAAAGATCCATCAACATGGAGCTTCTTCATGCGTTTTACACCAATATGACTTACATGGCAGTGCCACAAGTAAGTGGTACTATCATTACTATCTTTTATCTTTTTGGCATGAAAATGTGTATCACTACGATCGAGATTCAATAAACCATTCCTTTAGGTGCAAGACCATTGAAGGTATTATTCAAATAAATAGAGTAACCATTATTCTCCTTAAATGAATAACCGTATTGCAATAGACATAATCCAATCATGTCTATGCTCAACGCAAACACCAAATCTCGATGGTCGAGGGAGCGTGCGATGCTTGATCACATCAACCTTGGAAACACTTCCAACACATATCGTCAGCTCACCTTTAGCTAGTCTCCGTTTATTCCGTAGCTTTTATTTCGAGTTACTAACACTTAGCAACCGAACCGGTATCTAATACCCTGGTGCTACTAGGAGTACTAGTAAAGTACACATTAGCATAATGTATATCCAATATACTTCTATCGACCTTGCCAGCCTTCTCATCTACCAAGTATCTAGGGTAATTCCGCTCTAGTGGTTGTTCCCCTTATTACAGAAGCACTTAGTCTCGGGTTTGGGTTCAACCTTGGGTTTCTTCACTAGAGCAGCAACTGATTTGCCGTTTCATGAAGTATCCCTTCTTGCCCTTGCCCTTCTTGAAACTAGTGGTTTCACCAATCAACAATTGATGCTCCTTCTTGATTTCTACTTTCGCGGTGTCAAACATCGCGAGTACCTCAAGGATCATCATATCTATCCCTGATATGTTATAGCTCATCACGAAGCTCTAGGAGCTTGGTGGCAATGACTTTGGAGAAACATCACTATCTCATCTGGAAGATCAACTCCCACTCGATTCAAGTGATTGTTGCACTCAGACAATCTGAGCACAAGCTCAACGATTGAGCTTTTCTCCCTTAGTTTGCAGGCTAAGAAAATCGTCGGAGGTCTCATACCTTTTGACGTGGGCACGAGCCTGAAATCTCAATTTCAGCCCTCGAAACATCTCATATGTTCCGCGACGTTTTGAAAACGTCTTTGGTGCCTCAACTCTAAACCGTTTAACTGAACTATCACGTAGTTATCAAAACGTGCATGTCTGATGTTCGCAACATCCACAAACGACGTTTGGGGTTCAGCACACTGAGCGGTGCATTAAGGACATAAGCTTTCTACTGTCCGCATAATCGCTATTGTCAACTTTCAACTATATTTTATCTAGGAACATATCTAAACAGTGGAACTAAAGCGCGAGCTTACGACATAATTGGCAAAGGTCTTTTGACTATGTTCAGGATAATTAAGTTCATCTTATGAACTCCCACTCAGATAGACATCCCTCTAGTCATCTAAGTGATTACATGATCCGAGTCAACTAGGCCGTGTCCGATCATCATGTGAGACGGACTAGTCATCATCGGTGAACATCTTCATGTTGATCGTATCCTCCATACGACTCATGCTCGACCTTTTGGTCTCTGTGTTCCGAGGCCATGTCTGTACATGCTAGGCTCGTCAAGTTAACCCTAAGTGTTTTGCATGTGTAAAACTTTCTTACACCCGTTGTATGTGAACGTAAGGATCTATCACACCCAATCATCACGTGGTGCTTCGAAACGACGAACTTTAGCAACGGTGCACAGTTAGGGGAGAACACTTCTTGAAATTGTTGTAAGGGATCATCTTATTTACTACCGTCGTTCTAAGTAAACAAGATGCATAAACATGATAAACATCACATGCAATCAAATAGTGACATGATATGGCCAATATCATTTTGCTCCTTTTGATCTCCATCTTCGGGGCTCCATGATCATCATCGTCACCGGCATGACACCATGATCTCCATCATCGTGTCTCCATGAAGTTGTCTCACCAACTTCTTACTTCTACTACTATGGCTACCGGTTAGCAATAAAGTAAAGTAATTACATGGCGTTGTTCAATGACACACAGGTCATACAATAAATAAGGACAACTCCTATGGCTCCTGCCGGTTGTCATACTCATCGACATGCAAGTCGTGATTCCTATTACAAGAACATGATCAATCTCATACATCACATATCATTCATCACATTCTTCTTGGCCATATCACATCACATAGCATACCCTGCAAAAACAAGTTAGACGTCCTCTAATTGTTGTTGCATGTTTTACGTGGCTGCTATGGGTTTCTAGCAAGAACGTTTCTTACCTACGCAAAATCACAACGTGATATGCCAATTGCTATTTACCCTTCATAAGGACCCTTTTCATCGAATCCGTTTCGACTAAAGTGGGAGAGACTGGCACCCGCTAGCCACCTTATTCACCAAGTGCATGTCAATCGGTGGAACCTGTCTCACGTAAGAGTACATGTAAGGTCGGTCCGGGCCGCTTCATCCCACACTACCGTCGAAACAAGATTGGACTAGTAACGGTAAGCATATTGAACAAAAGCAACGCCCACAACTACTTTGTGTTCTACTCGTGCAAAGAATCTACGCAACAGACCTAGCTCATGATGCCACTGTTGGGGAACGCAGCAGAAATTCAAAATTTTCCTACGTGTCACCAAGATCTATCTATGGAGAAACCAGCAACGAGGGGAAGGAGAGTGCATCTACATACCCTTGTAGATCGCTAAGCGGAAGCGTTCAAGAGAACGGGGTTGAAGGAGTCGTACTCATCGTGATCCAAATCACCGGAGATCCTAGTGCCGAACGGACGGCACCTCCGCGTTCAACACACGTACAGCACGGTGACGTCTCCCATGCCTTGATCCAGCAAGGATAGAGGGAGAGGTTGAGGAAGACTCCATCCAGCAGCAACACAATAGCGTGGTGGTGGTGGAGGAGCGTGGCAATCCTGCAGGGCTTCGCCAAGCACCGCGGGAGAGGAGGAGTACTTGGGAGAGGGGGAGGGCTGCGCCAGAACTTGTGGTGCGGCTGCCCTCCCACCCCCACGTATATATAGGGGCAAAGGAGAGGGGGGCCGGCCCCCTCAGATCCAATCTGAGGAGGGGGCGGTGGCCAAGGGGGGGAGGAGTGCCTCCCAAGTCAAGTGGAGGCCCTCCCCCCTTAGGGTTTTCCCTCCCCATGCGCATGGGCCTTGGGGGGGCTGGTGCCCCTGGCCCATTAAGGCTAGGGCGCCCCCCTATAGCCCATGCTACTGTATTGGACGTGGTGGAACAATTTCCAGACCTCCGGACCCCTCCGGAATCCTTCGGAACCTTTTGGAAGCTTCCCAGTACAATACCGAAAAAACCCGAACTTTTCCCGGAACCCGAACAACAACTTTCCATATATAAATCTTTACCTCCGGACCATTCCGGAACTCCTCGTGACGTCCGAGATCTCATCCGAGACTCCAAACAACATTCGGTAACCACATACAAACTTCCTTTATAACCCTAGCGTCATCGAACCTTAAGTGTGTAGACCCTACGGGTTCGGGAGACATGTAGACATGACCGAAACGTTCTGCGGTCAATAACCAACAACGGGATCTGGATACCCATGTTGGCTCCCACATGTTCCACGATGATCTCATCGGATGAACCACCATGTCAAGGACTCAATCGATCCCGTATACAATTCCCTTTGTCTAACGGTATTGTACTTGCCCGAGATTTGATCGTCGGTATACCGATACCTTGTTCAATCTCGTTACCGGCAAGTCTCTTTACTCGTTCCGTAACACATCATCCCGTGATCAACCCCTTGGTCACATTGTGCACATTATGATGATGTCCTACCGAGTGGGCCCAGAGATACCTCTCCGTTTACACGAAGTGACAAATCCCAGTCTCGATTCGTGCCAACCCAACAGACACTTTCGGAGATACCTGTAGTGCACCTTTATAGCCACCCAGTTATGTTGTGACGTTTGGTACACCCAAAGCATTCCTACGGTATCCGGGAGTTGCACAATCTCATGGTCTAAGGAAAAGATACTTGACATTAGAAAAGCTTTAGCATACGAACTACACGATCTCTGTGCTAGGCTTAGGATTGGGTCTTGTCCATCACATCATTCTCCTAATGATGTGATCCCGTTATCAACGACATCCAATGTCCATGGTCAGGAAACCGTAACCATCTATTGATCAACGAGCTAGTCAACTAGAGGCTTACTAGGGACATGGTGTTGTCTATGTATCCACACATGTATCTGAGTTTCCTATCAATACAATTATAGCATGGATAATAAACGATTATCATGAACAAGGAAATATAATAATAACTAATTTATTATTGCCTCTAGGGCATATTTCCAACACATGGCTCAGCGAGGCTCCCGGGGAAGGAGTTGGAGCCGCAACCTCGGGAGGGTGAGTGTGTCCTCTTGGCCACCCATGTTGACCGCGGGTTTTCTTTGCCGCCTCACCCTTTCTTTCGGGGATTTCTGAACTTCTTTGGGGCACAACTCCACCATTTCACACCCAACTCCATCATGTATCTCGCTTCTTTCGTGTCCTTGTGCGAGAATGTCTTGGGTTGTCGGCCTCATTGGGGTCTGTTCAAGCACATTTTCACCTGTCGCTCCTAGACGGTGAAAAAGGCCAATCCGAGTGACGAGAGAACCCAAGTGATTCAGATGTGCGGGGGTCTTGGGGTTCAGATGAGGGGAAAAAGTGCCTTTCCGGCCATGGTCCTTCCCGACTCGGTCCGTGGATGGCAGTCGACCTGGTTCTACTGCCAAGACTAGTCGATGCCAGGGCAGTCGACTGGACTCCCTCCTTTTTCTATGGACCGAGTGAGGAAGCCTTCCTCTTTGAAGGTGATCCCGGAGGAGAAGGTGCAGGTTAAGGTGCTGGTCGAGCGTGTAGTCCAGCTTATCCGTGACGGGGTGACCGGCATGGATCTCTTGGAGGTCTTCCTCCGACGACGCATCCAGCCGCTTCAATATCGAGACCATCCGATGTGGATGTATTCTGGTACTGAAGACACCACTCGGATCCACCCGGAGGAGGTCGAGGATGCCGCGCTGGAGAGGTGGATGACTGCCATCACAGGTAACAAGGACAACCCCTGAGGAGCCAGGAGGATTCCTCCACTCGACCAATCATACGAAGTAGACAAGGTCCAATTCTGCATCTCCGACTGTGATCCTGTTTTCTTCACTCTGCTTTGCTTAAAATCAGTCGACTGACTTCTGTCTTGTTTGTTGTCTTCTAGGCCACTACTGAGATGTACTCGATGCCCAACGGGGTGCAAGAACAGGTCGAGGAGGAGGAGGCGAGCGGAGGTGAAAGTCAGGAGGAGTGGCAATCTGATGGTGAGGGGGATGAAGATGACGACGGCTCCGACGAAGAGGAGGAGGAGGAAGAGGAGGAGGAAGTCGACCCTCGTCGCACGAAAAGGCGATCCAAGCTCGCCCACGACCCCACGGTCGAGCATGGTAAAGCGACTGTGCCTGTTGGGCAGTCGACAAAACGCCCTCGGACGTCCTCTCCTGCACCGACTGAAAAAGCGCCGAAACATCCCCGAGCGGCGCCATCAAAGCCGTCGAAGGCCCTGCCTAAGATGAGAATGGCCATTCGCACCATTTCCGGGTAACATCAGAACTTGTGTTTTCTCGTTTAGCGTGGACAGACTCTTGGTCGACTCGTTGGCTGACCGACTGATTTCTGAAATCTGTAGTGCTGCTACCTCCGAGACCTCAGTCAGGAATGAAGACCAAGAAATGGAAGATGCTGCCACCTCCAACCTTGGTATGATCTCTGTAATTTCGCTTTTGGTCGACTGGATCTTCATTTTTAACTTTGAATCTTTCCTGTAGCCCCACCTCATGTCATTGATCTCCCTGATGATGACGATGAGGCGCCGCTGAGGCCGAGGAGGAATAAAAAGGCGCCTGCTGGCAAGACTGCTCAGGTTGCGTCAGCACCTGAGACGTTGGTTCAGGAGGGAGGCAACGTCACTCGGACTTCCGTGTCCTTTGCTGTGCCGCTGATGAGTGCTCAACCTTCGTCGTCGACTGCTGATCCGCCTTCCCTTTTCGCCACACACCACGTCCCAGAGGGCCAAGCGGGTGCTGCTAAGGAGGCTATACGCCAGGCGGGGATCATGATGGAGCAGGTGAAGGCGATCCGGGACGCCGGCCAAGCAGCTTATGATGCAAGCTCAGCTCTTCAGAGCAACGTCCAGGTTAGTTGGTCACCGCTTGTTCTGTTAGGATATGGTACCTGAAAACTCTTCTTTCTGAAGATCTTTGTATCTGTACACCCACTGGGCACAGTGAGGGCACACTGAGTGCACCCACTGGGTGTAGTCCCCGAGACTATGGTGGACTGCTAGCAGTCGACTGTAGTCTTTATACTTTGAATTTGTTCACTCTAACTTCTCCACTCGGTCTGGTCGAATGGAATCTCGGAACCAGTGGGGGCACGCTGAGTGCACCCACTGGGTGTAGTCCCCGAGACCATGGTCGACTGCTGGCAGTCGACTAAGGTCTGAAGAACCTCTCTCTCTCTCTCTTTTTTAGATCATGATGATACCGTGGCTGACTGCTGGCAGTTAGCTGTGGTTTAGGATCATAACCTTTTTGTCTCTTTCGGTCGACTGATCGAACCAAGTCGGTAGAACCAGTGGGGGAACGCTGAGTGCACCCACTGGGTGTAGTCCCCGAGACTACTGTTGAATATTTTGATTCGGCTGTAGTCTTAGAAATGCTATGATTTTTCTCTTTGTCACTCGGAAGCAACCTATCTTTAATGTTTGTCGACTGTCTTTTCGCAGAAATCTTGCGAGCTTGTGGCTCGTTATACTGAATTGGAGAACAAATTATCTAGCTCGAACTTGACTTGAAGCTTGTTTAGGAGAACTTTATGAAGGCGAAGGATGAAGCAAAAGGTATGTTTGGTGAGAATCTTGATGTCTGTCTTTATCTTTTTGTCCATTCCTGATTCTGATCTCATTGTCACTTTGCAGATAAACTGAAGGAGGCTCTGAAGAAGAAGGACCAAGACCTTGCTGAGGCGCAGAAGGCGGCTTCGGACAAAATGAAGCTTGCAAAAGAAAAGTTGGCTTCAGTCGGAAAACTTGAAGAGGAGAATACCAATCTGAAAGCTGCTCTCGACGCGGCCAACAAGGAGGTCAGTCGTCTGAAGAATGATAAGATAGCTCTGAGTGACAAGGCTAGCGAACTGGTGGGAAAGAATAACGATCTGGAGGCTTATCTCGAAGGGCTCGCCAAGAAGTTATTCCTCATGCTTGAAGGTAATCTCTTTTATCCGACTGACTGGTTATCATCGACTCATCGTAGAACTGTTGGCTTAACTTCGAACTGTGTTTACAGAATTCTGCCAAAACTTCGAGGAGGAGACCAGTCGACTGGAGACAAACTTGGATCCCATTAACTCTCCTGTGAAAGACGAGGCTGCTATGAACGTATTCTGACTGGAGTCTTGCGTTGCTGGAGTTGTTGACTATCTTGCTCGACTGAAGGTTGTGGTGTCGCGGATCGACACGACACTCTGGCCAGGAGAGATGCTTCGAAATGACCTCGAGTCTCTGATGACTCGACTGAACGACATTCCAGGTCGAGTGCAAGAATGGAAAAAGTCTTCTGCCAGGTGTGGTGCTGACGTTGCTCTATCCCTGGTCCGTGTTCACTGCAAGGATGCGCAAGAGGACAAGCTGGCGTCCATCAAAGTGGCCAATACCAAGAAGCATGACTTCCAATCTTTCATGGAGACCTTCATTGCTGCTGCCACTCGGATTGCTGATGGAATCGACTTCGACCAGTTTGTCGCGCCCTCCTGTCCTCCACCTGAGGAGTAAGAAAAACTTTTATGCCTCACCTTAAATTTGCCTCAGTATGCCGAGTGGTTTTGTAACCGATAAACTTTTACAGGCTTGACGCCTGAGCACTTCTGAATCCGTTATCTGAAATTTGCTTATCGTTGAATATGCTTGCATTTGCCTTCGAGCGAACTTTGTTCTTCACTCGGAATATACTTTAATGCTTGAGACGCAGCCCTGAGGTGGAAAGTCCAGTCGACCTGCACTTCATCGTTCTTGCAGGTAGGGATGGAGCACAGATTGTAGTCGACCTGCGTCCTTGCGGATCAGGATGGAAAGCACATTGTATTTGTGGCGTAGCTCAGAAGGAGAAGGTAGCAGTCTACCTACCCCTCGTCGTCCTTGCGGATCAGAATGGATTAAATACTTAGGCGAGTACTGGACTGCAGCTAAGCCCTCGAGTGTGAGGTTTGCTCTCCACTCGGTAGGATTTTCAGGTACTTAGGCGGGTACTGGACTGCAGCTAAGCCTCCAAGTGGGAGGTTTGCTCTCCACTCGGTAGGATTTTCAGATACTTAGGCGAGTACTGGACTGCAGCTAAGCCCCCGAGTGGGAGGTTTGCTCTCCACTCCGTAGGATTTTCAAATACTTAGGCGAGCACTAGACTGCAGTTAAGCCCCCGAGTGGGAGGTTTGCTCTCCACTCGGTAGGATTTTCAGATACTTAGGCGAGCACTAGGCTACAGCTAAGCCCACGAGTGGGAGGTTTGCTCTCCACTCGGTAGGATTTTTTGTAGCGTAGCTCATAAGGAGAAGGTAGCAGTCGACCTGCACCTCGTCATCCTTGCAGAACGTATGTTGTATTTGTGGCGTAGCTCGGAAGGAGAAGGTAGCAGTCGACCTGCACCTCGTCATCCTTGCAAAGCGCACATTGTATTTGTGGCGTAGTTCGGAAGGAGAAGGTAGCAGTCGACCTGCACTTCGTCATCCTTGCAAAGCACACATTGTATTAAATACTTAGGCGAGTACTGGACTGCAGCTAAGCCTCCGAGTGGGAGGCTGGCTCACCACTCGGTAGGATTTTAAACACTTAGGCGAGTACTTGGACTACAGCTAAGCTTCCGAGTGGGAGGCTGGCTCACCACTCGGTAGGATTTTAAACACTTAGGCGAGTACTTGGACTGCAGCTAAGCCTCTGAGTGGGAGGCTGGCTCACCACTCGGTAGGATTTTAAACACTTAGGCGAGTATTGGACTGCAGCTAAGCCCCCGAGTGCGAGGCTGGCTCACCACTCGGTAGGATTTTCAAGTACTTAGGCGAAACGGATTCGCAGCTAAGCCCCCGAGTGGGAGGCTGGCTCACCACTCGGTAGGGATTTTTTTTACAAACTTAGGCGAAACGGATTCGCAGCTAAGCCACCCACTGGGGGGGTTTCTCATGTAAACAAAAAGTAATAACAATCACTGGGAAAATTATAACATTCTTGTCTTTGATAAACAAACTACAGAGGTACTTTTTATTACATCTCATCCGAGTGTGTACTTAAGTATAAAAGGGGCGGAGCAGCTCCACGTTCCAAGCTCGTGGCTCGTCAATCTGGCGATCGACATTGTAAAGACGGTACGCTCCATTGTGGAGAACCTTGGTGACGATGAAGGGGCCTTCCCAAGTAGGAGCGAGCTTGTGTGGCTTTTGTTGATCCACTCGGAGGACCAAGTCTCCTTCTTGGAAGGCTCAACTCTTCATGTTTCTGGCATGGAATCGATGCAAGTCCTGCTGATAAATAGTCGATCGGATCATGGCCATCTCTCTTTCTTCTTCTAGAAGGTCGACTGCGTCTTGTCGGGCTTGTTCTGCTTCATCTTCAGTGTAGAGCTCGACCCGGGGTGCATTGTGAAGTAGGTCACTCGGCAAGACTGCTTCAGCTCCATAGACCAGGAAAAATGGAGTTCTTCCAGTCGACCGATTAGGAGTGGTCCTCAATCCCCAAAGAACTGACGAAAGTTCGTTGACCCATGCGCCTGCTGCGTGCTTGAGATCGCGCATCAGTCGGGGTTTCAATCCTTTGAGAATTAGACCATTTGCCTGTTCAGCTTGTCCATTCGACTGGGGGTGAGCGACTGAAGCGTAGTCGACTCTTGTGCCTTGAGAGGCGCAAAAAGCTTTGAATTCGTCGGAATCATCGAAGTTTGATCCGTTATCAGTGATGATGCTGTGCAGAACTCCGTATCTGAATGTCAACTCTCTGATGAAGCTGATAGCAGTACCAGCACCAAGATTCTTGATAGGCTTAGCTTCAATCCATTTAGTAAACTTGTCGACTGCTACTAGCAAGTGAGTGAAGCCGCTACTGCCAGTTCTCAGTGGTCCAACCATATCTAACCCCCAAACAGCGAAGGGCCAGACGAGTGGAATGGTCTTCAAGGCTGAGGTGGGTTTGTGCGATAGATTGGAATAGAACTGACACCCTTCACACTTGTCGACTATTTCCTTTGCCATTTCATTTGCTCTTGGCCAGTAAAATCCTGCTCGGTATGCTTTAGCCACAATGGTCCAAGAGGACGCATGATGACCATAGGTCCCTGAGTGGATATCATCAAGGATTATCCGACCTTCTTCTGGTGTTATACATTTCTGACCGACTCCAGTCGCGGCTTTCTCTGTACAACTGTCCCTTTATCAAGGTAAAGGCTTTGGATCGACGGACGATCTGTCGAGCCTCTTCTTCATTCTCTGGGAGCTCTTTCCTTAGGATATACGCGATGTACGGCTCTGTCCAGTCGGGAGTGATGACCAAAACTTCCATGATCAGGTCGACCACAGCTGGAACTTCAACTTCAGTCGGATCCGTGACACTTTTTGGCTATGGAGCTTCTTCGGTGAAAGGATCCTCTTGAACTGATGGTGTATGGATGTGTTCCAAAAACACATTACTGGGAATGGCTTCTCTTTTGGAACCTATCTTTGCCAAATCATCAGCCGCTTGATTTTTTGGTCGGGGTATATGATGGAGCTCTAACCCCTCAAATTTCTTCTCTAGCTTTCTCACTGCATTGCAGTAACCAGTCATGGCTGGACTTCTGACGTCCCACTCCTTCATCACCTGATTAACCACCAAATTTGAGTCGCCATAGACCATGAGGCGACGGACGCCGAGTTAAATGGCCATACGCAACCCATACAAAAGTGCTTCGTTATTGGAGGAATCAAAGTGGATCTGGAGCACATATATGAGCTTATCTCCTCGGGGGGAAACCAACACTACCCCAGCACCGGAACCATTCAGCATCTTAGAACCATCAAAGAACATGGTCCAGTGCTCCGAGTGAACCTGAGTCGGTAGTTGCTGTTCAATCCACTCGGCGATGAAATCAGCTACTGCTTGGGACTTGATGGCTTTCTTTGCGTCAAACTTGATATCAAGGGGAAGGAGTTCAATCGCCCATTTTGCCACTCGACCAGTTGCATATCTATTGTGCAGAATCTCTGATAATGGGGCGTCGCTGACGACTATAATGGAATGATCAGAGAAATAATGAGCAACATTCTTCATGGTCATATAAATCCCATATACAAGCTTCTGATAATGAGGGTATCTTTGCTTTGATGGGGTTAACACTTCGGAAAGATAATATACTAGGCGCTGAACTTTGAAGGCTTTTCCTTCTTCTTCCCGCTCGACCGTAAGTACTGTACTGACGACTTGTCCTGTGGCTGCAATGTAAAGCAGCAAAGGCTCTTTGCTAATTGGGGCAGCAAGCACCGGCTGGGTGGAGAGCAGGGCTTTTAGCTCTGCAAAGTCTGCATCAGCTTCGGGAGTCCACTCGAACTTGTCTGACTTCTTCATCAGTCGATAAAGAGGCAATGCCTTTTCACCGAGACGAGAAATCGACTTAAAGTGGCCAAGCATCCAGTAAGCTTCTGGACATCATGCACATGCACAGGGCGTTTCATTCGGAGTATAGTGCCAACTTTTTCTGGGTTGGCGTCGATTCCTCGTTCGGAAACGAGAAAACCGAGCAACTTTCCACCAGGAACTCTGAATGTGCACTTTGATGGATAAAGTTTGATATCATACCTCCTGAGGTTGGCAAATGTTTCAGCAAGGTCAGTCAACAGGTCGGAACCCTTCTGTGACTTGACCACAATATCATCCATGTATGCTTCCACATTCCGACTGATTTGAGTGAGCAAACACTTCTGAATCATCCTCATGAATGTGGCTCCGGCATTCTTGAGGCCGAATGGCATGGTGACATAGCAGAAGCACCCGAATGGAGTGATGAAAGCTGTTTTAATCTCGTCGGGTCCATACAGACGGATCTGATGGTAACCGGAATAGGCGTCTAAAAAAGACAGGCGCTCACATCCCGCAGTTGAGTCGACTATTTGGTCGATGCGGGGGAGAGGAAAATGATCTTTTGGGCAGGCCCGATTGATATGTTTGAAGTCAATGCACATGCGAAGTGACTTGTCCTTCTTGGGGACCATGACAACATTGGCGAGCCACTCGGAGTGGTAAATCTCTCGGATAAACTCTGTTGCTAAGAGCCGAGCCACCTCCTCGCCAATGGCCTTTCTCTTCTGGACGGCGGACCATCGAAGATGTTCCTTGACAGGTTTCACTTTTGAGTCGACTCGTAGACGATGCTTAGCCAGCCCCCTGGGAGCACCTGGCATGTCAGCAGGCTTCCATGTGAAGATGTCCCAGCTCTCACGAAGGAACTGGATGAGCGCTTCTTCCTATTTGGAGTCGAGTGTTGTAGAGATATGAGTCGGAGCAGCACTGGGGTCGGTCGGGTGAATGTGAACCGGCTTTGTCTCACCGGACGACTGAAACACTGACTCTGTAGCGGGCTTCTTGGCTCGCAACAAATCACTCGGATCTGTAGTTTTCTGGTATTCCTGCAGCTCTACCACTGCCATCTGAGCATCGGCGATCTTTGAGCCTTTCTGAAAGCACTCTTCCACCTTCTTCCGATTGCCAGTAATAGTGATCACACCTTTGGGACCGGGCATCTTCATTTTGAGGTACACATAGCATGGTCGAGCCATGAAACGTGCATATGCTGGCCTGCCCAAAATAGCGTGATAAGCACTATGGAAATCCACCACTTCAAATGTCAACTTTTCTTTGCGGTAATTCTTGGAATCACCGAAAACCACATCAAGAGCAATTTGGCCGAGTGACTCAGCCTTCTTTCCAGGAATGACTCCATGGGAACTCATGTTGCTGGTACTGAGTCTGGACATCGGAATGCCCATCCCTTTCAGCGTCTCTGCATACAATATATTCAGGCCACTGCCACCATCCATCAAGACTTTAGTCAGTCGAGTGCCCTCGACGACTGGGTCGACCACCAAAGCTTGCCTCCTAGGGGTGGCTATGTGCGTCGGATGATCGGACTGGTCGAATGTGATGGCAGTATGAGACCATTTCAGATAACTGGCGTCACCGGAGCAACCATATTCACCTCTCGGTTTATAACTTTCAATCGACTTTTGCTTTCAACATCAGCAAAAATCATCAGGGTGGAATTGACCTGGGGATATCCATCATCACTATCTTCTTTGTCTTCAACTTTGTCCGACTCCTTTTCCTTATCCTTGGACTGTTTTCCCTGGAATTGCTGGATCAAGAGCCGACACTGTCGAGTGGTATGTTTCGGATAAATGAATTTACCCTCCTCATCTTTCTTCGTGTGGATGTGGCACGGCAAATCCATTACGTCATTCCCTTCCTTGTCCTTCACCTTCTTAGGGTTCCAAGACCCTTTGGGCTTCCCTTTAAACTTTCCTTGAGTCACGGCCAAGGCTTCTCCAGGAGCAGCTAGCTCGGCTTTCCGCTTCTGCTTCCGACTGGAGTTCCCTCCCCCGGTTTCATGGGCAGCTGACTTGTACTTGCCACTCCGGAGCCGATCCTCTTCTTCACCATTAGCATACTTGGTGGCAATCTCCATCATTCGACTCAGAGTCATGTCACCGGATCGTCCGAATTTCAGACTCAGCTCTCTGTTCTTAACGCCTTCCTTGAAGGCACAGACTGCCTGGTGATCAGATACATTCTCTACTGTGTGATGCAATGTGATCCATCTCTGGATGTAATCTCTCAAAGTTTCATTCGACTTTTGCACACACGACTGCAGCTCTGTCAACCCTGCTGGCTACTTGCAAGTTCCTTCAAATGTCCTGACAAACACTCGGGCAAGATCTTCCCAAGTGTAAATGCTGCTGGGTGCCAACTGATTCAACCATGCTCTGGCCGATCCCTCCAGCATAAGGGGAAGATGTTTCATGGCCACCTCATCGTTGACGCCGCCAATCTGGACAGCCACTCGGTAGTCCTCAAGCCAAGTATCAGGCTTGGACTCACCAGTGAACTTTCTGACTCCAGTCGCCAACCTAAAGTTGGGAGGAATCACCACGGCCCTGATGGCTCTGCTAAAACACTCTGGTCCTAAGACGTGTACTCTGCTGCTGGTGGGCACATCTCTGTCATGGCCTTCTCGGTGAGCTCTGTTCCTGTCGACCAAACATTGAACGATAATGGATCTTGCATCAAAGCCTGGTTCCCTGGGGTCGACTGGAATCCTTCGCCCAACACTATGATGGCGTCTGTCATCCTGCTATCGAGGCGCGTATGACCCACCCCTTGAGGGAGGAGTGGGCACTCGATGTCGATCATCACGATCGAATCCGTCATCGTACTGATCACGCCGACCTCCACGTCCCTCACGCTTCGGGGGCGATCTTGGGCTATGGGCTGACTGGACTGTATTCGCAGCGACGGATCTACTGTGAATCCTGTTCCGTGACAGCGATACGGCTGATATTTGATCTCCTGATGCCCGGAGTAAATCTCTGATCTATAGCAAGCCTCTGACTGGGAAGGCTGAATCGACTCTGCTATAGGGGCTGCAGCTGCTAGATTCTGAATCGGAGTTCGATATACCTGAGTCGGTGGTGGAAAGAGTTGACGTCGACTGGAGTCTGGAACCCGTTGCCGCGCACGCTCGTCGAGTGCTCGCTGGAGGTTCTCCAGTCGAGTGCGCTCAGCCAAGTTGGCCAAACGCGCGTCCTCTAAGGCACGAGCCTCAGGGGTTTCTCCAACGATAGGAGTATGCAGCGCATCCATGTTCCGGCGGCGAAGCTCTTCCCTTTGTAGCGACGTGAGGGGCTCGGGCTGATATTCTTCGTGGGCGTGCGCCGGATCGCCTCCGCCATCCAGTCCGTCGGTGCGGGGAAAACCGGGAGGACTGCATGGTCCATTGACCATCAGAACCTCCGCCGCTGGATTACTGCTGTCGCACTCGGATGCAGTCTCTACGGAGCCAGTCGAACAGGTTGTAGAGAGATTCTCGGGCTCGATCGCCGCGACTTGGGGAGTGGCCGACTGGTGAGCCACCGCGTGCCTCACCCACCGCTGAAGCCTCGACCGGCCAGAGCACTTGCGCCGGTAGGAAACAGGGAGGGAGGACGACACAGGGGTCGACCGATACTGGGTCGATGGTTGCCGCAGGAGGACGCTGCGAATGCATGCACGAAAGTGCGTCGCCCCGCGGACGGGGAGCGCGTCAATGTTGAGTGGAGCCTCCTGAAGCCAAGCGGAGTCGTCAGCGATGAACGTGAGCGCGCCGAGACGGATCACGCGGCCCTCAACCAAAACTCCGCCTGAAACCATGATGAAGGAGATCGGAAAAATTGCAACTTCTCCAATAAGTCGCTAAGACACCGGCCCCACGGTGGGCGCCAACTGTCGTGGTTCTAAGTCTGACAATAGAATAGGGGGTAGGAATGGAGAGGCAAGATCCTAGCTGTGGAGTAGTTGTATACGCAAGATGTTTACGAGTTCAGGCCCTTCTCGGAGGAAGTAACAGCCCTACGTCTCGGAGCCCGGAGACGGTCGACTGGATTATGTGCGTATGAGTTACAGGGGTGCGAACCCTTGACACTGAGGAGGGGGGTGGCTTATATAGAGTTCGCCAGACCCCTCCGGCCCTCAGTTATGTAGGGTTTAAAGTACATTAAGATCGGAGGTTACTGGTAACGCCCCACATAAAGTGCTATGATGACCATAAAAGCTACTTAATGACCGACCGTTTGTGCGCAGACTGACTTCAGATCTCCTGGCGGTTGAGTGGTTGGCTTCATGGTCGAGTGTCTTCAAGTCCGTCGAGTGGAATCCTTCCAGGTCGACTGACAAGTGGTTTCTTCTAGAGATGTCTTTGGGGAGGGTATCTTGGACAGGTCCATGACCCTACCCTAGGTACATGGCTTCATCACCTGCAGCGGCGACATCACCCTCGCGCTCAACAAGCTCGTGGTGGACATCTCGGTGCCTTTCCGGGACCCCTTGGCAGTGGCCGTCCTAGTGTCACACCCTGATTTTCATGCCACAACACTTATGCTAATAAATCATGATAAAATGTGGTTTGACAAAAACTTTTGAGTGTTTTGTCTTTGCTTTGATAGAATGTTTATCTGCTGTTTGCAAGTGCTCTAAAAATCAAATAAATCCTCCAACTCCTATACTTCATTTCCTTGCCAAGTCTCATGTCTTGGAGAACAAGATAACATCATCAAATCCCCTCAAAACCATTTCTGTCCATTTGAAAGTTTGAGCAACTTTACATTGCCAAACATGTCCAAATGTTCTCAAACCTTGTGAACATGCTCAAATGGCCTAATCATTCATCTAGACCAAATGGCACAAGTTGGAGAACAAGGTAACTTTATCAAAGTACCCCAAAACCCTCTCTGACCAGAATCAAATTTGAACAAGTTTGTTCTGCCAACTTTTTCTCCTTGACCCCAACTTTTGTGAGCATGATCACATGACCAAATGAGGCCACCACACCAAGTGGTGCATCAAGGAGAATTGATTTGCATGACTAAATCTTGGTAAAGCCATTTCTGCTGATTTCTAGGGTTTACCAAAGTTGCATTGGCTACTTTGCCCAAATGAGCTCAAAACTTGGTGGAACACCCTACTTCCATGTTCCATTCTATCCTGTTAATTCTCATGGCACGTGGAATTAATTTTCTTGGCCAAACCAACAACAAACACCTTCTGCCATTTTACTAAGACCCCTATTTTGACCTCTTCCACTCTTCTCCATGGCCTCCACTTTTTACCACAGCTCCTCCTAGTCTTCTCCTATCTCCAGTAACTCTTCCCTGGCCTCAGCTCAATGATTAAGGGGTGAAACACCCCCATTTACCCCTCTAGATAGCACCTCCCTCTCTCTTTCTCACCTCCCTCCTCACTCCATTGGTTCCACAAGGCATCCAAGGCTTCCCCCTGCTATCCTAATACCTCCTGGCACTACTGGACACAAGTGGCCGCGCCCACTCCCCTTTCTTAATGCCATGGCATGCCAAAGGCGTGCTCCAGAGCACGCTACAGTGCGCCCTAGCACTGTAGCCGCTCTCTGCCCGAGCCACCGGACCACCTAGGGCCTCCCCCTCGTGTCCCCCGAGGTCACCTCGATGTCTGCAGCACGCTACGCTGTCGTCCCCTTCCTCTCTCTCCCTCTCCAGCTCTCCTCGCGTGCGGACAGAGCGCCGCCCGAGCGCGCCAGTCGCTGGCCACGGCGGCGACCCGCCTTGCCGTGTTTCCCGCTCCCTCTCTTCTCCCCCTGGGCATAGTCCACGCCCACAAACGCCCCAGACACGCGCCCACGAGCTCCCGTGGCCTCCAGCGATGGCTACGGCCTCGCCGGCGCATGGCCCGCTGTGCACCTCGCCCCCTCCTATTTGAGGCCGCCCCCGAGCCCCCTCTCTGCTCCATTTGCTCTCTCTCTCTCTCCCGAACACCACCCAGGCCAACCCATCCTTCCTCCCGAGCCCTCCTTGCTCCTCCATGGCCGAAGCCGAGCCACTGGCCTCCTCTCAAATTCCCGCGAATGAGGCCTCCTCCTCCCCTCCTTTCTTCATCAGGAAACCCCCAGGCAACGGAGGAACCTTCCCCCCTCTTCTTCCTCTGCTCCGGTACCCCGCAGCACCAAAGCCACCATCGCCATCGGCCTCGCCCTCCACGGCCGACGCCCTGCTCGACCCGGTGCCTCTGGGCGACCGTGCCACCCACGGTTGGACGCAGCCGGACCCCCTGCGCATGCCGGTGGCCAGCTCACCGGAAACGGTGGCCTGTGGCGCCGGCAAGCCGTCGACGATGCCACCCCTGCCTCTGCTCTGTTCGAGTGGGAGGTTGGGGACGAACCCGACAAGCGGGCCCCGCTCGTCAGCGACCGGTGGGCGGGCCCCGCCGTTTAAGTGGAGACGGCTTCCGCCGTTACCGCCTTCCCCGCGCGAAGGCGTATTCCCAGGAGCCGCCTTCGACGTGGCCCCTGTCGCCCACGTGGCCGAGTAGCTGGGCCGGCCCAATGCGCTGTGGTGCTATACTGCGCTCGGTGCGCAGTATAGGTATAACCCCTTCCTTTGTCTTTTCTTTTTTCCAGGCAACTTCAAAATTCCATAAACAATTCAAATTAACTCCAAATTTGATGATTCAAATTTCTAGTGACTCTATAAATCATGATCTACCTGTTGGTGCAACATGCACATTTTTCCAGAGACTTTTTCTTCACAAATATTTATCAAATCCCCATTTTCCTATTTCTGTGATGAACTTTAGAAAATCACAGAGAGCCCATTTTTGATCCAAATTCCATGATTCAAAATCCTAGATGTTTCTAAGTTCATAACTTAGTTTATGAACATTTTTATTAATACTTTCTGTAGCACATAAAATAATGGTCTATTTCTTCATATATAGCCAACTTTGCAAATTCATAGGAAATCCATTTGAACTCCAAATCCAGTGAAGCCAATTCCTAGATGCTTCTAAAATCATCCTTTGTTAAATGGGTGCCTTTGCTCATTTTTAAAATAATTCTTCTGTACACTTCTTGCAATTCCATAAACCCCTTGATTCCATCATATCGAAATGTTCAGAGATATCCATTGATCCACTTCCAATGAAATAACTTTGGTCATTCCTCATATGACCAGAGGTATCCAATAAAAGTCAACTTCACATTTTTAGAGCACATTTATTCTTGCCTTGTTGTGTTGCTTATTGTGTTTGTTTCCGACGTTAGTTGACGAAGTAGACGGAGTACTTGGAGAAGGACCAGAAGATTTCAAGACTCTGATGAACCAGGCAAGCAGCCCTTTGACCATGTCTATGAAACCTTTTTATGCATGTCATATAGTGCCATATTGTTGTTGCCATGGAATCATGATGAGGTGGTACCCACGTTGATGGTTTGCCACCGTTAATTCCTCATTGATACTTGCGCATGACCCTACCTTCTTATGAGGGTTATGCCGGTGGGAGTAGATAGGATGCTAAGGTAGTGCTACGTGAAAAGGGACGGGTATATGCATGGTGAAGGAGGCAAAGTATTTTCAAAGGACTTTTCGAAAACCCCGCCGGGTGCCACTTATACCCGAGGGAGAGATTGAGATGGGTAACCACTTGATGATGAAGTGGTATACCGAGGCAAGTGTGAGTGTTGTTTTCGAAAACGGATTAGATTTTGTCGACTGTCCCAACCTTACATGCGCAACCACTCTACCCTTATATGGGAAAGGGCATTATTGATTACCTAGGCCGATACTAGCTTGGAGCCCACATTACTAGTGACGGGGGAGAGTTGGTGCTCTCTCTCGGGATGGGGTCGTGCCAGGTAGGGCGGCCATGACTGTCTTTACAGCACCGGACACACCGTTGGTACCCCGTGCTTGTGGTATGTGATGAATATCGGAGCGATGCTCCACAATTTTAAGATGTGAAATGTTGGGTACGGGGGTTACTACCAATCGAGTGGACTCCATGTTAGTGTCGTCTAGCGAAAGGTAGTGATCGGGTGCTTACCCCGGGTACTTGAGGTATCGCGGGTCGTGGATGATACGGAAGTTCCCCGGATCTTGTGGGTACAGTGTGCAACCTCTGCAGAGTGTAAAACTATTCGAATAGCCGTGTCCACGGTCAAGGACAGTTGGGCGGTGCTGCTTAAACTACGTCCAGAGTTTTCAACCGTGTGTGTGTGTGTGATAAAACTACTTGGGTCAAGTCAAGGGACTTGACATGATTGAGATGGGTTGGTGCCCACTCTATTTATGTTAGATGGGTTGGTGCCCACTCTATTTATGTTGATATTTGTAACTTGTCCTCATGGTTACTTGAATTCTCTTGATGCATGCCTTACAAAGTTGTTGAACATGTCATAGCACTCAAAACTAGCTTTCTGCAAAATTTACCTATATCAAGCATTGTTGTATCTTGAACCAAAACATGGGTTGCTTGCGAGTACGTTCAAACGTACTCACTGGCTTGTCCCTGGCTATTTACTTGGCCAGGCTTGAAAGAACAGGATATGATGAAGAATACTTCGGCGACGAGCATGCGAGCTAGGACGCTTCCCAGTCAGAATGCCTGTAGGGTTAAGGCAGATGGCATGGGTCCAAGTTATCGACGAAGATTTCCGCTGCGATGATATACTCAAGACTTGACCATAATGGTCCTACTTGTGTAAAATGGTATGTATGGATGTAAGACTCTTGTTATTCAGCTTCTGTGTGTTCAATGAGCATTGATCTCTGGGATCACTGTACACGTGCATTCGGTGATCTCGACTTATGAGTCGGGGTCCCCACAGAGCTGGTATCAGAGCCATCCTGACTGTAGGAAGCCTTAGTTAGCATGGTCGTTAGTTAGGATAAAACTATTTCCAAAACTACTACTAGTTTTCAAAACTATCTGTACTTCTCTTCCCTTCTCAGTTTTTCGAAAACTAGGGTATACTTTCCTTATTAATCTCTTCCCCTTCAAAACCTTTGGTCGCTAGAACCCTTATGCCCCTGACCACTGGATTCCTTGTAATCCTCGTGGATAATCTAGAAGGAAGATGCCTTGCCAGACGTTCACCCACATCTCCTGAACACAAGATTGGCGACATCACGACAAGATGATACCAACAGAAGATACATCCTCGAGGAATGAGGACTTGAAGACCCAGGAGATGATGACACCCTTGACACTGCCCCAAGATGATGCAACCTTAGCCCACGATGATCAGGGCATAGGATATGCAAGATCATGATATACATCGCTAGTAGAGTAACCCTGTCACTACCGTTGTTGTATCGGCAACCACCGCTGGATGAGAACCTAGCCATTTGGTCCGCCTCACTATAGTGAGCAGGAAAACGGTTCTCTTCATCCCCCGCTCTCGGTGACGATATTGTCAACAACGTAACCGACATGATGGACCTCTATTGTGCGTTGTTAATGTCATTGCATAAAGGATTACCTACCTGGTACCATCGATGCCTTAGAAGACAAAACGGGATCGTCATGAATAAGAAGACACCAGAAGACCGAGTCAATGCCTGCTATGAGAAGCCATCACTTCAACAGGCAAGAAGTTGTTGAAGACTCTTCGTTTCATCAAACAACTACAAGAGACGTAGCAGCACCTGAGGAAAACCCGGGAGACTGCACGAGGCACAAGGCACGACTATAGGATCCGAGAACCCCTAGGGTAGGATGAGTCGTGTACCCCCTATGCGCAGTCGAGTCCGTATGATGGTTCGAATAGAACCATGATTGTGTGTTGCTTGCTTTTATTTGTTTGTGTTTTGATATCAGTCGCCCTTTTTGCCCTAGGCAACAAGTACGCGACCATATCACCTGCCTTATTCTGTTGTTTGTGTTTGGCCCTTTTGGAACTTGTTTGTTTGCACCTGCACTATAGAACCCCCTATTGGCATCCCACCTCCTCTATGCTAATTTTCCCTCTCGTCTCTCTCTCCTCAACTGAAGACCAGCAACACAAGGTGCACCAAGAAATCTGCTTCGGCAACCAACTAGCAATGAAGACTTTTGTTGCGGCCTCCTCGACCAAGTGAAACCCCGTAGGGTTATGTTTAACCCTCCAGACTAGAAACCCATTCCTAGACCCTTCGAGACTTCATGAGATACCCCAGTCCTTAACCATGTGCTTGACCCACAAAATTGCAAGAGAACCGGTTAAGCCTCCGTAACCTTTCTTATCACTGGGTTCATTAGGGAACTAGTGGACATAGTGAACGAGCACATTATCATCCTATGATAGCACCATAACTGACGATGCCATTGGGAAGACCAATTTAAGGATATAGGAATAGAGGACAAATGACTTGATGAGTTTATATCAATGACTTGAGGAATTATATGAGACTATTTGGTGGATTATGAGGCTTTGATGTTGGTAGATGAACTTGGTGGGATCATGAGTATAGATTAGCATAGCTTTCATTACCCCTGAGTAAATTGGATTTAGTAGGATAATTGTGTTCACAAGTTGGAATTCTTGGAAGTATTTGGATTTAACTTAGCCATGGGATATTGATAGGAGAGAGTTGATATTACGTAAATGACTTGGGGGAACATGTAGGGATCCCTCGTTGGACACAAGATTTGGATTTTAGTAGCTAATTCTAGTTGAATATAGATGCTGAGTATGTCTACATGGTTCGGAGTAAATTGGATTTAGACTGATGATCTTGATCATGATACCATGATTCTCGGTGGACGATAAACTAGGAGATTGGACTAATTGTTGGAGTTTATTTAGGGTTCTATATAAGCTTGACCTTGGAGTTTACTTGGCCATGATAATGGAAATTGGTGGACTGACTATATTAGAGATAGCTTTTTTTCAAGTATTTGGGGACTATAGGAACATTAGGAGATCATGTGGAACACCATAGACATTGGATTAATGGATTGTGTAGTGATTAATGGAAGTTAACAGGTTGTTGGAGTTGATTCATAGCAAAGGAAACAAGATCTTGGAGTGGCTTACGACGTGTTTCCCTAGGATAGAGGTGCTTTATCTTAGACCTGGGAAGAATAGGCTGAGCACTTGGATTGTCACGTTCAAGCTTAGCAGCTTATATGCTCTACCCATGGATTTTTAGCGGTAGCCATACATACGAGTTTGGGGATTGTAGACATGTATGATTTTGTTAGACCTCCTCTCGGGAGCCATGAGGATATGAATCACACGAGTGATGATTGGAGTTGACCTATACGAGATGATTCTTTTGGTAATATGAGGCAAAGACTAGGTAGAACAATGCATCTCAGGAATTGTGCTCAATGATAAACGTTTACTCGCACCCTAGAATCCTTGAAACCCTTACGCCCTACCAAGCCACAACACGGTCAGATCCTGACCTTGGGCTTTGCCTCTAGATCGATAAGACCTTGGCCAATACTCAACCGTAACCATCACCAATGCCTCAGCCCACTTTACGTACACCATAGACTTCATGGAGTGCTTAGACAAGATAGTTGTCCTCATCATTTGGTGACCTACCTGTCCACCCGAAGACGGAAGAAGAGCCGTTCAGCTAGTCAAGGAACATTTGAAGACTGCCATGCCAAGGAGGAAGAACTACACCTACCACCATCATCAAGAAGTAAACCTCCGCATCGAAGACCAGGCATATCTGCAAGCCACTTCTCTCAAGGGAACCAAGCATTTCCAAGACAAGGAGGCCCGCACCAAGATTCATCGGCCCCCTTAGAGATCACTCCTAGATTTAACAACCCCCTCTGAGGTCACTACGAGACGAAGAGAAGAGAGTTACCAGCTAGAGTTACCACCTGAGTTACCTGATGAGCGCAACACTTTCCATGCATCACAACCCCGGAAGTGTTTCCAACTTCCTAACTTGCCCGATCCCTACAAGGGCATTAACCACCGAGCCATCGACCCCTAGATGAGCTAACCTACCGCAAGCTACACATTAGCAACCTGGATCAAGAAGAGCGTCATACATGAAGCCACACCATCAAGTACTTCAATCTCAATGGAGCACTAAACGGAAGCAGAAGCAACATGAGGACTTGAAGACTACCCCAAATCCAATTTTCCATACTCCTTTCCGCGCCTAGTCTAGGAATCTCGGGGACGAGATTCTTGTAAGGGGGGTAGGTCTGTCACACCCTGATTTTCATGCCACAACACTTAAGCTAATAAATCATGATAAAATGTGGTTTGACAAAAACTTTTGAGTGTTTTGTCTTTGCTTTGATTGAATGTTTATCTGCTGTTTGCAAGTGCTCTAAAAATCAAATAAATCCTCCAACTCCTATACTTCATTTCCTTGCCCCAAACTTCTGCCCAATGATTATGCCATGTGTATAGAGAAATATAGTATTTTATTACAAAAATGATTTGGCCAAAAAGTATTTTCAAAAATTAGTTTTCCAAAACCCCCTGAATTGAGGTTTGCACTGCAAGTACTTAATTAAGGGCAGTAAAAATCTTTCTAAAAAATATTTTTGACTCCTATTAGATATAGGATACCAAGAAACCACAAAAATATAATTTTGAAAGTTATTTTACTATTTTATTTAAAAGCTTTTTCTTAAGGCCAGAAATGGTCTTTAATAGGGAAAAATTATTTTATTGTTTTAAAAATATTTGACAAAAATCAGGGAAACTCAGTGGACACATATTGTCCATATATAAGAGTTTCAACACATGGTCATGTTCAAAGTATTGGTCAAATCCCTCAAAAACCCTTTCTGGATATTTCAAGCTTTTGAAATATTTACAAAGGAAATATTCTCCAAAATTTCCAAGAAAAATCTAGCATGTCACATATGACATGTTTGATGATCTTGCCAAGTCTCATGTCTTGGAGAACAAGATAACATCATCAAATCCCCTCAAAACCATTTCTGTCCATTTGAAAGTTTGAGCAACTTTACATTGCCAAACATGTCCAAATGTTCTCAAACCTTGTGAACATGCTCAAATGGCCTAATCATTCATCTAGACCAAATGGCACAAGTTGGAGAACAAGGTAACTTGATCAAAGTACCCCAAAACCCTCTCTGACCAGAATCAAATTTGAACAAGTTTGTTCTGCCAACTTTTTCTCCTTGACCCCAACTTTTGTGAGCATGATCACATGACCAAATGAGGACACCACACCAAGTGGTGCATAAAGGAGAATTGATTTGCATGACTAAATCTTGGTAAAGCCATTTCTGCTGATTTCTAGGGTTTACCAATGTTGCATTGGCTACTTTGCCCAAATGAGCTCAAACTTGGTGGAACACCCTACATCCATGTTCCATTCTATCCTGTTAATTCTCATGGCAAGTGGAATTAATTTTCTTGCCCATACCAACAACAAACACCTTCTGCCATTTTACTAAGACCCCTGATTTGACCTCTTCCACTCTTCTCCATGGCCTCCACTTTTTACCACAGCTCCTCCTAGTCTTCTCCTATCTCCAGTAACTCTTCCCTCGCCTCAGCTCAATGATTGAGGGGTGAAACACCCCCATTTACCCCTCTGGATAGCACCTCCCTCTCTCTTTCTCACCTCCCTCCTCACTCCATTGGTTCCACAAGGCATCCAAGGCTTCCCCCTGCTATCCTAATACCTCCTGGCACTACTGGACACAAGTGGCCGCGCCCACTCCCCTTTCTTAATGCCATGGCATGCCAAAGGCGTGCTCCAGAGCACGCTACGCGCCCTAGCACTGTAGCCGCTCTCTGCCCGAGCCACCGGACCACCTAGGGCCTCCCCCTCGTGTCCCCCGAGGTCACCTCGACGTCTGCAGCACGCTACGCTGTCGTCCCCCTCCTCTCTCTCTCTCCCTCTCCGGCTCTCCTCGCGTGCGGACAGAGCGCCGCCCGAGCGTGCCAGTCGCTGGCCACGGCGGGGACCCACCTTGCCGCGTTTCCCGCTCCCTCTCTTCTCCCCCTGGGCGTAGTCCACGCCCACAAACGCCCCAGACACGCGCCCACGAGCTCCCGTGGCCTCCAGCGATGGCTACAGCCTCGCTGGCGCATGGCCCGCTGTGCACCTCGCCCCTCCTATTTGAGGCCGCCCCCGAGCCCCCTCTCTGCTCCATTTGCTCTCTCTCTCTCTCCCGAACACCACCCAGGCCAACCCATCCTTCCTCCCAAGCCCTCCTTGCTCCTCCATGGCCGAAGCCGAGCCGCTGGCCTCCTCTCAAATTCCCGCGAATGAGGCCTCCTCCTCCCCTCCTTTCTTCACCAGGAAACCCCCAGGCAACGGAGGAACCTTCCCCCCTCTTCTTCCTCTGCTCCGGTACCCCGCAGCACCAAAGCCGCCATCGCCATCGGCCTCGCCCGCCATGGCCGACGCCCTGCTCGACCCGGTGCCTCTGGGCGACCGTGCCACCCACGGTTGGATGCAGCCGGACCCCCTGCGCACGCCGGTGGCCAGCTCACCGGAAACGGTGGCCTGTGGCACCGGCAAGCCGCCGAGGACGCCGCCCCTGCCTCTGCTCTGTTCGAGCGGGAGGTTGGGGACGAACCCGACAAGCGGGCCCTGCTCGTCAGCGACCAATGGGCGGGCCCCGCCGTTTAAGTGGAGACGGCTTCCGCCGTTACCGCCTTCCCCGCGCGAAGGCGTATTCCCAGGAGCCGCCTTCGACGTGGCCCCTATCGCCCGCGTGGCCGAGCAGCTGGGCCGGCCCAATGTGCTGTGGCGCTATACTGCGCTCGGTGCACAGTATAGGTATAACCCCTTCCTTTGTCTTTTCTTTTTTCCAGGCAACTTCAAAATTCCATAAACAATTCAAATTAACTACAAATTTGATGATTCAAATTTCTAGTGACTCTATAAATCATGATCTACCTGTTGGTGCAACATGCACATTTTTCCAGAGACTTTTTCTTCACAAATATTTATCAAATCCCCATTTTCCTATTTCTATGATGAACTTTAGAAAATCACAGAGAGCCCATTTTTGATCCAAATTCCATGATTCAAAATCCTAGACGTTTCTAAGTTCATAACTTAGTTTATGAACATTTTTATTAATACTTTCTGTAGCACATAAAATAATGGTCTATTTCTTCATATATAGCCAACTTTGCAAATTCATAGGAAATCCATTTGAACTCCAAATCCAGTGAAGCCAATTCCTAGATGCTTCTAAAATCATCCTTTGTTAAATGGGTGCCTTTGCTCATTTTTCAAATAATTCTTCTGTACACTTCTTGCAATTCCATAAACCCCTTGATTCCATCATATCGAAATGTTCAGAGCTATCCATTGATCCACTTCCAATGAAATCACTTTGGTCATTCCTCATATGACCAAAGGTATCCAATAAAAGTCAACTTCACATTTTTAGAGCACATTTATTCTTGCCTTGTTGTGTTGCTTATTGTGTTTGTTTCCGACGTTAGTTGACGAAGTAGACGGAGTACTTGGAGAAGGACCAGAAGATTTCAAGACTCTGATGAACCAGGCAAGCAGCCCTTTGACCATGTCTATGAAACCTTTTTATGCATGTCATATAGTGCCATATTGTTGTTGCCACGGAATCATGATGAGGTGGTACCCACGTTGATGGTTTGCCACCGTTAATTCCTCATTGATACTAGCATTGTGCATGACCCTACCTTCTTATGAGGGTTATGCCGGTGGGAGTAGATAGGATGCTAAGGTACTGCTACGCGAAAAGGGACGGGTATATACATGGTGAAGGAGGCAAAGTATTTTCAAACTTTTCGAAAACCCCGTCGGGTGCCACTTATACCCGAGGGAGAGATTGAGATGGGTAACCACTTGATGACGAAGTGGTGTACCGAGGCAAGTGTGAGTGTTGTTTTCGAAAACAGATTAGATTTAAGATTTGTCGACTGTCCCAACCTTACATGAGCAACCACTCTACCCTTATATGGGAAAGGGCATTATTGATTACCTAGGCCGATACTAGCTTGGAGCCCACATTACTAGTGACGGGGGAGAGTTGGTGCTCTCTCTCGGGACGGGGTCGTGCCAGGTAGGGCGGCCATGACTGTCTTTACAGCACCAGACACACCGTTGGTACCCCGTGCTTGTGGTATGTGATGAATATCGGAGCGATGCTCCACAATTTTAAGATGTGAAATGTTGGGTACGGGGGTTACTACCAATCGAGTGGACTCCATGTTAGTGTCGTCTAGGGAAAGGTAGTGATCGGGTGCTTACCCTGGGTACTTGAGGTATCGCGGGTCGTGGATGACACGGAAGTTCCCCAGATCTTGTGGGTACAGTGTGCAACCTCTGCAGAGTGTAAAACTATTCGAATAGCCGTGTCCACGGTCAAGGACAGTTGGGAGGTGCTGCTTAAACTACGTCCAGAGTTTTCAACCGTGTGTGTGTGTGATAAAACTACTTGGGTCAAGTCAAGGGACTTGACATGATTGAGATGGGTTGGTGCCCACTCTATTTATGTTAGATGGGTTGGTTCCCACTCTATTTATGTTGATATTTGTAACCTGTCCTCATGGTTACTTGAATTCTCTTGATGCATGCCTTACAAAGTTGTTGAACATGTCATTGCACTCAAAACTAGCTTTCTGCAAAATTTACCTATATCAAGCATTGTTGTATCTTGAACCAAAACATGGGTTGCTTGCGAGTACGTTCAAACGTACTCACTGGCTTGTCCCTGGCTATTTACTTGGCCAGGCTTGAAAGAACAGGATATGATGAAGAATACTTCGGCGACGAGCATGCGAGCTAGGACGCTTCCCAGTCAGAATGCCTGTAGGGTTAAGGCAGATGGCATGGGTCCAAGTTATCGACGAAGATTTCCGCTGCGATGATATACTCAAGACTTGACCATAATGGTCCTACTTGTGTAAAACGGTATGTATGGATGTAAGACTCTTGTTATTCAGCTTCTGTGTGTTCAATGAGCATTGATCTCTGGGATCACTGTACACGTGCATTCGGTGATCTCGACTTATGAGTCGGGGTCCCCACACCTAGACACGGCATGGATCCTCATCGGTGGCCTCATCGACATCGCGCGCTTGGAGAGGGTCATTCGGAACATGTCCCAGATCCTCGGCAAGGTGGTCGTGGTGGACGAGCTCTCCCTCCGCAAGGAGGAGGAGGTGCGGGTCAATGTTAAATCCCTTGACTCATCCAAGCTCCGTGCCACAATCCAGGTCTTCTTCAACGACCAGGGTTTTGACCTCCGGATCTCTCCCGAGCCGCCCAACCACATTGGTCGCCCCCGCATCCCCAACGACAGCCTCTTGGGGGGCGGCTCTGATGGTGGGGGCATGGGGGACCATCGCAGTGACCGTGGCCCCCGCCATGGACACAACTCCGGCTCGGAGGACGACGATGAGGAGTATGAGGACAATCCCTGCCACGAGCATCCTCCCGCCTCGCCTGCCAGGAGTGGTGCAGGGGTCGGCCAATCCCACTGCTCATCCCCTCCGCCCCCCGCTGATAGCAGCAACGCTTCTAACGCGAGACTCCAGGTCTTTCTAGCTTCGTCCCCGCGCTCCCCCGACGGTACTCCTCCCGGCCTGCCTGCTGTGCTCTTACCTGGGGCTGACTCGTTGCCTGCCACCCAGCTTCCTCCGGCTGCTCCTGCACCGCCCGAGGAGGAGGGGAGTGACCGGGACTGGGACCCGCCCCCTTCCCTCCTCGCGTCGTGCCAGTCTTGTCGGACCTAGGGGTGATTGGTCTGCCCCCTGGTTCCGACCTGACCCCGTCCCCGCTGGCTCTGGACGTCGTCACGCTTGCGTCTCCGTGGACCCTTCCCCCGGCCTCCACGTGCTCTGTCCTAGGTGGGGCATCGACGGTGGCGCCCTTGTGCCCCCCCCCCCACTCCCACCTCGGACGGCGGCCTACTCCAGGCGGGGCAGATCAACCTCGACCCCGGGGACGTCTTTACGCTGCAGTGCTCGGATCGAGGCGGCCAGGCCAGAGGGTAGCGCCGCTCTGCCTATCCCCGAGCGGGCAAAACTGGGGGCCACTGCCCGGAACCTTGAACCAGGTACTCCGTCCATCCCCGCTACCCCTGCTACTTGCTCGTTCTCTTCTCTAGAGTCAGCTCCGCTCGGCCACCTCACTAAGGTGGCTGCGGACTCGGCCATCGTGTTCAGGGGAGAGATCTCCCCCCGGTTAGTTCATATTGAGGCGATTCATGCTCGCGAGATCCTTCATGGCCGTCTTGTCGAGGCCCGCTCTCGCCTCCTGGCCTCCTCGGAGGCCCCCGCCGCCGCCACCCCGAGTGCTCAGTCACAGGCGATGGCTGCCCCCGCCGATATCCGAGGCCGCACCCGCTCCCGCACCGCAGCTCTTCGTGCCCAGAACACATCCCAATTCTTGGGGTCAAACAGCCCCCCGATGGTCTCGTGATGCGTACACTTTTCTGGAACATCCGCGGTTTCGGCCAAGATGGCTGGTGCTGCCAACTGATAGAGTACATGCGCAATGAATGAATCGACATTTGGCCATCCAAGAAACGATGCGGACGGAATTTTCCCTTGCGGAGCTCGAGCATTTGAGCTCTGACCTATATGCTTGGCACTGGCTCCCTTCTAGTGGGAGCGTGGGCCACTCAGGTGGCATCCTTCTAGGCGTCAAGGATGCCACCTTTGAGGTTGGTAGCATGGACCGGGGCGAATTCTTCACTAGCATGGAGATTTCCGAGTGAGCCCTTAACTTCAAATGGGAGATCAATGCGGTTTATGGCCCGGCCGATCACCGGTGCTCTGAAGCCTTCCTCGATGAGCTCCACAAGAAGGTTGCGGCCGCCCATCTGCCAGTGGTTGTGGGTGGTGACTTTAACCTCATCCGGTCGGAGGACGACAAGAATAATAACTTGGTTAACTTCCCCCGGATGCAGATGTTCAATGACTGCATCACGGACATGGGGCTCCACGAGCTTGATAGCGTCGGGGCCAGGTTCACTTGGACCAACCGCCAAGCGGAGTCGACCCGCTCGGTCCTCGACAGGGTCTTCGCATCTCTTGAGTGGGACATTCGTTGCCCTCTAGCTTCACTCCGGGCGAGTACTCGGCTTGGTTCCGATCACGTACCCCTCCTCCCCTCTTCGGAGAACGAGCGTCCGCCCCTGCCACCCCGCTTCCACTTTGAAACCTTCTAGTTGTGCCAGCCTGGTTTCGCCGTTGCGGTGGTCGCTTGATGGCGAGAGGCGAGCGAAGCCCCCCATCGTTCCCTCTCGGTCATTGACTCCTGGCACTTCTGAGCAAAGCGGTCACGGCAATTCATGAAAGGATGGGATGCTAACATGGGCCGAGATATCTGGGAGCGCAAGAAAGCCCTCCTAGAGGCCATCCAGACCCTCGATCTTCGCACGGATGGCGCGGGACTATCAGCCGAGGAATGGATGCTTAGATATGACTTAGAGGACCAGCTCACAGTCATCTACACAAATGAGGAGGCTTACTGGCGCTTGAGGGGTACACAGAATTGGGTCCTCAAGGGGGATGCCAATACCGCTTACTTCCAGGCCATCGCCAACGACTGTCAACGCCGTAACTCCATCCCTCTCCTATGGGATGGAGAGACCCACCTGCAGCAGCCGGAGGACATCCGGGCCCATGTAGATGGCTTTTACAGAGACCTATTCTCTGCCTCTCCTCGGGGAGGGTTGGCCCTTGCTCACGACATTTGGCCGGCCCACAGACGTGTCTTGCCTGCGGACAATGTGGCCCTTACGGCTCCGTTCTCCGAGGCAGAAGTCTGGGCGGCCATTAAGGGCATGAATCCATCGTCGGAAACTGGCCCGGATGGCCTCACAGTGAAGTTCTTCCAAACCTTCTGGGAGGCTAATGAACCGGAGGTGATGGCCCTCTTTGAGCTCCATGTAGGCTCCATCGACCTCACCACACTAAACTTTGGGATTATCACCCTCATCCCCAAAGTAACGGGAGCATCGGATATCCGCCAGTTCCGCCTGATTACGGTGATCAATGTCATCTTCCGCATCCTTGCGAAGGGGTACGCCATTAGGGTGGCCCCAATAGCGGACCGGATCGCACACCCAGATCAGACGACATTCATCTAGGGCCAGTATATCCTTGATGGAGTCCTAGTGTTTCATGAAGCACTCCATGAGGTGCACTCCGAACACCTCAAGGAAGTTCTCCTGAAACTGGACTTCCACAAGGCATACGACACGGTCAGTTGGCCCTTCCTTCGGGAATGCTTGCTCCGGAAGGGATTCGATGATAGATGGGTGACCCGCGTGATGCAAATGGTCTCCTCGGGCCGAACTGTGGTGAACATAAATGGTGAAATTGGCCCTTACTTCCCCACATTCTGTGGGGTCCGTTAGGGCGATCCCTTCTCTCCGTTCCTCTTCAACATGGTCGTTGATGCTCTGGCAGCCATCCTAGATAAAGCCAAGGTTGCAGGACATATTAGGGGCATAGTCCCTCATCTGGTAGCTGGGAATGGGATTTCCCTTCTCCAATACGCAGATGACACCATTATAATGGTGGAAGGCTCAGTGAACGACATCACAAACTTGAAGTTCCTCCTGCTCTGCTTTCAACAGAAGTATGGCCTCAGGATCAACTTCGATAAGAGTGCGGTCATGGCCTTGGGATACCCCCAAGACGAGCGACAAAGCATCGCGGACCGCCTCAACTGCCAGCTTGGGAGCTTCCCCATGACTTATTTGGGGATCCCCATTAGCGACACGAGGCTCACAGTGGTCGAGTTGCGCCCACCGGTGGGGAAGCTTCAGCACCGCATTGAACCTTGGCAGGGCCGTTGGCTCTCTAAGGCAGCCCGGACGGTGCTCATTAACTCGTCCCTCTCCAGCTTTCTCCTATTCATTATGAGCTTCTACAGCCTTCCTGAGACTCTGCACCATGAGATTGCCACAGTCCAGGGGCGCTTCTTCTGGGCTGGCGAGGGCGCTAAGCAGAAGTACCACATGGTTCGGTGGTCGGAGATCTATAAACCTCGCGATCAGGGCGGACTCAGGATCATGTCCTCCAAACGCATGAACATTTCTCTCCTGACTAGGTGGCTTTGGCAGATTGCGAACGGAGAGGATGGCTTGTGGCTTCGCATCATCCAGCAGAAATACCTCCATGGTCAGCCACTCGCCTTCTGCCAGTGCTCCGGTGGCTCCCAGTTCTAGCAATCCATTCTACAGCTCCTCCCAGTCCTCCGCATCGGGACCTCGATTGCGGTTGGGTCTGGCACTGCCACGCTATTCTGGTTTGATAGATGGGCTAGGGACACCCCCCTTGCAGCTTGCTTCCCTAACCTGTTCTCCATCGTGGTAGATCCACGGATTTCTGTCGCGGTGGCCCTTATTGACTTAGGGCATCCCGCGTTCCGGAGACCATTTGGATCGGAGGAGAATGATGCGTGGTAGGACCTTCTCGACTGCATTGCTTTGCATGAGCCGGATCTGGAGATAGGAGAGGACCGCACAAGGTAGCGGCTAGAGCAAACTTGGCAATTCTCCTCTAAATCTCTCTACCAGGCTATAGCCCCTTCGCCGGGTCCTAAAGCTCTCACCACCATCTAGGTGATCCAGCTCCCCTTAAAGATTAGGATCTTCTTATGGCAATGGATTCGCGGCCGCCTTTCGTCCGGCGTAGAGGTCCTGAAATGCAATGACCCTGGTGATGGGCAGTGCCCGCTCTGCAGGCCTGAAGAGGATACGAACCATATCTTCTTCACCTGTGTGTCCGCGCAGTTCCTCTGGAGCTGTTTCCAAGAATTAGTGGGTGCAAGCTGGGACTGTCGTGGTTCTAAGGCTGACAGTAGAAAGGGGGGTAGGTATGGAGAGGCAAGATCCCAGCTATGGTGAAGGTGTACACACGGGTTTTACGAGTTCAGGCCCTTCTCGGAGGAAGTAATAGCCCTACGTCTCGGTGGTCGATTGGATTATATGAGTGATGTTACAGGGGGTGCCAACCCTTGTGCCAGAGGAGGGGGTGGCTTATATAGAGTATGCCGGGACCCCCGCCGTCCTCCATTACAAGGGACTTGATGTACATAAAGTGGGAGCGTTACTGGTAACGCCAGCCTTAAGTGTTGTTAATGACCTTAAAGACTACGGAGTGAATGCCTGCCCATTGTAACGTTGAGTGACTCCTGGTCTTCGGGAGGTCGAGTGATTCTCTGGATGGTCGAGTGACAGTAGGTAGGAAAACAGTTGCTGGGTAAGTTAAACTGAACATATGCTTCCAGTATACTACGTAATGGCTTATGCCTTTCCTTCACTTTTTGTTTTTCTTTCAGGGCCAAACCGAAACCAAGCAAGAAAGCCCGCCTGGATAAAGCGGCTGAAGAAGATGTAGCCCCAGAACATGACCAAGTGCCGGATCTTGAAATGTTTGCTCCTGAAGATATTCCCCATGATCCTCCTTTGCAAGATGACATTATTCCGGAAGAAGGGCTTATTAACACTTCCGCCTCTGCTGATCCGCCTGCCAGCTCCGTCCGGATTGAGAAATCCCACACTCCTGCTGACAAACCGGCCGCGCCAACACAAACCAGCGAGTCCAAAGATGATGATGTTGTGATTACCGGTGTTGGCCGCTTTGAACCCGGGAATCCTGTCACCCTTACCAAGCATACTATCAAAGAGGATTTTTCCACTTTGAACAAAGGAAAATGGGATGTTGAACTAGAGACATATGCTGCTCTGAGTGCTCAAGATCTTCACTCTGGCTATTTAAACCGGCTTTACACCAGCCGTGACTGTGAAGCTGGCCTGGTCAAGATGATGAGGGATAAATTTGAGGTAAATTTCTTCTTTCCTTGCTGCCATTGCATTCATCCTTGTAGCCCCCAAGGGCCGGTTTGTAACCTTGGTCAAACCGGGACTTGATCCTGAACATTTTTGAAATCCGTCGGCATAGCCCTCAAGGGCCGGTCTAACTTAGCATACGTAAACCGGGGCTCCAATAGAAAACTGTCCTTAGAACATAACTTGATCAAATAGCCATTAGCCCCCAAGTGCCAAGTTGAATACTTGTATTGAGCTTGGGACTTTGTAGTCTAGCAATATCTAAAAATTTGAAGGTGCATTAGCCCCCAAGTATCGGGCATATAACTTTTTTATGTGGTTGATACTTTCAATTTCCTGGATCGCTTGTGTAAAGCTTAAACACTATCTGTATGCAGGCTGAGGTGAAAATCAAGGAGGACCGGATTGCTGATTTGCAGGAGGCCTTGAAAACCCAGCAGACTGAAACAGATAAGGCAAAGCAAGAATTAACCAGCGCCTTGAGTACTGCTGAATGGCTGAAAGAAGGCTTCAAGAAAGAGCGGGCTGACTGGGCCACTGAGAAGGCCGCTTTAACCAAAAGAGCGGAAAATGCTGAAGCTGCCCTTAAACCGGTGGTGGATGAACTGACGGCCGTACAGCGGCAAATACACTCCATGACTGCTGCGATCTTTGGTAAGCTTCTTTTAATGTCTGTGATAATGTGAACCTGCTGTAGCATAAATCCGGTTTGAGACCATTCCAATCTTGTTGTAGGCACACGCATTGGGCACTTAGGAAATGATGTGCGGAAGAAACTGAAAGCTGCCTACACCTTGGTGGAACAATTGTATACCGGAGCCCAACGGATCATCACCATAGCTTCTCATAACAACCCGGCACCCTCTTTAATCCAGGACACTCTTAGCAGGTTGTCAACGCTTCCAGCCCGGATTGAGGAGCTGAAAAAATCCGCTGCCCGAACCGGAGCCATTAACGCCTTGATCCGGGCAAAGGCATGGGTGCCAGATTTTGATCTAGTGGAAGAAGCTCAAGGCTATCCCTGCCTAAAAGAAGATGGCTCTGAATTCAACGAAGAGGATTTAAGGGCAATAAACCGTGCAGTGCGCCCTCTGGCTTGCCAGCTAGCTGAAGAGGCAGATTTGACGCATTATCAAGCACAATATAACGATCAAAACGAGCAAGTGCCTGCCCCAACTGTTGAAGCGGAGAATCTGATCCCTCCAATCCGTAAGCACACTTATGCTCCTGATATTGAACCATCTTCCCTGATCCATGAAGAGGCTGTTTTCCAAGCTTTAATGGGAATCGACTGGACCACTGTTGATTTCCAGCCAATGGGTAGAGACGAGGAAGCTGAAGCGGCGGAGGACGAGGAGCAGGCTTGAACCGGAAGCCGGTCTGGATAGTTGTCTGTGAAATCTTTCCAAAAGAACAATGATCTTGTTTGGGCACCGTGCTGCCTTGTAATAGGATAGTTAATACTTCTGCCTGAAATATGCCTTCGTGCATAAGTACTGAAGTTTTTGCTTGAAAACTTCAATTCATATTTCCTGCAATCAGAAAAATTTGAACTTCGGTGGCGGTTATACCGCCAGCCGGTTTATGATCTTGATATGTGTATCAGTAATATAACAAATAGATGATACATAAATACCTGCCATGTTTGGGCATGAAGCTGGCTTAGCCAAGCCTGAAGCGGCGGTTTTATAAACCATTACTGTCAAAAATGGGGGAGAAAATAGCTCCCGTATAAACCGTACTGAATCAATACGAGCCCCCTTGTTACTCATGATGTTAACAGGGAAAAGGTAAACCAGGCATACTCCTCCAGATTAAAGGGGAATCAAATCCATCGGCTGAACTGGAAAAAAGGTGTTTGTCGACATAAAAGAAATCCGTCAAAAGCAAAGAACAAACAAACCATGAAAATAACATGGAAGCAAAGGCAATGATAAAAACCGTTTGCAAAAATATGCTATACTGAGCTGATCAGATGGTATTACCATGGTCGGACAGGATCAAGGCCCCCAATAGGAGTGACAATGATTCAAGTCAGCCAGGTCCCCAAATGATTCGTGGCATATATGCCAGATCAAGAGGCGTGGCAATGGTTCGGGTTCGACCATGCCCCCAAGTGATTTTGTGGCCTTAGGCCGACCAAGAGGCGTGACTGGTTCAGACTTGACCATGTCCCCAAATGATCTGGTGGCTGTCGCCTATCAAAGGGTGTCACGTTGGTTCGGACACGACCAAGGCCCCCAGTGATATATAAAAAGCAAATGTCAAGGGGTAAACCGGAGGCCGCAGAACCACTCCGTGTAACCTCGCATGATGAGAAAGACAGAGACCCCGCTTTAGCTGAGGCTCCGGTTTGATATATCAAAGATAATATATACATTGTCATGATATGTACATAGATAGAGCCGATGGCTCAAGTATAGTAAGGCCGAAGATGAGCTATGTTCCACGGCCTGTTGGTCTCCTCCTCTGATGTACGTGAGTCTTGATGCTCTCGAATATCAATCAGATAGTACGACCCGTTGTGCAGATTCTTGCTGACCACGAAAGGTCCTTCCCAAGGTGGGGATAACTTGTGCATATCTGTCTGGTCCTGGATTAGTCGAAGCACCAAATCTCCTTCTTGAAAAGTTCTGGTTCTAACCCGGCGACTGTGATAGCAACAAAGATCTTGTTGGTAAATCGCCGAACGGGCAGCCGCTAGATCACGCGCTTCGTCCAATAGGTCCAAAGCGTCTTGCCGTGCTATCTCATTGCCCGCTTCAACATAAGCTGCCACACGAGGCGAATCGTGCCGAATATCACTAGGGAGAACTGCCTCTGCTCCATAGACCATAAAAAATGGTGTGTATCCTGTGGACCGGTTTGGTGTAGTATTGATACTCCAGAGCACAGATGGTAGCTCTTCAACCCAACAGCCCGGTGTTCTTTGCAATGGGACCATAAGCCGGGGTTTGATGCCTCGCAAGATCTCTTGATTAGCTCGTTCTGCCTGTCCATTGGACTGGGGGTGCGCCACTGATGACACGTCAAGTCGGATGTGCTCACGTTCACAGAACTCCTTCATAGCCCCCTTGGATAAATTGGTACCATTGTCAGTAATGATACTGTGCGGAAAGCCAAACCGGAAAATCACCTTTTTGATGAACTGCACCACTGTTGCTGCATCGCACTTACTGACAGGCTCCGCTTCAACCCACTTGGTAAATTTATCAACTGCTACCAAAAGGTGAGTTTTCTTATCCTTGGATCTTTTAAAAGGTCCCACCATATCCAGCCCCCAAGTTGCAAACGGCCATGTTATTGGAATCATCCTCAATTCTTGAGCCGGCACATGCGCACGCCTTGAAAATTTCTGACATCCATCGCACCGTTTAACCAAGTCCTCCGCATCAGCATGTGCTGTCAACCAGTAAAACCCGTGACGAAATGCCTTTGCCACCAGAGACTTTGAACCGGCGTGGTGTCCACAATCCCCCTCATGGATTTCCCTTAAGATTTCACAGCCTTCCTCAGGAGAAACACAACGTTGAAACGCCCCTGATACACTGCAACGATGCAATTCGCCATTGAGAATCGTCATGGACTTGGATCGCCGGACTATCTGTCTTGCTAGCATTTCATCTTCTGGCAACTCCCCCCGGGTCATGTATGCAATATAAGGAATCGTCCAATCCGGAATAGCATGTAATGCTGCCACCAATTGAGCCTCCGGGTCAGGAATAGCCAAATCCGCTTCACCTGGGAGCTGGACTGACGGATTGTGCAACACGTCCAAAAAGACATTGGGCGGGACCGGTTTGCGCTAAGAACCTAACCGGCTTAAAGCGTCCGCCGCTTCATTCTTCCGACGGTCCACATGATCCACTTGATAACCCTTGAAGCAACCCGCAATATTATCCACTTCCCGACGATATGCAGCCATGAGCGGGTCCTTAGAATCCCAAGTGCCAGACACCTGTTGAGCCACAAGGTCCGAGTCACCGAAACACTTAACCCGGCTTAAGTTCATCTCTTTAGCCATCCGAAGACCATGGAGCAAGGCTTCGTACTCAGCTGCATTGTTAGTACAAGGGAACATTAAGCCGAGAATATAACAGAACTTATCACCTCGTGGGGAAGTTAATACGACTCCAGCCCCCGAGCCTTCCAATTGCCTGGATCCATCAAAATGAATAGTCCAATATGTGTGATCCGGCTTTTCCTCTGGCGCTTGTAATTCCGTCCAGTCATTGATGAAATCAACAAGTGCTTGAGACTTCACCGCCGTCCGAGGTACATACTTCAGTCCGTGTGGCCCAAGCTCTATAGCCCACTTGGCAATCCGGCCAGTCGCCTCCCGGTTCTGTATGATATCACCCAAGGGAGCTGAACTGACCACTGTGATGGGGTGCCCTTGAAAATACTGCTTCAACTTCCGGCTGGCCATGAAGACACCATAGACCAGCTTCTGCCAATGCGGATACCTTTGCTTGGATTCAATAAGCACCTCGCTGATATAATAAACCGGCCGCTGAACCGGATATTCCTTGCCTGCCTCCTTCCATTCCACCACAATAGCCACGCTAACTGCCCGAGCATTAGCCGCTACGTATAATAATAGTGGCTCCTTGTCAACCGGAGCCACAAGAACCGGCGGATTGGCTAACTGCCGCTTCAAGTCCTCAAATGCTTCATCAGCAGCCGGACTCCAGACGAAATTGTCTGTCTTCCTCAACATTTGGTACAAAGGGATAGCCTTCTCCCCGAGGCGGCTGATAAACCGGCTCAGTGCAGCGATTCGGCCCGCCAAACGCTGAACATCGTTGATACATTTCGGTTTAGCTAAGGATGTAATAGCCGTAATCTTCTCCTAGTTAGCCTCAATTCCTCTGTTAGACACCAGGAAACCCAGTAACTTGCCTGCCGGAACACCAAAGACACACTTGGCCGGATTAAGCATCATCTTGTAAACTCGCAAGTTGTCAAAGGTCTCCTTCAAATCCTCCACCAGCGTCTCCTTCTGTCTTGACTTTACTACAATATCATCCACATAGGCGTGCACATTGCGGCCGATCTGTTTATGCAGGCAATTCTGTACACACCGTTGATAGGTGGCTTGGGCACTCTTGAGCCCGAAGGGCATAGATACATAGCAGAAGGCTCCAAAGGGAGTAATAAATGCTGTTTTCTCCTGGTCCTTAACTGCCATCTTGATCTGATGATATCTAGAGTATGCATCCAAAAAACTCAAATGCTCACAACCTGCCGTGGCATCAATGATCTGGTCAATGCGGGGGAGGGAAAAAGGATCTGCCGGACAGGCCTTGTTAAGATCTGTGTAATCCACACACATACGCCAAGTGCCGTTTTTCTTAAGAACCAGCACCGGATTAGCAAGCCACTCTGGATGGAACACCTCAACAATAAAACCAGCTGCTAAAAGCCTGGCCACTTCCTCTCCAATGGCTTTGCGTCTTTCTTCGTTAAACCGGCGGAGGAACTGTTTCACCGGTTTGTACTTAGGATCCACATTAAGAGTGTGCTCAGCGAGTTCCCTCGGTACACCTGGCATGTCAGACGGTTTCCATGCAAAAATGTCCCGATTCTCACGGATGAACTCGATGAGCGCGCTTTCCTATTTGGGATCCAGGTTGGCACTGATAGTGAACTGCTTGGACGAATCGCCGGGCACGAAGTCAACAAGCTTGGTCTCAGCTGCCGATTTGAACTTCAGATCTGAATCATGCTCTGTAGTTGGCTTCTTCAAAGGGGTCATATCCGCCGGATCAACATTGTCCTTATAATACTTCAACTCTTATATGGCACAGACCGACTCTGCATAAGCCGCATCACCTTCCTCACATTCCAAAGCGACCCTACGGCTCCCATGAACCGTTATCGTCCCCTTGTAACCCGGCATCTTGAGCTGTAAGTAGATATAACAAGGCCGCGCCATAAACTTGGCATAAGCTGGCCGCCCAAACAAGGCATGATACGGGCTCCGGATCTTCACCACCTCAAAGGTTAACTTTTCCGACCGAGAATCATGCTCGTCGCCAAAGGCCACATCCAGGGCTATCTTACCAACAGGATATGCAGATTTTCCTGGCACTACACCATGGAACACCGTATTAGACGGTCTGAGATCCTTGTCTGTTAGACCCATGCGCCGAAATGTCTCATAGTATAATATGTTAATACTGCTTCCTCCATCCATGAGTACCTTGGTGAATTTGTAACCCCCCACCTAAGGGTCTACCACTAATGCTAGCTGGCCCGGATTATCAACCCGGGGCGGGTGATCCTCTCTGCTCCACACAATAGGCTGCTCTGACCAGCGTAAGTAACGTGGTGAGGCCGGTTCAACAGAATTCACCGCTCGCTTGTGGAGTTTTCGGTCACGCTTATCCAAGCTAGTTGTGAAAACATGGTACTGCCCATTGCTCAACTGCTTTGGCTGGCTCTGATAACCCGACTGCTGTTGCTGCTGCTGCTGCTGGCCGTTCTGATTATTCTGGTTGTTGTGACCGCCCTGATTGAAACCTGAACCGGAAGCTCCATCGTGACCCGGTCCGTGGAAACCGGATCCTGAACCGCCACCTGACCCATGGTCATACCGGAAGGCATTAGAGTTTTTAAACTCCTGCATAATATAACAATCCTTCCAAAGGTGGTTAGCCGGCGACTCCTTCGTCCCGTGCTTTGGGCAAGGCTGATTCAACAAATAATTCAAACGGCTTGCGTTAGGATTGGGAGCCCCATTACGATTTGCCGCTTTACCTCTGCGCCGCTGCCCCTGTCCTGTGGATTAGTGTTGGCCACAAAATCCATGCTACCATCCGCCTTGTGCTTGCCTCCGTTTCCATGACCCGCCGGTTTGTACTGCTGCTGTTTGGAGTTGCTATTCTTCCTTCCCTTCCCTGCTTCATCATCATCAGGCTCGGGATCCTTGGTACTGTCTGAATCAGCATACTTCACTAAAGCAGCCATGAGGGTTCCCATGTCATTACAGAACCGCTTCATGCGTCCCAATTTCAATTTTAAAGGCTCAAACCGGCAGTTGCCTTCCAGGGTTAAGATCGCAGAGTCGGCATTAATCCTGTCAGACGAGTGCAAAATTTCCGAAACGCGGCGCACCCAACGGGTCGTTGATTCTCCTTCCTCCTGGACACAAGCCGCCAGGTCTACTATGGACTTGGGCTGTTTACATGTATCCTTAAAATTCTATATAAACCGGGCCCGCAACTGGGCCCATGAGCTGATAGAATTGGGTGGTAGGCTCTTCAACCAAGTACGAGCCGTGCCCTCAAGCATCATGGTGAAGTATTTTGCACACGCGGCCTCATCCACGTCTAGCATCTCCATGGCCATCTCATAACTCTCTACCCACGCTTCAGGGGATAAATCAGCGGTGTAATTCGGCACCTTGTGTGGACCCTTGAAATCTTTGGGCAGGCGCACATTGCGTAAAGCGGGGATTAAGCAAGGCACTCCCAAAGCGGATGTGACTCCTGGTCCGGCAAAGGTGGTAGAGCGAACCGGTGTAAGTTGACCTGCATTATCCTGTGCTGCTAACTCGGCCTCCCTTCGTGCCCGGGCCCGGTCCACCACATCCTGAGCATCGCAGACACCACCTGTCGGGTTATTGCCACGGGCCGCTTCACGGCCTCGCGCATTGCTTGATATGGCCGGTTCATCCATGCGCCTGCTATAGCTCCGGCTTGGACGGGGCGTAGAATGAATCCGATCACGGCTGTATGAGTATGCTTCCTGCTGAATCAGCACAGTCCGGAGAAGCTCCTTAACCCGGCGCGTCTCTATCGCTTGCGGGGAGTCTCCTTCGACCGGGATAGCCTCTAATCGCGCGGCGGCTGCAACAAGGTTGTCCATAGGATTTGACTAATGACCCGGGGGCGTCTGGACCGGCGGAGGGGCCACAACGTTCTGTTGAGGAGGTTCCATCAGGCGGGGCTGGACCGTCGCTCCTGGCCCCGGTGCTTCAATCCGGTTTGCCTCCAGGTACTGCGGCGGATTACTGGGCCCTGCTCCTGGAGTGTGAAAGAGATTTCGGGGGTCAAACCCTAATGGCAGGCGTGATCTGTGCTTCCGCTTCAAGACCTCCTGTGATGCATTCTGGTCAAGCATGAGCTTATAGGCCTGAGCGTCCAAAGCGGCCCGCTCTACAGCCATCCTGTCCTTCTCTGCTGCCAAATCCGCTTTGGCTTGCACGATCTGCTCTTTCACCTTTGCAATTTCTGTATCATGAGCCCCCTGATCCGCCGGATTGGCCTCTGCCATAAGCGCGGCTAGTGCATCAAATAGATCGGATAGGACTTGAACCGGCGGGCGCATAAGGCCTCCTGCCCCTGCTGCCGCTGCCGCTGCGGATCCGGAGAGCATTGCTGCGGCGGTCAAAGAATGGTTCGCCGCCTGGGTGCCGGCCATGAATATTCCAACCCGGTTGACCTGGCCTGGGGGGTCCGGAATACTGTCGCCATCGGAACAGCCCCTAACCTGGTCATCTTGCAACTGGTATAGTGATTCGGTCTCTCCGGTCGAGGACTCGTCGCCGGAATAGACGACGGTCTCGCTACCGTGTTCTGACTCGTCCTCACGCTCTCCTCCGTGGATGACTCCAACGAAGGCACGCTTCGTGGCCGGTTTAACCTGGGTAGATCTCGCACGCTGAGCCGTCTCGACGAGGTCGGTGCAGATGTCCGGCTCAGGCCCAGGCTCCCTGATCTTGCCAATGAAAACGTGTATGCCGCCGAAGGGGACCCGGTACCCGTACTCGATTGAATCGGCCTCGGGACCCCATCCCGCGTCGTCGACGTAGATCCTGCCACGACGACTCTTGGTCATCCGGCCCACAACATAGCCTTCGAGTCCCTTGAGCTTGCCCTCCAAGATCGTCAAACCATCGTGCGATGGCCCCACAATGGGCGCCAACTGTCGTGGATTTGTCACAGCAGATGTCCTAGTGAAAGGACTTAGTCGTGGAGCCATCGCTACGGGTTTACTTGAAGGGGTTAAAGCGGACACAAAGACACGAGGGTTTTATACTAGTTCGGCCCCTTCGATGAAGGTAAAAGCCTACGTCTAGTTGTGATGGAATTGATGTGGTCTCGATGGCTAGGGAGCAAACAAGCTTCGCCTAGGCTCCAATTGTTGTTCTGAACCGCCGGCGGGTCGTCCCCTTATATACACGGGTGACGCCCGTCGGTCCATAGAGTCCCAACCGGTTCATACTCGTATTCCGGTTGGTATCTCTCTATTCCTAACTTACAATACAACTCATACATCAGGCCGGTTTACGGCTACATGCTCTAACCGACTACAGGCCTTGGGCCTTCATCTGCTTATACCACTAATGAAGTTAACCCGGCCCAAGTAGGCCGGTTTACGCCTAGTGGTAATATCCCCAACAACTCCCGAGTGACATGATGTCGAGTGGATTGCACTCGGCATCTTCGACCGGGGGTCTCATGCTGCCTCTTGAACTTCTTGTCTTCTTGCTAGTGACCTTGGGTAGGACGTATAGGTCAGGCCTATGACCCTACCCCAGGTCTGTACCCTCATCAGTAGCCCCCGAATGGAGTAAGGTTCAAGTGGAAAGTAGGTTGGAGTTGAACTTGTTCTGAGTCTTGCGCCTTCACGAGCGTTTTCTGCAAGATGGAAAACTCGGGTTGGTACTTCAGTGTCGATCCAGTCGCCTTGATCCATTCAGAGAGTTGTCGACTGAACTTGTGGCGTCGTTTGCCGAGTGTTGTATTAGAGTGCAGGATCTTGGGCGCGATTGGCTACTGTGTATCCCGGATTTCGCGGGATACGAAATTTCGGGGAAGCGCGCGGGGCGGGGAGTGCCGAAGCGGGCGGAGCGGATAAACAGTGATGCCTCGATTTCTGCACCGCCTTTTTCACCACGTATGCTGCGCGCGACTGTTGCGGAATTTGACAGGATTGCCTGGTCCCACGCGTCAGTCACTCGGAAGCGACCCTTTATAAGGTGACGGTGCCGAGGCGTCTACACTGTGCACGCTCTTTCCTCCTTCCTCTTCTCCACTTCTCCGCCGCACCCAGCTCTTCTGTTCCGCTGCCTCCACTCCACCACCATGGTGAAGGACAGGACGGCGGCTCTTGAGCGCGCAAAGAAGGCAAAGGGGGTGGTGAAGGGCAAAAAGTAGCACCGCGGATCATCATCGCGCGCGGGGCTGCCACCGGGCTGGATCCAGGGCGACTGGATCCGGTCTTCGATTCGGTAGGAGGATCTGGACGAGCTGGCGGAGTCCGGGCTGATCACCAAGGGAGCGGCAAGGTTGCCGGAGGGTGAAATCGAGCCTCAGCCTCGACCGGGTGAGTGCGTACTGCTCGCCACCCACGTCGACTGCGGTTTTTTGCTTCCTCCGCATCCTTTCTTCCGGGGGTTCTTGAACTTTTTCAGTGCCCAACTCCACCATTTTTCTCCTAACACCATCACGAATGTGGCCGCCTTTGTGTCGATGTGTGAAAATTTCTTGGGGTATCGACCACACTGGGGTCTTTTCAAACATATCTTCACCATCCGATCCCAGTCGGTCAAAAAAGCGAAGTCGAGTGATTCAAAGACCAACGTCATCCAGATGTGTGGGGGGTTTAGGTATCCAAAAAGGCATAGGAGGTCCTTCCCTGCTATGACTCTCCCTGAATCGGTTAGAGGATGGCAGTCGACCTGGTTCTACTGCCAGGACGAGGCAGCTCCAGGTCAGTCGACCGGCCTCCCCCACTTCACATTCGACCGCGTCCAAACTCCTTCTCCACTCAAAGTGATCGCTTCTGAGAACGCGGAGACGAAGATGCTGGTAGAGAAAGTGGTTCAGCTTATCAACGAGGGTGTCACCGGCCTGGACCTGCTGGAAGTGTTCCTCAGTCGATGCATCCAGCCTCTCCAGGCTCGTGATCATCCTATGTGGTTGTACTCTGGACCTGAAGACACCGCTCGGGTCCACCCAGAGGAAGTGTCGTCCGAGACCGAGGCCATGTGGTTGAGGAGCATCACCGACAATCAGGACAATCCCAGAGGATCCAGGAGAGTCGTCCCTTTCAGGGACGATAATCCACCCGACAAGGTACGCCCTTTTATTCCGACCGCCTAGCGTATATGTTCCGACTGCACTTGATGTCGATTGATTTTTGCTTGACTTTTTGTCTTGTAGGTTTTCACCGAGATGTATTCTATGCCCAACGGTGAACAAGCCCTGGAGCAGGGCCAGGAGGAAGAGGCCAGCGCAGACGAGAGCGGTGACTGGGAGTCTTCGGATGAAGAGGAGGAGGAGAGCGAGGAGTCGGACGACGAGGAAGAAGTCGAATCGCCGCCGCGTTCGGAGTGCCGATCCAAGCAGCAACACGACCCGGCGGGAGGGCGTGGGAAGAACGTGCCTCCGAGTACTCACGCTCAGAAGCGCACTCGGACGTCGACTCCAGAGCCGATGGAGAAGACCGCCAAGCAGCCCAAGGTTGCTCCTCCCAAGACTCGGAAGACTTTGCCACGGATCAAGATGGACGTCCCGGTGGCTTCGGGGTGAGTAACACACTTGTGCTTATACAGACCGACTGAAATTTCTGTTCTAACCAATTGGATTACACATCTTTCCAGTCCCACCTCTGCTGCTACTGACATGGATGTCGATAAGGCGCCAGGAGACGAGGAAGCTACCTCTCGGGCTGGTATGTCCATTTGACCAAGTTTCATTTAGTCGAGTGGGTAGTCAATCGGCTGAATATTTGATATTTCTCTCTTCTGTAGCTCCGCAAGAAATCGTTGTGCTCCCTGATGACGAGGAAGAAGAAGCGCCTCTACAGGATAGGAGGAAGAAGAGTGGAAGCTCGAGCAAGAGGAGACTTGAAATTCAAGTCCCTCGGTCGACGCCGGCGCTTGAGGCGGTGGTCGAACATTCCGGAGGGCCGGTTCGGACCAACGTCACGTTTGCCAACCCGTTGACGACTGATCGTCCGTCGGGATCGCCTGCACAGACTCCTGCCGCTCCGGTGCAACTCCACTCGTCCGACCCGGTAACTGCTTCGACCACCTTGGAGCCATCACTCTTTGCCACGTATCAAACTCCAAATGACTCGTCGGGCGCCACTAGGGAAGCTCTTTGTCAGGTGAACCTTGTCATGGAGCAGGTGAATGTGATGCATGAAGCTATCCTGGTAGCTTACAACGCCAGCACTACCCTTCAGACCAATGTTCAGGTCAGCAAAACTCCGACTTAATTTTTGAGTGTTGCTTTATATCTGATCACCCACTGGGGTGTTCCTTTGTCTAGAGTTTAGGAAATCTTCCACTCCGCTCACCTCGAGCTGAGTCTCAGTAAACTGTTCGAATCAGTGGGGGAACGCCGAGTGCACCCACTGGGTGTAGTCCCCGAGACCACGGTCGACTGCTAGCAGTCGACTGAGGTCTAATGATGTATCCTCTTGCTTCTTTTTTTAACTCACGCTGGGCAGACCCTGCTGAGTATTGATCTGAACCAGTGGGGGCACGCTAAGTGCACCCACTGGGTGTAGTCCCCGAGACTACTGTTGAATATTTGATTCGGCAGTAGTCTTAGAGTAACTTTTCCCTGTCACTGTCTCTTATTTTTGTCGACTGGCATATCTCTCTTGCTAACTGCAGAGGTCTTGTGATCTTGGAGCTCGACTCTCCGAGTTAAAGAAGAAGCATATCAGCGTTGAACTTGACCTTGAACTCGCAAAGAAGAATCTCAAGACTGCTCAAGAAGAGACGGCCATCATGGGAGGTAATCATTCGACCGTTTCGTCTGCTTTGCAGCTCGCACTTCGCACTGGTTTTTCTTTCAGTCTCTTTGAACCGAGTGACTTCACACAAGCAGATATGCATAGTGAAAATCGCCAACTTCAGGCTCGTCTGAAGAGTGTTGTTTCTTTAGAGAGGATGAAAGAGGCTTTGGAGAAGAAGGACCTGGACCTTGCTGGTGCTCAGAAGGAAGCACGTGAGAAGACGAAGCTCGCGGACCAGAAGCTGGCTTCAGTCGGCAAATTGGAGGAGGAGAATGCGAAGTTGAAGCCACCATCTCGGAAGCTAATCAAGAAGTCGAGCAGCTGAGGAAGGACAAGGAGAACCTGACCACATAAGTCGGCGGCCTCAGAGCCAAGACAGACAAGCTAGAGTCTTATCTGGAACAACATGCCGCTAAACTTGTTCTGAAGCTTGAAGGTATGATCATTCGACTGGTAAATTTGTCGTCGACCGAAATTTGTCGTTATATTGTCGACTCATCATTTTTCGCGGTGGGACAGAACTGTGTCAGGACTTTGAAGCTGAAACTGGGCGGGTCGAGACAGGTCTCGACCCCATCAATTCTCCCATGAAAGATGACGTTGCAATGAATCTCCTACGATTGGAGTCATGCTTGGATGGTGTAGTCGCTTATCTGGCTCAACTAAAGGCGGCAATGACCCGAGTGGACGCTGAACTCTGGCCTCAGGCGGAACTTTCTCAAGACCTCGAGTCGCTGATGACTCGACTTAATCAGATCCCAGGCCGAGTGCAAGAGTGGAAGAAGTCCTCTTCTCGCTGTGGCGCTGACGTCGCCTTGTCATTGGTCTGAGTGCACTGCAAGGAGACTAAGGGAGACAAGCTGGCTGCTCTCAAGGTAGAGAATACTAAGAAGCACTCCTTCCAGTCCTTCATGGTTACCTTCCTCGAGGCGGCCACTCGTATTGCCGACATCATCGACCTCGACAGCTTCTGCGATCTGGCCAGTCCTTCTCCCGCCGAGTGATTGAAAAACATTATGCTTCACCTTTATTTGCCTCGGAATGCCGAGTAATTTTGTAACCGTTAAAACTCTTTCGGGCCTGATGCTCAAGTACTTTAATCTACGGTTAGGAACCTTTGGACTTATCTTTGAATATGTTGCATTTATCTTCGAGTGAAATTCGTTCTTCTCTCAGATTGGTTTTTGTTTGCTTGATACAGCTTCTGAAGAGGAATCAGCAGTCGACCAGTTGGACGATCTTTGAGCAGCATTGATCAGCTCATCAGTAAGGCCCTCAGCAATGGTCTTGACATTCCTGTCTCAGCTCACCAACAAGGCACTCAGCAATGGTCTTGACGTTCCTGTCAGCCGTCTGCTTTGGCGCCAGCTGTGGGTTGCGCACAGTCTCGTCCTTCTTCTTGACGGTGCAGCCCCCGGGGGGTCGTAGTCGACTCACACCATTCGGCGGGACCCATCAACTCATCAACAAGGTATTCAGTAATGGTCTTGACGTTCCTGAGTGTGGCTCGCCTTGCCGACACGCTCAATCTCGTCCTTCTTCTTGATGGTACAACTCTGAAGTGGTGGTCGTGGCCGACCCGCACTTTTCTAAGACCTCGAGTGGGAGGATTGCTCACCACTCGGTAAAAATTTTCAAACTTAGGCGAGTACTGGACTGCATCTAAGCCTCCGAGTGGGAGGATTGCTCTCGGTAGGATTTTTCAAACTTAGGCGAGTACTGGACTGCAGCTAAGCCCCCGAGTGGGAGGATTGCTCACCACTCGATAGGATTTTTAAAACTTAGGCGAGTACTAGACTGCAGCTAAGCCCCCGAGTGGGAGGATTGCTCACCACTCGGTAGGATTTCTCAAACTTAGGCGAGTACTGGACTGCAGCTAAGCCCCCGAGTGGGAGGATTGCTCACCACTCGGTAGGATTTGTCAAACTTAGGCGAGTACTAGACTACAGCTAAGCCCCCAAGTGGGAGCATTGCTCTCCACTCGGTAGGATTTTTCAAACTTAGGCGAGTACTGGACTGCAACTAAGCCCCCGAGTGGGAGGATTCCTCACCACTCGGTAGGATTTTTCAAACTTAGGCGAGTACTGGACTGCAGCTAAGCCTTCGAGCGGGAAGATTGCCCTCACAATCTCGTCCTTCTTCTTGACGGTGCAACACCGGGGGGGGGCATGGCTGACCCGTACCGTTTGGTAGGACTTTTAAAACTTAGGCGAGTATTGGACTGCAGCTAAGCCTCCGAGTGAGAGGCAGGCTCTCCACTTGGTAGGATTTTTTTATTACTTAGGCGAGTACTGGACTGCAGCTAAGCCCCCGAGTGAGAGGCAGGCTCACCACTCGGTAGGATTTTTATTACTTTGGCGAGTACTGGACTACAGGTAAGCCCCCGAGTGAGAGGCAGGCTCACCACTCGGTAGGATATTTATTACTTAGGCGAGTACTGGACTGCAGCTAAACCCCCGAGTGAGAGGCAGGCTCACCACTCGGTAGGATTTTTCAAACTTAGGCAAGTAGTCGACTGCAGCTAAGCCCCTAGTGAGAGGCAGGCTCACCACTCGGTAGGATTTTTTCTTCGACTTAGGCAAAACGGATTCGCAACTAAGGCACCCGCTGGGGGATTTTAGAACATGTAAAAAATGAACAACAATCATTCGGAAGACTGTAAAATCATGTCTTTTGATAATCAAACTAAAGGGTACTTCTTATTACATCTCATAAGTTCTAAAAACTTAAGAGTAAAAAGGGCGGAGCAGTTCCGTATTCCAGGCGCGTGGCTCATCTTTGTTGTGCTCGACGTTGAAGAGACGATATGCTCCATTGTGAAGCACTTTGGTGACGACAAAACGGCCTTCCCAGGCAGGAGCGAGCTTGTGTGGTTTCTGCTGGTCCACTCGAAGAACCAGGTCTCCTTCTTGAAATGCCCGACCTCTTACGTTTCTGGCATGGAATCGACGCAAGTTTTGCTGATAAATGGTCGACCGGATCAAGGCCATCTCTCTTTCTTCTTCCAGGAGATCGACTGCATCTTGCCGAGCCTGCTTTGCTTCCTCTTCTGAGAATAGTTCGACTCGAGGCGCGTTGTGGAGCAAATCACTCGGGAGTACGGCTTCGGCTCCATAGACTAAGAAGAATGGAGTCCGTCCAGTCGACCGATTTGGAGTTGTCCTCAATCCCCAAAGTACTGATGGGAGCTCGTCGACCCAAGCCCCTACTGCATGCTTGAGGTCACGCATCAACCGGGGTCTCAGTCCTTTGAGAATCAATCCATTTGCTCGCTCAGCCTGCCCATTCGACTGAGGATGAGCGACCGAAGCATAGTCGACCCTCGTGCCTTGGGAAGCACAAAAGGTTCTGAATTCATCAGAGTCGAAATTTGAGCCATTATCTGTGATGATGTTGTGCGGAACACCATATCTGAATATTAGTTCCCTGATGAAACTCACAGTTGTACTTGCTTCAAGGTTTTTAATGGGCTTGGCTTCGATGCATTTGGTGAACTTGTCGACTGCCACCAGCACATGAGTAAATTCACTCCTGCCAGTCCTTAGAGGTCCAACCATGTCCAATCCCCAGACAGCAAAAGGCAAGAAGAGTGGAATTGTCTTCAGAGCTAACGTAGGTTTATGAGACATGTTGGACTAAAACTGACAGCCTTCACACTTGTCCACTGTTTCCTTTGCCATCTCATTGGCCCGTGGCCAGTAAAATCCGGCTCAGTATGCTTTGGCCACGATGGTCCGAGAGGACACATGGTGACCACAGGTCCCCGAGTGAATATCATTAAGGATCATTCGGCCTTCTTCTGGCGTGATGCACTTCTAGCAGACCCCAGTTACACTTTCTCTGAACAGCTGTCCTTTTATCACGGTAAAGGCCTTAGATCGTCGAACGATCTGTCGAGCCTCTTCTTCATCCTCTGGAAGTTCTTTCCTAAGAATGTATGCAATGTACAGCACTATCCAGTCGGGAGTGATGACCAAAACCTCCATGACTAAGTCGACCACGGCTGGGACTTCGACTTCAGTCGGATCTATGGCGCTCTTGGGCTGTGGTGACTCTTCAGTGAAAGGATCTTCCTGAACTGAAGGTGAATGAATATGTTCCAGAAACACATTGCGGGGAATGGCCTCTCTCTTTGAACCTATCTTCGCCAACTTACCTCGAGCTTGATTTTTCAGTTGGGGTATGTGATGAAGCTCCAATCCTTCAAACTTCTTTTCCAGCTTCCTCACAGCATTGCAATAACCAGTCATGGCTAGGCTTCTGACATCCCATTCCTTCATCACTTGATTTACCACCAAATCTGAGTCGCCGTATACCATAAGGCGACGGATGCTGAGTGAAATGGTCATATACAACCCGTATAAAAGTGCTTCATATTTCGCTTCATTATTGGAGGAATCAAAATGAATCTGAAGAACATAGTTAAGCTTGTCTCCACGGGGGGACACCAACACTACCCCGGCACATGATCCATTCAGCATCTTGGAGCCATCAAAGAACATAGTCCAATGCTCCGAGTGGACTTGAGTCGGTAGTTGTTGCTCAATCCACTCGGCAAGGAAATCTGTGATTGCTTGGGACTTGATAGCTTTCTTTGCCTCAAACTTGATATCAAATGGAAGGAGTTCAATCGCCCATTTTGCCACTCGACCAGTTGCATCTCTGTTATTCAGGATCTCAGATAACGGTGCGTCGCTGACGACTGTAATGGAGTGATCAGAGAAGTAATGTGCAACCTTCTTCATGGTCATGTATATTCCATAGACAAGCTTATAATAATGAGGATATCGTTGCTTGGATGGAGTCAAAACTTCGGAGAGATAATAAACTGGGCGCTGAACCTTGTAAGCTTTTCCTTCCTCTACTCGCTCGACCGTGAGTAATGTACTGACAACTTGTCCAGTGGCTGCAATATAAAGCAGTAAAGGCTCTTTGCTGATTGGCGCAGCGAGCACCGGCTGGGTGGAAAGCAGGGTTTTGAGTTCTGCAAACGCTGCATCAGCTTCCTCGGTCCACTCAAACTTATAAGATTTCTTCATCAGTCGGTAAAGAGCCAAGGCCTTTTCACCGAGATGAGAAATGAATCGACTCAAGGCGGCCAAACAACCAGTCAACTTCTGAACGTCATGCACTCGCACAGGGCATTTCATTCGGAGGATGGTATCAACTTTTTCTAGATTGGCGTCGATCCCTCATTCGGAAACGAGAAAACCAAGTAACTTTCCTCCTGGAACTCCGAACGTGCACTTTGACGGATTAAGCTTGATATCGTACCTCCTTAGGTTGGCAAAGGTTTCTGCAAGGTCAGTCAATAGGTTGGAACCTTTGCGAGACTTGACCACAATGTCATCCATGTATGCTTCCACATTCCGACTGATTTGAGTGAGCAAGCACTTCTGAATCATTCTCATGAAAGTGGCTCCGGCATTTTTAAGACCAAATGGCATGGTGACATAGCAAAAGCACCCGAATGGGGTGATGAAGGCTGTTTTTATTTCATCGGGACCATACAGTCGGATCTGATGATACCCGGAATATGCATCTAAAAAAGACAAGCGCTCACACCCCGCAGTCGAGTCAACAATCTGATCGATGCGGGGGAGAGGGAAGTGATCTTTCGGGCAGGCCCGATTGATATGCTTGAAATCAATGCACATACAAAGTGAATCGTCCTTCTTAGGGACCATGACTACATTGGCAAGCCACTCGGAGTGGTAAATCTCTCAGATGAACTCTGCTGCTAGCAGCTGAACCACTTCTTCGCCAATCGCTTTCCTCTTCTGCACGGTGGACCACCGAAGGTGCTCTTTGATGAGTTTTGCCTTGGGGTCGACATGCAAGCGGTGCTCAGCCAGTCCTGTGGGTACACCGGGCATGTCAGAGGGTTTCCATGCAAAGATGTCCCAGTTCTCACGGAGGAACTAGATGAGCGCTTCTTCCTATTTGCTGTCGAGTGTCGTTGATATATGAGTCGGCGCAGCACTGGGATCGGTCGGGTGAATATGAATCGGCTTCATTTCACCAGACGACTGAAATGCAGAATCCATGGCAGGCTTCTTGGCTCGGAGCAAATCACTCGGATCTGCGTTCTTCTGATACTCTTGAAGTTCGACTGTTGCCATCTGCGCATCGGCAATTTTGGAACCTTTCTGGAAGCATTCCTCTGCTTTCTGCCGATTGCCAGTAACTGTGATCACGCCTTTGGGGCCAGGCATCTTCAACTTGAGGTACACGTAACATGGTCGAGCCATAAAACGTGCATAGGCAGGCCTACCCAGAATGGCATGATAAGCACTCTGGAAATCTACGACTTTAAATGACAATTTTTCCTTACGGCAATGCTTGGAATCACCGAAAACCACGTGGAGAGCGATCTGGCCGAGTGACTCGGCTTTCTTTCCAGGGATAACACCATGGAAACTCATATTGCTCTTGCTAAGTTTGGACATCGGAATGCCCATCCCCTTCAAGGTTTCAGCATAAAGGATATTCAGACCGCTACCACCGTCCATCAGCACTTTAGTCAGTCGAGTGCCTCCGACCACGGGGTCGACCACCAGTGCTTGCCTCCCGGGGGTGGCTACACGAGCAGGATGGTCAGACTAGTCGAATGTGATGGCTTTCTGTGACCATTTCAGGTATGTGGTGGTCGTCACCGGAGCAACCATATTCACTTCTCTATTGATAACTTTCAACCGACTCTTGCTCTCAACATCTGCAAAAATCATGAGGGTGGAATTGACTTTGGGATAACCGTCGTCTTCCTCTTCATCCTCATCTTTGTCCGACTCTTTCTCCTTCTCATTGGGTTGTTTTTCTCGGAACTGCTAGATCAGGAGTCAACATTGTCGAGTGGTATGCTTAGGGTATATCAGATTACCTTCTTCATCCTTCTTTGTGTGGATGTGGCATGGCAAATCTAACACATCATTCCCTGCTTGATCTTTTACCTTCTTAGGGGGCCAGGGCCCTTTAGGTTTTCCCTTAAACTTTCTTTGAGCCACTGCTGCAATCTCACCGGGTGCCGCCGCCTCGGCCTTACGCTTCTGTTTCCGATTGGAATTACCTCCACCGGCCTCTTGGCCGACTAGCTTACTCTTCCCGCTACGGAGTCGATCCTCTTCTTCTCCGTTAGCGTACCGGGTGGCTATATCCATCATCTGAGTTAGAGTCATATCTCCAGTCCGACCGAACTTCAGGACCAACTCTCTGTATTTAACGCCTTCCTTGAAGGCGCACACTGCTTGATGCTCTGATACATTTTCAACGGTGTGATGCAAAGTGGTCCACCTCTGAATGAATTCCCTCAAAGTCTCATTTGGCTTCTGCACACAATGCTGCAACTCAGGCAATCCTGTTGGTCGTTTGCACGTGCCCTCAAAAGTTCTGACGAACACTCGAGCCAGCTCTTCCCAACTGTGTATGCTGCCAGGAGTCAACTGAGTTAACCACGCTCGGGCCAACCCTTCCAACATCATTGGGAGATGCTTCATCGCTATTTCATCGTTTCCGCCTCCAATCTGCACAGCCACTTGGTAATCCTCAAGCCAAGTTTCAGGCTTGGATTCTCCAGCGAACTTACTGACTCCGGTTGCCCACCTGAAGTTGGGAGGAATCACTGCCGCCCTGATGGCTCTGCTGAAACACTCTGGACCTGAAACATGCAATCTGCTGCCACTTGGACGATCTCTTACAGGGTCTTCTCTATACGCTCTGTTCCGGTCGACTAGGCCTTGAACGAGAATGGATCTCGCATCGAAGCCTGGCTCCCTCGGGTCGATTGGTGCTCTGCGCTTGCCACTGTGACGGCGTCTATCATCGTTCTGTTGAGGCACATATAACGCACTCCTCGAAGGAGGCGTAGGCACTTGATGACGATTGTCGCGGTCGAGCTGACGATCATACTGTCCACGGCCTTCACGCCATGGGGGCGATCTTGGGCTGTGGGCCGACTAAACTATATCTGCTACTACGGATCTGCTGTGAATCCTATTCTGCGACTGAGACACTGCTGTGTTCTGCTCTCCTGCTGCCCGGAGCAAGGCCCGGATCAGCATCAAACCTCTGCCAGCCTCCGACTGGGAAGGTTGGATTGACTCTGCTATTCGTGCCGCGGCTGTGAGGTTCTGAATCGGAGTACGGTATACCTTAGGTGGAGGCGGGAAAAGCTGCCGTCGACTGGACTCAGGAACCCGCTCCCGAGCCTACTCATCGAGAGCGCGCTGTAGGTTCTCCAGTCGAGTGGGCTCAGCCAAATTAGCCAAGCGCGTCTCCTCCAAGGCCCGAGCCTCGGGGGTTTCTCCAACGATGGGCGTGTGGAGTGCATCCATGTTGCGGCGACGAAGTTCTTCCCTCTGCTGCGAAGAAAGGGGTTCAGGATGATATTCCTCATGGACGCGCGACGGATCGCCTCCACCATCTTCGTCGTCTTCGCGACGGAAGCCAGGTGGGCCACGCGGACCATCGACCGTCAAGACTTCAGCCGCAGGGTCGCTGCTATCGCACTCGGATGCAGTCTCCGCGGAGCCAGTCGATAGATCGAACAGGCCGTGGAGAGTTTCGTCGGGCTCGATTGCCGCGACTTGATGGGGGGGCGAACGCCGAGTCGTCGGCGATGAAAACGAGCGCGCCAAGACGGATCTCGCGGCCCTCAGCCAATCCGCCGCCGGAAACCATGATGATGATCGGAAAAACGTGCAACTTCACTAACAAGTCGCTAAGACACCTGCCCCACGGTGGGCGCCAACTGTCGTGGTTCTAAGGCTGACAGTAGAAAGGAGGGTATGTATGGAGAGGCAAGATCCCAGCTATGGTGAAGGTGTACACACGGGTTTTACGAGTTCAGGCCCTTCTCGGAGGAAGTAATAGCCCTACGTCTCGGTGGTCGATTGGATTATATGAGTGATGTTACAGGGGGTGCCAACCCTTGTGCCAGAGGAGGGGGTGGCTTATATAGAGTACGCCAGGATCCCTGCCGTCCTCCATTACAAGGGACTTGATGTACATAAAGTGGGGGCATTACTGGTAACGCCAGCCTTAGGTGTTGTTAATGACCTTAAAGACTACGGAGTGAATGCCTGCCCGTTGTAACGCTGAGTGACTCCTGGTCTTCGGGAGGTCGAGTGATTCTCTGGATGGTCGAGTGACAGTAGGTAGGAAGACTACCGAGTGACATGATGTCGAGTGGATTGCACTCAACATCTTCGACCGGGGGTCTCATGCTGCCTCTTGAACTTCTTGTCTTCTTGGGTAGTGACCTTGGGTAGGACGTATAGGTCAGGCCTATGACCCTACCCCAGGTTTGTATCCTCATCAAGGACCACAACAACTTCCCCGCTCTCTTTGCCAAACTTCAGGCGTTACCACCCGCGTATCGCCACATTAGGTGGTTGACCGTCGGTGTGCTTGCATGGACGCTGTGGACTATTAGGAATAAGCTTGTGATCCAGCATGTCCCTCTTCGTCGCGCTACTGACGCTTTGTTCAAATGGTCTGGTTACTTGCAGCTTTGGCGGCCGCTTAGCCGCCCTAGGGAGAGAGACGCCATCACCTCCATCATCACCCAGCTTCGCGCGATGGCTCTCCAGATGGCGCCACCGCTTCCCCCACCACCAGAGCCAGATTAGATCTTCTCCTCCTCGCCGCCACCGCCGTTTATGTGTTGTGCGTGCTTCATTTCTGTGTTGGGCTTGTTGTGCTGTGCCCACAGCTGAACCTCGTGTAGTGTTTGGGTGTGTGTGTGTGTGTGGGTGTGTTAGACCCTGTCTGCGGTGGCGTTGTGTGTGTGTGTGTGTGTGTTGCTCGGATGGTACCATGTTGACTTTGTGCTCGGTAGTTTGCTTTATTTATAAAGCGGGACGAAAGCCTTTTTCAGTACATAGTCAAACTATCTCAAATTAAACTCCTCGCTTGAACTGTCTTTTGTTTAGTAATTTGCATCACTATGGAACGTCTATCAAAATTCAAACGAAATCATGTCCTTTTCTATTCCTTGTCCTCTTCCAGCAAACATCCCTTGGACTGTGCCGGTTTTAAGTCGACCAAGACACTCGCCACCATGGCCAGAGCAACACACATAATAGAGATCATTTAAAAACCACAATTTGTGAAATTAGATTCAAATGCAAATTGAAATTGAAACATAAAAAATACAGTGATTGATTCAAAATAGACATAACAAATTGTTCAAATGATCTGAAATAAACATAACATAAAGATTAAACATGCACCTAAACACGGACATCAAACATAAAGCAAAAAAACACGAAGATCAAACATAGAGCATCATTCCCGATTCCTCGGAGCGACGGGACGGCAACGATCGGTGCCTCCTTCCTCACCCATGAGACCGCTGCGGACGAGTCACTTCCCTTCGGATCGCCTAGGCCGGGGGCGACGACGCTGACCGCGGGTGGACGATGCCGGGGCGGTCAGAGGCATGGGGCGCTGGGCGGGCCGCGGGGGAACAAAGATTTGTTAAACTTAAACAAGCCTTAGCCGATGTTATATTTATGGGCTTATGTGAAGATCCATGCAAATTTTTTATTTTAGCTTTTTTCTTTACCTGCCGTACCATTTGACTTAGATTTGCTTAAGTCTCGGTGGATTGAGACCTAGTCCCGTAAAACCGTCCGTGAGTTTAGCAGTACAGCTTTTATGCTTCCTGTTTACCGGTGTTGACCCGACTCGGGCGGCCGCTGCTCAACCGCGCAAGCACCGTCGGATGACTCCTGGACGGCCACGGCATCCCTGAACTTGGCGTAGATGTCTCCCTTGTAGAAGCTCCACGTCCTCCACACCAGCACCAGCGACACGAGCGCGCCGCCCACGGTGACGGCCGTGACGATGAGGAACGACTCCCTGAAGCAACGCACGCCCATGCACGTCCTGCTCTCGCCGTTCCCGCGCTGCCTCGCCGCCTCCGCGTCGTAGAGCCGCCCGGCGACGCACACGTTGAGCACGTAGGCGCCCACGGGGCTGGCCGCGGCGCCCAGGTTGTAGAGCGTGGTGTAGTACCTCAGCCCGAACACCTCGGAGATGATGGCGTAGATGAGCGGCCACTGCGCGCCGACGCAGAAGCCCACGATGATGGAGAAGGCGTAGAGCGACCGCGGCACGGCGAGGGCGATGAGTAGGTGGCCGGCGAAGGAGAGGAGGAGCACCAGCGTGAGCGCGAGCGGCCGCGGGACGCCGTGCCGCGCCAGCAGGGCCTCGGACGCGAACCCGGCCGTGACCCGCCCGGCGTAGTTCCAGACACTGACGAGGGAGACCAATGTGTTGATGCTCTGCGCCACCACCTGCCGGGCGAACTGCAGTGTCACCACCTCCGGCTCCGACACGTCCGCGCCGCCGCCGGACACCATAACCATTGATTAATATTGGCAACAAGATCCTCCTCCGCACGTACGGTCGCAGCAGAGTTGGTGCGTATGATTCACATGAAATGTGTTTTTGGTTGATACTACTGGTAGTTTGTTTGGTCAGATTAATGAAACTGGAACATACTGCACTAGTATTTTTTTTTTTTTGAAGCGGCCAGCATTGCTGGCATTTCATTGATTTGAGCAGAAGGGAGAGTGACAAAGGGTGATCAAGTGATCAAGAAGGGGAAAAATTACAACTGCCCCTCTAGCTGGGCCTAGGTCCTATGGCAATATTTTCAAGTCACTTCCCCGAAGGGTAGCTCAATGCACTTAGCCCCGGCCATTCGCCATTGCTCCATGTCGCGCTTGCAGGCTTCAGTGACATGTGTTGCGTCTGGCTGCTTTCCTCTGAAAGTGCAGGCGTTGCGTTCTAACCATATGTGCCAGCAGATGAGTGCTACCACGGTTCTTACACCCTTCCTGTGACCTGGTGCTGCAGCCGCTATTATTCTTTGAACACGGCCCGTTGTAGTTGTTTCGTTGCACCAGAAGGTCTGGTTCAGGGAGGCACATCCAGTCCAAGTTGCCCCCACTTGTCAGACTTGCAATGCAACCGGGCACTCCCAGCATAGATGGACAGAGGTCTCTAGGCTGCGCATGCACATCGGGCAGAAATATCCATTTTCCCAGCCTCTCATTTGCAGACGATCATTGCACCACAATCTATCTAGGTGCGGCAATCTGAAGAACATCTTGACCTTGCCTGGCGCCCAGATTTTCCAGATGATGGATTTGAAGGAGGTAACCTGTCTATTGCTGAATTGGGCATTGTACACAGAGCTTGTTGTGTAGCAGCCTGATGCGTTGAGCTTCCATGTAATGGAATCATGGGTTCCTGGGGTGGGAGTGGTGGCAGCCTGCCTGATCTCCCTCGCAAGCTCCACCACCTGCGGTGCAATGGCATCCGTGTCACCGCGCCTCAAGTCCATGATCCACTTGTCGTCGTGCAGCGCGTCCTTGACCGAGCGATTCTTCCTGGCTGATCTTGCAAAGAGGGTGGGGAAGGCTTGACAAAGTTGGCGTCCACCTAGCCATGAGCAGAACCAGAACGAAGCCGTCGCCCCATCTCCGATGGTCACTGCTGTGGAGGCAGCAAACAGGGCCCTGTCCAAGGCATCACAGGGCGAGCCCGTTCCTACCCAGGGTGTTTCTGGGTGCTGCCAGGATTGCCATAGCCATCGCAGATGTAGCGCCCTGGCGAATCTAGGAAGATCCTGGATGCCGAGGCCACCATACTCCTCCGGCGTGGTCACCGTGCTCCAGCCCACCTTGCACTTTCTGTCGGACGCCTCCTCATCTCCCGCCCAAAGGAAACGCCGCCGTGATTTGTCTACATCTTTATAGAATTTCTTTGGAACTCGTAGGGCGGTGAGAGCAAAAGTGGGCATGGCCGAAAGCACACAACGTACTAAGACACGCCGACCGGCCAGCGGCATAAGTCTGCCTTTCCAGCCGGCGAGGCGAGCACGTATCCTGTCCAGAATGACTTGAATATGCGCTAGTCTAATACGCCCCATAGAAATTGGGAGGCCTAGATACCTAATCGGGAACGCCGTCGTGATGCCACCAAAGTTCTGAAGAACATCAGGAATGTCTACGTCTTCGCACCTAATGGGAGCCGCGAGAGATTTGGCGAGGTTGACCCGGAGGCCTGTGGCGTCACCGAAAAACTGCAGCAGCTCTACTAGACTATCTACTTCTTGACGTGCAGGGTTAATGAAGATGACGGCGTCGTCCGCGTATAAGCTCGTCCGCATCCTCGCCGCCGAACCCAGGATGGGGTTCAGCACGCCCATCCTAGTGGCTGCGTTCAGGAGGCGATGGAGAGGATCCATGCAAAGGATGAAAAGAAGCGGCGATAGGGGATCTCCCTGTCTGAGCCCACGAAGATGGACAACTATATCACCTGGATCGCCGTTGAGAATGCAGGCAGAGGTTGAAGAGGATAGCAGAAGGGCGATCCAATCCCTCCAACGGGCCGAGAAACCCAGCTTCTGTAGCAGCTCTAACATGTACTCCCATGAGATGCTATCGAAGGCCCTAGCTATGTCTAGCTTAAGAAGAAGCGCCGGGGTTTTGGTTCTATGAGGAGATCTGACAGAGTTCGGCACGTAAAGGTAGCTGTCATGGATGCATCTCCCGCGCTGAAAGGTTGTTTGAGCGGGCGAGATAATTTTGTCCATAACAGCCGCCAGCCTCATTGATAACACTTTTGTGATCAGCTTGGCAATGGAATGTATCAGACTTATAGGCCTGAAATCGTTCATTCTAGTGGCTCCGTCCTTCTTGGGCAAGAGGGCGATCATGGCTGAGTTGATCTCGGCAAAATTCCCATCAGCTAGGTTGTAGAAGTGATCGAACACTGCCATGACATCATTTTTTATGGTGCCCCAGCAAGCTCTGAAGAAAGTTCCTGAGAAGCCGTCGGGGCCTGGCGCTTTCTCTGCTAGAGATGCCATGATAGCAGCCCAAACTTCAGGTTCTGAGAAAGGGTTGTCCAGTCCCTCGTTTTGTATACTTGGGATATCCAATTCCTCCCAGTTGATGGAGCAACGCCTTTCCTCCTTTTTCCCCAGTAGACTTGCAAAGTGATCGTGCACAATTGCTTTCTTTTCCTCATGCGCAGTGGTTGTCCTTGTTTCTATTTGCAGGGAGTGTATAAAGTTCTTCCTCCTCCTGGAGTTGATCTTTTCTTGGAAGAAGGTCGTTCTTGCATCTCCCGCCTTGAGCCAGGTTATCCTTGAAGCCTGTCTTTTCCTTGCTCTCTCTACTGCAGCCAGTCCAAGAGTACAAAGCTTCAGTTGTTTCCTTAACCAGAATTCCTGTGGCGTCAGGCCTCTTTTTTATTGAGCTATATCAAGTCTCAAGATTACTTCACACGCCAAGTGGAACTGAATCTTTGCATCGCTAAAAAGAGACTTTGCCCAAATTTTGAGATCGTGCGTTGTCCTCTGCATCTTTTTCTTGAGTCTGATGATTGGGCAGGTGTGATTAACTTGGCGCTGCCAAGCTCTTTCAACTGTTTCCTGAAAGTGAGGAAAGCGTGGCCAAAAAGACTCGAAGCGAAATGCTGCTCTTTTGCGTGGTGCCGCAGAGTTTGCAAGCAGCAAAGGGCAGTGATCTGAACAAGCTGTTGCCGTGGCCATCAACATGAACGAGGGGAAGAGGGCATCCCATTCCGAGTTGCAGAACACTTTGTCAATGCTGACCATCGTTGGGTTTTGCCGCTCATTTGTCAATGTAAACCTTCTATTTTTGCATTTGATCTCTTTCAAACCTGCTCTGTCAATCGTTGTTCTGAACATGCCCATGGCCCTCCTGTTCAGGTTGAGATTGTTTTTGTCGCGTGCTTCATATATGATGTTGAAATCTCCATTCAACAGCCAGGGTTCTCCTTGTGGTGGTGCAGCGTGAGCCATTTCAGCAAGGAAATCATCTTTGTGCGTGTCATCCACTGGCCCATGGACAGTTGTGAGCGAAAACTCAAGTCTGTCCTGGATCAGAGCCACTTTTCCGGTGATTGAGAAGTTTCCAACTGCGTGTGTCACAAAACTGAGCAAGCTCTTGTCCCATAGAACAGCAACTCCTCCTCTTGTGCCACTCGCAGGAAGAACAGCGCACCCTTCCAATCTGGTTCCTCCCAGCTCTCTAACAATACTGGGTGTCCAGGATTCTAGCTTAGTCTCCTGCAGACAGAGAATACTTGCCCGGTGCGCCTCTGCTATCTGTTGCACGGCAGTTCGTCTTGTTGGCGTGTTCAGCCCTACCACTACACTCCAGCCTCCTCGGCTTCAGCTTCAGGCCCGCCATGCCCACGGCCACGCACAGCGCCTCCTTGTTGAGCCTGGTCAGCTTGGCGATGACGTTGATGTCATCGTCGGAGAGCGGTTCGTCGAACCTACGGATGAGCGCTTCAGCCGCCTTGGCAGTCATCTTCTCCTTTGGACCCAGCAGACCTAGTCCTTTCACCAGGCGTAGCGTGGCGCGCTCGGCGATGGGTGTAGTGTTGTTTTGAGTAGCCTGACGAGCATTCTGACGCGGTGGCGGCATGGAGGTTGCCCTGGATTTGGCCGGAGCAGAGTACCTACGGGACGGAGGTAGCGGCAGTAGGGCTGGTGCGGGGCTGGTGAAGAGATTGCGAGCAGCAGAACCAGGGTCTTGAATCTCCAGGTGGCACACTTGCTCGGTTATTTCTCCGAGCTGCATCTGAACTGTTGTGGCGACTGTTGGTGTTTTGCAGTTGAAACTTGCAGGGATGTGGGATGGCCCGGACAGCGTTGGCCCGAAATGATCCGGGCTATCCTTCTGAGCATCTTCGCGCTGCACTCTATCTCTGTCATTGAACTCCAGCGGCGTGGCCAGCACCGCTTCAATCTCTGCGTCGAGGTGGGCAGCGTCAGGCTTGGCTGGCTCCATGGCGGTGATCGGCTTCTTTGCTTGAGCGAAGAACAGCTCAAGATCGTCGTTGAGGGCTTCAGAGCTGAGGGGAGCTGGTGGAGCTGGGGCGGCCTTGGACGCGTCCTGACTTGCACTCTTCTTGGACCCGTGGCCACTGGACTTGCGCCCGTTGCCGTTGGACTTGCGGCCCTGCCTCTTGGAGCTGCCGGAGCGGTGGCGCGACGGCGGCGAGCGACTGCGGACGCGGCGCTCCTTGGAAGAGACCTCAGCCTGCGGTTGGTGGCCGCGCCCGCGGCCCAGGAGCGTGTCCCTCCAGGATCTCCTGCCGGCCCCGTCGTTGTCGAGGTCACGCCGAGAGCCGCTGAGGGGCAGACCCCGGCATCCAGTGTCCACCACCGGGGCACGGGCCTGGCGCCTGTGCGGCTCCTCATGCTGGCCATCCTCAACGTGCATGGTCCAGGTGCCGGGGAAGGTGTGCGGCAGCGCGTCGTCGTCATCGGTGCCGGAGGAGGGCAGCCCGCTCTGCGCGGAGTGGGAGGAGCGAGGGGAGCGCGGGGACCAGTCTTCGATGAGATCTACGTGGATGAGGAGGTCGAAACGCGTCGCGCCTGGAGGAGGCGCCACCCTGCGGTCCGGCGGAGAGAAGCCAACCATCTCCTCCACCCGACCGGCGCCCCGCGGAAGCTTCCAGTAGGTGTGCCTGGTGGGGATGAAGGACATGTCCCACACCCAGACCCAGCAGGCGAAGGTCTTGGTGTGGCCGCGCTCCAGCGTGCGACTGTCAAGCCGGTCGACGCACACCTTGTTGCCGAACACCTCCTGCGCCCACTCGATGGACCAGTACTGCATGGGCATGTGCTCGATGACGCAGCGGACACGCAGGTTGAAGGTGGCGAAGCCCGCATGGTCATCCTCGCGCCAGGGCTGGATGGCGAGGTTGAAGCCGTCGACACGCAGGGTGCCGCGACGCACTGCGTTGGCATGGTGCGCCGGCTGGGTGAAGACGATGAGGAAGTCTTCTGGCTGGTGGGCGGTGACCCGCAGCTGGTGGGGCGGGACGCAGAGCTGGGCCTCGAAGGCCCGCCCGACAGCCATCGGGGACGTGGCCGCCACCCCGTCCAGAGCGTGCAGCGTGACCGCATGCTGCCTGAGGAAGAAGACGGCCCGCTCCACTTCCACCCAGGAGACCCCCACCTTGTGGCTGGTGCGGGGGCGGCGCGCAGGATCGGCCAGGCTCAGCTCAGCCATCGACGAAGAGGGCAGGTGGGTGAGGGGCGGTGACGGAGGCGAGGGGGGTGGCGGAGACAGAGGGGGGAAGTGCAGGCGGGAGTGCACCGGAGGGCGAGGAGCAAGCGGGCCTAGCCTAGCGGAAGCAGAGCCACCCGGGCCATTGCGAGGATTTTGCGGACACTCACGGCCAAAATGCCTCGAGCACTCGCAGATGATGCAATGGAGCGGGTCTCTATAGTCTTTTCGACGGTGGAGCTTGCTGAGACACCGGAAGCAGCGGCCGCGAAAGCGGCTTAAGAAGGCCTCACGACCACCGGCCGCATTGAACGCGGCCTGGCGATCCTGGGAGCGGAACGGAGGGGGCCTGCTATTATCCGGCAGACCAGAGGGGCAGCCGCGGTTCTTCTTGGAGGAGACAGCCGTCCATCCACCGTCCGAGCCCGAAGGGGAAGGAATTGAGGGAGGCGGAGCAACTATGATGGACTGGAGCCGACGGGCGGGGGGCACCCCAAGATCCGCGGGATCTGCAGCAGGGGCGACTACGATGGTTTTAAGGCGCGGGGCCGGAAACTCCGGCGAACCCGGCCCAATAACTGCGTCCGCAGCCGTGGAGCATTCACCGCGAAGCAGGATCCGTGGCTGAAATCCCGGATCTGGGGCCGGGGATTTGCCGCAGCAATGGAGCACGCTAGGGGGGGGGAGAGAGGCCGTCTTCGGACCGGAGGGCGAAACCAGGACTTCCACCACAGAGCCGCAGCTGGATCCGGGCCGAGGAGAGTGCGGCGCCCCATGCCGCCGCGAGAGAGGGCGACGGGGGGGGGGGGAGGGGGGTGGGGGGTGGCTGGGGGCGGGGGTGGCCGCCGTGGCCGGAGTGGCCAGCGGCGCGGGGAGGGAGAGCTCAGCTCAGCTCTTCTTTGTCTCGTTCATCGTTCAGTGAGATTTCATTTCTATGGTTACTGCACTAGTATGATACTGCGATTTTCGAGCGATTTAATTACTATTGTTTTTGCCGACTTGGACAACGGCAATAAGGGCATGTACAATGGTGTTATCTTAGGAGTGCCACGTAGGATAAATGATGAGGTGGAGGAGAGAGAACTCATAATTAAAGGCTTATCTCTCTTATTTAAGAGAAGACAAGAGATGATCTCTTAGCACAATATGTCTCACCACATTTTTAGGAATGACTAGTTATTGAAGATAAGGCTAAGAGATGGCCCATTGTAGACTCTTTTTTTGTCATATCTAAATTACATGCAAGACTTAAGATAAGACTACCTTATCAACCATTGTACATGCCCTAATCAACTTGTAAGGATTAATCTGCTCTTCTCTTTTTTTTTGACGGGAAGGACTAATCTTCTCTTGGTGGGAGGCCGGCAACAGACCGCACCCATGATTTTCTTTTCATTCATTTTTTTTTGCAAAGACATCCATAAACCCTTGTTGATGAGACGAAAGGATGAACAGTACGGTTCACAATAAAACAGTGTAACTCGAGACTACGACTCGCAGATTACACTGGTACTAGTGGTATCCATACCAAATGCGTTCACATGTCCGGTAATCTTCCATCCATGTACTCCCTTGTCCGAAAAAGCCTTCCCAATCTTGTCCCTCAAATGAATGTATCTAGCATCAAATGGGGGGTAAGTTTTTTCAGACGGAGGGAGTAAGTAAAGAGAGGCAAACACAGTACAAAAACGGAAACTTCATTTGCAGATCACCCTCAAAAGGCGATCCGGCGAGGGGCTCAGACGATAGATGGTCAGCAAGAACAATCGGAAAAGCTAACAACATTTAGATTTAGTTCAGTAAAACTGAAGCACTTCTCAGCCCTCTCACGCCCTTATAACAGTTCGGCGTCCCGGCCGGTCGTTTCTGGCAGCTAGCTCATGGTGATTAGCAAGAGGACATCTAACAATTAACCTAACCGGCTACATGCCAAATTCAGCCAAACAGGGAACCTCCGTTTCTTCAGTGAGTGTACCAAATCAAGTGCATGCGTACAAGTTTCTGGCAAGAGTATATATCTGGTATCTACTTCTACTTGCAGTAATCGCGGGTGCTGGTCCAGGCGTCCAGCTAGGCTAGCTAACCTTTTTTCCTTTTGCCACATATCTTCATGGACTCCAAGGCCTCCCTGCATATTTCAGTTCAGTTCCAACTCTAAGTAAGTATGGTGTCTACAGGGCAGGCTGTTCTAACTGAAAGATCACCGCGACAAGGAAGAAACATCATTCACCATCCATGGTTATCACAGTAAATATAAAATGTAGCCCAACAGGAACAAAGAGGATACCGTAAACCGTCTTCCATCTCGACGTTCCCAGGCTCCAACTTAAGACCATCAAGAAATGCACCACATGCCTTTTCATAGTCCTGAAGACAAGGAGTTTGAATTGTACATACAGCATCAAATACGATTCTGTTGCCACAGAAAATAACACAACTTGTCTACTTGCTCAAAACGGTTTTCCCACACAAACAAGACACACGACTCATCTAAAAAAACATCGCATCTCACCTTCAGTAGCATCAGAGCAGTTCCTTCACGGTGGCAGCCCTTGGCCCAGCCAGGTCGCATCATCCTGCAAGCTTGAGCATCCTTCAGGGCCTGCGTCCCATTACCGAAGTGAATCCAGCATAGGCTACTATTTGAGCGCAAGGTCGCATTAAAAGGGTCGAGCTCCATTGCCTACAACAGCACACAACAAGCATCAGCACAATTCTGCACAATGTTTAAGATTTGCCAGCAAGAAATCTGCCGTGCTGGATGAATCACTAAAACAATTTGAATTTTAATAATATATACGCATGCAGTAAATACAAGTCATCAGTGACATGATTAGCTTCCATAAGCATGTGACAGGATATCTGCTCACCCATGCCATGCATACGTTAGGTATATTATATATCTCATCTCCCTATCAGATCGGTCTTTTGGGATAGTTGGTTGATAGGTATATATCTTAACATAAACCAACTCCGAAACAATTCTATTATTCTTCCTGGACTTCATTGTGGTGTCAACTTCTTCCTTCATGCCCAGCCGCTAGTATTGGTCTCATGTGTCCAGTGTCAAATTCTATTTCCCCTACACGTATGTGCTGCTGTGTGGCCTATGTCCACAATGATGAATTGAATTACATGCAATGTATGATCTGTTCTACCACTGATCCAACTGCGTCATCAATAAAAAAATGCATCCTAAGAGATTACAAAAATAACAACGTGACAGGAAGGGCTTAGAGGAGCAATCTCTAACTAGTTCACAGCATTAGCACATCTGCAAAGCCCGCAGAGAGCATAATTTCCATCACACATGCCATTCCACGGAAGGAACAGAAAAACAAAACTAAAATGCACTATAGTCTTTCAACTTGTCCTAAGCAGTCAATGAGTCCATAAACTAGAACAAGCAAGATGCAAGAATGTACCTCTCCATAAATTCTTGCTGCAATAAGATAATTCCCATTCTTGAATGCCTCATGTGCTTTAGATTTTGCACTAGCAAGCATAGTTTTCTGAAACATTGAGAACAGTCAAATGAATAAAGATTCAGTATCACATGTAATCCCTTCCCACATGCTCAGTAGAAAAAAAAAATCTCCTGAATATACTCAATAGTTCTATCACTTGTGAAATGGCCATGAATATTTGTACTCGAATGCAGTATCATATGTAATCCCTTCCCACATGCTCAGTGGAAAAAATAATAATCTCCTGAATATACTCAATAGTTCTATCTCTTGCGAAATGGCCATGAATATTTTTACTCAAATGTTGAACCTCCTGTCTCCCAGATAAAATAATATTAAAAGTCAGTGTCAGCAGTTGAAGAATTGTTTGATTCATTTCATTTCCACATGTTTCTACTGGCCTAACTATCAATATCACTGATAGAACTCGGTTGTCTCTTTTGTTTCAGATATACAGATCACTGATTGTGGTCTTTGGAGTGAGGTATTAAACAACATTACTGATTACCGCATCTTCCATCCACTACAGAATCCATAACAAAAACAATGAAGCCTTTACTCCAAAGCAAGTTGGGATATGCTAAGGCTACCGCTACAGAAATCCCACAAGACCACAATCTCATCATTAAAAACTAATATTTTCACTTGGCCAATTCCCTGTACTTTATTTTAATTTAGAATCTTAAATGCACATCTCGACCCAAATTGGGCCAAAATCAACACTGGGGTTAATCCTGGCTAGGTTCATGCTTACAAAAATTTAAACTTCACAAGAGTTCGAAACACATAGGTGTGACAATAAACCACAATCCATGTTGCATGCCACAGAATTAACACGTAAAAGATTAAAGTGTGATGTGCCATCAAAAAGTCACGTGATAAGGAATATCGAGTTGACCAGTTTAACAGAACAGGTAAGTTAAATACATTTAGAATCCTTTCAACTAAATCTTATTGCTCCGAAATGAGTTGGCATGCAATACATGTGACACATTTTTGCTTACCGGCTCATAGCTAACCCATTGCAGCAAGACAACTGGCATACTTGAAATTCACGATCAATCTAATTCTCAGCCACTAATCATAATTCATTACATACAGAAGGGACAGTCAAGTGCACGGTTTCAAGCTGTTTTTTCAAGTTAAGACAATGAATTGAAGAAACCCCAAAATCGGGAAATCTCACAGCCAGCAATCAAGCATGCACACTCGAACCATTAATATAAATATGGTAGTGATGTTTTATAATTATACCTTTGATGAGGGCACTGATATTACATTACCAATGATTCCATCAACACTCCAGTCACGTACTTTAGGAATACGAGAAGTGACGGGAAATGGAATTTCGACATGTTCACGCATACCAGAACGTGCAGCAATTTCTATAGGAGTGTGCCCATACTGCCAAGACAACAAGCAAGATTAACTTCACTTGATATTTGACAAAATAAAATGACGAAGCAGCCGAGAGCATGCAAGGTATGTAGACAACCATTGAGCAGACATGGTATAAACTTAAATACATTCTAGAGATTAGGATAAATCTGGCGCTTAGTTAGCATGATCTGTCAAGAACAACATTTATACTAATACCGAATTGTTACATCATAATACTATCCCAAGTTCCCAACAATTTCCAGGATGAATAAGATAAGAAGTAACTCCTGCTGATTTTGCAATCGCAGCTTCATTTTTTTCTCAAAACTGATGACGGTAACTTATATATTTCATCCAACAATCCAATGTTCTTTGTAAGTTCGAAATTGGTCAAAGTTGGAACTCCAAGGTAAGTTCCTCCTACTTAGTAGATAGCCTACAGCCATTACATGCTTCTCCAAATAATCAAACAGAATAGGATCTTGAATTTAAAATGTAGCTTCGCTGTTAGGATAAATCTAAATGGACTAAAAATGCACAAAATAGAATTCATCAAGACATTTGTTTTAAAGTTTACAAACTGAAGATGGAAAACCAGTAATATGTTTAGCAATGACCTGCTAAACGAACCGTGTATTAGAATATGTCCTGCTAAGTTTGGACGAGAGCATCCATGTAGCAGTAAGGTAAAAAAAAGAGCTTACACTGTCAGTAACATTAGCATCTGCACCAGCCAGAACTAAGCACTTAAGGATGTCAGTCGAGCCAGCAAGGGCAGCAATTATTAAGGGTGTATCTTTACCAATACCATCCACATCAGCACCAGCCTAACAAAAGATGACAGGTTATATACTTCACAAGAACAAACATACAAATTGCAATTCATCATTGTCATAACCATTTTAGGAAAATTACAGAAACTAAGTAATATAACCCTTTCTTTTCACATTAGCACAGTAACCTGTAAGTTGATGTGAGAAGATGACATACCTCAAGCAGGAGCTTCACACATTTTAGTGAGCACGTGGCAGTAGCAATAACAAGAGCTGTAGAATCAGTACCACTCAAAGCTATCTTATGCTGTTGGGAGATGCAGAAATTAGAAATTCCATATAACTACAGTCAGCATAAAATTTAAATAAGGGCTGAAGAACTACAGCTGAATCTATATATATATATATATATATATATATATATATATATATATATATATATATATATATACGGTAATTGCCTTTGTCATTGTGAGTAGAAGCTTTTGACACAAATAAGAAATAACATAATTAGCATGTACAAACATCGCAAATTAAATGAATTAGCCTCTCATGTCATCTATTTTTTGAGGAAAATGGAAGTTGTATTGCCGATGCATTTCAGAAGAGAAGCAAGTATAGTTGAGTTACA